>CM069314.1:25500000-26750000 GCA_035609425.1 Epinephelus awoara | reverse complement strand
TGGGGTGGACTCCGAAGCACAGATCTCCATTTTATGATTGCGGCAAGTTGTGCGATTGATTGGATCGCTTTGGGGCACACTTTTTGCACGGACAGCCGCCTTGTCAAGAGTGTTCTCGCTAGAATTAACTGCATATCTTGGTTTCTTCATCCACGGGCCCTTTGATTGACACCAAAGGTGTTGCTTTGAGATTTTTAATACCTTTTAAATCCCTTGAGGCTCCCCTGGTTTCTCCCTTCCTCCCTGCTTACCCTCCACCTTCTCCTTCCTCTTGGAAGAAGTTTTGAAAATCTAATAAGAAGGAAAAACTTTGAGTTTCAACGACTTTGAGGCCTTCATTTGGTGTACTCTCCAAATCTGCTGGGTCATCAAAACATGAAGAAAACTGCCTCCCAGCTCCACCCACACACCCCCAGCTACAGTTTTCACACACATGAATGCATTATGAGTGATAGTTGAAAGACGTTCAAAACTTGGTCCTGGGAGGGAGTTCCTATCCTCCCACAGCTGGTCTCCAGAGGAAACATCTGCTATGAAGCGGCGTCTAGAACTGAGGTCCACATTATGGTAAAACCACAGATCTCAGTGCTGATGCTTAGTGGAAAACATCCTGTGAAGAACCGCTCCCCTCTCTAGAGCCCACTGCGGTCAGCCTCAGTGAGACGCTCACCCCGACATGCCAAGATTACAGAGTCCCTGCTTACTGATACACATCTGCAAGGGGTGTAGCAGCCTACTGTGTGTGTGTGGACTTCAGGAGGAGTTTAGCTTTATAGATGTTGATTTATGGACCTATTGTGTTATGATTTTGAATGGTAAGTCAGGGCAGGGATTTCACCCTGTCTGGCCTCGATGCTCCTCTGAAAATCATATGCCCATCGGCCGCTGTGGCCTTGGTGCCCTGCTTTCTGCCTGTCTGTGTTTTTTTTTTCTTTTCTTGCCTCTCTGCCCTATCCTGTCAAGTCTGCCCTGGCAATATTGGTACACAGACTTGATTGGTCAACAGTCGGGTGTGTTCTTAATAGGCCTGCACAATATGTGGAAAATCTGTGATGATATGTGCGACAAAATTGACGATATGACTTGCGATAAAGAGACACATATTGAATTGGGCATATTTATGATACAGTACCTTTGTCTTTCTGCTTTAGTAGGTAATCTGTAATAGACCCCAACTTTTTATAGCCTTTCCTCCGATTAAATAAATGAAATGTGGCCAAACCACGTCACTACAACTTCCAGGTCTGTCATGTGATGCCATGGGGCCCAAAAATACTTTTTCCCAATAGACTAACATTGGGAAAGAGACATCTGTAAATGAGTGGTTACACTTTTTTGCAGCATCACAACCCCCAAAAAAGGACTTGTTTTATTGTCAGGATTTGGTCCTTTCAGTCCAGTAACAGTTTGAAAACCTAGAAGAGCTGCACAATGAAATAATCGTAGAATTAGCGGAGTGCTAAACAGGCAGTTACTTGCCTAGCTTGTGAAGTCTTTACTGAACTTCCTTTATGGGCCCAACGATTTGGGTAATTTCAAACCCAAGAAATTGAACTTCTTTGGCTTCCTGCACCACTGAGTAACCTCTGAAGAAATGAACCTCCAGTGCTGCACTCTGCTTCACTCTGACCCAGACAAACATGAGACTCTCAGCATAGTTTTTTAATACATGACTATTTGGTGTAAACATTTACCTGCCACAGTGTGGCAAAATTGCCTTCAGAGATTTACTCGCTAAACCGAAAATTTCATCACGTCTCTGAAAGTCATTTGGGATGTATTGATTGTGCGTGTTTGCTTTGCGGTGACGATGAAAACATTACATATCAATCAGCACTAGCTCCTAAACACTAGTGCGTTCTTTGGCACCATCTGGAACATTTGTTAAATGAAAGCACTTGTAAAATGTTATGATTGATTATTCAGTGCACCGGGCTCTTAGTGTGGCTGAGTGTATGTTGGGCACTGCACAGTGAAAGTCAAACTTAATTGTTCATTAGTTCATATAGACATAGATCGCTTATGTCCTCAAACAGCAGCCCTCTCAGTATAGCGAAGAGCATCAGATTGGATTTCAGTCAACACGAGTGGTATGACCAATGAAAACGCAACCATGAACGAGCTCTGGTTTTGAAGTTTCTGATGAACTGATCAGCACTGCACATGTGCAGCTCTCAACAGAGATAGAAAGGAAACAAGATGGCTCACTCCCCCGCTACTTCCATCAGCTCTGGAAAAAACAATACGTTGAATTCAGAATGGTTTTGATTAAGTGTCATTTATGTTATTTATTAATGTTATTAACTATTTCTCCATAGAGAACCATCCAATACATAAGTCTGATATTTGACACAATATATGTAAACTACATGCAATGAGTATGTCTCTCACACACGTATGCATGATTAGATGTGACATAACTAAAAGTTATCATTTACTAGCCTTATACACCTCATCTGACTGCATCCAGAAAACGTAAACTCATCAATTACATTCAGGAATAAAATATTCCTTTCATAAAAATTGTGATTTTATACTCGAGAAGTGTTACACTCTTTATTAAAGAGGCATTAATGCCTTTCAAAATGCATTCATTGATTCAAGTGAAATCAAATCATGTGGCCTTGCTGCCCTGGCATGTGGCCTTTGTGCCTCGCTGCAGGCCAGGTGGCCTTGCCCCTAATTATACTAAATTCCAGGCCTGATCTTGAGCATTGCAGGACCTCTCTGTCCAAAAACCACATTAACAGGTGCCTTCCAAATTCACAAGCTACTTTCATTATTTTGCCACTCAACTAGATTTTTATATTAGTAAAGGGCCTCCAAATGAATGAGAGCTTGTTACTAGCCAAAGTAGCTGCTAGGGTGAGACAAAGTTGTCGGGCTTAATCAAATTTTAGGAACATTTGGGAAATGGCTGGTAGTAATTTCCCACTCTGTTTAGAAGTAAAGGGCATGCAAGGCAGATAGAGTGGGTGTGCATTTGTGTTTGTCTTTGTGCTAGGTGGTTTGTTTGTATTTCTTTATGGTTTCGGTTATGTAGGCTGCATCTTCACTGTTTGTGTGTGTGCGTGTGTGTGTAAATGGCCTGTTAGCCATCTGAAAGCAGTTTCCCTCCCCAGATGATGAATCCTTCATATGTTTTTGATGTCGTCCATGAAAGCAGTTTGCGCATTTAGACTTGCAACCGCACCGCGCCCCATTTCCACTGGCTCATTTATGCACATAATAAAAACCGCTGCACGATTGTATACCCAATTTGCCAGGTGGTTATTGCTTTCTAAATTGAATGAGCCACCCTAAGTGTGATGGTTCGAAGTTGTACGCAGCTTAAAGGCACCATGATAGTGTCACTGATTTTAGTAGAAACAGTAGAAGAGCAAAACAACAAAACACACAAAGGAGAGTCGACTTGTGCAAAAGGGGCTGACTATTGCAACTGAATGAGCTGGAGACGCTGCATATCTTTCCCATAGAGGGAGAAATTTGGGATACTTGTCTTGTTCTTTGCTCGCTGTGACAGCAGCTCTCTCTGCAATTTGGGACCAATCCTCTATCGAATTTCTTTCTTTGTCCCTTGTCTTTTGTGTGTTGGTGTATGCACATGCTGTATGAAATGTGTTTTTTTCCCCTCACAATTCAAGTTGGATTCACCACATTCTGTTTGTTGTGTGGACATCTGCACAGATAAGTCATGCCTGAGTGTGTAGGCGTGCGACAAAGAGGGCGTTATACTTTTGTCAACACTGTCCATGAATGGGTTTGGGCATAAAGTCGTATGTGGGCTTATATGTGTTTGAGAGCCCTATTCATACCTAAACATGTGACGAAGGCTCTGCCTGCCTCAAGTTTGATGTTTATGTGACCTTGGCCACTTCCATCTCACTGTGATGATGCAACCATCCCTTCCTCCCCTTCCTCCTCCTCCTCCTCCTCCTCCTCCTCCTCCTCCTCCTGCTGCGCTCTGACAAGGGGGAGGTGGATCTGCACGGGAACCCTGAGGTCATTTTCACCGCCAAAAAGCAATAAAAATGCACTCCTACTTTTAATAAAGCAATTATAACTCATTGCCGAGTTCAATTAATTTTAAGTTTTCCATTAGGAGAGAAGTCTGAAATTGCCTCAGAATTGCTAGAATTTTTTCACACCAGCAATGCACTGCTGGAATGTAATGCTTTTCACAGTTACTTGAAATTTGTGTGGGTTTTCGCATATTATAGAAAGTCTCCTGCACAATTTCCAGCAAATACTTCACACAGTTTGCACACACTCTCTTGATTAAAGTTATTGAATTTGTTGTCATTCATGTTTTTTTTTTTCTTTCTTAGGTGCTGTGTATTTGGAAGGAGGCTTGGAGGAGGCCCGGCAGCTCTTTGGTAGACTGCTTTTCAACACAGAGGTAACTGACAAAATGTTTTATTCTGCTTTAATTTGGTTTCTCAATAGTTTTATGTCCAGCTTGTGTATTTGCATGTCTCTGTCTTTTTGTGGACACTCATATGTGTGTACACATCAGTCACAGAGATGAGCAGCGGACACGCTCGACATGATTTTCCTATTTCGATTTGTGTGTAATGTTTTCACCAGACCGGCCTCTTTTATTTGTTTAAACCCACTCACTGCGTGTTTTGGCAAGTACCACATACTGCACGATATTGTGGCCTTGCCAGCTTCAGAACCTGAGATCTCGCATAATCTTGCTTTACCCCTGCAACACTTTGGACTAGCTGCTTATTGTGTGTACACTGATATGCACAAAGATAAAACAATACAAGAAGAAAGAAAATCTGGATGAAGCCGTAGCATGGCTGGTATATTTTTCGAACTGGAGGTGTGGAACATTGAGGTTTGCCAGTTTTGAGCAGGACACCTGCTATTGTTTGAGTGTGTGCATGTGTGATCAGCAGGCATGAATAATTGATGAATGGATCGGTATTTGCATTTATCTTGGCAACAAATATTATGAGTCAATTAAATAACTTGCAGCACATCTAGTATGTAGCAGCAGGCTTTGGTCTAATTGGCTATTGAGGGTGTTTGTCTGAGATTCAGTTGGTGACTCCCACACTGTAGGACACACAACGATCTATCAAACATGTTTGATCAACATGGGTAGTTTTCGAGAGACTAGCTCAGAGGCTTCAGGACAAAATCTTTGAAAACCTCACATGGAGGAACAGCTGGAGAAGGTTGTCTAATTGGGGATCATCCCTCCAGAGACAAATTTGCTGGAACTTTTAAATCTATTTAACTTGACTAAAAAGTATTTTTATACCTCTGAGCCAGCAGTAGTTTTGACAGGAGGCATTGTGTTTTCAGATTGTCTGTCTGTCCATCCATCCCATTCTCATGAATGAGATATCTCAAGAATGCCTTAAGAAAAAAAAATCCTAAAATTTAGCACTAATGTCCACTCGACCCAACGATGAAGTGATTTGATTTTTGTGGTAATAGGTCAAAGGTCAAGGTCACTGTGACCTTGTCTGTCTCATTCTTGTGAATGCAAGCCTTGAGGGATTTTTTTTTCCAAATTTGGCACAAATGTTCATTTGGACCCAAGCATGAACTGATTAGAATTTGTTTGTCAAAGGTTAAGGTCACTGTGACCTTGCATGCATTTTATTTTTGTGAACGCAATATCTTAAGAACTTGAGGGGACTTCTTGAAATTCGGCTTAGAGGAAGATGTGTGTGTGAAGCACTTTTTTTCACAGACGTGCATATAAGGCAGTGATTCTAGCACTAACTTTTATTGTGACATGTTTTTTGTTTTTTTTTCCAGGGTTCAAGACCAGTAATTCAACTAAAAAGTCTTTTCAAATTTTAGCCTTTAATTTACCTTTTTTTTTCTTTCGTTTTTGACAAGACAGTTAGCCTTGATTTGTCTCCATTTTCTCGGTCAGATTTACTGTAAGTCTTTTCTGCTGCATGCCCAGCCATTGTGTTTGAGTGCAGACTGTAGAGTATTTGTTTCCATGTGGAGAGCTGAAACATCCTTGGTTCTGTTTTACTGTCATCCTCTGGCCATGAACGTAGACAGTAGTTATCACATTATTGAACTGACATGAATTGGAGGTCTTTATTTGTATGAGAGATTCCCTTGTAAAGACTGATTCTGTGAGGCCGCTGAACTGATGTGGATTTAAAACCCACAAAATGTCAAGTATTCTAATAACTTTATTATGAAGAGCAGTGCAGCATCTATTGGAACAGGCAGAGAATGGATACACCGTTATCAAGACTGTTAAAAGCAGTAGTCAGCATACAGACAAAGACACACATACACTCACAAACATGTCTTCTAAAGGCAGAGGGAAAGAAAAGGCATTAAGCACATCGATATCCCATGGCTACAAAAGATACCTGCTGTTATACTGTTTGTTTCATCATTCAGGGAGACAACAGAGAAACGCTGGGTGTATTTGTGGTAAAATTTCCAGATGGAGCATCCGTGTACAGTGAAGAAAGAAAAGATAAAGACGGTGTATTAGTAGCATGATTGAAGGAAAAAACAGGAACCCAAATAGACAATGAGTATAGTATCAGATTCACAATTCTTTATATTGTGGTCAATCTGAGTTGAAATCAGCCTGTATTTTGTATAAGAATAATAACAATACAACTGCACCACAGGATCTTAGATTAATGGTCAAGAAGGACAAGTAAAAAGCAAGATCTTAAAATCAATTCTAAAATCTAATGGGAGCCGGTCAAAGGATGGCGAAACGTGGGATATGTGATCTGTATTCTTTGTTCTGCTTTAAAGTGTCTCTTCAGCATTTTGAACTGCTGGAGATGAGTGTGAGCTCTGCAGCTTACACAAGAAACTAGGAATTAAAGTGATCAATACAAGAGTAATGAAAGCATGAATGACTTTCTCCAAATCTGAAAAGGATAAAAAACATGATTTAACAACCCTTTGTACATGTCCTTGAAAGTGAGAATAAAAGCATCTGTCCTATTGTAGATAAAATTTATCAATAATCCTTCCATTATTTCAGCCGGGCAAATCTGCACAAAATGCAAAATTATGTGATTCACTCTGGGTTAAATTGTAGATTTTGTTACCACCTTAATGACAATAAAAAGAGACACCATATCTCTTAGTGATGTTGCGAATGGCGAGCACTTAAATAGAAAACTGATAGGGACTAAAAATAGAACCTTGAGGAATGCCACGTATGACAGGAAGAAGTGAAAATGCCACAATAGAAACCACTTCATATAGAAAGTAAAGTAGTCTCTGTGATTCCAACAAGGAAGATCTTAAGGAAAATGTTATGATCAGCATGGTTCACACCTGTGGAACATTAGTTTTTGAATGGCCTTTAACGCAAAGCAGGGTTGCCGCATAATCAATCTAATCAATAAACCTCAAGATGCCGTGCTTTACACTGATATTTGAATGAACTGGCTGGGATTGGACCGGCTGCTTGTTGTACAAATGGCCAAAACCAGCTTCCATCCTTGCAATGTTTCTCCACGTTCAAGGTCCTTCCTGAAGTTTGTTATCACACTGACTGTAAATGTAAATTTAAATACAGAAGTCCGGTTTGGTATAGTACCTTTTGTACCAAAAGTAGCTCCAAAGGACTTGTACCTAGACCAAAGATCTGTTTACTAAAGCATATGTCATTTAAGAGAGACAATAAAAACAAATAGAGTGGTCATAGTTGTCGTATTGACATTTAAGGTGTGTTGATGTAGTCAACTCATGCATTGAGTAACATTAAATGTAAACGATCCACATTCAAAGTTGCAGGTAGCTACCGGCACTCGGCCCAAGAACTAAATTATTTTTTCTCAGTCTATAGCGGTTGCTAGAGGCAGCAGACATCCTCTTATTTTATAGTCAGAGTTTACTAGTGTATAAAAAAACTTGTCATGTTATGAACAGTGATTACATAACATTTAAAACCAGCCACAACTCAGCCCTGATAGTTCTCGATTGACTAATGAATGGACTTAAATTAGTCATCAGTGTGCCAAGTACCCCAACAGAGGGCTGACGAAAACGGGGACAGTTCTATTGGTACCATCCACAACATTTTACAATGGAAATGAAAAAATAACCATTATAATGTGTTCTGAACTGAACTAAACAAAATTTGAATTGAATTGAACCTGACTGCTTAGTAGAAACAAGGCTTAAAAGACTTTCCAAGGATTGGAGGGTCAGAAACAAACACTAATCCAGCAAGTAAAAAAATACCAGATGCCTGGCAGTGTTGGGCTCATTACTCAAAAAATGTAATGATAACTCATTACTCTTTTCAAAAGTAATATGACTTCTCATATTACTCTTTGCCAACAGTGTTTTTTGTTACACTGCTCATTATATTACCTAAGCCGTCACACATGCACCACTGATTGAATGTCAGGGTAATCTCCAGTAAGTGCAGCTAAGGCTAGAAAACTTCAAAATTACAGTAACAACCAATTCCCTGTTATGTATGGCAGTATTTGTTCTCTCCATCAGTTTGTCAGCCAGCTATAAAAAATCTCAAATGGCTGCAAAACAGGAATATAAATCAAAATATTTAATCTAATGCACCAGTCCTTAGGAAGTATTCCTTGCAGTTCTTATCAAAAATGGGAAGATACTTTAGACTGCCCTATACCATGGAAACTGGTTTTTGGTTTAATATATAAAACAACTGTTGACTCATTTACAAGATATTTTCAAGTAAGAATAATTTATAATTTTCTAGCAACTAGAAAGAAGAAGGTTATTATAAATATAACCAAGGTTACTTAGATAGGTAGGAAAAATTAATTGAAGCTGAGGGGTAGTGAGAAAAGATACGTGGTGAAACTTAAAACTGTGTATGGTCTCTACTCTTATCTCTTGAAGAATGCCTTTTTTGTCAATTTGTATTTGTTGCAGTCGAGCTAATGCCAATATGAAATTGTTACTGTACGACTCTTTGTCCACGTGTCTTGTGAGGTACATTGTTTAGCTTTTGTCTTCTGTTTTTTCTTTGTCAGTTCTTAGTTTGTTTCTATTTACGTTATAATTAGGGTTGGGAACGATTAACCGATACGACCGGATATCCGGTTTGACAAGCGAGAGATACGGCTGCGTCGGTGGCAGCCTCCTCAACCGATACGAATCAGCCATGAATCCTTAGATGAATCGATTGTAGAGTCATGGATCGGGTATCGCAAGACTAGCAATCGGTTGACTGGCTTTAACAGTTTGCATCTCTAAAACAACGCGAGACCCGGCGGCATGCTCCGTAGCAGGCATTACTGACAACGATAATGGATGTAAACATCAGCGCCAGCTTGACCGGTGGAGATGAGGGACAGAAGCTAATGCTGGTTGGATAAACCAGGGAGCAGCCAAGGCGCAGCAGAAACTAAAGGCGAATCCTGCCAGTTGTGAGTTGAACAGGGGGTCACAGACACAGACAGAAATACGTATTCCTGTCAAATACGGCGGCCATAGTGCTCGGCAACGCAAAATAACGGCTCACCGGCGACCGAGAAGCCCGGCGCCAGGTCGGAAAGTCTTCGTCGATGTCATGACTGCCCAGAAATAGGGAGAAACGAGCCGTTCACATTTCCACAAACCTCACCACACTTTAGGGACTGTTCTTTACTTGTCAGGGGAGGAGGGTGGCTGGTTGATTTTTATTTTATTTGTTTATTATCTATGTTAATCACTTACTGATGCTGTTTTTGAAGTATGAATAAGTCAATAAGTAATTTATTCCTTTGAAATATCATTGATGTATTATAGAAAAGTGATTTATCTTTTTATAAATGACAAACACAGACTGTTGCAAACACAGAGAAATAGTCTGACGTGCTGTCAGTGATAAGCTGCTAGTCATCAGAGTCCATGATATCAACTAATAAAAGGAGATGTCAGATTCTGCCCCTACATTGCATGTTATTTTTTTATTCTGCTTTATGTTTATATTGTACTGCGTTATGATAAACTTTATTCCAGAGTCAAGTCCATATAAGATACATACAAAAACACAGACAATACAATAGAAACAACACAACAAGTAGGTTTAAAACACTTAAATTTTACTGAAAGTTCATTTCACTTAAAGTTTAAAACTTCTTCACATTTTTATATTGATCCCATCCAACAAAATGATGTTCATTCAGCAAATCTTTTTTTGGTCCATTTCTAAAAGTAAATACATTTGACATGTGATTTTGTTGTTGTTTGTCTTTTTATTTTATTTTTGCCAGTGCCATACAGTAACAATGCTTGGGGATGTGGTCTTTTACAAATTTGAAAATACTGTAAGAATGTCACTTTTATAGAATTCTTTATTTTATAATGTATGATTAATGTCTACATCAACAAATGTTAACCATAAAATAATATCGAATCGTATCATCCCTACACTGTATCGAATCTTATTGAATCGTTCTGTATTAAAAATATATTGTTTTTGAATCGTATCGTAACCCGTGTATCGAGATACGTATCGAATCGTCTATCACAGAAAGATTCCCAACCCTAGTTATAATGGAGTGATGCTGTTTGTTTGTGTATTGGTTGTGTTGTGTTGTATGTACCTGCTTACACTGAATTTTTTTTTCTAAATGCCAGAAGTGACAAGAAATTATAAGAAAACAATGAATAATTATCATTAAAAATGACAAAAAAGAGAAGGAAAGAAGAAAAGAAAAAAAAAGAAAGGTTCCCATTATGAGTAGTGGTGGTTGGGTTTATAAAGAAAAAAAAGATTCACCGGTATTCACCAGTATTTTCCCAAGGATCTGTCTGAAAGTCAAACACGGAGATCAGCGGCATGTCATCCACCACATGTAAAGCCAGAAGCTTCATTCGTTCTTTGTTGCTTGTAGCCTATAGCTGTCCATCATTTGTTTTTAGTCATTGTTGAGCTAGAGCCATCCTCCAGGGCCACGGATTGCTCAGCTCTGGTGGGCTGTATTTCCATGAGGTTCACATTGATGTGCTGTTGTCATAGTTAGGTGTTTCAGGAGGATTGAGGTCATGTTTTTCAAAGTGGAAAGAGTTTGAGAACCACTTTCTGGAATGACACTGTTCTGTCATCTTTCGTCCCAACGAAATCAAAGTAATAGGAATATTTCCAGCCACTGGATGATCTTTGAAGGCATTTCCATCTTCAAAAAAGTAATACTGGGCAATGATTACAAAACTCAATCCAGGGGTGTGACTGATGTTTGGATTTGAAATCATTATGGGGGTGATAATAAAAGTAAGGTTTTATCGAAGTATTTGTTTTTGGGGTAACTGTAATATTATTACTGAAATTGTCTAAGTAATTCGATACTCTACTTGTTACTGGAAAAAGTAATAATTACTCTTTTCATGACTAGTAAAGGCCTTAACACACCAAGCCGACATTGACTGCTGGTTAATGTTGGGCTGTTGGTGAGGGTCTGTCACCAAAAACATTTTTTTTTTATGGCCAATTTGGCATGTTGAATTGGCATTGGTGAAGGCGGACCTCGTCAGCGAATTAAATCACTCCTATCAGCAGTTCAGCTTAGAGCACAAAAGGAAAGTAAACAAAGTTCATTTCAAGAGGGAATGCAATGAAAACAAACTTGTTACATAAGGTAAGATTATTTTTCTTAAGACATTGAGTTCTTTTGCAGAAACCTTTTGTGATGGTTTATGTTATCGTTCATTGGCGCATGGTAAATATGATTTTGATCTTTCAACATTGGATTGTGTTGCTCCTGTGCTATCTGGCTTACTAGCGTCAAGATGGTCTCCGTTTTCCTATTTGAATGACAAATGTGGACTACCACTGTGCTGTTGTGGAGAGCTATTTCCTCTCACGTAGGTACAGAATTTACGTGCTGGATGGCCGTTAGCTGTGTTCTTGGTTGTGTGTTCATGTGCAACTTTTTGGCTGAAATCTACACCAGTGAGACAACACAGCAGGAGCCTTTCGTCGCCAATAGTTCTTTAAAGTGAGTTTGGTGTGGGCCCGTCCAACACAGGTTCCCGGTCACATTCATCAAGGGAACTTCATAAAAAAAGTCTGTGCTGCCAGCGTACAGCCAGCCCCTGCCAACCTGACAGCCAATCATGTCAGCTGTGGAACTGTGAGAAGGTTCTGTACAGTTCAAGTTTCACTACATAAAATCTTTACAGTGCATAGCAATCAATGATGAAATCACAGGCATTAAATGCAGTCAATATGCTCAGCTCCACTGTGAAGTAAAACCACAGTTGAGATCACACACTTAATGCAGTACAACTTAAGATGCTGAGGGAGCATATTGGTCAGGTTGCATGTGGCTGAGATTCCCAAGAGAAGTTGTGCAGACCAAAGTTGAGTGATTTTCAACTGTGGCTTGAAGGTTTTTAGACATGCTGACTGAGGATTGAAATAGTATGGCTTGTCACCCCCCTGCTGAATCCTCCTGATGGCTGCTCTGTCATACAAAGCTGAGAGAAGACAGATGGACACAGACCAGAAAGCCAAACACCAGCCGGGTGGTATGGTGGGTATGGGGGTGGGGGGTTGTGGGGCAGACTAGAAAAATTGACGGAACAGAGGGTGTGATGAATTTCTGTGGTCTGCAGCACCACTTGAATCCTTTTGTATTTCTAGCTTAATATGTCAGAATGGGTCTTCACACAGTACATTACCAAACTAATGAGAAGCAGTGCAAAATTGAAGGACTCTACATTTTTCTTTATCACGCCCTGCAAGGTTTTGTCGCTCCTATTTGTCGGTATGGTATTCCATTCACACATGGGTGATCAATCCCATGTGCTCCTTTTCTCTCCGTAACAACAGGATGCTGGCTGGTGTCTCTCTTTTGCTCCCTCTTGTTTCCTCTTTCTCTCCTTTCCATTCTTTCCCCTCTCTAACACTCCAGGATGTCATTACCCCCACAGATGTTTTGCTCTAGTCCTCTTATGACAAGTCAACACAAAAGCTCCACAACTCCGGAGGTAGAATTCAGAATTGACTACCTAAGACAAAGCATGCATGTAATTTCCACCTCAAGACCTATCCAGGCGAACAGTGGCCCCAGTTTTTCTCCCTTTCCCCTTTATTTCTGTTATTCAGTAATTGGTATGGCATTCATGGCTGGAGCGCAACAGTTATTTCCGTCCCCTTGTTTTTCTCTCAACATATCACCTTTGCTGGCACCGTTTCCCAAACAACCGTGCTCTCGCCGAGGATAGAATCTAGCTTCATTGCACACAGAAGCCCAGAGGAAACAATAGATGCTAATTTGCTAATGATGTTACTGTGGAGGTTATTAAAGCTTCAGCACAGAGGCAGGAAGCAACTTCTTCAGGGGGAGCTGCTCGATTGCTCCCAACCTGGACTCAACAGCAGTGCAATATTGTCAGGAAAATATGTCGATGACACTGTGCTGTCCTGAGGGAAGAGTCTTTTTTGAGGAGCAATCATCATAATGATGATCTCAGGAGTTACCCATGGGCTAATCAGTTGGCTTTTATTAACACCACTACACACAAGCATGCACACTCAAAACACCAAATTCAGCAAAGGTTGCTGTGACAACGGAGCTGGTCACCATGGCACTGCGATGGTTGCTGTTGGTACTTTGTCATTGCAGCCCTCTTTCTACCTCCCTCACTTCTGGGTGCAGTGCTTTCCATTGACTTGAGGAGAGATATGGTGAATTTTTCAACCTTTTGTCCACATTCTTTGTTTGGTGTTGCTATATGTGGTGGTCGCTGATACCGGGGGGAGGGCTCGTATGTCATTCTATTTCACCTCTCTAAATTTGGAGGTTTTTGCGGGTATGTGGATGTGAATTGATCAGTCGATCTGATCAGAGCTGATCAGATCAATGGATGAGAGGAGCAGCGTCTGCAGAGGAACTTGTAGACCCAGCGCAATGAACGGTTAAGTTTCAATTTTGTTACGCCAGGCATTCTGCTGCTCAGTCTGTGCCCTGAGTACGCGCACTGCTTTGAGAGTGTAGAGCAATGAATAATTGAACAGTTCATATATTCCAACAGCGATCCCAATGAACTGTTCAGCTCCAAAAATAGAAAATCAAAACGTGGCAGCAAAAGTTTTAATCGAGGTGGGCTGCCACAAATAAATGAATGTGTTGGAAACCCCTGATGTTGTTAGCAGTACTGCTGTGTACTCTGATTGGAGTGGTTTTGCAAAAGTTGCCACTAAATTGGCTTTTAAGTGTGTTTCATAATCATGACTTACTCTGATACCATTTTGGTCTCTTGGTACACCAGTAGAGTGTGCTAGGCTTGCATGCTCATACAAGTAAGTGGCTGGCTGACGGCTCCCTCCATGCTAAGGTCACCTCACTGGCATGCAGCAAGAGTAACCTCTGTCTTTGTTTGGTGGATTCAAGCTCATTCTTTGTGCATGAATACAGATTATTCATTCGTGTTCCTTTTAAAAGAACATCCACATGACATGAGCCTTTGTGAGAACTGTTTTCTGTTACATGAACAACAAACGTCTCTTTTCACTCAGCTACTCTTTACCCCTTCAACACCCCAACATCCCTACATCCCTGTTCTGTTCTCTGCTGGTATGTGTGCAGTTTGTGTGCTTTATCATGTGACAACTACAGCCAGTATGTCCACTGTTTGAATGGGAGTGTTTTCTCCACTGTGTCCTTGGTTTGCCAATAGCTTGGAGAATGAATGCACACACACATTTACCAGACAATTTCCGCTCACGCAGTTTTCTGCCCACAATAATGATAACTGTAAAAATTGTGCTCCTAACCTCAACCCTAAATCACGTGATGACCTCACCAAAGAGAACATTCTTTTTCTAATATTTGGAAAATCACCTTGACCATTCATTGACAGAAGTCTCCGTCTTGGACTTAGGGCTGCTTTTATGTTGGTATTGATTAGGGACGCTATCTCTTATCGATTTCTCTGCTGCACTACTACGTTTGATGGATTGATTGGCAGCCTGTAGCTGGAGACCAATTTGTCAGGGAGCAATGGACCTTGTCAGAGAAGAGCACCATTATGTCCCAATCATGGATGGCCAACAATCCCAGGGGTGTGTGGGAGTAGAGAGAGTGTGGGCAGAGGGTGAAGTGGTGTTGACTATTCACCGTTGGCTTGTGAGCCCCAAGTATGCGCAAGACTGAGCCTGCATCTTGATTCCCCCGTGAGTTATAGCAGCGCCGATTGAAGCCCACCTTTAACCGCAGATCATAGGCGGTTTTACCAAGTTGCCTCTCATTTTGCATTTAATTGCAACTCTCATTATGGGAAGGCCGTTGACTTTCAAATAAACATGTTTGCATATGTTTTTTTCTTCTTTTTTTGTGTTTGTAGCATAAGAGCTCCGTCCTCCAAATGGCTGAGATTCAGCTGCTGCACATGATGATTTGTTCCCCCAGTAATTATACCTTCCTTGTGCTGGGAGAGAAAGAGAGAGAGAGAGAGTACCGAGAAAAAAACCTGTTGTTATTCTTAAATCCCCACTCGATGCTGGCTTAATCATTGTCTGCCTTGTCTTTGGAATGGCTGTAATTGAAACATTAGCTGTTCGGGTCTATATACAGCATGTGGGCGGATCGCGTGCGCCCTGTGGACGGATTTTAATCATAAGCCTCGATCACAACCCGAAGCAACTTGTGTGTACTTCACTTCCTCTCTCTTTGTTATTTTTTTTTGTTGTTGCTTTTTCTTGTTCTCTGTCCTTTTTTTTCTGCCAGTGTGCATGCATATCTTAGGCTTTAGATGAATCACTTTCATGTGTATTTTACGGCAATTTGTGAAGCTGCAAAGTCACTACACTGAAAGCCTATGTTGTATTCACGAGCAGGCTCCATGTTGACTTGATACCTGCCATTTACTTACTGCTTTTCAACTCCAGTCTCAGGCTTAGAGACAAGCAACCAAAAGGAAGGATTTGCTCAAATGTATTGACCACCTTCATGAATTTTTCATTGGCTGCTCAAGGCAATGGGTTGCCAGCTGGGTGGGTCGAGAAGATGAGGCACCCATTCCATGCCGCTGACCACACACAACCCCCCCCGGGCTAGCACCGCATTTTAAAGGTTTATCTCCTTGAACCTTTTAAACACCTGAGTGATACTGTACTTTAGAGGCCCTCGCCACATCTCTATCACTACTATGACTCACCCAACATTAGACCCCAGGCCCAAAACTGCTTCTGACTGGCGTTGTCCATGGCAACAACTTGAGAGCCACAGCGTATACTCCCTCTTTTCCCTCTTCTCCCTCTTCTCTCTCTCTCTCTCTCTCTCTCTCTCTCTTTCTCTCTCTCTCTCTCTCTCTCTCTCTCTCTCTCTCTCTCTCTCTCTCCCTCCCTCTACCTCTCCCTCTGTTTCTGCTGTCTATTTTTCAGACAGTCTTTTCTGCCATTCCACTTGTGTGGTTACCTCAGAGCAGGGTTGAGGAAACATGTTGATCTTGAACATATTTCTCTCCACATGCAGGGGGAGGCAAAAGGAGTCCAACACTGTCAGTGTGTGTCTCCAGAGACAACACACCTCTCAAAGTAAAATCCCACCAACCCTCAAACCGCAACACCCCTTGCCTTCCGCTCAAGTCCACATCCCCACCCCCACCACCTCACTCCCCAGTGGGTGGTCGATAGACAGACCTCTTGGTCTGAAAATGAGATTCTGACTCATTTGCTGTTATTTCACCACCCCCCACTGGGGCTGCTGATGGCACCTAAAAGCACTTGGACCAAAGGAATGCAGAGTGTCCCCAACACAGAACCATCTGTGACACATAATCACAATCTCCTTTTTTTTCTGCCACAGAATTTTAAAAAACAAATGCCGACATTAAGTTTTAAATTTACTCTTAATGTTGAGAAACAGGACTGCTGCCTCTTATATCGGTGAAGAGTTAGTTGTCAAGGCTAAAACGTGTCAAGAGACATTTTTCGTTAGTTTATTACCACCAATAAAGTTGCGTATCCTTTTTGACAACATTTTTAAAATCTGCTCTCATCAATATTTCTGCATTGCAATGGCTCAAATGACAAGGCATACCACGAGAACCGATACTAAGGTACCAAGTCAATGCAAAAATTCTGTTAATGTTACGGCACTTGTTTTGCTTTAGTACCATAGGTACCAAAGATGCAGTTCTTTCAGACTTGACAGTGCAGCATGTATGCCTACAAGTGTTCTAGTCTACTGTTAAATGCTTGAAGAAGAATGCCTTGTTAATTCTTTGCAATGGAAACACCACATATTTACATGATGCTACATTTGGCAGCAGTGTAATCAGGCGCTGAGCATCTATTCTGTGCTGAATGCTACAGATGTGGCGTGCTTTTTTGTGGAGAGTTGAAAAATGTTCTGCTTTGGGTAAAACATTGCACTCTTCACTGTTACTTTTTACACAGACATCCAATCAAAGTGGAGAGTGGACGGGACAACCCGCCTACCATAAAGACCAATTGTGGCATCTCAAGTGTACAAGTGCTTAACAGGAAAACGATGGAAGAGAAATATGTCAATAAACTTTAGGCTATATATTAATAGATGTTTCCTTACCCACAAAATCTCATGGACCTACACAGAGCACTACTTTGTGTTTTAGACGGATTAGCAGGGGTTAATAATAACATCTACATTAAATCAAATTTAAATATTTCAGTGGAGTTAGTGCAGTTATTGTTTTTTTTTTTTTTCTTCGTGGTCTCCAACTGGGTACCAGGAATGATAAAATTTCACTGATATTGGTATCGACAACGAAATTTTTGGTATCATGACATGCCTACGAATGACTGTGTGTAATGTAAAAAGGGGTTGTTCAAAGAATTATGACCTGGTATGTCAGTTCTCCCCTCTCTACAAAGCATTTTAGCATCTTTCAGCCTATTGTTTCGTTTTGTATTATAATGGCAACTTTGTTTTGCTCCACTTTCACTGCTCTCATTAACGCACATGCAGCAAACCATCCCCAGCCCCTATTGGTAGAGAGACCAAGTAAGCAACCAGCTGATCGAGCATTTAGCTGCTAAAGAGCCAGAATATCCCCCAGGAGTCAGTGGAAAGCCAAACAGAGCAAATATTGAACATATTTTCCTGGTTGTGTCAAGAAACTTGACTCCAAATAAAAGCTAATACTGCTCAGTATCTGCTGGATCATTAGCTAAATAGGCGATCGTTTCCTTACAAATTTCTAACTGTAATGTAATGATATGTCAATATTGCTTATACAGCTTGTCTCACTCCCCCGAAGTGGCCAAAAAACTCAATTACTGCAGCTTTAATAAACATGGCTAACCAGGGCGAGCGCCGTTCACAGGGGCCAGAAGTGCTATGCTTCCCCTTTGCTGCTCTCCTCATTTTGGACAGTATTTTATCCTGAGCAATTTCCAGTTGCTGTCTCTAATAGACAACACATTGCCCAGCCTGTTACCATACATATCCATACAAATCTGTTGTATAGATGTGTAGGATAACAAGACACTTGACAGAAGTGTTACCTGCAGCTTACATTACATCGTTGAGCTTGTGAGGTCTGGCTCTCTCAACTAAGCTTCTCAGGTTTCGTTTTGTTTTTTTCCTTATATGTGCGGGCTAAAGAACTTTGAGTCAGTGTGAAGGTTTCCTGTCAATCAGAGAGGGCAGTAAAATTTTAGTACTACCATTACATCACAGAAAGTGTGCAAGGCTGATGAAACTCAAGAAAAGAAATTTTTAGAAATCTAACTTATCATATAAGGTTTTTGTTCTGAACCTGGGACCTTAATTTTTTTGTGGAGCAAACAAGTACTTGAGGCTGTAATTGCATCTTATAATATCATACAATGTTTACTTTGTGTAGTGTATAATTTACTATGTTTATTTGCACTGTAAATGTATTGTTAGAATGTTGTTGTTTTTTTTTCCGCATAGATGACCCTCACACCAAAGGGGGGGAAACACTGTAATTTCTTTCCTCTGACTGTTCATCTCTCTTTCCCTCCTTTCCTGTCTTTGCAGGGCCTACAGGAGGTCTGGCTCAACTACCCACCACATCCCCTGCAGGTTGGTTGAGAGATGTTTTATTATTGATGTTTATTTTGGGCTGTGGTGCCTCTCATTAAAACTCAACTCACCCCCAACACAAAAGCATTCTCCCATTTGAAGTTTTCCTGCCTGAATGTATGTTTGCGTGTGCGTGTGTGTGCGTGTGTGTGTGTGCGTGCGTGTGTGTGTTGTTAACAGAGGTGGGCAAGCTGTTAGTTATTTTGCCTGAGGCTGACTGGGTTCTTTATAGCTGTCACAAGGCCCCCAGTAGCCCTCCACTAGTCTTCATTGTTCTGCACCCGTGTCTCGCTGTTTTCCGTTTTGGTCGAGACCCTAATCCGCTTTTTCATTCACCCAGCCTCTCTTCCTCCTCGCCATCGCTCCTTTCTCTACTCTTTCTCCGCAGCATCATTCTTCCCTTCTCCATCATCATACACTCACTCCCTGTGTCTCTCTTCCATCTCTCTCTGCTCTGCCGTTCTTTGCTTTGCATGATCTGCCCAGAAACATTGAACATGTCAACAGTGTTTGTTTGAAATTAGGATTTGGAAGAAGAGATCAAAGATGCCATAACAGGATTACAGTCCCGAATCACATGGGGCCTCCAGGGACCGTCAGGCATCCTTCTCTCTGATGTGTTTGTGTGGAGAAAGTGTTTCTTTGTGTGGATGCCGAGACTCGTCTTTAAGCAGTTTATTCTCTTCATCTCCCTGAGTGTGCACGAGTGTCACTGCGTCCTCAAATGCACATTTTTGCATATCCATTTTTGGCCCAAAATAACGTTTCTGTTTGCATGCATCCGCGTATACATGTTTGTTTTTTTTCCACATCTTTGCCTCCTCACCCCTGCATGTTTCATACCCAAATGCTGAGGATCCACAGAGCACATGGATGTTTTTGTTGAGCTCAGTGCTCAGAATAAAACCACTGTATCTAGCAGTCTGTTTTCCTGGTGAGTAGCACAGTGGAGGCCCCAGCGGTGGGCACCTCGGTCAGGGTGGAGCCCCAGGGTCAGCCCTACAACCGCTCTGTGGTGCGAGGGGAAGCTCCACAGTGTGCTGCATGAGTAGTCATTAGCCGCTTCTGAGCCGCGGCCTCATTACCACACACTGTGCGTGTCTGAGGTTTCCTCAGGGTGGTCCCCTGCCAGTGGGGTAACGCCTGTTAAATTGTGCCAACCTCTTGGTAGCTTGATAGCATCCTGACCTTTTGGCTCAAGATGATATAATCTAAGCAGTTTCACACAAGGAAAAAACATCTTTCCCTTCATTATTTATTTATTTCATTATTTATTCTGTAATTGATGAAAGCCCGCAGGAGTTGGGCGAGAACATTATGCCCAAAATTGTTGCTGAGAATTAACAAGGTGCCACCCCCCTCTCCTGCCCGCTAAGATGAGGAAGACAAAACGGAGGTGAAAGAGGAGCTGTCTTAATGAGGTTTGAGTAGATGGCAATGGCAGCCCGCCATGGCGTGGGTAATTAAGCATACGCCCGTCTTTGGCATACATGCATACATTAGCCTTGCCGCCGCCGTGCCCTACAGAGCGCAGTGGAATGCTTCGTGGTCGGCAGGCACGTCTTTATGTCTTTCGTGTTTGCTCGATTCGCACCAGCGCATCATCACCCCTGGCTCTCCAGAATAATTCACCACAACGTCATTTACGTTGAGTCTGGTTTTCAGCATTTTTCCTTTGGTTTATAGGGGAGATACATGAGTGTTAAGCTTTTTGGGGGCCTTAAAAGACCTCGGCTCTGATTCTGCTTTCTGTCTGGACTGAGCTGAAAGTGATGCTTTGAAGCCATTTCAAAAGTGTTTTTTATTTTTTCAAAACTGCTGTTGATTTTTTATTTTTTTTTTCTCCTCTTCACTTCGTTTGAAGCCTTGCTGCTGGCCATTCCCCCTGAAGGATAGCTCGCGCCTATGAGGGCTGAACTCGTCAGATGCCGTTAGTTGTGATGCATGACATTTAAACGCCTTTCGTTAATTAACAGAGGGAAAAAAGGCAGAAATGAAATGTTTCTTAGGACATATTGGAAGATGGAACCATGACATTACCGGCAGCACTCCAATTAAAATACTGAGTTTAAAGCTACATCTCTGCTCTGCGCACTGGCTTGACATGGGAGACTGTGAGAAAGCTGTTTACTCGTCATTTCTTCATGAAAACACAGACAAAGGAGATGCTGGAAAGTGACGAAAGTGGCCGTCTTCCCCTGGAGAGCCTTGAATGTAGCTTTCTTTATTCTTATTTTTGGGGGACTTTATGTACAGCTAAATGGAGCACACTTACAGAGTCAATTTAATGTACTTTAATTCCCTTTGAATGTCCACATGAAATTATGTGGCTTGATGTTTCTGTTTTCTTTGTAAAAGATGTCTTGGTCAAGCTTACAGTTGTACCACACAGAGACCAATTAGATGTTTCTAGCAGTCTAATTAATGCACCCATAAGGATATCTCTTGATTCAACAAACATGCATGCACATATTTTCATAGCATATCGTTTCTTTTTCTAATGAGCACAGACATGAGCAAATACTGTAGTTAAAGCAAGCGGCATGTTTTTACTGAACCCATCTACCGCCAAACTCACCAAGCCCTGAAGCTAATGTTAAAAACATAATCCACAGCAATTTCCACAACCGAAAACTATTCTTTCAAGACTTATCAAAGTCACAAGGCCGGGAGTCTCTGATACAGCCTGCTTTAGACCAAACAAGGCTTCCTGTACGACTGAGTCACCAGAGATATTAATTGACCGTTTGAATCACCAGATTTAAAAAGAGAGAGAAAAGCGAGCTGTTTGACTTAAAACTTAATGACTAAGAGATTCCATCTGCTGCAGATCATCAGAGTTTGTTTTGAGGCAGAGTAATAACACACACTCTAAACAGGCCCTCAAGCAGCACATACTGCAGAGGTTCATTTCATTTAAGGATTTTATTTGACGCTCTTATGCGAAGCGACTTCATTGAGCAAGTAGGGTTTTTGTGTGTCTGGTTTAAGGATCCTTGAAATGGTCACGCAGGTTGTTTCTGGACACATTTGCTCTGTCTTCTCCTTTTGGTTTGGCTGTCTTAGATTTATACAAGTAACATAATTGCAAAAATATACCTAAAACATAAACAAAATCATACATGCTGTAAAGTATGTTATATAGAGACTGCAGTGCTATATTGCAAACTTAAAGTAGTTCCTTACCTATCCAGATTGAGACTGTCTGAGGGGCTAAAGTAAACTACACAATAAGTGAACTAATACAGCCCCAAATTTGATGCTAATGCTGTTTTGCTGTTTTGACCAACATTCAACGTTAGCAAGTGCATATCAGCCATATTACTTTTTTCTTTTTCTTTTTTTTTTTTACGGTGTCCCAGCTGCTGGATGATCTCTAGCCATATATTGTCCTATATTTGGTTGTTGAGGTGGTCATCACGGTCCGTCTTGAGTGTTATTCGCCAAACATGAATGTTCAGCAGGGATTTACGAGCATTAATTACAACCTGCAAAATCATTTTTTATAAATTTCTGTGCATATTTTTCAAATGAAAATCAATGCTTGGTGTGAAACGGATTTTAGTTCATATTTATTCACTTGTACTGTTCCAAGTAGAAATACTATCCTAAATAAAGCAAATAGTCATCTTGTGAATAATGCACATTAAGACCATTTACTCATATCTCCTCCATTTTAATTAAAGTTTGTACACCTACCTTCATAATCTTTCATCAATTCTGAGTTTACTTGTCTGGTAAACTGTCTAAAATCTTGACCAGTAAATCACACCACATGTCCAAAAATATGTGGACTTCAGAATATTGCACCCATATCTGGTAATTGGAACATGTCATCCCAAAATAAAAGCCATTAATGGAACCTGGCTGCAGGGATTTGCTCCCGTTCAGACCATAGCCTGTATATAAAGATGGACAACATGACAGCTCCCGTAAAGTGAAGCGGAAACATCTCAATCACCCCCTGTTGGCTGGCTGCAGTATAGGTTATTTCCCAAAGATAGCTTGTGTCATTTCATGTAGGTCTTATCATGTTGCTGTATGATCAAGTATTCATTTTTCTGATTAGTTATTTTGGTAAGTTATTTGATGCTTTAAAATGGGGGTTTAATGTCATGATTAACAGATATGTGAGCTAATCTTTGTGCTTATAATCAGTGGCACAGCTTGCTATTAGTTGGGCGATTGTATGGGCGGGAAGTGCGTACAACAAGGGTTGCTGCCGAGACTCTGGCTCCAAATGATGTTTACTGCTTTCTTGACCAGCGCAAGAAATCCATGATATTTTGGCTTCATTTTTGTACAGTGGGATTAAGTGAAGATGCCTCGTCCATCTTTATACACAGTCTATGGTTCAGACACAAGAGCATTAGTAAGGTCCAACGCTGATGTTGGATGATAAGGTCTGGCTGGCAGTTGGATTTTTAGTTCATCCCAAAGATGTTGGATATGGTTGAGGTCCGGCTCTGTGCAGGCCAGTCAAGTTCTTGAACATGAAGAAAATGGGAAGAACACTATTGTTGAAAATATAATTTTATGCTGTTACATACATAGAACTAAGGACCCTAGCCCAAACAGTGAAATAGACCTTGGTACAGCATTGTTACATTGGTGTCAAAAAAGAATACTTTCTGAATATTTTAACTAAATACTGACTATGCCAAGTAAAATTCCTGTGCTCGGAAATGACAAGACCCCCGTTTTTGGGACGAAACTACCTTTGTGCATTTTTTTGTTCAGGTCCAGGAGCCTCAGACGGACAGGCAGCTGATTGAGACTTCTCCCGTCCTCCAGAAACTTACCAGCTTTGAGGACTCTATCGGAGTTTTGTTCACACATGTGCGTCTTTTGGCCAGAGCCTTCACCTTGAGGACTGTGGGCTTCAACCACCTCACCCTGTAAGTACGGTCAGTGTTTGTTTGTTGATAATGGAGTTACAGCCAATTAAAATGCAAAGTGAGGCGCTAGTTGGCCAGATGTAATTTGCAAGGAGGCTGCAGAACTAGCCAGACTTTGTCTGTTGTTCCCTTCAGAGGTGATGAGGCATGGTGCATTATAATATAATATATAATATGATCTGAGATGCTGGGAGTTTTATCATACGTCGAGCATTTTAAATTGTTTTATCTGTTGTGAATGTGGCAGCCTCCTCCTCCCACATCATCATTATGTTTACCCCCTGCAGCTTATACATTTTCTTGCAGTCACTAAGACTGCCTGTATAAAAAGTGAAGCCTTGAATTTCTAGTTCAAAGAGCCATAGGGAGAGATAGCTTCTTTCACTGGTTTTTGGCCCAGTCCCTAAGCCAGGGGTTTCAGAGGCCCAGGGGACTCGTATGTGTAGTCTGCCTATATCTGTGAGGCCATAACTCAGTGCCTCATGGGAAATGGGGTTTCAATTCACTAGGTATTCAAGGGTAGAGGGTTTAAAATTTCTCTTTTTCATTCATTGCAGCCACATGTCTTATTTGACAGATTTTTCTCTGTCATTGTCATGCTTCAATCCACTTGTGAAGTAATACCCAATCCCCTTTAATAATCACTTGTATATCAAATACTCACCCTGTGTTATGTTGACTTCATTAAGACAACTTTTTCTCACCGTGAACGAAGAATCCAAAAACAGAGAAAGAGAAATTCTTAATGTAGCGTTTTACAACAGTGAAACTATATTATAAACCTTAGTTTACCAACTCTCACACAACCTGTGCAATGTAATCTAAGTCTCATGTATTCAGTCATGTGCTCAGTACTTCCCAACTGACTGCCCCTTCAAACAGGGAACTGAACGGAAAGTAAAATTTAATCTGCGCTCATTTCAGAGCCAGACTCCATTGAAAGATGAGTAACTTTACCTCACTGAACACGAGAGCTGCTGGTCTGGCACTGCCTTGATTAGTTCATTTGTTTGTATTATTGTGTGACTTCACTAAATCCAAACAAACCCTTTAAAAGTCACACAATAATACAACCAACCAGATTTTGGCATTGGTAGACCTGCAACTACCGTGCTCAGCAAGGTCAAATTATTGTTTTTGTCAATTGAGTCTGGCTTTAAAGAGAGATACTATTACTGCACGAGTAATGTGAGAGTTAATAAACAGATGTTTCGATATTGTTATGCTGTTGTTAAACGCAGGCCCCTATGACTTCAATCTGTCAAGAAGTTTTTCTGTTTTTGGATTCTACGTTCATCATTGAGGCATACAAGAAAAAGCTTTTCTTCACAAATTCAACACGACACAAGGTGAGTAATTTAGGAAATTAATAATAAATTAGTTTTTATTCAGATTCAATCTGACTTCATGTATCATACATACAGTACTACAGTATACCTGTATTTGTTTTGTTTTTTGGTTGACTTTCTTTGTTAATTGCAAAGTTTCAAAGAGATGCTGTGGTGATTTAGCCCTGACATTTGAAATGTTTTTTTCCTCTCGTCTTCCACTATGACATTTGTTCAATAGCCAGTAAAGTTACAAACCTCTACAGTTCTACACACTTGAAATTGATTTGACAACCCTGCCTGTTGTAACAAACATGCCACCGTAGCTACTGTGTAACCTTCCTCGTTCATTGATAGAATGCAAGTTTGAACAGATTGCTATTTTCATAAGAAAACATTTTCACTAATGAGACTGTTCACTCCAATCTGAGGCATTTCTGATGCTGGGTTTGAGAGTGTTATTTGCAAAGGAAGCTTAACTCACTTCTGAGCTTCACAAAACAACACAATAGTGAGTTTGACAGCTAAAGCAAATTAGCCTTGGCAGCACACCTCTGATATCTTATTGGCAGGCTGCACTCTGTAATTGCTTGGTTAGGTTTGCCACAAGGACATTGCTGTGTGTGTGTGTGTGTGTGTGTGTGTGTGTGTGTGTGTGTGTGTGTGTGTGTGTGTGTGTGTGTGTGTGTGTGTGTGTGTGTGTGTGTGTGCGTGCGCACGTGGGTGTGGGTGTGAGTGTGGACGTGGACGTGTGTTTGAGTGTGTACGTGGACGTGTGTGTATATGATGTATACACATTCACACATACAGTACACTGCTGTGTATGTTCTAATCCATCACTTAAATGTCAAACCTCTACCCACTCATGGTCAGTGAAGTCGATTAGAGGTCCAGAGGTTTGTCTCCCGCTGAGCTTTACTTTGAGGACTTTCCAACTCAAGGTTGATAGCAATGATATTTTCTAACTTGGTGGCATATCATCCAGTGCCTTTCGTTCACTATATTTAAGGTGGAAATTTAACCTAATGAATTTTTTATTTCTCAGAATTGTATTGTTACTTTTCCTGGAGCAAAAGGAAATAATTGATATATTTTTCAGAATAATTTATGTTCATTGGCTCGTTTAGTGGCCGAAGGCAGGCTGACCTAAATAGAGCAGACTCATTTGAAAGCTGGAACTGAGCAGCGTCTGACCATAAGGACTAAAGGTTATACCAAAGTAGGTCATGCTGTCATGATGGAGAGAACAACGAGGTCAGATAATGGAAAGAGAGGTCAGACAATAAGGTAGGCAGCAGATGAGAAGACAGGACCCAGGCTGGCCTTCAGCCTATCACTTTATGCAGAAATAGAGGACAAAGTGACCTAGAAGAAGACAGCACAAGAAGCAAAGAAGGGAGTTGACCCTGTTTAGAGGCAGTGGAGACCGGAGGCTACTATCAGACAGCAGAGCTGTGGCCCCCAGGCATTGGGCTTCCTATCTCCTTTCCCAGCGGAAGAGCTGGGTGTTGCAAGAATTTCACTGTTAGTGAAAAAGGATCCATCTCTCTTCAAGTTCAAGTGAATAAAGCACCTCTCTGTGCAGGTTTGAGAGAAGTCACCAGTCACTTTTACACATGTAATTGCATTTTATGAAATACATTGAGGTTATACGCAATTAAAAGTGTAGGTAAATCATCAAATGCAGAGTTTCTGGGTTTTTCAGTTTTTAAAAGCTTTGTTTTTTTCTATAACAAATTATAGCACAGAATTGTTGCTTTTTTATTCTCAGAACATTGCAAATTATCTGTATCACTGTCATCTAGCATCCAATTTCACATGAAAAATAACACGTATGTAATGATGATGATGACTTGCCACTGGATTAGGTAATTCCAACAGTTTTCACTTCCAGAATTTACACAGCATTTAAACAAGACAGAATAAGGCAGAATCCTCAAATTATGTAATTGAAGACAACTTGACAGTTGTGCTAAAACAAAAAAGTAATTGTATGTAAAGACGGACAACACGTCTCCACTTTATAGCACTGTACAAAAAAGAAGCACAATTATCCTGCCTGACCTGCTGCCATCTTGTGCTGGTGATGTCATTTGGGGCAGGAGTCTTGGTGGTAGTGATCTCTGCAGTATTGAGTTCCTGCCATCCGACCATGCTTTAATCTTTTAGTTTGACTCATGTCCCATCTGTTAAAGGGAAATTTCGGTTTATTTCAACCTGTCTCCTATCGTCCTAAATTTGTTTCAAGTGACTAGTGACATAAAAATAACAGTTAGCATGTTAGCCATTAGCCTAGATACAGCCGGGGCGCATGGTAGCGTCAGACCTGTTAATACGTAAGTGAAAGGGCAACCTTCAAATGCAAAGTTAGTCCACTGCTATATCTCAAGAAGGCCTTATGGGAGTTTCCTCAATTTGGCACAAACGTGCGCTTATAATCAAAAATGAACAGCTTAAAATTTGGTGGTCAAGGTCAGTGACCTCACAAAACCAGTGTTTGGCCACAACTCACAAATTCATACGTCAACTATGACAAATTTTTTAACACAAATAGCTATTAGGATATAGGATGATGGAATGATGATATTTTATATCCAGAAGGTCAGAGGTCAGTTAAAAAAAAAAGTTCTAGTCGATACGTTATGACTCAGGAACAGAAGGGGAGACATTTGGTCAGATACTGAATTGGCGACACTTATCATGGGTGTCCACCTCGAAACTGTGCTATTGTATAGATCTTGTGAGCTGGGGTGGAAGATGTGTGTGAAGCGTCCGAATTTTCACAGACATAGATGGAAACTGTAGGTGCAACTTGAATGGCTCACAAAGGCAGACGACTGCATGGGGGTAATTGCTGTCAGGGGCATGGTGGATGCGGGGTATATGGGATACATGCCCCTCACAGCTGCCCTATCTGTCCACTATGTCCCCCGCACTTTTCCATATTGTAAATCGAGTTGGGCAGCTGTTGAGTTCATTTTAACAAGTCACAGTTTGTTTTTCCAAGTTGTCCTGAGCGCACCATGAGTGGGCGGGCAAGGTGCACACTTTTTGCTTCTTTTGTTGCAGCGCACTGTGTTTTGCAAGGATGATTATTACTGTGGCACAATGCACTTACACTGTGGATAGGTGACACAAAGAAGACATCTCAAATTCATATGTCCATGCTCAAAATACAGGACGCAATTTAATAGTGCTAATTGCAAAATGACGGAAGAGAGAGAAAATAGCGAGGGCCAAGGAGAAGAGGCAGGACAGGAAACGACACAAAGTGTCCAAAGTTTGTATCATTTCAACCTTAAACAAAATTTAAACTCTGGACAGAGTGTCTGTTGTGAAACCGAACTACCTTACCAGAATAGCACGACATCAGCAGGACCTCAACAGAAAGCATTCAGTCCACAGAGTGGACCCGACACAAGGTAACATTGATGTTCGCCTCCTTCCAGGCTGTGAGCGTCTGCAGCTTCCCGCTCATCCACCAACAAAGGTCCGCAGTATGACAGGAAACCCAGGGACTGCTGGCAGATGAACGGGGAGCTCCAGGCAGCATGGAGGGAAGCGGAACACCGTTTATTTGGACAGATACCCTCACTGCCGTTACATCAAGCTGTTTGAAAATCAGTTGTGTTTCCCTTTGAACAACGTCAATCAATTTGGTGGCTGGTTCAACTTTCACTAACTGACTGCAGCATTTCATTTACTGAGGTCATTTTCTTGAGCAACACCAATTTAACTGAGAGACATAAACACAGAATCTAAAATGCTGCAGTCAAATTGTGAAAGCCAGAGCTTCATTCATGTTATTGTTGTGATAGTCACACACACAAGAACACACACACACCTACAGTACTCCCCTCAGAGCCATGCGTAAATACCCCAAATATCCAAATATCAGGTGGTGTCACTACTAGTTGGAGCCTAATTGTTGTTGAAATTTAAGCAATAAAAATGTTGATTTTTCTTAGAGGGAAACAGATTAGATGTATTTTTAAGAGACCTGTCGTATTTGCTCTTTTGCATATTTACTATTGCTTTTGATAAAGCAAAAGTATTTCTTATACGATGACTTGATTAATTGATGGATTCATATAAAGTGGCGATGGAGACAAGTTCAGTACATCACTGATCAGTTTTGAAAACGATTGGTAAGGGAATACCTGCCTTTGCTGCAGGAAAGGCAAAAATGGAACCAAAGGAGGAGAAACCTTACGACTGGAGTTATTGTGGTTGTAATGGATCCATCTGCCTCACGAGGATCATCGCCACTCGGAAGAGTCCTGGAGGCTGTCCATGACAGGAATGGACTTTATTAATGATAGTGTCATTGCGATTATGGCTCCTAAATTTGAGAACTGTTGAATTGTTATGTTCGGTACATGACAATTAGGGGCCTGTGTATAGGAGCCATCCCCAGTGTAAAATGTATATGTGGGATGCTAATTTGTCCTGAAGAGGTCACTGTATTGTCATGGGTGTCTGTCAATATTGGTAGGAACCATTCATTGAGGGACAGCTGTTGCCAGATTGGGTTTTTTGACCGCACTGCTGGGCCATGTCCCTTCTTATTTGAAATGTCATGTCAGGTGTACGCCGCTTAATGTCATATTGTAAATTTGTACCTTTGAATTGTTTATGGACACAGACTCATAGATGTTTGTAAGTTTTTCATTGAAGACAGCAGAGGTGATGAATAGCGGTCGATTATTTCAGGCAAGCACTTCAATTAAGCCCCGTTTCCACTGAACAGTACAGTACTGTTCACTTCAGTTCGGTATGCTTTTTGTCCGTTTCCACTGTGAAAAGTTGGGGATAGTACCAATGGAACCGTTTTGTATCGTCCCCATTTTTGGTTCCCCCTCTGTTGGGGGGGGGTTGTTCCTGTGGGCTCTGGCAACACTAAACCCCTGAGCTTGCCTTAGAAGGACTAGATGCACAAACCAGCTATTTGTCAGTATCCCATGAAGAGAGAATCTCACTGCAGCGTGTTTTATTTTATTCTGAAAATGTGGGCGTGCAACCTCATTCTGTGGACGATAAATGAGCTGGAGACTTCCTTCTGTGTCACCGGTAATGAGGAAATACAGTGAGTGCTGGACAAGCAGTGAGTGACAACAACCTTGCCCACATTTAAAGGTACTGTTTGGGGTGGAAACGCTAGGGTCTAGGTACCATGTCTGAAGGGCTACTTTCGATTCCAAAGGTACCATACCAAAAGTGTTGGGTAGTGGAAATGGGGCTTTGGTAAGTAGCCTGTCTAGGTAGCCCCTCAGTGGCTTTAAGTTTAAGCTTAGCCGCTATAGGATTTTTTAATGTAGCTAAATTTATTCTCATATCATACAACAGTTTCTCTTTATTGCCTTTACCCAGAATTACACTGGATGTTGCTTGCCCCCCACACTACCACTTCTGCCAAAAGTAGCAACAGATTCCAAATTTGAACCTTACAAAAGCATGCACATATGAAACAAGAACATTATTTTCCGAAGAACTGAGAGGAAAAATGGCCTTAAAAGATAAGAGCGCCCCGCTCTTTTGGAGCGGGCAGCCTGTCGCCGCCTCCTCAGAGGGGCTGTTAAAGGTATTTTAGATCAAAGTCAAAGGCGAATAAAGACCTCGGCTTCACACTTTACTTCAATTTCCCCCACCTTACTAGAGCATTGTGCCTCTGCTGTTGAAGTGAATAAGGGATGGCTCTTTGCGCCACTTCACACAGCAACGCATTCCTCTTTGACCCGCTCTGTCTCTCCCTTTTCCCTCCATCTCTTCTCTATTTTCCATTCCTCTCTCACTGTTGCTCCACTATTCCCATCCTCTCTCTGCCTCCGATTGGACATGAAATTAGCTCACGCTCCACCTTCACAATCTGCTTCTTCCCGTACCCTTCTCCCAGCTCACATACAGTATGCATGGTATGGGTCTTGAGAAAATCCGCAGCAAACTTGTTGACACACGTGTTCACATGTACAGTACTGAAGTGAAGGATGAACAGGGAGTTCTGTCAGCCTCCCAACAGCCGTTATTTCCTCCTCTATTACCACCTCCCCCCTCATCCCAACCCTCCGCTTCTTCACACTCTCATGTGTTGTGGCAGAGCCTTTTCATTAAGACGCTCTGTGATTATTTTTAATGTGGGAGTGTTCGTCAGGCGCTGTCCCTTCCCTCCTAATGAATCTCAGTTCTGGACCTTAAAGACAGAGTGAAATAAAAAGTAGCCTTTCAAGTTCTTATTTATCCTATGTCCCTGCAATAATGACATTGCTATCTTTTATCTTTGGTATCTATCAAAATACTTTTTTTTTTTTTAATTTGTTTGTTCAAAGGGGGTTTGGGCAACCAGCCAACCCTTTGCATCATATAAAACTATACTTGACTAGAGCTAAATGACTGACAAACTATGAATCAACCATAATGCTTGTCATTTAAATAGCATTTATGGGTTTAAACAGTTGAACATTTCTAAAACTAAACAATGAAAGGGAAAAATAATCCATAAATGAATCTGTAAGAAAAATAATTGGGCGCTATTGTAGATCAGAGGTATGTGCTTGGGCGTCAGTTTGCAAAAAGTTTTTGCACACTTCCAAAAGTGCTGCCATTGTAGTTCAAGTGACGAGAATGTATTAATTTTTCCCTTCTCTTATGCCCTCTTATACAGCAACGTGGGCGAGAGAAGTGATTATGGAGGCAAGCAGTGCTCTTTTAGTGAAGAAGGTGGTGGGGGTTCACTGTGGTTCTTTAGAGACTTCAGATTGATTAGAGCTCAGACAATAAATCAATAAGTTAATCAAAGTTAATTAATAACACTTTTAATAATTGATTGACTGATTTTTATAAGTCATTTTTTTATTTATGGGAATATTCTCTGGTTTGAGCCTCTCAGTAGGGATCGGTAACATATTGACTATACTTGATGTATCTCAGCTTGCTCCATGTAGGATGTATAAAATGACTATATCACCAACACTGACAGAATAAAAGCAACAGTGGTTCCGCTTTAATTTATTTTATTTAAAGATACTTGATATTACTTATTATAACTTATTATTAGAGCACTTTTCATTTCAAATTCATTCATTTTAAAATTAAATTCATTTTAACAGTATCTTATTTAGCTTTATTTTAACAGTATTTTATTTAGCTTTATTGTAATGTACTTTATTTAACTTTATTATGACAATGCTTTATTTAGCTTTATTGTAACAGTGCTTTATTTAAAAGCTTTATTGTAACAATACTTTAACTTTATTGTAATAGTACTTTATTTAATAATGATAATAATACATTTTATTTCTGAGTGCCTTTCATGACACTCAAAGTCGCCTTACAGAGTAAAATACAATAAAATACAAAGTACAAGATAATTAAACATTTAACAACAAACAAACAAACAACAATCAGACAACATAACAAAACAAACATAAACAAAACATCTGTTCAGGCTTACCCACTCAAGGGAGTGAGTTAGGGAGTAGAGCGGCTGAATTTATTATTTAACTTTATTAAGTCAGTGCCTTATTTGATTATATTGTAACTGTACTTTATTTAACTTTTTTGTAAAATACTTAATTTAACTTTACTATAATAGTGCTTTATTTAACTTTATTGTAACATTGCTTAAGTTAACTTTATTATGTCAGTATTTTGTTTAGCTTTATTGTAACATACATTTTTTAACTTTATTATGACAATGTTTTATTTAGCTTTATTTTAATAGTACTTTAACTTAATTGTAATAGTACTTTATTTAGCTTATTATGACAGTATTTTATTTAATTTTATTGTAACAATACTAAGAGCTATAGTTGGTAATGTTGAAGAGCTAGCAAGATTTGAAAGCGGCACCTCCTCTAAGCTCCACCACCGTCCTCCCCCTTCCGTCAGTGCTCCGTCCAAAGCCACGCGCGTCCAGCAGTACACCGACAGAGAAGCTAATGTTAGCATTGGGCTAATACGAGCTACAAAAGCAGCTAAGTTGGCTAATGTTATATATTTCATGAAAATAACAACCCCCCCCGAAGCAAAACAAATAATTACCTGTCTAACAGAAAGACGGCAACCTCTGCATCACTGTTCAGGCCCTTCAGCTCCCTCAGTTGTCTCCACCGTTCAAAAGCTGCGATGGTGGTTGACTCTGGTTTGTCCTCTCGCTTTATCCAAAGCCTTTTTTGTTGCAGATTTCAAAGTATCAGTATATATGTATATCAGGATAAAAAATGACGACTGGCCAGCTCACGCAGTTTAAAAGTCCATGGTACATTCAGGCAATTTAAAAATGTATCTGAGGTACTCTGACTGTAGTTAAAAATCCTTTATAAATATTTCTTACTGGACTTTTACACTGAGTGAGCTGGCCAGTCATTGTTTTTTATCCTTATGTGATGTTTGCCCCATCCTCAAAGAGCACCAGATCGTTTTAACAACCAACTACATAGTGCCTTAACCCAGTGCAGCACTCCCTATTTTTCCTCATTAACATGTATATATTGCTTTTTCTCTGTTTCATGTCATTACAGTTTTAATACCTTTGGGTTTTGGACTGTTTGACAAAACAAACAATTCTAAATTGTGTTGGCCCTTTTTTTTATATTTTACACAAGAAACATTTAGTCTGCAAAAAAGATAATCAAGAGACGAATTAATAATTGAGGAACTGACAGTCGCAGCCCTGCTAAAGAAGCTCTAACTGCTGTTTCTCTGGGTCCTTCGTTTAGATCTCTTGCTCAGATATGCTCATAAAAGTCAGAGCCAGAAATCGGACAGTAAACTTTGACCTTTCTTTTCTCTTTGATATCAGCCTCCTCCTTGCCTCTACCTCTGCATCTTTTCTCTCTCATCTTCTTCAGAGTTTCCCCTCCTGCAAGGAGCACATATCTATAGATGGATGTGTGCGCTGCTGCTGTATATACCTCCCCGCTGTACTTACGCCCCCCCACCCAACGCTTCCTGCCTGCCTGGCACAGCACCAGCCCACATCTGCAATGCTAATCTATAATTCTGTTTAATTAATGACCTGCCTTTCACTGATGGGGAGAAACGCAGGAAGCTGATGTACAGCATCACAGTGCTGCCATTAGCCTTTTCTAGGAATTGTTAGAAGGTAGAAAGTTCAGTAAACCCATGTGCACGCTTGCTGCTTTTATGGGCTTAGGATTTTGACAGACACTCCTGCAGGTGTACCAGAGGTTTTTTAAGCATGCTTTTTTTTCTTCTTTTTTTTTCCCCATTCAAATTGCAATCAAAGCCCAGCGTTTTTCTTCAGAAGGGCTGCTACTCCAGGCAGCCTCCGAGTTGTCACACAGCCTGTCAGTGCAGCTGTTCCCAGAGGCCACCCGTGAAATGTACATCAGCCAACTTCACCGTTCCTGTTAAAAGACTAAAAGCCTGGTACATTTGTCGACAGTGCATGATGCCTTTCATGCCCCACTGATATGTAGCTGAATAACCTCTTGCGAAACCCTCGCTGTCCCCTCTTTTTGCACAATCTCCCCCTGCCCTCCCACCTCACCCCTACTATGTCAATCCCCTTATATCCTCCTGTAACCTTGTGTTTTCTTTTTCTTTTTTTATTCTCACTCGTCCTTTTCTCTGTTTGCCTCCATCAATCCATCCTTGCTTTCTCTTTTCCAGGGGCCACAACCAGAGGATGGAGTTCCTGGGAGACTCGATCATGCAGCTGGTTGCCACAGAGTACCTCTTCATCCACTTCCCAGATCACCATGAAGGACATTTAACAGTAAGATCAAATCACTCTTATTTAACAGTAAGACTTGAATCATGTACGATGTGTAATTTTCTGCCGCTGGGGTTCTCTCAATCAAAACAGTAACAAAAGACACAGACTCAGTTGCTCCCAAATAGGATTCCTTCAGTGTTCATTATTCAGGAGGTTTTTAATGGGAGACAAATTATCCGCAGAGGCCCCTTCCTCTCCAAAACAAACAGACATGATGATTTAAGCCGGTAAAAACACTTAATAAAACAGTTTCACGTTGAAAAACACAGTTTTCCCAACACTGTTTGACACCACAGAAACTGGAGACAAATCTGACATCAATAGACAAAACAATAAATAGACAGAGAAATCTTAATTCTAGACAGGAATATGTCAAACTCTTTGTCAATACGATTTAAAATGTTTTGTATGTGTTTGAGCTGACAATGGAAACAAAAGAAGTAGACAAAACAAAAACCTCAACCATTGCGGGCACTTTCTGTACAAGTTGTATATCAACAGTATGTAATATCTGCTGTTTGTCATTTAGAACAATAAAAAACGACGTACTTTGATGATGTTGTGAACTAGCGTGGCGTCTTTTTTGCAGATCAAAATCTTTAAGCTGACAGAGGCAGAAATTATGTTTAAGAATGAGAAATGTACGAACGTTTTATTCATGTTACCTTTGGTCACATTATGTCATTCCATTGTAGTCAAATAGCTGGTTAATCAGTCACGTTAACTTGCTAACTTACCGTTAGCATTAGATGAGTTGACACATAAAGCTACGGTAACTAACGTTATATGATGAATTCAGTCTTGAGGTAGTGCTGCGCTGTTATCTGTTGTTGAAACAGTCATACTAAAAATAACTTCATGAGCTTGAATGTTGCTGCGTATAACGTTGTTACATTATCACTCGCGTTAGTGGCTAGTCTTTTCTTTTTCTGCTATTGCTACTACTACTGCAACTACTGCCACTACTACAACTACTACTACTACTACTACTATTACAACTACTGCTACTACTACAGCAACTGCTTCTACAACTACTACAACTACCACTACTACTACCTCCTTCTGTGAATGGCAGGAGGCAAATGGTGTTTTAAGTACAATACCTCCCCCCCACTAACCCTAACCCTAATTGTATGGAGGGTGGATTGCTATTTACAATTTCTCTATCGAGGAAAAGAATCAGAATCAGAATCAGAATCAAACTTTATTGTCACAACAAGTTCCAAGTAACCTGGGTGAAATTCTTGTTTGTGCAAGCTCAGCATTGGAGTTAAAAGGGCGTAAAGTGCATATGTGAAAAATAATAATAAATATGTCATAAATACTAGGTGTATATAAAAGGTAGTAGAGCCGTTGTTGGGCCTTTTTTACCACTTTCGTGGTGTGTGTAGCCCACTTCAGATCCCTGGAGGTATGTATCCCCAGGAACTTAGATTCACAGACCTGCTCCACTGCGACACCGTTGATGTGGATAGGTGCATGCTCTCTCTCCGGCCTCCTAAAGTCTCTTATCAGCTCTTTGGTCTTGTCAGCATTGAGAAGGAGGTTGTCTGCCAGGGACCGTTGTGTCACTCTCTCGATCTCAGCTCTATAGGCTGTCTCATCATCGTCGTCGATCAGGCCAACCACTGTCGTGTCGTCGGCATACTTGATGACGATGTTGGAGCTGTGCATGGCTGTGCAGTTGTGCGTGTACAAGGAAAAGAGGAGGGGGCTCAGCACGCAGCCCTGGGGGGCTCCAGTGTTGAGGGTCAGAGGTAATGTTGCCCATCTTCACCACCTGATGGCGGCCCGACAGAAAGTTCTAAATCCAACTGCGCGTGGGTGCTGGCCCAAGTCCTTGAGCTTTTCATCCAGTCTGGCAGGGATGATGATGTTAAAGGGGGAGCTATAGTCCACGAAAAGCATCCTCACACACCTGCTCTTCCCCCTCTGGTCCAGGTGGGTGAGCACAGAGTGTAAAGCCAGAGCAACTGCATCGTCTGTGGATCGATTTTGACGGTATGCGAATTGCCATGGGTCCAGTGTGGCAGGCAGCGTGGAGCAGATGTAATCTCTCACCAGTCTTTTTCGAAACACTTACTTACAATCGGTGTAAGAGCGATCGGTCTCCAGTCATTGAGACACGCCACCTTGGACTTTTTGGGGATTGGGACCACGATGGAAGATTTAAAACCAGAGGGAACCACAGCTTGGGACAGGGACATGTTGAAGATGTCTGTGAAAACTCCTGCCACCTGGGTTGCGCATACCTTGAGCACACGGCCTGGGATGCCGTCCGGGCCGGCTGTTTTGCAGGTGTTCACCTGCTGGAAGGCTCTGCGCACATCAGCCTCCGAGATGGCGAGAGGGCTGGGTTCCACGGTTGGTGCAGGCAGTGGATGTACTGTACCTACAGACTCAAAGCGGGCGTAGAAGGTGTTGAGCTCCCCCGGGAGGGAGGCAGAGGAGGCCTCTGCAGATCTGACTCTCCCTCTGTAGTCAGTGATGTCACGCAGTCCCTGCCATGTGCTTTTTATATCAATATAATTCTCATTATTGTTTTCTTGCCCAGCCCTGTACTAACGTTTGTTAGCTCTGATGTTTCCCTAATAACTTAAGATTCAGATGTCCCATCACTTAAAATCCATTTTGCCAGCTAAAGACGTAATGGTACAAAACGACCAAGATTGAGTTTTAAAACTGGATAAAAAGTCAATTTATGAGAGCTTTTTGCAGACAACCACAACTCTGACGCATGCGCAAAGGTGATATGATGCCACTAACAGGCGACTGTGAACAATTGACACGGGTCATATCGTGAAATTACTGATTTCTTAAGGTTTGAACACTGTTGGAAACATTTGGGGATAATTTAAGTACCCAACTCAACAAAGTATATAACATTGGTCTCGGTATTTTTCAACATGTTAATGTAGAAAAGTTGCATTTTATATCTTTAAATCATATGTCGCCACATTCACCCACTCACGGGCTGTTCTCTCATCCATAGGTATGTATTTTTTGCATCTGCATCTGCATCTTTGCACCTGTGTTGTGTCTTTCTTCCATCTTTGTGCTGTCTCGCTGCTGCTCCCCGCTTCTTACACGAGTTTACCTGAGATGAAGTTGCAGCTGTGCTTTTGTGTTTGTATGTGTGGGTGATTTTTTTTTTCCCTTCCTTCCTTCCTTCCTTCCTTCCATCCTGCCCATCAATCTTTGAATCTCCGAGTGCCAGCCAGGTATTCACCCCCTTCCTCTTTTTCTTGTTTCCACAAAATAACTCTCTTCCACTCCTCACCCCACACTGCGCCTGTATGTTTACTGTACTCCGTGTGATGGGTATTGTCATGAGACAAAATTGTTCAGTGGTTTTCAATAACACATCTTTGTGGGCGGATTTTTTTGCCCGAGCTGTCAATCGCCTGAAAAATGAAGTTGCGTGTGTGTGCGAACTTCCACGGCTTGTAACAGAGGTACAAAGCAAATGATCACACTTTGAACATGCAAGTCCATTTTCTGACAGATGGCGTTACAACACCCTCTTTTCATTTGAGCTTCAGCACTTCTCTTCAGAAGTCTGACTACTTGAGGCCAGAGGGATTGAGCCAGTGTAACCTGAATAAGAACCTTTGCAGTTTGATATTTATTCGTGGATATTCCTTATAGATGGAAGTGGTGACGTCACTTGTTTAAAAGCCTCCAGCGAGCTTTCTTTGAGAGACTGAAAGCTCCAGCAATGCCTATGCCCAAGAGTCAAGATGGGGTACATCTGAAATGGATTTCAAATCGGGGAGAAAAGTGCTTATTCAACTAGTGTATGTGAGTGTGTGTGTGTGTGTGTGTGTGTGTGTGTGCGTGTGGGGCTCTGATTGCATGTGTACTGTTAAGGAGGGCACATCGCAGCAAGACGGATTCAGACAGTCATATTCCATTCTATTTGCTCTTTTCCGCATCTTGTGGCTATATTTAACATGTTTGTGTTTTTCCTTTTAGAGACGTAAATGTACCTTACCCACTCTAACATGTTGTCATCCGCTAAGCTGCGAGTCACAATGTAATATTTAACAGAGCAACGTGCAATCTCCCTGAAACATTTACTCTGCATTACCATTTCTGTCTTTGATGAATTATTCCATGTGTTTTTTGTTTTTTTGATGTTTCTGTGTACTTCTGTGTCTAGTGTTTGAGTACATTTCTGACGGGTGGACATGAAAAGGTGACGCCCCTTTTGTTCGTCCACAGCTGCTCCGCAGTTCCCTGGTAAACAACCGCACGCAAGCCAAAGTGGCGGAGGAGCTGGGGATGCAGGAGTTCGCCATCACCAACGACAAAACCAAACGGCCAGTCGCGCTGCGGACCAAGACTCTGGCCGACCTGCTGGAGTGTATGTTCAAGTCTCTTTGATTCATTTGCAGAAAGAAAAATCTTTATAGACCTTTTTAAACCCTCTCTTCAACCTCCTGCTTGTACATCTCTCCAGAATGTGCAGTTTAAGATGGCAGCATGAAGGACCATTATTGATTTCTTTGTTCCCTTTGTGTTAGATGTCAAACACAGTCACTTCTCTGCTGAAGACACTGGGAGAACCTCCCTATGTGCTTAGTATGACTGGAGCAGTTAGTGGTGATTTTTTTCTTTTCTTTTTGATTCTGCCAGCTACTGTTGTCACAAGTAATAAGCTACTTGTGTGTGTTTTTACCACCTTGAAGGGATAGTTTGGATCTTTTGAAGTGGGGTTGTATGAGGCACTTATCCATAGTCAGTGTATTACAAAGATGAAGTAGATGTCAGTCGGCACACCCGCAGTTTGAAGACACAGGCCAGAGTACTACCAATGGAAGCCAAGCAATGTACTGCTGTGAATGGGGGTTTGCAGCACAGACTGTATATTACTGACACGTCCTGTACAAAAATGAAGCCAAAATATCCCTGATATAGCCCCCGCCATCTTGTGCTGATGACGTCATTTGGAGCCAGAGTCTGCGCAGTAGCGATATCTGAGGCGTCAATTTCCCACCCAAACACTTGTCTGACCCAGTCGTCAACAGCACCATTGATTGCCTGCACAGATTGGTGCACGTAGCTGCCAATCGTAATGTCACATCCGCTTTTTATAGCATCAAATAATTTATTAAAACCAAACTGAGCAGGAAAATGAACACTTGAACATACAGCAGCGTGATAAAAACAACCTTTAATGACTGAAAGCATCTTTGGGATAAATGTATTTGTGGTTTTAGGTGGCTATGTACCATCTGCTAACATGCAGGGGAAAAGCTTAATGATATGTACTGCAGTCAGCCAATAGGGGGTGATTGAGATGTTTCGACTTCACTTTTTGGGGAGCTGTCACGTCATCCATCTTTATATACAGTCTTTGACTTGCAGTCTAAGTGGACACTATATTCAGAATGCTTTCACCACTTTATCTTGCCATTTAATAGCCCTTTCCTGTAACACTACATTTTCTCGACCCTATAACTTAAGTATTTCTTAGGCATAAGTGCAATTGTGCTGCAGCTATGCTACACCTGTATTACTCTGCTGGTCAGCATTTCAGTCAGACTTTCAGTGGTTTATGGAACACGCATCAAAAAAAATTGATTTTGACATTGACAATGGAATGTCATTTCCTGCAGAGATGGGAGAATACAGAAGAAGACATATCGCAGAGGGGGACCGAATGGGGCAAAAAAAGAGAGAGAGCAGAAACTTCTGTGGAAACTGGAGGCTGAGACAGAGCACAAGCTAATCGCCTAAACTGTGAACACCTGCTCACAGAGCCAGAGAGCTACTGCTGCCATGAGTAGAATTTAATTACAACACAACTTTAGGATCTGAAGCGCTTATCCAGAGTGAGCGCCTCATGCTTTACTGGTTGTTGAGTAAATCTTTTAATTTATTTGTAGGTATCTGGCCTAATTTTACCTGACTGTTGCGTAGGGCTGGGTGATATGCCCTGAAAATTATATCATGATATTTTTAGGCCATATTGATACACAGTACATATCACAATATTTTTAAATCTCCTCAAAAGCACTTCATCAATGCTAGGATTGGAAGACAAAATCAAACATAAGAATATTCCAACCAAATACCCTCTCCGATGCGACAAAGTTTTTGGGATGACTATTGTTTTTATTTTGTTTATGTTTTGTTTTGTTTTTTTTAATCAATAATCATCAATAATGTGGATCTAACGTCCAAGTGGGTCAGGGCAATCATTTAAACAAATAGAAAATTCTGGTAAATTGATACCTTTGCATCACTTTGCTGCAATGCAGCCTTTAAAACGAGGGAAAAGTCACCAATTATTCCATATCACCATACAACGATATCCAAATCTAAGACAATACATAGTCTCATATCTTGATAACAATATTATATCTTTAAATTGCCAGGCCCTACTGTTGCATGTGTCAGTGCTCTCATCAGTGGTATATTTGTTGGTGGTTTTACATAATCCTTATGAGAGAAACGTTCACTGTAAACACCAAGTTGCCTCAGTCTTGCAGGTGAAGTGTTGATGTCTATATTCAGTGTAACTAATCACAGCTGTTTTATTTTTTTAGTTTTTTTAAATTAGCTTAGAAAACACAAGCACGCATCATAGAAATCTTTAGAGAAGTGAAGTCTTGTTTGCTCAGATCACACAACAGCACTTTTTTAACCGGAACAGCTGACCTGCTGCGTAATACAATGCATGGAACTGTTGCGCTGTTGAACAGGAATAGGGGAGCTCTGCAGTTGAGAAATGTAGAGCCAAAGGAAAGGCTGCGTGACAGCAAAGTAAAGCGTTAAAAATATTCTCAATACAGCATCCACTTAAACTGATGTCAATTTTTTTTAAGATGACTAAAACACATTTTGCTGCTGCCCCTGTCCACAGCAGCACATTGGTTAGGTTCCATGTTGTACTCCTGTGCTGACTGCCTTGTACTGTCGGTTATACACCAACGCTGGACAAGCACATCATACAAACCCACTTCAAAAACTCCAAACTATCCCTTTAATAGATTGTTGGAACAGAATAAGACATAAAATATGCTTAGTAAGATAAGTGGATGGCGGAAAAGTTACATTTGGCAGCTGAAGGGAAAATGATCTGCATTGTCCAGTGGTGATTTCATCCACCCCGGCTTTGGTGGACTTAACGTCCTGCTTTCAGGATATTATACAAATTAGAGTGGGCAGTTGGCCTGGAAGGTAGAGTCTAATAAAGCATCAAAAAATTCAAACTGAAAACACAGCAGTGTAGGTTTATCAGCAGTGATAGCTGTGCGTCAGTCTGTCTCGCACACTGAGAGTTAGTTTCTATTTAATTGTTAACTAATTGAAAAAAAGAAAATGAATAGCAATAAAATCAAGAATAAGTGTGCTCCAGGGCAGTCGCAGTGAGAAGGCAGCACTTAATGCTTATATTTCAAATGTGTTTTAATATGTCATACATTATAATCAGTTTAACTGTTAGACTGCATGTTTCTTTATGTAGTCGTAGCTGTACCGGGACATTTTCTATTTAATGGGATGAAGGGTAGAATATCAAAGTTGTCTTCATTTAAATAACTGGTTGCAATAACATTGCATTATTGCAACGCATAAAAATAAAAAGATAATGTGCAGTGGTGGTGAGGACTCATGCTAAGCTTGACAGATATTTGAAGTATAAAGAGGGCGACATCACAGGGGAGCAAGTTCAGTGCCTTTCACTGGTGCTTCTGGTGAGGCTCTGTCGAACACATGCTGCAGTGCTTGTGGGTGGGAAGCCTGCCTACTGGCCCTTTCCCAGGCCGATCCCTGCTGACTACACAACAGAAATGCCGAAACATGTTTAAGGTGACTAAGAAGCGGTGTCTGCAGGTTGTTGATGTACTGCTCAAACACATCGTGGTCACAATTCCGATACAGATATCAGTATTTAAGAGTTTAGAAGTCCAGCAACATAGATCATGTTTTTTTCATAAACACGTACCAGAGAAAGAAAAGAATCCCTTAATGTTTTTTTAAGCTCTCAGATATCTATTGTTTTTGGCCTTAAGAAATCCAATATTGGTCTGGCTATAATGGAGTCCTGCTGTTCTGATATGAATGCATAATGTCCCCCACACCCCAAGTCCCCAAATATAAAATACATAATAAGTTCTTCTTTTATTTAGGCCTGCAAATGATGATACAAATACAGCTAGAGACAAAGTGATGGTTCCTTTATTTTAAAGGAACACTTCACCTGCCAAACGATCATTTGTGTATCAATCACTCACCCTGTTTGACTTTGATTTCTAGAAGAAAATTTAGTTTCTCTCGCATGCATTCACGGTGAATAAAGAATCCAAAAACAGGAACAAATCTTCATGAATTGAAGTCATAGGGGTCCATGTTTAACAACAGCCAAAGCTACATCAAACATTGGCTGAGAAACTCTCACACAACCTGCAAGGTATAATTGAAGTCTCATTTATCCAGGTGTACAATCAGTACTTCCCAAATGTGCATTTTTACTAAAATGTTACTATTAAAATCACCTCAATGTATACACTCTCACACACAGACGAGTAGCATGCCTGCCGAAAGTGTTTTAAATATTACAGTTTTATCGAAAATTCATGTTTCTGAAGGACTTAGAGTTGACCCTGGGCTTACTCAGCCGCTTTTCACTGACGCATTGTTAACCAAGGGTTAAACTAAGCCCAAGGCTATACATGCAAGCTGCCATTCTACTAGACCTGGGTTAAAGGTCCAGTGTGTAAAGCCCAGTTCAGACCAAAGATTCGCAATGAGACAAGTTGAAACAAGCGACTTGTTGCGATTGATGCTCTGCAGCGTTCTAAAAATCTGCTGGTTCACACCAATGCAACCAGATGACATGGTGTCAACTCTAAGCAACAACTCTGTGTACTTCTATTCCAGCTTTTCGGGCTTATTTTGTGGCTGAATATAATTTGTAGCTTCCTGAATGAATGAGGATAGTGATAGTGAGATACTGGCTTCAGTTGCATTTGAAGTGGTGATGTAACGGTTAAATAACATAAACAAAACGAGCATCAGATGGACTGTAACCAGCCACCTGCGATTTGACCAGCTGAGTTGTAGGTGACAGACCGAGCTCAGACCAGCGAGTTCACACCAACGCAACTCTCCTCTCCAGTGTTCTAAAACGGTCTCATCTCGTCGTGAATCATCAATTTGAACTGGGCTTAAGATTTTGTGGCATTTAGCAGTGAGGTTGCAGAACTGAAACTTCTCCTGTGTACCAAGCGCATAGGAGAACTATGGTGGCTGACAAGGAAATGCAAAAATCAAGCATGGCCCCATCCAGAGCCAGTGATTTCTGTGTTCTGGGCTGCTGTAGGACAACATGGTAGACTCCATGGAAGAGGACCTGCTTTATAAGTAGATATATAAATGGCTCATTTTAAGGTAACAAAAACACAACCATTCAAGTATATCAGTTTCACGCTGGCAACTTTTAGCTCCGGGTTAAGTCTTTTTTAAGGAGATAACCCTTCAAACCTGGTGGTAACCCTGCTCCGCAGCAGGACCAGGAAGCCCTAGACTAAAGTCAGGGTTTGCCTACTTGGACTGTGTCAGAATTTAGCCAGTGTTAGCCTGGGGCCAACACCTCCCTTAGCCTCGAGAGTTTGTAAACAGATGTTTTGATACAGTTTTGCTGTTAAATGCAGCCCCCTTTACTTTAGTTCATCAAGAATGTTGACCTTTTTTTGGATTATTCGTTCACCCGGGAGGCATGCAAGAGAAAATCAGTTTTTCCTCGCAAATTCAACCAAACACAAGGTGAGTGATTGTATACAAATAATCATTCAATTGTCAATGCTCGTTCATTGATTTCAATGCCACAATGAAGAGGCAGAGGAAAATGTAGCAAAGCTTTAAGCTCTGTGCATGTCCAGATTAATACTAGCAGACAAGGTGGTGACCCCTCCACACAATCAGAGGAACATGCAAGCAGAGACAGAGTGGAGAGAGTGTATAGGCCTTATTAGGACTGAGCTCATGTGTGTTGGAGGAGACCCACTGCAGTCCACATTAGGCCAACAACAACAAAGAGCTAGTAGCGACAGGGGCTGTCCAGACTGGCAGAAAAAGTAGGAAAAACAAAAAGAATAAAGCACTAATGCGTTTCAGGTCAGCATTCAATAGGCAGACCTTTAATACATAAGCTTCACATCATTTGCCTTTGAAATTATCTTTCAAAGTTGAGGCCGGAGCAGAGTTGATGACACAGGAAGGGGACGAGGGTCAGCGCTGGAAATGAGTGCAGCTCTTGCGCATATGAACAGTCATGCCCTGCAGCTACAGCAGACCCTCACTGGCCTCCTGAAATATTACCTATTATTCCTCTTCCATGTCCCACAGTCTTAGTCGCGGAGATGAGTGAATGCACTTGCAGCTAATAGAAGAGGAAAACAAAGGGACAGCTACGAGATGAAGATGACACCCAGCACCTACTGCTTACATTTCAAATCATTTTCAGTTCAGTCAGACCGCCAGTTACTCTCAATTCAGTTTGACATACAGTTTTATCTTATATATTATATATATTTCTATGAACTCTGCGTGGCCCTCGCTTTACCAATTTCCTGTCTGATGGAAAAAAGCAGGGAACTAGAGAGCCATTTTTTCCAGTTGTTTACATTAACATCACATCACTTGAAGTGGAAGGCCACAGCTGAGGATTGTCCTCTTTGTTAATGTTTCATTTACTTTAAGAGCAGGAAGAAAACCAACTGTTAAGCAGAGCAGAAGAAGAACCCACATGTCAAATACTGTCTTGTATTGCTTTACTTTTTCAACAGTTGCTGTCTGTATTTTTCTGTCTGCAGCTTTCATCGCAGCTCTCTACATAGATAAAGACCTGGAGTATGTGCACGCCTTCATGAACGTCTGCTTTTTCCCGCGCCTGAAGGTGAGCCCCTATTGATAGTCATTCACCACTTGCACCTGATCAATGAGCCGCTCAGCCAGGCACCTCATAGAGAAAGAATAAGGGAGATGATTAGAAGGGAGCTAATGGCTGAGCCTTAATGGCGCTAGCATCGACGCAAAACCTGAAGTGGTGCTCGGCTGTTGAATGACTCTCAGCGACGGCAGCTTTGATCGCTATTTTAGTCACCTTTAATGGGAATCACAACAGTGTCGTCAGCCTTTTTCTATTGGTCCAAGCAGTGCTGATGGGGTCCACTTCTGAAGTGTTCCAGGACTTGGATGAATCGCTTCAGTCAACACTCCCATGGTCAGATGTGAATGAGGAAGGAAGGGCATTTTGTTCTGAAGCACTTTTGGATTGTCCAAATTTAGACAGAAGAGCCCACGACTGCTATTTTCCCATTAATAGAGCTGCTGTGGTAAAAGACACAAACTATCACATACTATCTCATGTCTAAACGGGCATGCGCACAAGTGTGCACACACACATGCTCATGTGCGAGTACCCACACAGCGTGGACCTCTCCTTGTGAAGCTGCTGCAGTGGTCTGATATGCCATGCTAATTGCTGTCTTGGTGTGCCTCTCCAGGGAGAATCCCCAGCTCTGGAGGAGCTGAGCTTTGCGTCATGGTCGCTGCAAGAGAGCACCTCATTTCCACTTCCAAGAGAAAAGTTGTGAAACAGCCAGCACGTCTCCTTACATAGCCTTCTGGAAACCACAGTGTTGCACACTGTGCTGCTTCATCCAATTTGGATGGGAATAGAGAGGCAAAACCAGGGACATAAACGTTCCTTTCCTTATGTTCGCTCCTTTCCTTATAAAATAAAGTACTAAAAAGAAAGCGTAGAATAAAGCTACGCTCTTTCGAAAACAGCCTAATTTCTCTGCTTTCGGCTAAAGGGGTGTAGATGCCCCCCAGAGAGAGGAAAAGTGGGAAGGAGAAAAAGGGAAGTAAAGCACGAAAGCAAGAACAGCAGAGATGCAGGAGTTGGGGGGGCAGTAAAGCGAGAGAGTAGCGAGCACCAGAAGCAGAAGCACTCTTTGTAGAAAATTAATAGGAGCAGACAGTTCTGGATTCAAAGTCTGCCTTTTTATGACAAGGCTGCCTCCTGTTAATGGAAGGGCTTTTAGAAGTCCCCCTTGGATAAGAGAAATGTATCAGGGATGCACACCTGGGAGACTCCCAGACGCTCTTTATATCTGGCCGGGGATTGGCTTTTGTCTTAAGTAGCCTGTGATTTGTACTCACCGTGAAGACACAGATGGAGAGTCAGTAAGGGAGAGAGCAAATAAGTGAGTGCACGAGGGGGGGGGGGGGGGGGGGGTGGAGAGGGTCATGGCAAGAATGAAGTAAAAAGCATGAGTGGCCGAGGGAGAGAGCTGCTGCTGATTTTTTTTATGTTATGTTTCTGATTCTTTGGAAGAAGTTTGCGAAGGAAGTAGTTTGATTCTGTGTGTGTTTTTTCTGTTACAGGAGTTCATTCTCAACCAGGATTGGAATGACCCAAAGTCTCAGCTGCAGCAGTGCTGTTTGACCCTGAGAACTGAGGGCAAGGAGCCCGATATCCCACTGTACAAGTAAGACCCCAGAAAGCACAGAGACGCACCAGCTATTTGAAGCTAGCACTGACAGTGAGTTTTAGGAATTTGAAAAGATTTGCCAAGAGTGACTTTTTGCCCAACCTAACTTTAGGTTAATATTTTTATATTTTTGTAAAATATCTTGACATAGTTACTTTGCCACTCACAAAAATCTACCACTGAAAATAAAGTTTCCGTTTAATATTGCCTTTTTTAGGATTAACAGGATCTAAGAGTAATGACACATTATTAGAAGTGGGCGATATGTACAGTTTAGTGGTTCCCATCTTCATGTATTTCAACCATATATACTACTTTTACCAAAATATTTTAAACTGTTTATCTGCTACTTTTACCTAGCTATTCCAACTGGCTATTTACTTTTAGCTAACTATTTCAACTTTTTTTTAATCATTTATCCTTTACTTTTAGCTATTTCAACCGTTCATCCATTACTTTTAGCTAACTATTTCAACTTTTAATACTTACGTAAATATTTTAACTGTTTATATATTTTTGAGCTGTTTCTATTTATCCATTATCTGTTACTTTTAGCTATTTCAACTACTTTTAGTTTTAGCCTTTTTATCTCTTTAATTCTAATTAATTTAATCTCATATTAACACTAATCAGAGTTTAGTAAAACTAGGTTTAAAATGAGTAAATCCAGATTTGACATTAAGCAGATCCCTGTTGCACCATTAAAAATTAATCTGGTTTGGCAGAGAGGCTCAGATTTTCCTCCTTTGAGAAAAACTTGTTGGCTGCATTAATGGAACAATGTTGCGAGTTGTGTAGGCCAAACAGGTCCCCATCCACCATCTGGAAACAGGAGTTGGAACATCAGTGGTGCAGCTGTGTTTCTGTCACTACCATGCTTGACAGTTGACCCAATCTTTCTGTTCAGCGCCAAAACAGTTTTCTTGGCGATTTTGACGATCATCATCATAAAGATCGAGTGGGTTGAGCCTGTCTCTCTTCGAACAACTTGATTATTTTGCTGAATCTATCTCAACAAAGCAGCAATTGTAAAAGTCTGACCTCCTCAACTGTAGATTTAACGTTAGCCCTGGATCACAGATTGAAATGGAGTTAAATGTTTTGGTGCAACAGAAGTAAATTGTATCTAGGTTTAGAGTAAAAACTAAAGATTTAAAGAGAGTTTTAATGTAATTTTTCTTAGTTTTAAGCTAGTTTTAAAGTTTAGTGCAACGGAATTTAAAACTTAAACTGTGATTTTATCAAGTGAAAAAGTGAATCCTTGTTGGTGCAATCCAGCCTTATTCCATTATGTTTAACCTTACTATTTCTATTTATCTACTACATTTAGATAATTATTTCCACTGTCTATCCATTACTTTTACTCCTTTAAATTATTTATCCATTAGTACATCCATTATAACATTACTGCCAGCTGTTTGAACTATTTGTTTACTTTTGCTTTTGCCTCCATCTTTTCACATAGCACCAGTCAACTGCAAAACTAGTAGTATGGTTGGGAATCATTGGACTAATACCTCTATAAACATAAAATCTGCCATGGTATGAACAGAATGGCAAAATCCTTGATGGTTTACACATTTCTGTCCTCTCAAGGTGCATATTGTCATATTGCCCAATCTCACAAATGATCTATTGTTTTAACTTTGTATTTTTTGTACTGGCCAGTTGTATCGATAGAAATGTAAGCTCTACCAATCATACATGAGTGTAGGCACAGGAAAAAAAGTCTCTTCCCTCTCTTCAGTATAACCCAGTCTATAGTTGAAATGGGTTCAGTCAGGCATCACATGGCCCACGGTACACATTCAGAGAAATAAAGTGGCACAAACATAATTTACAGGACTTTTCTCCTCAGCATTGGTCCCTGAACATTGTGAATAGCTGTGTAAAGGTCCCTGTTGTTGTGATAAATAAACACGCCCAAAGAGACCTCTTATTTGACAAAAGGTCAAGGAGCAAGTGTCATTTGACAGAATGCTTTTGAGAGCTGCCATGAAGCAGTGTGTTTGTCACCATGGAAACTGACAAACAGTGTTTTCTCTGAGCGAAAAAAAAAAGGTGGTCAGCTGGACGAGCAAGGGCAGTTGGAGACCGAGCAGTTTTATGTACAATGAACTCCGCAATCCAGCTTTTAATCAGTTCCCTCCTCCCCTCTATCTTCCGTGTACTTATTTGATAGCTTTTCAGCGCTCCTCTGTTTATTATTCCGTCTATCTGCCCGACGGATGGTGATTTTTGACACAGCATAACTCTGACACTACAATCAACACCTCCCTCCAACTCTGTTGCCCGCAAGAACGTGAACGAGAAACAAATAGAGCTCCTGGGTGACTTGAATTTCAACATTTTAACACACACATACGTACACAAGAATAGACACCATCTTACATAAAACTAGCCACCAGTGAATTTGAGGCTTTTGCTACAGCCTTGAGTGTAATTATTTTGTCCTGTTCCACGGATGCACAGGAGCAGCCGATGATCTGGAGCAGCCTCCTCATGAGGTGACCTGACCCCTGTTGGTCGATAAGCCAGAATCATAGACCTTTTATAGCTTTTCATACAGCAGTTGTTGGCGTCGAGTCTGTCAGACTGTCTTAAGGGGTCGTCTGAATTTGTTTACAAGTGTGAAGAGCAGAGAAACGAGGGTGAGACAAGAGTGTGAGTCAGACAGACAGAGACTAAATGAATGAGGGAGGGCAGGAAAGGACACAGAAAAGGGGGAAGGAAAGGAGTTAATGCAGCGAGCCCCCTGCTAAAGGTTCCCTGGCGAATGTGTCTAGCTGATGACAGATTCGCACCTCAACCCCAGCACCATCACTTTACTGTACATCTCGTCTGGGCAGGACACACCAGGGAGCAAGCACATACACACTTTCACATTGTGCAGAGAATGGCCTGAGTCAGTAAGTAGCTGCTTTTAGTGTGAGCTGAAGCTCGTACAGACCCTCTACGGTGCCGTTTCTTTTCCCTCGCACGCCTCCATCTGTGTGCAGCCTTGAAGTTGACAATTTCCCAACAGCTCGCAGATTTCCTTTTTATTCTGTCTCGTTTTGTGTTATTTTAGCAGCGTGATAATTCCAAGTGACACGCTCTCCCTGTTGAGATTTGGCTAAAACGCCGCTCACAGGAGTCTTATTTGCTCCGCACATGCTACTCGCTTCTTCATTTGTAAGCGAGAAAGGGGGGCTGAATTATTGATAAAGTGTCATAAGTGACCACATTGCATTAAAAATGGATTGCTCTCCTGAAATAAGTAAATTGTCTGTGAATAATTTAGGTGACTCACAGCTTGGGTCTGAGATGTTTATGCTAATGTTAACATTTCAAACATCTCCCAAGTTTTGTCTGCTGTCTTGTACTTATGTCCCTGCAGAAATGTAACAAAATTGACAGCATGATTTTTATTCTCTCTCTTAAATGAGGTACATCTGTAAATTAGTTCAGTGATATTCCGCTGTCATCCTTCTCTTAGATTTCTTGGTCCCTCTTAAGCTTTTTCATTGTTTACCCTTCTAGCGCACCAAAGACTCGTGGGTCTCAAAGACTATTGTCATTCCTTTACTTCAATTCCTCTACCAACATGTCAATTTTTTTTTTTTGCCAAACACAGATCTTGGTATCTGAAGATGATGGGTGTGGGGAGTTTGGGAGGCTTTAAAAGTTGTTTATATGTCCCTCAGATGGCTTCTGCACGCTCTCAAAGCACGCTACTGAATCAAAGCGCTATTCCCCTCCTCTCAACCCACCGCTTGAGATGAATTATATTTGTTCCAATTGAAAACTTTTTTTTTCCCTCACCTCCCTTTTTCTTGTTATTTCTCTGAAGGACAGTGTCCCTGAGTGTCCTTGTGCCTCTCTCCTGGGTATTATTATTATTATTTCTCAACTCTACCCTCCTCCCTGTCATCCCATATTTCTGTGTTTGAATTTGCAGGACCCTGCAGACAGTGGGGCCCTCTCATGCCCGCACCTACACCGTTGCAGTGTATTTCAAAGGGGAGCGAATCGGCTGTGGCAAAGGCCCAAGGTGAGTAAGACAGTACACTATAATAAGACACAACAGGACAAGGCGCTCCACTTTTCAATGCACCGCTAATGGGCTTGAGAATAATGGCTGCGCTTTATTGATGGTGTTTATTATAGCAATTAAGCTCTTGTTGGCCTATTCTATCGGGAGAGACATTATGCAGAATGAAAATGAATCGATTCATTATTGATCTGACGTAAATTGTGTTATGGAAATATCACTTTGTGCAGAAGAAGAGTCTGTGACCAGGCGGCACTGTAGCTGCGTTTTGGCATACCTGGGATTCTGTGTTCACAGCAGGACAGTGATGTGTTTGTGCGTGTGTTTTTGTGTTTGACTGCACACCTTTGTGTGCGCTCCCACAGTCACGCTTTTGTAAAGTAAAGAAAGTGAATCTCGGCGAGACGGCCTTTTCAGGGTTGGAGGGGTTGACAATAAAGCTGAAGCTGAGCCTGCGAGAAATGAAACGTAAATCCATCAAGCATCTTTCACCCCTCCCCACCACCACATGTGGAAATCCCCTCCACGGCCCCCTACTTGAAAGCGCTCTCTCTTGCTCTAAGCTGGCGATAAGTTTGTCCCTTCCATAGGATCTTTGACAGCTTACTGTTTTTGTATTTACATGACTTAAGCTCCCAGCCACCTCCGCTGCTGGGCTATGATCACGCAGCACATAATATATACGGAGGGACGGTGCATTGCAGGCGTAAACAGTGCCCAGCGCAGAGGCGCCAATAGGCTTACCTTTTTGAAATGTGTGCACTGTGTTACCTGGGATTGTTAGGCAAAAGGGCTCTTTCAAAACAAATATAAAGCAGTTTTGATAATCCTCTCAATATTGGGCCTGATGTTTTTTTTTACAGAATTTCAAAAAGGGACATTTTTGAATATGCTAAAGACCTTTTCTCCCTCTCTCTCTCTCTGTCTCTCTTCTCTGTCTCCTTTTTAAAAATATTTCTAATCTAGCATCCAACAGGCGGAAATGGGAGCTGCGATGGATGCGCTCGAAAAATGTGAGTTGTTTGGCAACGTGAACCCCTCCCCTCCACGCACACACACACACACACACACACACACACACACACACACACACACATATTCACACTTTAAGCCTTTCACGCTTTGCCTCAGTGTTGAATATTAGCCTTGGCTGTACAGTATGCAAGATGGCTGGCAGAGAGCTGTGGCCTGACCAGCCGGTTGGCTGCGACATATAGGACATTAGGCTGTTTGAAGTGCTAGCCCAGAGCACAGGGATGGGGCCTAGCCAGAGATGGAGAACCAATAAAACAAGGACGGGGGAAGCTAAGCGTCCTCGACCGTGTCGATCATCCCAGGGGAGTGCAGGAAGTTTGCGTCGAGGGCCGGCAAAGTTTGTGGTTTTTTTTGTTGTGTTTGGAGCCCTTTTACAGACAGCGAGAGCGAGGCTTCACACTCGGAGCGACTCTCTTGTGCTCAGCACTCCTCTTCAGATTTGAAGGAGCGTGGCCGCTGCGTTCCCTGTGTGCTGCTTCACTCCTTGGCTGTTTTTCATCTTGTCATCAACCACCACTTAAGGAAAATAGATAGTGGTTTTTAGGCATTTACAATGTCTCATTCACTGCCAAGTAAAAATACAATTACAGGGCTCTTAGAAACACATCCACGAGCCATTTCCATCATCTCCCATTCCCCTCTTATACTCAATGCATATGTATGTAATTGCATAATATCATGCATTACACTGAGTGTGTAGAGTTTGGTATGTGTTCAAGTGTAATTTTTTGGACTGGACTTGCTTGCCATCCTTGCGACCACCACATTAATCAAATGAACAATTTGTTCTTTACTCAACTAATTATCTGGAGGTGAGCACAAATGGCTTTGTTGGAACAGGCCTGTAGAACTTGCAAAGGGCAGGAAGGTCGGACTTTGATTTAATTTGGCTCATAAATGAGGCCTCCAGCCTCTTGTGATTGATACTGTTTGTGCGTCCAAGCTTTAGCTTTTTATGAAACATTAGTGTTATGGTGGTATTTTTTAACACCGTTCTCTCAGTCTCCCTCTGTGTCTTCCTCCAGTCCCCCCTCTCCCTCATCTCCCTCCTTCCTTATCAGGGGGCGTAGTTCAGTGCACACACTCTCTCTCCTGTGTCTTCCTCCCTCCCTTAATTCCTCCCATTTCCTCTCCCCAGTGTACACCTCTGTCACCATGATTGATAGATGCTCATTGCTAGTAAATGAACATTTCCCCCCTCATAAATTGCTGTTTCATGTGACTAGATTAGCAATGCCTTTTAAAAGGTCAGTTAATTTAAAATCATCTCTTCAAGTCTCCTTCCGTCGGCGCAAAATGCTTCCAGTTCGAGGGCTTTGTTTGACTTTGTATTGTCACTTAATTTAAACCCGCTAATTTACAACGCGCCCCTCGGCTCAATGTACTCTTTTCTTTCACCCAGTGCTCCTGAGCAACTGAGGTGAGCCTGTCAATTATATGATTTTAATTAATTATTAGAGGGAAAACACAGATAGACTGCTCACTTTTAAATATTACCAATAATATTGGTCCTATAATAGAAAAGGAACAAAGTGTTGATTTACAGATTGAAAGGAGGGTTATCGACACAGCTCTGATGTGGTTAGACAGGCTGAAAGTGAATTGTCGCTCGTGGTTGATCAGATCTTTTCCACTATCCATCATTTCCCAGAAGTGCTCATTATTAGGAGGTCTTTTTTTCCAATTAAATATAGTAAGATTATCTTTATATTATTATTATTTTCCAGAATTCACTATCCAAGCCTAAATTATTTACTTCTTCGCAAGAAATGGCACTGTAGCATTCATATTTTCTTATTCCACTGTTGTTGAGATAAATACCCAAGGTCAGTCCTCAGGGTTCAAATTATGGGCTGGTCGATGTGGAGAAAATCAAATAGCACTCAATTTTTGACCAAATACCTCAATGTTTATTTTCATTTTAATTCGGTTTTATTTATGAAGGCCAATATCACCAATTACAGTTTGCCTCAGATGGCTTTACAACATACAACATCCCTCTGTCCTTTGGACCCTCGCAGCGGATAAGGAAAAACTCCCCCAAAAAAACTGTCAATGGTGAAAAAAAATGAAAGTTAAACCTCAGGAAGAGCAACTGAGAAAGGATCCCTCTTCCAGGAAGGACAGACGTGCAATAGATGTCTTACCGAATAGATCAGCATAATAAATGTACAGTAATCCATATGACAAATAATAATAATAAAAATATAAATAAAAATAAATTATAAATAAAAGTATTATATTATAATACTAGTGCATATGCACATATTAATATATGAAAGTATGTGTATGTGACAGTAATAGTCATAATGGTATAATAATAGCTGTAGTAGTAGGCATCTGGCAGGACCATGGCAGCAGTACAACCACGACCCATGATCCAGGTGTGACTGGGATCCGTGGAAAACTGCAGTGTGACGTCACCCATTGGCTTTCAGACTGCCATTTTGAGGCCTGAAGCTCGGCATTTTTGCCGTCGCCATTTTGGTTTTTTTGGAGCCAGAAGTGACCATACTTGGACGAGAGGCTGGAGCTGTGGAGGAGCAAGAGGTAGATCTAGCTCACAGACTGCAGCAACACCTCGCAGATAGCCTCTCCCTAAATATTCACAACTTTGTGCCTTTATAGAATATAAATGGGTGAGTTATAACAAAGACCTTATATCGCAACAATATTGTAGAACAGCTAGAACAGTCTGGTAAGTTCAGAAAATTACTTCACTTTATTGTAATGCAGCCTTTAAAATCAGGAAAAGACAACGTGTATGATATTACAATATCCAAAATCCAAATAATATCTCATCCCATATCATGATAATGATAAAATATTGATATATTTCCAGCTCGAGTTCAAACAAGCCTTTTAAGGATCTGTGTCTCCTGATCATGGCCTTATATAACCAAACTCGAGCTCAGCTGCCGCAGAGCCGCCTGACGCATCAACTCCTGTTGGAGCCGCATTGTCTCTCATGTGATTGTCAAGGGCCTCGCTTCATTTGTTCACATAGCAAGACTAATCAAGGACATTAGCCTCGGTGTCATGTAATTCGTCATTGATTGTCTTGTTGGCCCTCACTGCAGCATTGGCTGCACCATTACTCCTCGTGTACAACAGCCCTACCTTGTGTTACTCTCGGATCGAAAGCACCTCCCCGCAACGTGTCAGGATTCATTTCCATGTTTTATTTAAGGCCTCCTCGAGTATCAGGAGCACTTTGAGCAGGATTGAACTTTTTGTTTCTGCTGCAGAGCTTTTTCCCGGCAGACAGAAAGCCGTGGCTCCAGCGGTGTCGGAGAGGTGAGAGACATGGCTGTGTTCAGTCAGACAGCTCAGAGCTCATTAAAGAGAGCGGGGCCCAATATTTGGTGCACACGTTCTGTCTGTAGCCGATCTGCTGGTGGCTCAGCTGATTCACATTTCATTATTTGATGGCCCACGTTTTGACAGTCTCCTGCCTGTATCCGTCAAGGCAGAATTAAATGTTAACCAAGGCCCAGACTGGGAGAAACATGAGTGCAAACAAATCGAGCTGAGAGCAGCCAGGTTGGGGAACAGTTGACGGGGAGGAAGAATTCGGTGGTGCAGAGTTTCTCAGACCCTGAGGCTCCATGCACCATGCACCCTTAGGTCTAGGGCGACATCAAATATACATGGAAACGGTTTAACCATTTATCATGCACCCTTACAGATAGTACTGTCTCTGTTTAAAGTCTCCACTCGCTCCAACACTCAGCCCCCTCCCCTTTGCATTTTTTTAGCTTCCTCGCAGCTGCTTGTTTCTCAAACAATGCAATATCTGTTGAATAAGAGAATGAGCCTCGATGTGGCTAGTAGCTGGAAGGGGACTTCATTTCTTCCTCAGCTTTCTCTAAACCCCTTAATCTCCGGATAAAAGCATTGGATGGATAGAGGCAAAGTAAAGTACAGTATGCAGGATCTCTATTCAATGGCTAGAGCCTTTTGTTTGGCCTTTGGCATGGCAGGGAAATCCCTTCATCAGCACCGCTATACAGGTGCACTATTGGCTTGTTGACTGATGTGGTGCGCCCAAGCTCTAGGTGATAGACTTAGCCGACACAGTCTATTGTGTAGTCGTCTCACAGCCTGAGCTCAGGCTGAATAGTGAATGCCTAAGTGAAAGGACACTGTATGTTCTTGTGCCCTTAAAAGGGGAGCTGATCCCTCATCACGGATTCCACATCCAGCTGCTGTGTGAGCGCGCATTTCAGCACTGCTGTCGGCGGGCACAACAGGCCGCGTTGTTGCCGAGGCCCTCCGACTGCCAGCTCTGCTCCAAAAGCAGCTACAACCCCAAAATCTCAAGACTGCAACCTCGGTCCTTGAGAGGAATTACTGCTTTGTTGATAAACAAAAGACCTGAGCCGAGCTAAGTGCGTTAATGCCTTAACCAAAGGTTATCAGTATGCAGAGTGCACCATTTCTCAAAGGTGCTTTTCTCCAGAAAGCCGGACAGCTGAGAATTCTCAATATGTCTTTGCAGTGCCCAACACAGACTGAAATGAAAAGCCTTGTGTATTCTTCAGCAACCTTATTCTTTGACGCCTGCTCTTGTGCCGCATGTTAAACAATGTAAATGGCCGAAGCTTTTTTTTTTACTTTTTTTTTTTTTGCTCCTCTCGAGTGGGTTATTCACAAGTCATCTCCTAGGGAAAAATGCTGGTGATTTCCATATTTTAACTGCAATATGTAGTTTTCTCTCAAGGCTCACCAAGTGTTCCTTACTCACTGAAAGCATATTGAAATAGACTGTGTGTTTCTGTGTGCATCCATGCATGTGTGTGTCTCAAATTTCCCTTGGAATGATAGTGCGTCCTTTCTTCAGGATTTTTTTTTTTGTTTTGTTTGATCCGTCTCCTTTTTAATAGGATATAGCCGTTATCTTGCACTTTTCCTCTCTGTTGCCATAATGACGAATTAGAGTGTTGCAAGACGAAGAATATGTCCTCCTCCTGTATTCACAAGTCAAACACATATGTGTTTGATTTACCATTGGGCGTTTGAGAATTCTGATTACAGGAAGTCTAACTACAGACAACTAATGCTGTCTCTCAAATTGGATATTTCTGTTAGTACACTTACATGTAATACACTGCGTACACAATGTACTTTTTGCATAGTGCACAAACTTTGACTGGGTATTGTGTTCTCAAATCAAACACAGCCACTGTGCTCTTACCAGAAATTATGATTGCAAATTTGACAGCTCTTCTTCCTCTACTTGGCAAATTGCAGCCGAACATGTATTAACACCAAAGGTAACTTATGGCCATAGGTCCTTTTGCTTACTCCACAACACATTTACCGTCTGATATGTGATGTCTGATATGCGACATGTGCCGTTGGTGCTAGCTAGTGTTAGCATTCACCTTAACGTTCTTACAGAAGTTATCCGATAAACAAACTGATGACTTATATCTGACAACAGTATAGTGGTATTGAAACAAACACATGCATAACTTAACTTACATTTATACAGTGCGTCAGTGTCTACCTTTGGTTGCTACATCTAAAGTTTGAAATGTGTTTGTGGTCCTGCCTCTTCAACTACGTAGGTTACTTTATGACTGTCATGAGTGCACCATTCGGATACTCATGATGCACTGCATTTTGCCATATTCTAAACCACAGACAATATGTAATAATGGACATCCCTACTGTGACGTCACCCATTTGTTTTTGGACTCCTGTTTTGGAGCCTTGAGTTTGACATTTGGCTGTTGTCATCTTGGATATTTGGAGCTAGAAGTGACCATACTTGGACAAGAGTGGGGAGCTAACTCTACCGCTAGCTGCTAGCTGTGTTAGCCTTGTGCATTCAAGTCTATGCTTAACTCTGATAAACCTTTACACAAATTTTTGCCAGCAAAAAACGAGTTGTAAAACCATTAAAACAAATGAACTTACAAGAAAAACTAAATATCTGTCTCCTTAGAGGGTCTTTTAGCACAACTGAACACTGTAAAATAATTTTTTACATGACCAAATCATTACAGTTAACTTTAATGAACTGAAAAAACACTGAAATGGCAACAGCTCATCGCCTTGCTAGTAACTTGTCAACAGATGGCACTCTTCTGTCACACAAAGTAGTCAGGTCCCTGAATTATCCATAAATTAATGCCTTGATAACATTTGAATGGGTGAGTCAAAAAAAATCTCACCCCCCTTGAATGGGGCAATTAGATTTAGAGATCAAAACCATTCATGTACCAGGAAATATGATTTTGACACTTATGTATTGGCACTTCATTTTCCAGCCCTTAAGTGTGAGCGCAGTTTTGCACTTAAAATACCTAGTTTAAGTACAGATGTATCTGATTTGAGACACAGCATAAGATACTACATGGCCGTTAGTTGTTGACAGCCACTTTATCCTGCCAGCCAGTATAAGAATGTCACACACTGAGGCCAAATACTTTTCAGTCCATAAAGTGACAGAATAGTGAAAACATACAACACAGTTTCTTTAGAACTCAAGGTGACATGTTTAAATTGTGTTATTTTGTTCGACCAACAAAAGCAGCATTTCTTACATTTCTAACTTGATAAATGACTTAAATGTTAAATAAATTCTCATAATTCCCAAACATTCAATTGTTTAATAGAAGAAACACACAAAAAAGGTTCAAACTGTGCTCTTTATTAGACAGTAGATGAGGCATTCTTTAAATAAACTGTTGGAGTGATGGGGTTTCAAACGCCTGATTTGGTAACAAAGAACTTATCAGCACCAGAGAGTGATTTGAGCACAAACCAGATGGATAATGTGCCACTCCAACATGTGAGAACCATTTTTACTTCTTGTCCTGCGGTGTGTTTCTCCAACCGTGAATATGGGTCTGCAGCAGCGGGACGGAAGCCATTTCCGTAAAACACAATATCCACACCAGATAGCCTAGTCGAATAGTTGGCTCAAACCCTAAGGCGCCATATTATCAGTTGTGAGTCCACTGTCTGGACAATAGTAATAATTAAATTTTCCCATTTATCAGAGGATAATATACACTATCTGCAGCGCAGGCCCTAAGTATTTAGACAGTGACACATTTTCTGTTGTTTTGGCTCTGTGCTGCAGCACATTGGATTTTAAATGAAACAATATGTGAGGTTAAAGTGCTGACTCCCAGCTTTAAGGTTGTTTGAGGATTGTTTACATCTATACACAGCAAACTTGCACACCTTCCAAGGTTAGCAGCAAAACAATCAACCTAAACAACCATCCAAAGAAGACAGGGTGATAATAAAAAGAAAGCAGAGTGAACTGATGACCATTAATGACCAAGTAGTTCTTGGAATAGTCAGTGTATTGTTTGAGATCAGACTGAAGTCAACAAGTCTGCAGAAGCTGACAGAGCTTTACCAGTGAAAGTGCAAGTGTCCTCTGATGTATGTGGGGCATGGACTCCCGCAGACATTTACAATCAGATATTAAATATGATGACTTTATTTAAATGTTTGCTAATTAGTCCAATATCCTTTGGCCCTATAAATTTGAATACTGTGTTTAAGAGCTGCAATTCTTCCTCCGTTGATTTAAAGCTGAAAGTCAGTGTTGTTACCTTCTCTCTTATTTCAAACTTGACATGCTGAAGTTCAGAGCTTTAATAATAATAAAAAAAGAAATGTGTCACCGTTCAGTCACTTACAAAATGCACTGTGACTAATAAACCACTGGCAGAAAGGCCAGTATGAAAAACGTTGTGGCTCCTCTCCATTTTCTCTCCATTTTCCATCACAGACTGACTTTAAAACTTCTATGGGAAAAAAGTATTTTAATTTGTTTAGGTTTGCATGGTCATGGTCAGCGACCGGAAAAAACTGCACAGTCAAATTTGTGTCTCAGCGAGTTGACACAAACCACCGGGCAGCTGTCATGCGTGCTGTTTTAAATTGAAGTGTGCAGTGGGTAGACCCAGTAATGTAAACACTTAATGGAAAATTACCTAAGCTCTGAATAACAAAATTACAAACAGTGCTGCCTGGTGGGTCATTGGGTTGAATCCTGCTGTCAGGGCTGAAAACCAAAGCCAGTCGGCACTTTCCAGTTAAATCCAGGTATCTCTAAATTGGGTGAATTTGTCACTTAAACTGAAGGATTATATGCTTCTTTATGGGCTGTGAAATTCTCTGTTGAGCTGAAATGATTAGTTGATTTATTGATTAGCTGATTGACAGAAAAAAATTAAATAGTGAACAAATAGCTCCCTAAAAGAGAAGTTTTGCTGCTTTTCTCTGTTTAATATCATTGTGAATTGACTGTTATCAGTGGATAGATAAAAGAAATAATCAGTTGATAATCAGAATAATTGTTAGATGCACCCAGAGCTAATTAGTTGACTTAGTAATTTGAAGAATCAGCAACAATTTTGTTATACAATCATTGTTTCAGTCATTTTATTAAGTTAAAATGAAAAGAATCTTTTGGTTGCAGTTTCTCAAATGTGAGTTTTGCTGGTTTTCTTAGTCGTCTGTGATTGTAAGTTGAACATCTCTGGGTTTTGGACTCCTGGTTGGACAAAACGAGTAGTTTGAATAGGTCTTTTTGGGCTTTAGAGAGTCGAAATGGGTATTTTTCACTATTTCCTGACATTTTTTAAAGTAAAACAATTCAGCCCCACAAAGGTAAAAGACCCTAACTCACCAGTGTTGAGTTGAGAGAAATGACTTAAAAGTTGTTTTTGTGTCAAGATACAAGTTTAAGGTATAATATTTGAATTGTGACAGGTCTTTGTTTTTGTTATGAAGTTATTTATCTACATAAAAAGCTTAAACTTGACTGTCTCCTCTGCAAAATAATACAGGGTCATACCAAGGCATTAACTTCTATGTGATCTCTAACTTTGTTGTTGATTACAGTAAGTGGTTTGCTGTATGGTGATAAATATGACCTAGACAGAATGTAGTGATATATCATTTAACTTTTAATATAATATGGATATCAGTAAATAAATCTGTTAGTAGGGTTTTTTGAAACCACTTTACTTTGATTGCTTTAGATGTTACATTATCAACTCACATCATTTGGACCAGATTGGGTATATATATGTTTGTATTGAATTAAAACAAAATCTTGCAGTATTATTTTTTCCTAACCCTCAAAACTGCAAGTTGCAAAGCCAAAAATAATTACTTTCTAAGCGCAATGAAACAAAGCAAGAGAACCTTAAGCAAAGTTACGTGATTTTCCCTCGGATTTCTTGAGAACTTTTTGTAAAGGGACACTTCGCCCAGTTTTGACCAGGTTTGTATCAAAGTAGTGTGAGTAGTTAGTCTACATGAACTGTGGTAAACTTCCCTCCATCTACCCAGTGCCAAGGTAAACCCCAGATTACACAAAATGTGAGTTTCACTGGTACTCTCAGGGTTGTTGCTCAAACTACAGGCTGTACTTAGCATTTTTGTATTGCCTGCTACCCATGCTGCCACCATGGACACATCAAGAATAGAAGCAGATCAAGAGACAGACCCAGCCTCATCTCTGTCTCAAAGTCAGACCGAAATCCAATCAAATGGTTAAACTAGGCAGTGCTGATCGAATTTAAATCAAGATTATGTTACTGCATTGCCTGTTTCTCACCTAAAATGTCTTCAGAGAAATATATTCGTGCTGTCTTTAGCTGTAATAGGGAGGGCTTGTGGGCAGGATCTGGGGCCATATTGTTTCCTGCACAGTGAAAAAGCAGGCTGAAAGAACTGAGATTAGACGGTAAAACTAGGCACTTCTGATCGAATATGAACCAAGATTCTGTCACCAAGTTGCCTCTTTCTCACCTCAGATGTTTTCAGAAACATGGTTTAGCTTACTGTTTAACTGTAATACAAGATTGTTTGCTGCCACCTGGCTGATATTGTATCAAAACAGCCAAGCATCATCCACCAGGGGATTTTTTTTTTTTAGCTTATGAAAAATAGACATTCTAGAGATGTATGGTTTTCACAAGAAAGTGCAAAAGTGGCGTGACATGCAGTACCCCTAATGACCACTAGGTGTTGGCCTAAAAGAAATTGTTTCGGGGATTCAGTCAAAAATAGAAAATGTCTTTATTAAAATACAAAGTTTATTTTTGCAGCAACACATTATAGGCTCATTTAAGTTTGGGTGCACTTTCGAGTGTATTTCATTAATTGAAAGGCATCTGAGTCATTACAGTCGACACTTTTTTTTTTCTTTTTTTTTCACTCTCACAGCATCCACCCAGAGCCCCTCTCTATTTGTCCAAATTTGGGTTGTGTGGCTTCAGCCAAGTTGGCAGGGAGCAGAAAACCCAAGTGGAGGCTTCAGAACTTCATTTTAGAAACTAATGGCTGCTGTAGCCAACACTACATTCATGTTTTTTCTACAGTTTACTGGTTGTCAACAAGTAGTAGCATTTGTCGGCTATAAAAGAGGTCTGGCAGTCGTCAGTTATATATTAGAGTTTTCCAAGCAGCAAGAGACAATTAAATAAACTTTTATAGATCATCTGTGATCCATCAGCTGGAAAATAAGTGTCTCCTTCCTATATGTTAACATCCTATCAGCTTGTATCTGTGTTATTTTCTCTGCTGTCACACTACACCATCTTATTACAGATCTCATTTAGAAATGTTCATTGTAATTATGCTATCAGATCTCATAGTCATTGTGCTGAAACCAAACAAGGCCTGTCTAATTTCTTGTTACTTCATCATTATTAATGAAATAACAACACGAGGGCAATTTAATCACAATACTGCCTGCAACATTTTCGCTCATTTGACCAACGTGACAACATGACACTCGCTATGAAAACTATAGTCCGTGCAATTTGAGCCCTAAATTGCTGTCCTCGCCCAGTTGGAAACTGACCTTGTCTCTTCGCACCCCTGCCTCTTTGTCTCTCTCTCTCTTTCTCTCTCTCTTTATCTGTTCTCCTTGGTTGACTTCTCTCCGTTTCCCGCTCTGCCTCTCCCTGTACCAGATAACTTCCCACAGATGGCTCATCAGAAGCGCTTCATCGAGCGGAAATACAGACAGGAGCTGAAGGAGATGAGACGAGAGCGCGAGCGGCAGGAGAAGGAGACCGACGAGCCGGAGGAATGCAGGAAGTGACAGCACCTTCTTCGGAGGCCAATCAGGACCCGATTTCACATTAAGGAGCTCTGACTGCAGATGTGGCAGCTCTCCAGGCAAGAGTGATGCCACTAGTTGATGGTGGAGCTGTGATAGCTTAGCAGCGATAATTGACTGTTTCCCAAGTTCTACAGGAACATAGATGGGACGCAGGGGAGGATTAGTTGGCTTGGTATAAAAGACTCTTCACCTGCAAAGTAACCATTTTTATATCAGTTACTCAGTGTGTTACCTTCAGTGAGTAAAGGAAGCTGTTTTTCTTGCATGCCTCTGTGATGAATAGGGATTCCAAACAAAGGCAACTATTCTCCATGAATTGAAGCTATTTAGCGACAGCAGAACTACATCAAAACATCAGATTACAATCTCTCACACAACTTGTGCAGTATCATGAAAAGTCTCATCTATCCAGTCGTATGCTCAGAGCTTCCTAAACACATGACTTTTCTCTAAAACATACACCTTTGACTATTGCGACCTGAGTAAACCTGAGCACTTGTTAGTGAATGAGCTCCGCTACAACACTCGACAACAGGAAACGACACTTCAAAATAAAAGCTCTGTGCTGGAAATTCAGTGTACCTCAAAATATAAAGTGTGTTTTTTGACAAACTTGAGACCCACCACCCACCAGTTGGGAACCACTGTTTTAAATCATGTTTTAGCCAAAATACATGAGTACGTGAGTGTAAACGGATGTCTTCATATAGTTTTGATGTTGTTCAACGCGATCCCAGCTTTCTTCAATTCACGAAAAAATGTTTCCCTTTTTTGATTCTCTGATTCTTTGTTCGAGAGTAACAACATTTTCTTAGCATATCCAAGGTAAGATGTTTAGTAATTGATATACAAGTGGTCATTTTGTGGCAAAGTATCCAGAGACTTAAGTAAAAGTAGTTTTTAGTCCACAATTTCCAAAGATAAAGCAGGACAGAAGGCAAAGAGAATTAGAAATAAAGCAAGACACAGTTATGTTTTATGCTGTTTGGTACTGTAGCACTGTCAAAGGTGGCCTTATGTTGTCTTATGTTTATGTTTGTTGCTAAATCTTTAAATATACTGACTCCATGAACTAACTTTTTAACCCAAAACCACAACAGGAGCTCACAATGTTACTGACAGATGCCAAAAAAAGAGAACAAGTTTTTAAATGAAGTATGAGATGCTAAATGAACCATCAAATCTGTTATTGTAAATAAAGTTTCAGATCAACAGTTGAAAATCTGATTTTGTATTTATTGTAATCCTCTCCTGCTCAGCGCACCGCTAAGAGGCCTAAACCGGAAAAAGGGTTGAGTCAATTATATTCAATCACCACAACGTCACCATCTGTCTCACATCTGCCACTCATCCTCTAATAATCAAAATGTGATTTTTTTTTTTTTTCCCTATTTTTTTAACCTCTCTCCAAATCCGATTGGCTGTCTGACAGATCTTAATTATAGATTGTCTAATTAACAATTTCCTCAGCTCAGTCGCCTCTGGATCCAGCTATTTAACAACGGCCGTCACATGAATTACTATCTGACATGTAGAGTTGAGTCTTTTATACTAAGATTTATTGTAGATAATATATACATACCTGTGAGGGTGGTAAATTTCCTGCCTGCTAGCCTGTGGCTGCTATCACATTTCAGATAAAACTTAAATTATCCTCTGTAACCAGAAGAGAAAAAGGGAGAGTAAGTCCACTGGAGCTGCTACACAAGTACATAAACCTGTCACATGATTAACCCGCAGTTTAATTCGTTATGTTGTTTTGCAAGAACACCTCACAAAGAAACTAGAGAGGCTGATTTTAAAGATATTTAATCGTGTCATATAAATATTCAGTACAAAATATCACGTTTTACAAAGCAGATTGATGAATGGCCAATGATGTAGGGCCCCTTACACTACCACGACCTCTCAAATTGTTTCTACATTGACAAAACTCCACTGCTCAATCACATTGTCACCAACATAATATACCGTAGTAGAGGTGAGCCCCGGGGCCGACCGTGTCTACACATCAACAACCACAGTTCTATTGTGTCTGGAGAAAAGAGAGCGTCACCATCTAGTTGCCTCAACTTAGAAGAAAAAAAACAACAAAAAAAAACACAGAAGTGGCGGTGCGGTACGTTACGATGTGCAAACACTTTCTGTTATCTTAGCGGAGCATGGCGCCAATGCTTGGAGGCAATTATACTCTCCATAGGAAAACACAAGCACGTCTTCGTAATGGCGATATGCTGACACCCTGAATGAAGACGGAAAATAGTGAAGACTGAAGGAAGAAATGCTTTCGGTGAGTGCTGCTGTCATGTTGATTTCCATTTGAGACCTCACACTGTACCTTGAGGCAGAAAAGCAGTTTTTTCTTCGAGTGAAGGGTTTCTAAACCCATTAAATGCTTATCATGGCAACACTGCCGCAGTCTGAAATGGCCACTTGCACAATGGGAGCTCCAGCAACAAGCTAATAAACAAAACGAGGGGGCGAAAAGGAGAACACGTGTATACAACAGCCGAGCGTAAAGAAATTTTCCAACCACTGTGTTATCAATTGGATTATTTAATGCGCTGCACAGTCGTTGCTGTCAAGCCTGATTCAGGGTACAGAGAGAAAAAGTGTGCCACTGTTGCAATTATACCATTGTGTTTTGTTATTACTGTTTCAAATGTCTGATAAATGTCAGCCTCTTCTCAGGTTGGCCTTTTGTGAGTGAGGGCAGAGCTTGTTTTAGCTTTCTTCTTTATCATCCTGCCCTCCAAGTTCAGCGAGCCCCGTTTATTTCAGAACTGTTTATTCAGAGTTAGGAGGTCTTCAAGTAATTTGATAATATTGCTTTTTTATTTTGTTTGGAAAAATCACATTAAAATTGTTTGTGTTCTTGCTGCAGGATAATGTTGTGACCTTCTCTGGGAGCCAAGGACACACTTCTGGGTTTAAGAACCTTATTCCACACCACTCAAAGGTCAGGTGCCCCTTGATAAGCCCCTTTATGGAAAAGGCTGTTCGTCCCTCAGGAAATCAGGCCGGCAAACGCTTCGGACTGGCTTCTTGTTCAACACTACATACAGTACATGTAATGAAGGGCAGGGGACAGTGTGAAACTGGAGGGACTTTAAAGGAAAATACTGGTGTTTTTTTGCTTTTTGGCACATTTCCATTACTAAACCGCTACGTTACATTATTATACATTCGACTGTGCAGAGCAGAGCCCCTCTCAGGACACTAAGTCTTCATCAAACACATGTAGATGTCATCTGAGAAGGAAGAACCACTCTTATTTTAGATGCTTCTGGATGTTTTTTTATGATTGCGATAAGAATCTGACCCCCAAATCAAGAAGACTTTAGGTCACTTCTCATTGCGTAATTTGTTCTCACATTTTAAGGCTTTTGATTCACATCATAGACTTTGATGCTTTGTCACATAAAGTATAAAAGCTTTACAGATGGAAAGAGTCCAAGTTTATAAGTGTGTGTATCATTTTTCTATAAATTCCAATTGAAATATCATCGATGCATTGATTCAAATGCTCCTTTTCCTGTTTTTTTTTTCATCACCTGAACCGATAAAATGAGCCATTTCACGAAATAAAATAAAATTGCATGATCAATTTTAATGGTAACTGTCCATGAGATGTTTCACCTAGTCTAATTTGATGTCGCAGTTTCAAGCTCGGTGGCATCATTTCAGCACCGGGAGTTAATGTGACTTTGACTTACACCATGCTGTACAGAGTGAATCATTTACACATTTCTGTGGTCGAGATGAGCAAAAAAGTCCAACAAGACCAGTATTTTCCTCCAACTCAGCCTGGCGCACATTAGATTGGTGAATTTTTATCAATGTATCTTAGGAAATAACACTATTCTGTGCACTTCATTTTTCAGCCAAAGAGCTGGCAGCACAGAGAAAAATGTTTCTGAAGACATTCAGCTCAATAAGGAAATATTTGGTATTTGGCTCACTTCACAGCGAATGCTCGAAGCTGTGTGGAGATGAAAATCAGATACTGCAGAGATGACTAACTGGTGTGTTTGCGGATGTTTTTCGTGGCCGTAAAATCCACATTCTTTACCACAGCTTCATGTAAGCGTTAAATATCATTAGCCACTTGTCGACACGACTGACGCAAATTTATCGATGCATACCTTCCCCACCCAATGTGTACTGAGATTTCTCATTTTCTCATCAGAGATGACAATACCATAATTTTCTGGTGAGTCTGTCTCAAGCACAACTGTGGATAAGTGGCTAATGTGAGGCAGACATCGCTGGAAGAGGGGATCATTTGGACGATAGAAATCCCTAGAAAAACAAAACAACTGTACAGCGTATTGTATCATATTACCGTACGTACACAAGCTAAGATAGAACTCACAATATGCAGCATGTTTTTGTCCCAGAAACACTGAAAAATACATAGGCATATCTGTTGGTTTACAAAACTGCTTGTTGAACGTGTCCATCACACGCAGCTTTGGAAAAACAAAAAAGAAAAGTATCGGTATAGATATATTTGGGCCTCATGTACACCCCATATACACACAAAAAAAAGTCTTGACACAAAGTCTCTTTTCACTGCACCCTGGCAAAAACGCAACTAACACTGACTGGACACACAAAGCCTACGTCTGGTCGCCGGAGGGACAACTGAATGGTGAGCGGTGGCGGTGGAAGAGCACGGTGCTCGTTTTTCGGGTCCTTTCGCCATTTTTCTCGCCACACATGCACCACGATTGCCCACAAGTTTTGTGTTTTGTTTCACTTTTCTCTACTTGTCTGTGTGCCAGGCTCTCGTTAGGAATCCCTGTCGCTGTCGTCGCCCCCGTACATGTCCGCCAGTTTCTTAAATCGGGGTCCCCACTCGCTCAGGTAGTTGTAGTCCTGGTCACCTTCGGTGGTCACTGACTCGAGTGAGCTGAGGGACTCTGCTACAGAGCCATTTCCCTCGTAGGCGTAGGTGGCCAGGGAGTCGTAAGGCGGCGCCGTTGGGTCACTGTCGTTGTCTTGGAGCCTCTGGTTGATGAAGTCCCTCACGTCCCCGTTATTGTCCCGGGTCGGGGGCAGAACCGGCCGTCGAACTGGAGGATAGAAGGTCTCGGGGACAATGTCCCTCCGCTGCTTGCTCTCCTCGATGGCCTCTGGGTTGCGCAGTGTGCCAATATCAAAGGCCTGAGTGTCCTCCTCTCCACCCCCTTCGTCATTGTAGCTGACAACGTTGTCTCTGACATCCTCTTTGGAGATGATCAGAGGCTCCTTCTTCCTCTGTCTCCTCAGGGCAGCAAACAGCACCACGATCACTACAGGGAGAACAAAACAAAGAGAACAAGTAACAGACTTTGGTGACTTTTGCTGTTGTTTCTCTGCTCCCTCTCCTTGTTCTGAAGGCCAGTGACTGTCCAGGGGGAATTGTTGATGTTGCATGAGTGTTCACTGATGTTCAGGGACTTTGTGACTTTGTAGAAACAGGCTCAGCTACCACAAGGATGCATTATGTATTTTTCCCTCCTCAGGGCCACTGCTGCTTAAGATCACAAAAGAATGCAGTTTAAGAACAAGTACACAGAGTGCTAGAAACACAACTTTCTGTACCATTGTGTAGCATTGTGACATTTGAGCTGCGGCGTGATCACAGTACACTTCAGGTCTACAATTATAACAATCAGAAAGTGTATTTGATTTTTTAACGTTTATTGTTTTAAATATAAAAACATATAGAATATCATAAAAATTTCATTTAAAAAAAAGTCATAGTTAGGTATGTCAAAAACTTTCATACAAATGTTATAGTATAGTATGTCATGAAAAATGTGATACAAAAAGTCAGTGTAGTATGTCACTAAAATTCCGTTAAAGAAAAATCATAGTGTAATTCCCATACATTGATTTATATAAATGTCATAGCATAGTATGTCATGAACAATGTCATAAAAAGCTATAGTCCAGTGTGTCATGAAAAAAGGTTTTAAAAAAGGTCTTAGTAAAGTATGCCATGAAATGTTCATAAAAAAAGTCATACTACATTATGTCATGAAAATATGTCGTAGAAATTTATTTAGAAAAAACTAAGTCAGAGTAGTTTTTTTAAAAAAAACCTGTTTAAAGAAGTCATCATATAGTATGTTATAAAGTATTCAGATATTCATAAAATATATTACAGTATTTCATGAAAAATGTCAAAAGTCATAATGAGTCATAGTGAAAATGGTCATAAAAATCCAAAGTACAGTATGCCATAAAACTTTCACAGAAATGTTACAGTCACAGTATAGCATGTCATAGAGTTGTCATTAAAATGTCATAGTATAGTATGTCGTGAAAAATGGTGGTAAAAAAGTAAAAGTATAATATGCCACCTAAAATGTCATTTAAAAAAATCATAAAAATGCACAACAATAATAACAATTAACAGTGATTTGTCATCTTTTTTTGTGGCTTTATCCCCAGCCCACATCTCTATGACTAGCCCTGGGAGAAATTTTCTATTGCTACACTATATTTTGTTACGACATTATATGTACACGTAGGTACCCTTTGTTGTATCTTTTTTTGTCCCTGTTTTTGCATATTGTCATTCGCATCTGCACTGGGAACCAGAGAAACTCTGTTTTATTCCTGTGTATTGCACTGCACCTGATATATAGATGGATAACAACTAAGTCTCTCTCATCTTATAAAAATGTCAGAGAAAGTCATATATGTCATGAAATGTCAGTATAGTATATCATTAAAAACTTCATAGTATAGTATGCCATAGAAATATCATGGTATGCCAGTGTAGTGCCAGATATTTTTTTTTAAAAAAGGTTTTACATTAAAAATGTTAAATAGGTGATTACAGTCCTTCATTTGTGTGATGCTTTTGAAGCTGACGTGGCCTCTTTGGATGAAGTCAAACATGAATCAGTGTCTCTCTGTTTACCTAGCTGAAAGCCTTCTTCAATAGATGGCTTCTAACGATGGCAGGTCATTAAAAAATATGGTGATTGAAGCTAATTTGAATGTGCCTTGGAAACTCTATGGGCGTAAAGCTAGTTTTGTAAAACATCTTGACTTGGGTCATGGTGCACTTCTTTTTGAGTCTTTAGAAATTGAATTTAAGCCTCTCACACGGCAGACATAAATTCCCCTGAAGTGCTATTGCTGTTTTATCCTGGAGAGGACAGATTCTCAATATTCTGATATGACTGAGGCTGAAAAGTTTTTTGTATTTGCAGGAAGTCAGCCATGCGTGATGCAAGAACCAGAGACCACTGGAACATTTGTACCTTGTTAGGACTTAAGAGACAGATAGTAATAGTGTTTCCTAAGCTAATGCATCTGCAGTAGGCACACGTTTTATGCAAAAATGTACTAACCTAAAGCAAATAGTTGCTGTGCAATAAAGCACAATGCTCCATCCCCCCACTGAGATGCTGTAGATCTTTGCTGCTTTGCTGTTCAAATCAAATTAACATGTCAGCTGTGGTCACTGGCAGAATTACCCGCCCACAGGAAGTGATGAATCAAATTAAGGAGTGAAATTCAAAACTGTCTCTTTATCACCTGCGAGAGGGGCTTTGCTACAGCAGGAAGCTCTCAAGTGTGGCTTTAAGATTCTTAAATCTAATTTTCAGTGAAGCCACCCGGGTTAAATAAAGCTCAAATTAAAAAACAAATGTTTGCAAGATGGAGATGCAGGTGGTTGCTTGTGTTTACTCACTGAGCAGAATGATGACACAAAGTAAAATGGCCACCAGGGCTCCCGTGCTGAGTCCCGCCCTCGCTGTGAGCGCCTCGGCGTTGCACAGCTTCATGTTTCCCTCGCGGTCGCAGGTGCACACTCTGATGGTCAGGGTGTTTGTGCTGCTTTGCATCGGGAACTCTCCATCAGAAATGACCACAGGCACGTGGTAGATGCTCTTGTGCAGACTGTTGTAGCTGTTCCTCCGTGTCAGGATCAAGGCCGTGTTGTCTGAAAACAGGATGTCCGGTTACCACGCAGCAATCAATAACCTGAATGAATATTTCAATAAACTCCACGAGAAATTTCATTTGGTCTGTGAATGCGCTTTTAGTGCTGCGAGATGAAAAACTATAAATCACATCATGTGCAGCGCAGCACGAGATGTGGTTAAGTTTAACAACAGGTATAAGTGCCTTATGGGAGCATTATACAGAAGAGTGAAGTTAATGTGATGGCCACAAGCACCGGCTGAGAGTGTATTACCTTTGTTATCGCGGACAGAGAAGTTGGCCTTCCCAGCAGCCTCTTGTGCGAGACTGAAGAAGAACCGGTGTCCTCCGAGTGGCTCGTCAGGATCTGTGGCGCTTATGGTTTGTATCCTCTGAAATAAGAAACAGCAACATGTAAATCTAAGAATACGCTGTACTGAAGGCCAGCTCGCCCACCATGGCTTAGAATAAAAGCAATAGCGAATATAGTAAAACATTTTCACATGTTTCTGATTTCTGTTGTCTCGCAGTATGATGCCGTATCTGGCCAACACTAGCTGTAAACCATCTCATTAACAAAGATACCAACAGAACAAGCTTGTTAATGGTGTGTATTTGCATGTTAACATCAGCTGTTCACTCTGGTTAAAGGGGCAGATTGGTCCCTGGGGAGTTCATAAAGACAAACAGTTAATGGCTCGCTAACAAGTAATGAACCTCAACATTCAAAATGCTTATACATGTACACACAGTACTTTACAGTGTTATCATGGTTGCCTGGATACGTCAGCAGAGCAGGGATGGAAACTAACTAGGTGCATTTACTCAAGATCTGTACTTATTAATATTTGACAACTATAGTTACTTTACATACACAAATTATTAATACAACATATAGTCGACTTAAAGATTTTATCTTACTATATAATGACGAAAACTCTGTGTGTCTGTGTGGGTGTGTTTGTTCCATGTTTTTCTCCTCACTGACTTGGTCAATCCATGTGAAATTTGGCACAGTGCCTCAAGAACCCATAACTTCCGGTTTATAGATTTTTTATCATTTTGAATTTTTTGAAAAACACTTAAAATTGAACTCTTCCTAGGAAGTTTGACCGATCTGCATGAAACTCGGTGAACATAATCTAGGGACCAATATCTAAAGTTCCCTCTTGGCAAAAGTTGGAAAACTTACTAAAACTGAGCTTCTATAAGGCAATGAATATTGCGGAGGGCGTGGCTCATCACATAAAGGTGTATAACATCTCAAGGGTTTCACCCATCACCACACAACTTTGTAGGCATATGACCACACATAATCTGAGGGGACCCCTCCATTATTGACCCCATCAAACAATATGGGGTGCTAGAGAGCTAATTTCTTATCTAGGCCTAACCGCCATATTGATTTTTACTAAACTGGGTAAATATGTAGAACAGGACGCCTCAAGGTGACTGGAGAAATTTAACTCTAATTGGCAACTGGGTGGCGCTATAACAACAGGAAAATGCTTATGGGTATGGACTAGTTATTAGTATAGGTTAAACCAGTGGTTCCCAGCTGGTGGGTCACGATCCACAAGTGGGTCCTGGGTCCATTCTGAATAGACCACAAGCAACTTGTTTGACGTACAGTAAATTTGCTGCTGAAGAGTGAGGGACTAACGGACGGCTACTTGACAGAGACAATAAACTTGTTCAACACATGGCCAAATGCAAGTGGCATTGAATATATCAGACTATGTGAGCCTTGAAGTGATGATTAAAGAGAAATATGGACCCTGCGGCTGGACCAGTTGGGAACCACAGGGTTAAGTTACCCAGCAGTACACACAGGAGTAAGAATTAGCCCCACCTTTTACAGCTCCAACATTAAAATGATGCTTACACCTGAATGCATCACTACGTATAATCCAATTATATAATATACATTATTTTTAAATAATACATTCTGCATAATGAGAACTCTCGGTGCATTCTGAAAAACCCTTTGATTCTTTTGATCTAAGGACCCTAAGGGACTAAAGGAGTATGAATTACTTACAGGGTAATCGAGGAGGTAGCCAACAACCCCGGTTTTATTCATTCGAAGACCTACTATAAAAAATGAACTGCTTGGCAACCATAGCAGGCCTCTAATTGAGACAGGCCTTTATTTGTCAACATGTGTAGCCACACCGGGCCAGCAAAAGGGGACTGGGTCTTTAAATGGGACTAGTTTTATGGTATTTACGAAAATGATAAATTCTCTTTCCCCCACAGCAGCTGAGGTTCAATATCTGAAAGATAATCTTCTGAACAAACTTTTTATCTTTGCTTAATATTCCACAGTGCAAGTCTAACAAGTCAGCGCTCGGGTCATCACACTTTCTCTGAGCCCACACAACAACATTTGGTTCAGTCCCCAGTGTGAACACAGAGTGTGTGGTGCAACTGGCAAGTGATAGTGAAACTGAAGACTCAAGAGTGTCAAAGTTTATGTGTTATGTGTCACGGCACTTTGGGTTTCTAATTTAGGAGACATGGCAGCAGTGCAACTGAGGAGACAACTGTCAGACTGGGATGTAAAACACAACGTGCAAATAGTTGATAGGGCAGCTGTTTCTTCACAAACCTCGGTTCCAAAGCTGCGTTTGTTTTCTTGACATCTTTTATCTTTATTTGGAGGAGGATGAAATGTGAGCTTTAAAAAGCTACCCCACCCATCTAGTACTTCCTCTAGCTTAAAACACAAGTTACAAATGATCTCTGATGTCTGCTTATAAGGGTGCTATCACACCTAATCTGTTTGGTTCGGTTTAAACAAACTCAAGTCCATTTGCGTGGTTGGTACAGTTCACTTGGGTAGTGTGAAAGCTGTCAGTCGAGCCGTGGTGCAGACCAAACAACCGAACCGAGTTCGCACAATAAGGTGGGTCTTAGTCCGATTCCAAACGGACTCCGGTGCAGTTTGCTTGTGGTGTGAAAGAAAACAAAGCAACCACAGGATTTTATAATAGCAACTGATCCTGATAAAAACCACATATATCCCATAATCGATTTATGCCAATGCATTCATGTAACCATAGTAATACATGCACATCAGTGAGGGTGTTGCCCCTGGTAAAAAAGGCTGCTAAAACTGCCATCATTGTGTGACAGTGATTCCACAGTATTAAGCACTGAAACATTAATCTGCAAGATGGCTTCTTTTCATTGTCTCTTTGTCATTATTCATAACATGCCGTTGATTAATAATATCCTACAATCATTTATTTCTCTATGAGTTAAAATGAAAACACTTTAGAAGCATTAAAGTGCTGCTGCATGAACGTCTGTCACCAGAATTTGATTTCCTCATGTGGGTCCTGATGATGCAGGATGACAAACACCGAAACCGTCCAAACAATGAGTCACCTGTCACTCGGTTGAACTTCATGTTTACTCCTCTTGGTTTGTTTCCAAAAAGTCAGCGTCAACAGGAACTGAACCAAAGCTAAAATGCAACAATGTTTCTGTTTTACCTTTGTTGCGACCAAATGAAGTGAACTACAGGTGTGAGAACACTTTTTCATGCTGAACAGGAAGCGGACAAGTAATCCTAACGGGGAGGTCGAGATGAAACCATGGCTACTGCTTTGTGTTTGGTCGTACCAACCTGATTAGCTTTGGCGTTCTCACACACAAATGTCTCGTAATTGGTGGCAAATATTGGAGCGTTGTCATTGACGTCCAGCACTCTGACATACACAGGCACGCGGCTGATCTGGCGAGGGTTGTCTAGGAAACACAAAGGTGGGGAGAGTGAATTTACATAGATAATTATTTCTTCACCTAACAAAAGTATGCCATAATGCATGTGGGTGTGTGTGTAGCTATTGGCTGTTTCCATGCAAACAGAATGGATGTATTGTTAGACAACAGTGTAATTGTGATGTTTAAATTATTCTTGACAGCATCACAAATGTATGTGACATATAACTGAATATATATAAATAACTCACATAAAGAAATACAATTAAGGTGCATACATGTTTTGATTAGTCTCTACATGCACTCTGTCACTATGAATATATTGAAAAAATAAAGATCAGTGAAAAGAGTCATAGTTGGTATGACAAAAGTGAGAAAAGTTTGTGTTAATATTCCCAATGGTGTTTGCACTGAAGCAACTGTTCTCTCTGGGGTCCACACATTTTACATGGTGACAATACAGAATTACACTTTTTGTGAAATATGATTTGGGGGTGAAATTTATTCTTGCATTGCTTTGTATATTACTTTATTTGAACTGATGCTGTCTTGGATTTTGGTAAAATAAAGCAACCTACAGATGTGTGCCTTGTTGAATAATTGAATGAAAAGGATAGTCTTTGTAAAAGTCATAGAATAGTATTCCAGAAAATTTCAATAAAAATGTCATTATTAAAAAAAGCCACAAAAAAGCCATAGTATATTATGTCATAAAAATTCTATGTAAAAAAAAAAGAAATAATCAGCATAGTAAGTCCTGAAAAAATCATTAAAATAGTCATTGTACAGGATAACATTATTATTATTATTTTTTTTAAAGTCATAGTACAGTATGTCACAACATAAAAAAATGGCATACCATAGTATGTAAAAAAAAAAGTAATTTTAAAATTGTATAATATCTAATAAAAAATAATTAAAAACCTCACACTATAGTATGCCATAAAAATTTTGTTTAGTTTTAATTTCATTTAAAATGTCAGTGTAGTGTGTCATAATTTAAAAAAAGTCATAGTATATGTCATAATTTTTTTTTTAAAAAATCTATCCATCTGTATACAGTAGTTTGTTATAAAAATTTCATTACAAAGTAAAAGAAATATATCAAGAAATATATTTAAAAAAGCCATACTATGGTATGTCATGAAAATTTAATTAAAAATTCATGATACAGAATGTCATGAAAATCTAGAAAAATTAATAGTATAGTTCACCATAAAAAATATTTTTAAAAAAAAAGGTCATACTATGGAATGTCACATTATGGTATGACAAAAAAAGTCATAGTACAGTCTAGTACGGTCTAGCATGTCATTAAATCTATCTAAAAATTCAATTACAAAAGTCAAAGTATTGTATGTCATAAAAATGTGGAAAAAAAAGTCAGATTATATGCAAATGAATTTGCAAATGGGTATAGTAATTCTTTGTTTTTTTAAAGATTATTTTTTGGGCTTTTTGCCTTTAATGAACAGGACAGAGTAAAATGGGGTGAAAGAGAGAGTGGGGGTTGACATGCAGCAAAGGGTTGCAAGCCAGAGTTGAACCCGTGACCGCTGCAGCGAGGCATCACCTCTACACATGGGGCACCGGCACTATCCACTATGCTACCGACGCCCCATAGTGATTCTTTTTAAAAGAAAAACTCAGCATATTGGTGAGTGCAACATTAATGACGTACTAATAACATTAAAGCTGTGGACATTATACTGAATTCATCACTGCAACCAGCACACAGCAGGAAATGTTGAATTTACAATGGATTAAAAAAGAAGCAGACGTGGAAACAGAAGGCTTCTCACTAATTTGTTATATAATAATTGCAGGAAACCTCAGGATTAAAAAAGCCTGCTAAAAACTTTCGACTAAAAGCCTTAGCCATATTTTGAGAGTTGACGGTGTTGGAGTTCTACTCAGGGCGGGCAACAAACACCACCTACCAGCCAATAGGGGGTGAACTGGCAGTGACTATTCTAGTGCTTTACAAAACCCTCCTTTTTTACTTCAGCACAACATTCAGAGGTTCGTATAAATCCCCAAAATCCAATTTGGCCGACAGACCAACAGAAAGTGGGTGAACAGAAACGTCTGCTTCCCATCCTGTTGCACTTACTGAACTCCGTGGCGATGACGGAAATGTTGTGCCAGGCATTCTCTTCTCTGTCGAGCTCCCTGAGGATGAAGACTGACCCGTTGCCTGAATGGACGTTGAACACTCTGTCCATGTCCGTGCGTCGATCAATAGAGTACCTGCTCAAAACACACACAGAGACATCGGCTTTAAACCTATGCGCTCAGGCTTTGTGCAAGTGTGTCGCATTCCCTGGGTGAGGGACACAGGGAACAGTCACATTTACAGAGTTTCTCAGGTGTGAACTGGAGTGAAAATGGTCACATTTACTGGTGAGTCTGAGTTAAACTGACAGTCTGCGTGGTTAGAAGGGTTTCGGCAAGTAGGGGGTACTCAAAACAAGTCTCACTAAGCATGATGGACTTGTCTGCACTCTGCCATTATTTCCTTTCTTTGCTATTCATACCACACAAGAATGCATTAAGAAAAAAAGATGAATTTTAGCATCAATCCAAGCAGCAGCTTGCCCTCAAAAGAAAGGCCAAGTTTTTTTTGAAGAGAACAAAATTGGTTTTCACCTGCACAAATGAGCCAAACTACAGGAGGTAATAAGCCGCTTCTAAGCATTTTCAGACTACTGTTTAAAGGGTCACTTTACACAAATCAAAAAAGACATATTTTCTCAATTACCCTTTGTGTTATCTAACCATGCAGATAGCTTCAGGTTTGCGTGCACAGCTTTGGACATATCCGCCTCTGAAACATCTGCTGTTGCACAAATACAATGGTGTATGGAATTTCACATGTGCTGCGAAAAAACTCAACATCTCTTTCCTTTTACAGAAACTATGTCCTGGTAATAATAATAATCCAGAGACCTAACTGTCAACAGGCCTCACATCAGGGACTATTTCATCCTTACACAGCTGGAGGTCTTATCCAGATTTACCAGGATATTGTTTCTAGAAGGACAAGTTAGTTTTAAGTTGTTCAAATGTCCCCACAGATCCCTTTCACCTCTACTGTATTTAAAAAACCAATCAGTGATCATACATCAACTGCAGCCCCACAACATCCAAACCAAGAGATTGGATGCTTCTGTCACTCTCACATTGATTGGCAGGGTTTTCTACAGATTTTCTCAACTGCTTTGACAAATACCTGGATAAAATTTTGACATGACTGAAGTTCCCAGAACTACTGTACCTATTCACTCCCTCCAGGTAATGCATTTCTTGTTTGATTTCACATACAGTAGAATCAAATGCTTAAGTACCAACGTCCTGAACACCGAGCTGCAATTTTTTGGAGTTCCAAAAACTGCAGTTCCTCGAATGGCCACTTGAGGTTGGCTCGAAAACCAAGTCAAAACCCACAGACCCCCATGTTAAAATACCCAGCTTTACGACAGAAATAAACATGTTCACAGCCTGGTACAAAAAAAAAATTTGGGATCTCTTGATCATTTTCCTGTTCTTGACAACTACACAGGGTTTAATTTTCTTATAACTCACCCATTTACGCTTTATTAAGACTTAATGTTCAGCATATTTAAAGACGAGGCTTCTTTGAGTGACGGGTAGGTGCCATCATTGACAAGTTGCAGATTAGGTAACATAGCAATTGTGTAAAGCCAGATTATAGGCATACTAGTAGCCGTAGCTGTTGTTATTTCAGTGGGTTGTCAGTTCATGAAAGTAGCCTAATTTGTAACATTTTGGGTGAGGATGTTTCACATTTCCGATATTTTGTTTTAATGGTTTTCGGGTTGTTTTTAGTGAGTGAAAAGCATTAGCGTTAGCATTTTCACATTAACCAAAGAATGCACCGTGCTAACCGTCTGAATTTGGTAACGTCTTGCTTCAAAAATCCAAGAAGGCGACAGTCAAAATGCCAAACTTGAGGCTTCTAAACGGGAGCCCACAATTCATGAAGGACGTCACAATGGTTACTGCCATTATTTTATACAGTCCATGTTAATCAGATATAAAACCAAAACTCTGCATGACTAGATATGAGAGTGGTTAGGGTGAAGTGACTCTTTAACATATACCCATTTACCACTAAAATTAGCACATGTATGTGTGTTTTTTAAACACAGGTAAACCCGCTAAAAATAGGATATAGACTCCTTTCTCTTTGGCCGTAGATTAGATCCATATACACAGCTGGAAAAAAGGTTAGTAAACAGCAGAAAGCAGCATGGAGGTCAGTGAAAATGCCACTATGTTTACCTCTTTTTATATTCGTTTTACTTTGCTTGTCATTGCATCTCGTAGGTAACAGAGCGACAGTAAGCACATTCACCCTGGTGTCGTATTTCTATAAATGCCTATTGGAGCCAGAGACGATAATTACCCCTAACTACTGTACAGTCCTTTGACTCAGGTGTGAATGCTAATTGTAACCGTTCCCACTCTATACAAATCCAGATGCAAGTGGGTGTTAGTGGGCTTTTCTGTGCAGTGGGAAAGGGGCTATATACATGGCACACTGTCTTTCACTGGGTCAACAGTCTCGAGTAGTCCTGTCCTGTGTTGATGACGGATTTATGTAAGTGTTTGCAGTCCCACTCATACACACATACACACACGAGCCAACAGGTTATCCAGTCGTGTTGTTTTTCTCTGCTTCCCAGACTACTGTGATACATCAGTGTGATTAATGGAGTAGCAGGCATCAGGAGGGCCGGCGTAAGAGGGAGGAGACCCCCGAGGGGAGACTATGAACCTGGGCTCTCAATGCACCGCTGCACCGCTCTCCCCTCTCCGCAGTTCCCCCCCCCCTCCCCTCCCCCAGCCCCTCCCTGCTGCCTCTCCTGCATCAACCATTTTAGTGTCTTTATCTAAACACTCCCTCCTCATCTCTGCCTGCCTCGCCTCCACTCCTTCCACCTCGCCGGCCCGACAGTAACTCTAACCTCGTTAAATCTGCGTCGGCCGTGGGCTTTACTAATTGCTTTTCTAATATTCCCAATAATTCAGCTGGCTGGGCCTAACCCTTCCCCTGATTAATGGCAGAGAGATAACAGTGCGCCTCGTCCTGACCGGGCATCCAAAGTGCTGCTCTCAGCAGGCAGGCAGCTGGCTGGATGGGAGGCCAGGCAGAAGGACATGGAGGGTTACAGAAATGTTAGTGATCAGCGGGTCGGGACATATATCCTCTTTCCTCTCTACAGAAACTACATGGCCGGCTGGCTTGCCACAGTACTTTCAGAAGATATCCTTCAAGAACAAGAGTCAGTGGGAATCCAGCATTGTATTGATTTGGGGATTTGCAGGTCAAAAGATGTCTAGCTTTGCCTGGGCTATATTTGGATGAAAAGTTTTATAGCTGTTGAAGAAATCCCTTACCCATAAAATGATCATTTGTATATCAGTGACTCACCCTGTGTTACATGTGGAAAACTTTTTTCTCGCATGCCTCCGAGGTGAACGATGGATCTATAAACGGAGAAAAGTCTTGCTGAACTGAAGTTTGAATTCTGCTCAGTGGAAAGCATGAGCGGGAATTTCTCTGTTTTTGGATTCCTGGTTTACAGTGGAAGCATGCAAGAAAAACTCAGTTTTCATCACAAATTAAACCAGTGGTCCTCAACCAGGGGTCCTTGGGGGAGCTGCAGGGGGTCCCAAGAGAAATGGGGAATAACATTGTTTATTTTCACTATTTAATCCACCGAAAAATTGAGCCCAATGTGAGCAGGAGTCATAAGAGCGACTTTTCTGATCATGGGTTTCATTTCCCCCATGGCTATCTCCTCAACTGTGATTTACAACTGAATTCCAGTTTTCATCATATCTAACAACAAAAAGCTTTTCAGAAGGACGACCTTAAAGCAAAATGGGGGTCCATAACCTAGTGTTTATTAATTTAGGGTTTAAACAACACTTAAATTGCTATAAGTGATATTCTGTCAAGTTTACGTCCATGTGTTGGTGTCCGGTTCCTGTTTTATTTTGAAATGTGTTCTCGTTGCGTTCAGTGTATCAGTTACTTCCTGCCTTTTTTTCATGTGTTTCACCTGTGTCTTGTTCTGCTCACCTGTGTGTGGTTAGCAATCAGCCCTTACGTATTTAAAGCCCAGTGTTTCCCCCATGCAGTTGCCACATTGTGTTCACGCTCTCCAGCCTTTCCTCGTGTTTGATTCCTTTGGTTTCGACTCTGTTTGGATTTATGGATTTTGCTTTTTGTGTGATTTCCCTGATCTGATTTTTCTGCTTGCTGACTTCCTTCACGTGTTTAACCCCTGACCTCTACGTAAAGATTTGGATCTGGAGCCTATCCCAGCTGACATTGGGCGAGAGGCAGGGTACACCCTGGACAGGTTGCCAGACTATCGCAGGCTGACACATAGAGACAGACAACCATTCACAGCTACAGACAATTTAGAGTCACCAATTAACCTAGTCCCCAAACTGCATGTCTTTGGACTGTGGAAGGAAGCCGGAGTGCCCGGAGAGAACCCACGCTGACACGGGGAGAACATGCTGTGAGGCAACAGTGCTAACCACCAAACCACCGTGCCGCCTGAGTCCTACCTACATTTCAAAATATATTTCTGTAAATGTTGTTGAATAGTGGTTTTATGGAATTCAGATGACTAATAAAACTCAACAAAAAAGCTTGTGATCACATCACATGATCTTCACCAACAAACTGCCTGTAGTCAAGACTTGAAGAGATTCATTTTTTAATGACTGTATGCTCTTTAATAACCTCTTATTCATGCTCGCCAACACTGGCTGCTTTTGAAACAAAGTTGAAAGCTCCAGAATAGCTGCAAAAACGGACCTAGAGGTCAAGAATAAACTTTGAACCTGAACTTTTTGCCCACTTTAAACATAAATCACTAACACAAATCTTTAATTCAGATGACCAAATCCACACTTCCTGACCACTTTGGTGTTTGAACATGGTGTGTTATTATTTTAGAAAAAAACCGAGGACTAATGACTCTTTGAATAATTATTTAATTTCTAAATTGTTTGATTTTTCACACCAAACTATTTTTTTCTGAAGGTCTGTCCTCGGTAAGACAGGAAAGGGCATTTAGAAAATTGCAGCTCTAAAATACTTTATTGAAACCAGGGTTGATAAAAAAAAAAAAACATTTTAAGAGTTGGCAGCTTTTTAAAACTTCTGGTTGTCTGCTCCCCATTCAAAAAATATCCTTGCATGTGAGGCTAGAGGAAAAAATTTAATTTCAGGACTCAGAACCTCAAGTATTGTTCATGTTTTAAGGGCTTGAACATAATGAGTGTCCATCATACTGGCTTGGGATGACACTGACTGCTTAAATCTAATAGGAAATAGGCCATTATGATCCTGTTGAATCCGCCTGTGTTCTTGTGTCTATATGCCGCACATACTGAATGTTCATGCACGCAGAAACCCTTGCTTACTGAGAGATTTGTGTACACATCCATGCCTAAGTGCGCTCCTCTGTTGCGGCGAGTGAATGAAGATAACCGTCTCTGTGACTTCCCCATGCCAGGCAGCCTCCGGGCTTTACCGGCCTTCCTTCTCCACTGCGCGGCTTTAAATGCCACGGGGTAGCTACTTCCTTGATGATAGGCGATAAAAGAGAATGATATCATATTTGACACCTGCAATAAAGTGGTGGAACTTCAACCTTGAGAGCCAACTCCCTTAGTGCATCATAAAAATGAAAAAGTCTTTGAGACAGAGTGGAAGGCGCAGCCTCACACCTCGCTGCCATTACTCCCATTTAATAGAATGCTTGCATAATTTTGTATCTCCATGAATTTGTGAAGTTGTGTGGGTGATCTTCTGTCACATTTCAGTAGAGCAGAGTTTGGTATGTCTAACAGAACAATGTGTCTCTCTGCCAAGGCCTTATCATGTACTTTAATGCTGTGATTACGTTTATGGTGAAGAAACTCTCAGGACAAAGATCCACTTTGGAGCTTTTTCACCACATTTCTAATAGTCAAATAATTCATCTTAAGGTGCTTTATGTGACATCGACAGAATTAATATCACAGCAAACAGATTTGCTATTTAAAGATAAAGTGGACTAATGGCGTGCTGACCAGAGAATGAGGTCACGCTCCCTGTGTGTGTGTTGTAATCCGAGTTAATCATGAGCTGGCACCCGACCTCAATACGACGTCATTAAGACGTTGGACTCAAATGTTGGACAGATGCTAAATATTGGTTGGAAAAAAAAACATTCTGGTGACATTTTAAATGTTTAATAAGTGTGGGGACAATAACGTAATGATGTTTGCAGATGCTGGGTTGGTTTTCCATACCTTGGGACTAAATGTTGTTACTCTACAACAAGATGACAGTGGCATGAGACAGTTGGAAAACATTGGATTTTGGTTACTTCACAACACAAAACTTAAAATGAACAAAATATCAACGCCATCTGTCGTCAGTATTCTATGCCAAATTTACATTGGCATTACAATCTGTCCTGACGCTGGATTTTGGTCACTTGATGTTACAACCTTAATTCAACCAAATATCAGTGTCTAATGATGCTGGGTAGCTCTTTGCCGCCACTTTGTGCTGCCCTTATGAGGTGATTACTGCTGATAACACTGTCACGACCCATGGTGGTGGAACGCCATTGTCATGGAAGTTTAACGCCCACCCTTCGCCTCTTAGCTCTGTCAGCACTGTTGCTGGTGTTAGCACCGTTAGTTGCTAGCTGCTAGTTTAGCCACCTCCATGTTGAGGCTGTGTGCAGGCAATCCCAGCTCAGACTCTTCATCATAAATATGCTATTAATGCTGCATACAGCTCTTTTAATTGGAGCCCTTTCATTGCTTGAATGCAGAAAGTAATACGTTCTGTAACTGCCTGACATAGCAATTCAGGACCATTTAAATTCATTTAAGAGCATACAAAAAAATTCACAATTATCAGAATAAAATTCCTCCAACTTGAAAACTTGAAAGGATGAAAACTCTTATAAACCTGTGATTTACTTAGTCGCTTCTTCCTGAGCTTTTGGTCATATCATACATAGACTGTATAAAAGAAGTGGATGTCACCTGTATAACATCACCTATTAGTTTGTGGGCTATTGCTTTGACACCTAGAATTTGCTTTATTGGCCTTCGTTGTTTTGTTTTTTTGGAGTCAGAAGTAGATGGATCTGACTGAGAATCAGAGGACACCGCTACGGTAGCAACTTGTCAATCACACGGTAGCCACACCCTAAAGCATACTGTCTGTTTTACTCTAAATGGGACCATTGAAGAAGACTTGGGCCTGGTGATTGACACCCTGAATTCATCAGGAAAATGAGTGGTGTTGCCCCCGGCTGGTCATTAGAAGGAATGAAGGTTAAAGGCATCTCCGCACTGGCTTTACTTTTCAGACCTAGAGATAACCCCTTAGGACAGGCCATGGGATACATTTTAGTCTCAAAACACTGTGAAACACCGATATGGTCCTTTAAGATGTGATGTGGTTCAGTACCTGACAAGACTGTTTTTGTCATCAGGATCGGACGCGCTGACGGAGCCAATAATGGTGTTCTTGGCAGCATCCTCTTTGACCTCCATGACGTAGCTGGCACGCTCAAACACCGGCGGCTCGTCCACGTCCTCCACAGTAATCTTGATGGTGGCCTCGTCCCTGAAGGGGCCCACGGAGAAGAAGCGGGGGTTGATGTGGGCATTCTCCACTTGAACACGGAGACTGTACTGACGCTTCCTCTCAAAGTCCAGAGGCTGTAAAACAGAAAGAAGCATGGGAAGGATGTTGAACACAACCGTGACTTTGCTTGTTTCTTTGTTTTGTTGAAGTAAAAAGAAAATTCCACTGTGACTTTTTGTTTGTCCCTTAATATTTACTTTTAAACACCCATTTGTATGCAGCAGCACATTTAGCTGTTGATTTGGGGAAAACTAATATCCATTCAGAGCATCCTGCCACATTTAATTTCAGGTCAGATTGGGATTTTATTCATTAAACTGGCAATCTTTTCCAGAGCATCGTCTAATGAGCACGTGTGAAGGAGCTCAGTGTCTTGTTCAAGGACACTAACAAGACTGCTGATGGACACACAAGGGCTGCTGCAGAGCTCAGACCTGTGCTCTTTTACTCATGTAAAGGCCTTTCATTAACTGCTGCCACATCCTGACTAATGTAAAAGATGTGGCATTTTGGTGAGGAACCGCAATGACAACAACATGACTGAGTTAATGTGCGTATTTTCAGCCAGGGAATCTGGTTGGACTAAGTGTGGTTTTGTTGTTGTTTCAAATTAATTTTGGCATCTCTGGGCTAAAACACATTATAAACTTTCAGCGTATTGTAATTCTAGTGGTCTGGGAGAAAGCTAGACTTCTGCAGTCCCTTTTGGCTCTGTTTCCAGGCTTTAGAAAATCTAGCCAGTGACGGAAGACTTTGGCCAGGTCATTTCAGAGAGAGGGTGTTCCTTTTGGCTTTTGTACAGATGCTGATGCTCGTGCACGTCCCTTTAGATGGTGAAATCCTGACTCAATGGCAGAGAATCCTGCAGAGAAACGTACTATTCCAGCATTGGCAACAACAGCCTACACTGCAAAGCAACCCAAAGAAGGAAGGCGGACATATCAAAGAGAGAGAGTTTAAAACGCAATAAAACATGTCAATATGGAGGAGGAGTTTCAGAGATGGAGAGAAACTGTTGCTAATAGTTTAGAGTCCTGCTTACTGGAGCTAAAGGCTCACATCTATGGAGCTAATTTTATAGCCGCCTTGAATCACAGTATATATATACCGTTTGGTTTGTCGTTGCGCTAGGCACAGTGAAACTGAAACACAGTCAAGTCTGAAAGTTTGCTTTCACTCGCCTCTGTAGCAGCTGCTCCTCTCATCCATCCTCTAATCAATCGATCTGATCTGAACAGCTCAAATCAGTTCAACTGATGAATTATTCACTCTTCCCTCTGCTTTTTCCCCCTGCTACAGAAGACCTCACACTTAGTCAGTGGCAGCAACAACCAGCCAAATCCAGCCAGCACAAATCTCCACGTAACCAGACTGCGCCGACGCCAGCCTGATCAACAAACTTTCAGTTGCTGCTTTTACACAGGTTAGAGACATCGCAGCCGCCGTGACATGCGGCACTGGAGGTTTGCGCTAGGCAAATTCAAGCTGAAGATCAGTCTCTGGAGCTGCCTCTAGCTCTCCTCCTGTTAAAGCAGTCCACAGTGGCGGGGAACAAGGTGGAGGGGCCGCGGGGTGGCTAACGCTAGCTTACTAATCCTTGTCTCAGTTGTTGTCTGATAAAATGACAGAGGGCTTTACAATAGAAGAATATTAAATAAATCAATGTATGGGAAACACTGGGTTACTGTATGAAGTGTTTGCATATGCCTGTGATCGCCTGGTGGGAGGGGCTTAGGATAGAGAGGGGAGAGCTGCAGGAGACGGATGTATTTTCAAATTATGCCTGTTTTTTTTCTTTTTGCCTTTTCCAAATTTAGTTAGCTTTAGCTAGAAAGTCTATAGATTAGAAAAATAATCTTTGTTTCAGGTAAACTTTTACTATATTTTTCGTCTTTTATTGCATCTCATTATTGCAGTTATTGAGCATTGATGTTACATAGTGATAAGTTTCTTTTGTTCTCTGTTTCTGTTTCTTTAGGCAGAAATAAAGACATCCAAACTTGTTGGATGTTTGTGCTCTTCAACTTGATTCCCTGATCCCTGCCACACTCTATGAAACAATCAATCAAAGTTGTCTCTCGCTGTCTGCTGGGTGACATCTGTTCATTTTTGTTTTATTTGTTTGTTTTTTTGTTAAATGCAGAGATCAGTGCATCAGATTGGTTTATAAGAGACGGAGAAAATATTGCGGTTTGAAGTGTCAGTGGATGGAAGAACTTTGGTGTGCCGTTTCATTTGACTGCTAGATGGAAAACAGGAATTTTAATGCAGACAAATAACTACCACTTTAATTTTTAAGGGAGTATCAAGGTTGTGCGCATTTCTAAATTCAAATCTATTAACAAGGAGGGAAGATTAAAAAGACATACAAAATAAAATAATATCATGCTGCTGAAGGACACATCTGCTGAGCACTTCTATGTCTGCATTTATATTTCAGATGTTAAGTTCACATTGAATAGATGACAGTAGTAAAGCATTTTGTGAATCTCGAATCAACATGGCTTCATCTTGTGGTAGCTATTTTTGCCTGTAAATATATTTATATACAGTAATATAATGTATATTTATGCAAGACCTTTTCTGTTTGTGTACATGCTTTCATTTTACCCATTTGTTAACTTAAAAGGAGGCAGCTTTGTTATTTTTCATGTGTGATCTTCTATAATACTGCATCTACTGTACACTGCTCTTACATCCCATAATTTATGGACTGCACACAATGATTAGTAGCTTGATTCCTGCAGGATTGCTACTGTTCTCTGTCTTTGTGCATTTCAGTGCAGGTCGGTGGTATGTTTCTGCTTTTATGTTTCCCTTTATGAACTTTTTTCTGAAGTTGTAGCCGCTGAAGGTATCTCCCCATTGATGGGGATAATTGGAGAGCGGTGCATTTTAATGAATGCTGCGCCCGGTGTTGAGCAGGAGCAGCTGGATCAGAGTGAGCTTCCTCGCAGGCTGCCTACTGTACATATGAAAGGATGCCGAGTCCGTGATCGCTGGAAACAGCCAATGAAAGCATGAAAAATCCAGATGGAACGAGACTTTTTCTGAAGCCATGAATAATAACATAATGTGAGTCGGTGATTTGCGCCGTTGTGTGTTGAGGCGGGGAGGGGGGGTGGGGGCGCACGTCAATGGGAGGAATATGTTGCTTTGAAGGGCCGGTACAAGCGGAGATGGGACACACTCCCACTTGACAAGCCCGTTTAATTAGTAGGTTCAGAATTAGGGCACGTTCACTCCCCACACACACTCTGCCCGCACACCACATCCACTACAGCACTGCTGCGGCTACAAAAGGCAATTATGTCATCTTCTACTTAATGATGGCATGATGGAAGCGATCAATCGAAGGCTGCAGAGAGGGCGCCTGATAAGGCAACTGGCAGATTCTGTTGAATACATCAGAAACACACCACAGCACACCGCTGAATGCTACGATCCATATTAAGCATCAATATTTCTGCTTTGGTCTCAGCTGAGAGGAAAAATGAATCTTGCTGAAAACACATGTACCAGAATTGTAGGCAAGTGTAAGTTGAAATTTAATCATTCTACTGTCCATCTTGTGGCTGTCAGAGCGTATGGTAATAAAAAGTTTCCATCGCTCTTCTCTTTACTGAGTGCAGTTCATTGTGTGGTTTCTTCTTTGCCCAAATAAGGAGTGTGATGCTTATAAGCAACGGTGTAGGTTTGGTTTAGGGGAAGATGTCAAGTGTTCTCAAACCACATTAAAACAAAAGTAAAACAATGTGAATGCTCCATTTACTTTAATCTTGCAAATAATAGATTATGACATTGTCATCATGTTGTTCATGATATTTACAGGCTAACAAATGAGCATGAACTCGTGCTTTGTTTTTTAAACTGGGGTTGTACGGGGTACTTATCCATAGACAGTGTATTACATAGGGTGGATCAGCATTGGTCAGCATGCTCCTAGTTTGGAGCAGCAGACTTGAGTCTGACATGGAAGCTGAGCAATCTACTGCTGTGGAGGGGTCAGCAGCAAAACATATTTTAGCCACCTAAATAATCAGTGTCAGTTCAAGTGTTTGCTGTATTGAGGGTATTTTTATAGCCCATTTCAGTGGGGAAGAAATTAATGGTCCCATCTATACTCTCCTCAAAGCTACCAGTCTCCATTGACAAAAACAGTCGCTGACAATCAGCTGCTCGCTGACAACAGGAGCTGCAGTTCTACTGATGCTTCAATCAGTTGGTTAGTTTGTTTTATTGTGTGATTTTGGTGAATCCAAACTAACCCTTTTAAACACCACTAAGCACACTAACTAACTAACTGATCGAGTCTTAAATATTACAGGATTACAGAGAAGGAGCAGCCACAGTGAGCTGTTAGATGAAGAGCTGCACACCTCCAGCTCTTCAGCAAGGTAACCACCTCCACTGTGTCCTGTTGTTGTGTGGGAAAACTACTTGTGCCATTTGCAGCATAAAATCAGACTGTGGTTGCTCAGATTGTGGATGGCCTGATGGAAAAATGCTGATTATTGACTGACTTAAGTCTTAAAACAAAGTGAGGCTGTTTGACTGAGCAGTAAACAGATACCACTATTTTATTTCTGACCTACATGGGACCAAAACCCAAGTCAAACCAACTGCAACTCAACATTTTCATTGGTCACACTGATGGGCTTCACATTTATAACATTTAGAGTCAGTGTTGCCCCGCTGTTGTTTGGTATGCAAATGTGAACATGTCCAACATGTTAACACACACTCAACTGCATCACCCAGATGTGCCTATCACTGGGATAAACAAAAAGCGTCCCAACTCCTTATACCCTCTGCTTTCAAGCAGAATTTAGAGGCAAAAGAAGAAAAAAACTGAAGCAGTTGGTGTTAACATTGGCATACAGCCAAGGTGGAACTAATTGTTATACTCCTCATGTTCAAGTTTTATTTCTTATCATTCTTTTTATTTTTGCACTTTCAGTTTCTCAGCATGAGAGATGCTTTTTCAGTTTTAAAACCTGCTGTGACCTGTTGCCTTGTGGGAAAGTGTTGAAAGTGTGGAATACAGAACTGTTTGAAATGTTGCTCATTTTCAAAATGAAAATAGTTTAGTTTCTTGTGGGATCCCCAACAGGAGGATTTTGTCTGTCTTTTACACTTGCACTACTGTCTGTTCACAATAAATGAAAACAAACTGATCCTTGCGCAATCATTTTTTCTAGGACTCCTATAGCGGAGTATGAACTAAACCATGATTTCTGTGTACTTATACCCCTAGTTAAGGGTTCCTTTTTTATGACATTTTACCCAAATCCCATGACTTTGTTTCAATAGTACAGTATAATGGGTAGACCCATACAGTGACACAGCCATACATTATTACACCTGCACTTCACAGGCATTTGTGAATAAGCAAACTCCTATTCACTCATTAGACATTCACGTCGCCAACTAGCTACATATGCCAATAGACCAGACCGGCACATATGGGCATATCACAAAATAATCAAGACGGCGCCCTTATTGGGGGAGAGAAAACTGAGGATCCTGTAGATGTTAATGCAATTTGACATGTATTTGGATTATAATTTTGACAAGTTTGAAAGCATTTATTTCTTGACTTCTTTATGTCTAATAATTTGTTGATTGACCTACCTGAATCTAAGCGTACACGATGGCTTGAATTTGAGGTTCATGTCCCCTCATGAGGCTTCCCACATTCAAGTGGATCACTGACCCAACGCAGTGGCCAGATATTGCTTATCCAGACCTCTATACTTGTTTAACAATAGAGAAAATAATGTACATTCAAGACTTTTCTCAGACATTCTGTTAATTCAAAACTATTTCCAGGCCTGGAAAACTGTTTTTCCAATTTCAGAACTTTTCCAGGAATTTCATGACCATGGAAACGCTGGGGAACGGACAAAAAATGTAGATAGCAGCCGGCTGAGCCTGTACAGTTAGAGGGGAAAGACAGAAACTCTGACCTTCTCTCGTCTGGATTTTGGCAGCAGTAAGACTAAGAGATTTAAGTTAGTGAATCAAACTGGAACTGTTAAAATGGGGGAGAAAACATGGGTAACCATGTCCCTAGAAAACCATTGTAAATACGACCCCACAACACCCTTCACAGAACACCAACAGAGAGCTCCTGACCTTCCTCAGCAAGATGACGCCCTCCTGTGTGCTCCTGTTGGTGGTGATGTCAAACATCCCGGGGCCGTCGCTTCCGATGATCCTGTAGTCCATCTCTGCGTTCTCGCCGATGTCAGCATCCATGGCCCGGATCACTCCCACCACAGACCCAACCTCATTGGACTCGGGCACTCTGAACTCATAGAGGGCTGCAGAGACACAATACTATCTTTGTGATTCTGTGGTCGCAGGAAAAAAAAGTACAGAAAAAGAAAAAGTTCGAGAAGGAAAGGTTACAGGGAGGGTAGGTGAGTCAGAGACGGTGTATGCGAACAAGGCCGTGACAACCCAGGTCACGCCCTTCTTTTCATGTCCATTTTCAGTTTTTCACACAATTCATTTCACTGATGTGTCTTCTGAGATTATATCACGATTAAAAGTATCATGGAGAAGCCCTAAAATCCACCCAAGATTACTTCACAAAGACACGGAGGATACACCGGCCTAGAAAAGAAACACCACCACCCCTGACACCCGCTGAGCGTCACAACCTGCGTATCTTTTTATGACCCTGTTAGTGAAAAAAGAAGAGGAATGAATGTAAGCGGGTGAGTCAGAGAGCAAGAAGACAAGAGAGCAAGCCAGGGAGAGAGTGAGTCAGAGCCAATCAGAGAGCGGCAATGTACGAGGCAGCCAGGGAGGGAGACCGTGTGAAAGGGAGAAACCGTGTGGGAGATTTAGTGCTGCAACGTTTGTAGATCAGCTGTGGAGCAGCCATTTCATATGCGGTAAAACATATTTCATTTCCAAAACAGACATTAGGCCTTTCACGTGAGTTGCTACAAGCGGTATCGACTCACTACTCCAAGTTTAGGATGTAACATAAATTCTGGGCCAATTTGCTCAACATAAATTAATTGCTTCTTCTCCTTCTTCCTTTTTTTTTTGTTTATTCTGTGAGATGATTTCCTGGTTTGAGGCAGATGAATTGATGGCTGCCTGTCGGCCGCGGCGGCCCCAGCTGCATCTCGTATGCTTAAATAAATAGCCGGACTGCGGGAGGGAGCGGGCATGATATACACACAGCCTGCGGAGACAAACAGCACTGACACACTAATAAAACATGCTGACAGTGTTTTGGCAACGCCTGAGTCGGCAGGTCTCTGTGACGCTGACACTTGCCTTCACACACACAAAAACACACACACACACACACTGGAAGCGACGCACTACGAGAAGGTTTCCCTGGGCTAACAGGTATTTAGCATTGGGTGGAAAAGAAGAGGCATCACTCCGGCAGACAACAATGATATCGCTGCCTGACACTCTACCTCCTCTGGGTGTCCCATTACAATATCTCTTCCTCTTTCTCCCTCTTTCAATCTCCCCCCCCTCTGTCTGTCCCCCCCTCCCTCCGTCACAGGCTGTCTTTCTGTCGTCTGCATCACTCTTCTTCTTTCTTCCTCTATCTTCCCCTCCTGTCACCTCCTCCATCCCTCTTGTATCCATCTCTCTCCCTGCTCTCGCTGTTCATTCATTGGTGGAGGGGCTGAGATGACAGCGTCTGCCCCCCCACTCTATCCCTCCCCCCCCCACTCAATCCCTCCCCCCCCCCACTCAATCCCTCCCCCGAGCTGGTGGGAGGAGGGCGTGATAAATGGGGGGGACGGCTGGAGCTCCGCGGTCGCGTGTGTGCCTCGCGCCTGTGCACACGCGTCGCCCACTGTACAGTAGGCGCTCGCTGTTACTGAGGGGAAACACGACGACACCGGTAATCTGTCAATCTGATCTGGCTGCCGTTTGCCAGATGCACGAGAGGAAGTGGGAGGGGGGAGGGGGGAGGAGAGGGGGGTTGAGAGAAGAAAGGGAGACAATGTGTGAGACTGAAAGTGAGTAGGATGGGAGTAGAAAGGGAGGATTGATGATTGATGAGTGAGAGGGTAACAAAAAGGAGGGAAAAAAATGCAGCAAGGACAGTTGGAGCACTAAATTGAGAACATTGGTTTTTATGGAGTAAAAGGCAGCAGAAGAAAGACTTAATAGCATGAGATAGACAAAGAGAGAGGAAGAGTAGGGGAGATAAAACCCAGTGAATGTACTCTCTTCATTTAATAGGGATTACAGTGCTGATCTGATGCACTTTGCAGGACCCTTCGCTCTGTCATATGGCTCTATATTTAATTATTCGCTGCCTTTAAGAGGCCCGCCTTAGTCACACAAAACCCAGAGCTCCCTGCAATAATCCAAATTCATTTTGAAACTGACACCAGATGGGGGCTGCCTGCCTGGCACTGGCTCACACTGACAAGTGGTTTTCATGAGTATTGGTCACTCTGTATGTGTGTCATGTGTGTGTGTGTGCGCGCATGTGTGTGTGTGTGGAGGGAGAGGGGGGTGTTCCAGAAGGCTGTGCTCACTCTTCGTGAAGCGTGGCGGGTTGTCGTTCACGTCGGAGAGGGTGATGCTGACCGTCGTGGTGCCTGAGAGCCCGCCCATCTGTCCCGCCATGTCTTTAGCCTGGATCACAACCTGGTAGTTTTCTTTCACTTCTCTGTCCATGCCAGGCAGGGCTGTCTTGATGAGGCCTGAGGAGAAGTGACAGATCTATGGTGAGAGTTTATTCAGAAAAAATAACAGCCATCTGGTTATTATAAAGTCAAGTCAAGAGCATTTAAACAGCCCAGCATCACAAGTTTGTCTCAGAGGGATTTACAGTCTGCAGACTCATAAAAATCCTTATCTCAATATGACAGGTGAGGAGGGGAAAACTTTTAACCATAGATGTCACCATGAAACTTTCCCAGCTGATTACTTGCATTAAGACAACTATTCTTTAAATTTTGAAATTTTCTGTTTAAATATGAAAATGATGCATTATGTTATTAAATATGTCCACAACAGAAATTTCTACACTGGATAAAGCCAGGTTCAAAATCCCTGTTTGATTTTGTTTACATATTAGAGTCAAGCTTTTTACAGAGAGAATCTCACATATCTCTTTTTATCACCCCATGAATCAGAAAATACTGTCAACGGCCTTAAAAAATTCATTTATTGCCATGTTCTTAGGAATAAAATGTACTATATATCAGGCTGTGAATGATATATGAACAAATTCCTCTATAAAAACCTTCAGATCATAAACAGGAAAAAAAATGGAAAGTTTGGTGTACAGTTTGTGAGTGCTACTTAAGTGGAGAAAAGTATGAGAAAAATCGCCCTTAAAGATATCAATTATAAAATTCAATTTTTCATTAGTAGCATCTCACCGTATTTTTTCACATATATATGTATACACAATACCTGATGATCGTCTCGAACTGACAGTCGGATAAAACACTGGCTATAGTGAATTAAAATGGCCATTTTTCCACAATTTTTCTTACATGTGGTAGACAAAACAATAAATTTATCAATCAAGAAGATGATGGGAAGACTCCTTGATTATGAAAATAACCGTTAGTTGCAATCCTGAAAGAATTTATCAAGGTTCATGAAGATGCTGCCAAGGATGGCAGCTGTGCTTTATACACATTTCACTTCTGTTGTTGGTCAGTGATGCATTTTACACATACGTTCTTGTCTATAATCGACCTGTCTGTTCTTTACCCTTATCTATCCAGTGTTGTTATCTTGTTCCTGGCTGTTATATTTCTAAGTACCAGAGTCAAATTCCTTGTATGTGAACACATATTGGCCAGTAAAGGCAACTCTGATTACAACATTTAATTTGTTAAAAGTCTGGATGAAAACCTGACCTTGCTGAAAATTGCAGCACAAAACTTAAACTTTTAACCACTTGTATTTTATTTGCTGAGTGGGACTCTGATGCATCATCAGCAGCTCATTTGCCCATTTTACTCTTGACTTTCCATGACTGAAAGCATTTACTGAGGACCTCCTGACCTCATTGACCCTTCAACTGTGGTCAACAGTGTCTTTTTATAGCAGCAGAAATAACCTTACTCTATAAATTCACAGTATTCCAGGAGTATGATCTGGGTAAAAAAAGGCATTAGTGGCTGGGGGCGGGGGGCATGACCACCCTGATATAATTGCTGGCACCCTCACTGGCCCCTCCTGGCAAAAATATTTGGAGATCGACATAATTGTCTTTCAGAGGCTGTAGTGTACTCATTTTTTAAGCCAGCGTGAAGGCAGTGGTATCTCGTGAAACTAGATAACCCAAGGCATCCATTGGAGCCAACCATGTTGGTCTAGTTTGTTGTTCCCAGTAAATCTTTTGCTCCTTGCTTTTGAAGAAAAAGGATAACCAGCCTATTTGAAGAGTACTGAATCATCTAACATGTATAGATTCATAACAAAAACACAAAAACAGGACTGTTGTGGAACTTAAAATGTTAACTGTGCCGACATTGGTCACATCAGATAATTAGTCATTTTAAATGTAAAATAAGAAACCCAAGTACATCAATATGTCATTCCTTCACTTTCATATTATCAAAGTTTTCAACTAGCATATGTACTACAACACCATAATAGAATTGATGAGATTCAGTTATGGTTTTTGGTTTTGGTGTGCCACCCCAAACTCTTCAGAGGCTTCATCTTATCTTATGAAAAATTTCTGAGGGTGCCACTTTAGAGCATTTGAAGGTGTCACGACTGGACTGGCACAAACACAGTGTGCATAAGTGAATGCAGCTATATGCGAAATAGGTCGGAATTTCACACTGTTACACCGCCTCGCTGTTCTGTATAAGAGGTACAGTTGTGAAATGGGGGGGCAGAGTTGTCTCACCTTGAAGGCTGCACAGGAGGTAATAACAGCAGAGAAACAATGTCTATATAAAAGGGACAGCCGGCAGGATGGACGACGTGCTACATGTGTGGCCCACTCCCGGGAGATTTAAAAAGCAGTAGTAGCAGTTAGCAGCTAACTCATAAAAGAAGTAAAAGAAGTGCAGCAGCCCAAAATGTCTGCTAATTTGGAAAACACTGAGGTGAAGGAGGTCCTTACCCTCCGACCAGAGGACGAGATCAGCCGACATATGAGAGGGCTGATGCTTGTGTTATATGGCATGCCGCTTTTGCTCCCCTGCATGCTGTCTAAAATCACACACTGCATGGGCATGATGCTGCCATTGTTTGGTCCTGTGTGAAAATGAAAAAGTCGTGTAAAGAGGGGACTTTGTAGCGTCCCTATAACGTAATCTCTGTGTGAAATGGAAAAGGATTGTTTAAACTGCAAGTGCGGCAGGTTTGTGAACGACCTTCATAAAAACCAACCCGCTCGCCACATGACAAATAAATAATGAACCTTTTCCACAGGTGGAGTGCATACATCTAAAGTTCACTGTACTCCCCTGAAATAGATCTAAAAATAAGCCTGTCTGCATCAGCTGTATTGAATTAATGATATTTCATTTTTTAGATTTATGCATCTACAGGCCAGATAATTAAACCACTAAGAACATTTTATTACTGAAAGGTCACTTCTCTTGCGGAGTACGTGCGGCGGCGTGGAGCTCAGCGGTCACACAGGAGCACATTTTGGTGTCTGTGTTCTTATGATTTAACTGGTAAGTGGACCAAAGGGCCAATCAACTAAAACCACAGTGCTTTCCTTTAATTTTCCACGTGTAACATTCGCCTCCAAATGCATTCACCGCCATTTATCTCCTCTTTGGAATTAGGACTCTGTTAATGTTCTGCCTTTCAAGTGCCGCGCAGTTGCTTACTTCTCCGCTCTGACACGTTAGATCTCCAGTTTGGAGTCAGGACAGAGACTGAGTGAAGCCGTAATTGGCAGCATATTCAAAAGGTGCGCTCCGTCTCCCATCAGAGCGGCTTCTTAAATCCTGTCTGCTATTACACGTTTGAATTTGAAGCGGCATAAAAAGAAGCAGGTTGGGGGGAAGAGAGAGAGGCAGACAGACAGTAGTGGAGTGGGAGAGTAAAGATGAAAAAAATAAATTTCACCCTAAATAAACTGCTTTGACAAACTTCATCACTTCCAGTCTGAATAGATGATTCATTGCATATCAAACAATAAGGAAGAAAGAGAGGCTGATGTGGCGCATCACTCAGGCTCAGATCAGACTGGCCTACGCTATTCAAAAGGCCCTCCAACTTGCTCTTTTCTTCCTCCCATACATAACATGGCAAAAAGGAAAATGCAAGCACAAGACAACTTCTGTTTTTTTCTCCCGCCTAACGATGTGCAATTTATCTCACGGACAACACACTGTTAAGAGAGCAGCGATCGTTGAGGAAAGGAAGCAAACGTATGGCCGCTTTATAGCAGCATCACGCTCGCTCTGTATCTCTGTCTACCTTTGTTACTGCTTAATGACTACAATACACACACACCGAGGAGGAGAGGAGAAACAAATCCTGCTTATAATGTGATGTCCAGGCATGTCTTTGTGTAAGAGGGGATGTCAGCTTACATACCACATGTGGGATAAACCATATTACTGTTAATCCCTCCACTAATCTGCAAATGGCTTTTTTTGTCGTTTCCCCTTTTGTTTAAGCAAAAAAGACACGAGCGGGATGTGTTCCAAAGCGCACATTAATGATTAAAACTAGCAAGCGGCTAGAGTTATTGGGGGGTTGGTGATTTGCCACTCTCTCTACTACAAATCCCCCTCGCCCATCAGCCTGCGAGAGGACGCAGGCGTGTTGGTATTTTTGGTTCAGTTAAAGGAAAATTCACAGCATTCCAAGAGTTATTTTGTGATGAATTGTTTTAATTTCCTTTCTTGGTGAAGCTCAGCTTGCCTCCTCTATTTCTGCTTGTGTTAGTGATTTGTTATGTCTTCCCAGAATGGCCACCTCCAGACGAAAGGGTGTAAACTTGGGTTCGGTTACATATGTAGGTGGGGAGAGCAATGGCAGTATAGCAGAAGGATAAAAGCTTTTCCACAGAAGAAAGAGTGAGGAGTTGTGCACATTAGTCAGAAAGCAGCATCCTTCATGGCTGCAGTGCATGCTGGTCTACAGAGGCTACGTTATAATCTTTGCCTTTTCTATGATGGATTTCTCCCTGAATGAGTGAAAAATCTTGGTGCAAAATGATCAAAGAAGCCCCTATCTGTCTTTTGATTCCTGAGGACTAACACCAAGATCTGAAAGATCACTTTTGATGTTTTGGATTCTGCTAAATTTCATGCTGAGCTGCAAAGATCTCAACACAACAAAACTCTCAACTACACTGGATAAATTTTGTCTGTAATCAAATCTTATTCTCTCAAGGGTTGACAGTATAGGACTTGAGCACTGAACTGTTCGAGGACCCAAGTTTAAAGCAAGGAATTATTATTATTATTTAAGCAAAGAAATCACATTTTTGAGGGGCTAAAGATGCTCAAAAACATAATGATTTGTCCAGTCATCATAAATCTTAGTAGATATTTTCAGTATGTGTTGGGGAATGGGCCTACCAAAGCATTTTGAACTCAACTCATCAGAGGCACCACGTTCTTTTTATATATGAAGTGTAAAAAATGTGGTATGTGCATATACATGTATATGGTATAAAAAAGGCATACCTCAATTACCAGACGACAGAATTTCTTCAAATTTAGTGTATTTTTGACCATTTCCAAGCACTGTACTTTAACAAACTCTTCCTAGAGATTTAACCGGATTAACTTAAAGTTTTGGCCGTACAACCCTGAGATGTTAACGATGAAAAGTTGATAAAATTTTGAGATTTCGTCGACTGACGTTACCATGGCAGAACAGCCATTTTTCCTATTTCGTCATAAAACAGGAAGTCGTTTAAACGTAAGCGTACACGGTCAAATCTGCCTCAAAGTTCTCATGCTTGGTAAGATTCCAGGCCTGAATACATCTACATGCCAATAATGAATCATTGTGCCACCTACTGGTAACAGGATGTAGGCCTTGTGTGACAAACATCATCGGATTTATATTAACTTTACATTGTGGGGTCTACATTTCCCACACAGCAACATATGGTTGTACAAAATTTGCAATACAGCCACCGTGCACACTATGCAAAATGCTGACTGCATCGACCAGCGTCCCATAGTGCCCCCCAATTTGTAGGGACGCCGTAGGGCCTGTTTATTGCTACTTTGAGATTTAATGTTAACTTCCAATTAAGTCCAATTAAGTATTTTATAAAGTGATGTTTAGGTTTGCTTCATTCCTTTCCTTCATCCTAGTAAAGCAGACTTTGTTTCTTCAAGATACAGACAGTCATTTGTAAAAAGTCCTTGATAGAAGTTGATTCTCTGCACTGAACATGTCACACTTTCTACACTTGAAAGGGAAAGCAGCAAAATGGAGACAAGAATACAAAGTGACCATCAATAACTGTAAATTAAAGTACATTCTGGTTGACTTGATTTTTAAGTCAACACTGACCGGTTTCTGGGTCCACGGAGAAGTATGGCTGCCCCTCCAGAATGCTGTACACCACCTTGGCGCTGTTCCCATACGTGGCGTCGTCTGCGTCTGTGGCTGTCACCTGAATTACAGAGGTGCCTGGGGGAAGAAGATTCATGACAATGATTTAGATCAACTCTCCAATACTGCTGAAAATTGCCTGCTGGATAATTGGTCAAGCTGATGCACCTTCTGATGAGGTGTCGGATCCTCTTCTAATCATGCTCATGCAGAATGTGACTGATCATCTCTGTCCCTTTGCATTACCCAAACCAATCTTTACTCCTTGGCCACTTACACCCTTATACATGATTGATTCTCGCGGGTAATCGATAAGTCCTAATGTATTTTTCTAAGTATATCTCTCTAAGCATACAAGCGGCACCGATACCGGCTCTTTGCAAACCCCAAGAAGCCTATTAGTGTATCCACAGATCTGGAGTGTCTAAGAAGCCAAATATCTGATAGCAGGCGAACGACTGTGATCCATTTTCTCTTCCAGAGAGGCTGAAGCCCTATTTCAGTAGAACAAAGGGAAACGGTTAGCCAAGTGCTACCTCCCAAATGGCGCCTTGCGGGGCCAAGTGTTGCCTCATTACATGCAGAAGAAAATTAATTGAGTAGAAATATTTAATGGCAAAGTGGTATAAATATAGAATTGTGCAATACAATGGGATAACGACCCCATGAAACTTCTCTAATTTGATGTCAGCTATGATCTGTAAGGGTGAGAGGAGAGTTTCCCTCCTTTAAAATCAATGTCATTTGTATGTGTGGAGGATATAGGACCAAGAAGCAGAGAGAGAAAGACCACGGCTGTCTGATTTGGTGTAAGTGACAGTTCGGGAGGATTCCCGAGCAAGTTCACCGAACCTTGATCACTAATACCTTTAACTAGGGAATTAGACTCAAAGAGGCTTTTCTGACATGGCGGCTTTTAGAAAATATCACTGATCCACATCAGCCATCTCATCGCTGGCTTTAAGCTTTTGAGAAAAGAATTTTCTGACAAACAAGTCAGGAATAATCGCAGTTTTTTGTGCAGGGGGAGTAAATTACCTCGACTGTAATCGTTCAGTTGTCAAAGGAGCGGCGCATCAACGTCGTCCCACACTGAGAGTTCCGAGAGAAGAATGTCAGAGCCGTGAGACTATAATAAAACTCAAAGTGTATGTCACATTTAAAGGGGCAGTGTCTCGACGCAGTCACTCATGAACACATGCTCTGCCAAGCGGTGACATCACACCTCGGTTGTTGCCATGGGCACCCGTGCTGCCCTTAGATAAGTGCTGGCCTCTCTCTTGGGGTTGCTGAACCAAGTGACAACTCTGTCACATGTCTGGGCTGCAAGACCGATGTCCCTCAGTCCCTGAAGCTCCGCAGCAGCAGAACAGAGAGTTCAAACCATGTTTCCATGCAAGTATTGATTAGGAGCCTTTTTTATATTGTTTATCTATATTCATGAGGCCACTATGTACTTTCAGACTAAGAGCCAGAGCCAAAGTGCACGGTGAATTAAAGTTTAATTTGGTGCCGAATGACAAGAAGAAATGATAATACGAAAAAAAGCAAATGGTGCTGTCTCAGAAACTGCCACTGCAGAAAAGTGGAAGCCTCAATTATTCACTGCGATGACACAGCTGACAATACCAGTAATTAAATGAAATACTGTTTTAATAAGATACAATACTGTATTTAAAAGATTATCTGCGCCAGTGCTGTAACCGTCAGAGATGCTTTACCTTGTTTATTCTCTGGTCATAAAACAGCTCAGAGTCTCATTTAATTAGGCGGGCATCCTTTGTTGAGTCTGCATCGTTATTATGATTGATAAAGTCCCATTGATCCAGTAAGACTGGCATTTTATAACATCTCTATCCTGTTTGAATCAGAGGCCTTTTAATCCCAGCTCCTCACACACAAGCATACATGATAATGCGTGTAAACACTTAATTATTGTGTGTTTTATGAGCAATAAATGTGGTTTTACACACTAAACACACTACATGCAGCCCTATTTGCCTGCTGTACACAAAAAAGGCATTTTTTTTAAATTCATTAATTATTTCTTTTTCATGATTTATTTATTTTTATGTCATTACTAGTGTTATTCTGGTCTGTTTCTTATGTGTTTATTTCTCTTATCTATCAACTAATTAATTTCCTTTTATGGCAAAAACATCTCCATGGTGGGGAGGGCTGTAGGGTCACTCAGGATTGGGTGGAGATGATGGGGTGATTGATTTCATAATGCTTAAAAACAAAATTATACAGTACAGTCGATAAATACAAAGAAAGAATGTCAATGCTTTGAATTTAAACACATAACTTAGTGAAACTTATGTCGACACTTTTAAGCAAAAAATATCAATATATGCCATTTTTGATGCAGTTTTCATGTCCGACACAAAACAGAGCGACTGTATGTAGCATCAAATAAAGATGAGCAATAAAGCTATGTTATAAGCATGGACCTCCATGCTGGTTCTGACAGATGAGGTTGAAAATCCATATTTGTTTGTGCTTGACGGACCACAATATTGCAATTCGGAGCCTGCTAGGTGTGCAAAGGGCTGGAAACAGCCAAAAACAGGACTGGACGTACTGGTGAGTGACCTGCACTGGTTCTAAACTCAGTAAAAACATTAAACCTACAAGTTGGTACTCAGACACTCTTATGCATTATTTAATCATGTTTTCATTCAATTTTTTTATAGGGACATCATCGCTTCCAATAGCGTCTCTAAAATAGGGGTCGGGTACCGCTAGGAGTACTTTGGAGTACTGCAGGGGGTGCGTTATATTTTTCTAATATCAATTTTAAAAATATCAGTCATCCATAATTTCTAAAATTATTATACTGTGGTTCTATAAATCACATTTCATATTCAATATTCCTATTTTTAATGCAATCGTTGACTGCCATAAACAGTTGACTGCCGCCAGGAAGTCAGGTCAGGGGGTACTTCACTGAAAGAAATATTTCAAAATGAGGATTGTTAATGAAAAAAAGATTAAAACCCACTGGCTTCGACAAACATATGAGTAAACTAATCTGTTTCACTGTGTTCAAAGTTAGAATGAATAGGGGCACCCAGTAGCTCAGTGGTCAGAGCGGACATCCCCTCTCTCTTCCCCTTTCACACTTAAGTCTGTCGTGTCTAATAAAGGCAAAAGCCAAAAAATAACCTTTAAAGTTACAATTAAAAGGTAACGCCAGCGCTCAATCTCTAAAGACTGGGTGTGAAATATGGTCGAAGAGATTCACAATACTAGTGTTTTTGAAAATGTATTTAAAAATCATTATCTTAACTCAAGGTCCACCTACTTCCAGAGCTTTCAACCACACTTCACAGTCCTCATCATCAGCTGGATGGAGTGTCTGCTGATGAAGACCATGGTATTCTGTTTAAGGCTTTGGAAAAAGCAAATAAGTGGACCTTGGGATTTTTGTCAAACTATTTCCAAGGTCAAAGCTGAATCTTCACGCTCAATCAAATTGATCTTTGATGCAGTAAACCATTGTTGTATTATCAAGTATAACATCAAACATAATCTAAAAACATGTACAAGGGCACATCTGCTCCAGACTTTATGGGCTCTTCCTTGGCCCATTTTTCTGTAATCTTGCTCACAAACAGACAAACCAAAGCAAAAACACAATATCCTTGGCAAAGGTAACTACAACTTCAGAAACTCACTTTGCTAGTTTAACTTATAATTTGCAGAATTTCCAAACCAGGAAACATAAAGAGCTTGTAGAATTATGAGGAACATACAGCAGGAACTCACCAATGTCAGACATTTCAGGGACCGAGGCCATGTATGGGTCCTTGGTAAATCGAGGCTCGTTGTCGTTGATGTCGTGGATCTTGATGATGAACTCAGACTGACCCTCCAGTGCCTCGTTGGTGAAGCGGTTGACAGCTTTGGCGTGGAGGATGTAGTAGGCCTTCTCCTCTCGGTCCAGCCTCTTGGTGGCGTGGATGTCCCCTGACTTCTCATCGATCTTGAAGAGGGTCCCCGCTCCCTCACCTGTGAGGACGTACCTCACACTTCCATCTCCTCGATCTGAATCTGAGTGAAGCTTTGGAGAGAAGCACAAATATGATAATGTAGATCCCTGCAGCTCCACAACAACAATTTCAGGCAACAGTTTGTGGCGTTTTCATTTTAATAAATTTCCACTTTGCAGTGCTCTATTACTAATTGTTATGGCACAACAGTGATTCAAACTTGGGTTTATGAAAGCTTTCACATTTGCTTAATTTGCTTTCATAAACACTAAGTGTCAGCTAAGTCTTTCCAGGGAAATATCTCCTAGTTGGCATGAGCAGAAATAGCCGGAGTGAACAGAAACGTCATCTACATAAAGGCCAAGAAAAAAGAGAAACATCACAGAGCTGGCTGCACTATTTGATTGATGGGTGATCTCTGAGAAGTGCAGAGCAAAAAAAACATCCCAGCAATAAGCACTTTGTACCAAGGATGTCAACAAAATCGAATTTCAAAGCAGAATCACAGTTTTCCACTTAAGTATTTCTGATACACTGTGCACATATCAGTGATCTGACCAATCTGGGCCTTGGCAAAGAAACACTGACAGCTTTGATAAGTGCGTTTGGTGTTATTTAACAGATTCATATCATCTTTAGTAAACTGTCAACGCGTCATGACGATACACATTCGCCGCCTCACCTCATCTCTGTGAAATTCACATCCTGCCAAGGAGAAAAACACAGAGCCGGAGCGTTTAAAATGTTGCATTCCCTGGTATTGTTACATGCAGGTTGTCATCATGCTTGTTGCCGCGGGGCCATGGTGGCATTTTCACAGTGCTGTAAAACAGAATGCCAGTGGGTCGAAGTCTGTGAAGTACCAGCATGAGTGCGCGCACGTCCGCCGCCTGCCAATCCCTGATGGATCAGCAACATGACCAACATGCCAGAGGACCACCAGAGTCCACTTGTCTGTGGAGCTTCTCATTATTATTTGCTCTCTCCCTCTCTATCTTCTGTTTAATTTTTTTCTGCATGAACAGCAGCTTAGCATGCACTGACATTTTAATTCCACCACCAAATCCCCCCAACATATTTATCTCCGAGAACTCATCAAAAGCTTGTCCAGTCGTTTCCCCTCCCACTGCTTCCCTGCCTACTTCCCTTTCCCCCCTTTAATAACCAAGGACATGGTAATAATTGCAGGGGGAGGTAAAGGGCAAAAATAGGGCACGTGTTTGCAAAGTACAAACGCCATCTGAATGTTTGTGAGTGAGCACTACTAGTACGTGATTCGTGAGATCCGTTGCTGACACCCCGTTAACTCCAGTGAGCCGGCATGTTTGATTTTGACAGTCTGAATGCATATTTTCCTTTGAGCACGAGTTGCTGTTGTGTCTACAAACGTTCTTGGCTTTGCCGGTGGACAGACTGAGGGGGGATATTGTGCGTTGCAGCTGGGTCACGTGGGAGCACATTGCAAAGTCTCCCTTCTCATCATATATTAAAAAGCTTTTCATCCCAGGTGCTCGGAAGCTTTACTAATTCATGCTGTTTTATCAGGGCAAAGCTGGCACATGTGAGACGAACAGCTTTGTGGATTAGCATCTTTAACACTATTTTGTTCGCCTGCTTGAATGCTGGTAAAAATGACTGTTTTCATTCCTTTCTCTGTCTGTCGAACCAAGCCAGTCGAGTGTGTTGCAATATTTTAGCGTCTTCGGATTAGGATCTAGCGTGGAGCACTGTTTCATTAACCCACTTGAATTCTGGTCAAAACAACTCTTGTTTTTTTTCTTATTCTCTCTGTCTAACCAAGCCAGGAGAATATCCTGCAGAATTTTATTTGTTTTCTATTCTGCTTTACAGTACGTGCTCCCAAACAGAGACTCAGTTGGCTGAAAACAATCCACTTCAACATTATTATCTTTCCCCCGCTGTTATAGCTGCAATGTCCTTTTCTATGATTGTCTATCAAGCTGCCTATCTCTGCCGGCACGACAATTCAGTTAATAACCGTTGAGTCCTCTCCTTTCGGCTGAGATGTGAGATAGACAGTGTGACATATGCTGTGTCATTTCTATGGAAACAGAGAGATCTTGTGGTTCTGAAGAGTTCCTCCTCACTTCCCTGAAGGATATTACAAGGCGGCTCAGAGTATCGAACTCTAGCGCCTGCTGCAGTGACCCCGTCCCTCCCAGTTGCCCACCTTGCTGGCGAGGAGAATTTACTGCTGCCCTTCTACTCAAATTAAGAGGAGAAAAAAACCCTCTCCCGGAAATCAATGTGGCAGCCCAACGTGCATTTACAATGGCCCTTTGATCAATTTATATTGAAAATACAATTAAACTGTCACAGGGGGAGAAAAGAAAGCCACATGTGCATTCAGCATGGTCACCAAGAAGCTCTGGCACATCAATAGCTAGCCTTTTCTCCTTTGCCCTCCTATGGTACCAAATCGTAAAAAAAAAGCAGAGAGCATGACGCTATATCCATTAGCACTGGGACTTTTGGTCTTCTTGTAAAAGAAGACGGCATTGTAAAAAAATCTCTATCTTATTAACTCACTCCATCTACAATAGCAGCCTACAATCTAGGAATTTGCTAAAACTAGAATTGCCACCCTGTGGTTGTATGTGAAGTTGCACTTAACGTTTTCATCCATGTCTGTGAAAATGTAATGCGTTACACACATCTTACCCCCAGCAGCACAGCAGATCTATACAGTCAGTAGAGTTTCAAGGTGGGCACCCAGGGTTGGTGTCACCAGTTCAGAATCTGACCGAATGCTTGCTCTTCTGTTCCTGAGTTAAAGCGTTAAGTAATGGCCAGAAAAGTGTTTTGTCAGAACATTATGATGTCACAGGGAAGTTGACCTGGATATAAAATGTCAACACCTGCTCATTATTTTCCTATGAAACATTTGTGTGAAATTATGTCATTATTAGCACGTATATTTTTCACTTAAGGCCCAAAACATGTTTGTGAGTTCGCAGTGACCGTGACATTTGACCTCTGACCACCAAATTGTAATCAGTTCATTTTTGAGTCAGTGGATGTTTGTGCCAAATTTGAAGAAATTCTCTCTAAGTGTTCTTGAGATGTCGCATTCACAAGAAGGAGACAGACAAGGTCACAGTGACCTTGACTTTTGACTGCCAAAATCTAATCAGTCTCTCTTTGAGTCCAATTGCACGTTTGTTTGTTTTTTGCCACATTTGACCAAAAAGCCCCCTGAAGATGTTCTTGAAACATCATACTCACAAGAATGAGGAAAAACAAGGTCACAGTGACCTTGACCTTTCACCTCCAACCACCAAAACACAGTCTAGGTGGATGTTTGTGCCAATTTTGAAAAAATTCCATCAAGCTGTTCTTTAGATATTGGGTTCCCAAGATTGAGAAAAACAAAGTCATAGTGACCTTGAACTTTGACCTATAACCACTTAAATACAGTCAGTTCATCTTTGAGTCCAAATGTGTGCTGGTGCTAAATTTCAAAACATTCCCTCAAGGTGTTCCTGAGATATTGTGTTCACAAGAATGGGACCGACACACGGAAATCTAGAAACATAATGCCTTCAGCTTTGGCTACTGCGGACGTAGAGGCTTTAAAACAATATATGTATGGCCTCGTACAAAGGTAATCCCTCTAAATCATCACTTATGACCATCTAGAAGTGTGTAGTAGTGTGTTTTTGTACAGACACTCGACCACTTGCCTGTATTTTCTTATTTTCTTCTTATTTTGCTGTGTTCTGGATGTTTATGGGTGTGTAGCCCCCAGCCAAATACAGCACGCGGGTGAGGTTTTTACAAAATTGTAGTGAACAGATGCCTAACTATATACAGCACACACAGGGGAGTAGTTTGCCTTTAGGGCAAAATCTATTCATTTTAATTCAAAACATGATATTTTCCCAAAACCTAACCAAGAAATGGCTTTTTGGCTTGGTTAAGGTTAGAAAAAAAGTTTGGGTTAAACTGAAAACATTTCTAATAGAGAGGGTTTTCTAGGAGAGGGCAACTTCTCCCATGTGCGCACACATTTAAAAGAAAGCTACGAAAAAACAAAAACTAAGCACCGGAAAAAAGGCAAATATGGGGAGGAAAAACGGAAAAGGCTTCTTCCAAAATAAGAGTGAATCTGGGGTTTGCTTTTACTTTTACCAGTGAAGGAGAGGATGGGGATGAAGAACGATGAAGAGTGAGTTAGCTGTCTGTAGTATGAGCTATTCCATTATAACAATAGCATTAAGACAAGTAGCTTGCAGTGTACAAGGGAGGTGGAAGCAAGCTAAAATGTTGTCTTTACAAACTGACAATTCCTATATAGTATACCGTCAAAGAAACAGTTTAACATTTTGGTGCTTAAGCTTTCTTGCCGAAAGTTAGATAAGTCTGTCGGTTAAATATAAGGTTACAGCTAGCAGTTGGTTAGCTTAGCCTAACATACAGTTGTTAATTTTACATTTCACTTTTTGTACAGATTACAAGAATGATATATGTGATATTTATTGAGCTTCAGAGGTGCTTTTGGCCTGATATTGTAACCTTTGGAAAGACCTAAGCTAGCTGTTTCTCCACTCTTTTTGCTAACCTAAGCTAACAGGCAGCTCATGGTGGCGTCATATTCACCATGCTTAAGACATCAGGAGAGAGGTATTAATCATCTCATCTGACTCTCAGCGAGAAAACAAATAAGTCTATTTCCCAAAATGTCAAATTACTCCTATTTTTCCTTTAAAACAAGTGAATCAGACTACCACTGAATTGAGAAAACATTTCAAACTCTTTGTTACTTGTGTTTTAATTTGCTAAAGACTCAGCCTCTGTATCTGAAGTGACAAAACATCAAGGGAGGTCGCTTCACTTGAATTTAGACAAAAGCATATTTGAATCGGGAACAAGTTAAAATATTCTCATGTACTAAGAAAATATGTCTCAAAGGCGAAAACGACTAGAAACAATACCTGTGCAGTGAATTAGCCGTGAATTGAGCGTTTACTTAAACTATGATATCATCAATGACAAGTTATATATTTCAAAACCTTCCACTTAATTAGCCTTCTCTTCTGAGAGATACCATAATATTTCCAATGGTTGGCTTTTTTTTTCACAGTCAAAGATATTTATTTCTATTTCTATGTGCTTCATCTTCCAGTTTGAAGTGGGCTGAGAAATGAAGTGGTACTCATCAGACATCTGTGCGTGAGAACTTAGAAGCGAGCCGTCTTTGTTTGTGAAATTAATCTGCTTCAAGTGCAGCAAATGTTAGTGCAGGCTCGATCTGGCCGCCATTTGTGCTTCACTCGAGTTAGGCCAAAAAGATGGCACTGGAGATGGGCTGCTTAGGGCAATTAGCCAGTTAGCCTTTAAGGCCTTGTGTCCTGGCCTGTCGAGAACTGGCTGGCTTCTATGTAGCCAGATGGTAGCCTCAGACTGTGCACAAAAATAGCCTATCAAATGTCTGTTGATGTGTAAACTTGAGATCTGCGGTCAGAGCTGCAGAGACTTAAAGGTGAAATGTCAGTTAACATATATTTGTCTCTTGTGGACATCTGACATCTTTTGTTTTGTGCCCCATGCATAATTTCCTGCATGTTATCTTTTAATTACAGACAATGCTCAACAGTTTGTATTTGCTTTGCTGCAGGGCCACAGCCGAGGTCATGTCCTCAGTGTTGGATTTGGGAATTTGGGGGATTTTAACAACCTGAGTAGCTGTTTACACTGTACAATTACAAGCAAAATGTATGGTATCTTTTTATATGATTTTGGAGTTTATTTTAGACTCAATTTCCCTAGAATTTGCATTTCTATACTGCAAAAAGAGTACTTTTATTACCTCATATTTGTCTTTGACCATGCTTTTTTTCAAATATTTTTGAAAAGTTGTGTAGTTAGTTGTGTTTTTCAGCTACTTTCAAGTTCAGAGTTTAATTTTTCTTGACGCTAGTGCAACATATTGCATAATTCTTTATTTTATTAAGATATAAAGGTTATTTTTCATAAAATTAAAAGAGAAGTTCATTTCTCATGGAAAGAGGCTAAAATATGTGCACTGAAAGATTCATTCTTTTTTTAAAAATTGGGTTTTTACAAAAGAGGCTAAATGTTTTGCTTTTGTTTATCTCATATAAAGGAGATATAATAGTTTGCTGTTTGAGTAATCAAATACTTAAGTACATTTTCAAACAAGCTATCAGTTACTTCCGTTACTTTTAGAACGCTGGTCCTTCAGCTCCGAAACAGCAACGGCTGTCTTTTGGTTCTAATAACGGAGATAACGTTAAACCTATCAGTCTGAAAGAAGCCACGGAGCTTGTGGCTCGCTACGTGGTCAGAGAAATGCTGCCGTCGTCTACGGTCTAAAAAGTCTAAAAAAGGTGGAGTAGGACTCGCTGACAGTCAGGTCAGACTCAGGACTTGCATTATGCCTGGTACACGCTACACGACTTTTCTGCGCGTTCTGAAAGTCACTATGTCACATTACACGATTGTGGAGTCATAAAATCATGCCGTGACTTGGCCGACAGACATGACACACTACACGATGGTGCTCACCAATTATCCCTGGTCGTCTTTCACGGCGTGTGTGATGTCATCGGGTTATTCTTGTCCTATTTTTATTACTTTTACTATTATTTGAGTCACTGTGTCTGTTCATGCGCCAGCCGACATGTTGTTGTAGTCACCAAAAAGCGTCAGCAGATGGCAGGAGCTACAATTGAAGTACTGTACGTAAACATTCAAGCTACTGTATCCTTCACAACAAGTTCTTACAAATGTTTCACAATAAAAGCCTATTTAGAAAATGCAGGGATTCTCTCAGCCGAGGTTATAAGGGACTTTTAATATGAAAGAAATTCAGGAAGTGTTGAGTTTGAAATGGCGGTGCGATATGTTAACTTTATAAAGACAACGGGAGCGGATAAAAAGTAAATATATGAAGATACAGAGGGATTAATAAATAACGGACTGTTTATAATGTAGTCTGTTTCAAATGTCCTAAGGACAGAGGGATGTCGTGATTTTTGATATTGGGCTTTGTAAATAAAATTGATTGATTGATTGAAATGAAGCTGGGAGCCTCTGCAGTTGTGGTGAGTAAAAGCCCCGCCACTATTTGTTAATGTTATTACTTTATGCCCGTCTCCATTATGAGGAGGATGTACCATTGTTTGCTAGCTTGATGCAAATGGAAGTACTCAGCGGGTTGACAAAGTGCCTCTGCTGTTTCACACCATCATTTCCCCTTTTACTCTGTGTGGTAACATCCCTAGAGGAAATATTAAAAATGCTGGGGTGTTGTTGTCATACAGTTGTCTACGGCAGCAGATCATTCTGTGTTTCTACTGGTCAAAGTGACGGCTGTGATGGGAGAACTGGATCTCAGTGAAGGGCAAGTGGTCCATAACTTTAATTTTGGAGACAAAAAATGTAGGCTTAGCGCCCTGTGGTCCATTGCCCAATAGGAAATGTAGAATACTTACTTACTGTTTTAGAATAAGTACTTTAAAAATACTTGAGTTACTTTTCTCAGGGAGTAACTAGGTAAAGTAACTGGTTACTTTTAAAAAAGTAACACAGTAAAGTACTTTGATTACTTTTAAAGTAACCCTTACCCAACTCTGAATATGTCATATGTATAATGTCATGTAGGTATAAGATATAACCTCATACTTACCTTCTATGTATGAGATCATTTTAATATAAAGGAGATCATATCTCCTACGTAGGAGATAAACATTGCCCATAAATATTATTTTTCACTTTGCCTCTCAGGGCTTCTGTAGTTTTTACTCAATTTAGAGTTATATATATCTAAATTATCTATGTAATGTTGAGATTTTTTTGCAGTGCAGACAAAAAATGAATGAATACCATATCTGATTTTCTTTCTATCTTAATTAAACCTGGCCATCTATCTACTTGATAGCAGAGACAAAGCCAGGATGTTTGATGATAGAAAATCAATTAATCTCACCCTGACAAAACCAACGGGTGTTTGAACAGTAGTAGGCGGGTGATAGTGTGGAAACAATTGTGAGGTGCTGTGGTTATGTTGCCGTATCTTGCTCAGACATCGCGTCACGCCTGCCACGTTGTCAGACAGATGTTTGCTGGGCCCCATCGCCGCATGACCTCATCACACCCTTCCCTCCGCCGCTCACACGGCAAAGGGGAAGAGCATAATTGAAGTCGCCCCCTCCCAGCGCGCACGCGGGAACTTATCGCCTAATCAACAAACACTGCCAATGTGTGCTCCAGGTCGCCGCTGGAGACCGTAGGGGTTGCCATGGCGTGAGTACAGCCAGGCCTGTGCCATATTGCAAACTCCTTGCCTCTTTGCCAAGGTGAGCAGCTGGTAATGGGGGGGGGGGCATGAACAGAGACCGAAAATCACCCCACCCCCCACAAACAAACACACAAATCCCTGCACCTTTCCACTCCGCTGCCGTAAGATGCTCGAGTCCTTCCCCCAGGTCGCCTCAACCGCTGAGTCATATAGGACTGGGAAGAATATTATGTCTGAGTTCATCTGCCTTTTTTTTCTTTCCTCTGATTTCCAGCCCATTACTGGAGGCTAGTGTTGCAGGCGTGTGTGTGTGTGTGTGTTTGCGTGCACGCTGGTGTGTTTGTTCACATGCAGAGAACATTGCTCACTTGCTAGGGACTGTGTTGAGGAGTCTACCCAGCAGACCCAGAACCACTGGGGCCTATCAGGGGCTGTAAATACTTTATGAGATATGATAGTACAGCACAAACACTCCTAAACCACAGGCCATTAACCATTTTCAGTGGATATGTGCCCTTTGGTAAAGTAAGAAATAATGAAATAAACAAACATTCTCTTCCCCCAGTGACAGCCCGGGCCCTCGGAGGCCTGTATGCAGCTCGCCTGCTAATGAGAGGCAGTGTACGATTCCCCTCCTGCAGAAAAAAAAAATCATTGGCCAATACAGCAAGATTAGCAAGATTAGCAGCCAACCAGCTCCACAACAAGACACTGCCAGAGTCTCCTGTTCCCCTTCATCTCGATCGCTTCCCTTAATTCCTTCCCGTTCCAACTGCTTTTGTTACGCTTGTTCAGGAAAGATTAAACTTTCATTTGTTAACACTAAACAACTCGATAAAGCCGTCGTAAAAAAAAATAAAAAGGAAAAAAAAGAGGGGAGAAAAGCAACCGGGGGAGATTGAGTTTACCAAATAACCGGAGATGGGATGTTGTAATTCAAGTATAGTTTCATCATTCTATCTTTTACTGCGTGTCAAGAGCTGCTCCCTTGTTTATAATAACCTGCCATTGTGTTATTTCCAATTCATTTTTTTCACCACTAACAAAAGTGGTTTTGTTCCATGCTGTGTTCTCTAGTTGCCATAATGTCACTTGCAATGACAAAAGCCTTCCCTTTTGTGTTTCTGGTCGTGGTGTTTTTTTGTCTTCAGACCCACTGCATTGTGAGAATATGGCCTCCACCTGAGGATGCAGATGCAGATGGTTGTTCTCTATGTTGAGCCATGTGCTCGACTCAAAAGCTATTCATTCCTTTTAGGGCCTCATTCATCACTCGTACTTTATCAAGCAATTAACAAACAGTAATTGCAATCAGATAGGATCTACATACTGCAATCCTGTGTGACAACTGGCTAGTGAGCTGACAATGAGGAGGAGCGCCCAGCTGCATGTACTTGGGGGAAACAACAAGCGCTCAGAGCCATGATTAAGTGTGGTGCTCAAAGGTTGATGCCTTAATGGCATCTTCAGGAGACGGGCTCTTAGGCCGCAGCCTCTGGCTCTCTAAGTGTATACCACACTCAGATAATCCATTCTTCTTTTGCTATTAGTCCTTTTACAAGCTAAAAGGACGAGTGGCACATCAATCACCACTCTCTGAAGACAAAGTGGTTTGATCATGCTCGGTACTTACTTCTGATCTTCATTCACTCTGTGCTTTTTTTGTTCTTTTCAACTTTTTCTGTTCTTCCTCGTATTTGCTCCCCTCATACCATACTGAGTGTTGTAATCCTTTTAGACCGGGGCTGAAAGTCAACCCTCAGTCTGGGAGGACGTATGTTGCAGAATCTCATTTGGTTGGATGACTCTATCCTCCGTGGACACACGATAGGAATGCAAAGCACTAGCCCCATTCAACTCCTCACACAAAACCGCCTTTCTTCCTCCTCAGTCGTCCTGACCTTGCCACAACGCTCCACAATCTCCTCAATTACAGTAGGTTGGAAGAGGAGACGGATATCTTGACTTCCGCTCCGCTGCATGTAAAGCAAGCATTATTTGGCCCGTCTTCTTGTACATCCCCCAATGTTATCTGGGTCGACACTGTGTTTTCATTTTGTTGAACAAATAATACCTTCGGAGGAAGTCATATTTTACTGTAGGGCAAGACAGCCGCTTTAGGACAGCTTGATGTGAGTGGAATGGACATCGTGCAAGCGGCCACAGAGCTGACAGTAAGCACAAAATATATGGGACAGCCAACAGCAAACAAAGCCTGAGGATGGATGGATGGAAGTCCGATATATGAGCATTAGCCTATCAGAGTATCATGTCATGTCTGTTATCCGATGATGAGATGATTCTCAGAGACAGAATCATACACTCATATACAGCTTGTTATTTATCTTTAAGCATCTCATTAAAGCAGCAATGAATGTTTAAAAACAACTAGACCAATGTTTTTTTGTTTTTAGCTAAGTTGTGTACTCACATTATCCAAAATATTTCCAAAAATGTTGAAATGTGTAATTTCAATCAAGCACATGGTCCGTGTTACTTGGCAGCCATCATATCCACTTTGCCTCAGGGCTGTCCACTAGAAGCTGTCATTAGCTGACTTTTTAACCAGTTTAAAGCCACAATAGTTGCAATACACTTCATAGATCTTGGTCGTTTTTAACTACGTTTTCAACCGATAAAGGATTTGAGTCATCAGATGTCAGAATCTGAAGTTAGAGTAACACGCTGAGCAAACATTAGCAGGAACTCCACTCCAGCCTCTGCTGTGCCAAACAGCATCAGATAAACACTGATTTTTAACATGGGACTGCTTTATTCAGTGTTTCTACCCATTTAAATCACCAGTTCTGTTTATTTTGGAGAGGAGGAGAATTCTGAGGATAATTTGGCTCCTGGTAAAAACCTCCTGAATGTCTGGATCAGAAATAAAGTGAGCACACAGTTGCAGGAGCTCATCCAGAAGCCCCACTCTGACATACCAAACAGTGACGAGGAAACACTGATTTGGTCCAATTGTTTTGGAGAAAAAAAATACCTCTGTGGATGATTTGGCTCCTGATACAAACCTCTTGAGCAAAGAACCCTGAAGGAATTCTGGCTGAATTCTGGCTGGTTGCAATCTGCAATCCTCACCACTAGATGCCTCTAAATCCCCTTAAATCTTCCACACTGTTCCTTTAAGGCATCGGATATCTGGATCTTAAGTTATCAGAGAAACAAGCTGAGTAAATGTTAGCAGCAGCTCAGCTCCAGCCCCTGCTGTGCTGCACAGCATTGGATAAACATTGAATTTAATGTGAAACTGTTTTATTCAGTATTTTTACCTGTTTAAATCAGCGAGTCTGTTTGTTTCGGAGAGGAAGAGACCTCTGCGGATAATTCAGCTCCCGATAGAAACCTCCTGAATGGATTTGTGCTTGCGTTACCAGAGGAAAAAGGTGAGCACACATTAGCAAGAGCAGGAATAGCAGCCCCTCCGTGACGAGCCGAACAATGTTGGAGAAACACTGATCTTTAACATGAAACTGTTTTATTCAGTGTTTTTACGGTCTTCAATCACTGAGTCGGTTTATTCTGGAGAGGAAGGAGCTCTACAAATAATTTGGCCTCTGTTTCTAAGAGCAGAATTTTTTCTTTACATTATTGTGAAACTGCATTGTGCCACTAAGAAAAGGCACCACAAGCAGTTTTTTTTCATTTTTATTGCTATTGTAGAAACTAAAGTTTTCAAAATAGTTGCATTACAAATTCAGATTTTTGTGTGTGTGTGTGTTTGTGTGACTAATATGCAAATAAACCAATATCTTGTGAAATTAGCATTCATTTGGATTGATGGATGGAGAAGATTTAAAAAAAGCAAAAAAAAAAAAAAAAAAAGCAAAGCAGAACCCTGTCTTCATAAATATGTATTGACAAGACAGTACATAATGAGGCATTTTTTTACATGAACAAAAAAAATAACAACTTTTCAAATGTTGGCATGTAACAAGTTCAAGTTGTGTTGCGGAGACGGTGGCTTCATGGAAACTAAATCCCGGAAGAATAAACACTGAAGAAAAGACGCAGAGTGAGGGAGAGATACTTCAGGAGACTAAAGCTGTAAATGTAATGAAGTGAGCTCAGCGTTACAATAAGTGAGATGGACACCGTGGCATTGTTTTTCTAGCAGATATCTTCGTCACTGAAGTGCTCCATGCTGCGGTTTCTTCACTTCTTAGAGGTCACTTATCAACTTAGCAGCACGGTAAGTATTCTTGGGTTCTCTAATGATGAAGTTTCTGTATGTGCCACTCTTTTCTTTTCAGCTGTTGTGGGTGGTTACATCTGCTCACACCAACTACTGAGTACTTCCTTTTTTCATTCTGAACAAACTGCCGTCAGAAATGGAAAAACAGAGTCAAAGAGTTTAAATTCTGAAGGAGCTCGGAGCTGGGCTCGGCTCCCTCAAGAGACCTGAGTCCATCTGAAGACAGAGTTTGCACAGGTCAGAAAATAGATGTAGAGACATTTCTACTAATGCAAGGTTACCGTTTGAAACTGTTTCGTTTAGGTACATGATTTATATCAGATTTTATGATACAACTTCCAAATGTAGACAAACCATAAAACACAAAGATCATCAGTTTTTCTTTCCCGAAAAGCTAGAGCTGATCCCAGTGCAGCATCTGATAAACCTCACAGCAAACTGAGCGCCGTAATTATATTATAAATCATGAATATTTTGATGTCTGTGTTTGTGTTTGTATCCAATCTGTGATAATTAAGAGTTTTGTTAACAGTCTCATTAGGATACCCAAGTTTTAGTCGCAAGAACAAAACAATACTTTTTCATTACCTTACTTTGAGTTATATAAGCATTTCTTCAGCTACAAAAAAAGCCAAAGTTTCAAATGTTAAGTGCTGTCTGCAGCAGCTCTGTGAGAATTTTGCCTGATAATTTTTGAATAAGGAAGTGATCTGATCAAATAAAAGAACGAGATAACAGACCAACTTTTCTCCAGTGCAACAGTACATACGTTTGAACTTTGATACCCAGCCCTAGTTAAAAGACTGTATTGTTGTTAATTGTGGACTAGCAGTGCACGCTTTGTCAAAATCCTCAGCCCGTGCTGTGAGTGCTGTCCATGAGCTTTCCATGACTGACTAGACTAGATAATACACATGTCAAGTATGTAGGCATACAGAGTACACAATTCATGTTTTCCCTATAATAATCAGTGTGTCATGCACATGGGAATTAATAGGCCCAACCCCTTAAAGTTGGAGAATCAAATCATCAGTTAAAGACCCCTCAGTTGACTGAGATTGCTTCCAGTTGAGTAGTTGATTTTTTTGCCAGTCAGTGTGCTGTGCAGTGTATTTCTTGGGACATTTTGGTCCCCAGATTCTGTTGCAGCGTGAGCATTTTTGACTTTTATACTGCTCTTAGGTACAAGCAGCTGTGGACATGGTACAGTGACCCAGAGGAGAGAGAGACTTTGCAGTGTAATGTGTTCACACCAGGCTCAAGTAAAACAATTTGTGAAGGTGAATTACATGTAAAGTCAATGTAAAGACGCAAATTAGACACAAATTCCCGCTGGGTAGCATGATGGATGTAATGTGAATGACGCAGCACAAATAAAGTGGCTTTGCATCATAAGCTTAAAAATCGGAACTTCCGTGACCAATCTGTGCCGAGATAGCCAGTCAGATCCTCCAGGTATGTATGATGCTGAGGACATACCACCAAAAGTTCATCCATTGATTCACATGTATAACAGAAGTTATACGCCCATATGAAGTGAGTCAACCCAAAATATTCTAGCATTCAAACTCGCCCAAGTAACACTATGCGAAAAACTTGCGTTGCATTTGGTGTGAACACAACATAAGGCTCTGAGATATTTTCTGTGCCCACTAGCTAACCTGGTGGAGCAGGTGCCTCATGTACAAAGGCTGTGTGCTCATTCCCCCTCTCTCTGCCGATTTCACGCTATAGCTGTCCCATCAAATAAAGGTAAAAAAATATCCTTAAAAAAAGAAATGGTGAATTAAATCTCACAGCAACTTAATACCGACACAGTCTCTGGCTTTTGTTTGATATCTAGTGTCGGCAAAAAATGTTGCTGCACATTTCCAATCTGTTGTTAGCATATTTAGCTTGTTTACTATATTACCTGTTTGTTGCTGTCACACTGAATGTCCCGCTGAGCCCCAGTAAACTTTAAAACTTTAAATGGAAAAAAGAAAACAAATCATTGAATATTCGTTTTGAACAGCCGAATCTGATTCAACTGACACAAGCTGATTCAGGTACAGCCGTAGAAACTGATAGTCTGCCTTGTAAGCCTGTTTGGTCTTGGCATTTGCTGATGGAAGAAACTACATTGATATCAGAATACAGACCCCCCCTCTGATTAGATTTTTGCTGTTGGACACAATTTAGTCCATCTAAATGTCAATATATTTAAGCAGTTTCTAGCTGTACATATTGTCCGGTGTGACATTATGCTGGTCAATTTAAGAAGTAATCAGCAGTCAGATAAAAGTCATTTGAAAATCTACAGGGATGCCTGGTTGGGGTTGCAGCCGTGCCAGCAGTTGAAGGAGCAAAATCTGAGTGTATCTTTTTAAGTTGATGATCACAAATATGGAAAAATCATCTCTGTGGTTAGAGCAAAGATTAGGTAAACAAACAACTGTTTGGGTTACAGTTTTGCTTATCTTATCCAAATAGTCACAAGACAACCCATTGTGAGCCGACGAGTACATGCACAAGGCAGCAGGATGCAAGGCACCGACCCCAGGTGAAGATTTTAGGGAGTCCCGTTTGATTACTGTGTGCATTTGGTTTCACATCACATGAGCTTATCTAAGGTGGACTCATCTGTGATCATCTCATGAAACTGCTGTGTGATCACTGGTGTAACAGAGCATGTATGTGAATGTGTGTGTTCAGCACTGCTTTTAAGAGCAGCTGTAGTGTACAGCTGGTGTGGCAGTGAGGTCCTCCGAGTGTCTGATAAAGTGAAAAAGAAAGAAAGCATGCTCTTTAACTACCTTTCCGACATACTGCATGTCTGTCCCGGTGTACTCCTCCAACAAAAAGAACTGGTTCCACATCCAACCTCGTTTGGAGCGTCTCAGCGGCACTCCATTGGCGTCCTCTCCCGTCAGCCCCGTGGACCCCTTCCGCCCCCCTGTAGTCCTCCGCAGGGCCCTGAGCCCGCACCCTGGAGAGCTGAGGTGGGCCATGACCCACAGCACCATCAATACGTAAACTTTCCTTCTATCCATGGCCACACCACCACAACCTTCTGTCTTCTCCCCCCCCCCTCAGTGGTCTGTGTCCAGTGGTTTTTGGTCAGAGTATCGGATCAGTCCACATGCTGTAATCTACTGAAGCAGGAAAGGCTCCTCTGACTCACATGGGGCGGCAAACAGCACCTGGAACATTTACAGAGAAAAACAGAGTGTCAATACTGGGAGGGGAGGCAGCGATTTGTTACTGCACAAGCTCTCGTTTTGTTCCATAACCTGTAGTCAAGACCAACTGAGTTGAGCTCCAGGCTTTCTGAAGATGCAGTGCTTTTAAAATTGAGTCAAGACCAAGTGCAGATAGGGAGCGAGAAAGACAGGGGGAAAAAAACCAAACTCTGTGAGATGTACTTCCAAAAATGTGCTTCAAGTGTTTCTTTTTTATAAAATCAATAGAGATAAAGATCTATGAGAACACAAAAAACAAATGAAAACTAAAATAACTAAACCTTGAACAAACACTCTAAACAAGGAATGAAACAAACCAGCGAAATGCCAGCCTGTTTCAGTGAAATCAATTGACCTAGTTTTTTGACACAAAGTTAATTTTACTCTCAAATCCTTCGCTTTTCTTTACGTTCTCTCGTCCCGTACCATCCTCAGACATTTTCTCTCCCATCTTCTGCAGTTTCCACCTGCTTTAGTGAAAAAAGTAAAGATGCTGGAAAGGCAGATCTGACGTGACCCTTGATATGTGGCAATCACTTGAAAAGACCTGCCAAAAACCGAAGAGCAAAAGCACAAATTATTCAATATAATTTATATAATTTGTTTTTTTTTTGGTTGTTGTTGTTTATTTTACTGTTGTTATTTATTTACATAGAAATCTTCATTATCAAAAAAACTTAACTGTTAAAAGTAATTTAGCCCTTCATTATGCGGTCTTTTGATGAGCACAAGTTTAATCATTTCATCAAATTTATGAAACAACCTTAAATACACATGAAAAACATCTGTAAGAGGAAAAATAATTGTTTCAAAAACCTTTTTGTTACATCATCAACAAATTTCCCCTGTAAACAACTGTATTTTTTTAGGTTTCTCACCAAACAAGACATTTTACAAGATCACATTTGAAACATCAACCTCCCTTGACTGTTAGTTCTGGCCACCTGCAGCTAACAGCTAACAGCTAACGTTAACTAGCTCTCCTCCTGCTGATTTCAGCACAGACTTATTTTGTAGCATTATCAGGGGAACAGTAGGGTGCCTCCCCTCAGTCAGGAAGGTGTCCTCGGGAAGATATCTGTCCATCCCAAAACTATTTTCTGTTGTTGCCAGGACAACAGGACAGTATTAATCTCAAGTCCTGTTTTTTAGCCTGCGCAGACTTGATGTGACACAACGGAGAAACATCTGCCCCTGCCATCAGTGAATGTCATCTTATCTGTTCTATTGGCAGTCAACAAGGCAAATATCAGCTGACACAGATGTTTGGCCGATAAATTGGTTCATCCCTAGTTTTTACTACATTTGATACATCATAATTCCCTAGAATGCTGTGAAAACATCAAATATCTCCTTCAAACAACTGTATTTATTGAAGTTCTCAACAAAAACAAAATTTTACAAGATTACACTGAACACATCATGAGAATAATTTACCAAATCTTAAATTTTACTGAAATGTAACTCAGCTGTTAGCAGTTAGCGGTTGGAACTAACATCTAACGGAGGTTGCGCTAACACCTAATGTTAATTAGTGCTCCGCCTCCTGTTAATTTCAACGTGGATTTGTTTTTCACAATGTAGTGGGAAATATGAGGGAAACAAAGGTGCATCCCCTGACACTTCATAGTGAGTTTACTGCGTCTTCTCATGCCAAAAATGTCCTCAGAGAAAATCTGTTTGTTCCAAACACATTTACTATTGTCCAGTTATTGACAATGGTATGCCGTTAGTCTGGAGCTCTGCGTTTTAACCTGTGCAAAACTGAAAAACATTGTCCACTGGCGTCAGCGAATGTCCTCTTATATCTTTGCTGAAAGGCAGATAGCAGTCAACAAGGCAAATATCAGCTAATACCAATGCTCAGCCAATAAATCGTTGCATTCCTTGACAATACACAGTTTGAGGCAGAAGATTTTGAGTGATCCAGTCCACGTCAAAAACTGGCTTGAGACAAAGGCCAACAAGGCAAAGAGCAGACTTCGAATCTGTAACACAGCTTTGCATGTGATTGACTTTTCTACCGCCACACACCCACATCCACACAAGCTCTGATAAACATTCATGTGCACACACGTGCTGCATGTTGACTGTCAGTCATCTGATTGATGGGCAGGCTGAGTGCCGCCTAACCTGATAAATATCAGATTAGAAATATTACACATCAATGTATTGGCTTACATCTTGTACAGCATGTGTAGAGTTACTTTATCTGCATTAAGCCCCTGAATCAACATCTAATAGAGTGCAAGGCTCAATGTGGAGCGGCCCATTCTATCTTTTTAAACAATCTGCTTCGGCACACTTTGTTATCAGACCCAGCAGAATGCCAATGGAGACCCTGGGCAATGTCAACCCCAGTTTATTACCTTAAGATCAGTGTAAAGATACTGAACAAAATGACTGTTTGCAAACCACAGAGAAGGGCCCTGATGTGGGCAGTGGAATATCTCCGCTCTCCGTCTCTCAATCATTTTCTCGCATCCATCTCCTTTCCTTTTTCCCTGCCCGCTGTCCTCTGAAGGCCGGAGCAGAACGTGCTGGTAAATGTGTGGAGGAAACGGAACAAGAGGAACAGAGCAGGACGGAGGTGGAGGAGAAGGAGGGGTGGGAAGAAAGAGAAAGAAGGCCATGTATTCTGCTTTTGTTCTCATTATTCCTCCCCGGCTGGGCAATATCCAGGCCGCCAGTGTTCTGCGGCTGGGGTTTGGTAGGAGGGTTATCAGTGGGTCCGCTGGGGAGCGTCTGCAACGTTCCTCCATATCGCGCGCTCTCAGAAGGCTGGTGGGGTGGGGAGGAGGGTGCAGTCTAGCCCCAATGTATGGCAAGTCTGGCCGGCTTTCCTCACACAGTATGTTGGGGAATGAGGAAACGATGTCTCTGGACATGAATTAAGTACCCTGACCTGCATGCAGTAGTGGAGCCAGACAGACTGAAGGGAGTGAGAGAAATGGAGCGAGAAAAGAGGAGTGAGAGGAAAGGTGCCGGCTAAGGGGAGTGTAGTCCTGTCACAATATCACAATTCTGTCTCGGATACCGGCGCTAAGTTTAGTATCTGAAAATCTGATACCAGAGAAATAAAGAAAAACCATCAAGCAATGTCACAGAGCAACCGCTGAGCTTTACACAAACAGATGTCTTACCACATCGACTGGGAAAGCTTTATAGCAACTTTTGTACAGGGGTTTTGATGTCGGCTGGGTGTCTTTGTTGGCTCGATAAACAAAATACAGTAGCTGCATATTTCACTCCTGTGCCAGTCTGTCAAGCTGTTTGTGGTGAAGAAGGATACGGTTCAAAACATAATGGAAATTTTGATACAGTTGTCTGTTTTTTAGCTATTTGGCTCTGTCTGTTCCACTGGCAGGGTTTCATAAAGACAGTTTCACTCTCTCCTACAAGCCCATCCCAAGGGGCCACGATGGCTCAGAGTCAAACATCATGTAAAGATGCTTGTGAACTGTTTTTTATTAACAACAGCGTGGCGTACCTCACTTTGCCACAGTTTACAGGTCCTAACATACATGGTAAAAAAGAGAAAAAGTCTTGCATACTCATTTTTCCAATGACATGGAACTAGGCGTGTCACAATAACAACATTTGATGGACGATATATTGTCCCCAAAATGAACAATATTATTGTCATTTTCATACCATTTCATGCCGCTGAAATAGTGATAACATTTTAGCATAATAATGCAATAAATTTGGAATTCTTAAGAATATTCAGACAATGCAGGGTTTAAAACATGATTTTCTACTTTAGGAGCTGGACCGTTTAGTCAGTGCACTGGAATAAATATACTGTTCGGTTATTTATGCTCCACACTCACAGTGCAGAGCAGCAGGCGCAGTGAAAGTGAAACTTTTAACCGTTCATTGCACTGGGTCTCAAAGTTTGCTCTGAGTCACAAACAGCTGCACCTCTCATCTATCAATCTGATTTGATTAGCTCTGATTGAACTGGCCTTTCAATTAACCACCCTATGACTCTTAATAAATTGCTGCTGAGGAAAAATCAGAGGAGCTCATCAAAAAAAAAAAAAAAACCTTCAATTTTACAGGGGACACAGACTGATACACAAGAACACACAGGCAAGAAAAGAACACACAGGCAAGAAAAAAGGACATTTACAACCCCCCCCTAGAGTCAGCAAAATGGCAGAGGTCATGTCCATACATCAAATGATATATTGATAATGTTTTCTCTACCAGAAGGTTTGTAACCAGAAAAGTTGGTTCCCAGCTGAGACCAAAAAAACAGCAAATTGTCCTTGACCTGAAGTGCACACCATGATGACATCAGTGGGCGTGTCACATTCTACAGGATGGAGAAAGAGGATGGAGCCCTGCACACAATAGACTTCTATGTCAGTGGTTTTCAAACTTTTTGTGCCTTAGGCACACCAAAGGGCAAGCCAAAAGCTGTGCACACTAGCCTCTATAACATGTGTTATCACTTATCACATAAAATGCCATAAATGTTTTATTTACTAATATCAAATAACATTTTACAACCGACTATTACTCATGAAATATTTATTAACAAAATGATTCAAGAATCAATTTTAAACTTTTTTAAATTACATCAAAGCATCAATAAAACATCCATTTAAACAGGAAATGATGTAAGACAATGCAAGATAATGTGATGTGTCACACACTTGTGATTCCCTCATATGGACGGCGACAAATAAGTTCCCTGTGAAGAATTTCTTAATTAGATTACATTTTTTAGGTAGAGTTTGCCAACATACTGATACAGTCAATGCTACTGGGCGGCAGTAGCTCACTTCATAGGGACTTGGGCTGGTAGTCCCTGTTCAGACCAAAGTATGGAGCATGGACTGGTAGCTGGTGCCAGTTCACTTCCTGGGCACTCCTGAGGTGCCCTTGAGCAAGGCACCAAACCCCCCAACCGGGGTGTTATGGGCAGCCCCACTCTGACATTAAAATCTGCATCATCTCACACCATTTGAGAACCACTGTTCAATGTCATTCAACATTAACAGTTGGTATTTTTGTTTTTTTTAATTGATTTATTTAGAGGACAGTGCACATTAATGAACATTGCTGTGGTCAGTGCTTTTTTTTTTTTTGGATAACGACAGATATTAGTGGAAACAGAACTAAAGCTTGCAGGTAGTCAGTACAATCTGTCACCTTGCTACTGCTGTTTACTTCCTGTGTGAGTTGTTCAAAGATTACAGAGGTTTTGCTCAAAACTGGTGGAAACGCAGGCTGGTTCGCTAGATAACTCAAGAATCAGAGCTCATTTGGTGGGAAGGTGTAATAGTGAGAAAACAACACCCTTGCTCGTTTATTTGCTAGTTAGCACATTAGCTCATTTGTATTCTGTGTACATCATTTTTAGGACTGCAACTAATGGATTTTTGCCTAGTTTTGTCTGCCAGGTTACAATGATGAAACATGGGAAAATCTCCAGATTCCTGCATTTGAGTAGGTGGAAAAAGAGAATGTTCATTATTTTTGACTAACATTATTTACTTTTGTACAGTTTACAGATAATCTTAGCATTTCAAACAAGTAGCCACCTCTTCATTTTCCCAACAGTCCACTGTTCAGGTTGCTTTTGTGTCAGTGCAGCTGCTGCTCTTGTTTTTGTATTGAGAGCGGATGGTTGCATGTCTGCTTTGCTGAATGACTTTGGGAGTTTCTGGGCCAAACCAGATGACGTCAAACTGTCTTAATGAACTTCTGCTATTCTTTAAACAAATTCAAATCCCGCTGTTTGTTTACGCCCTCGAGATGTGGTGCTGAAGTGGAACTTCAGCATCTCACAAACAGACTTGCTAAAAGTTTTTGTAATCAGATGTAGTTACCGTGACAAGACTAAGGGGCAAACGGGGAGAGAGGGAGTGAAGGAGAGGTAGAAACGTCCTGTCAGAGCAGCGTCAGCAGTCAGGCTGGGAGACTGGCCCATCCATTACGATACCTGTCTTCCAGAGGCAGCCAAGGCATGCCCTGCTTTCCCCTTATGAGGCAAATTGCGGGCGGTTGAAGCTGGGGGTTAGGTCCCCTCTTTCTCTTTTCCCTCATGCGTTGCAGTTTATAGCACAACCCCACCCTCCCCCTCCTGCCTCCACTTCCCCATCCCCCTGCCGCTGCCTACTTTGCTTGCATAGACCTGAGCTGATATGCATTATCGCTGGGCTTTTCGCTGAAAGCCAGTCACTTTGCATGTGTCCTCTGCCTGGCTCAGCACGGGGAGGGGGAAAAAAAGACTCCCGGGTCAACAGTGCGTGTGCTGATGGAGGCAGGTGAAAGTGAGATGGACTGTCAGGCTTCTTAATAACGCCCGTAGAGAAATAGTCTCTCAGACCACCACTCTGTACTTTCTCTAAGCCGCAACTCTCATGGCAGAAGCTCTGTTTCCTATCCAAATTTGCTACATGACTGGATGCTTTTTTCCCAGCTTTTTCTTCCCCTCTCTCTCGTATTTCCCTTTTTATTTTCCTCCCCCAACTCCCAGCGCACTCGACTTTATGAATTTACTTAATTGACGCTGGTGAGGAGCATGTGGGACTTTGAGCTATTGATTTGCTGTAGGCTTCAGCGCAGTTGGAAATACCAGTCGGTCTCTAGGGTGGACTCATGAAGCTTTCTACCTCCAGTCCCCCAGCACAGGGAAGCCGGCCTTTACAATAGATTTCTTCATAATGTCACTGTGGAAAGCTAATGCTTTCACTGTATGGAGGGCTCCGCCGTCCCTAAGGAGCGTTCGCCCCTTGACCACATTTGTCATACTCTGGAAGCCATATTGTACAGCTCCTTGCCCTGATAATTCTCTTGACAAGGGTCCACAACCAGGAGTAAGTCAGCTAAAGCTTTATTTTGCTACATCAAAAAATGTCACAGGGGGTTAAGAATGCCATGGTGCCACATGTAGCCCAGTGGCTATGACAAAATGCCTGCCTCTTTATAGTTGTACTGTATGAGAGCGGAGTTGAAGAAAAGATGGAGGGAGACTTTAAGAGAATTACCAATTTCCTACGACTTGGATCTTACTTGTAATAGGGGAGAGCGGGGCCGGTTGGGACAGGGGACCATGCCTTTTTTTAGCAAGTTAAAAACTATGCTCATACTAAGCCACACCTTCGCTTTTCACCTCAAAGTGAAGACCCTCTGACTATTCCTCACATTTTATTCACAGTTTGGGAATCTACAGTATGTAGGTTAACATTTGGCCTTTATCTACCATATTGTTTTTAGTTATGCCACACACAAACATATTGCTGGAAAGTCAACCTGTTGATGCCAGTGCTGGCTGATTTAGCTAGTTCAAAGTGTGTCTGTATTCCCTGGGACAGTTGGAAATTTACCCATGGGGAGTTGGGACAGAATTATTTGAAGTTCCTACCTTGTTACAAATAAACATAAAGTAAATAAAAGCAAGACAAAGGCTTTTCATAGTTTAACTTGTGCTTTAAGTCATGTTTAGCCTGAGATTTAGACTGCTACAATGAGTTAACATGTTAACAAAATGTTTTCAATAACTCAGCCCATGGTCAAGACATTATAGCTCCCCAAAAGTCCAAAGGTGAAGCCAAAATGTCATCAGTAAAGGTCATTAACCCCGCCCCCTCCAAGTTGTTATTCTATTTTTGTTTTGTTTTGTTATGTTCTTCAAAATGAAACAAGCTTAATAGCCTTAATAAACCTATAAGCTACATGTAGCCACCACATTGAGCTGAAATGAAACTCAAAAGAAAGCCAAATTCCAAATCTGCAAATACAGAGACGTTCAAATTTAGACTGCATTTTTTATTGTAGTTTCTTTTTATCCTGGAAAGGCGGAATCTTGGGAAAATGCACTCCTTGTACATTTAATAAAATTGTGCCTCTCACATTTGAATTGGGCGGTAAAGACATAATCTGTTTGTAGACACTTGTATCTGTTCAGGAATCAAAATATTTTCATTGCGATTTAAGTCGTTTCAGTCATATCAATACAAATGTGTCCCAGCTGACCCCGCTCTCCCCTACTGGCCTTCACGTCTAATGGCACCAAGTTAATTACTCAGATTATTAATGACAATAATGACTTGGTAATATCGCTAAGAAGCAGTCTGACAGGTCAGGAAACACGAGCAGTCAGACAATCAGGCGCATTTTAAACTAATCCCCAGTTTGGTCGCACTAAATTGGAAAAGAGAAAAATAGTCCGCTGTGAACATCCATCACAGTTTACAGACTGAAGTCCTGGTTCAACTTTGACCCACCGTACTTGCTGTAATTGTGGGCACGCAGTTTTATTACTAATTATTATCGACATTTCGGCTGCACTCACTTTCGCTTTTACCTTCAAATAAACCTGCTTCTTGCCCCATCAGATTTTATTGTAGCAATGTCACCGTGTCTCCAGATCCCAGCAATTAACATGACTATAATGTTACCAAAACCAATGGAAAAACCTACAAATCCAGGTTGTATGAAATTTTCCTTTCAAGGAATAGAAGCAGGAGCAAGACTGTGTGACCATGACAGAGAAAGTGCCAAAAGAAAGAGTGTGTTCTTGTTCACAGCCATCTTCCTCCAACGCCTGTCGCTGGAGGTGATTTTTGAAAAGGAGCCACAGGTCTCGTCTTTCCCTGTTCGCTTTCTCAGGGAGCACCATCGTCATAATGAAGGTGTGTAATAGAACATGACACCATAATTATATTCTCCCAGTTAAGAGGCAGTGTTTACAACAAGCACAAGGCTGCCTTTATTTTCTCCCTCCTTACACACACTCACTCTCTCTTTGTCTCGCTCTCTTGCCTGCCCCGTCTTCGCTTCATATCATGTGCCATTTAATTGCATTAAAAAAAAATGCTTGATGAAAAAATGAAAAAAGTAAATTGCTTTAAATTGCCTGTCACAGATTGTGTGGAGTCGCCGAAGAGCAATAAGACTTGCGCATTGTGTTGGGTGCTGGGTAAGCAAGATTAATGTGTCTGCTGCCAATTTTCGAATGCCCCGTGATTCCATGCTCAAAGAATTGCTTGGGATAACATTTTGAATCAGGACAATTAGCTATTAAATGTATCTATCGGTTTTATCGAACACAAGACCATGAGGATAGAGACAGGGACGCAGAGAGTCACACAAATGCATTTGTCAATACATATTGGATCTGGCCAGCTAATGGCCTTTCAAGTACACATGTGCCGTTACACGCAATGGCCTGGGTGGCATTTTAGCCTAATCTAGACTTGGGAGTGACCTCTTAGAGTAGGCCTACTCCTCTTCTCTCCTCTGTCTACCTCTCCCACCTTCTCTTCCTGTTTTTCTTTTTCTTTTCCCTAACGAGGGATATGAGCGACACAGCAAAGCACCCTATCGCGCCCGTTGAGCCAAAGACTTCCACAGCAACCCAGAAAGAGCCCCGGGGGTGCAATTAAAAGTGAGAGAGGAGAATGTCAGCCAGGGGGATGAGCAAGGAAGAGGAGAGGGGTTGAGGAAGGCAGGGGCGATGGGGAGGGTTGGGCATCGGTGCCACAGGTAACGTGGTCATGTTACAATCCACAAAGGAGACCCTTAAAGGCGGCTAATGTGCAGAGGTGTCAGCAGCAGGTTGCTCCACCATCTCTTTGGCCTCCTCCCTCCCTTCCTCCTCCTCCTCCTCCTCCTCCTCCTCCACACCTCATCTCAGACACAGTTTGTTAAGAGGACCCAGCCTCAGAGTAGGTGTCATTCACAACTCATGTTATGCTGCTCGCTGGAGAAATTTACAGCTAAATCCCAGAGTGTGGTTTGGGAAAACCGTGCGCTCGACCCAAATCCGGGGCTCTCCATTTGTCTTTTTGCCCATGTGGGTTAGTGGTTCACAACCGAGTTCCCAATGGCAAATGATTAAAAACTGTGTAGCTGGGTGAACTTTTGCTCTCCAAATGTGTAAAAACAAGCCGTGTGTGTGTCCCCTGTCCTTGCAGCAAAATGGACTCAGATGTGACCAAAAAATAAAAGGTCCCTGTCAATACATATTGATCTTTTGTTTAGCTGAGAAACAGAGTCTAGACACACTGCCGCATTGTCTTGAAAATAACTTCGCCCCGCACTCCAATCTGACATACAGAAGCGCACGCCTCACAGATTAAGGCGAGGAAATTGATCACTAAAAGGAGATTTCAGACAGATGGGGGATATTACCACAAAGGAAAATAAAAACTGTCTACGGATTGAGGAGGGCAAAAATCATCATCATAAAATGCCGGCGAATAAACAGCTGAAAATCCCCAGTCAAATTGGAATGCAAAGCTGAACCGAAATTCCTGACTGAATGTCAGTGCTGTAGTGCAAAACACCAGAGTCCTCTAGTCCAAATTAGGATTCAACCTACAACACTGGAATAGCACCAAGATTTAGTTAACGGTTCTCTAAGTCCCCTTTCTGCTTCTAAATAGCACATTAAGTTTCACTCCAAGATGTGTTGCCAACATTTCAACTTATTCCTAACAATATCATTTAAAGGATGTTGTTGGATGCTTATCTGCAAACTACTAACATATCTGAGGAAATATTAAGAAATACACAAGAGGACACATGAAGCTTTGGTATAAGCCCTCAAATTGTGAACTGTGTGGTTAAAGTAATACTTCAATCTCCACAAGATCATTTGTATATCAGTAACTCGCACAATGTTACATTGAATTTGTGAGGAAAACTTTGTTTTTGTTCACATGCCTCTGCTGTGAACGAAGAATCCAAAAAGGTGAACATTCTTCATGAACTGAAGTCATTGGGGTCCACGTTTAACAACAGCAAAACTATATCAAAAACATCCTTTTACATACTCTCAAACAACTTGTTCTGTATGATCCAAGTCTCATTTATCTAGTTGTAACCTCAGTACTTTAATAACACAAGCATTTTTGGTAAAATGTTACTATTTAAAGGTCCAGTGCGTAGGATTTAGAGCCATCTATTGACAGTAATGGAATGTAATATTCATAACTATTTTGATGATTATTTTATCATCATCTGATCATAGAAACCGTGTTTACGTTACCTTAGAATGAGCCATTTATATTTACATACAGAGTCTGCCATGTTGTTCTACAGTAGCCCAGAATGGCTACATCAAACACGAGCTTGAGATAGCTTCCGCTGTTTCATGTCGGCCACTGTAGTTCTCCTTCAGAAGTTTTAGTTCTGCAACCCCCTCGCTAGATGCCGCGAAATCCTACACACTAGACCTTTAAAACACTTCTACATAAACAATCTGTGCCTTTCACATTGGGGTTGGGCTCTGAAAAACTTGACACTTTCTTTGCAGACATCTGTATCTGCAAAACAACTTAATTTTGACTTTTAGTTTCACACAAGGCACGGACACTGGTCTCCTGGGTCAAAGTCCTGTGCTTGTTGGACCCAACTATTCTATGAGGGCTTTAGCACTCTTAATCCTGCATCTAGTAATGATGCGGACGGGTTTACACTGACGTCTGTAGAAAGCCTGATGTGTCTCAAACAGATGCTAAAGCAGTATGTTTTCAGACTAGGCTGGTAAATGGATGTCTTGATGTAATTTTGCTGTTGTTAAATTTAACAACAGCAAAATTACATCAAGAAATTGAGGGAACCCTGTGACCTAATATACCACAAATGTTTGTCTTTTTTGGATTCTTCATTTACTGTAAAGGATTGCAAAAAGAAAAGAAAAAGAAAAGTTGTCTTCTCTGAATTCAGCCTAATACAGGGTAAATAATTGATCTGCAAATGATCATATGAGGGGCTGACATATTCCTTTAACCAATGTCTGGATCATACATCACATATAGGGATGTGGGACTGTGCCTTTGACTGAATGACAGCAATCCAAACAAATTAGCTCATACTATCCCTGTCAGCGGCAGGGGTGTGCCCACAGCATTCATCCCAGTGCTCCGCTCCAGAGCTCACTGCAAACACATTACCTTGCCTCGCTGCCCAAATGCATACCAAATAACCCATATAAATCATACAATCTGGGCCAAGTCAATGAGAGCCCCCTATTTTCCCTGTTTTCTAGTTATTTCCACAGTGCCATCATTCAGCAGAGCTTGCATCACTCAGTCCGAAGCTCTAACAGCCGTCGCCGGAGTGGCCCAGTTTAGAACCCACCGAGGGCTCCTGAAGTAACCCTTCCTCTAGTGCACTTGATTTTATGTCTCCACAGCCTGGACTAAATTGAGGGTTGCCAGCTCTCCACACAGTGCTCTGTTTTTCAGCTCACTCCCTTTTCTTTCTCCCTGTTGTCACTTTGACAAAAACAAAGATGGGATTCTATGAACTTGCACCAGTGTTTATGGCTGTGTTTACCATCGAGCGGCACAGCAGCTGAAGAGGACCCTCTCAGCACATTATTTTAAAGGGTCCCTCTTCTCTGAAGTCACTCCAGATTCTCTTAGTATATTAGGGCAGCATCATTTTGTTCCAGCTCCAGTGCCAAATAATAACTTTCAGCCCTGAAATATGGTTTTGAACTGTGCCATCATAAACAACAGAGACTCTCACTTTTTAGCGTGCAGTTTCTGATTCCACTTCTCAGAATTAATTGACTAAATGGGAGCTTAAAGTCATTATCTCCCCTTGCCAGTTTCTCCAATCCTGCGCTAGGGGCTAATAAATGGAGGTTTGATTTCGCTAAATGTCCTCTCGCGAAGATTAATAACGCCTAGTACCCCGGTGGCAAACAGATGTGGTCATCCTTGCTCAACGGCAGAACAAATGGGCACGAGACATCCTCACACATAAAGAGCAAAGAAATAATAGCTTAATGGCATTCATCCGGTGACACGTTTGCAGATGAGACATCCTCGGTTGTTTGCTTTTCCTGTGTGTTCACCGGAGCACATGTTTTGTCACCAGCCGCCGTGTGGTCTGACACAGCTCTCTTCAGAGGCACTGACAATGGCAGAGGGGGGAGGGATGGGAGGATGGAGGAGGCTCAATGGAGGGGTCTGGCGGCTTCCTGCTTTCCCCACTGTGGCCTTTGTGGTGATACACTGGTGGTTATGGGAGCCTCCGACTCTATGCAAATCAGTGTTTGCTTCCCAAGTGTTTGTGTGTGCCATGTGCAGTCAAGCACGAGAGTCTGTTTTTTCTGTACATTTAGCCCTGAACAATCAGGAGCAAAAGGCCAGAGCTGCATCAATGCAGGAATATTATTCACATTAAATCACGTAATTAAAATATGTTACTTCTATATCAATAATGTTGCTTACCTCTTGATAATATTGCCCTGCCAGAATATTAGATCACACTGCAGCTGCTGTTTCTTAAATGAATAGTGCGTCTCTGGAAGCAGATGCATTGATTGGCCTACACAAAGGTCAAACTTGGTGCAGTGAATTGAAAATCAGCGAAGGAGTTGTGTTCCCACGTTCGTCTCAGCCTCCCGTTGTGACAATTACATGAGAAGGAACGACATGGAAGCACATTTCCATCCAGGCGTATATTGACTGTAGCGGTGGGTCAGCAGCACAACAGCTACAAACACAATTGTCACACAACACTAAATAATACATAGAGCTAAAACAAAGACATTGCACACCTAAAATATGGCCCTAATAAAAGGCTGCACAGACACAATGTGTCTCACCCCTCGACTAAGACTAATGACCTTTCCTCGAAGCCCACCATAAAATAACACGGCGACAGTTAGGAGCACCTGTTTTTACATTATTAATACCAGAGGCTTCACACACACTCAAAAGCTAGAGATGTGCCCCAACACTATGGCTTTTGACTGTTCTTAAATTGGACAAAATTCTCTCAAACTGCACCCAACTAAAACCACTGAGGCATTCGAGTGTTAAGAAAGCCATTTGTCACAGGCAGGACTTCTGCCAGGGTATCAGCACAGCCTCGGGATAAAAAACAAATGAAAATAATACAAATTGCATGAATGCCATTCAAGAATAAGCCACACAATTTGTGATGCTATCTGAATTCAAATGCCTTGTATAAATACATATTTCGTTAGCAAAGCTCCTCAAGAAATGAAAGGGGGGGATTTGCTGGCTTTTCATTCGTTGCCGTACATTTTGAAAAGATCATGCAATACTAACAGTGGTGCCCCCAGAAATTTTCCAAAGTGGTGGCCACTGAAAATCTTGGGGTGGCACACCAAAACCAAAAGGAGGAAACTTATTTCGGCTGCTTGTATTGGAGATCTCATTCTTTTGGTCACTACCCAAAACTCATGACCATCTGTGAGGGTCACAGCGTAGCTGGACCTGTAAATGGAGCTTAGCTCCCTTTTTACCATGATGGTACAGCGCAACACCGGCATCATTGCTGACGGGATTATATATCTCATCACGTGTTCCTGGGAGGACCTCAGGATTCCCCAGTAAGAGCTGGAAAGTTCCTGGGGAGAGGGATGTCTGGAGTACCTTGCTCAGCCTGGTGCACCCACGACCCAGCCCCAGATAAGCAGATATGGATGGATAGATGGATGGATGGATGGATGGATGATGGATGGACGGAGGCACGGATGGTTGGATGGAAGCCTTCTCAAGTTTAGGGTTACCCATTTTCATTCAGATATCTTAAGGTAAGAGTACAAGGTACCTTTGAAAATGGCCATGCCAGTTGCTCCCTCTCCAAAAATAAGCCTTAACTTGGAGCACTATTTACCTGCTTCCTGACAAGTTATGCCAACACAGTCGGTGCCATGGATGCCTTAAACTGTCTAGGTTTCACAAAATACCATTACCTCCATGAGCGCGCAACAGCCTCTTAAAGACAGCCGTGTCAGCCTCCAATTATTTTAGCAAGGGGGACAGTGGGGGGACCAGCAATTGTATCAGAGTGGCCATGCCCCCCCCTGGCCCCCTCTTGGGGACACCACTGAGTATTGCTGCTAAAATAAGGATATTTCTGGAACCGTCCACAATCCAGGCACGTCAAAAGGGATCCGGGCGTTGTCTGAGATGAACAACAGACGGCCATGATCTTCTCTGACCTTAACTGTGACTCATGTTTATTTACCTCGGCTAGTTATCCCTGAGGGACAGCAGCCTCATCATTGAAATGAGCGCTGTGATGGGTTCTTTTTTTATTGCCACTCCTGGGAACGGACAACTCTAATGAACAAAGAAGCCTGATTGATCCAAGTTAGCATTTGATTCCCGAGCACTGCCGAGACACACGATTCAATACGCTGGCATGCCACTGGAGCACCCCTTGAACTTTGCTGTACACACATCTTTAATCACACTCACCTTTTCTCGTGGCTGGTGTGACTTCCAGCTTATTTGTAATTACCAAGCTCCTCGGGGGGGTTGGCTGAACAACAGGCCCGGCCATAGGTCACGGAGAGACACTGTAGCTGGCCATATGGGCTCCGGGCCCAGGGGCAGAGAGTGGGTGGACGCCGGCTTTGGCACCGGCAAGTTACCAGAATGGTCGGAGCAGGGGATTGAATTATTCGGAGACAGGAGACAGCCTTATCGAGCGGCGGCCACATTGCACTGACGTTTTCACCCCAGTTTCTATTTCCCATTTCACACTTGGACTATTGCCAGATAGGATATGTTCAGCCATCTCGTTTTACCCCCAGATTCAAAATCGCCAGCCACCAGTCAAAAGAGGGTATAGTGCGTTATCTATCACCACCGCGCCACCCTCCTTTCTATCCCCAAACCCTCTTGTGCCCCCCTCCTTCCTCCCCTGTTGTCGCCAGCGCAGCAACAGCACGGTGTTATTACAGATAAACAATCAATACTGCATTAACGTGTCCACGGAGGCTACCTGGAGTTAAACAGGCAGACGAGGAAAATAATTCAACCCAATGTCATGGGCGGACTTCAAGCAACTAATCTTGCTCATGAACCGATATATATATGTATTGAAAATTCAGGCCACTTTCTTTCATTATCCTCAGCCATCATTTCTTTGTGTTTGAGGTCGCCAGATACATTCCTTTTCCTTCCTCTCCTCACTGGTCACAGAACGAAACCGCACTGCATTAAAGAAGTAATACCCTACTTTATAGCAAAGGTGACCATGGATATTGGAGAGCAGGGACCCATACGATCGATTTGGAGCGAGGAATGGAAATTTTAACATGATTCCCAGCCAGGCATTTTAACTCAGGAGTATTGGACCCCTCTCTTTTGATGACTGCTTCCAATCCAACTCCATTTCAAAATTCGGATGACGTCTTTATTTAAGGGAAGGGCAGTGAGAGAGGCGAGCCCCGGGGCCCTCTTGTTGGCTGTGTGGTCCTATTCCCTTCTTTGCGAGGCTTGTATGCAGCAAATTTGCATCTACATTCCCAATGCTGCCTGTGAAAAAGGCTTTTTGTTCAGAACCTCTGTGAAAAAATGAAAACAAAGGCGTTCTTATGAGGAGGCCCAACAAATAGTCCCTGCCGCTCCCTCTCAGACTGGAATTAAATACTCCTCATTCCATCCTCATTCATTAGCCCCCACGCCCACAGCCCGAACACCGTACGGGGGTATAAAACACCTCACACGCACGCACACAAAATAAAGGAGTTGGACTTGGCTGAATGATTGCAGAGACTGTTTACTAATACTGCTGCTCACTCTGCTTTATTACAGAGTGCCAGGCTTTCCATTACTGCAAAGGGAGAGAGAAAGGGAGGGGGGGGGGGCGGGGAAGCAGACGAAGAGAAAGGAGTGAGAGGGAGAGAGACTGCCAATGTCAGATTAAAAGAAGAAGAAGAAAAAAAAGAATGGCTCAGTTGATTTACACCTTCATTACTCTCCCCTAACTCTGCTTATTGCAAATCATGATGCTGCTTTATGAGCTGAATCCTCTATTACGACAAGGCCGGGAAGACGGTGCTTTAGTCCATAAAGCAACCGTACAGTAACCGCCACCCGGCAGCACCCGATCCACTCATCCTACCACCCAGCTGCCAGAGGGGAAGAGAAGCAAGACAGAGACCGAGCCGCTGCCGAAACTCGTTCCGGCGCGCAAACCCCCTCAGAGCTCGCTCGTTTGTTTGCTCGCTGTCCCTGTCCCTGGCCTTGTGCCCGTGGACAACACACCCAGATTTCTCAAAGCCAGGTTGTCAAGGAAGTTAGTGGGCGCGCAGCTCTGTGGCTACGCTGGGAAGGAACTCACAGCGAGTGTTTAGTGTTAAGTGAGCGGTGCCATGTTTAAGTCAACAAACATGTAAGGCGCTGGAGGTGTGTGTTTACCATCTCCCCACCGCTGTGTGATGAGGTGCTACTGATGCGTTTACTCGAAGAGCTTTGTGTGTTTAGATAGAGCAGAATGTTGTTGTTTTTTTTACTTTTATTTATTGAACCAAGGGGAGGTCTTAGGAGCACGCTTGCACTTTTTTCTCGCAATGATTAAATTTGTGTGTGTGTGGTGAGCAGGTCCAAGAAGAAACGCTGGGGGAAGCCAGGTGCAGGACCTAATAAATCAGCAGATAGGCTGAAGCGTGTAGGTGAGCACGGGTGTCAGTGTGCTGATGTAAACAGGGCGCGGGTGCGTTAAGACACACTGGATGGAGGTTTGTTATGTGTATGTAACACGCTGCTCCGGCCTGGCCTGTCTGACTCCCATCTGGAACAGGGTTGACAGAAAAGTTGACAGATGCTTCGCCAACGTCCATTATTTATGAGACTGAGGAGATCCACACTGCATTTCACAAGTGTCTGCTTCTGCTACTGTAGGTCGAGTTCTGACATTGTATTCTGTGTGTGCCCACACATACACACATCCGCTTGCTTCCTCGTGCCTGTGGTGGAAGCTGATGAGTGAATACACAGGTCCACCTTTTTTTCTTTTTTTTTTGCACGTTTGCTCCAATGCACAAGTGTGTGCTTACGTATTTGTGTTTGCACATTCACTCCAGACCCAAGTAACCACTCCACCTGCCTCTGTGAGTCTAACCCTTGACCCCTGGAGTGTCATTAAATCCCTGCTAGACAGGCAGCCCTTCAGCTCCTGCATGGAGGGCCGTACACCAGCAGACTCCTGCTCTCTTAAAACCCACTTAGAGGCTTACAGCTGGGAGGCCCGACCATCCGATTGAATTAAGGCTATGATTAATTGAATCTAGTGGTGAGTAACTTGAGTGACTGATGTCTCGTAGGACCAAAGGTCTAGACACAATGCTTCAGAATAAAGCTATAGTCATTTATTCAGTGACATCACAGGCAGTTTCAGTATGCCTCAGGCATGGATGGTTGCCTCTAATATTATTGCTTGGAGTGCTGCTTTAAGCCCAATACTACCGGCAGCACTGCTGCTGCTGCTCAGCGTGCCAGTGTTAATAAGAGGCACAATATAATTAATACAAATGGAATGTTTAATGCAATTTTTCCATTTCAAAGAAATTCCCCCGGCATCTTTCCCAACAACGAATTCAACTCTCTTGCATTGTCCTCAGGCAAACAATAACCCAAGTTTGGCATTACCTTCATTAGATCAAACTCAATTATTGCAGAGCGCTTGCAGCTCCTCTGGCGCAGGGGCTGCCTGCTCCAGCAACTTGAAGGTCCTCTGGCAGGTCCTGCCCCATTTGTCTTTGATGGACAGCAGCGTGAAACAGTAATTGGAGGCCTGCGAGACCCATACACATCCGTTTGTCAGTTATTCATGTCAGAGCACAGTGTTCAGCTGTTGGGGTTCTCAAAGAATGACCTTTTCTCAAAGGGGACAGGTTTTCCCCACTGTCTGAGAGACACCCTGGGAATTATTCAGCCCAGTACAGTACTGCGCTGTTATTACTGTGTGTCCCATGTTGCTGCAGAAAGCTTGTATTGTGTCCTTCCCTGAGGAATATACAGTCCTCGCACGCTTTGATTCGCCAGGTAGTTTGTGCGGGAGGTCTTTTTATTTCTCTCTTTCACAATGAACCATCCTAATGTTTTGAGAAGTAGCAGAACAATGGCAGAAACCTCTCTTTTTCACTCTGGGGATTGAAAGTAAATAGGACCTTTGCTGATGTGTTTGCCTGTTCATTTACAGCACCTTAGAATACAGCTTGCACATTGTACCTCGACGGAGAAAAAAAGGAAAAACTCACAAAGGCATTCTGCAGGACAATAGCGCAGCGGAGGAAACGGGTGCACAATGGAGTCCAGATATCATTCACAACATAGACAGGAGACCATTATCCACAGAGGGAGGGGCCCATCTGAAGGTGACAGGTTTGGGAGACAGAGGAATTGTGTGCGCTACGTTGCCACCAAGACAACTCTCTCCCTGAAGCCTAACCTACGAGGACAGGTTTTTGCAGCGCCGATGTCCGCTGGGTTGAGGTGTTACACGTCATCTGCAATAACCTGGATCATTACTCCTGGAGGCTGTTAGAGGGGAAAATCACATCACTCTGCTTTCACCGCTGCCAAGAAAAATTGACACGCTAAAAGTCACACAAAGGCGCACCTCAATATGCACACGCACGCACGCACAGAAGGCCCACAAACAGCCTCGCCGGCATCACCGTCTCTCTTCGCACTTGCAAACAAATACACACACATGTAATCACACACCTGTAATCTATCACATACTGTCAGGGATGTCTGGGGGGTTAACATACCAAGTGGTATCCCAGCAGCGTCCCACCAGCCAGTGTTGCCTGAAGCTGACAGCTCTCACTGCGGCTGCCTTGCAGGAGTAAAGTAAGCATCATTATCGCCTTCTCTCTTGCCATACCTCTCTCTGGTTGGAACAAGTGTAACGTTCTCCCGAAGTCTCCCCTTCTTTTATCCACAACCCGACCCTTTTCCCTTCACCGCCGACTCTGTCTTCATTGTACTCCAGTCAGGCGCTAATGCTCCTTGTCCTGTGGCTGGACTCTCTGATCTCCTATTACCCTCTCGTCATCCGACAGTCAATATTATCCCCCCCCCCCCCCCCCCCCCCCCCCCCCCCCTTTTCCTGACCAATCCTCCCCTCTCCTTCCTTTTGCTTTCACAAAAGTCTCAAAAGTCAGACAGACAATGTTGCCCCCCCCCTTCACTTCTTCATGCACTTGCTCGTCTTCCATACACTTATTAACTGGCTGTCATGTTCAGCAGCCTTCCCCCAGACAGTGTTTAGCGTTCCTCAGTCCACTTACTGCAGCCAGAGTTAAGCCTCTGGGCTTTGCACAGACAGGAATCCAACTAGAGGGGTAAGGCAGGACCTGCGGACATGATCTGTCTGCTGCACTCACTCAAACTCTTCCTCCTGCACTAGCTACCTCGAGCCACGACCAAAACACACACATCATCCAAGACGTTACATTACATTTGGGATGTTTTTTTTTCTTCCCTGTAGAGTAACATAAGGTAGAAGAGGAGCAGATGACCAGATTAGGGAAATTTAAACAACTACTTTTTTTTCTAAAATAAAAACTGATCGTTTACTTAGGGTTGAAGGATGGAAACTTGGACAGAATTCCCCATTTTGACTGTGACAGTGAATTGAAAATGCAGATAGCATATCTTCCTATCACTATACTTAAATTACATAACTTTCTCTCAAGTTTTAGTAGTTCCATACCTGCAGACACCTCACAGTAGGGATGCTTGATAAGACTAGTAGGTCGTCGTTATCTGCAGATATCGGCATCAGCCCAATATGACCATTTCTGCCCATGCAACAGGCCCATAAGAGGATGCTTTAATTATGTGATTTTAATTAGTGGAAATAGGTCAGATTTGCCCTGGTTTTATTGTCAGGATCGTCTAAAGGAGAGCATCATCCAGACCGGTTAAAGGAGGACGGATTTCACAGTTCAATTTGAAAATGTTAAAAGTATAGCATGTTGTACATGTAACTCAAGTTGCCCAGTGAATGTGTTTATTTCAAAAAGCAATGTATTTAATGTCTACACCTGCCAGTGGGCCATCACATTAAGATTTGGCATAACAATATGTTAATTCCACTACAGGAGAGACTCAGTGTTCTCTGCAATTAGGTGGAAATTGGCAATCAGCCAAAATGAGTTGGATAATATCGGCATATTGGATATCTGCAAAAAAATCCCCAATCTGGCATCCCTACCTTGAATAGGGCTGCAGTCATAGACTGTATAAGATAACGGACATAGCATTGTGACGTCACACATTGGTTTGTGGACTAGAAGTAGCCATTTGGATGAAAGGGTGGCAAAGCAAGGGGTTGATCTGACTGAGAAACGCAAAGTGTCACGCAAAGTGGCCACGCCCTTATTTATGTGTCACTTTAAGATTTAATAACAGGTAAACAGGTGAGTTATAAAAACATTCACTTGCCGTACAGTTGTGGTGTGTCACAGAGGAGTTAAAAAAACAGAAAATATTCACATTAAGAGTTGATATCAGAGAGAATTTTGACTTTTTTTTCCTGAAAAACTTAAACTGATTAATGGGTTGTCAGATTAGTTGGTGTTTAATTTAATAGCTGACGACTAAACGATTAATCATTTGAGCACGTACTGTTCCCCACAGGGCATAAAATCTATGCAAGCAAGATGCGAGAGCATCTTAAAGACTAATTTTTGATCAAGTTCGTTCTTCATTTTACATCAAATGTAAATCAGTGGGTTCATTTTTTTACCTCTGCTAAGGAAGTTGTATTGTCACCTCTGTGAGTTAATCTGGACGTGAGCAGGGTGTTGGAAAAACTCATGACACAAATTTCCATGAAATTTGGTGGGGAGATCAGCCTCGAGCCAAGGACCAGTTGATTAGATTTTGATAGTGATCTGGATCTGTGATTTCCACTATTAGATGATTATTGTCCCCCCCCCCCTCACATATTGGATACAGAGATTTAATTCCAAATCCAATCCAAACCCTAACGTTACACTCGCAGGGTCAAGAAATCGATTTCACCTTAAATTTAAGAAAGAGGGAATGTTCGACGTCCTTGAGGGTGGCTTCCTTCTAGTTTTTCTGCTCACATTTTAGATGACACCCAAACAGAATTCGACTCCCAGGCTCAACTCCACATTGTGTGGTAGCTACAATACCAGATTTGTCATCTGCCCCTTCCTTCTCCTCCCTCCCCTTCCTGGGGCAAATGGTGTAAGAAATGAGACGTGGCTGGTGGATATACTTTCATGCCCCTGCTTTACCAGTGTCATTTCGGCAACTCTGAAATTGTGCCATGGTCTACGGGGCTTTGTTGTAAATCACTATCTCCCACTGTCAGACTGCAGTCTGCTGTACACTGTGGATGCCTGGCTTTCTGCTGCCTCCTGGGTGACTAATATATCTTGTTAAATTGTGCTGAGAAGCGTGCGGAGAACTGTACACCTTCACTCTTTGTACCGTGTTTGTTTGCTTGCATTTGTGCCTGTGTGTGCTTGTGTGTGCCTATACTTCAAAATGTGTGTTCATCTGCATGTGTGTCTACGTTTTGTGACTGAATAGGTAGGTGGGGATGTTACTTTTGCAAATATGTTCACTAAACTCCACAAGTCTGTCAGGCTTTGTTGGTAATTCAGTTAGATTGCTATTCGGCCAGCTTCTGCTCACCACCACCACCACCACAGTATCGGAGTTGTGAAGCTATCTCTCAGCCACTTCATAATTAGAAAAGCTGTGGAGCCAAGCCACAGTTTGAGGGGGAAGAAGGAGAAAAAAAGCTGTTGGCAGACTGCATTATTCAACATTGGCAGCAATTTACTGTCTCCCACCCCAAAGACATGAATCTAAGTGATTTCATAGTCACATCCGTCCTTGTGTGCCATACTGTATAAAGCTGGACTCTTCTCTTATCACCGCTCTTAAGCCATGCACTGTGTACTATCAGCTTCATCCAGCTCTATACATTCCAGCCCAGTCGCCAGTAGAAAATGTTGGCATTGTATGTTTCTGCAAACCATGAATACCTTACATTTGTATGTTTCATATGTATCGTGATAGCCTTTATAAAGTGATGTTGTATGTAAGCTGACTTTGTCATCGGGAGGTGGAAGGGATGGTGGATGGTGTGAACCTAGGCCAGACATCTGGCAAGACCACTGTGGACCACTGTTCAAGACCAACACATAAAACTGGTTCTGTATTAGCAAACCATCACTAAGTTTCCAGCGACTTTTTACCCGCGAAATGTAGGTTTTTGTTTTTTTTAGTGACCCCTCACTAATGGCTTTTTTCCACTAAGAAAAATGCCACAAACTGCTTTTTTCTTCCACTGAGACATCACTGCATTTCCCTCTGGGATCGTCCATTGTTTTAGGAGTCATTGCTGCATTTCAAGCAGCTTTTTAGCCAACCAAACTTTTCGCTTTTTGCCACCAAACATGTTTATTTCTTGTGATCCCTGACTGGTTTTTTTTAGCGACCTGTGGCTGTATTTCTACCAGGGATAGTGCCACAAAATGTGATTGTTGTTTTTTGCGTGTCATCCTTGACTTTCCGGTCGCTTTTTAGCCACCAGTCATGGGTGTTTTTTAGTGACCTGTTGCTGTTTTTCCACTGGAGATCGTGCCACAAAAAACTGTTGTTTATTTTAGTGAATCATCCCTGACTTTCCAGCAGCTATTTAGCCGCCAAACATGGATTGTTTTTTGTGACCCCTCTCTAATTGCTGTTTTTCCACCAGATTTAGTGCCAGATTTTGTTGTTTCAGTGATGCACCGCTGTGTTTCCTTCTGGGGTACTGCCATCAAAGGTAGTTGTTTTTAGCATCACTGTGTTTCCAGCAACTTTATAGCCACCAAACATGGGTTAGTGATAGTGCCACAAGAAACAATGTTTTTTCACATGACATTGCTGTGTTTTCTCACAGCATGGTGCCATTAAAAGCAGTTGATTTTGAGCCAGCAAACTTTGGGTTCTTTTGCAACCTATCACTGTTTTTCAACAAGGGAATAGTGCCACAAAAGCCAAAACATAATCTCTTCCTAACCAAAACCAGATGGTTTTTGTGCCCAAACCTAACCACATCTTAATTAAAGCACTGTTGAAATATAAAGAAATGTTAAGTCACAACGTATCTGCTACATGTAAATTTAAAAATGTGATGTATCTGCTGTTCGCAGAAACGTGCAACGCCAACCTTTTTTTCTGGAGACTGGGTTGTACTCTCACACAGCATATGCTTCATATCTCTGTCCTACCACTTTGAAAATAGATTTATGAGTATATTTTTGTGTAATTGGTGTTCTCCCGCACAAAGCAGGGAGAGATAATTACCCATTGTTAAGTGAGGTGTAAATTGTCTGATCCGTGTGTATTTATCTTCTCAGCACACAGAGAGCAAAACAGGCCTTTTTGGGGGATTTAGGCAGACTCTACAGCGACGTTCTACTCTCCTGGCCTCCATCCAGCTCTCAAATCCCTTTTGCTGAAACCTGTCGAGAAAGAGCCTCGCCATGGCTTAAACGTATCCCGTCTAATTCTAATGTCTTTTTTAGTCATAGCAAATTCAATCTAGGACTAAGGTTGACCTTCGGAGAGAAGGTGGCGCTGGCCCCCACCAATAGTGGATTTAACTAGAAATAGACAGCACGGTTTCTGTCTCTGTGTGTTGGTGGTTGAGAAATATGTCTTTCCTTATTTTGGTTTCTGAGCAATTATGGTTCTGACTGCTCCGTAAATAGGCGTCTCTGAAGGGAATCTGTCTCATTAGTAAGGAGCAGTTATTAAGTTGCCATTGTGCCTGCAGGAAATTTGCTCTAATGGTCACAAGACGCCTCGAGAAATAAAAGACAATGTCACTGTAGGGGGGCAGAAAAAGAAAAGTCAAATCTGCCATTCGTCATCAAGTGGCTAAGCAAAAGTCTGTGCTGTACAGCGGGGGCATTGTTCTGGAAAAAGAAAAGAAAAAGAAGAGAAGAAAGGAAGGAAGCCCAGTTGGCTGGCACTGACAGTAGCAACTCCAGATAAATATTTGGCACAAGACAATCTTAGGAGGAATCCCGTAACACACGCAGTACAAACAACGTCATGATTTATTATCACATCATGCAGACCGTGACTAATGCACTCAAACAATCAAGGTGCATCTAGTGAACTACAATGCCCGGGGGTGCTCTGTGCCACAAACAGTCGTAAGCGAAGCACATACGTATTAGAGCCACTCGCTGTGCACGCGTGCTCAACAAATGTCCACAAGTACCCAAGCGCACACATGGGAGGAGGAGAGAAGGCCGTAGACATTCCCATAGGGGATTGGAGTTTGCTTCAGCGCCGGCCACCGGGATATGATTTTATTAGCTCCAGATGCTGCTGAAGAGAGGACTAGAAACGCTCAATATTATGAGCAGGACACATCAAAATGATGCTGCCCATCTGGAGCACAAATAATGTAATCAACTCGGGTCACCGGTCAACATCGTCTGGCCGTCGGGTAAACCCACCATCCTGTGACGTCACCGCTCACAGGGACAGGCTGAAGCCGGCCGGCAGATTGAGACTCCAGCTTTTTGGAATATCCCCTAAGCTGATGCACATGACCCGCAGAGTGAAGATATTTGGGAGAAGAGAAAGATGAAATGTGAGCGACTGTCTATTGTAATCTGAGCTCTGCTTTAAAACATGCAGATGGCTCTGATGTGTCTATTCCCCTGCCTGTCAAATCAGTTCTGCAGCGTTTCTCTGCACGTCTTCATACGAAGGGCTTGCACAGCTCGGACCATAAACACACTGCTGTACTGTATGTTCCCCACACACATGCTCTCACACACGCACACACACTCACACACACACACAGGAACTCTATTTGCAGAGCCTTTAAATATTCAGTACCTGCCGTGTTTTCTGTATGACTTTGATCAGCCACAGATTCTACTCTGTCCCTTTCATCTCTGAACTTCAAAACCAGCGTATGAAAAACCTGGACCACAAAACCTGTTCTGGTTCAGACAATCTCTGTTCACCAAGCTGCTCTCTGCCTTCTAAAAACAAGCAGGAAGTTGTTCCAATTAAAAAAAACAGAAAGAAAAACAAGCAGCGAAGTTAACCTACCCTCTACAAATGTAAAGCTTCGTTCTCAGAGCCTACATGGTTGCCCAATCTCCCCTGATGCTCACAAGTCCTTGTTTGTAATTTAAAAAGCATGTGCGCAGAGGAGTGATTATTGCAGAATATTCCCTGGGTAGTTTGAAAACACCCCCCAAACAACTTCTTGGCCGCCTTCAGGCATATTACCTCAGGCTTACATTGAGCCAGCAGTAACTACCATGGAGCAATCTGCAGGCAACAGGAAGGACAGTAAAACTTTCTCCCTAAATTCAATTTTCAAGATTGCACAGTGCTGTTAGATTCACCACACCTCTGCTTCCTTCCCTCTGTCAATACCTGCAACTTTTGAGTAAAGGAGCCAAGTTAATTCTTTTATAGCCCTGCCCTGCATTATTCAGCGAGCCTCATTAAATATTCACAGCCACATCACTGATATCATCTTGTAGTCAATAACACTAGAGGACATGTTGTTTTAGCAAACTTGAGTCAACTCCAGGAGTGTTTCCCCCCTCCACACCCAAATCAAAAAAAAAAAAAAGCAAAGGCCTTTCACCCGATTTCTAACAGCAAGCACAAAAAAGGCAGCAGGGCATCACAGCGCGACTGCAGGCAACCACAGATAGACAGTCATCCGCCTTTATCGGAGCACGCTGTCCCACCTGCATCGATTCGCAATCCCGTGGATTTGCCACTGGCTGCAGCAAGATCATCGGTGGGGAGGGAGGGGAGGGAAAAACATCCACTGATGGATTCAATAGAGCGTTAGAGAGGCCTGAAGTTTTATAATAAAATAAGGCAAAGGTGCGTTTAGAGGAGCCCGGGCCCGCATCACTTCTCCAGCGCGGCGGGGCAAAGCGTACTGCGTCGAGCAGGACCTCTGTACCGGAGGGGCACGTTGCCTTTTACATCGGCACATGAATGAGAATTACGCACGGAGCCGTTTAACAGAATACAAAAGTTGATGAGCCCGTTTGCAGTCTACTGACCCCCCGATATAAGTTGAATGAATCGGCTGTGGACATTAATAACTTCCGATTCAAACTCATTTCCAATTCAAAGCCCGGAGCCATTCCAATAATTAGCGCGTTTGGATTCCGCTCCAATAGCGATTTCATTACAATGTACACAAGAAGAGATGAAGCTCTTATATAAGCAACTATTTTTCGCATTAATATGTGTGTGAGCAGCCCAGAATAACCCGGCTCGGACAATTCAAAACGCCGCAGAAAGATAAGAAGAAGAAGAAGAAGGAGAAGAAGAAGAAGTAAGTGTTGTCTGCTCGAGCGGCGAAATGTGCCACAAATGAGAGCATTTTCCACAGCGGACAGAAGTTGAAGGCAAAAGAGCCGCTCACCTTATAATGAAGTTTATTCTAGGAGGATATTTTTGTCCCCGGGTTGTGGAGGCGCACGTCGGAGCCGAGTGTATCCGTTCACTGCAGCTTTTGTTGCCCGTTGTTCCACCTCAACTGCGCGTCTCAGTCGCGCTGCATCACTTCTCGCTGTGGATGTCAGGGAGGCTGAAAGGCTGAGGGGACTCAACCCTCCCATTGGCTGCCATTCACAAGTCCCTAGCAGAACACGGCGTAAAAAAAAAAGGAGGAGAAGGGGAGGAAAAAAAGAAAAGAAAAACACGACCGATAAAAAACAAAAGGGAGAGGGGAGAATGGGAGATTAGTGCTCCGGTGGGGCTGCGTTTCAACTGCCATGCGATGTTCAAGTTTAATAATAAGAGCCAAGTGTTTTTGTGCACGCGCGTTCTTTACATTTGCATAATCCCTGATTAATAGTTGCAAAGTCAGAGGTTGAGTGTGGGTTTGAATCAATCAATAAATGGTTATTTTTGTAAAAGCCTCCAGTTAAGACTCGGTGCTTGGTTTGAAACCTTGGAAGCCATGGATCATGTATGATTACAATGGCTGATTAAATTTGGGCGCCTCTGTATGAGGAGAATTAATAAATGCAGCAGCTACTATCACGCCAGTGCAAATTAGCATGTGTTTGATATTATCATGTTAGTACCACAGCTTAGTGCTGCACTTCCAATGATAATATCCCTGCTTGTACTTTAAGTGACATTTTATTTCTGTCTGTGTGCACCCAGCGGAGATGTGCAAACTCAGTTTAGCTGGACTTAAACAATCAAGTCTTTAAACTAATTGCTGCTGCAGCTTTGACCATGCAGCTACTATTCCTGCATTGCTACTAGCCCAACATTAATGCTACTACAACTAATTAATGCTGCTGTTATGACTGGTATGATTAATGCTACAGCATCTATTACAACTAGCAGGGACGTTTCTAGAATTTGAGGACATAGGAGGCTTAGCCTGGATCTCTGGGGTCGAGGGGGATCCTCCCCTGGGAAGTGTTTTTTTTTTTTTCAAGCTCTATTTTGATGCTTTATTGTGCACTCTGGCATCTTATTTACCCATGAAAACTTTGTCCCCAGATTAATTGCTAACTGTGATCTTAAAAATATTAGTAGTTATTACAGGTTGGGGGAAAAAACGATACAGCATTGTATGGCAATATTTTGCAATATAGTATTGATACACAAATGCAATGTGTCAATTTTTTAAATAATATAAATGATTAATATTGCAACTACAAATTAAACTTTTGGTAGCCCAATAGAATCACTGCTTTTACAGCCCACTAGATGAACACATTCTCACTCCAACCTTGTCACATATTGATGTTTGGTCATGGACTTTCTATGTCCGGATATGACACGCAAGGTACCCTGGGATTGGATTTGGTTGTTGACATTCTGGGCAGCTGTGTCAACCTCTTCCTGTTGCATTGCATGCATTGCCTTCTTTCAAAATACACCTCTGTTTTCACAGGAAAAGAACTGTGTTTGGTTTTATAACCAAACACAGGATGTGAACACCTGCCCCCCCAGGTGAAAGTCAGTGTACCCATCCACAACCCTTCTTGCCCGCCCCACTCAGACTTTCTGCCACCTTGGTTTTTGTGCCTGTCCCCTTTCCCTCTAATGCTGGCTGGCGCATCATGGCAATGTTAAAGGACGGCTTTTTGTCACTGCCTAAGTGCCAGATTTTGATTTCGAAGTGAAACTTGGTTGAGTAGATACATGTGGCTACAATAAAAAATGACTGAAGTGAGATAACTTTATCTTATCAGATGAAAACAGATGTTTAAAGTAAGTTTTTACTTAATTTGAAGTTGAAAAATCTCAGTAACACACAACACATCGCAATATATGTTATCACAATATTCAGCATATCGCAATACATTTAATATTGCAATAATGTTGTGTCATGATCAAAGTATTGTGATGATATCCTGTTAGTAATTAGTACTGAGTAGAGACAGAAGACTTTGCAATTACTGTTATTAAAATTTAGAGGACTTTGGGTTACTTGTACTCGAGTATTTCCATTTGATGCTATATATTATTAATGACTAATATAAGCTTTATATTATAAAGCTTTTAACATTATAGTGATATCTGGTTTGCTCTTTTTTTGGATGTGGTCACTCAAAATGCCCTGCTTACATGACTTAGAGGACCCCAAACCTTTAGCATTTTGATCAATGATATCATATTATTTTGTGGGGCTTTGCTTTAATATATTAATGGAATGACAGATTGTTAGATCGGGGGCTTTTTGTTTTTATTGGACTTATTCTTATTTTTGAAATTTACTAACAGCGCATATGTTTAGATCCAGGGCTATTCATAATACATTTGGGGCTGAAACCTTGGAGACTCAGGTCTACTGACATCACTGACAACTATTATTTGCAGCAATAGTATGTGCACCAAATTATCAGATATAAGAGATTTGCATGTTCCGTTTTTGTTGAAACTTTTATTCGGCGAAAGGTTGATTGAACTTTCTGATCATTTTGGATGCTGTAGTTCGTTTTGCTGTGTTCAAGTTGTATTGCGTTATACTGAGGGGTGTTTCTAAGCTGCAGGGCTCAATACTAATTTCAAAAAGTGATTGCATGGCTGACGACCAGGCATCATCTCCGAAAATATGGTTGCCATTATTAGTGACCTTATATTTTGAGTAATTACAATGCAATACAGTTATAATGATAGATAATGAAAATGTGACATAAGAGAATGTTTGAAAGTTTTATTACAGTAACCAATCAATCTTCTTTGTAGTTTGTGTTTTATCTGATGTTTAAACAGGTCTTTGTCAGTTGAATCAATGAATCAGTCAAGTTGCAGTGTTGGCAGTGTAGCTGAACTTGTTACCCCACAGTCAAACTTGATTTGCTTCATCACTGTCTCTAAAACAGATGTCTGTGCAAACAGAAGTCAGTGCAACACTGCTCATGCAGCCCTGGAACATGCAGCCCTGGAACATGCAAGAACAATTCTTAAAAATCACTACTGCAACAAATATCACGGTTCTCATTCATTTTATGGACAACATTTTAAAACTTTTCCATGACTTTTCAAGGACCCATAATGAAATTTAAAGACCATTTACAGTGTATAACATGAACAGAACTATATGGTATATTTGACTCCAAATGTATGTATCCAGTTGTATGAAAACAAAACAGCAACCTTTCCCAATGTAATAGCTGGTTAAGTTTGTTACATTACATGGAAGCTTATCCACCGAAGAGACTGCAAAAATTAATTTTAATGCACACAATAAAAAGGCCAAGAATTGGTTGCCAATTTCTCAAAATGGTTGCCAGTGGAAACCTTGCAACCGGTACTGTTGAGCCCTGACCCAGGCAACATTTGTAAGTGGGAACCATGTGGGTTGTAAATGGGCTGAAAAATGGACCCAATATGGGATTGTCCATGGGTTCCAAATTGGCAACATGCCAGTTGCCCACATAGGTGGTAGGACTACCTGGGTACCAAGTGGGTATGGGCCAAATATGGGCACCTTATCTGGGTAAAATATATGATAATATCAACAAAGCAGTTAATTCATTGTATGCTAAACTGTTTTGTTTGCTTTTGCACTTTAACCTCAGAAACCTGCAGCTATACTGTTATTTTGAAAGTCCACCAAATTCAATTCAATTCCAACTGCCTGTAGATAACTGAACTTTCTTGAAGTCACTGTTTCATGGCTGGGTGCTCTACAGTGATTTGACCATCCCTACCTTGCAATTGAATAAATCTGACCTACGTGGTCCATTGATGTTTGGAGCTGTTAATGGTGTCAGACTCTGTTTGGAGAAGTGTAAGAGGGAAATCTGATTACTGACCATGCCTGTAAACTGTGGGGTTTTAGAGTAATCAAACTAATGCAGCTTATGAATGCTTGATCCACTGCTCCTCCTCGACCAGATTACACACTGTAATCTGTTATACTGTACTTGATTTGTATGGGTACATGTGCATGCAATGCATTCTTGTGTTGTGTTATTGTGTCTGAGCTGAACAAATGATGAGGAAAGGTTTCTCATGTTATTTATTTTATGATGTTGAGGGAGGGGAATTGTTTAATCAAACTATGGAACTTTGCTAGCTTTGTGCATAGCTGCAGTTTTCGAAAATAGTTAAACCATAGACAGTGGATGTTTTATTTACTGCTAGCCTTGGTATGAGTGTAGAAGTTTCTGAGGAGCTGCAATAAAATGTGACACAACTTACCATAATACACAAACCATTGTGGTGTTAAAGAGATGCCCCGGTCTACAAATCATGTTCCAGACGTATGGTAACATGCTAGTTGGTACAGAGCCCAGAAAAAGTCACATTATCATCATTTTGTAAGAAAATAAAATGCAAAAATAAGTATTCCTTCTAAAATTGTGACCTGTCAAGTCCCCTTATACATGTAACATAAGATATGAAGACCACAATAGTTATTTTTTGCGAACTGCAGAGGGTGTAAATGCATAACAACAAATGGTAGCAATATAAAGCTCACAGCCACACAAAGACAAGAATCCGTTGTAAACAATGCAAGTCTCAAAGCATTCACAAAACAAAATGTTGCAAAGGCAGATACTAACAATGTATTTTGTTGTATTGCATAGAATATAATGAAATTATGTAGCTTCCAGTTCAAACAAAGTATGCTACTGCAATGCTCGTCTAATTATCTCACACTTACCAATTAATAATGCATGTGTGTTTCAGTACCTTTTAGTCAGTGATGACCTTTAAGCGAAGTGTTGTATAGAGATATCCATACTGGACACTGGAACTATAATCAGTCACATAATTAAGTTGTGATGTCGCAGAAGCAGTTCAGTGTTATCTTGTGATGATGAGATAATGAAATTATAAACACAAGTAAACAAAGCGTGATTTCTGGAGATAACAGGTTAATTAAGTTGTGATCATAAGATACCAGGAATAAAATCAAACTTAGCCGTTAGCTGCGCTGTGCTTCTGTACATACTTTCTGTAAGCACTGTATGATTTTATTCCTGTACTAGTTTTAGCAAATGAAGGCTTTTGGTATTTCATATAATATTGTGTCAAAAGGAAAGTATGAAATACACTTATTTCTCATTTGTGCCTCATAATTTTCAAAGCACAGTTTAAGCGAGACATGAGCCACAGAACATGTGTCACATCTAATAAAAATGTAGTACACATAAAATGTGCAATATGAAGATGGAAGGAAAGTCTGCAGGCGTTTATGGTTTTATGGTTTCAATTTTTTCCCTTTTTTTTCAAAGCCAAAGACCCCACGCTGTGCATGCGTTACCACCCATGCAGTGTTTGTGTCATGATGACCACTGGCTGCTGTTAGATTCATGAGTTTAATCCCTGGAAGCGCTCCAAGCATCCACTTTGCTGCTGCCCTGTCCTCTCAACCAAACATCAAACTCTTGCCTATAGCGCAAAATGCAGTGAGCCAAAGGGATGTCTGCATTTGGCATCATGTTCTATCAGGAGATCAGCCTGAGACGAATAACCGCTGCCCTTGACTGCATCATTGCTACTGAATGAGCTTGCATTGCCTCAGTATTTTGTGCAGTTTATTTAACAGCCTGCCTCCGTAAACATATCACAACAGTGAAGGCGGTCTGCAAACACCAATTCTGTCCCAGTATGCCATACCCAGTACTTGTTAAAAATAATATGTGGACATGCAGTTTCTTCCAGTGTAATTAGTGCTTGTTGTATCTTATCTCTTAACTAATTACAGTATTATAATATCAAAAAATTAAAAAAAGATCAAGGCAAAGATTTTATTTCCCTCTAAAATGTCTGTGAGAGTTTCCTTGTAATAGACTTTATCATATTGAAATAGAAAGCCTGGATATTCATCCTCATGCACCATGTGTTACTTCCAGAAAAATGACAGTTATGGGGCATGGAGTTAGACAGGGGATGTAGAGGGCAACCTCAGTACAAATTTGTACTCCTATTATTCCTGACAGCTGAGATACTTCAGGATTTGTCAGAGAAAGAAATTGTTCAAAGCATCAGATCTGAAAATCCAACCTCATTTGTTGCCGATACTCTCAGCTTCTGTGTTTATAGGCACCCATATTTCATTAATCTGCCTCACCTTGCCACAGTCTGTGTCAAAATGACAATAAAAAATGGAGGACGCAATAAGCTTTGTTCACAGCTCCTGGTAAAAGTAAACCATCCGGCCTCAGACCCAGTCCCCTGAGCCGTCGCCCCAACCCCCGCTCACCCTCCTTCATCAGTTATTATCTGTCTTGTTTGAACTCATTACAGATAGCGATTTGGCTGTGGTTGTTAGGTTTAAGTCTGCAATTTATTCCTGTACAGACAAGGGTTGTTGTGAGTGTAAACACAGTAAACCTGGAATAAAGTTGCAAATTAGCTTAAAAAGTAAATGTAAACAGGTGACCATAAAAATTAAAAGACCAAAAACCTTAATGTGTAATGAGCTAGATGACTCCTCTACTCTGTCTGTGGCACTCTGCTCTAAGCCAAATGGTTCCTACTGAACCAACAGGTAATCTTTAAAATCAGGTCATAAATATACTTTATTTTTGAAGAAGGCTCAGTAATTTTCTAACATAGCTGGGCACTGTAGTTTTTACCAAATGTCCTCAAACAGGAGTAAATAGTCTGTTTTTGGGGACTACTTTAAGTTGCTCCATAATACATGTGTGGTGCTCTAGTGTGTATTTACAGTACCATGACTGTGTGTGTGGCATTGAGTCAAAATTAACCACAGTGTGTGTGTGATCATGGTAATTAAGGAACATGTCACCCAGTGCAACAGTGTGGCTCTCTGATGTGTTTTAATCATATTTATAAAGAGAACTGGATGCAGCATTGGAGGCGGGCTCCTGTACACTCGTATGAAAGTTGCTCAGTGGTGCATGAAGCCAAAAAAGCTTGACTTCCGTGGTATGAAAATACCTGGATCTTCCACATTTGTGGCCCTTAGAGCAAGTGCACTAGAAACTTCTGCTGGCCAAGTGACAAACTTCCCATTTAGCTCCCTGCTAACTTGAAGGGGGATAAAATGATTTGATTGTGTGTCTCCTCTAGAAGTTCGAAATGTTGTGAAATGAAATGGATCAAATCTCAATGGTGAATTAAATAATTTTGGGGGGTGTTTTGACATTCAAAAAACTGTATCTTCTGATTCACAGACTTCTTTTTCACAATCTAAGTCATGGGGAAAAATGTTTTTGGGCCCCATGGCATCACATGACAATCCTAGACATCACAATTCCATGATTGGCCACTATGTTAAATTGGCTTCAAAGCCTGATGCTGTTCCTGGGGGCATGATTTTAATAATAAACCCTTTTACAGCTAAAAGCATAAAAAATACGCGTGCACTTTTTGGGAACAGAAATGGCATTTTGCCCAGTCATCCAGACAAGTAAGCAAGCTCTAGGCATTGGTTCTACAGAGTTTCAACAGGGTCACCATGTTTCGGTTTAAATAGTCACCGTCTCAGCTGGTTAGGCCAAAAGCGTCAGGTTGCTCGTAGTGACGGCAGCTGTTGAAAACATGACCAGTGAACACGTAGGCGCCCCATGAAAGCATCCAATCTTACCCTGATCAACCGAACTACATATTCATCTGGGTGTATTATCTACCCCAAACATTTAATTAAGTTACTACAAGCAACCATGGACACAAAGTCACCAATTAAAACGGTCACTCATCTAACTGAAACAATGGTGACATCTATGGCTGCAAGCTATTCAACGTGTTGACTACCACTAAACTGAGGACGCAATCAATAATTCTCTGTTTATGGTAAAACAGAAGCAGAGTTCATTTTTGGCTACGGAGGGTTTGTGATGTCTGTCATGTAGGGTTGCAGCGATATACTGGTTTCAAGATATATCGTGATATCAGAGTTGTTGGGTTGCTGTTAGACTGTCTCTTAGCCATAGGTCAACTATAGTCATAAAACATTTGTTCAAAAAAAAAAAAACCTTTCCATTTTTATTCCCATAAGGGTCATTCTGATTGTTAATAATATAAATTCTGTAATACCATCATACAGTGAAGCCACAATATATTCTAAGACAGTTATTGTACCATGAAAATCTCATACCATCACTGTCATGGTATTTGACGTTGTGTACATGACCACAAATACTGTACTGGTACGCATCTAATGACACATAAACTTGTGGTTTCTCACATGGTTTCTCTAACAATACATGTATATATCTCTGTCAGCTAAATATTGGGCCACTTGCTAATGTCTTCACACTCACAGTCTTTGATGGAATGCCCTTGCATAGCTTTATAAGCTATCGCTCTCCATCATACTTCTGCTGCCATATTGCATGCTCATACTTACATACACCATCATTGTTTACAAAATGTAGAAGGGTCTATAGTTCCTGGACAACAATGGGGCTCGACAACACAAAGAACTAAGCTCCCTATATCAACATTTGGCTACACAAGCTGTTAACAGACTCCTACATTTTCTTGTCACAATTTATCCGTACTGCCATACACCATACTTTTGCTGACATATTGCATGCTAACCCTTAGGTATGTCATCATAGTTAACAAACTGTAAAAGGGTCTGCAGTTTTCAGGAAACAGTGGAGCTCTTCGGCACAAAAAATAAACTCAGTATTAACATTTGGGTACACAGGCTTCTAATAGACTTCAATCTTTGTTACATCTTATCCATACTGCCATATGCCATACTTCTGCTGGCATACTGCGTGCGCACCCCTGTGTATGTATGTCGTAATTGTTTCCCAACTGTGAAAGGGTCTATAGTTTCTAGACAACAATGGAGCTCTATGGCACGGATGAAGAACTCCCTTTATCAACATTTGGCCACACAAGCTGTTAATAGACTTCACTCTTATCTCCTACATTGTTTGTTGCATCTCATCCAGAACAATGAAGGCAGTATGTTTGGATTAAAAGAAGACCTGGGTAGTTAAGATGAGCTGTGATAGCCACCACTGCTGAACGGCATCAGCTACACAAAAGTCATTCTGGAACATGCAGTACAGTAACACTGCATTAACGATACTAAAACAAAAAATACAGCAATTACAGATTACCATTAAAAATGTGTTCTTCACTATGGAGACTCGTTATTAATGATTAAGTTGACTTATTTTATTATGTGTTTAATTTAATGGGTGAGACTTGGAGCTCTGCTGTGACAGAACCCCCCAAAAGGAAATCAATAGGTCTCCTTTTAGACACACAGAGTCCTATAAACAATCCCAGAAAAAGATCAATATGCTACAGGAAAGTGAACAAGGGAGCACAGAGGAGTCAGGCGCCCAAGCACCCCCTATCACAGATATCATAGTCTTTTTTAAGGAATATCAGATAGACTGTTGTTCTGTGAGGCAAAGATAAGTTTTTATCAACATAGTTTCCCAACTCCCAAGAGAAACAAAAACAAGGCAAAATGTTTGCATCTTTCAACTTGGAGGACTCTGTGGCATAAATATTCACTAAGTCGCAAATAATGCTGCTGCTTCTGCATAAACTCCTGCATAACGTCGACCATATTTCTCCTGTCATTCTCAACCGAGATAAAGCAGCACTTAACACAAAGGAGCGATTCTGTCACAAGCATATACAGTACATTGTGTAATTATCTTTGGAGGCATTTCTTGAATCAGTGCACTGTTTCGAGTAACTCACACTTAAAACAGCTGATGGTCACAAGTTTTCCACTGCATGGTAGATTGTTTTCCCCACTGCTTAGGGGTTTGACCTTAATATTGGTTTGACATGGCTATATGATGCACATTTCCTTTGACTGCTGACCAAGCTGCCTTTCGTGGAAAGGCAGAAAAACAGACTTTGTCCTCCCAAGTCCTCCTGAGTATGAGAAAAACAAACTAAAAACGGTGTAATCAGACAAAGATGGAGATGCTATATTTTTGCAAATACTGACAAGGTGGGAGTTGCAGCAGATGGTGGATTAAGGTGAGATAAACTAAAGCAGATCAAAATTAAGTGATGAAATCCCTTTTTCTCTCTCACACATTCCACTGAAAGAACAGTAGAAACACTCATCCCACCTTTTGCAGCCAATGTTGAGTCGAAAATAAGGCATGTCAGAGGTCTCTTCACACTGAGGATGTGTCTGTGCTTCTCTAATGACTGTGGAACATGTGACATTACCTTTAGTACATGTGAAGGAATAAGGAAACCGCTGTGAGGGACTTTGCATAACCCTCTGTAGAGTGCAATTAAAGCCTCATACATAGCATGTACCCTTTCATTTAGAATTCTGCTGTAGAGCTGATCTGGTAGAGGACAATATGTACCATAGTAATAATGACAGTCTGCTGATAACGTTTGGTTGCAGGGAAATAGCCAGTGTTAAAGGTTTCCAAGGTTTCTCAAGATAAACTGTGGTCAAACCAGCATCCAAGTGAAGAAGTTTTTTTCTAAAGGCTTCTGACTTGCTGAATATTGCTTGAAGCAGGACGATAACTTTTAGAAAAAAAAAATAGCACATTCTTCATCTTTGCAAATAGAAGTTTAATTCCATCAGCAGTAAAATGCACCTCTGTTCAGTTCAGTGCATTCAGAAAACCATTGATACGCTATATTTGTACATTATTATGTAGTGAATACACTGAAACTTTGAGTTTCAACAAGAAAGTTGTTAATGTGTGGTTATGTTTAGCCATAAAAGACAGCTACAGTTAGGAAAAGATCATGTTTTGGCTTAAAATAGCAGATTTTAGTGACACGCAGCAAATGTCTCGGTAAAAGACAACCATTTTACATAGCGTTATCCATGCTGAAAAAGACATTGATGTCTCTGTAAGAAATAAATGCATTTTCTGGCACTATCCTGGCAGGAAATGCAATGATGTCTCTAAAAAATAACCACATTTTATGGCACTACCCTGGCAGGAAAGGCAGTGGCGTCTCTGTAAAAAATAAGTACTCTCTGTGGCACTATCTTGGCAGGATATGCAGCAATGTCTTCAACCGCTTTTCCCAACATTATTCCCAATGGAAAAAAGGTGTCAGGTTGCTAAAAAACACCCACATTTGGTAGCAAAAAAAAAAAAAGACAGAGTCAGCTCATATATGATGTCACCTTAGAACTGTTGAGATGTAGAAAATGTACAATGTCAACATTTTCTTCTGGCATCTGGGCTGGTTTTGTCAAAACTTGGTCTGGTTTGACCGGTTGCTATGGTGGCTAACTTTAGCTAATGTTAGCGAACCTTGTATAGATATTGCTGGCATTGATATCCTTTAATTGCGTCTTGCGGTGGCTCTACAAGAGTTTTTCGATGATGGAATCTGTAGCTGTCATTTAGTCAAATTGTTCATATCTTCAGGAAAATCTGTCCAAATTAGGCAAAATGAGCGCACAGCTTCAGTCTGTTGCCTCCATAGCCACATATGCATTGAGCTTGCATTGGTAGGACATAGGTTTTTGTTCCCCCTTGAGATTTATGCTCCTTTTCAGATTTCACTGATATGAGATTGTTTCTGTATTTCGTGGTTGCACTTAAGATCATAAGTCCAAGTAGAAAAAAAAATATATATATATATATATATGTACAGTATATTTATATAAATAATACCAAGGCAAAGTTTAAATTATAGTATTTTGTTCAGCAGCTTCCAATTGATCGTCTTTTTCTAATGACCAAGGAGTTGTTGTTTAATCTAATTTACAGTACAGTGCCTCCACATATAAAGTGGTTAGCATGCTTTAACACTGGCACGGGCACCTAAGCATACACTGAAGCCAATTAAACTGTGGATCTGCATGCTAACAGTAAGACAGACTTAGTGCCGTTTCTTCTATGCACATACTACTAATTTAGAAAACTCTTTTCTAAATTAGGTCTTTGCACATGTGTTTGGCCTCTACTGTATGTGTACATACTGAACATGGGGATATGACTTCCTCTGGTAATTCCCAATAATGAGATGACATTTTCCAGTTTCCAAAATACCCTTTTCAGCTTCAGCAGGAAGTTATTAGTGAATAGTGTCGCAATTCTTTCCCATTTAAGAGAAAAAACACACAGACACACACACAAGGCGGGGATTATGATCTGTCCTTTGCCATCTCCGTTAAATTCCCACACTGAAATATTCAGATTACTCTCCACTGAGTGGAGATTGGTGTTATGCAGAGGAAAGCACAGCAATAACTGTCTCTGGAAACCCCCCCAACTCGGCGCACATTTTCTAACATTGTGCAATAATCAACATAATTCTCTGCTGACAGAATGGCAGCCACACCTCATGCTGATCAGCAGATTAGTCACTGGGAATATTTTAAAGGATTCTCAGCAGCCAAGAGACTAATTTATCCCAGATCATGAAAGCCTTACTGGCAAACATTCATATTCCTAACAAAGAAATATCGCAAAGATGTGACTTCTCTTTTCAGATGACTCATACACTGAGGCAAATCATGTGGTCTCAATTGTCGTGTTTATTGAAAAGCTAATAGAAAAGCATGAAAATGTCTTGACTCTGCGCATCAGAAGTTCTCACAGTCTCTCTGAAGCTAAAGAACACCAGGAGTGCCAGTTTTAAAGGGGGCCTGGCGCTTTAGCCGGTTCGCTTAAGCAATTTAATAAATCACAGTGAAGCATTTGAAAAGGATTTTAAATGCCATTTGGACCCAAATTTGAGGACCTCATGCTCAGAAACTAAAAGGCAGAAGTCGAAACCATACTCCAGGCCACCTTAACAATAGTGAGGGAGAGTGGCACGCAGGGACTGTATCAAACATGCAGAGAAATTGCCAAGGGGAGTTTATATTTGCATGACACTGTGACACCCTGTGTTTATTAGCATGCAACCTCAGCTTTTGCACTCTGCGTCGGCAAAAACCTCTCCCCTCCACCTCTTACCCTGCCCCTCCCTCCTGGTGCCGAATCCATTCCACCTCTTTAACGGCGGGGCCTAGGCGTCCGGGCATGCTCAGTGAGCGTAGCTAATCAGCCAAGCCGAGCCGTGTCCTTTGACGGAGAGAAATCCCTCTCCCTGTCGGAGCGCCGCTGCAGATGAACTGGTGGTGCTCTGACTCCGGCGGGGGTAGGAGGTGTGGATGAGCATGTGGGGAGGGGTGGGGGTTGGGGGATGGTGGGGGGTAATGAATTAGCCCCACATCTAAACAGTTTGCAATGCACTTACTCTCCCAGATTTGGCAGGAAATGCACAAACAGAGTGTCCCGTTAAATCATGATAATTCCACTTCTTCTAGAATTTTGCAAGGTGTGTGGGAGGTTTTTTTCTCCACCATCTCTGCAGAGGTTTGAATAGCATGGCTTCATGCATATGTAGAGGTATAAATTAAGCAGTTCACCATTTAAGGTGATATTCAAAGCCTAATAGTCCCTTCTGTGTAGATATGCAGCTCTGCAGGTTTCTCTGTAATTGGTGCTAACATCTGAAGACTATGTAGGCATATAGCATCTAAGAAACTGCTCCTTTTCAGCAACAAAGGCAGAGAATGGATTCTATCACAGCATCGAGGAATGAGAAAGAATATTAAAAATGCAGGATTAGCATTTTAACGTCACATTTGGGCGTAGCAGATAAATGGACACTGACTGCCGGAGATTAGTTGTTCTTTTTTTAGATGTGAGAGCATCGCAGCACACCGGGAGATAGAGGCATCTAAGACAACACAGTGACCCTTGGTGAAGCAACCGAAAAAACAGTGTAAATTTTGACGGCATCATAAATCATGAGGCTCATGGCAGGCAGCCCAATTGTGCTGCGAGGGCAGGTTGAAGCTACCATCATCCCTCCTCCTATGTCCCCTGGCTGTGTCTGAAGAAAGAAGTGGAACGGCAAAAACATGTCTGCTCTCTCTGTCTCTTTCTCTATCAGCATTGATCTCTCGGCGGGCGGGGTGAGCGGCTACAGTGGCGGCCCAGTCACAATGCTGTGCCTTTGCGGCGGTTTGATATACAAAGTACGGACAGAAACAGCACATGATCCCCGGGTGCACAAGGTTTAACATGGGTGAGATGCGCTGAAATGCACTCTGGGATAAAGTCTCCTCAGTCTTTAAACTTGGAGAGAGACAGAGATGGTACATGAAAGTACTGTATGAGTGAGGGAGCGGAAGAGAAAAGGCACACAGTGAGAGTTTGCCAAAAAAAGAATCGAAGTCAGACTTTGTGTGTGGGTTTGGAGGAGGGCCGGTGGAAATCATCTTTATCCTGAAAGTGGAAGTCTCCGGGCTTAGTGATCACAACAAACATGGTCAGCCTGGGTTTCGGCTTTGGTTAAGATGACTCCAGGGAGTATGGACAGTAGGAGGAGGCCTTGGACGCTTTCCTCTCCTTTTCCCTGTGCTTCTCATCCTCTCCACCCACTCCAGCAGCTGTTGACGTGGGCCATCATGGGGAATTTGTACAGTCTCATTCAGTCAGAGGGAAGGATTAGGCCTGAGCTCAACCACAGATGGACTGAGACTGCCCCCTATTAATAAATCCTCCTGTGATGCTGTATATTCATCTGGACATTTTCTTCCCTTTTCTGAGTTCCGAGCAGCTAGTGGACATGAACACAGCGGCATGCTAATCTGCTAAAAAAAAAGTTACACAGAGAGAGAAAAAAAGTGACATGACGAATTGAAAGAGGGTAGAGGGAGGGGGGAGAAATGGCCTTCTTCTCTTTTGCATAATTTGGTTCCTATTAGCGACATCATTCAGTGGGTTTTTTCAGATGATAATTTGGAAATCTGGGGTTGCGGCGCTAATCCAGCGGCATTACACTTTACCGAGGGATTACTGAGTGACAACTTCAAGTGAAACGAAAGATGTAAGGGCCTCTTAAGCCGTGTTCCTATTAAAAGCCACAGTGCGGCGTGACACTGTGGCAGGCTTCATTGCACACTTGCCAACTAGTTGGGGATATATATCCCCTGATAAACGCTCCAACGCTCATAGGGATTTCTTCATCTTTTTTTATTTTATTTTTCATTTCTTCACCCTCTGCATTCAGCCACTTTTAAATTATTTTTTTCAGATTGGCTTTTATTTATTTTTTGAAGGTTACTGGTTGTTTGGGTTGTTTTGGGTGTTTTTAGGCGTACTTGAAGTGCAAAGGGTTGAGCATTTAAGACCTGACATTTCCTCTCTGATGCTACTTTGCTATCTAAGGAAACGGTAAAGTAATTCAAGGTTTTATCCAGGTGACTCCCAAACAAAGTTTCAGTTCATCTCCTTTCCTTGAACTTACTTAAACCACCTTAAAAGTAAGTACGACAGTAAACATTATTTTAGAAAAGCTTACATGAAACTAGAATCACTGCCTCTACAAACCAGTCAAGATGCAGTTAAAGTTTATATCCGTGTCAGCTGGCAGCACAGAAGATCTGTACAGTCAACACAGTTTCAAAGTGGACACCCAAGATTAGTGTCACCAATTCAATATCTGATTAAATGTCTCCCCCTCTGTTTCTGAGTTATGACATTGAACAATGGCCAAAAAAGTGTTTAGGACATGATGTCATAGTGAAGCTGACCTTTGACCTTTTGGAAATAAAATGCCATCATGTCATCATTTTATCCTGATAGATATAGTATGTGTGAAATTTTTTCATGATTAGCGCATGAATTCTGGACTTACGGCCACAAACATGTTTTATGAGGTCCCAGTGACCTTGACCTTTGACCACAAAAATCTAATCAGTTCATTCTTAAATCCAAGTGGATGTTTGTGCCAAATTCGAGGAAAGTTATCTCTCTTTAGATATCACGTTCAAGAGAATTAGCCAGATGAGGTCCCAGTGACCTTGACCTTTGTCTAACAAAAGTCGATTTACCTCATTGTTGAGTCCAAGTGGACGTTTGTGCCAAATTTGAAGAAATTCCCTGAAAGTGTTCATGAGATTTTGCATTCACAGATGTTTGGATGGACAGATGAACAACCGGAAAATGTATCTTGTCATGCTGTCACTAGCACGGAGGCATAATAGTTCATGTTTTTACAGGGACATCATGGATGGTTGCAAGCAGTGTACACATAGTATATAACATTGCAATCCATTCGCCAAACAAATGCTAACATTTGTTTGGAAAAGAGTTTGCAAACGTTGAATTTGGATGTATTATGTAGCGTATACTTTAAATCTTTACTTTTTTAACAATGCCGTGGTTAACGCAAGGTTTAGTTCAGGCACAAATCCACTTGGTTACAGTTAGGAGACAGTCGTGTTTCAGTTCAAAATGCCTGATTTTCGTGGCAAAATCCTGGCAGGAAACACAGTGTGCATTTAATTATAGTCACATCGCACTCTGGCACAAACTGAAACTTTAATAAATTCAGAGTGCTGTTGGAATGTACCATTCGGTTATTTAGAACATCACACTCTCAGAGCAGCAGAGTGTACTTTGGGCGCTCTGTCCGGGTAGATGGAGTAGTGAAGCACCAAGTAGAGTGAATGTGTGATTAGCTTCTGTTCACTAATTCATGTAGAGAGAACGCTGCGGTTCTTCGAACAATAGGGCTCTCATTTTAGTGTAGAGCATCAGATTGGATTTATGAACCCACCCACAGGGATGTCTCAGTAAAAAAACAACTACATGTTGTGGCACTGTCCGGGCAAGAAAACAACCCCTTTTTTGGCACTATATCTATGATTTAATAAAAACACCAATGGGTCACTAAAATAACCTGTGTGTCGTTGTTAAGAGGCCGCTGGAAACACGGCAATGATTAGCTAAAAAGCAACCAGTTTTGTTGTTAGTTGGTATGTATGACATATACTGCATTACTTTAGAAATGTTGATATGATATGTATAAAACGTACAAATGTAACATATTCATGGTTTGCAATATAACAATAACATTTTCTTCTGGTGACTGGGCTGCACAGTGCCTCATAACATAATAAATTTGGGAACAGCTGAGACACATTCTGTCTCTCCTTCACAGAGTAAACAGAGAAGCCAGCTTCCTAGTGTCTCCACATGGGGAGATATTGGTGTCCTATGGCTCTGATGAAATGACTCTAGCTCTTAAGCCATATGCAAAGATCAAAGACACACACAGGAGGGTTAAAGCAGAAGAGGCGAATGAAAAAAACAAAAAAAAAAGGTGTTGTTTTTTTCCACAGTGACCTGGATATGCAGCCAGTTCAAGACGCATCGCTTTCCTCTCCTGTCTGCTGACTGGATCCCTGGAGAGGGACAAAGTAACTGTTCAATCCCAGGTAATTAACTTCACCACGACCCAGGGAACACTCGCACCAGACACCACAATCCTTTAAGCACAACACTCCATTAGTCATATCCCACAAGGCCTTGCAAATGGCAGGACAAAAACAGGGGCATGCTGGGGGCTCATCCTGCCCATATAATCACCGAGACACAGGCAAAATATGTCTATTAGCCAGGATCACAGAGTGTGTACGATGAGTTGGGATAATTCTGCTTTATCAGTATCAGTCCACTTGGCAGATTTTTTTTTTTTGCTTTTCCCCCATGAGGCAACTTTTTCAGAGTGCATACATATACTGCAGTAACTTTCATCAGTGTGGAACATCGCAACATAATGCAGATCTAGTCAGAAAACAGGCAGGAGGCAACGCTGAATCAGGTCCTTCGTGTAAAATGGACAGGTGCTGTTTGGATGGAGGTAACAGAGCGGCCAGAGCATGAGAAAACTCTCTAAATGTACATCAAGAGCTGCTTATTAGCTCTGCTTTGCTTGCAAGATGGTCAAATTACAGCCAATATATCTCATTACAGAAGGTCTCTCCAAAAAAAACAAAAGTTAAATCATCATGAAATGTAATTTTCGAATATTTCACGTAAAATGTTATTACAGCTTTTCACATGAAATGACTCCACATGTAGGCATGGGATCAAAACTTGCATGTCTTAAGCATGTGTTTTTGAGAATTTCACAAATCCAATGTCCTGAAGTCTTCATTACACACACGAATGCTGTGCGAATTCAAAACATGCCTACTCCAAACAGGTCGATTGCCTGGCCTGTGGTATTGCTGCTTGCAGCTTTATCATGATCCGCTCACCCAAACAGCTTCACACTGGACACAACACTTCTTTGGGTCCTGATCAATACACCTGGGCCCCAAACAGCGATAGATTTATTATAATGTTTGGATATGAAAAATATTGAATTATGGTTTTTACCATGAAAAACATGTTAGACAGTTCATTACACATTGCTTTTGTTGTTAGGCTTAGTTTTCTTGTATTCCCTCTTTAACAGTTGTAAACAGACACATCAAATCCATGCCAGTTCAGGGCAACCACATAATTCTGTGTTAACACAAACCAAAAACCCAGGCATGCTCACACATTAGGAGTAAATAGTAGTAGCTATTGCACATACAGGAATTTAAGCCATATACTCATCAAAATGTGATATCAGAGGGAATATATATTTTCAAGCAAGATATAAATTTAGACAACACCGTTCATATTGGGTCAAGTTGCGTTACATGGTGCATAACAGTGCATCTCTCCTCTCTCACACTCTTCGCACAGCTCCGACCCACTCACAACTTCTTCAGCAACACTTTTTAGAGCCGTAACCTGACGTGCACCTCCCCAGAAATGTAACTATACACTGCAGCAACGCAGACCTCCTGTCTGTTTTGGAAAGCTGAAACCATTTCCCTCAGTGGAAACAAAGCCTTTATTTAGTTTAATTTCACAGATAAGAAACAATAAATTGTGAAGACAATAAAGCCTCCACTAAACAGCATTTTAAGTCTTGTGTGTGATTTATCCTGGCTTCATATGAGCAGAGGAAATCTCAGCTATTCGCTAGGCTAAAATGCCATAGGCTGGCGCTAATGACGTTAGTATGTTATATTTGTTTGGAAAATGTGTTTAGTATAAGACAGTTGTTTTGTCTGTGAATATTGTGAGTTGTAATGGAGCTGAATGTTGTAATGTTTGTTAAATGTTGCAGTTGTGCCTGGATTCATATGAGTAGAGGAAAAGTCTGCTAGCCGCTAGGTACATTTATACAATGTAAAATGCCATAGACTTGTGCTAAAAACATTAGCATGTTGTATTTGTGGGGAAAATGTCTCCAGGAGGAGACATGTGCTTTGTCTGTGAATACTGTGAGTTAAAGTGAAGCTGATTGTGTACTTGTGTTTGAAACTGTTGCTATTAAGCCATGTTTAAGGCGTGTTTTAGGTGTGTTTTTAATCAACATAACTTTACAGCACTTCACAGAAACCCCGCCGCCCACTAGTGTTCGCCTGCTGTTGTTTTAAACAGGAGAATAAAATCTCTGTCTTTGCATTTTATTTTTATCACAGTCTGTTTTATAAAACTGTTTGTGATGTCTCAGATGTGGCTTTGACTTCCAACTGAAAACATGTAGCCCATTTCGTAGAAAATAGCTAGATGTGTATCGCCAGTCTGCCTGTAAATACAGAGATATTAATTTTTGTCCATATCGTCCAACCCTAAGTCACAATACAATAATACTGTGATTTTAAATGTTTTACAATATGCTGAGTATTGCAATAACATTGTAGGCAACTGGACTTGCTTGAGTTTCTTAAAGACGTTTCACTTCTCATCCAAGAGGCTTCTTCACTTCTGACAACAGCTGTACCCAGTGAAGTCCTGGGAAATGTCTCTAAGTTTGTTGAGAGGGCACAGACCTCACAACACACTAAGGCCAAGGAACGACAGACAGAAATTCCTGACACTACGGACCAGAACTGAAGAAGCCTCTTGGATGAGAGGAGAGAAACTCAAGCAAGTTCAGTTGCCTACGATGTAACACTTAGGGTCACTGGTAATGTTGCCGATTCAGACATTACCCACGAAATATAATGATAAAAATGTGATGCATTATTATTCATTAAACTACTCAGCAATATTTTAGAACTGAAAGCACCACCATGAACACATATTGATAAGTACATTTAGGAAGGGTAAAATGGGGGAAGATGCCTCCACCCCCTCAATTCCTCTCCTAACCAACAGCACGAAATCTACTGAATGGCTATGCTCTGGTGAATTGTGACATTTCATCTGAACTGCTGCATTCTTAAGATTTATTTCACCAGAACTGTTTAAGTGCAAACTGATCTAATTTTCTGTCACTGGAAAATAGTAATCTGTGTATTTATCTTTGAGTTGTACATGAAAAGCTTTGATAAATATATCTAGAATTAACCAACATTTATAGCAAGCTTGTTGGAGGAAGGCATGGTGAAATAAAAATAATTAGCCTGAGGGAAAGGCTACAAGGTTTCCGGATAATTCATTAATGGATAATAGTTGGGTTTTTAGTTGGTTTTATTTAGTTAGACAGCTTGTTTAAGCTCGGGGCTTCTTTCCCCGGGCAGGATTTTCAATTTTGTTCCATAACAGAATTGGCCAATGTTACTCTACCAATATATTTTTCTGAACAGTGTGCTGGTTATGCATCATCATCCTAGACATGCTAAAATCACATCCATTTTTTTTTTTTTTCAATTTTATTTTACAGTATTTGTTCTTAAGGGGGATATCGTTTGCTCATAACTTAAAATGAAAGAATAACGTTTTACAATGAATAATTCATTCAGAAAAACAGGGGGTTTGAGCACTTCCTCTACTACTGCACATACTAACATTCCCAGTTAACGCTGATTTATACTTGTCTGTCAGACATGGCATTTTACAATGCATAAATTAACCTAGTGGCTAGTGAAGTTTTCCTCTACTCATATGAAGCCAGTTACAACAGCAACATTTTACAAAGGTAATGTTACAACATTCAGCTCCATTACAACTCACAATATTCACTGACAAAACAACTATCTTATACTAAACACATTTTCCAAACAAATACAACACGCTAATGTTATTAGCACAAGCCTATGGTATTTACATTGTATAAATTAGCCTAGCAACTAGCGGAGATTTCCTTTACTCATGTGAAACCAGTCACTTGCTTTAACTTAACCACAAAGGTTATAAAATAGATGGGTTAAATTGGTAACGTTATAGGTGTTTTAGTATGGTATATAGAGTTGAGTGGCACTGTTCCTGTATGAGCTCATGTTGATTGACCTCAGGGAAGTGAAGAAGCATTTGGTTGTAACGTCAGTACATCCAGCATTCAACAGTAACCTGCAGTCAGTGGGCCACAGCTGGCTGTCTGCGGACAACATGCTCGCTCGACTCTGTCTGCAGAGCCATAGACTTCTGACTTTGAATCAGTTCAATACTCCTGTCACCCTTTTGAAAAAAGTGGAATTTGATCACGTCCCATTTTGCTGCTATCCTACTGTTAAACTGGGACACCCTGTTACTGTCAAATTGGGACAATGAATCATTTTATTAGATAAAAAAAATGTTTTTGAGGATCACAAAACACACGCTGTCTTGAAATAAATCAATTTTCTAAACTGGATCAAATATAATTTCTCTTAAATATGTTCTTGCTGGGTTTTAGCTAGCTTTATAAGAAAATGTTACCACATCAATAAATACATAAATGTTTTTAAATAAGTAAGTAAATTCATGTAGCCTACATTTCAGAAGCCAATGTCGACAGAAGGAGGGGGACAAGTATCTCAGTTGTGTTGTATTTCCATTCGAAGGTTATTTGAAGACACGTATTGAAATGCCAAGATTATTAATGTAACAGTAGGCCTACGCATTATTTTCAAATTTTAGCTTGGTATTATTATCAGATTGTTTTGAGAGCCTTGTTTGACATAAAACTGCTCTTTGATTTGAGCAACAAAAAGGATATTAAGACATTTTATCTGTAGGTTAGCATGACATCCACCTGGCTCTTTGTTATTGTTGTGTATGTACACTTTCAGCCATATACTGGACCCTTGTCACATTCTGGTTTTTTTTGTTGTTGTTGTTTTGTTTTCTTTTTTAACTGGATGTGTCACATGTCCAAACTGCAGCAAATTTGGCAGTGCATGTCCTTGGGTCCCCAGCAGTACTTCTGCTCAGAGTGAAGTAGATGGGATGACCGCTTCCAGTGCTCGAGATATGCAAAGGATACATACACACATGCGCGCACACAGACATACAGACAGAGATTCCTCGCTTCATAGTTAAATGACCACAGTAAAGGCATGGGCGTATTATGAGACAAAGGGCTACTGAGCACAGATTCGCAAAAGGCCCCACCACCTCTCCTGCAGAGGAACAAGACCCACAGACTTGTGGTGGTTTGTAGTGTCTTTCTTTTCTGTTCATGTTGGTGTTTTTTTGTGTGTGCCCCATGTTTTGGTGTCTCTTTATTTCATTTTGTGTCTTTTTTTGGTAATTCTTGTCTCTTTATAGTCATTTTTTGTCTCTTTGAGTTAATAATTGTCTTTTTAAAGTCATTTTGTCTTTGGGGTCATTTGGTGTCTCTGAGTTCACAGTGTGCGTGTTTGAATTAATTTTGTGTCTCTTTCAGGTAATTTTGCGTCTCTTTGAGATCATTTTGTGGTTTTTGGTCATTTATGTCTCTTTACATTAATTTTGTGTGTCTTTGAATTTACATTGTGTCTCTTTGAGTTAATTTTTTGTCTTTTCTTTGGTTGTTGATGTCTCTTTGCAGTCATTACGTGTCTCTTTGAGGTGATTTTGTGTGTCTTTGAGTTCATTGTGTGTCTCCTTGGGGTTATTTGGTGTCTCTTTGACTTCACAATGTGCATCTTTGAGTTAATTCTTATCATTTTGAGGTCATTCTGTGTCATTTGTTGTTTGTGTCTCCTTGTAGTCTTTTCACATCTTTTTGTGTTCACTTTGTGTCTGTTTGGCATCATTTTGTGTTTCTTTTAAGTCATGTTGTATCTCTCTGTGGTCTTTTTGAGCCTCTTCCTGGTCGGTATGTGAGTGAGTGACATTTTGCAGGTGAAAGCTTGGCAGCCTGTACCGTTCAGTAATTTATCCATGAGTAAATGTCACTATACAAGGGTGGAAAGAATCCTAGAAAACTGCACTTAGGTAAAAGTACTATTACTCCAAAGAAACTATACTCAAGTGAAAGTATACTTGTGAAAATATTTAATCATTTTATCTGAGTAACGGGCTTTAAATGTCAACCACCTCACTAGTTGAACAACATCAGCAACCTAAGCCCTTGTGCCCAAACAAACAGTAAATTCCAAGTCTTTAAACAGCGCTGCAGCCTGAGCACACAACTGATTATCAATTATTTATCTACAACCATCCTCCTCAGTGCAGCCTCACATGAACTGACCAGTGAAGAGACAAAACTCACTTGAATACAATCACATGTCGTTTCGGGGCATGTTGGGAAACCGCTGATGCAGTCATCCTTCCTGGGGGGGTAGTCTGGCTTAGTAAAAGATGTGAAACCTTCTGCTAACTTTACTTACTTATAATCTATGAATCAATTTTGGAAAAGCAATATTTTTTAAATGCTTACTTTGTCACTTAATTCATAGGATGCTCTGCTTCTAAGATAATGCCATGATGACAATGCAGTTCAGCTTTTCTCAGAACAGGAGGGCACAAATCCTTTTGGCCTTTAAACAAACATAACATTCAGCAGCTATATCGTCAGTCCCTGTGAAAAAAAGCCTTGTGACTCTCTGGGCGATATGGAGAATATAAAGATAATGCAACAATATTGTAGATTTGTAGGGTTGACTCTTGGTGCTTTCACAAAATGTTTACACAATGGGATTTTTGTAATAAATAATAAATAATCGTGAGTAATGTGAATGACTAGCAGCTAGAGCAGTCTGAAAATCACAGCATTTTACTGTAACACAGCCTTTAAAACCAGGGAGAGACAACACTCACGATATCCAAAATCCAAGATAATATCTCTTCTCATAACAGTATATTAATATGAAATCGATGTATTGCCATTCCTAGTGACTTCCTGTTCTGACGTACAAAGAACTGACAAAGTGCAAAGAAAGCGCAGATGGTACATGCCTTACAGACCTGTATACAGTCATTTCGATCAAGAAAAATCAGGCGTGGGTTGATAAAAGCATTCAGTTTAATACAGTTAACAACTGCTTCAAAAAGACATCTCTCTATGTATCTAACATACATAATGTTCCGATCAAACAGCACAGCAATTACTTACATGCAAATGTGTGATGTTACATAAAAAAATATTCTCAAAATGCTTGATCTTTCCTTTCACATGAGTGTCTTGGCTCATTGTCATACAAGCCAGCAAATTAAGTATAAATACAGACCATGTACCGAGGTGTAATAGAATGAATTCAGTCAATAAAATATCTGCAAATGTTAAAGCTGTTGAATCAAAAAGCTTATTGAAATTTCAATGCAGCTATATGGGTGTCTCTAATGAGGTAAGAAAAGAACAGTGTTACTCTGACTGTGCAGCAGTCTAACCAATTATCAGACTTCCCTGCTGTTGAACCATGGGAGAAAGTCCATAGGTGATGGTGGGGAGGACGAGGGGAAACCACGTTGTTTAAGTGAGAGAGAACAGATAATGGACTTGGAGCTTCTCTCCCTGCTCCCTCTCCCTCACTTCCTCCCCGCCACTCTCAACAAAGACAGGGCTGGCGTTTCTAGCTGACAGCCATCAGAGAACCCGGCGTGTGATTTGACTATATATGTCAAAGCCAGTTTGATTGTCTTTGGAAATGTTTTATTCATCAGATGGGGTTTGGATGCTGCTTACCTCTGTTTCTGATTATCTGGTAAAACAAGTCTGTCAGACAACATAATACAGGATGTGTAGCAACTGTTACACATGCCTAAATGCTCATTTCACCTCTGGTCCTATCATTTCAGCGTTAAAAGGAGGAAGATGATGGTTAAATTCACAGCTAACATCTCGGCACAAACATTTGCTCAATCATCATAGTCATTTTTGGTGCATATAGACGGTGCATTTTAAAATCAGTCGATTCCACCTGAATCACATCGGCAAAAAACAGAAAACAGAAAATTGTGTGTTCCCGCAAACCATGGATACATTACATTGCACATTATTATGTTGCGGATACATTGAAACTTGATGTTTAAACAATGCTGTGGTTTACATGAGGTTAGATTTAGGCACAAATACAACCTGGTAATGGTTAGGAAAAGATCACGTTTTAGCTGAAAATACCTGAAGCACAGCCTCACCTGGAAAAGCAGCGATGCCTTGGTAGAAAACAACAGCTTTTCACGGCACTTAGAATTATCAAAAAAGTGATGGGTGGCTACAAAACACCTGGGTTTGGTGCCTAAAAAAGCCTCTGGTAAAAGACTGACAGGTTGCTAAGCAAGCAGCTTGGAAAACAGTGATAGGTTAATAAAAAAATCCACTGAAAAAAAAGTTGTTTGTAGCTAAAAAGCCATATGTTGTGGAAAAAGTTGCTGGAAAAACAGTGACTGGTCGCTACAAAACACCCAGGCTTGTTGCCAAAAAAATCCACTGGAAAAACAACGGCAGTTTGCTAAGAAATTGGTGGCCTGAAAAAACTTGTTTGGTGCTTAAAAGCCGCTGGAAACACAGCAATAACTCACTATATCACAACTGGTTTTGCTGTATGTTGGTCTTAAACAGTGGTCTGCAGCTTGGCAGATGTCTCGCCTAAGTGTCATGACATCCACCATCATCTCCACCTCTAGATAACAAATTCTGCTCATATACTTCTTTAAAAACGTTAATATGATATGTCTGAAATGTGCAAATGGCACATATCTGTGGTTTGCAGGGCTGTAAAATAACATTTTCTTGTGACTTCTGTGCTGGTTTATTTATACATGGCTGCGAATCAGAGTTCCATGAAAAGCTGAAAATGCACAGTGCAGTATAATGTGATGCATTTAATCTGACAAGCCATCGATACTGTAGGTACTGGTGCCCAGCAGTTTGTTTTCTGTTTCTGTCAACCACAGTCAGACTTTACTTTGGTGCATTTCTGCATTTGGCTCATTTAGGTCGGCACTGCCCAATTACAAGCCAACCAGGAGCTTGTCACATGGACTCATATGTAGCTTGTTAATTGGACAAACTTTTGGTAACCTGTCATCCTGCCAGGTTAGAGATTTGGCGTGGGCTGCGGGGCGTAGAGGTGGGTGGTCGAGCAAAATAACTCTGAATTGACTCCCTGCAGCAGTGCTGTCGCTAATCATTATGGACTTCTTTGCTTTGACTACCTACTCTGGTGTTAATAGCAGTTCTGAACACATAAAGAAGTAGCAAAATATGAGTTTTGCCCTCCGTTAATCTTTTTGGCTTCTGGGTTTGATGAACGGCTGGCCATCGGATGCCAATATCAGCCTCTTCATAAACTCTTATGTTTGAGGTTGTTTATGTGCTGTGGATATCACTCTTTCTCCAAACAAGCTGCCCTGCAGTTCTCTTGAAACCTGCATTTTCCAGTGCAGTTATTTCACGCCATCCGAGTTTAAATGGTATTGTTCACAACTACCCAAGTAAACCGAGCGAGAATGCTCCTAAAAAGTCTGCCTGCCGATAAGTCGGACCTGCCGGTGACACCGCCGGGCAGGGAAGCGGACCTGAAGCCTGAAAATTGTGCCTGTGGGTCACACAGGAATCAAAGAGCGGCTATTCCAAACAGGTTCCTGCGGAGATGAGGAGAGCAGAGCTGTGGCAGGCCGGCCTGCTGCTTTTGTCAGTCAGGCAACGAACGGCAGTGAGTGGAGGTCGCGGAAGAGCAGGAGATGACTGATTCATGGGTGGCTAGGGGTGTGTGTGTGTGTGTGTGTGTGTGTGGACATGCACGTCTGTGAGTGTGTGTGCGCGCGTGTGTGTGTGTGTGTGTGTGTGTGTGTGTGTAGGGCACACGGTGGATGACAGATTGGCAAGGCCACGGATGGGCCAGGCTCCATCAGCACCGCAGGCTGCTGTGATGTGTCCATTCTCCCTTCACTCACCACAGCCGGCCAGACTAGAGTTGTCTGTTTGATTGCCTGTACGTGCGGGAGTGTTTCGTTGTCTCTTTCCCAGTTATGGCTGTGTTGTTTCGAAATCAGAACCACAATCACCACATGTAAGCAACAGTTTGCCAAGTACAATAAAGGTAAAGATGTGTCTTGGCGGTTCTGCTGCAGAACTGTGTCGACAGCTAACATTGTAAACGAGAACACAGGGACACAGCAGCTGGTTATGTGAGTGCTGCTCACTGTTTTCCTGCTTTGTGTGTGTTGGTATCTGTTCATGGGCACAGCCCACATTTGTGCATGACCATGTGTGCATATTGTTTTCTGTTTACAAATGCTTCCACATTCACATTCAGGGGCAGCATGAGATAATAGAAAAGCTGAACAATTAGTCACAATGAGCGCCGCTGGATTATGGAACAAATTGCCTGAAGAAAGCAGAATAACTACATCTGTATCATTTCAAAACCATCCAAAATTATTTTTCTCAGATATGGCTATATCATAAGGGGTTATCTGGTGTTATTTGTATCCATTTAATACTGTTTGTTGAAAAATTAATCACAGTATGCTGCAAAATGTGCAATTTGTATGCTTTGAATACATGAAAATGAGCGTGTTTCAGTTAGTTTAACATCTGTTTTGTACATGACTTGCATATGATATAAAACCCAATATCATATGCATTAAATATGAATGAAAGTGAGCATTATCATGTAAGAACAATAAAGTAACACTGAATATTTCAGCATACAAACTGAGGTTTTTAGTAGACCCCGCTTTATCATGTTTTGTGCTACTACTTTGCAAACTTTGCCAAGTGTTGACTTCTCACTGACTTTTATTTTAAGTGTTGATTGGAGTCGTTGGTGCTTTTATAGAGTAAAAATAGATGTAGATAAGTGTTTTAAAGTGACCAAAGTTTTAAAGTAAATTGATAAATGTGCACAGGTGTCATTAACACTGGGGATCCTGGAGAAATGGACAGTTTTGTTTCCATCACTTTTGAAATGCATAGTTTGTTAAAAAAAAAAATCTGAAAAATAGCTCGCACCAAATAATGAGAAACATTAAGAATGATTTGAGAAAGGTTTATTTTTATAAGAAGAATCATAAAATGTGATGTTAATAGAGAAGATATAAATGTGCATTTACCAAAAATAAAGCTAGAGAAAAGCTAAAGCTAAAAAACCATTCTGCTCTAGCCCACTGATTTCAAATTGACCCCAAGACACGCATGCACCCATCACTATTTTTGATACGGTTTATTTTTGTCCAGTCTGCACATGACAACATATATGAGCTATTAAATTCTAGGGATTTATAAATTAATTGAAATTAAAATAAAGATCCAGTTGTAGGATTTAGGGGGTTATATTGGCAGAAATGGTATATGATATATTTATTTTATTTTTCTTGGTATGTAATCACCTATGAATAAAAACTGTTGTGTTTTTGTTACCGTACAATGAGCCATTTATATCTACACAAGCCCTATTTCCACCAAGCAGTCCAGTGCAGTTCAGTTCGGTACGCGTTTTTTTTTACCGTTTCCACTGTGAAAAGTTGTGGATGGTACCAATGGAACCGTTCTGTTTCGTCCCCAATTTTGGTCACCCCTCTGTTGGGGTACCTAGCATACAGATCTGGTACTAAAAGTGGGGCTGTGAATGCTGCAGTCCATTGATTGGTCGATAGCGGACGGTCACTCTGATTTTGAGGCTTATGTAACCACTGTTCATACCGTGGAGAGTTTTACTGCTGTTTGAATTTTGTGTTTTCTTGTGTTACATGAATAAATTCATTTCCACCTTAAATTGGTGGATAAAAATGTATCAGAATGCAGGAAATGAAGTGTTTGATGCTTAAAATGTCCTGGGGGTAGACCCAAGGACCCCTCCTCAATATGTGTCCCCCAGAATGTTGAAACAAAACATATGCCCTTGGTGATAGCCTAGGCTATGCAAATTTTATGCACCATCACGCATTTTTTTCGCCTGACTAGTCGTAACTATCGACTCAAGTCTCATACTAATCCCCCATTACACTGGCAAAAATTATATTCTGAAGACCATTTAAAAACTGTTCTGTCTCCACCACTTTTCAACACAAAGTGACCATGGATGGAGTACTAAACCGGCCTACCACAGATCCAGGGGTCCAAAGTGTCAGCCCCCACGTCATCAGTAACATGTACAGACCAGGAAAAGAACCAAAATTACCACGTGTGGATGCAAAGGGACTGCAGGAAACAACTGTAAAGAACAAAACAACCAAAAACTGCACAAAATGACTTTAAAGAGGCAAAACCACAAGTTGTCTGTGTTTGCTTCTCTATAGGGGGCCTTTTGCATATCTGTGCCCAGGCGTACATTGATGCCCATGTGAGTGTTGACTTATGTATGGTAAGTACTGGCTCAACACTCGGAGCTGATTAAGTACAGACTGTTCTGCGGGTGTACTGTTTAACTGAAGATGAGACATTTAGTGCATTTTGAATTCGTCCTAATCCCTTTCAAAGTGGAGAATTGAGTTCAAGTGTCCAACTTGTGGTGAACGTTTTAACCTCCCGTTCATTGCACTCTGACAGACTATGACTGATGAAGCAAAGACGGGAACACGCCTGGCACCTCACTGACAGCGCCCTCCATCCTCCACTTGTCAGTGTCAGGTAACCATTTCCCAAGTGCCACCTTCAATTACTTAGGATATTGCTAATGATTATACATTGTGTGTGAATGCAAATGTGCGGCGGGAAGTTTCATGATAGAAAGCTCGAGTCAGTTGTAGCATGACTAATGATGTTCCAAATGAAGGGTAGACTTCAATGAGTGTCTTAAAGTGCAGAAGAGATTTTAATTACTCATCTGTCTGGCTGCCTGCGTGACCTTCAGTCAAGACCTGGACAGAAGTCAATTACAGTGATGATGTGCGATCTCCGTTTCTGGCCGCATACCTTGTGACTGGGCTGGCCTTGGAAATGGCAGATTGTCAAAGGTCATTATAATATTAATCCGAAGGTCGGGAAAAGTTAAAGTTTGATATCAACTGTGCTACAGTAGATTCAATGGTAGTATTGTCAGTACAGCAGTAGGCAAGTCAGAGCTGAAGCTTTCTGATTTATTACCCTCACTTAAGCTGCGAGCAATTTATGTTCAGTACAAATAAAGAAAGCTGGTCAAGTAACACTGTAAACTGTATAATTATTCCCTCATTCATTCATTTTTTAATCAGCCACCTTTTGGCTATGTATCTCAGTGTTTTGAGTGGATAGCAACACCAATAAACACACCGACTCCTGGCGGCATCACCACCCACAGCTGCACTGGGAGAGAGCTGTTTTACTCAGGAAGTCAGTTGCTTGGAGTCTATTTGTCTTTTGTAATTACCATTCAATAAAGGAAAACCCTTGGTAATTATCCTTGGCGCTCACTGAAACCAATCATTGTGAGTTAACATAAACACAGACCCGTTTTTAAAGAGGCCGATTCAGACGCGGCCCTGCCTCACCAGGACTGCGACTCTGCTTGGAGATCAAACACAGCAGCGAACGCCGGGCGGCCAGGCCCCATCTGTGGCCGCAACCCCCTTAGAGAGCGGGGTTGCGACCTCATCTTAGAGTTCAGAGTGAAAGGGACTCTCGCCAGGGTGTGTGCCCCCCACCCCCGCTCCTGCTGAGGACCGCATCATGTGCATCATTGGTTAGAGGATTGTCTGGGTCAAGCGAAACAAGGAAGACTTGAGGGAGCTCACTGGCGCTGATGGCACTGAGGCGGCACGTGGCTTTAATTTGATTGAGTGGGAGGTGAGTGTTAGAGAGGAAAACACAAATCAGACATTTTCACTTCACAAAGCAAGTTTGTTTTGGTGATGGCGCAGAGCAGTGGCCTAGAAACTACGACAATTTCTTCACAAGCCAGACTTTGGTGCTCATAAAGCTCTGAGGATCAGAGTGTGGCTCTGGAAATTAATTTGCTTAATGAGTCTTTGCCTCCAGTAAATAAAAGATGGTTAAAGGGATAGTTTTTGAAGTGGGTCTGCATGGAGTACCTATCAATAGTCAGTGTATTACATATAGTAGATGTCTGCCGGCACGCCCACAGTTTGGTGTAACTGCAGGAGTACCGACTTGGTTGCAATGCAATGTACTGCTATGGATGGGGGCAGCAGCAAAACATATTTCAGCCTCCTACAAATTCAATAACAATTTGAGTGTATGACATATTCAGAATATTTTCATCACTTCACCTTTCAGTCAGACAGCCTGTTATAACGGGGAAGCTGCTAACTGATTTAGTTCCCAATATATGCTCTCATCAAAACCACCAGACTCCATTGACAAAATCAGTAATTTTAGCTTGCTAAACACAGGAGCTGATTGTCTACTGCTGCCTCCGTCAGTTAGTTAGTTTGTGATATTGTGTGACTTTGATGAATCCAAACTAGCCCTTTCAAACACAAAGTCACAAAATGACTAACACAAACTAACTGATCGAGGCAGTGGTAGACCAGCAGCTTCTGTGGTCAGCACTGTTAAATCATTGTTTTTCTCAATGGAGTCTGGTTCTGAAGAGAATGTTATAACAGCTTCAGTTTCCTGTTGGCAATCACTGTCTGAGATAAAGGTAAAACAGTGAAAATGTTCTTAATTTAGTGCACACTTAAACTGATATTGTTTTTTTTTAGGTGGCTAAAATACTGTTTGTTGCTGACCCCATCCACAGTACATTGCTTAGCTCCTATATCCCCCTTACGACTGCACAAAAACCCCACTAACACCCACTGATATCTGGCTTCATATGTAATTGGAAAGCTTACAATTGACCTATGGCTAAGCCACGCCCCCCTCCACTCACTCGACAAACTATCAACATTCAGCGAGCGGCGCTATGGCAGGTGTCACAGTACACGACATTTTGCAAGAGGCAATTGATGATTTTTGAGGACATAACGATCAGATGTCATTGAGAAGTAACCAAAAGGGCCTAAACTACGCATTGGAGGGATATATTCATCATTTTACTGTTGAGAAGGTCGATGAAAAGCTTAATTTACAAGCCAAAATTTACAGGTCACAGTGTACGCTTGTGAACCGCATCTCGTTGCCGCCGCCATCAAAGACAACAAGTTAAAGTGCCACTGAAGTTAAGGTTTTTGGCTCAGAATATGAGAAAAGGATAACGGCCTTTTTACCATCTTTACCAAGAGTGTCTCTCAGTTAGTTTGGTGCTACAGTATTTACACTGAATCATTCAGCATAACGTTTGCCAACCTTAGTTATCTCATTTTTAAACTTCAAATCTCCGAAAAACTCATTTAAACCGAACAAAACTGACTCTCTCTAATGCATTTCAATGAACGTCCAGGCAGAGAATATCCGAGTGTATGGAAATGGCTATACGCACTGTTGCCAACTCCTCAGTAAGAAAAGTAGCTATTGGCTGTCCTAAAAGTCGCTAGAAGTCGCTAAATGACGTCCTCGTCTAATTTGCATAATTGTCCATGTGCATGTAATTGTAATGGCTGCTGTAGGAGAGAGGAATAACATCGTGGGAGAGACAAAAACTGAGTAAAAAAACACCCTGAATGTGTTTAGAACTACAAATGAACCTTCTTTCAATTATTTATATTCAGATTTTACATTTACATCCCACCCTGACTGTAAACCAGGTCGGGATCAACCAGTGGCAGTTCCGCGCATGCGCGATTCACTTGCAGTCTGGACGTGGAGGGGTTAACATCTCCTGCTCTGACTGCTGCTGGGAGGGAGGACTGGGCCGTCTGCGAGTGCTTTAGGGCGAGGGAAGGGCCCACGTCAGCATCCGCTGCTCGTTGAGAAGAATAAGAATGATACGTGCTCTCACAACAGAGTCTCCAGAAGTCTTCAATAACATTAGAAAAAGTCGCTAGATTTGTCGCTAGTCGCTTTTTTGAAAAAGAGTCGTGAGAAGCGATATAAGTCGCTAATTTGGCAACACTGGCTATACGCACTGTGATTGGCACATCGCGTTTGAGGGCAGGACATAGGTCAATTGGCATTCACACCTGGGTCAAATGACTCTGCATTAGTCACAGGTATTTATTGGCTCCAATCAGCAGTGATGAGAATACAACACCTGGATGGAGATGCGATGACACACCACTACAAAATACCATCTGTCTATGTCGAAATCTGCAGTGAGTTTGAAAGAGAATGAATAACTAAGAGATATGAAAAAAAGGGGTAACCATCCTTTCATTTTCACTGGCCTCCATGCATCTCCCTACTGTTTACTAACCTGTTTTGCAGGCCAGCCAGTGATGCTGAATGTGACACACCAGAAAAATAAAACAGGAAGGCATACTTGTCTGGTGCAGAGGCGTGTACATGTTCTATTGGCAACAAGAAATCAGAGAAACTTGTGTACATGTGTCAAATTTGGTGGAAAAAGGGGAATATGTCAGACTCCTGCCTGCTTCTCCAAACTGTGGGCGTGCTGACTAACATCTACACTATGTAATACACTATGGATAAGTATCTTATGCAACGCCACTTCACAAGATCCAAACGATCCCTTTAAGGAAATAGCATGTATGTGGGTGTCATTCACAGCGGGAGTCTTATCAAAACTCACCAGTTCATCTCACGCTTAAGAAACGAGGAGAGATAAACTTTGGATCGGGGGGTGGGGGGGGGGGGGGGGCATGGCAATCCTAAACACAGAGACTATAGCACTCAGTGTGCAGCATCCATCAATACCTCGCAGTGATGTGTATACAATCCCTTGCTCTCTACCTCTACCCCCGCATTGTTGAATGTGCCTTGACGGCGGTCTTCTATCTGGGCTTTTATCTCACTGACACGCCTTTGCTACTGACATTTAGATGAAAGCTATAGGCCTGGCTGGGAATAATCTGCACTGATAGGAAACATCTTGCAGCTGCGGGAGAAAGAGGAGTTGTAGTGCAGGCATCTTTCCACTCTGTAGTATGGTGCATCACAGGGCCGCTTGTGGAAGCAGTGCGCTCACAGTATAGGAATGCCTGCATACAGCACAGCGATACAATCACAGATATAGCTACTGGGCTGTACGCACACTGCAGAGAAAAAGATGCACAAGATACAGAATACTTCTGTACACAAATATTTGTGTACAAAATATATGGAGGTTTTCTTTATCATTTCATTCATCTCTTTTTTCTTGCACACAAAGGAGAGTATATATTACAACCTGCTCAGTCGGTCTAAAAATCCCCCCTCTTTTTAACACCACATGTTTTGCCACTTTTGGTTAAAGCTCGAGAAGTGTGCCTTCTGTAAAGCCTAAATTAGAAAATATAAAAGAGAAATAAGTAAAAGTGAATTGAGAAATGTGACTTCTGGAGATCCATTAGGATTTTAGAGGTTGCAAATTAATAGGTTCTTAAATACATCGACTGACGTCGCTGGTGGAACACTCTGAGGCACTCAGCAGTCATCATGGGGAAAATGACAGCTCACGACAGGGAAGGCAAGCTGTTCTTACTCTGAGGAATGAAAGACTGTCATGAAGAGAAATAGCCCAAAAAAAATAAATTCCAAGAGTATCTTTGAGCGCTGTGGTTTTCGCTATCAAAAGGCGTTGAGGAACTGAGAAGGACTGTGATCAAAAAAAGGCCTGGCAGACCCAGATCGACAACAAAATCAAACAAGTTCATAAGTTGCTGTAGCCGGCGTAACACGGGGCCGGCTGCTGCAGCCGACATCAAGGCACAGCTGAATGAGAGTCAACACGAGAAATTCAACTGTGCAGAGAAGACTTAAGAAGCAGGGCTGACGGGTTGTGTAGCGGCTTGGAAACCTTTATTAAAGCGTCAAAACAGGGTTAAGAGGCTCGGGCTGAGAACGTAAACACTGGACTGCTGCAGGGTGGTAAAAGGTATTGTGGACTGATGAATCCAAGCTTGACATTTTGAGTTCATTAGACACTTTCCACTTAAATCTACCACAGTGCCACAAAACATTTCTTACGCATAATTATTCCTTATGTATATCGTCTAATTTATGGCATTTACAATCACATCCTGCTTGAGATTCCCCCCAAAAAATGCTAAAATATAGGGTGCTCGAAAACTTTTGACTGGCAGAGTACTAATGCATAAAAACATGAGGATAACAGCAAGGGGAAAACAAGACACATTGCTAATTAGCTTCCTGGTTAACACTGGAGTTGGCATGGCAACCAATAAAGCTGCAGAAGCCATGCTTAATGGAGAATATCAGCAGGATACTATGCTTCTTTGACAAATTTGATTGCCTTGCTGCCGTATAGCCTCGTCCGTGTGACCATGTCAGTGTTATATTAATGCGCGTGCAGCAAAAAGAGAGATGAGGAGTCTGATTCTTCCTGACTGCGTAGCACATCAAGAAGCATTAGAACAAGCACGTATCTTTTGAATGCATTTTAAACACCCTTAAAGAGTCCTAAGGGAGGGAACCGACTCTCCAGTCTTACAATGGACATATTTTCCTGTGTGAAAACAAGCCTTGGGCATTAAAAAGCGGAGCTTGGAAAACAAATACAATAACTACACAAAACAAATGTTTATGAATGATGAATGAGAGTGCTTTTGGAATTAGAAGTGGTGCTTAATAAGGATGCTCTGTCTGTGTATTCATCAGCACTGAAGCCAGCAAAACTTTTCTTCACCTCATTTATCTTGAATAAAATCCCCCCCCTCCCCCACACCCCAATAATGATAATTGTTCAAAATTGGTGGAAAATTAATCTGGCAACATGTCTCTATGAATAAATTGTGTCATTATCACCTCATAAGGGAACTGAAAGAGAGTTTACAGTGCATCATAATCCAATCAGCTCATTAATTCCCACAAATGTCTTTTATTCCGCTGTTGCAGGGGAACATGTGTGACTGAATCAATATCACACTCATGCTTCCAATATGCAATGTTATTCACGTCACATTATCGCAGCACACAAGGCCTTTAAGACGTATGTCTAATTAACGGAGCATTTTTAAACCAACAAAAGATTCATCTCACTGAGTCATTCTGTACAGTGTTGAAGACCCTAATCTGTCCTTTTTTTAAACATATTAAGTACAATTATATTTGCTCTTATGACGATAAAAAATTAGGTTTTGTTGTTTTTTTAAAGAATCAGCATATATATATATATATATATATATATATATATATATATATATATATATATATAGCATTGTTTTACCCTGAAGCAACTCTGTCTCCTAAAATATTCAAATACGATTTATTTGTTTTGCAGGTGCACATACAGCATTTTGGGTTGCATTTTGGGTCTATATAAACAATTCCTTGTTACACTGATTAAAAAAGTAGCCTGGGCAGCATTACATTTCCTACAAAACATATTTGCCCCTGCAAACTAGTTGTATGTAATCATAATTTTAAAGGAATGCTTCACCCACAAAATGATCCTTTGTATATCCATTACTCACCCCGTGTTACATTGAATTCATGATTCTTTTTTTTAACATGCCTCCACTGTGAATAAAGATCCAAAAATGGAGACAATTCTTGATGAATTGCTGTAAATGGGGGCCACGTCGTTTTAAACAACAAAACTATATCAAAACATCCGTATACAAACTCTTGCACATCTCGTGCAGTTTAATGCAAGTCTAATTCATTCAGTCATAAGCAAACTACTCCGAAACACATGCATTTGTCACTAAACCCTTACTATTAAGAACACTTCCACAGCTTACGCACGGATGAGTAGTGCATCTGCGCAACTCAATGGAATCAATGAACAAAGTCCAAACACAAACCAGGCGCCCGCTTCTTGTACGTGGAGGTGTTTTAAACATAGGCTGTGTAAAGAATGTTAACGTGGCTACTGGGATGTCACCTATCTGTCTGTGGACTACACAGTCTGGCATTTTGGCTGTTGTCATGTTTTCGGGGGGCTAGGAGTGACCATATTAGGATCAGGGATTGGACCTGTAGAGGAGTGAGGAGTGGATTTGACTGAGCACCTATAATAATAATATTATAATATTACAAGAATAAAGTCGTAATTAATTGAGAAAAAAAATCATAATATTATGATAATAAAGTTGTAATTTAATGAGAAAAAGGTCATAATATTATGATAATTAAGTCGTAGTTTAATGAGAAAAAGGTCATAATATTACAAGAATAAAGTCGTAGTTTTTAAGGAAATACCCAACAACAAACAGAATGGGTTAGAGGATGAACCTGCTTGTGGCAGCTGCTCTTTGTTTCAGGTGTGTTGCCTCGACACACACGTTTAATATTACGAGTTATTTCTTGTAATATTACAACTTTATTCTTGTAATATTATGATTTTTTCTCACTAAATTACGACTTTATTTTCGTAATATTATGAATTTTTCCTCAGTTACGAGTTTATTCTGAGATATTAATAAATAATAATAAATTCGTAATATTATGACTTTTTCTCAGTTACGAGTTTATTCTGAGATATTAATAAATAATAATAAATTCGTAATATTACGAGAAAAACTTGTAATATTATGAGAAAAAAACTAGTAATATTATGAAAATGAAGTTGTAATATTACGAGTTTCTCTCGTAATATTACGACTTTATTCTCGAAATCTCAAAAAAAAAGAAAACTTCAATATGGCCCTAATACTCCGTCGTAAAGAAGACTTTAAACTACTGACTGTGACCATAAAAGCTCAATGGGAAAATGTTTACTTAAGTAATAAACCAGATGAGAAATAGGGTCATTTTCTCATAAACATCTATATCAGTGTATTAGTAATTAGTGAAGATGCCCCTGCTGGCCATTAGAAAGAATATAGGTTACAGGCATTTCCACACTGGCTTCACTTTGTATGTGTTTGGTAAGTACTGAGCATATGGCTGGATAAATGAGACTTGGGTTATACTTCACAATGTGTTTGAGAGCTTGTAAACCGATGTTTTGATATAGTTTTGCAGTTGTTGAATGCGGACCTCTGTTACTGCAATCGATCAAGAAATTTATCCCCCCCCCTCACAAAACCACTGACTCACTTCACTTGTCAGTGGTTTTAGTGTTTTGGCTGATCAGTGTAAATGGACTGCAGTTGTATAGTACTTTTCTAGTCTTCAAACCACTCAGAGCACTTCAACACAACATGTCACATTCACCCATTCACACACACATTGACACACTGGTGGCCGAGGCTACCACACAAGGTGCCTGCTACTCAGTAACCATTCACTCATGCTCACACACCAATGGAACAGCCATCAGGAGCAATTTGGAGTTCAGTATCTTGCCCAGGGATACTTCGACATGTGAGCTGGAAGAGCTGGGGATCGAACTGCCAATCTTCTGATTTGTGGACAACCCGCTCTGCCCACAGCCCTTAGTTTATCACCCATTTTAACAGGTTTTCCCATTTTTAAAAAACCTGCAGAGACACACTAATTTGGTGGAGAAGGGGTATTAGTCTGTCGGGACCTGTCAGTCAATTGTAGAGATTTTGCACTACCTATGGTTCAGGGATTGTGATCTTTAAGTTCTGAAAAGGCTCTGAATTGAACAATTTACCTGAAAGGATGAGAGTCGTTCTTCACAGTAATGTTGCCGCCGTTCCAGAAAATCCTTCAAACAACCTAAATTGTACTGAAACAAGTACAATTACCTTAACTGATTTGAAGACGTCTTTACTCATTTGAAGAGAAAAACAATGCTGTTACAATGGAAAAGCTTTTCCAATGTGTCATCAACTGCAGTAAAACCAGAGATGTGTCACAAAGAGGGCTTCCTTTGTCATACTGTGATAGAGCTGGGGAAAAAAAGGAGGACAGAATCAGTCATTTTCAGGTAGAGGGGTGTTGAGGCAGAACCTATTCATTTTGACCTACATAGGATGGGTCGTCTAGAGCGAGGTTAACGCTCCAGCACCCCTTTCCAAGCGTCATGGGATCATTAGTATCTTTTGCTGTAGCAGCGCAGAGCTCTTTTGATGCCCCCGTCTCCGATGAAACTACACTGGGGGACGGCCTATTTTCCAGGGCCTCTTTCAAAGTGGCCATTTCCATTCGGAGGATGACTCCCCCTCTTCTTCATCTACTTCTCCTGTCTCTCTCTCTGGTTGAGTGCAGCTGAATAGAAATGAGATGAGGAGGAAATTGGAGCGGGGTCAGCGCTGAGCGTCGACAGCGTCCCTGTCATCCTCGCCTGGGAATGTTCACCTCGCCAATAAGTGAGCCACATCGCAGGAAGATTAGAATATATTCTAACAATGCGGACGAGGTAATAGAGGAAGTGACAGGTAACCATTGGTTTGGTTTGGCAATGAATCGCTGACAGGTTGCGGGAAAGTGGCGCCACGTCACTTGATTCGCATTATCCAGCCTAAAACACAGCACTTAAGTGGGTCTATTCCACTTTACACGCTGTCTGTCAACATTGTATTCATACAGTATTATTACCATTGCCTGTGTAACAGCTGTATGATATAAATATCCTTTTTTTTTTTGCTCATGGCAACACAAAATATTGATTTACAGATGATGGGCCCACAGTGGCGTCTGCATATCCCCAGTGAGTTAACCGCAGACTCTCCCCCTATAGAAACATACCTTACCACAGACTACCTGAGAGTTTGATTTTATTCTGATACAAGTTTGACATTTCTCTCAGGCTTCAGATTGACTCTGACATTTGAGAATATAGGGCAAAACAAGGCCTTGAAAATTAATAAGCTGAAACGGTTTTCATTTGCATGAACACCACTGGAACTGACTTGTCTTTGGCCTCGTAGTTCCTTTTTCTCCTCGCACCAAGTTTTGTATCCCTCCATCCTCCTCTGCTTCAGAGTGTCAGCGCCTTAAAATGTTGTCTGCAGCTCTTTCTTCTCAACAAGCCTCTCACCTTCTCTCCAATCCTGTCTTTCTCTCTTCAGGGCTCTTTACAGTCGTTTACGTTCCTATCTGTCACCAGGACCTGGGCTGAAAAAGGCTTGCCTTCTAAATGCACTGTCTTCAGCTGCTGCAACAGAACAGTCAAACCACTCCTCCTCTTTTGTCTCCTGTCCGCCCTCTACTAACATATCAGAATATGGTTTACTCAACCGATGCTGAATGTCTTCAAATAAAGTATGCAGTATTTCTCCCTTCACTCTTGCTGGCTGATATAACCAGCCTAGTATTCCAAGGAGGTAAGTTCATTGTGGGTGAGGGCATTTACATCCAGTGCCAAAACTCAGTGCCAGTGCAGACAGTAGTGACCTTTAGGCAGCATGGCAAAAAGTAAGGTTAAGACATTCAACTTTGGCAGTAGAGACTGTGGGTCACATTCTGTGTCAGACCAACAAGTAACGCTGGTTTTTAAAAAGCCAATAGGTGCAGGACTGTTTGAGTTAGCAGCTCCTAGCGGTGGCATAAATGTGAACTGAGTGGAATATCCGCCCCATAAACACCATTTTCTGTAGTTTCTATAAAAAGACAACAACCTGTATAGCTGCATCAATCTCACCCAAGCTTACTGCCACTTTTGTTTGTAATGGACTCTAGTACAGGGAGATGACTTCCCCATTCTTCATCCCACCTACAGCACTCTTGGTTGGGAAAATAGCAGTTAATGCACACAACAGAGAATTTAGAATCACTAGGGACAAAATGCCTGATGTGAAATGTAATTCAGGGGTCTAGAACCTAGCATTATAATCACAGACACATAGAGTCGTATACTCAGTACTCCCCAAACAGACAGCCCTTTCCAATAGGAACTGAACTAACAGTGAAATGTTCATGCTGTCGTCAAAGCCAGTGCCAGTGCAGCCTTGATTGTTACCTTGTTTGCATTATTGTATGACTTTGGTGAATTCAAATGAATTATTCGAAACACCAAAGTTACACATTAACACAAACAAACTAACTGGTCAAGGGTGCAGTCGACCAGCAGCTCCCTTGTTCGGTGAGGTAAAATGACTCTTTTTGTCAATGGAGTCTGGCATTAAAGTGTTTGTGAAGTACTGACTATACAAATGGATACATGAGACTTGGATTATACAGAGTGAGTTTTGTGAGAGTTTGCAAATGCATAATACTATATAATGACGAAAACTCTGTCTGTCTTTGGGCGTGTGTGTGGGTGTATCTGTTCCATGTTTTTCTCCTCACTGACTTGGTCAATCCATGTGAAATGTGGCACAGTGGTAGAGGGTCATGGGAGGATGTGAATGAAGCAATATTACATCAGTTGGCAAAAGGGGGGCGCTATAGCAACCGATTGAAATTGCAAACTTTGAATGGACATATGTCATGCCCTGTATGTCGTAGAGACATGAAACTTTGCACAGAGATGCCTCTCCTCATGAGGAACAAATTTGCCTCAAGAACCCACAACTTCTGGTGAATAGATTTTCCACCATTTTGAAACACTTAAAATCGATCTCTTCCTAGAAAGTTTGACCGATCTGCATGAAACTCGGTGAACATAATCTAGGGACCAATATCTAAAGTTCCCTCTTGGCAAAAGTTGGACAACTTACTAAAACTGAGCTTCTATAAGGCAATGACTTTCACCATCTGCCTTTCAACGTGACTCAACTACTATACAGTTTTAGCCCACTAACTATCCCACTTTTGGCAATGGTACTACTGTACTTTCAATAAGCAATCGTACTATCAAATTCACAAAAACTCTGTCTGAATACATTGCTCTTCTTAATGGCTTCAGTTGACTATATAAGCTGCAATTTCTTGTGACCTGCATCCCAAACACACACCGTGTGTTGAGGCATGCAAAAAAACAAAATTTTCTTGAATGAATTCAGTGTAACACACAGTGACTACCTGATATACAAATGGTCATCTGGGGGGTGAAGTATCCCTTTAAGCTTATTTGAAGCCAACCCAAACCGTACTGCAATTACCTTGCATGGATGTGGTAGTAGTAATTGAATAAGTGTTGATATGGATATAATGTGGGGTTGTGCACAATCGTTCCGCACACCATTAGTTTAAGATTTCAAAGTTGCTGCATTACACCAGTTGCTAAGTTCAGTATGAAAACCTTGAGCACATGTGGCTATGCTTTTGTGTTGAAGTTTCAGCAACAGCAGTGACTTTAAAATGAATAAGCACTCCGTGAATAGCATTTGGATGAGCGTATAAAAGAGTGCCACTCACAAAAATCCAAGTCTGAGAGCCAAACAATCCACGGAAAAGGTGTCACTGTACCAGTATTGTGGTAAATGCAGTGCAAAAAATTTCACAGCAATTAGCTCTCAGCACTTAGATAAGAGACAAAAAATAACAACAGAAGCTTGCAGTCTACCACTCTTTCTCCTCAAACACTGCAGGCTGGAATAATAACAAGAAATTATCCAGCACGAAAACTAAATAATATGACTGAGGTGCATTTTTAACAATACTAATCCTGGTCTAAATTGGCACTTGTTGGGTTTATGATTTTCATGGTTGATCACTCGCTAATGGAGGTTTTGTAACCAACTGTAGCATGGAAAACAAACAATGGCTCCCTGTTAATTCTGGTCAGTGATATTCCAGTGAAAAGTGACATTATATGATCCCCCACGTAAGGCCAGTTCAGCGGAAAAACACCCATTTCTATCCCTCTTCATCCCAAACAGCTCATAAAGACTTCCCCCTCATTCTCACAGCTCAGCCCTTTTGGCCCCAGCCTCTCTCTCTAGTGCTTCATCTCCTTGCATCCGTGTCCTGCCAATGTTGTTGTGACACTCAGCTTCCATTACAGCCCCATCACATCCTCTGTCCACCATCTCACTGAGGAGGAGGATGAGGAAATTACTGCTGCCCCTGTCACCCCTTGTCCTCCACCAGTCACAAGCTTTGTCACACAGAGATATAGATAGATAGATAGATAGATAGATAGATAGATAGATAGATAGATAGATAGATAGATAGAGGGTTTTCTGAACAAAACACATCATGTTTCAGAGTGTCACCAACTGACACACCCAGGGTACCTTGCACGTCATATGTGGATGTGTAAAGTCCATGACCAAGCATGTCAATATGTGATGAGGTCAGAGTGAAAATGTGTTTACTTAACATAAAATACAACGGCTATGTTTATGAAAGTAAAGTGGATTAGGTTTAGAGAACGAAACATGGTGACGGATAAAATTAGTCAAAGAAGACAAAAACCCGTCCTCTGGGGGAAAGTCCTGTGTTTGTTTGACCCTTCGACCACCTTACGCATTTTATGTTACCTTTTGTTTACTCCTGTCAGCTTATTGGCCACGTAACCACAGCCTTCTGTATTATGTGGGTAATACAAGAATTACTGGCTCATGATTACGAGGGTTACATATGAATTCTGTTGCATTAGTTTTCATAGGTGTACAGATGTGCATGAGAACAGCCTGATGGATGGCTGTTTGGAAAGATGGGTGGGTGAATGCATAGATAGATAGATAGATAGATAGATAGATAGATAGATAGATAGATAGATAGAAGTGTATCCAGTGTTCCTGTCATCACTTTTTGTTCAACAACTGAATTATTAAACTGAGTTTTTCTGAAAAAACACATCATGTTTGTGCGGCCATGTGGATCAAATGAAACAGTGTTATCCAAAGGGGTGTGTCTCTCTAAGGTACACACTTTGTGTGTCACTGGCAGGGAGCCAGGGGTCCTCTCTTAACATTGTTTTAGTATTACATTTCTGATTTTACCAGACTCCACAGAGACCCGGTGGCTGGAAAACTTGGATTGCCTTCTATTTTTGGAGCTCACCAAAATGACCTCTAATTTCACTGTTTTATCAAAGTACCAGAATATACTGTGGGTGGGAGGAGAGAGAGAGAGAGAGAGATGGAGAGGGAGGGAGAGAAAATTGAGATGAAAAAAGTACAGCTGTATTACTGTACTGCCTTAAAAAAAAAATCTATTGCCACCACCATAAGTAATGCAACACCAATGGCTTCCGCAACAGATGTCAAATCGCATTCCCGTGGCTGTGTGCAGACGTAGTTAAAACAAGCTTGTCAATTATGGCTGACATGATGAAAGTCTTTTTGCAATCCACAGAACTGAGTGGTGGACCACAGAGAGGCGTTGGTGGAAACTTCTCCATATGGAGACCATGTGCACTGGAAATCATGACAAACAGTTTCATTAGAAAGAATCATTGTTTTACACTTCTAATTAAGCTCCACGTGTGCACAGATTGTTTAGCATGAACATAAAGTGTCAAAACACACACAAATAAGGGATTTCAATAAACAATAGCTTGTAGAAAATCTAGATAATGCCTTGCAACTGAATGGCATATGAGATGTTATTATTAGCCAATATGGAATCAGTCCCTGCCCTCCAGCTGCAGCAGACAGCACAAGGCTCTTGTCATTGTCCAGGAGTCAGGTGCAAGAAAAAGAAAAATAGGGGAATTAAACATAAATCAAATTGCGTTCACTGGGCCCGGAGAGCTCAGCTGCTCTGCAGGAAGTTTTAGAAATATTTCTTTCATTCGGCACCAGGGCACCCATAATTCAGTGCTCCTCCTTGAGCCTCTCCATGGTAGGAATTCACAAACACAGCTCGCTCCTTTGTGATTTCCTGAAGAGGGGTTGCAAAAGAAGTGAGCCATGTGGAGGAGGGAGGGAGCTGATCAGTTTATCAGAATACCAAAGACGGACGTTTCCATCTTTCATCTTTACTTTCCAAAGTATGCTGTATATTCCTGGCACACATTTCCCTGCAACACTTACGTCGTTGTGGACCCACTGTAGATATCTGAGACCAAACACTTCCCCCACACACGGAGTCCTCTCCTTGCCTGCTACTTCTTCTCTGTCTGCAGGACTTGTTAGATGCTGTTAATTATACGCCGTGCGTGGTTAGATGGTGTTTATGTAATTATCCTCTTTTGTATTCAGAAATCAAATTCGAATGGGGTTTGGAGAAGTTCATCAAAAAGACCTATTTAAACAGTCAACGTTTGTTTTGAAAATAGCGGCAGGCCTAGTGGGTCTGCTGCTGGCTGGCTTTATGGGATGTTTTTTTGGCTGTGTGTATAGTCTTAGGGAATATTGTCTATGGATTTTTAAATGGAGGGCTCAGCTGTTTTTGAAAGTTATAAAGGAATGATAATTAACCAGCAGAGTGGCCAGGGAATCTATCTGGGAATCTATTGTCAGCAGATGCTTTTTTCTGCAGCAACAAACTGTCGTGTGTGTCCGTGCCGCAGTACTGTGTCAGAAAACATTTTTTGATCTATCTGATTCAGGAAGGAGCTATGACAAACTGTGTAGCTGTGTCACTTTTAGCCTTCCGAAAGAATTGTTGCCCATGATGGAAAAGGGTTCAAAACACGCCCCAAAATCCCACCTAGCGGGTCATCTGCCCCGTTATCTAATATGATCTAATCTCTAGGTTTTTCTCCTCTGGCAGGGGACACATGGGCAGACAGCTGAACATGTCAGGGATATTGGATGTCTTATGGTGCTGTTTGCTAGAGGTGTCTTCCTCAACTTTGCCTTGGACTCTGATGAGCTGAGGGACCGTTATTCCCCAGGTGATTCAGCCCGAGATTAACTCTGCTGATTCCTACCGTGTCATTTCCTTGTGTGTGTGTTTAGCACCAGAACCAGTCATCTCGCACAAGAATTGGTGAGTTTTTTTTTCTTGTGTGTGGGCTTGTTTGGTGGGGATTTTAGGTTTTTTTCAGCTTTATTCCTAAAACAACCCGGTGTGGTTCTACATTATTTTTCTGTCTGATACAATCTTGAGATATACTCCTTTTTTCTTAAAAGTAGCAACGACAAGTTTGAGGAGGGATGAGAGGTTTCGCCAGCTATTGTACTGAAATAAGGATGCAACGGTGTAACATTCTATTGGAAGAACAGAGATAGAAATGTTGCCTTGAATCTCTCTTTATTATCTGATGCCACTCGTGTTTTTTTGAGGGATGCCTGCAAATTGCAGAAGGTGCTAGCATTTCACACTTGCATTTTTATTTTTATTTTAAACACCCTCATAAAGCATCTGAAATTAAGTGAGTGAAAGTAGATCTGATTTTTACTGGCCTTTTTTTATTTTATTATTGCAATTTGTGGGAGGCTAAAAGAAGGCCAACAAGCCATTCAGTGAAGCATCATTCCAACTCATTTGTGATGTTTTTTCTTTTTCTTAAACAAATATGCATATTGAAGGAAAAAGTCATGGAGAGACATTCTGACAGCTTTGAAACTTCAATTAAAAAAACAGGAATTTAAATAAAGAAGGAAACTGACTGGAGCTTGGCCTTTGCAACATAAACACAACAAAGGCTGAGTCATGGGGCAACTACAAAGAATGGTGAACTGTGGCATAAACAGAAGATAATTAATTTCCCTTGCTCGTGTGATTAATTATTCAAAGAAACCTGGAGGCTGAATAACACGATAACATGATGATACATGATGTTTGTATATCAGAAACATGATATTCACATAAATTATCATTCTATCCTTTCTAAGAAGCATTTATATTGTGCAATTTCTTTATTTATTTTAAAATTTGGCTGGTTTTTGTTCACACTGCCCAATTACAGGCAAACAGGGCCTCTATACAAAAGCAGCTTGTTAGCTGGACAGCGTTTTTGGTAACCTGTCATCCTGCCAGGTGCTGATTGGAACAGATCTGATTCTAGTCCCCTTAACTTCAGCTAAGCCTGATGGACCTGTCTGAGCTCTTTGCCGCAATTTACCTCCTCTGAGAGTAAACTCTTCGGAGTTTGAATATATGCTCGGTGTGATTGCGTCGCTGCAGTTCAACCATAAAGATAATACCCCCCCCTGCAGCCTCAGAGCGATAGACTTTTCCTCTGAGCCCCTGATGGATGGCTGGCATTATTTTTATCACTGTAACATAATCAGCCCATGTGGCCTCTGTCTGTGTGCTGTGTACGCTCTGTTAACATAACTAAAAATACAGCCCTGTAATATTTCATACTGTACACGTGCAATCAGGTGAAATTGGAGGTGAAAGATCATTTAGTGTATTAAATATGCATGACTTATTGGGGATCTACCACACACATGCATCAATCATGTCTCATACAAGCAAGAGAGTGCAGTTTATGTAGCGTGCAGTCAGTTACTCCACAACAGAGGCGGAGCAGGAGGGAGGCTTCTGGGGCTCTGGCCCCCAGTGTTTTCTGAGAAGCCCTGAATCTTTTAGGTTTCCAAAACACCGTCAGCTTTGTCTAATTCAGACAATACAATAGTCCCATGTTCAGTGCAGAACCTAGAACATCAGGCACCCTGGGCAAGCTTCCACTGATGGCCACCCCTTCTGCTAAAAATCTATTACCGTACCACACCGTCTTTTTTTGTACTGAGTCCTGGATGGCGCTTGCCTTTTCCGGTCTCACTCTGAAGTCGTCGAAATCTGGCGCTTTGGCAGTGACTTGCAGCATCAGACACCGACAAAAATGATATACTGCCGGTTGCCCGCCGACGGCAGCAAAAGTCCAAGTGGGGTGGGTGGATCCAACAAATCCTGTCCATCACCTGGGAGAGCAATGTTTGCGTCCCGTAAGATTCTAAAGCCAAATCCTGATCCTTAATTTGCAATTTGAGCAACCCAGAATATTATGGCATAGATGCAAATGTTGCAGATTTGTTCACTGAACATTTATTCTGTGAACTCCAGCATAGTATGGTAATAATAGGTTTCAAGATTAGTGCTGTTTATGCACTGTTATGTATCCTAAAAATAGTAACAGATCATTTTTGTGTCTTCTTAGGTAGTAGGAGTGAAAATGAGTCCACTTTAAGATTTATTGAAGACAGCTGGAGAACAATTAGATATGAAACAGGATACAGGATGATTTTTTTCTTGCCAATTTTAGGCACTTTTAAAATAGCTTTAAAATAGTGCATATAGCTACTGTAAATGGGAACATAATCTCCTCCTTAGAGAAGCGTGCCCTCTGACCGCCTTAGATTTGGGTTCAGCTCCACCCCTGCTTTACAATACCTCTCACAGTAATTTATTCTAACATTAGAATATTGGTATAAAGATGAAACTCCTATATCATGTTTTGGAACTTTTCTGAGATTTTATCTTGCAGACTTTATGGTTTCTGAAAGTGAATAACAGTTTTTGTTCTTTTTTGATAAGCCACTCAAGATGGATGAAAATACATGTGGGTCATAACACCCAAAATTAGGCTAATTTACGATTCTTTCCCCTGCCTCTAAAGCTTAGAAGGTATAACTAGAGGGCTCTAACAAATAAATTATGAAATGCCTGCAGTTTTTTTTTTTTTTTTTGATAGAGATAAAGCAGATACAATATTAAATCCTTCCCAAATTAGTGGCGGATGTATAATTCAGTAGGTGATGAACATCAGCTGGGCTGAAAGCAGGCACTAATGAGATGTGGGCAAACTGCATCTGAGGTAACTGCCCTCCTCTGTCTCTCTTTGTCCCTCTTTCTATCTCGCTTCGTCTCTTTCTCTCCCTTTAATGTCTGCCTCCCTCTCTCTCTTGGGTTTTTGGCTGAATCAACCACCGCACAACACCCATAAACACAAATTTGCTGTAGGCCTCGCGCGCACAACAGAATGGGATGCTGAACACATGGCATAGCACAACAAAGACAGACAGTTTCATCAGAAACTGAGCCAAGCTTAGTGCGGCAGACATTTTTTTTTATGAACCCTTGTGTTCTTTGCCATTTCCCAAGTTGTTGCGATATTACCAGATTACCCATCTGAAAAGGACACTCAGAATGATTGTACAAACATTGTGTTTTCTGGTACAGCACATATAACTTGATACTTTTCTGTGAGGATTTCTTTTCTGTCTGTGTTGAATAGTATCTGTGTCCTGATGGATTTCGGGTGGTGCAAGAGGCTCCATTACATATGCAGTGGACTCCTTCAGTTTTGCACTTTGTAATGGAACACTGGCTTGCTGAATTTATCATCTACCCCTACGATAGACCTTTCTCTGAGTAACATCTTGAGATGCTTATTTATGATCAGATTATCCACAGAAAATGATGAAAGTGAATGTTTTGGTTCAGCGCATATGACCAGGCATTTTTCTGCAAGGCTTTCTTTGCTTTCGACACCATCTGATGGGTTTGGTGGATGTGTGCTACAAGCTGCCAACAGCTTGGTTGAATGGTTTCTATGTCCTGATGGATTTCGGGAGGCTCCATTACCTATGCAGTGAGCTGAAGCTTTAAAGTTTTCAACTGCTCTAGGTTTTGCTCTTTGTAGCATTACATTGTTTTGCTGAGATACAGTGCATTACATGCCCAAAAGTATGTGGACACTCAAAATTGCATCCTTTTTTGACTCTTTCCAAAAGCATCAATCAAGCATCAACCTGCTGCTATTACGGCCTCCATTGCTGCCAGGCAGTGTTAGTAAGTAAAGCAGCTGGATGGAACCTTTCCTGGTGTTAGTAAACTCCGCTGGTCGCCTGGATGTCACCTGTCAAGGCAGTATGATAAGCCACAGGATGGCGACATTTTGAAACGCTGCCTGTAACAACATAATATAAGGAGTTGGAAAGTCACCATACAGTGGGTGGGAGGGGTGGTGGATGGGTCCAACAAACCATGGACTTTCATCCAGGAGCCCGGTATTCTCTTCCTGTATCAGTGTAGAGCCAAACCATGATGTTTTTTTTCCAAACCTAGCCACGTGCTTTTGTCGACATCCTGGCATTGGTAGTGGCTTCTGGATTGTCAGCGGCAGGTGCAGGAGGATACGTAGTGCCTAATGTGTAGATGTAAAGGTCCACTGACAAAACAGCGATATGTTACGACTTGGGAGTCTCCTGGGGAAAGTCCCGATGGATTGTCTTGTCTTGTCTTGTCTACTTCTTTTTCTTGGTCCTAGAAACTTAAAGCTGCAGTAGGTAGAAAGCCTGAAAACGGTTGATTTTTGAGTCTCATCTGAGTTAGGTTTCGTTCGTCTCTGACCTGAGCCCCTCCTACCTGACGAGCACGCAAGTATTTTATCTTACTTGGTTCTATTTCTCCCTCTCTGGGAGCCTCGGCTCTCCCTCACCGCGCAGCAGCCCTCCCCATCCCTCCCTCACAGCCCCGCACATACTCCCGAGCCTCGGCTCTCCCTCACCACGCAGCAGCCCTCCTTTTTTTGGGTTGTTTAGCCATGTAGGCAGTTGTAGCCAATGCTGGTATAGCTATTTTAACTGGTGCACTGTTCGCCATTGCCGCTTGCTCTCCCCTTCTGCCGGCGGCATGGGAACACGCCAATAGTAATGCAGTGGTCTGAGCTGACCTTTGATTGGTTGATGCACATCGGCACAATACTGATTCTTAGAGGCTGAAAACAGAGCCATGGTGAGGTGCAGAAACCTATTGTTTGTCTCAGACCACTTGATTTACATTATGCTTAGAGGATATTATAAAATTTTTACTCAATTATACCAAAACAATGTTGCCTACTGGAGCTTTAAAGAGGTGCCTTTAATCAGTAAACCTGACCCAGACCGCTGCAATAACTTGTGCAACTTCACTGTGAGTACATTTTCTTAAGTCATTGTAAGGCCTTTTTTAAGAGCTGATGTGTAAAGGCAACAGAAATTCAGTTCATGACCATGCTAAAAAGTTAAGTTTCACATTGTTTTCTCACTTTACCAAGGCTTTCAGGTAAATGTGTATTATGTGTAGTTCAGGGCTTTCCTTTTTTAACACAAGTGCCATTAATGACCTACTCTTCTCCTGTAAATCAACATCCACGTTATTCTGTGGCCTTATAGACAAAGGATAGGGCAAATTCATTATATTTTTTAATGGATTTATTCATGTTTGTTTTTCAGGGATCTGAGCCAATGCTGACTCATTTGCACCATAGGCTTAGGGGATAATTGATGTTTATTACAAACTGGGAGTTTCTTTATTTCGTAGTGTTGGCAATCACGATATACAAAGTCCGATGGAGCAAGAAATATTGCCAATCAGGAAATCAGACAAGGTGTCAAAACAAATAAACAAAAAACAGTCAGAATATCTAGCAATTTATTTGAAGGGAGTAAACCCAAAATTTTGCCAAACATTTTAAAACTAGAATTAGTGCATTGTATGCTGCATATGTATACATCCAGGTCTGTACAGATGGGTATAATATATGTAGTGAGGACTTACAGGATAATTTTGTGTGTCAATGGAAATTATTATTTTCTGACATGTATGATTCCAATGAATACTTTCCATTGAGACCAGTGCTGTCTTCACTTAGATTCTAAGGTTCATGTAGCATCAGACCAAATGTGAAATATGGTGATAATTTCCCCTTTTGATCTTGAGTTATGATGTAATGGCCAGAAAAGTGTTTAATGCAAAACATTATGATGTTACAACAAAGTTTACCTTAGACCTTTTGGATATAAAATCTAATTACTTGTAATAATTTTATCCAATGAAACCTTCATGAGAATGGCACGGACCAATGGAAAACTTGAAAACATAATGCCTCTGGCCATGGCTGTTCAAAACTATGAATTTGAATCAGGATATTAGTCTGTAAACTATAATGAATGGTTACAAAATTTAGTATGGATAATGATAGGTGTTGCATAGCGCACGTATATGACAGTTTTATCATCAAACACCATCACTTGGTCAGTGCGGTCCAACATGCCAAACTATGACGCTCTTGGTATCCCTCTATGGTCACTTTTGGACGCTCACGGATAGCTTGTCAATTTCTGCTTGTTACATGCATTGTGTCTTTTCAAAATAAGATTCACCAAGGGCCATGGCCAAACATCGATATTTGACGAGTTGGGAGTGAGAATGGGTTGGTTTTGTTGCCATGTTGTCAGCCATTACCACCTAATTCATCCCTCTCTATTGACTTTGTATTGCGTGAGCTAGCTAACAACAGGAAAATGGCTAAAAGCTGCTGTGTGGTGCGATGGACTACCAACAGGGTAAAGAACCCAGAACTAAGTTTTTACAAGCTGCCGAAACAGAAAAATTGAACCTTTGACAATACAAAAGCAGATACAGGCAATAAGACGCAAGGTGAAGAATGGGAAAACCGTGGAATTCTGACAATCTTAAATAAATTACAGTCACTAATTTGGCCAGACAAACAATAGAGGTTGATGCTAACTATGCTATGCAAGGCCTGGTTTCCCATTGTCACTAGACCAGAGCTGTGCACACTGCAATAGACGGGTATGCCTTTCTGTGTTTGTGGGTTTGTTTATTTATTTTTCGGTATGTCAGAGTTATTGTAGGCAGCACAGTGGTACAGTGGTTAATATTGTCGCCTCACAGCAAGAGGGTTCCTGGTTCGAACCCGGGGTGGGGGGGTTCAAACCCTGCGATGGGGGAGCCCTAATGTGTAGTGTTTGCATGTTCTCCCCGTGTCAGCGTGAGTTTTCTCCGGGTATGCCGACTTCCTCCCACAGTCCAAAGACATGCAGGTTAACTGGTGACTCTAAATTGGCTGTAGGTGTGAACGTGAGCACTAATGGTTGTCTGTCTCTACGTTTGTGATAGTCTGGTGACCTGTCCTGGGTGTACCCCACTGACAGTGACAGCTGGGATAGGCTCCAGCCCCCCTGCAACCCCAAACAGAATACATTTTTACAGAAACTGAAGGAATGACTGAACATTTGTTGCACAGATAGGCCAGAAAACAGATTAGTAAACATTAGTAAGCAGCATGAAGGCCTGGAAAAACTTTACAGAGGTTACTTCTTTTTATATGTCTCTTACTTATTCAGCCTCTGGATCGATGTTTGAGCGCTACTTGGATGGTATTTTGTGCTGGCGTGTCATTGCATCTCAGCAATAAAGAGGCTAAAATTAGCCTGTTCACCTGGGTGTTGTATTTCCATCAATGCCAATTAGAGGTGGAGCCGATAAATACCTGTGACTGCGGCAGAGTCATTTGACCCAGGTGTGAATGCCAGTGGTAACCCTTTCCTTTACATTAAAAAGCCAGATGTTGGTGGGTGTTAGTGGGCCTTTTCGTGCAGTAGAAAAGAGGCTTATGTTTTCACTTTGCTACATTTGTTCTGAGGACCATTAGTGCAGACACTCAGCTTTAAGCCACAGCACCGTGTGTGCTTTGACTGGGGAGGAAAACAAATCCCTCATTTCCACATTAGTGAGTACAGCACCATTGACCTTCATCTTAAACACGCAAAAACATATCATAAACAAGACATCTCAAATCGTCATTATTAATCATATTTGCTGGTCATGCACTGTGGGCTTGAACAGATTGTGTGCTTGTTTAAATAAAAAGTTGTGGGGAACTGGGAGGCTTTTAAAGCTGTTATCAACTTCTCATCCTCTTTGCTCTTGCCAGGCAGAATTATGTTCACGAAACAAAATGGAAAAGCACAGAAAGCGAAACACAGACATTTTACTGGTTGTTGACGTCCGCTGAGTGAGAAAAGTTCAGCAGCGGCCAGCTCCCCTCGGCCAACAAGCTCGTTGAGTGTCTGCATGTCAGCCAGGGGTCCCCAGTCTCTCAGCTCTATAGGACATGTTGACTTGTTGTTCACAGCACTCTCAGTGCAGAGTCACAGTAGCTGTGCTGAGGGAGTGCCACTTCAGGATTTGGAATTTTTAAACATTTAATTAAAACTACTATCAACATTAAGCATTGCTTCAGTCAATCACGGAGAGACTGTGACACATGGTAATGTGATTTTAGCTTCAAATGTTGTTACAGCACTCTGTAGGTTCACATTATAGCTTCACAGATGCTTTCCTTCTCTCCCACTGCAAGCTCATTTTATACTTCAAGTGCCTGGTGGAATCGTCTCTAGGAAGCACACAATCTGTAAAAATAGCCCCCGAAAGCACCTGTAGGAATGCCCACTCATAAAGGCTGCCCAAGCACCGCAGGGAAACATATTAACAATTAACTTTAGCAACTGTTGCAGAAATGATCACCTTAGGGGACCATATGGGTCTACAAGGCAGAGGCAGCTGTGGAGCTGAACACCGTACATTTACTCAAGTACTGTACTTCGATTAATATTTAAGTACCTCTACTTTGCTCAAGTATTTCCATATTCAGCAACTTCTGACTCCTGCAGTTACACTGCAGTTTGATGCAACTCTCCACAAGCTTTACTTAACTTTGTGTATCTGGTATTTCTTACTGTTATTGCTTATATAGAAGAAAATATGTGCATTCAACAGTTCGGATATTTAATTAATGCTAAGGTAAGATAATGTTTGTTATCTGTCCAGTTTTTATTTGTTTTTAAATACAATAAATAGGCAATTACAACCATTCCCAGGTCCTCAAATACCTCAGTGTCTGATACAATGCACAAGGCACCTTTTAACATCTGTATCAGGGGCGTAATTATAGATAAGGAACGCACTTTGGTTGCACTGGGGCCTGTAGAGAGAGTGGGCCCTTCAACAGTGTGTTGGGCAGAGGGCAGGTCAGATTGCCACCTCAGAAATATGCCAGCATTCATTGTGTCATTTTTTTGGAGACAGCCGGGAAATCTATAATAAAATGATATCCTAATTCTACCGCCGTACAACTTCTCTTAATAGCCCGGGCTAATATTTGCTTAAATCGCTGAGCTCAAAGGGCCTATATTTAGGACAGGCATCTATATGGGATAGGCCTCTAATTTCTTTCATACAGGACTGTTGCTCAGCAAAGATGGGAAATACAATGAATGAATATTACTTGCATAAAAATTAAGCTTAAAATAGCCACGCCCCCCTCCACTCACTCGAACAAACTATCAACATTCAGTGACCGGCGCTATGGCAGGTGTCACAGCACACGACATTTCGCAGGAGGCAGTTGATGATTTTTGGAGACATAACGATCAGATGTCATTGAGAAGTAACCAAAAGGGCCTAAACTACGCATTGGAGGGATATATTCATCATTTTATTGTTGAGAAGGTCGATGAAAAGCTTAAATTTAAAGTCAAAATTTACAGGTCACAGTGTACGCTTGTGAACCGCATCTTGTTGCCGTCGCCATCAAAGACAACAAGTTAAAGTGCCACTGAAGTTAAGGTTTTTGGCTCACAATATGAGAAAAGGATAACGGCCTTTTTACCATCTTTACCAAGAGTGTCTTTCCCAGCCTGAGTGTCAGACTGAAGCTCCCAGAACCTTCAGTCTGACATCGCCTCCATTGAAGGCGATTTACATGGGGGAGGGAATTAGATTTTTCCCCTAACCAATCAGTAGAGATCAACGACTCACCCAGAATCTGACGTCATTAGTATCCATGCCTCGAGGGTGCCGAAAACAAGAGAGCATTGCCCGTTTAAAATGTCTCCGTCGTCGTGCACGTCCAGCTGCATCACCATTAAATCCAGTTTAGCAGTGTTGTTTAATTTGGTCCTCCATTAACGCGAGTAGTGGCGAAATACCTCGATAGCATCGTTAATGTGGTCTGTAGGATCTGTAGCGGTCGCCATTGTTGCTATCCTCACCAGTTACCCACTGGCGTACGGCTTGACATCAGCGTGGCGCTGATTGGCTAATCGCTAGACCCCCGGCGTTCATTGGTCTGTCCATCGTTTGGACGAGATAAATCGCAAATTCAATTAAGTATACCAGACCAGTGAGACAAGCCTACTCAGTTGAGTGGAAGGGGTCTATGGTCTGGAACCAGGCTATGTCTCTCAGTTAGTTTGGTGCTACAGTATTTACACTGAATCATTCAGCATAACGTTTGCCAACCTTTGTTATCTCTGCGATTACAGATAAGTTAATGAAGCTAAGCTCCAGAAGTTAACGTTAGCTTAACTAGAGCCCTTTGGACAATAGCTAACAATGATGTACGATCACCAAAGTACACAACTAGAACAAAATAGGCTAATGAACTCCCAGCAAACAAGGTGACATGATGAACAACGCAGCTAGGAGCTAACGTTAGGCTAACGTTAACTTTAGCTAACGTTAGCTAGAGATGTTAAAGATAACTTTATATTTCTTTCCAGCAAAGTGACAATATGTTGCCTCAAACACAATGTTGACTCACCTTAGAACAGATGTAGACATCATTGTTAATCTTATTCACGTTGAGTTGATGCTGTGGTCTAACGTTACCACACAACTTTATTCAAAGGAGACACTTTTCTCGGTTGAGATGTGGTTTAAAGTGTAAAAAATACACGCTGTCGCCCAGCCTCTCAGGATACCTTGTGTCGGAGTTACATGTACCCCATGCACACTGTTTGACCATTTTTAAACTTCAAATCTCCGAAAAAACTCATTTAAACCGAACAAAACTGACTTTCTGTAATGCATTTCAATGAATGTCCAGGCAGAGAATGTCCGAGTGTATGGGGATGGCTATAATCACTGTGATTGGCTCATCACGTTTGAGGGCGGGACTTTGACATAGGTCAGTTGAGTTTTACAGTAAACAATAAAAACTATTCAATTAGATTAATAATTTCTTATTTTATACTATCTACAGATATTCAAAAATGATTACTGGGTAATATGTATGTTGATGTTGTTAATGTCTTTATTTTGAGTGGAACCACTGTAATCAAGCATTAGTGATCAATGGGAGGCGTTGCACAATGCACACAGTAGTGAGTGGGAGCAAAATCATGGATCACAATGATTACCCACCAATGTTTGTTTATTACAGATTTTTGTTTTAATTGTTTTATTTTTTTTTTTAAATATAGTAATGAGATTAATGATCTCTATGTTTTTGGCAGTAAAAGTTATATATCCCATCAAATGTAAACATCCATGTTGACTGGCCACCCCCCCTGTATCTGCATGAAATGGTTTGGTCCTGCCATAGCGCACTGGCGGTGACGGTGCCTAGCAGCAGCTGCGCTAGAACGCTACAGTCATCACCACGCTACCTAGAACTAAAAGAAAATATGGTTTTCATAAAAGGAAAGAGTGAAAAAAGAGAGAGGAGAGGCAAAAGGAAGGATGTCAATATGTGAGCCAGTTTTTCTCCGAGAAAGGTGGGTAGCATATAGCCTGTGAGTGGTAGAAATGAAGCTGTTAGCTTAATGTCCATAGTGAAATAAGCTAGCTACAGACTAGCGTTAGCCTACATTTCACTCCTTTTAACCTACATTTAATCAGTGCAGGTAAATGTTAAAGCAAGATATTCATATTAAATCAGTTGTCCCTGCCCCTTTTACCAGACTCAACAACAGATGAGTCAGAAGCAGCAGCCCTGTCTCCCCATAACTTTTCCCCTCCCCGTCCCAATGAAGAAGGTGAGCAACACATGCCAGTTAGCATCATTGCAGGGAGTCTGTGGCAATTTCTCTCACTCTCTCTGTCTCTCTCTCTCTCAAAAACAAAATGTTTTGTAATGACAGAAATTCAAACAATTTATTTTTCCACATAATGATTATTATGAAACACAAACAGCCTACAGCTGTCTGTACTGGATGCTGGACAGTTGAAACATTTGGTAACCAAACTCAGCCTGTATTAAAGTTACAGGCAATGTTAAAATAATCCAGTTAGATGCTTTCATTTAGATTGAATTATGGCCGTTCAAGGGCCAGTGTGTAAAATGGGTTGAAAACAGTGACATCAGTGGTCAAATTCTAGATTGCAGGACTCACTCGCTCACCCCTCCTGTCAGGTAAATGACGGTGGCCTCGTGGGGACAAAAGCCTTGCGCAGACACAGGTTTTTCAGGAGTAGGTCTATCTAGCGATGAGGTGAATATTTATTTAGAAATCTAAACCATGTTGCGATATTGTAATGAATCACTCACGAGCAGGAGACCAGAGTAGCGCTCGAGGAAAAGGCCCGTTCATTTGAGCACTCCAAAAACTCTGGTAACACTCCAGGGGGTAAAAGACTCCGTCCCAAACTCTGACTCTTCTAGCGTAACACACACTTCATACACACATACTCACTTACAGTACCCAGCGGGGCAGCCCTCCCCTCTCTGCTCCACCAATCTCCAGCCCGCACACTGACTGACAGCTTACCACACTCACCACAGCGTCGCTACAATATTGTAGTGACCCTGCAGTAAATGTTCTGTTATAATGTCAATGTTCTGTGAGTTAATGGTTTGGGATTGAATGAGTATAGATAGGGGGTGGGGTGCGAGTGTGACGGGAACGAGGGCTGTGTGAATGCGCTTGCTGGTGTGTGTATGAGCGAGCTGGAGGAGAGAGCAGCAGTGCACAGTTGGAGTTACAGCTAAGTTGTTGTTTGTTGGTTGTTTTGGCGTGGTTGCGGCCAACAGTAACCTGTACTGTTCAGTAATAAACGGTGGTTTCAGCTGTACTGAATCCAATCAGCAGGGTACATAGGACTAATGTTACTGCTATCCTATTGTCTGTTATTGACATAAGACTAAAATTTTCAGTACGTCCTGCGCTGTGATCTGCGGAGGGATACACCGGTGAGCAGGCACAGATGTAGCCTGTAAACAAAACTCAGCTGTTTACAGGCACAGACGTAGCCTGTAAACAAAACTCAGCTGTTTATTTAGCCTAGCGATATCTCCGGACTATAGCAGCTGCAATGGAGGACTTTGCATGCGATTTTGAAGAGTTTCTTATAGCGGACACAGATCCAGATAAGGACCTTCATTGGATGCTGATCCCATTTTGCTGCACAGAATGGGATTCAGTGCTACCATCGTTGGGGAGATATATCATCAGGAGGAAAAGCGCCGCAGACAGTGCATCACAAGGAGTGAAGTTGCGTCTTCTTTTCCTCGCAGATGACGGTTCGGGTTCATTCTCTCCTGTTGCGTGGTAAGTGTGGTCCATTCGCAAACTTTATAACTAAAAAAACTTTTCACTACTCTCTATCGACGAACTACTAACACTCTCTGCTGTTTCCTCCTCCTTCTTCCTTGTAGGTAATTTGGGTCAATGTAAATCTGTAGGATTAGAGAATGTAAAAAATACTGGACTTCAATCAGGAGATGTGTTTGTGTCCCGTTTGAAACTAAAAGTCAGTGTCATTTAAACCCAAATCCAAATCCTGCTCCTTTTCCTGAACCTAACAAAGCAGATTTGTTGCCTAAACCTTAAAAAGTTAATTCAAGAAAAGACAGCGTATGCATGTAACAAGAAAGTGACACTTCCAAAACAGATGCTAGAGGGCTACCTTGTACATCATAGTTTGAGTGCAGGGCCACTGACTAAGATGCCTTATCAGTGGGGTTGAGAGTAAGAATGTGTTGCCTAAAACACCCCTGTCAGAGCATGTTCTATTCCCAATTTTTTTTCAAAGGAAAGGATTTTGGTTCTCTCCCTACCCCTGTATCTACCTCCAACTATGAATCAGAGAACAGAACACAATAAGTGATTTAGCTTTTAAATACTGTCTAGTAAAACAGACCATTTTTAGGTACAGTATGATACAACAAAGTGCACAAACATTCATCTCTCCACTGAGACTTTTTCTGTCCACACAAATTTATTGTAGCAAACAGTGGAACTGAATTAAGGACAAAAAGTGCACTTTCGAATACAAGCAGATGCATTTACTGCCACACAGCCTTCATGTTTGTCTTGAATGGATATGCAGTTATCTGTAAGATCTATTCCCGAAGCCAGCTGGCACTGCCGTCAGTGACCTTTAAAGACAAACACATGGTCACTCGAAGCCTTTTAACAGCTTAAACTGCAAGACAGAAAAGAACACAAACATATGTTACATTCACTGCTGCTGAGAATCACTTACAGCGAGCACAGTGGTGAAAAGTAAGTTTAAATTACATTAATCGCATTCTAGTTTACAAGGTGCTTTAGCTGAATATTTCCATTTCATGCTACTTTCTACTTCAACCTTCCCTTAAAGCACATGATGAGCAGAACCAGTGATTCACAACTTTTTTTTTTGCTTGTGACCCCTTAGTCGGGCCTCTCTGAGTCGTTAGCAGTTCCAACTGTTCTAAACATCTCAGATGGTTTCATTTAAATAAGTGTTTGAGGTACAAAGAGGTGAAATTATCTAATATTTAAAAAAAAAACATAAGACCAATGAATAGAAATTAGTGCAGCGGAACTTAGTTCTTCCTTCTTCCTTTCCCCATTAATCATCTCACATCCCCACAGATTTATCTTGGCACCCTTTAAAGGTGGCACGACCCCTTGGTTGGGAACAACTGGACAATAGTACCAAACTGTATAGCCTCCTGAGACCAGAGCTTTTGTTTGGTATCCATTTTTCATTTCTCCTAGCTATATGGGATAAGTAAGACCTAAAAAGTATAATGAACCAGTTATTATGTTTGAATGTTTGAAATGTAAGTTTAGAAACCAAAAAAAAAAAAAAAAGTCCTCATATGGAAACATAGGGTTTACTTTTAATGGTCGCAAGTGTGTATTAAATGCTCTCTAAGTCTTCTTAAGCTTGAAAAGTTTTTGTCACATACAGCAAACATCTCCTCACAATCCGCTAGCTACATGTCCTCTGAATATGCTGTGAAAAAGTCCAGTCTCTGTAGGCAGCCAGGCTCCGCAAATGGCAACAAAAACATTTGGGTCCAGGCTGCACCAACCAGCCAGCTCACCATCTCGCACAAGCGTGCACACGTGAACACGGTGCCCAGAGAGGCGGTTAGAGCTACAGGCTACAATGAGGCTAGCTCCGCTGTGTTTGATAATGTTGTTGAACGTAAACAGAAGTGAAGTGTTTTTGTTTCCAATTGCGGAGCCTGGCCTGCCTACAGAGACATGAGAGATGTCTCTGTAGGCAGGAGAGATGTGACAAAAACTTTTCAAGCTTAGGAAGACTTAGAGAGCCTTTAAAGTATAAAACTATTTATTTCAATATCTGAAAACTTTTATAAACAATGCAACATCAGTTCAGTGTTTTATTTATTTATTTTTTATAATGCTTGGGTTAGGGGTCACGCTTCAAGTCTAAAACTGTTCAAAAGTGTTCACATTTCCGTGCCTACAAATGGCTGTGCAAAAACAAAATTGGAAATCATGAAACATATCTAAAAGCCTTATCATTTGTTGATTTTGTAACTCTGTATGAATTTTTCTTGCTCCATATTTTAATCTAAAAAAGTCCTTACTGTCATCAGGAACAGTCTGACACACCTAATTGGTGTATGTGAAATGCTAAAATAATAATTTAGTCCCAATCTCCTCAAATGACTACTTTCTAATTATCAGGGTGTTAGCTTGTTACTATTGCTAAAATTAGTCATTGTATCGCCATATCAAAGTACAAATGTTAATAAGCACAAATAAACAAGTTTTAACCATAAAATTTGATCAGGTTTTGTACATTGTCCACTTCTGTGCCAGGATTGGCTGCAGACTGATTTGGCCAAGATGGCTGCCATGCTCTCACATCGGTAGTGTATTATGCTCTTGCTTTGACTAGATAGGACATAAAAATGTCCACAAAAGAGGACAACAGGTCTAGGTTAAGCATAATGAAGTAGGTACAGGAAACCCACAATGTAATGTCCTTATATGAGGTTGCAGGAGGATAGAGGTGGTTATGTCCAACACATTCTCACTCTGACCTTGTCACATATAAGCATTTTGTCATGAATTTTTCATGTCAAGTTATGACATGCAAGGTACCATGGGTGCATTGGTTGTTGATGTCCTGGGACACTGTGTTAAGTTCTGCCTGTTACATGCTTTGCCTTTTTCCAAAATACACTTTTGTTTTCACAGGAAATATAAAGTTTGCATACCGTCTCTTTCAAAATAAACACAATACATTGGTACAACACCACAAACTGATGCTTTTTCCTTCAACAGCAACTGCGCATGGTTACATTTTGCCAACAAATAACAAATAAACACATGTGCTTAGGTTTAGGCAGCAAAAGCACATGGTTGGGTTTAGAAAAACGGTTGGCTTTACAGTCTTAGGGGGTACCGGTCACATAGGTTGAAAGTTGGTGGTTGTTAGACCCATCCAACACAGCTCCCACCCACCCTACTCAGACTTCCGCCGCCTTAACTTTCAATGTTGTCCTGCGAAGTTTCCCCCTGACACCCCTGGGCACCCTTAAATAATAGCAGTGACTGCTAATATGGCTTATTTTGAACTTCGAAGACTTAGGAGTGAGACTGGGTTGTTTTGTCACGAGATACAATAGTGAAATGCTACTAATCTAACAGTCTAATGATATATAATATAACACTGACAGGGAACAATTTTTTGGCAGAATGAATTTTTTGGCAGAATGAGTACATACAATTTTCTGCTAATACTTTTGTATTTCAGATTTTGACTGCATGACTTTTACTTGTATCGAAGCATTTTTGCATTGTTCAGTAAGAATCACCCACAGTAAAGTATGAATCCCTTAATGCAATAATAAATAAAACAGATGCAGTATAAATGCTATAAATAATTTGTTTACAGTCTTGGATATTAAAATACATCTTAGAAATCAATAATTACAGTGTCAATAACATCTCAAATAGACACAGTCCAACCAGAACTAATGACAATTCGATCACTCTTTGACATCATGACATGCAGATACTTACCTGACCTGCACTTCAGCTACAATGGTGCAAAACAGCAACATACATTGTCAGAAGCTTTGTGAGCTAAACAATTGGCTAACCAACATTTTTACTTGAGCAAATAAGAAGTTGCAAATAGTTTCAGTCCTCAGTGGCTGTTTTAACACTCAAATACTCAAATAAAAACTGATTCTCTCTATTGTTCATTGTGACTTTTAAAACTCGTAATCAGAAACTATCCTCAAGCTGAGAGGTCACAGGTTTTCATCATTCCAACAGACAATACACTCGCCAAAGAGCCACGTATCCTGTCAAAGTGTCCTTGAACAAGACTCTGAACCCCTGCCTGCTCACTCACTGCAAGCCATTCTGAATATAAGCGTCAGCTAAATGCCTTAAATGCAAATGTATACCATTTCTCATTTAAATCAGATTCAGCAAAAATGATGAAATTGTACCTTGCAGTGGCAATATTTTTAGAGCCTATTATTTATGTGTTTAGGACCTTAACAAATGCTGCTTAAACAGTTTCCTTTCTGTTAAGAAACACCGGAATTTACATGATATTCATTGTCTGAAAAGAGAAACAATTATGTTAATTGGTGAGATCTTAATTATCTATTTCAATAAAAAAAAAAAAAAAAGAAATTCCCACGCAGATGTTTTACAATTAGAACATTTGGTAAGACATCTAATTTCTCTGTGTTTTGATTTGGAATGAGTCAGATATATCAGAAATTTAAAGTGCCTAGTTGAGTGGTTCAGCTTATCAGAGGACTGCCTGCTTCGTTTATTGCGATGCATTCCCTCACCATCCATCACCTTTTAGCACCACTGATTATCCTGGCTAAAGATAATTACACGGCACAGCGCTGCACTGCAGAGAGGAACACTAACAGTTATCTGACCACCTGAACAACAACTCTGGGAGGAGAGGTAGAAACAAGTGTGCAGGTCTGACCTCAACATTACAACTGGATGCCCGATTGTGGGTAGGTGTTTGCTGCTGAGATCGTGTAAATCGAGTATCTGAGTTTATATTCAGGTGAGAATATTCCAAATTCTTCTGCACACAGTTTTATAGAATGGTTGCTTAGTTTTTTTGTTTTTTTTTCCTGCAGTCTGAACAGCAGTCTAAATTTAAAGCTGCATTAGTTGATTTTTCGTCCAGAATCCACCTACCAGCACCTCCAAAGCTAAATAACTTGTTATATCTTGTTAGTTTAATCCATTGAAATTCTTGTCTGGAGGCAGTCACGACTTGATTTTAGGAATTACACTGATGTTAATTATTGAGCTTTAGAGGTGCTGGAAGGCCAAATGTGTTACCTTCAGACAGAGCCAGGCTGTTTTCTGCATTTTCCCAGTGTTTATGCGAAGCTTAACGAAGCTAACCGACTGCTGGCTGAAGCTTCATATCAAATGGACAGGCATGCTATAGTATTAATCGTTCTCATGTAACTCTTCACAAGAGAGCAAACAAAAACATTTCCAAAATTTCCTAAATGAATTGTCACTTTAACTTTATCTGCTGTTTAGTATCTGGTAGGTAGCCTAAAATGGGTCTTCAAAACTTATTTTGTTTAAAAAAAATAATAATAACAATAATTTGCAAACAAAACAATTCACCAAAGAGGCTTAAGAGTTCCTTGTAGCTTCTTCGGGCAAACAGCCCCTTTTACGTTACATACAGTCATTCCATCCACTGTCAAAAATAACGATAAGCAGAGCTTTACATCTGAACTGCAATTCATGTTGCATCTAAAAATGGAAATCAGATGGGAGATTCAGAGATGGGAGATGGGAGTTCATATACATGTATTTAGCATTTCATGTTGTGCAGAACAAACAGGTAGAGTGATTTGTTTTTCAACTTACGTTACCTTACTACCATTTGCTGCCATAACAACTGAAGAACAGAACACTTTAATTATAGCACAAAACGTCATGATGTAAATCCTTAGTATGTGTATGCTCCATGTCTTAAGGTCTTTATAACAGTAAAACAACAAGTCCTCTAACCCGTACGAGCACATAGGTCATTTATTCCTACCCTCGAATATGACCCACAAGAGTGTGTCCTAAATTAGCATCCTCTACCAGTGGCAGGAGATCAACACATCCTCATACCTAAACGGCAGAATAAGTCCTATGTTAGGCTGTTCTCATGTACTGTTTGTATGTTTCGCTACGGAAAGTAGTGCTCCAAAATTCTTACATATCCCACGTGATGATGAGCCGGTAATTTTTGCATAACCCATGTATTTAAGAAGGCTGCGATCATGTGACTAATGCACTAAAGAAAGAGGCTGTTAGCTAAGGAGGTGGGTTGGGGTAATGGATGAGTCATATCATACTAACCAGTGAATTAGAGTATTTTGCGTATATGGCTGTTCACTTTTGCAGTTTTAATAATAATGATAATAGATTTTATTTATAATGCTCAAAGTGCACAATACAAAGTTTTAAACGCAACTGAGCCAAACAATTTTTTTGTTAAATGTTGCTGTTGTCCCAGGCTTCATATGAGAAGAGGAAAAGTCTGCTAGCCATGAGGCTAATTAATACAATGTAAAATACCACAGTTTTGTGCTAAAAACATTAACATGTTGTATTTCTGGGGGAAATGTGTCCAGCAAAAGACAAGTGTTTTGTCTGTGGATGCTGCGAGTTATAATGAAGCCGATTTGTGTACTTGTGTTTGAAATTGTCACTATTAAGCCATGTTTAAGGTGTGTTTTGAATCAACTAAACTTCCCAGCACTTCAGAGAGACCCCACTGCTGACTAGTGTTTTGGAGGTGTAAATGCAGAGTGGCAGACAAACCTCCACACAAGCATAAATGCTCACAACTGCGTGGGCCACGTGCCTAGGCTACAGCGTAGACTCTGGAAAGAGTAAATCCACCTTAAGTCCGACGTTGGTTCGTCCGCAGACTTCCTTGCTTTTAATACCACGTCAACCTGATTTTCTCCTTTGCTCCCATCAGAATTACTATGACCAAAGTCGCTGCCTAAAAATAAGCGCAAATATGTGTTGGAATAAGCTGCTTGTGCAGATGATTTGGTCTAATTTTGAAGGACAGTGTCCAAACCACCTTTACATCCCCTTAACAAGGCGGGTAAGGTACTGCAGCATTTTATATCTTAGGTTCTGCTGAAAATGAATGGTAGTGTGTGCTAACAGAAGGCCGCTTTGTGTGTTTGGGTTTTTGCAGGGTATATGTGTGTGTAATTATCGCCTCTCTCACAGTGGTGGTGGTCTTGTCTCATTACCGTCGTGGTGGGGTGTCTGTGCTTTCAGTGAACAGCGTGACGTCTCCTGCCTCCCAGCCCCTTGAGCTGAGGACATGGACGCAGAGGTGTCCAGTCGTTTCCTGAAAGCACCAGCCACAGCTGTACCTGAAAACCTGCTGCTAACTTGCTGCTAATGGGCAGCCCCTATGTGCAAATAAGACCCTATTTTACCTCGGATACAGAGAGTGATGCATTCACTTGGCCATACCTATTATTCCCATTGCCTATAATTCTCCCTCTCTCTCTCGCTGAGCAGTGTTTCCACCACCTCTCCCTCTCTCTCCTTTTGCCTTGCTGTGTGTGACGCGGTCCTCCTCTCCCCATACAGAGGGAGTTGTTATCTCCAGTAGATAATAATAACACCAATCTAAAGGAGATTTTTTGTGCCAGATAAAAAACAGAGTAGCTGCAGAATACGCCTGCCTGCCAGCTTAGGTTGTACGGTGTTAGAGTCGAGTTAGAGCTGTTTGGGAAGATGTGCTTCAGACTACTGATGCTGCATCAGGGATCTAGAACTGTGCCCTCGGGTGTGTTTCAGAGACCTGTTCTCACCTCCGGATCACATCTGGCACTTTCAGCCAGGCTACGGAGGTGTCTGTACTTGCTCAGTGGTAATTGCTAATGGTAATTACCAACCTTTTCCATGAACCAGGAGGCTTATATAAATAAATGACTGGTGAGGTGGGCATGGCAATTTCCCAGCAGCGCCCCATATCTCTAACGCCGTCCTTCACCCTAATTCCACCGCTGGGACCTTGACTGGGTCTCAGGTTCTCTGGCCCGCAGACTGCACCTATTATCTTCAATGGCTGAGGCTATTAACCAATGCACTCATGTGCTGTATGTTGGCCCTCTTATTAGTTTGGCCTGGCAAGTCGGTTCTCCTCAGTTCCCTAGTCTCTCTCCCCATCATTTACTCCAAAGCCCCACGCGGGCTGATACCTCCTGACCCTTTTGAAACTCTTTCAGAAGCAGTGCCTCTCAAGTTGGTTCTTTGAGCCTCGATACTACACTCCCACCACCGATAGTCCATCTGCTGAGATTGAGGACTCCTCTCTGCATGACTACTTTCCCCCCGGCACTCTCACCAGGGCCACCTGCATCGCACAGACAGAAAATGGCTGAAATGGCTGCAGTGAGATTTGCCTCCAGTGCAATCCCCTCAACATCTAAGTTGGAGGCGAGTTGACTTCTTAAGACTGGAGGGATTCAGCCCTGCTTCCTACTGCGTAGAGAGTTGCTGTGAGAGCAGTAGAGAGAAAGAGACACAGGGAGAGGGAATGTAAGGTGGGAAAAAACAGTATGCGATAGTGAGTGAACTGAAGTCTTCCCTAATTAGGCACTGGGCCTTCATTCAGCACATTTATAGTCTAATAAAGCATGGATGGTATGTGGTGCACTGTGATTAAACAGACGTTTGCTTTAATACACGGTGGCTGGAACAGTACGTGGGGGCTGGTTCTGGAGATGTGCCACAGACATGAACAGCCTCTGCTCATCTTCTGGACTAATTATCCCAATGTTCTCATCTTCGTGATTTTAGCGCTCAGCAGACAGCAGGACGGGGCCTGAGCAAGCCAAGGCAGCCACAGAAATTGTCAAAATCATTTAATCCATCTCCCGAGCATGCTAATGTAATTGCTTTTTGATTAATTGCGCCGGTGGAAAAAAAAAAAAAAAAAGCTTGCTGTTGTTGTTGTTGTCAGATTATAGTTCAATGAGATTCCTCAAAGTGATTGGTTGTAAACAGATCCCTTCATTTCAGCTCTTAATGAAAGACTGCTCTTGAAATCTTCATGAAATGTCAGTTTCAATAATTACGTTCTGAAGTTCATCTAAATGTTGGAGCAACAGTTTGACCCCTTCGTCAGAAACTGGAACCTCACTCACAAAAAAACCTGTCCTTTTAAGGTGGGAGTTGTAGTTTCTGTTGCTTACAAGAAAGACTTCTAAAAGATGTTCACTGACATTTACATGTATTGGAACATAAAAAAACAGACAAATAAACAAACAAAAAACCCTATTTACATTGTAAAACGCCAGTGAAAGGATCACGCCAACAGGCCTTTTCCACAGAGGACATTTTGATTTTTCAAGGAAGAATAAAGCAGAGGTGTAAATAATAACATTAATGATGCGCATGCTTGCTCACCGTCACACCATCATGGCTGTCACACACACTTGAAAGAACAGAGCCATTGTTAACGTTATTAGTAACACCTTTGTTTTTCCTACTATGGCTCGTCAAAATATCTTCTGTAAAAAAAAAAGGTCCATTGTTTTGGTGGTTTTAAACCATTTCATGCTAATCATTTATACTTTGCAAGACTATATAAAAAGTAACAGACATAGCCAGCGCAACATCATCCATGGCTCTATGAAAGAGCTGCATGATTAAATCACTTTTATCCCCATTTATTGTAAGGGCTGAACCGGAAATTAACCACGTCTGGTGGAAACTTGCCATTCAGCTGCCATAAGAATCTGGTGTGTTTCCTCTGTGGGCCCAACAATGTGAAAGATCCAGGTAATGTAATAACACTGACATCAAGCTTTTTTTGGCTTGATGCACACTGAGCAGCTTTCATAGGAATTAATAGCGGCCTACCTTCAATGCTGCATCCGGTTTATTAATCCATGATTTTAAAGCGTTGAGTTAGGTGTTTTGACCGTCACCTTCTTGGGTTTTTGGAGCCAGAAATGACCATATTTGGATGAGTAAGTGGAGATTAGCCTAATACAAGCTGCTATCTGGTTACCACAATGCATTTAAAGCTATGGTTAACTGTGACAATGCTAATACTCATTTTTGCTAATTAAAAAAAACAAGCTTTAAACCATTAAAACACAGTGCACTTGCTGTAAAAACTAAACATCAGACTCGTGAAGGTCTTTTAGTACAATCAAACGCTGAATAAAACGTCTGTAGGTGAGTAAAAAAACGGCACCGTTATCTTTCATGAGCTGAAAATACACAGAAATAGTGACAGCTGTGGCAGTGCCTATACTCTGTGAATCTGGGGTTATGCCATGGTTACATTACCGAACCATCATTGTCAACAGTTGCCACCCACCTGTAACTCAAAGCGGCTGAAACATTTAAATAGATGAGTTACATAAAAATTCACCCATGACCCTACAGTTGTCATGAACGGGAAATTCTAGAGAGCAAGTTTTTTTTCTACCAGGCTGTGAACATTTTTATTTCTGCTGCAAATTTGGGTATTTTGACAGGGTGTCTATGAGGGCTGCCTCACTCTTGGAGCAAGCCTCAAGTGGCCATTCCAGGAACTGCACACTACTTTTTACTCCGCCTGCTAACATTCAAAACACACTTCTGTTTACACAGGAAATGTGCAGTTTGCATACAGTCAAAGAACTCAAAATAAATGCACTACGTCAGTACAACACTGCAAATTGACGTTTTTCCTTTAACAACAAACGCACATTTTTACGTTTTGACAACACGCATGTGGTTGGTATTAGGCAATAAAAGCACATGGTTGGGTTTGTGGCAAAAGACCAGGTTTTCAGCATTGCAATCTTATCGGAAGGAAACACCGGCCTCCCAGGTGAAAGGTGGTGGTTGTTGGACCAATCCATCACCCCTCCTGCCCGCCCCACTTGGACTTCCACTGACTTACCTTTTGTTGTTATTCCCCCACGTTTCCCCCTGACGTTGCCGGATGCTGTAAAACAATAATGACAACCAGCCAAGTATCATGCTGACGTGAAAGGACGGCTTTTTCATCTGTGTCTGATGCCGGAAGTCACTGACCAAGCACCGGATTTCGGAGACTTCAGCCTTAGTCTGGGTTGACTCCATTTTGGCTTCATTTCTCAGCCCTAGGAGATTGCTGCTTGATCACACCTAACCAAACCATGCTGCTGTGTTTCTGAAATCAGGATGAACTTTTCATCATTCCTCAGTCTATTTCATTCTACGCAGCCTTTTGTTTCCATTTATTTCTGCCTATATTTTAAATCTGCTTGCAGACTGTTGAAATATGCTTTACTTGTAAACTCTATCACAGTGAAATTGATGGCTGCATTCATTTATGCAAAATGACACTATTTTCTAAGTGACTGTGCTAGTTAATGTGCTGGAGCCAAGATCTAGAAGTCTTGCATTAGTATTTCAAAAGATAATGTGATTGCACACTCAAGTTTATTATTTACACCCAGCTGAAACTAATCCTACCCCATATGCATGTTATATTATTCAGTTTATGTTAAATCAGCTTTATGATCTTTTTGGAGGATGTAGTTTGATTATAGTGTGACGTCAGTGACATTGCTGAAAATAAAATATAAATACATCTGGCCGGTTTTCAATTGCATTAATTTTCCATATCTCAGCAATTAACTCTGTGTGTACAATGTTATCATAGCTGATAGAAATGATGGCCAAAGCTCCAAAAATAAAATCTAAATGGAAACAATCTGGAATTATCCTTTAAGCTCTCCTTTGGGCATATGACACTAATTATTAATTCTGATATAGGTGAAACTGCATTCAGAGCATATCTAATCTCACTGGCACAATGTCAGACCTTAAGACTGAACTTTTCTGTAAACACTATTTTTCTTTTGTGATGGAGTAAAGAGGCACTAGAGTGACCATGGGTCCTTTTCCGTTCAAACTCACCGACAGTTCTGCACTCTTCTGAGGTTTAGAAGTGGAGATGTTGGCAGTATCTGCTGGCGTTTATGCAAGCACAAGGAAGAGAGAGAGGCAGGAGGGAGGGACTGCACATGGAGTAACTGTGCCTCTGACAGACAGTGTTGAGGCTAGTCTCCGGTTCTCAAAGGGAGCCTGCCTATCTTTTGTAGAGACAGAGACTGCAGGCTACCATAGTCAGATGCAGAGCTCCACTACTAAAGGAAAGTTAATAGCTTGGCCTCCCTCAGACAAAACGCAGAGAGAAAAAGAGCGGAGAGAAGGAGAGAGAGGGAGGGAGAGAAGGAGAGAGATGCAATGTGGTAAGGGTCCATTAGCATTCCTGCTCTCAACCTGACACTGACAGCTGACACTGACCCAGTGTCCAAGGTGAGCGGGAGACATGGCACAGGAAGCAGAAACCCCCCAGAGGCAAACGCCGTGTGTTTTTATGCTGTTCTCTGTTTCCTTTGTGGTTGCAGTTGAGTGGATTCTAAATGTCACAGTTCTGTGACACATGTAGATGACTTTGACCCTGTTACACCCCAGCCATGCCATCCCTTTGTCACTTAAAGCTGCACAAAGCAGGACTTTATGAAAAAGAATACACTCTCTCTTATCAGCTTGAATCACAAAAGGGTTCAGCTGAAAAGAGTATCTCATTTAACCTGATTGATACCCTGTAGATTTGTCTAAATTAAGTTTGGATGTCGGTTATGGTGACCTCTCTGCCCACAGAAAGTGACACAGCTGAACTTAGTCTAAGAGTCAAAAGCAAAGTGTCTCAGTGGTTTATTTAAGAGAAAGCTGGACTCTGGTCCTTCCGGTTTGTATATTATGAAGCAAAAACAAACCAATATGACTTATGTGGGTTTTAGAAACTGAAGTTTTTAAAAACATTTACATGTCACTCTGTTTATAAAATGGATAGTTGCAGTTCTCATTTATGATTGGCTGAGCTGTGTTAAAAGCCACTGTAATAAATACTATAAACTAGTCCATACCCATTGAGTGCACAGTTGCCCATGTACAGTTTCACATGGTGTGTGTTTGGGATACAGGTCATAGGAAATTTCAGATTAAATAGTCAACTTATTAAGAAGAGCAATGAATTCAGACAGAGTTTTTGTGAATTTGATGATACGATTGCTTTATTGAAAGTACAGTAGTACCATTGCAGTAGAATGGTATCATTTGTCAAACGTGGGACAGACAGAATGACTGACTGACAGAATGACACACTGACAGTTTCCATGATTATGTACAGCATACCATGCCATGACTTAGTTATACCAAAAATTAGAAAAAAAACAAAACAACAACAACATTGGGCCACAGGGGGAGCCACAGCGATGGGTCACATTTTAGCCATTTTTAAGCATTTTTCTGTTGTTATAGCGCCACCCAGTTGCCAATTACAGTAAAATTTCTCCAGTCACCTTGAGGCGTCCTGTTCTACATATCTACCAAGTTTAGTAAAAATCGATCTGGCGGTTAGGCCTAGATAAAAAATTAGCTCTCTAGTGCCCCCATTTTGTTTGATGGGGTCGATAATGGAGGGGTCCCCTCAGTCCCCTTATGTGTGGTCATATGATTTCAAAGTTGCATGGTGATGGGTGAAACCCTTGAGATGTTATAGAGCTTTATTTGATGAGCCACACCCTCTGCAATATTCATTGCCTTATAGAAGCTCAGTTTTAGTAAGTTTTCCAACTTTTGCCAAGAGGGAACTTTAGATATTGGTCCCTAGATTATGTTCACAGAGTTTCATGCAGATCGGTCAAACTTCATAGGAAGAGTTCGATTTTAAGTGTTCTTCAAAGAATTCAAAATGGCGGAAAATCTATATAACCGGAAGTTATGGGTTCTTGAGGCAAATTTGTTCCTCATGAGGAGAGACATCTCTGTGCAAAGTCTCATGTCTCTACGACATACAGGGCATGAGAAATGTCCATTCAAAGTTTGCAATTTCAGTCGGTTGCTATAGCACCCCCCTTTGGCCAATTGATGTAATATTGCTTCATTTGCATCCTCCCATGACCCTCTACCACTGTGCCAAATTTCACATGGATTGACCAAGTCAGTGAAGAGAAAAACGTGGAACCGACACACCCACAGACAGATAGAGTTTTTGTCATTATATAATAAGACACTAGGGGTTTAGTGATAAAAAGGACTGCATTTTCGGGCGTCGGTAGCGTAGTGGATAGTGCCGGCGCCCCATATACAGAGGCACTGCTTCGTTGCAGCGGCTGTGGGTTCAAGTCCGGCTCACGGCCCTTTGCTGCATGTCAGTCCCCACTCTCTCTGTCTCCCCATTTCACTCTCTGTCCTGTCATTAAAGGCAAAAAGCCCACAAAAATAATCTTAAAAAAAAAAAAAAAAAGACTGCATTTGTTTTGGATTTTTCTTTATTTATATGAATTAATTGATATAATTAAAATGCGAAGGGGAAAATAAGTTGCAGCTTTTATTGTGGTGGTCCATAAGAAACGTGATGTCATATCCGTTCCAAGAAAAACAAAGCCAACTGAGAGAGCAAAAAATAGCAGACAGCCAAGGACACAGACCTTCAGCTACTCGAACAGCAACTCAGATGTAGCCAGTCTAAACTCCCCTGCGGATCAGCAAACTTTCTGTTGCTGCCATTACACAGATTAGACCCAGCCTGTGATGCACATCGGAGTTTGCGTCGGCTGAGTTCAAGTTACTACAGACGCTACTAGAAGTCTGTCTCCAGAGCCTCTGCCCACTCCTCTCCTTGTCTCCCAGAGCGAATCAAAGTACTGAGCTCAGTTCTACAAATGTATATTTTAACACTTTTTAAATACTAAAGAAAAAAAAAACTCAATAAGTGATGGTCAATGTTGATGTCTAATGTATTGGAAACACTGCAGGAACAGCTAAACACAGCAGGTTAACTTTACCTCACAAAGTATTGTTTTTATTTGTATTTAGTTAATTCAAGGTTGTACCTTTCACAGAGCAAGTTAACAAAGTGCTTCCCTGGAATAAAATTGTAAAAAAAAATAAGACCGTAAACCAGTTAATAGTTTATTTACCACATTTCTATGCTGTATACGTGCTGCTGGAAAAAATGTGATGTGCATTGATTTTGGAAATAAGCCTCATGATATAGAGTCTCTAGAGGAGTATGATTTGACTTTTGCCATTGTATAGTCGTAAAAAAAATTGCATAAAATCATACTTTTGATTTGCAATACTGAAAACCCGTAATACATATCAAATCGACACCCTAGTATCATGGCAGTATAAAAATTGGGAAGTAACCATATCATCCCAGCCCTAATAAACACATAGCTGTGACCTCATTACAGTTACAGTATTACTGAGTCAATTAGTCAACCATTGTCATATGAGACACAGAGCTAAAGAGGCAACCGCAGCTGAAGCCCAAATTATTTATCATCCGCTAGGAAGAGATCAGTCAGAAGTATGCTGTCATTCAATGAATACACACAAAAAAACAACAGAGTTGCTGCAAAATAAAACAAAGAAATACCTGTTGTTGCTGCCGCCCAATCCACCGGCCTTTTATATCCACCCAAAGCGGACAAACTACACCAACCATCTCTGGTAAGTTAATGACATGACATCAGCAAGCTTAAATGTTTTTATTTGTAGCTTGAGATGATCATCTTCTCTAGATGAGAAGATCCAAATCATTTTTCCAAGTAATCCAAGTAACCAGACTACACTGTAACAAAATAATATTCAGCAGGTAGAGCTGGGAGATATGCAGAAAGTCAGGGATCACATTATTTTTAACCAAGTACCTCAATATTAACATTGCGTCAGTATTGTAGGGCTAACTAGTGGTGCTTTTACAAAATATTTACATAGAATATTTTTAATAAATAATCATCAGAAATGTGGATTTAATTACTAAGTGGGTAAATGGCAATTATAGAAGAGCTTGGTAAGTTCAGAAAATTACATCACTTTACTGTAATGCAGCCTGTAAAACCAGGAAAAGGCAGCTGTATTGCAATATTCAAAAATTGAAGACGATCAGCTAAGGGGGTTTTAGGCACTCGGGTCTTGTCGTGCCAAACAACACTCCTTAGCTGTTCTAAAATCACTGTGAACCACTGCCTCATGTGGCTTATTGCTTAAATTTACCGTAACAGCTTGAAGCAGCCAGAGTGGATTTACTACACATCAGAAAACAAAAGCATGAACATGTAATGTTGGACAAATCCAAAAAGAGTAGATTTCGTATGCTGTACATCTGGTATTCAGTTTCGACTGTGCTTGAGATGCAGACATCTTTTGCGTTTCTTCCAGTGGAGACGAGATTTGCTGTAATGCATTCAAAGAGTTTGGCAGCTGATGACGGACATCTGGGCTAGAACAGCAGGCAACCTCTACCTAAACAAAAAGCATGCAAATAATTATGTTAGTACACAGATTCATATGCTCCCCACTGCAAACATATTGTCATTATCTCTCCCTCTCCCTGTGCAACTTTCAGATTTGATTTGAATTAGTGACTCCACCAGTCACACAGCAGGGTGAGGGAAAACAGGGAGAGTGGGAAAAGCGACAAGTTTTAATTGGTCTTGTCTTGCCGTGCTGAGCTGAGGTGCATTCAAGAGGTGAGATTTCCTGTGAGATTGGAGGGCAAAAAAACATCCCAAAAAGTTGAGGTTGCAGGCTCAATCCTTGCAGAAGCCGGTGAGTTCTTTGAAAAGGCACTGACCCTTCCCTGCTCACTCTTTGAATCCAGCTCTAAATATAAATGCCCACATTTTTGTTTCTGGTTTTTATATCCTCATTTACTGTTTAACTGTGACACATCACATTATCACCTCATGTGCAAAAGCCACAAAAGCCATTAAAGACCTGATTCAACTTGTTAATCAGGTGATAAACAGTGTAGCAGTGGCAACCTCAGTGGCTGAAAAAAGAATGCAAAAGTGCCAAAAACTGCAGTATTTTTAGAGTCCACTTGAGGCTGGCTCCAAAAGCGAGTCAATCCCCATAGTCTCCCATGTTAATATGCCTTACGTTATAGCAGAAATAAACATTTTTATTGCCTGGTACAGAAATAGTTGTGTCCTCTGTAGCTAATTTCCCCCTTCATGACAACTTTAAAGCAGGATTCATACTTCCAAGTCAAATCAATGCTGTACTTGACACCGTAGCTTGATGTGCACCTCCATGGAAATGTAACTCGGGGCTACGCAGACCTGTCTATTTTTGTAAGCTAAATAAACCTTTCCCACAGTGGAAACAAAGCTTTAATTTACTTTGATTTCACAGATTAAAAAAAAATAATTTGTGAAGACACTAAAGCCTCCACGAAATAGCATTCTATGCCTTGTGTGTGATTTATCCTGGCTTCATGTGGATAGAGGAAATGTCCACTGTTTGCTAGGCTAATTGATGCAATGTACAATGCCATCGGCTTGTGCTAATAATGTTAGCATTGTATTTGTTTGGAAAACATGTTTACTATAAGGCAGTTGTTTTGTTGGTAAACCTTGTGAGCTGTAATGGAGCAACATTTTGTGATGTTACTTTTGTTAAATGATGCTGTTGTCTCTGGCTTCATGTGAGTAGAGGAAATGTCTGCTGGTCGCTTATTATAAGCTTATTTATACAATGTAAAATCCTTAGGCTTGTCATAATAACATTAGCGTGTTGTATTTGTGGTGAAAATGTGTCCAGCAAAAAACAAGTGCTTTGTCTGTGAATGCTGCGAGTTGTAGTGAAGCCGATTTATGTATTTGTGTTTAAAATTGTCGCTATTGAACCATGATTAATGTGTGTAAAAAAGTCTTGGTTGTTTTAAAATACCTTCTAAGGAGTCATATATTTAGTTTTTTCCAGTAAGGACATTTTGTGTTAATAATTTTAAGCTAATTTTATAGTAGCAAACACAGTCAACTATAGCTTTGAATGCACTGTGCTATTCAGCTAGCAGCTAGCGTTAGGCTTATCTTTGTCTTCTTGTTCAAATATATATAATATAAATGACTGAGCCCTATAAATTTGAACAGAGCATCTCTATTTTAACCCACACAGCATGTGTAGCACTGGAATAGCAGCCCAGGTAACTGACTGACTAGTTGCATGCGCTAAATTATCTTCTATGATGCTACAATAAAATCTGTGTATTCCGATAAGCATTGCAACTCAAGTGAGTAAGATACACACACAGGAGGAGATGAGACAAGAGACAATATAGAAATAAGTGAGTCAAAGAAAAATAATTTCACATGGCGTGTTCTAAAGAGAGAAAAGCAAAAACAGAGTTTTAAACAAGAATGGACAGACTCTTCATTGATTCTTCCCACAAGCAAACTTAAAGAACAGGGCCAGTTTCCCCGGTTAAAAATGATCAAATCACCTCTCCCATAAAGAGTTAGCATGCTAGCATTTGCTAAATAGCACTAAACCCAAAGTACAGCTGAGGCATGGATGACAGAAATATTTCAGCTGATGATTGCACTAGATGAAAAGACAGGGACAGTTTTCAGCGTTTAGACACTAACAAGCGCTTAAAAAAACACAGTAAAGCAGAGTCAGTGTGTCATGAATAATCCAGAGTGATCACTCTGATGCGATATAACTTCAAAATTCATGGTTGAATATCCACAGACATTATTTTCTCTATAAGATGAAAACCAAAGGTATGTTTCCACCAAACACTTTCAGTACTGTACCCTTAGAAGCCATACATAACCCATACAGATATGTACCTAAACTCCAGATCTGTTCTGCATTTCAACCCCAGACAGTACTCTTAAATGTAGGCAGGGCTGTTGCCAGATATCAATAGCTGCATTTTTAGGACTAAAAAGAACAGGCTAGAATGTTTAGGGTCTCTTTTGTAATCGATGGGATGTTAAAAATGGCAGGTTTGTGGTTTGTACATTGAATCCATGTAAGGCAACAGTGATGATTCTCTCTTGACCAATCAACAGTATGCAGTGTTTCTCACTCTGCCCTTTGGTATCAGATCAGTCTGCTAGGTACCTATAAAAAAGTGATTACGAAAAAATGCGATGGAATGGAACGATACGATTGGTACCATCATGGATTTTTGACAATGGAAAGAATCACTAAAGTCCCATTTCCACCAAACAATTTTGATGTGGTACCTTTGGAACCAAAAGTAACAGATCTGCACCTCATTTCTCGTCTGCTGTTAAATTACACTATGTTCCCGTTGAGAGAATTAGAGTAAATCCGTTTCACATGTAGTAGGTGTGTATTGGTCAGTTTGGAGTGGGTAATACACAGAAAAAAACAAAACAGACAGATGTATCTGTATATCCTAAACATCATAAGGGATTTACAGAAACAAAAAATAAAAGATATAGGATTGTACATGACAAAAATCACTTGCAAACATGGTGCAATTTTGGAGAGCTCGTCTGAATTTTCTGTACTAAAACCTCTCTAATATTCTTCTGCTTCACTTTATCAGAATAAACCAATCAAGAGTTAATGTTCACATATTGTACTATGATTTGACAGAGGTTTAGAGCTGCAGCTGCATCATTCCAAAGGGATACTCATCCTGAAAATGCTTTTTTTTTTTAGGCGAACCTCAAAATGTTTCATTTGTGCTGTGTGCCATCTTCATTTACACTTCACATATAACACATATACTGATATTTACACATCTTAACAAATCTCACAAGTGTTCCCTTTACTATGACACCAAAAGTATTCAAATAGACCTTGTGGTTGCAGAGATATATTCATTTCATTATGGATTTGCAATTTTCGAGCAGAGGCCTATAAAAAAGGCTTAGGGTTTAAAAGGTTTTAAAATATATGCAGTTTCGATAATCTGGTTGAAATGAATGTATTTTTAAACATTTGAAGATCCACTCATTACTAAAAGTCTGTGTCATCCAACAGGGACAATAAAACTGATTGGAATGGTGGATTCATGATGGATGATGGATTCACGTCGACAGCTCATGCACTGAGCAACATTACAAGTAAACGTTCCCCCTTAAAAGTCGGCCAAGTGAATTAAGTTATTTTTCTTTACAACTTCTGCAAGAGGCAGCAAAATATTCTTTCATTTTATAGTTACAGTTTACTCATATGTAAAACTCTCCACGGTATGAACAGTGGTTACATAAGCCTCAAAGCCAGCCACAACTCAGCCCTGAGCAGAGTGACCATCTGCTATTGACCAATCAATAGACTGCAGTGTTCACAGCTCCACCTTTTAGTACCAGATGTGTGTGCACCCCAACAGAAGGCTGACCAAAAATGGGGAAGGTACAGAACGGTTCCAATGGTACCATCAACAACTTTTCACAGTGGAAACAGGAAACATGCATACTGAACTGAACTGAACTGAACTGAACTGTACCGGAGTGCTTGGTGTCAATGGGGCTTAAAATCACTATTCTAATGTGTAACGAGCTGAACTGAACTGAACCAAACTGCTTGACTGAAATGAGGCTCGAGTGGGAAGAAAAGAGAACTGCACTGCCCAGGGCAGTTTCAAGACACTCTGGGGGCCCTGGGCAAGAGGCACCTTGGATGACTCACCCTCTTGCGATTTGACTTTGAACTTATCCCACAGTAGTGGTACCTGAGGCACCGTAATACTACGGTACTCCAACAATGCTAGCACGGGTGGCAACCAGTCATGCGGGACATGGTCTCAATTTGCGTGATGCGTGAAAAGAGACAGAAATGCTGTGCAGTGCCACACAGTGCGGGACATCTGGTCACCGTACTTAGCCACTCACAAGCAGCAGCTAGTAGGGGGCCCCATTAGGGGGGATTCCAACGTGTTGTCGTTGTTGCAGTGTCTATAAGGGTTCCATGATATTGTCATTGATATGGACCAATGTCAGCCGTCTCTGGGGGCCCCCTTCCAGCTCGGGGCCCTAGGCAATTGCCTACTTTGCCTTTCCGGTTGCGACGGCCCTGGCAATGCCCGAGTGTTAGACAGTAAAACGCAGTGCTGATTCAGTGTATTGCCACTTCATGAGAGCTTGTGCAGTTACTGTCGTGTCAGCCTTGGCCTGTAATAATGCCTTGACACACAGTTAGAAGTCAGTGTGGCTGAAAAGACAAAAAGAGTGCTGCCTACAGACTCAGATGTCAATAACAGGAAATTACAGTTTCCTGCTATTTGATTGCCACAAGATTTATTCATTATGGTACCTTCACCACAAAAATACAAATACAACCACAGGAAAATAGAATAGATTCAGCTAATAGTTAATTTCCAGCAGTGTCCTGGCAAGTATACATATTGATCTGTTGCTCAGAGCCACGCCAATGACTGCTTAGCACTAAATATGTTGTTAAAGAATTAAAAGGTTTTTTGCAGATTGTCATTTTGATGTGCTACCAAAGAAAATCCAATTACCTTCTCTACCCTTCACAGCAATAAGAGGTGTTTGTGGGTGGGTGGGTGAGCGAGTGCATCGTATCTGCACTCCTTTTAGGAAAGTTGAACTATTTCACTACTGTGTTGCAAGGAAAACGTTTGGCAGATGTTTTGAGGTCGATCACGAGTCTCAGAGAGCACTCCCCACAGTAATTTTCTGGCACTCTGGAGAAGTCTGCTATGTTGAAATCAAGGTTCTTTCTGCAATTCTGAACAGCAATCAATAGTATTTGAGATGCCATATGTGTCAGAGACGCAATTAAGTGTGTTTTGAGTGACTGTAATTTGTGGTATCAACAGAACAACTTCCAAATGTCTCCTAAGTTCAGGTTTTTTAAGGCCAGAGCTCTCGTATTCACTCTTCAGTCACCTTGATGTATTTCTTTTCTAAATGGCGAAGGCCAAATTATAGAATACTGCAAAAAATTTGGTTAGTTATACCAATTTTTCTATTAACTTTGATAGCAGAAGGTTAACAGTGCAAATTACATAGTGACTTAAGAGTGATTAAGAAGATCTTTGCCCATGATCCTGTGCGTGAGGTTGCTTTAGTTCAAAATGAAAGGCACAACAACCTTGCAAATGGTATGATGGTGAATTTAAAGTAACAGGTTCTGCTTTGCCAACCCAGCAGCACAGAATTAAATCCAACACTGTTCTCTTTTATCTACGCTATTATTCTCTTCTCTTTTTCTTCAATTCTTCCAATAATTGCAAGTGCCATATATGTATCGGAGAGTCAAAGAGTGATGGGCTGCGGTGTAATAAGGTTATAAAAGAAGAGTGCACTTTGACAAGGGCCGCTGCAGCCTCTCTAGTATGTCTTCGTGACTCCATCATCGCCCATATCTCACCTTTTGAAAAGTATGAGACTCCTTCTTGACTTTATTATCAGAGAACATCCTGTGTTTCAGGTGGCCTGATAATGTGAAATGCACTGACAAGACTGAAATAAAGTGGTCTTGCGGAAGAATGTGCAGAGCTCCTCATTTGACCACTTAGCACTGCATGCGTTGTCTTTGAAAACCTTGTCTCTCATCCCTCCTGATGCATGAAATTTATGTATACAGAACAAGTCCAAGCATTGACCCTGACTCTTAATTTCAAAGTACCATATCACAGAATTTCAGAAATTAGCATAATATTCCAAGTCCACATGTACAGCACGGAGGATTATTTGATAGAACAGGCGCAGTATATGATGTCTTGTCTGTTCACATCAAATCACACATTAATCCTGTACACCCTGCAGCATGTACATTACAATTTTTTTATGTGTGTTTTTCTCTTTTGATCAAATGCCGTTGTCAGAGGACTGGACAGGTGACCCCTGGGCAACGTGAGTGGAAATCTTTTTTGGGGTTACGTGATTTCACCTGGCAAGGTGTTGTCTCTCTCCATTAGCCATGCAACCAATCATGGGTAAATTCAAACGTATTACTGCGAGGTCTGTGCATTTTCAACCCTGAGAGCTTTTGCGATAGAGATGACTATTACCAAGAAAAAGCCTGTTTGTTGTTACTCCCTTTGATAACCTTAAGTTACAATAAAAATAATGCATCTCCACTCAAGATATTAACTATGATCGGGAGTAATGTGTGGTTGCGTAGTGAGTGCACAAAATGGTTGAGTGCTTGGACAAAGGAGGGGTGATGGATAGGTTTGAGTTGTGGGTTTTAGTAGAAAAAATACAAAAGCTATATTACGTTACCAAAGGAATAGGGGAAAAAAATGTTTGTGTGGGTTTTTTTGTTTGTTTGTTTGTTTTATTGAAGAGGACGTTTAAGTCTTAATATGAGAGCATGTTGGAGGGAAGTCATCACTTGTAACCTGTGTCTCTGCTGAATTTATTTCTACAAGAAGGCAGAGCTGTTTTTAATTAATCTACCGAGTTTATGGCTCCAGCTGTTTGTTCTGCCAGCGCGTGTGAGTTTTCCTCACTTTATTTATCTTTTCACCAAGTGTGACCTCCCTCTGCTCACCTGTTCCCCTCCATTTCCTTCTCCCTGCATATTCAGTTGCTGGCTTTGTGATGCGTCGTCGCACATTTTCTTATATTCAAATTGACAACAGTGAGGCTCTTTTAACGCCATCAGATCACTTTGTGATTCATGCTGGGAGTGCTACTGCTGAGTGTTTTGTGGGTTTGTAAACAACATGAATCTCATAGCTGGGGTTGGATGGTTTTAATGACAGGAGTGCCCTCTCTTAAATGGACAGCTTTGATATCAGTTGCTCAAGTGCCTAATTTACAGTTTATCCACGTTCTCTTCTATATATTATGACCCAGAGGAAGAAAAGTGTTTTTGATGTTCTGCTACAATAAGGATAATAATTAAAGTCTAGATTGTCCAGGTTTTAATGCTGTGTCCTTGTGTCAAATACTTATTTATCTCTTGTTATCTGCCAAATTAATAAATTAGAAAAAACCTGTTTCAGAGTATTTTTTTACATCAAAATCTGTTATTTCTATTTCTGTAAAATGGTCTCAAAAGTTTGATGAGTCATCCAATTAAATGTGGGCAACTAGCAAGCCATACCTGTCATAGAAAAGTGCATCTGGCTGTTTGTTTGCTGTCATGGCAAACAGAGCAATATGGAGACAGATAAGAAAAGATGTGTGTTTGGATATTAGCCAGCCTTTGTTTTCATTTCCAAAGTGATGTGGCAGAGGTCTAAAGCTGAAAACGCACCGGCGCTACTGTGGCGCGGTGCATCGTGATGTGTGACAAGTGTCGCCCCTAGCACACACTGGACGCGTTGCGCTGCAGCTCATCACACACATCTCAACCACGCATGTTATTATTACTTTCACTGAACAATCTGTACTTCCTCCACCCATGCGTTTGCCTCAGATCAAGTGTGGACATCAACTAATTAAAGGGATCCAGGGATTGTGGATTGTTTAGCCCGGGATATTTCTCGACCTCAGCAAAAATTGTCTCCTTATCCATTCTTTGGGCCTGTCCCAATACCCCACCTTGGCCCTACCACTACATATGGGTATGAAACTTGCCCTTCGGAGCAAGGGATTTCAGATGCTGACTTGCCAGCAAGGGGTAGATGTCGCCATGACTACCACTGAGCAAGAAACGGGGAAAAAAGTTCATACATAGCTAATGTTATGATCGTCAGGTTGCTCAGGTTGCACTCTGTCCTGTTCTGCAAAATTGTCAGATTTTTCACATTATGACAACATGCTAGCTAGTATAACTATGCTGCCTCGTAATGTTAGCTGGTTAGCTCTTAGTTAGTACCCTGTCATCTGTCATTCATCACACGAAGCATGATGAATACAACAAACGTGATAGGTAGGATGAACTCAACCGGAGACTCCATTGTAGATGACGGTTGGAAATGTAGATGGCTCGCAGCTTCCTGTTTAAAAAATTTACGTATGCGTGAACGTAACCGACGCGGTAAAGTAGTGAGTGGTGTCCCAATTCCTAGGGAAAGATTTCAACCCCTACCCCTCGTTGCGTCATTTCGAGGGCCAAGGGGTAGTGGGCAATGGCTAGGGGTAGGGCCAAGGGGGGGTATTGGGATTGGGCCTTTGTCACACATAGCAGCAGAGTTCTCTTTATTGCGAGGAGAGGAGTCAAGCTGCCATAGGAGCAGATAAAAAAGCTGCTACAGGAGCTGGTATGTACAAGCAGGGAGCAAGTGGAGGAAAAGTGCATTTGCAATGCTGTGGGGTGGTGTGTCCAGGGGTTGCCAGTGTGGGGTTGTTGAAAATAATAGGGGTGCATTTCTTGACACACGGCATTTGCTGCCAGTCTGTTGCGGCCTTAATTCATTCATCTCTACCTCATCCTCCTTCTGATCTAATGGTGAAGCAATTAAGTGTGTGTGGAGCCAACAATCTGCTCTGCTGTAGTGCCGTATCGTGCTAAACTCCAATCAAATCAAATGCAAAGAATTTAATAAAAATCCCTCTTGTAACTGAACACTGCTCTAATATTCAATTTCATCTGGAAATACGTCATAGTATAGAAGCTAAAGATACTCTAACTTCTGTTTCACTGGAACATAAAGGATGCTGGCACTGATCGTTATTGGCCAATATTCGTTCGGTCTGAAGTTTAATCTATGGTCTCTGTATAGTCTGATCAGAAGAGCCAATCAGCTGATTCGAAACACCCAAAACAATTTATTTATGCGTTGCTAAAATGGCTTTGCCTGTTTGACTCGGGAAAGCTATATTTTTTTATGCACTAAACTGCTCCCTATAACCAAATGTAGACTGCTATTGTTGAAACAGCCCAGTCGCTAGAAGAAAATGGCATTGTACATTTCGGCAAACCACCAAAATCTTACATTTGCATGTTGCATATGTGTCATATTAACAATTTTTTTTTAGGGTGGAGGGGATGGTGGTTGCCAAGCTACAGACCACTTTACGAGATGAATGAACAACAAATTCTGTTGATTTTAAGTGAGTCCTTGCTGTGTTTCCACCAGCTTTTTAGACACCAAATGTTTTTTTAGAGACTTGTTGGTGTTTTTCCACAGGGAGTACTGGCACATAAAGTGGTTGTTTTTTACAGAGGTATTAATGCCTCTCCAGCGGGAATTGTGCCCCCATACCTGGGCGTTTAAAACTGAAAATCCAATCTTTTCTAACCATAACCAGGTGGTTTTTGTAATGAAAACTAACCACATGTTTATCACAGTGTTGATGAAAAGTAAACTGTCAACATACCTGCTACATAATTATATACAATGTAACATATCTGTGGTTTGCACAATTATACAATGCCAATTTATTTTTCTGGCAATTAGGTCTGGTTAAGTTGTGTCTCTAGTTTTAATGCAGAAATCCACTTTTGCTTCCTGATCGGGTCTCATTAGTCATACTGTCTTTGCTTTGCAACAACTCCCAATCTATGTTTTCTGCCCCCTTGACCACCTTATACAGTGAATTTCCAGCTTGTTGTTGGTCCAAGCAAATAAATCTCAGGTCTTACTTTTCCCCATTGCTTCATATGTGGTATTTTCTGCAACTAAGTATCCAACTGCAGAGTGGTAGAGAGTAGACAATCTGCTTTTTATTAACACCTTTAACTAAGACGGTGCTAAAATGCTTGTGTGTACATCGTTTTCATTTAAAAACGCTGTGAATGAAAATTAGTGTGGTGATGTGTCTTTAAGAGAGTGCAAAGTGTTGCACATGTTCATGATACTTTATCATCTCTTAATTTTAATACTTGATGTACAATGTTGTTAAGAATAGTTAAAGAAATGAATAATACATGATAAATGGAGCAAGTGGTGATCAGCCCCAAACATCCTGAACAGAGCACTCTTAATAACTGAATATATGTAAAAAGGACTATATGTTCTCACAGGCAGAAAACTCAACAGGCCAACAACAACAGCTCCTCTAATCTCTTTCAAATGCAGCAAAATTTGCCTGATTGGCAGGATTTTTGTAATTGTTTAGCGACTTCAGCAAATCAACAGCGAAAGCAGTTGTGACTGTTGACTGGAGTTAATCTAAAACTGCCTGTAAACAAGCACATAATTCATGATAAACTGCAACCAGTCTGGTGTTAAAACGACTCGCTCGGGATTAAGACTGCAGTCTCTCAATGTTGCAAAACTTCTACTTTGCCAGCTGAGCTAATGCAAAGAAATGTGGGAATGAGACTCATAAAGTCATTATGGCTGTCTCCTGAAACAGCACATGCATAGTGATGGATTTCAAAACTTCTGGGACAAAGACTGAGAGACTTTAGTTGCTCATCACAACAAAGAGGCTGGAGTTTTGACAAAATCTTTTAATTAAATTCTAAATTCAAGCACTGAAATCATATTTCAACAAAGTCTACATAAGGAATTTGTGCACACATGACAGGCAGGGCTGGGTAGTGACACACATGAGTAGTAGTTTTTTAACCAACTAGTACTTTTCAAGTTCCTTTTTTAAAACTTCTGCTCTTTAGTCAAAATATTTTAAGTCAAAAATCTACTTTGCACTTTACTACATTTGCCTAGAGAGTATGAAAAAAGCCCTCCTGATGTTACGCTTAACAGCGATGAAAATGAAGCTGACTCGCAACACACACAGCACAGAGCTGCCAACCTCTGACTTTATGACAACCACAGCTAACTAAGGCGGAATTTATATTTCTGCGTCGTATCCCCAGAAATTAACAGCGACCCAGACCTGTCTATTTTTGTAAGCTGAAACCATCTCCCTCAGTGGAAACAAAGCTTTTATATATTTTAATTTCACAAATAAGAAACAATAAATTGTGAAGAAAATAAAGCCCCCACAAAATAGCATTTTACGTCTTGTGTGTGATTTATCCTTGGGATTTATAATCTCTGCTCGTTGCTAAGCTAATTTATAGGCTACAATGTGAAATGCCATAGGCTTATATATGTTTGGAAAAGATGTTTAGTATAAGACAGTTGTTTTGTCGATGATCCTTGTGAGTTGTAATGGGGCTGAATTTTGTAACGTTACCTTTGTTAAATGTTGCTGTTGACCCTGGCTTCATACGAGTAGAGACAAGTCCACTAGCTGCTCGGCTAAAATATACAATGCCATAGGCTCATGCTAATAACAGTAGCATGTTGTATTTGTGGGGAAAATGTGTCCAGATAAAGACAGATGCCTAGTCTGTGAATGCTGTGAATTATAGTGAAGCTGATTTGTGTACTTGTGTTTGAAAGTGTTGCTATCAAGTCATGTTTAATGTGTATTTTGGGTGTGTTTTGAATCAACTAAACTTTACAGCACTTCACAGAAACCTCTGCTAGCGGAGGTGTAACTGCAGAGTGACACAGACACACCACCGCACATGTATAAATGCTCACAAATTTGAGGGTCTCATGCATAGGCTATGGCGTAGGCTCTGTCGCACACGTGTAAATCCCCTTAAGAATCCAACCCAAGTCAGTGAGGTAAGCTTGGTAGTATTAATGCTAATGTTATTATTGTTATTAATGTTATTTTAAGCCAGTGGCAAAGTGATAACAAAAGTTGTAACTTTTTTTAAACATTGTAATGAGTTGTTTGGCTTTTGGGTAACTGCCCAACACTGTTGTTACACTTTTCCCAGTAATGAGTAGTGTAACTAAGTACTCATAAAATTTCAGTAATAACTGTTAACATCAAAATTAGGGCTGTACTCTACTGTAGAATTATGTCAGTTGAATCAGATTCATCCATAACAATATTCTACAAGTCATATTTACTTTTTCATATAAAGCTTTAAAGTTTGAATGTGGCTCAGTGGGACGTTCACTGTGACAGCAGTATTCATGTAATATAGTGAACAAGCTACAGATAAAAGCTAATGGATAGGCCTAGTTCAGATTTTTGGAGGAACATTACATACACTATGTCAGTCAGCATGCCCCGAGTTTGGAGAGGTAGGCTGGAGACGGAAGCTAAGCAATGAACTGCTGGGGATAAGGGCAGCAACAAAATGTATTTTAGCTACCTAAAAAAAAAATCCCACCAAAAACAGTCACTGTCAGCTTAAGTGTACACTAAATTTAGAATGTTTTCACTTCGTAAACTTGCTGTCAGACAGTGATTTCCAACAAGAAAGTGAAGCCGTTGTATTTGTCTCTTAAGAGTCAGACTCCATAAAAAGACAAACAGTGATTTAACATTGCTGAACACAGGAGCTGCTGCTCTCTTGCTCCCTTGATCAGTTAGTTTGTCTTAGGTGTTGTGTGACTTCAGGGCTCAACAATAAGGATTCCCCGATTGCCCGGGGCAAGTAAAACTCAAGGTCGGGCATGTAAACTAAAAACTCACTTGCCCGATTGGGCAAGTTGCTAAAAATAGTTAAAGTTAATAACTAATTGATAAAATAAATGTATTTTAAAACGCGCTCCTTTGGCCCTGATGCAGCGGTCTCTCTGCCCGAAGCCAACACTGAAGCCTCTCTACATGCTACACTGTCTTACCTCTCATAAACTAAAGTCATATTATTATGCACGACGGACGCTTCATATAATAACATAACAATATACTATTTATGGTGTTATGTCATTGTGTCATTTCTGTCTCTACATGGTCACGCATTACCAATTCTCCTCTGCTCTCTGTATCGCGCATGGCGGAGTTCTGCCACACACACACAGGTGAGCAGGCTAGAGAGCTGCTCGGGCCACATTTTCCTGACTAAACCTGACCCCAATCCCGGTGCAGTTTGTCAGCTGACAAAGTTATTGTTATGGACAGTGTGTAAATAACCATCAACAGACTGCTGTTACGCACAGACAAACACGCTGCTTGCACAGCAGTGCACCACGTATGAGGGGTGAAACGTATCAGCGAACATGCACACACTGCATTCACCGCGTACTTGATACGTGTATATTACCTGTGCAACCATCACCGTGTACTTGTTTCGCGTGCATTGCGCGTGCATTCACCGTGTACTTCCGACACATGCAATTCATGCGCAATGCCTGTACACGCTAATCACACGTGCGTGCCTTTACACGTCATGTGAGCGCAGGGGTCAAAAGTGTCAGCTGTGAAGCAACAGTCGTGTTACGGACGTGTGACACGTAGCATCGCTATGCTAACTAGGTAGTAGTGTATATATATATTTTTACACAGTATCTATCTATCTATCTATCTATCTATCTATCTATCTATCTATCTATCTATCTATCTATCTTTTTATTTTATTTTATTTCCTTGTTCAGGCACTATTTTTAACACTTCTACAACACATCATTTGTTAGTGTTATGCCCCGGTCTAGGGGTGTGGGTGCGTAACATAGGATACACAGGAACACGAGAATAAATGTACAGGTGAGCAATTTATTGCTACACACTCCAAAAAAACACACGGTACAATATGGCACACGAATGGAGTAATTACGTCAGGGTGAACCAAGGCCAAAACAACAAACAAAAAGCAACCTGTCTACCGACCAGCGAAATAACTAATTCCTAACAAAAACAAAAGAAACAAAAATACAATACTAGGCCTAACTCCCTAGGCTAAAGAAAAACAGGAGAAAACAGGTACCACAGACATAGCAGCTCACCCCTACACTCCGTGCAAACAATAATATGTGGTAGTGACTATTTACAATATATACACAAACGACTCAGTCGGCCCTAAGGCGCTGGTCTGAACAAAAGGTACAATATTTAGCAAGACAAGCTAAACGAACACACAATAGTCACACAGTAAAGCACTTATCAGTCACAAAAACCAAACAACGATGCGCTGCTGCCATGTACGAGAGAGGAGGTGGCTTCCGTGGTTCTCACTCAACCAATCCGGCAGTGGTGACGTCACGCTCGTTACCCAGCAGGCGACTGTTGACACTGAAGGTCGAGCCCCTTGCTCAGCCAATCCAGTCGTAGCGACGTCACGATCGTTCAGCAAATCACCAGGGGTCCGTTTCACAAAGCAGGTTTAGTGAAAACTCAGTCTGTTTCAAAAAGGGAGGTAACTCAAACCAGACTCCACCTTGTGGCAAGAACAGGCAACAACACACAGCACCCCAACTGCTGTGGAAATAAGTATGTATAAGTAGGTATAATAAATAATATAACAATTTCATGAGACACAATTTCTTCCCCTTGATATAAAGCTGCAAGTATCCTATTATTATAGGCTAACAAATGATCTGTTGTAGAAGTGTTAAAAATAGTGCCTGAACAAGGAAAGAAAATAGATAGATAGATAGATAGATAGATAGATAGATAGATACTGCGTAAATATAGGCTACACTTATATATATATACATATTTATACAAACATTCTAGCAGGAAGTACCAAGGGACTCATTAGAATGTTTATGTTGTCAAGTTTGAAATGGTCTATATACAGTAGGTATACACACATATATACATATATATATATCTATATATATATAGATATAGATATGTGTGTATATATATATATATTTATATATATATATATATATATATATTTTGTGTGTGCAGGTGTCTGTCACGCTGTCAGCCGCTCGGTGTTCCAGCCAGGGGCGAAAAATCCCATTTCAAGCGTCTCCTTTAAAATGTGTTTGCTGCCAGAGAAATTATACATAATAAATGAAGACAGTGACATATTTCAAATAAAAAAACAATGAGTTGAACGTTCATTTCAAGCTTTTGTAGTACAGCGAATGACAGAGAGTGGGCGGCAGTGTTTGATGCAGGAAACTCCATATGGACTTGAAAATCGATTTCGGAGTGGGGGGGTTTCGGAATGGAGGGCTGTCCCCTGTTGGGACATTGTGTGCGCACAGCTCTTCACCACCTGGATCCTAAAATAAACACCTGTTTTATTACATAATCATGCTTCCACGTTTCGCCATTCAAATAACAAGAATTGCGGTTTAATACTCTTAATTATAACAGCCAGCTTGTTGAAAAAAGTCAGGTTTAAATCGGGCTTGGGCCCACAATAACAGTTAATTGGACGGGCCGGCCGGTCCCGGACATAACGTGCACGGGCTCGGGCCGAGTCGGGCTGGATTTTTTTGGGCCTGATCTAAGCTCTATTAGCCGCTCTCGTGGAAAGGGGGTCAGTTCTGGATGTCTGAAAAGTTGTTTCCAAAACAGTCTAATTCGCAAAAGGGCAAAATGCAAAAAAAAAAAAAAAAAGTTTATGAAAACACAACTATTGATTAAAAACATACAGATGGAGGTTTGCAGTATTTAGGATCCAATTCAATAATAAGCTATCTATTCACAATTAGGCTGTTGTAGCCTATATATTATCTTAGTTAAATGTTTTTAAACCACAGCCAGACATCGAGGGTGGTCAGTAGCTCTGATTTGTGAGGCTAAAATAAAGATTAGAAAAAATCATGCGTGTGTATATGCACGCGTATGTGGGCAGCGACTTGATTCATTTATTCATTCCAATCTTGCGAAGCACACACACACACGCCTGCCTGCACGTGTAAACTATGGAGACAGACAGTTTGCTAAAATAGGCTTATTTGACACGTTCAAGTGTTAATGATGTGTACATGCACTATGTGTGTGCGAGATTCACACGCACACGTAAGTGTAGTGTATGTGTGGCGTTTGTAACGCGCTGTGCACGCGTACTGATAAGTCATGTGAGCGCGTCCCCTCATAGTCATATATGTGGAGTGAACAACGCCTGCGCGTCACGTAGCGGGTGTGTGTGCAACACTCGTGTCTCCATAGTAACCCTATGTAAAATGTAGGCGTGCGCTCACGCGGTTTGATCAGATCTGACGTGTCCTAAGTAGGCTCAAGTGACGCGTTGTAGTTTGGTTGGGTGAAACGTTTGACCCCTCATACACCACGGCACTCGGTGCTGAGCTTGTGTTGCATTCAGGTGTTGTCACGTGAATAACAACTTCCAGCACTTAAATGGGTCATAGCACAAAACAGCAGCATGTCAAGTGACTTTTTACTTTTATTATGTTCAATAAAATTGTATTTTCCTAAATCTTGAAACACCTCACATGTAAGCTAGACAGACATTTCACCTGCTCATTACTGTACACACATGTACTGTATGTACTTAGTCCTAAAGAGCCCTTCTGGTGCCAGTGTACATAGAAACATCCCAGCAGGCTGTGCTTTGCAAGCATACAAAAAAGTTTCACGCATGTGAAAATTATTTTTCATGTGTGTGCTCCACCTCTGCTGCTACAACTCCATCCTAGGGGAAACACTGCTGTGTGCGTTTTGTGCAACAGGTGGATGTGGTAGTCTACTGGTAGAGTAGAGAGAGAGAGCTAAGTAGTGTTGAAGTAGAGTAGAGCAGGGCAGAGAGATGGAGGCAAAATATATTCAACCCGGTGTTAATACAGCTTCGGGCAAGCAGATCTCTGACCAACTTGCCTGACTGGGCAAGTGAAAAAAACCTTAGCGTTGGACCCTGCTTTGGTGCTTAAAAGTGGTAGTTCAGATTCATCAAAGTCACACAATAACACAAAGTAACTAACTGATAGTGGCAGTGGTAGACCAGCTCCTGTTGTCAGTGAGCCAAAATGACTGTATTTGTTCATAGAGTCTGGTAGCTTGACGATAACATAGATAGGGAGCTAAAGTTGTTAATGGCCTTTCTGTTGGAGGTAAAATGCTGAAAATACTCAAAATTTAGTGTGCACTTAAACTGATATTGATTTGTTAGGTGGGTACGTTAGGTTTTTTAGGTGGCTAAATTATGTTTTGTTGCTGACACCCATCCACAGCAGTGCACCCTGCCTAAACGCCCAAGTGGGGCCCACATGAGATTTACTGGGTTACATGGGCTTTAACTGGGCATGGGCTCAGAGTGGGCTTTGTGGGTTGGTGTTGGGCCCCACGTGGGCATCCCAGAAGAATATACAGTACATGAGTGAGAGATGGGCATCCCAGTTGGCCAGCACATATGGGAACTAGATGGGTCCCAACTGGGCCATATGTGAAATGAGCCGTAAATTAAATTGTTTTAGGTAAAATAATATTTTTATACTGCTGTATTATTGACACTTAAGGTGTCATCAAAATGTTTTGGTATTTAAGCCACTATAATGTGAGGTAAAAAAACAAACAAACAGAAAAACCTGAATAAACTCAACCACAGCCGTAGATAGCCTATCTGCTCTTTAAAATAGCCAGTGCATTTTTTTTTTTTATAAACAGTGTGTGCGCGTGTGTGTGGCGGGGGTTGTCATGGAAATGAGAGAACGTAATCTCGCAATAACTCATTCATTCTGGAGTTGCCGCTTGATCATCACCACCTAAAATATTTCAGTTGAAGAGGAGTTTTGAGTTGGACCGAACAGTGTCGAAGGTAAGTCCTGACTAACAAACAACACTATAGAACTGGAAAAAAAACACTGTGTAAACCTAAAAGTTTGTTCAACTATTTTTTTTCCCCTTTAGCAACGTTCTTGGCTAGGTGGCTAAACGTTCGTTAGCTAGCATGCTATGACTCAAATGAGTTTAACATGTAATGTCCTAACTTGCCAATGTTGACTCACTAATTATGTTAGAACTACGCAACTGTCAGACGACCGACGCTCGTATCTAGAGATTTGTTTTCTTTCCAAATATAGGTTTGACAAAGATTAATTTTCATGTAGTCACGAAGAAGTACTACATTACCCATAATCCCAGCGGGGTCTGTGATTGGCTAAACTCTTTGTTACCCGCAAACGGTGTTTCCGTTTCTGCTCGGAGGCTCGCAAGTTGGCTAATGTCATGATGATTCGTATTTAATGCATTTTATGGCACAGTGAGTATGATTTCTTATGCTATATGCACACAGACACAGAACAACACATACTATAACCTATACTATAGCCACGCATGCGTTAGCGATGTAGATATGCCGTCATAACGCTGAACGTTTAACTTTGTGACAGTTCGTGAGCAACTCTGTATGTTGAATCCGTGTATGGTTCGTTCTTTAATTATTCCGTTTCAAAACAAAATCAGAAAAACAACAGTTTTTCCGTCTTGTAACCAAAACGGAAAAACAAAAACCTGCGGGGTTTTTTTTGTAGGAGAACAGAATGGAGACCAGCCGGTGTTTCAGGTTAACAGGTGACCGGTTCATAGACGTGCATTGTCATTGCAACGGCAGAACATCTGTGCTGGCTGACCAACATAGTGGAGTCTGAAGCGTAAATAACATCAGAAACTTGGTATAAATATTGCTATGGGAGACATATATCATGTTATTTCCCTCTAATTAACCTGCCACTGTGTGAAGTTACTCCTCCCGTCTATCCAACAATGTGACTCATAAACAGTCCCACTGTGAAATTTGCAGGTGCTTGTGACTCTGCTAGTCTCCACTCTGTTCTACAGAAAAATGCAGTTTTTTCATTCTGTTTTTCCGTTTTGGTTTAAAGATGTAAAAACCGGACCTATTTGCTTTGCTGAAAGGGAGTAATGAAAGACTGAACCATATACGGATTATGTTGCTGGATTTTGTGAATATTATTTTTGCTTTGATTATGCTTATTGTGAAGGTTTTATTGCATTTAAAGTAACATACTGCTCTGTCCTTCACTTTACGAAACAGTAGACCCTCAGGGAGCCCAAATGAAAGTGCACAGACATAGTACATTCATAATAAAAAAATAATAATAATTTTACCTTTGGTTCCATGTGGTGGCAATGTATTTCGAATTCCTAACATTTTTAGTTTGTAGTCAATTCATATTGTTTTAATTGGATATGGCTGCTTATAGTGTGTTTATGGTCCAAGTAAATTTTAGATTCACAAATTATTATAGGCAGTCTTGAGAAGTATCCAATTATTTTTCCAAGTACTCCCTTGGTTGCATATTTAATTTTATTGATATTTTGTTTGTTTTATCTTATCTTATCTTATCTTATCTTACTCTATACATATATTTTGCTTTTTGCACTGATTTTCACATTGATATTTGCACCGACGTGGGTCAGCACCCCAATTTCGCTACTGGATTATTTTTTATACATACATACACCACACACAATTTTGATTATTTTTTTCATTTCAGAAAGAAATGGAGTGTTTCGAGAGAACAAAAAGAAGGAGGATAGCTGCTAAAGTGGCTGAACATTTTCAGCAGGTTTCACTAGAAAGTAAATTTCATCCGTCACTGGAATTTCAGTTTGGATTTGCCCATGAAGACTCTACACAGGATGGGGAATGTGTGTATGATGATTGTGCTCACAATGTGGAAGACAATGTGTTGGAGGAACCCATAGACATTTTTTATGATGCTTTGGACACTGACATATTCATTGAGTGGACTTGCAGAGTGGGATGCAGAATACAGTATTTCACAGACTGCACTTACCTTCTGAAAATTCTGAGGCAAAAAGGACTGAATGTGTCTTTGGACGTGAGAACCCTGATGTCCACTGACCGCAATGTTAAAAGTGTGGCAGGGGGGACATACTATCATTGTGGCAGCGAGTCAATGTTGATGGTCTACCTCTATTTCGGAGCACAGATGTGAGTGTGTGGCCCACTCTGGGCAATATTAAGGAGATCCCAAATTCAAATGTGTTTGTGATTGGTTTGTACTCAGGGAAAACTAAACCTACTAACCTGCAAGATTATTTAAATGAATTTATACAAGATTTGTAATCTGTTTTGCAAGAGGGAATTCAGTATAATGGTGTGCATTTCAAAGTTGCTGCTCCAGATGCATTCATTTGTGATGCACCTGCACGTGCATTCCTGATATGTGTCAAGGGTCACACAGGCTATTGTTCATGTGAATGTTGTACTCAAAAAGGTAAATATTTTAATAGAAGGATGACTTTTCCTGAGATGTCTGCTGAACATAGGATTGATGAGGCATTTAGGAATATGGTTTATGAAGAGCACCAAGTAGGTGTTTCTCCTCTAAATGAGTTAGGTGTGGGGTTAGTTTCAAGCTTTGTGCTTGACTATATGCACCTTGTGTGCTTGGGGGTGATGTGCAAGCTCATTTATCTTTGGTTGAAGGGCCCTCTGAGATGCAGACAGTCTGTTAAAAATTTGACTGTGATTTCAGCGTATATGGTGTCTCTCGGAATATTTGCCCAGGGATTTTGCAAGGAAACCAAGGTCTCTGCTAGAAATTAGCATGTGGAAAGCAACTGAGTTGAGACATTTTTTGCTCTACACGGGTCCCATTGTATTAGTTAATAATATTTCTAACAAAATGTATAGACACTTTATGCTTCTTTCTGTATCTGTACAAATTCTTCTCAGCCCAGATTTGTGTACTGAAAACTGTGATTATGCTGAAGATATTTTGAACCTTTTTGTGAAAAATTTTGGCCTTATTTATGGGATGGAATTTGTTGGATATAATGTACATTCTTTGGTACACCTTGCTCAAGATGCACAGAATTTTGGTTCTGTAGATAGCATTTCGTGTTTCCCATTTGAAACATGTTCAGGCAAACTTAAAAAGATTGTAAGGAGGTCCCAAAACCCTGTGCAGCAAATTGTCAGGCACATCCATGAGAAGCAGAGGGCAGGAAAACAGAGGACAGTGTCTGCTTCCTCTCCCCTCAAACAGCCTCATCTCTCTGAACCTGTGACTGAAGAACTTGCAACATGCCAACAGTATAGGCAGTACAATGACGGCCAGAGATTAATTTCTTGCTCTAAGGGTGATAACTGTTTTACTGTAGGGGGAAGAATTCTCAATGTGAGAAATATAATTCTTCCTCGTTTTGAGCCTGTCAAAGTACTGTGTCACTTCTTTGAAGACTGTCACTCTTTTTTCAACCACACAATTGACTCGGCATGCTTCGGAATTCACTTTGTCTCAGAGTTTTCTGAAGATTTACATGTTGTATCCATGGAGGAATTGCAGAGAAAAATGGTCCTCTTGCCATTCAAATCTGGATATGTGGCATTGCCCTTTTTTTCCCTTTTTTACAACTTATGACCCGAGGCTGCTGTATTAGCTTTTTAATCTTCTAATAATTGTTTTACCCTTCAGTTAGACTTCATAATGTATCATCACCCCTATTCAATACCAATCTCATTACCAATGCTACCGTATTGAAAAAAAGCATCAACTGTCTCTGTTCATTGAATATATAAAAACATTTTAGTTTTACTTTTACACACCTTTCTTTACTAAATGTTATATGTAACACACACACACACACACACACACACACACACACACAAATATATGTATATATATATATATATATATATATATATGTATATATATATATATATATATATATAAATATATATATATATATATATGTATTTGTAATTAGAAATTCATGTGAATGTGATTAAGTCCATATGTATCTGCTGTGGTCCACGCAAGCACTACATAAAACTGAGTTGGGTCCTATCACCAACCCATGAAAAACTCCATAGGCTCCACATGGGAGGAACTGGTTTTGCCCACATGGGACCTGTATGAAGCCCAACAAGGGCCTGCCATCAACCCATGTAAGGGAAAATCTGTGGGACCCACATGGGGAAAAACAGTTGTGCCCTGTGGGACCTGCATGAAGCCCAGCAAGGGCCCATCATCAGCCCATCAGGGCTAACACATGAGGGGCCTCCATGGAAACTGAGGACAAATTTAACTGGGCATACTGACATTTACTCTAGGTAATACACTGACTATGGATAAGTACCTCATACAACCCCACTTCAAAAAATACAAACTATCCCTTTAACTTATCTTGTAGCTAGTCGTTTTTTGACCTTTTGAATTCATTAAGTTAATTCATTAGGTTTTATCAACAGGTGCTTTTTTTAAAAAAATTTTTTATTTTGCATCGGCCCGCACACCCTAAGAAATATCAAGATGGAAAGTAAGTTGCACTTTGAGTAATTTCTAAGCTACAGATTTGTTTTTACTAGGGTAGCTTTTCCAAAGGGTAGTTTTCACTTTTACTTGAGTCTTTTTTTTATGGGAATAATTGTACTTTTACTTGAGTTTAGATTTTCAGTGCTCTACCCACCACTGATGACTAATTAAATTCCCTCACATACAACCATCTTTGGACTGTGATACTGCTACTGCAATGACAATAGTACATTCTTACTCCAGCTCCTGACAAAGTCATCACAATTTCATAAAGACTTAAATTTGCAACTGCTAATTCACATGGAGATCTGTTTCTCAATCGCAATGTCCTGAGCCCGTTCTATGTCCATTAGCATGTCCAAATTGTTTCATCAGAATGTCAGACACAGTGTTGGTTAAGACAGTTAGAAAAACAACAGGAACATCATGCTTTTGCACATCACTGATTAAGTTCTTAGGAATATTAAGCAACTGCAGTTAGCAGAGCAAGTTAAATATGAAACAAAGCAGTACGCACCTTTAGATTGGCTCATAATGACCCAATAAGGTTTTAAAATGCAACCTTTATAAGCCAAGGTCAGACACCTTTGGATGGAACAGATGGCTTCTGCCACAAACTCCCCACATGATACAGTCTAATTGGCAGTAACATATTATTTATTGGCCATTTACGGAATTGGTCAATTAGGTTAATAGGTAACTTCACTATTTACTCTGATTTACAAACCTGCAACTCATGAGCACCTGCCTAATTCCAGGTAATAACAATCACCCATCATACGGATGGTTAAAGAGCATATATAAACAATTCACCCAAAAATATTTGGTAGGACATTCTGTATAGCATTCTCCAGCTGCAGTTTTCCCTCCTGAATGTTTAAAACAACAATCATATTTCATTTCAAAGGACAATATGTCTGAATGTACATTTTCTATGACATGTGTCACACTAGCCCTACGAAACTGTCTTAAGAGCCGGACCCACACTCATTTGGACCAATTTTTTAATGTCAAGGTGCAGCCGACCTTACGGAAAGAGCTTTGGCAACCCTGACAGCTCAAGGCTAGTTATCTTTGAACCTGAATCCATATGGTGCCTCACTTTTCCTTGACAAGAGCTCTGCCCGTCTCGGGGGTGAGCTCCGGATCTCTCGCCGTAACAGACAGACAGGATGCTGTGAGTTTGGGGGATGTGGAGGAGGGGTCCTCAGCGGCACTGCTGAAACCCTGGCTGCCACCCGGTGTCGAACGCAGCACGACACCCGACACCTTGTCTTAATGAACACCCTGAGCTGTCACTATGCCCCTCACGTTCCAGAATCCACTTCACTTTGTTTATTTATTCATTATCTCTTATGTTCCTCTAATAAGGTGGGGCCTGTGCGAGACACACCGAGAGGTGAGGCGTCTGTGGAGGATCTGAATGGAGGTACTGTCTCGGGCAACAAAAGTGGCGGCGTTGAAGGGTAATGGGCCCACCCACAGGCTGACAGATCTAAAAGGGTGATTAACGAACACCCCAGGGAGAAAGGCAGCAGGGGGTGAGGGTGTATGTGTGTGCTCATGGATGTCTTTAGATACTTTTTTTTTCTTTTCAGCTCTGAGAAACTGTACACAAATTTATTCACTCGCTTGTTTCTCCTCCAGATGCACATAAAGCAATACAAACAACAGCACACAAGCAAATAGGTCTGTCTTTTGCTCGCTCGTATTGCTTCACACCGGGCTCCCGAGGTAATCTGGATCATTTTGCTGGCAAACATGTTGAGATGCTGACAGGTTGAGCAGCTTCTATCAATCTAAATAAGATTCAGTGATGTAGCCCATACATTTTCTCTGCCTGAACGTCCTCCCCCTGAGAGTGAGTGTACAAAAGCAGCTAGATGGTGGGATAAGTTAAGCTCGAAACATGGAGGCCTATTTTATCGAGCTATATAAAGGCCAGGTTGATGGGGTTCTAAAAATATGGTGGTCTTAAATTTCTAGACATTCTTGTCTCTAATAAAAGGATGCAGCGGCTCATTGTTCTACTTTTTTTTTTTCTGCCTCTGATGTGTTCTGTAGGCCTGTCCTGAATTTCAATGGGGGAACATCCTTTCCTCCACAACACTTTCTCTCTGCTAATCTCTTAACCTGCCTTTTATTGCCACGTTTCCACCAAAGTCCTCAACTCCGCGACTCCTCCCATTCGTCACATCTTGTTCTGCTATTCCCAGCAGGCAGTGTGGCGCTTCAGACCTCTGGCTTCCCCAATTACAATCACAATCTGAGCATAATTTATCTTGCTTGTGATCGGAATCACGCATGAGCCATAACTTTCCTCTGGCAGAATGTTTATGTGTTTAACACCGCATTGCCAACTTGTTCTGTATACACCAGATGCGTAGAACTATAAAGGATGGTGTTGATGATGATGGATGATAATGACGATGTCAAGGCTGGCAGAGAATTTCAGACCAACAAGGATATTGGGGTTAAAGCCCAGATGGAAGGGGTTAAATGATTGCTCACCACCTCCCCCGATCCTGCCCACTTTGGAAAATGATAAACAAGCATACCCAAGGCCGTAAAGAAATGAACGCCCCCCTATGATATCAGCAGTGTTTCTTCAGTAAGTCAGGCTGCTTTCATTTATACTCCTCGTATTCCCTTCAATTTTTACTCTTCCTGTATATCATCCTCATTCTGTCTCATCCATCTGCTGGTCATTAGCTATATTCTGTCATTGCAGGATTAAGGGAAAAGTGAAGAGCTTGAGCGGCTCCAGCAGCCTCCACAGTAGCAGTAACAGCAACAGCCGAGGTGCCTTGTTTTCAAATCACTGACCTTCATCAGACATATGCTCCTATGTGCGCGCAGCTAAGAGCGCTGCCGAAAAGCATATGCAGATATGTGACACTTAATGCTCTGCGTCCCAGGCATCTGTCACGGCCACTGGCTTGTGTATTCGCCGGGGAGTTGTCATGTGGGTGCTTTGAGCTCAACACAAGCGCGTTGCATTGCTATTCTGCTAACGACGTGGCTCCTCCTCTCTCGTTTTGCACGTTTACGGACATCAGTGTGCTGTCGTGCTAACGGAGGGTTGGCTGTTTGATCACCTCCTATATGGCAACGACAAGCGGGGTTGTTTTGTTTTGATGGGGAAGAAAGAGGGTTTAAACAGGCTGGCCTATTACTGAGGCCAGAGGCGGAGAAAGGGCAAGACAGAGAAAGCCAGAGACCCAACCTAGTTTTCTATTCAGTTAGCGGTGGGAGAAAAAAAGAAATGCAATTTGTACACTGAAAATTGGCCATTGTCTTCTGGAAGATTGTTCTATTCAAATTATGACATTGAAATGACATTGGCCCGAGTCTGCAGACTCGCAAGGACACAGAAGAAAAGACATAGTTTACATGAATAGGGACTTTTTTTATGATTATGGTGAAAAAAAGATAGAGCCTGAATCATAATCTGGCAATAAGCATGAACATGAAATTGAAAATGAATTGAATGTGAGCTGAATGAATGGCACTTACTTTGTTTTTCATCTTTTAAAACAATACATACCTCTGATCAACTCAAGTCTTGTTTTCATGCTGATAAACAACAGTCTGTCTTTTGGGCATTGGGCTCTCTGGGTGGCCCTTGTCAGCCTCTACGTCTGATTGTCTGTTATGATGGCCGCCTTAAATGTTCTGTTCCTAAACTGTGTTTTTTGTTCTAATATTTGCACATTTCCAATATGTGCTCATTGACATTTGGATTTCCCAAAGAGTGTCGAGGCAGGATGCCAGTACCCTTTTTTTTCAGTTCCCTCTGAGCATGAATTTATAAATTGAAAAACCAGGCAAAAATGACCTTAATCCGCTCTCCGTCATTCTGCAGGAAATGTTCATGCTCTGCAGGGACTGGGTTTACAGCCACCATCTGTTGCATTTTTCATTAACAAAATCTATTTCTTCATTTAACCATGCATGCTCAGACAATGCTATGGCTCCCATAACACCCCTAAATCCTGGATTGGAAAAGAATGAAAACACCAACTTGCCATAGAGAACATGTTTTCAGATTAGTGCTGTAATTGCAAGTATAATGCAAGTATATTCATCAAGGATTATGGCTATGACATTTTGTATGTATTCAGGTAGCAGGGGACAGCAAATTCATCTAATAGAGCTGAGTCAGAATGGACCTGGGGATAACTTTATGTGACGACTATTGCTGACTGTCTCGCCCAGAGAATCTCATAATGCCTAACCTAAAGGGGAGTTCATTGTTTCTTGCTCAGGGACACTTGGAAAAGACACACAACCAAACCTGTCTCACTCCAGACTCATCAAATACTGACACCTGGCCAGTTGCCCTCATCTTTACACACCACGGCACCCTACGCCAGGGTCCCCAGTATTAGGAACAACTGCCGTTGTATAAAGTCCACATAGGACAGGCAGGGGTGGAAGCCTGCTGTTTGTGAGAAACCAAATGACAATTGAGTTATTTTAACAGCAATGTATTGTGGTAGTACTACACTTGTAACGTAGGCTATGTCACATAATGTATGTAAGGTTTGTCATGTGAAGTTACATTATGTTAATAACAAACAAACTCATTATTTTCAAAACCTAACCACATACTTTTGTTGCCTAAACTTCATGATGTACACCTGAAAACAAGTTTTTTTGGACCCACATTCTAAGTTTATTTTGAAAAGACACAAAGCATATAACAAAAAACTGACACTGGAGGGGTACCTAGAGTGTCATAGTTTGACGTGAAGTGCCACTGACCTAAGGCCATAGCCACAGAGTCAACACTGGGAGAACCAAGTTAAGCTTGGGAATTTTGGAAATATTCCATATTGGAAACTTTCCATGGGAATAATGGGAATTATGGGAATTAATAGGAATTTAGGGGAACTAACTGGCAATATATATATATCTATATATATATATATATATATATAATATATTATAATATATTATATCCAAGCATAAATATAAACAGATATTTCAACAGATTTATTTGTAATTAGAACAGAACACGTTTTAATTACTTGTTTCATGGATGAACAAAAACAGGAATGTTGGGTTCAATGTTACCCATCTCCCAACCCCACTCATTCAAAAATGCACCCCCCCAAACGAAAAATCTCCACAAAGTCCCATTCAAAATGTTAAATGAAAAAAGTCACTCTCCCTCCAAAACGTCCCATTAAACATGGAAATCTTCCTTCAAGCAATCCTCTGCATTTTTGCTCAGTCAATAGGCTCTTCCTGGGCCTCATCAACATCCAACAACATGTCCACTTCCTCAACATCCAACTCTGAGTCTTCCTCTTCAGTTTCACTTTCCAGCCTTGTTGAGGATGGCTCTGTGTCAGGCTCAAAGAGCCTTAGGTTTGCCCGAATGCCAACCAGCTTTTCCACTCTCACATTTGTGAGCCTGTTGCGAACCTTTGTGTGGGTGTTGCCAAACAGTGACCAGTTGCGCTCGGAGGCGGCTGATGATGGTGGGATTTGGAGGATGATGGAAGCTACAGGTGCAAGGGCCTCAGATCCACATAGTCGCTTCCACCAGGTGGCTGCAGATATGTGCTGGCATGACTGCCATATTCCATCCCCTTTCCAAAGGCCTTGCTTTGTTCGATACTTTGCCAAACTGCCTAGAACTTTGCCTTTATCGAGACCCAGGTGGTCAGCCATGGCTGTAATGACCGCGTAGACACCGTTAATCTCTTCCCCAACCATCAATTTTGAAAATTCCCAGTTTATTCCTGTTTATTCCCATAAATTACCATAAATTCCTATGGAAAGTTTCCATTTTTCAAAATTCCCGGAATTTTGCAACCCTAATGGGAACATTAGCGGATCCTACCTTTATGCAAAGCTAGCTAGTGTTATATGCTCAGAATGTATGGGCTATTTGCTAGCTAGCAACGTTCTGACAGGCATTTAAGATAACACAGTGAGCAGATGACCATTTATGAAATTAACAATTTTTTCTCAACAAAAACTCAAACAATAGACATTGATGTAGCCAACATAACATATTACATTCTAGTCCTCAACTTTTTACTACATTTGAAAGTAATAAAATAGAGAGACAGTATAACATTTGACGGAGGTTGCAACTTAGACTCATGATATTTCAGACACTCTTTGCAGTCTATTGTCTTAATACGTACACACACAAGCTTGACTGTTTGCCTCTGGTAATGGGTCAGGTGCTGTATTCAACTCATGGTATCCAGGACAGCAGGCATTTCCAGTGCTCTAAAATATATTTGTTTTATTAAATGTCTGTTATTTCAAAACACTTACATGTAATTATTCTCATTTTTTAACAGCTTTATATCTGGCAGTGATACTTCTAAACTTGTAAAGTTTATAATTTAGGTACAAAAACATAGTAAAAGAGGAGTTTTGAACACAGGCTTCTCATCACAAAACCCTCCACCCTGCCATGGTTGTGCAGATTGGACAGTGGAAAACCCCTGATTTCTCTCAAATAAATTAAGTAGATGCTTCTTTAATGGTCAAAAGATAAAATGGAGGAATAAATGCTTACACAGATATAAATTTGATTTGTGACAGCATTTATTTATATAATGTACTTCAAAAGGTCAAGCGCCTGAAATTTGGTGATGTCCAAAATACAGTGAGTGTATGTTACCTACCCACAGCAGTTGAGCAAAGGCTTCTGCTGGGGTATGGCAACACTACTTGGACAAACCATATACAGGAGTGTAGTAATTCTTGAACCAGTAGTAACAATAATAATGGCGAACAAGTGTCAGTATTTGACGAGTAAGAAAATGTGTTGACACAGCTGATGCTGGCACTTGAGCTTGTGTCTTCTTTGTTATGAGAGAACCTCTCTCGCCACAAAACCAGTTTATGCCTCAGATTTAAGGCCCTAACAACACTAAATCTTACTTTTTGTGATAAACGACAGGCAAAGCCAACTACCGATAAAGTTTTGTTTTTACTGTGCACAGTTTATGATATTTTAAGTAGCGTATATTCATCTTTTCATGCCTTTGCCAAGTCCTCCTGCTCTTGTGGAGTGGCTACCCAGCCAGCATATATCATGTCACCATTCTCTGATAGGTTTATTGATTTTGCACTCCCCTCAGCACCATCTCTCAAACTTTTCAACACCAGAACTAACTGAGACAGATATTTTCCAACTGCTCAAAATAGATCATTAGCCAATTGGAAAAGATGGACTTTAAAGCCCTACAGATCTATACAAAAGATTAGGAGAGATGGAAAGAGGAAAAATCCAGACAATCTGCAGCATAAGTCCATGTAGAGAAGAGAGAGTTTGCCTTTTGTTCTCAGCTCTGGTGATAAATGCAAGTGAGTAGGAGGGACAACAGCTGGGCAATGAAATGTTTATGGTAAATATATGAGAATAATATCTTGTCGGGGTGATAATAATATGCAGCTGTGCCAGTATCTTCCCCCCAAGCGTCATGCCTTCAGGACCACAGATAGAGAGATGATGGACACTGCAGAAAAGAGGACCATCGCTGCTTTAAATCCTCTCCCCACTGATATGACTATAGGTCTCCATCACTGTGTCGGAACACATCCATATCACAGGGGACAATCTACCCTCTGGGATGGGCTGTTGTCTCAATGGTTTCTGCCGGCTTCCTCTTTCTTAGGACAAATAGGGTAATAATTCCATCAAGGGGAGAGGATGAGGCAATAAAACATGCCAGAAAGGGAGGGGATTTTTTAATGTGCTTCGTTGTCTCGGATGCAATTACAGTGCCCATCATGTGATGCTTTATCTCTCGGTCTCCGTGGATTCTGCTCTCGCTCTCTCTTTCTCTCTCACACGTGCAAAAACCGAAGTATGTAGCATGTGTGCCAAATAACAGGAAATAAAAACAAGCAGAGGCCAAAGTGTCATGTTCAATTTTAATTTGTTTGTTGTTATAGTACAAACCTGTTCAACAATGTTCTGTAAGTTGGAAAAAAAAAGCAACACCTTGAGCCAAATAAATTATGATAGCACATTCCCAGATCACTTCCCCGAGAGTAATCTATGAGGATTTAAAATTAGGCTGCTCTCTATGCATACTAATTGCAGACAGCTTGGGATAAACATATGATTTCAGAATTTTTAATGTAGTTAGTCATTGCCATGACATTTTTTTCTGACTCTACTCCGACTTCAGGCAAGGTCTTTTCTGATCAAGTTAATTACTTTGAGGGGAGCAGACAGTGAGGCTAATTAAGAAATATGTCTAACTGAACTATGGTCAATGACAGCCCTACTCCTACCACTGTGTTCTGACCTAGATCACTAATGCCTCCTATTTAGGAATTACCACATGACAAATATCCAATCAAACCTCCAGAAATTGCCCTCCATCATAGCAGGCTGAACTGTCATCGCAGGCAGGTTTCCTGGGCGGCTTATGAAGTCACCAGTAATCAGAGGAGTTCATGCCAAGTTGTTGATTACCTCAAATTAAGTGTCTAGAGGCCAGTGAGACCCAACTGTGTCACCCATGGCTCGAAAAAAGAGGCGCAATAAGACACAGTGAAAATTATAATCAGTGATATTGGTGGACAGCAAAGACCCTGGCAAACTACTAATCAGTCTCCTAGCTTCAAAGGTCTGAGACGTTGAAATAAAAAAAAATAAATAAATAGAAAAAAGTTGCAATAACTTCAATATTAGAAAAAAATGTTTTTCCATTGGGCTCCCCTGTGCAAGCAAAAATCAATACAAACTGTGGTCTCTGGCCATAGAAATCTAAAATGTTGTGTAACATCTGACTTATAGCAAAAAACACTGCAGTCTGATACTAGCATGCCTCAGACTTCCCTTCCCTTCCCTTGAGTTCTAGAAAGCACCAGCTTTAATTAAAGGATCTGAGACCCTTTGTATCCAATTAATGGATTCTGGTTCTGGAACATATCAGCTCAATTTATTAGATTTATTTAATTTATTAGGTTTTGGAATTGAATTGATTGCTTCTCTTGCCGAGAGGTAGATGTTCCAGAACACATCAGTTCCATTTGATAGACTCTGGTTGTGGAACATGTCTGCTTTATTTCATAGGAGATGTAAAAGGGTGGCTGGGTTCAGACTTTAGCTGAATTCATACTTCTGCAACACATCGACACTGTACCTATGGGATGAGCTCTGCTTTGATGAGTACCCTAGGCTATAGCCTGACATGCACTTCCTCAGTAATGTACGACAATGCATACCTCCTGTTTATTCTTGCAAGCTGAAAAACAGTAAATTGTGAAAAATAATAAAGGCCCCACAAAATAACATTTTAGGTCCTGTGTGTGATTCATTCTGACTTCCCATGAGTAAAATATAATCCACTAGCCTCTAAGTTAATTTATGCAATGTAAAATTTCAGAAGCTTATGCTTATAGTGTTAGCATGTTGTATTTCTGTGGAAAATGTATCTAGCGAAACACAATTGTTTAGTCTATGAACCTACTGTAGGTAGTTATAACGGAGCCACATTTTTTAATGGAACCTTTGTGAAATGTTCCCGGTTTCATATGGGTAAGGACAACTCTGCTAGCCACTAGGTGTAAAATATCAAAGGCTTATGCTAATGGTGTTAGCATGCTGTATTTGTGGGGAAGATGTGTCTAGCTAAACATAATTGTTTTGTCTGTGAACCTTGTGAGTTGTAATGGAACTGAATTTTGTACTTTTGTTTAATATTGTTGCAATACGTCATGTTTTTGGTGTGTTTTGATTCACATAAACTCAAGCCAGTGGCACAGAAACCCCACTGCCAACTACCATTCTGGAGGAGTTTATTGCTGAGCGATACAGATACACCACCTCAAAAGTATAGGTGCTCACAGTGGTGTAGGCCACTTACATAGGCCTTGGCGTAGGCTCTGCGTATAGCCAACATACAATGTTTAATCAGCTTTTAGAGAAGTGGTGAGGAGCTCAGAAATCTGGAGGGAGTTTGGAGTAGAGCTGCTGCTCCTTCACCTCGAAAGGGCATTAGGCCAGGATGCCTCCTGGGTGCCTCCCATTTGAGGATTTCCAGGCACGTCCAACTGGTAGGAGGCCCAGAGGTCAACCCAGAATACCCTCAAGGGATTTTATATCTCACCTGGCCTGGGGATCTCCCAGGAGGAGCCAGAAAATGCTGTTGGAGAGACGTACATTTGGAATGCCTTCCTTAGCCTGCTGTTCCTGTGACCCATCCATAGATGAGTGAAAGATAATGGATGGATGGATGGATGGATGGATGGAGATGAAAAAAGTTCTGTAACTCAATAGATTTTGGTTTGGGCTAGATCGGTTCCAGAAACAACCACCTTCTTTTAACAAATTCTGCTTCTGGAAGACATCAGTCCGGATTATGAGATTGTGGTTGCAGAACACATCAGTTCTGTTTAAAAAGCCTCTGGTTCTTGAACACATGAGCCTCATTTAATGGGTGATGAAAAAAGGTCAAGCGCTGAGTGATTCAGAAAGACCACACAAGTGCTGGACCAGCTCTAAGTGAAAAAGAGACAGAGAAATTCAGTCAGTGTGTGGGGGAGGGGGAATCCAGTACAGAGGTGGGGGTGACTTCAGAGGCCATAAACAGTGTTTTTCATGAAAAAATGCCATATAGTCTGAGGCGCCCATGGCCATAAAGGCAACTGAATTATTTATGAGCAACATTTTGGAAACAGCGGTGAGAATTTGTGGATCGGGTGATGCATGTCCGGTGGCCTTATTCTGTGGCAGTCCTCTAATGCTTTGATAAATGGCTGTTATCTACACCCTTTGGTGTATGACGGCCATCTGCTATGGACTCCTTAAGGGCCAATTGGAGACGTTCAGAAATCTGGGTCAGCTCAGGTGGCTGCATTAGAGGAAAAGGTTGCTGACCGTGAGAAGTCCGGCAATCTTGGTCTGTGTCACACGGCCACGCTGACCTCCTTATCAGCGCGGACAGAACTCGGTTTTCAGTTTGTACTCGGAGGCTCGCCTCAGAGGGATTGGCTCTGAATCAGGATAGACTTTACCCACTGCACTGCCATTTCTGCACACTCATGTCTGCCGGAGCAAAGCACCGCAACCTCTGAAAAAGTCAACTTCACTTTCATGAGCATGCATTGAGAGTTAATGTGCACATAGTCAGCTGCTTGTGCATGCATATGCATACAGGGAGTCAGGTTGAACTTAATAAAGTCAACAATGAGAACTTAGCCAGTAAATTATTACTTTTTTATTGCTACAGGATTGCAGAAAGGTGCTTTAAATGCAGGATAACCTTCATATATCTGCCCAAAGATGCAGAATGATTAAGAGTGCAGTGTTGTAAGATTCATGCTTCCCTTGTGTCCACGGTTGTCAGAGTGTATCCAGGTGGGTGGATTGAGTAGTAACCGGAGGCAGAGAAAGCACTAAATGGTTAAGTAGGTTTGTTTGTTCCTTAGGGGTTCAGAGCCTTTTCTGGACTAAAAGTGATGAGACCACCCGAGCAATTAATCATGCTGGTATTGGCGTGGTGGATACTGTATCCACTCAAGGACAGCTTTGAGATGCATTAGGCCGAGTGCTGCCAATCCCAGGGCACGGTCAGCCCAGGGGGGGAGGGGGATGCACACATCTCTTGCTAAACCTTGCATTTCCCTGGCCTAACACTCACCTACTTCTATTTGGGTACACTGGCACCAGTGGGCCCTTCTTATGATTCGTTACTCTGAGCTGCAGGAGCTGTTTGGCTCCGTCAACCTCTTCTGTCAGAGAACAGGAAGCTGATGTGTGTTCACAGCTTCACTCTTCCTCGTATCGACTATGCCGCCAGTGCTTTAATCATCCTTTACAATAAATCTCAATCAATTCAGCACTGAGGATGCGGGACACGTGCAGATGGCATGGGCTGATAGTCCTGACACATTGCAACTCAATCAAACAGTGGCACAATAAAGCACCCCCACCCCGTTACCCCCCCCCCCCCATCCACCTACCCACCCCTCCCTTTCTCATAGGACAAGGATCTGTGAAGCGGCACTCTTGCTAATCTATGCCATCATTGTGCCATGTAGTCACAGCTAGTATCATCCTCCTCCATTTTCCAATGTCAAGCCTTGACAATGATATGAGGACTTATTAGTTTAATAGGCAACATAAACAAATCACAACCACTTAGCGGAGCGATCATTTCAGCAGCACTCAGTGGACATCTTCTGCAAGACTCCAAAATTGAGACTGTGGTCGAGGGGATTGGGTTATGGCGTGATGCTGGTAAACAGGTGGCCCTATCGGCGCTTTGCCAATACACGTGGCACCAAATGGAATAAAATGGCGAAACAGATGTTCTGCTGTGCTGTGCCTTGATTTGAGTGGTGCTCACGCTTTTAAAGCCTACTGAAGTATACACTGTCCCTGGCATGGCTGACGGGCCTGCTGGAGGACTTGACAGCGGCTGTGAACCTAGTAAGTACTGACTCTGACTCCTTGCTGGGCATGGTCTGACAAGGGTGTCAAGCAAATGAGAGGAGCCTGTGGAGGGGCGAGAGAGAGAGAAAGAAACGGAGGAAGCAGACATCCGGTTGTATAAGCAATGCAGCTGATCCGAGACATGCAGTGAAAGAGGAGGGAAAACGTGAACAGAATACATAGGTGTCGCAGAACTGCTTATGTCAGTGACTCTGGCCTCTGTCGGGTTTGCATTACACTGCGAGGCCACTCGAATGTTTAGGTGCCTTTGCCAAAATCACTGACCTCTTCCCTCTGAGGCAGTCAAGCAGCATTTAATGGCGGTTAGAGAAGTAGTAAATCTGCATTACATTGAGTCAGTAATAACATTTACAGCCAGAGATGAGTCACTCTCAGACTAGAAGGTTATTGCAACACTCCTCCTGCAGCGGCGACGGTTGCGGGGAAAAGATTGGATGATCAACTAATAATTGGCATTTTGGTTTTGATATGCTTTTAAGAAAGGAGGAGGAGGAAATTCACAATGAGGAAGAGGGTCTGAAAGCCTGTAATGACAGCGGCCAGCGCGCGGAGAGATGGAGCGGGGGCGGATAGTGTGGATAGCTGTGAAATTGATGCGACCTTGAAAAGATCTGGAGACAGGGAGAGTCTGCCTGGTAATTACGGTGAAAACGTGTGTAACTAACTACCATGTTCAGACCGCCAATGAGCACAGGCTCCCTGACCACGCACCATACTCAATTACAGGGGGGAGAGACGAGGAGAGGGCCAGCAGGAGAGAGAGGAGGGAGGAACCAGGGTCATTTTCCCCTTCGATGACCTTCAGACTAATGCGGCCCAGGAGAGCCAGCTATTTTCTGAATCTCCCTGGAAGATGTCCCCACGCTCTTAGAGTTGCTTCTTTTTTCTTCTTTGCCAGCCCACATCTACACAGGTGGGGAAGGAGGGGAAACTGGGAGAGAGCAAACAAGATAAAGTAAACATGCCTGCTTGTGTTAAACAAAGAAGAGTAACTTAATTGGATGAAAATGTGTTCATTATTAAATCTGGAACTCCCTCTTCGTATTTGTTTAATTTATGTCCTACTCTGTTATACACAGTTTAAGTAGTACACAACAGTTTTATATAAAGTCTTCTGTCGCTCTCAAGTGCAACATCTTTTATTTCTGTGATGAGTTTGCCAGGATGCGCTGGTGTTTTCTTGATGGCTGCTGACGGACGCTTCACACCCAGACTATCTAATTCGCATTTATTTTGTGCGGCAAATGAATTGATTTTGATGCAAATACAACCTCCACGAGGCAGTTATTTAGTTAAAGTTGCAATGATTGGCAAGCCGAGGGAAACTTTGGAAATGTTTGAATATAATTAGAAGGATGATGAAATTATTTTCTAATCGCAGGCTCAAAGCTCATGGTGTGTTAATGAACTTTGCCTCCTAACTTTGAAGCCCCAAACAGATTGTCCATCTGCACGCTGCCATATGCGACTACAGGCTGCTGCTGCAGAATGAATAAGACCCTGTATGATCGCACAGCCTGCTTGTAAGGAGACTCTGTTTGTATACGAACAGCTTTGTTCCAAAATGAGATATACAGCGTCTGAAAAGGGGTGACACCAATTCACATTAACTGATTCATTACACAAAGTAAAGAATATAAGAAATATCATTAGCCTGGAATTACATTTGACATTTTGGCAGTCTGGAGCCTCTAATTTGTTGAGCTCACGGTAATGATTTATTTACTTGATGAATATGTAGTGTTCAATGTTCCTTTGCTTACAGAATCATACTCCATGTGCCAGTAATTAGTGTAATGCTGTGTTATAAAATCCGTGTCACTTCATACTACTACTTCAATATGTACTTCATACATATTCATACTTGTTATTTGCTTGTTTGTAATCGAGCACTAATATTTTGTTTTGCCTGTCAAGCAGATAGTATAATAACAGACTGCTGTTTGTTCAGATTTGGTGTATTGCAGATTGAAAGGTGAGAAAAAAATAGTCAGTCCTGCAGCCCTGCATTTTTTTACACTTTAATTATTTGATTATATCATTGAAAAATATTTTCACACCTGTGAGAGGCTGAACAACTGAAGCAGCTCCGGGGCTCCACATACATATGTTATTACCTCCTGCAGGAAATAATCACTCACACGTCAAACTAAAATTACACGTGATAAACACTAAAGGAATAATTATCCATTTACCTTGTCTCATCGGATAACAGCCGCTCTCTTAACTCCATATATTATACCAATTCTGTCGATTTAGAGTATTTAGTACAACAGGCTCTATTGATGCAGTTAGCGCTCATTGATTGGCTGTCACTGTCAGCCATGGGTAGTAATGGTGCCCATAAGGAGAGCTATTTGAGGAATGAGCAAGCCCGGCCAATGCAAAGATCCAATCACATATTAGATATTGCTTTTCTCCCAGTCACCATTATCACCAACCAGCTATTAATCTCTGCTATGATTATACATGCTATAAACGTGCTTTATACAAGCTTGAAACACACATGCTCCATTCTGCAGAATATTTGATTACCTTAGCTATAATTTCCATTTTGAAATCAAGGCACAGATACAACATTAGCTAATGAATGCATTTTGACATGATGAGATAATTCACTGGAAATGTATTCAACCATTTTGGCACTATTGCCCATGTAGTCATACCAAAACCTGTGTACTTAAAAAAATGTGTGAGGTTGTTACATGATGGTAGCCTGTTTCCAAATCAGAATGGCAGCACATATCTCCCTTTTTTTTTTTTTTTCGAGGGGGGGCTGTACATAGGTCGGGCATTGTGCTTATTGATGGCTGTTGCACCAGTTGGACAAACAACAAAACCAATCAGCATTTTGTGAGCAGGGTTAAAGAAATGCTTTACCAACAAAACGATCATTTGTCAATCAGTGTAAAAAATAGTGTTTTGGTTTTTTTCACATATGTCTTTACGGTGAAAGAAGAATCCAAAAAACAGAAAATACTTGATGAATCGTATTAAAGAGCGACTGCATTAAACAACATCAGAATGATATCAAATCATCCATTTACAAACTCTCACACAAGTTGTACAGTGTGATACAAGTCTCATTTATCCAGTCCTATGCTCGTGACCTGCCAAACACATACACTTTTGCTTAAACGTTACCATTTAAAACACTTACGAATAGCATGCCTGGGCAACTGCATGCCATTTTATTGAGCAGAGTTCAAATACACACACTTGCCCAGACAACCTACTTGTCCATGTGTGAGAAAAGTAAGGAAAGGTTGTCTTCAGGAATTCAAGGTAAACAGGGTAAGTAATTGATACACAAATTATTATGTTTGTGGGTGAAGTATTCTTTTAAGACTGGAGACACTGTTTACATGTACCCAGAAATTTGCAACAAAAAAGGACCCCAAAAAAGGTGATGAAAGTGGAGTAAATCTACCAGGTAAAGTCTATAGATATGATTTATTGGGACACTGGGATATTATTTCTTTAAATGAAGAACTACTTAATTTCCAGTTGTGTTTGTAGCAGCAAAAGTGGGTATTTTTTTAAAGAGCTTTCTGGACATTTCCAGGTGTGTCTGTAGCGACAAAAGCAGCTATTTTTTAAACAAAGTTCTGGACATTTCCAGTCGTGTTTGTAGCGACAAAACTGGGTATTTTTCATCCCTGTGTATGGCTACCCTGGAAATCCAGAGTTCTCGCGAGAGCACAATTTGAATTTGCTCAGCAAGTCACTCTGGCAGTCAGTAATGATGCTCATTACCCATGCCGTTGTAGCCGAGCTGCACCAATCAATAGAGGCGAGCTCAACAGATGACGACAGTGCTGCGACGATGAAGTCCGCAATCAGTCAGTAAACACTCCAAGATGGCTACGGATCAACACCAATTGTTTGAAACAGCTTTGGCCGCTACAATGAACGAGTTAGACTTGGCTTTTTCTCTAAAAGAGGAACAGAAGAAGGCGCTCAAATCTTTCCTTTGCAAGAAGGACGTTTTTGCTGTTTTGCCGACCGGATACGGCAAGAGTCTAATCTACCAGTTAGCGCCGCTGGTAGCGCTCTGGATACGTCACCCCGTGTATTGTTCTGATTGGTCGTAGTGTTATCCAATTGTGTGCAGTGATATTTTTAAATGCATGCTTGGTGCCGCCCCTCGTTGGGCCATTTGCATTACTCATAGCCAGACCTTAAGTCTTTCTAGATTTGGGTCTGGATTTCCAGGCTACAGATCACTGGCAAAAATCACCCAATCATGAATGGAAACACTCAACATTGTCAAATTCATTTTTTTTCCGACATGTAGCTGCCACAAGCATAGCACTTAGACAGAGCTTTAATCCTGAATAGAAAGCCATTGTCACAAATCAGAGTTTGTAAGACACAGATACAGATTTTCCTCACACCACTTTAGATGGATGTTTAGAAGCAGCACTTTGAATGATGAAGTCCTTCGCATCTCAAACATACATGTTCAACCCCCATTACCACAGCAGTCAAACCTTTTGTCAGTCTTTTTGTCTTTTATCTAAATTATACTTCTGTGTTTGTGTGTGTGTGTGTGTGTGTATGTGTGTGTGTATGTGTGTGTCAATGTGCTATATTTTTCATTCCTCATTAAGCACTTCAGGTGTACAATAAATTATTTCTAATTGAAGGTGTTAAGTCTGCAACTTCCTATCGATGATAATTAAGTGTTAATGAGTTTAATCTGTCTATAACAACAGCCACTTATAATATGGTATTAGTCATCACTAAACTGTGTAATCACTCATTTTGTTAAAAGAAAGTTTTATTACAACTCTGAATAAATTGCACACCTGCTCAGACTAAGTTTATATAAATGGATATATATCACTGTGAAGATGTTTTAAAGGTGAGATGGCTCATGTGAAATTACTGTGCTAGTGGTTAATAAGGAGTAACAGTTGGAAAGGCCTCTGCTAATTGTGTTTCAAGTATTTCTATCGCTAATGTATTGCCACATTGTCATCACAATCAGAGTGGGAGTTAATTTCAACTAATGATGTGATATTTTGAAATGCATGCTTGGTGCCGCCCCTCAAGTTGGGCCATTTGCATTACTCATAGCCAGACCCTAAATCTTTCTAGATTTGGGTCTGGATTTCCAGGCTAGTTTATTGAAACAAATTTGGGATATTTCCAGCTGTGTTTGTAGCTATGAAAGCAGGTGTCTTATGAAATGTTCAGATGAGACATATCTGCGGTTTGCAGAACTGTACAATGCCAATATTTATTCTGGTGATTGGGTTGACATGCCAGTAAGCTGCAACTTAAATGCACATATATATGTGCACTGTAATTATTATCTTATTCTGGCTTTTCCCAGACATCATATACACCCTTCACTCCTGGTCTACCACCACCAGTTACAAAGAGAGACATACTCACACCTGCACAAAGTCACACCAGATATGACTGTCTGAAAGTCAGTTTGAGGAGAAGTTAGACAGACAACTTGATAACCTGACAGAGCCCTGACCTAGTTGACTTGTGTTACTTTTTGCAGCTGAGGATAGACAGAAAGGGGAGGAAAGAAACAAAATCAAGACCCTACTCGTGCTTTCCGGCACTTTGAAGGTTCTCTGATGCTACTGAAGTTTCTTTATAGTATACTTTCTGTGGAGACATAAAACAAAGTCGTACAGCCACACTCTGTCTGAAGTTATCACTTCCTCACAGTGTTATACAGCCAGTGCACAGGACTGGGCTCCACTACAAAGTCTGCACCAGACGTTGGACTTCCTGTGCTTCAGGGACACTGGCTTCATCTATTGCTGGAAAACAGAATGGATTTTAGCTTTTGAATAGAAATTAAATTGTCAATAAGAATGCTATTAGTCAATAACTGTGACAAACTTTTTTTTTTTATTAACAGAGTTCCTTGAAATGGGTTTAATGTGTTCAATGCCTTTTATGTTTGTTTTTTTTCCCTCGATCTGGTGGTCCTTGTAACATGATTATGTTGCCATTTTGGTCAGGACTGTTTCTAAAATGAGATTTCGATCTCAAGCGACCACTGTGATTAAATAAAGGTCAAATAAACAAATGAAATAAACAATTTTTCTGTTTGTTCGAACACGGCCTTGTTGCAAAACGTTCTAATTTTTTTAAATTGTGGCTATAATTTGGGAATGAAAGGCTTTGTCTTTATAATGGGGTTCATTTCAAAATACTTTACATAATGTGTGTTTATCTGTGTGTGTGTGTGTGTGTGTCTGTATACATGTAGTTATATAAGACCTTCCTCTGCTTAAACACTACTTCTGCAGACAAAAACAATGCCTCCTCTTGGCCACATTGAAAATTTTAATTAAAAGCTTATGTGCTTTTTACATCACTAGATCCAGTCCAACTCGCATGAAACAAATAAACAAAAAAGTGAGTCCGTTTCCATTCAGTAGCTGATGAAGACACCGAAAAAGAACAAGGACTCCAAGAAAATATAATTTAAAGCAGACAGCTTGACTATCTTCACAAACTACAGTCCCCTCTTAAGTTGGGAACTATTCATTTAGTCTCTGTCCCCATCTGTTTTCTATCTCATCTTGAAATTGTCAGTTTCACTTATTGTGCAGCTTCCTTGAAAAATAATATTCCAGTTGAAATTATGCTCATAATGATAACATTCACAGGCTCCCCCTTGTAGATTCAGATCAAAAGCTTTTTTTGAAATAGTAGATAAAAGAATGGGGGGGGGGAAAATTACATTACAGTGTGCCACTGAGATCGACCCATCCAAGAAATTCAGTGGAAGTGGAATTCAGGCTCTTTTGCGAGGCGCTTCCAGCTGACATCAGAGAAACTGAAGTCTGGGACCATTAAAAACATATCCCAAGTTAAGTTCAAGGATATCCATGGAATTTGTTCATAGTTGTCCACAAGAGCTTCCCTCAGTTCAGTGAAAATCTCCAAATACACACACAAAAGAAGAAGAAAAATTATTTACACTATGGTTTATATAATGTTAAAAGATTATCCTCAGTATGTTTAACCTGAACGTTATTTTCTCAGTTTTAATCAGCATAATGATTACATTTAGTGTTCGTCACTCACTTTAACATTGTCTTAAACTGATGTCAGTTTTGCAGGGAACACACCCACTCATCTGATTTAAGCTTCACCAGCTGGACTCCAAACATGATTAAAACCTGTCCGTTCAAAACACAAGCATCAGACTGTAATCGGATCAGACGTTTGATTTTTGTTATGAGTGTTTGAATGGCCTAAATCACACATTTTTATAGTATTTAATGAGTTCATTTAAAGGATAATTCCATTTTATTACAACACTGATTTTATTTGTGTATGTTTGTCTGTCATTTGAAGGTAGTTATGATGTAGGAACACAGTGACATTAGTAAAAAAAACAAACACAAGTCAGACAATCAAACCACTTTTAATCAAACCCCCAGGTCAGTAGAAGTTAAAGGGAAAATAATTTTCGGATTTACTGCCAAAAAACATGGTGTTGATCATTTAATTTTTTTGTTTAGTTCCAATCTGTTTGCTTGTCTCTACGCACATGTTTCTTGTCCTATTCGACTTTGCTGTTGCTCTGACTCCATGTTCCTAAATCTAAGCAAATACTTTGATAACAACAGGGGCGGAGTGGAGAGGTGGCCTCTGGGGCTCCAGTCCCCCATATTTTCTCTAAAGCCCAGAATCTATGCTTTTTCCCACAGGTATCTAATATAATTGAGTAATTGTTCATCTGTTGGCCTGAAATTCAATCCAGAGTATAGACCCTTTTAGGGCTGACATCATAATGACATCATTTTATTAGCTGAAGGCAAAACACAACTCGCCACCAAAGGACTGTAGGCTACATAGGAGTGTTAAAATGTTATTAGGAGCCAGAATAGAAGGAGTCATGGCTCAAAAATGAAATTTTATAGAATGCCAGCCGCCACTACCCTACAATAAAAAGGACAACTATGGTTAAATAGGAAAAGACAAAAGGACTGGACGGAGGTGATCATCAAAAATGTTTGCATGTGCAGCGCACACTTCATATCAGGTTAGGGAAAAAGTATTTACTGTTGTAGGGATGAATAACGTTATGTGTATTTAGAGTTGTCATGTCCACATAATCAGAAATCTGGGAAGTATTAAGAGGAATATTTGATTTCTCCATATCGCTAACTTTTAGTGCATTGGCTAACATTAGCTTTGATATCAAAACAAACCGGAGGAAACCATTCAAGTGTTGTTGAAAAAACGGAGTGTTATATTTCTATATAAATTAATAAATGGTTAAAATAATGACACATTTACTCTGCTTGGTGCTCTGCTGCTCTTTCCCCCTAGACAGAGTGCCCACGGTGCACTCTGCCACTCTGAGAGTGTGATGCTCTGAATAACTGAATGGTACATTCAGACAGTGCTCAGAATTTACGAACAGCCCAGTTTGTGCCAGAGTCTACTGTGGCACTCAGACTGAATAAGCCAATATTTACAAAGTCTGCCATGATACAATTTTGATTTGATGCGATTAAGGGGCCCGTGATCAATATGAGATAAATCATTTTTCAATAAAATCGGTTACAGAAGAAGCTGCCACCTTTTCTATTTTGCTTTTGGCCATAAAGGATATAACACACAAACGATGTAAATAATTGTAACCACTTAAGTGCAGTAAAGTTTACTTTAAACTGAATCCTCTAACACAAATAAAACAACACATACAATAAGTAAGACTTTCCAGAGGAAATGCTTTCATTAACCTAATTTGCTGTTTCCTAAAACTTAAGGATTATCTCACTTAAAGCCCTGACAGGTCTGCAAAACATGATAAACTACAAAATCATTTTACAAAAGTCAGCTCAGTAATAACTTTCAAGGTCAGACAATTTGTTTTTGCTAGTCATCCATTATTAGCATAAGCACTTTTACATTGCATTATAAATTAGCCTAGCGGCTAGCAGACTTTTCCTCTACTCATAACTTTAGGCAAGGCAAGGCAAGTTTATTTGTAGAGCACAATTCGTACACAAAGTAATTCAAAGTGCTTTAACGTAGATTATTTTTTTCCCTCGGCAACTATCATATTTTTTCAAAAATAATGGTCCGATTTAAGGGCATTCTATTATCTTAAATGGCTTAAAAAATAGTGCATACAGATGCCATAAATTAGGGGGAAAATATCCTTGGGGAAGTATGCCCCCAACCCCCCCAGGTTTAGGTTGAGACCCAAATGTTTATGTCTTGCTCCATCCCTGTAAAAAAGTATCAAAACTGACAGATATAATGAAGTGTAAAAAAAAAAGTTATAATAAACTGGACTGAATAACCCTTAAACTAATATGAGCCACTTAAAGTCACAGTGGAGCAGCAGTTGGAGCATTTTTATCTCCTATCAAGTGTTGTATTTCAGAATGAAACCTAATATGCAGGCGAGGTATAGCTATGATAATTCGATTTGATCACTCAAACATGGGCGGGGCATAGTGGATACTGCATAATACAGAATTGTAGACAGATATAAAGCTGTGGAAGACTGTTGGCCTCCACCCACACATCCCTTACCACCATGTAAGATCAGGAAGTAGAACATGAAGGAGAAGAGCGTCTTCAGCCACATTCTTTAGTCAAAGTAAATTGATTTTTTTGTTGACTGAGATCCAAACACAGATGTCCAACTATGATGCTTTGCAAGCTGAAACCTCAGTGTAGTTACATATGTTGAAATGGGTTGGCTGGTTGACCCACATTACATTTGACTGAATACATTTATGTACATGTCTGCTGTTCAAGATGAGTCATAAACATAAAACCACTCAAAAATATTTTCTTGACATTTATTTGTCTGATGTTACTCAACAGTTGGCACAGGGACACAGGATTACAACTTGAAAGCTATTTTTCATTTCGCTGTGTCTTTAAGTCGTTCCAACAATATTTACAGAAGTGCTGTCAAATGGACGGAGTCTTTAGTAACTGAAAATACAGCAATTTTTGTTTCATTATGGACAGATGAATCATGATAATTTAAACAGCAGCACAGATTTTAGCTTCAGGTTACCTGGAAGGGACTGCATAACTGGTTTTGTGAGCGCTCTAAAGTGTGTATATATGTAGAGCAATTAAAAGAGAACAGCCAGCTTACCAGAGTAATATATTGGCATTGTACATGTCACACCAATGATATCAACATTTACAGTGCTACAGTGTTTTCAGACGGCACAATGGCAGGAATAGTGGCTGTTTTTTTATCAAGACGTTGCTGCGTTACCACCAGTGAATGTGTATTTTAAGAAAAAACATTATCATTTCCTGACCATAACCAAGTGGTTTTTATGACTAAACCTGAGCAAATGTTAAGCACATCATTGCTGAATTATGAAATTTCAACATTGCTACATTATAAAGTGCAAATGTAATGTATCCATGGTTTGCAGAAATGTTCAATGCCAATATTTTTATGCCGACTGGGTTGAAAAGAAACAGCTATAAGCAGTGCCTGCAGCCATGTCCTGCATCAACAGAAATTGTGATGCTTCCTCACGGCAATTTAAACCGACATCTTGTGTAGTGCAGCATTTGTGGCTCTCAATTTAAAACTAAAAATCAGAGACGAAGGAATGCATCCAGACACTCTGATAGAGACAAGGTGGTATACTGTGATGATCTAGAGAGTGAACAACTGTGATTACTGCAGTCTAACCAAAGGACAGGGAATTTTCAATTGATTACCAATTCAACCTAACACACAATTTGGCCTGGATAAAGGAAGAACAATGGGGTAATAATCCTTCTGCAACCCTTTAGAGACTCCTTTTTTGTCATCAAGGATACAATCAAGCATACAAATCTCTGAAGCTTCTCTGGGACGAGGCTTATAATGCTGGTAAAAATGAATAATGAACTCGGTACAGCCAACGGCCTTTTTAATGTAATCCAGCGCTACTGTCTCTCACAGTGCATTTCATCAGGCTTCAATAAAATGATACATGAAAAGTGACACATTATTACTGAAGGCCATCTGAGCTGCTCAGAGACAAAACAATCAAAGAAAGCAATCTGAAAAATCACAGACAACAATCTCGACAAGTGCTGGGCGAAATTAGAAAAGATTTAATTTTGGCGGCACAGTAACAATCAAGGAGCGCTTCAGGCTTCGGTAACATTAGAGGGCTAACTTCCCATGATGCAGGCGGACACGGTTTGTTTGATTGCAAATGAAAAAAGTCATGTCAGAGGTGTACTTTTGTGTTCAAACAAAGAACACAATCCCATTAGAGGGTAAAGCGCCCATTGTTGCTCTCCGGGCTCACAATCAATAAAGACTCACTCTAGTTCAAGTTTTTAAGATTAGATCCAACGTTTCAGTGGGCTGAATGCTTAAGTGTGTTGGTGTAGTGCTGTGCTGGTATAACAAGGTTACACCAGCCAGAAAAGGCTTTAGGTACCAGCAAAGTTAATTTAAGTGCAAGGGTAGATAACAACACATGTCTCAAACAATGTCTTGTTTAAGATAATTGTGCCATGCAGGATCTATTATGACAGCAATTATTTGGAGTTTTGCAATCATATAAAACAAATCAAATGGATTTTCCACTGATTGCTGTATGGATTTGAAAGTGTTTTGTTCAGACAGGACTGGCTGATGCTCTTTCTTTTTTAACTCAATCAATTAACCGATTCAACAAAGAATGCCAGAGAAGCATTATTTCCTGTGAAAATACCACATCCAAGCTTTTAAAATAACTTGTGTGATCACTTAGTTTGGTGTGCTCGTATAAGAGATACAGGCTGAGTCATTCTGACTTTAAAGCTCAGTGCACAGACGAAAGTAGCCAGTCACGTCCAAGTCTCAACAGGCGAACTGAACTGTGATGTGTTCCTTGCTGCTTGTTGATGTGATATTATATAAGCATGGATTTGGTGTTGCAAGTCAAAAGATGTCTAGACGTCAAAATTTGGTTGAAAAGTGGAGATAAAGAAATAGAACAAGGCTACCTATAAGTGGTGCTTAAAAGCATTTTAATGATTCTACTTCAATTTGAAGCAGGTCCATCTCAGTGGGCCGACTCCTCCCCTTTGCCCAGTCAGCCTACTCTCCACTTTCCTTTCTACCTGTTCTGCGATTCTGGACTCTGTTGCCCCTTTCCGGCAAAAAAGTTCCAAAACCAAGACAGATCCCTGGTTGAACGACAACACCCGTCTGCTTAGACGACAGTGCAGACAGGCTGAACGGCGGTGGAAAAAGGATAAACTGCATGTATCTCTGGGCTGGTTAAGACAAAGTTTGGCTGCATACCAGAAATCTTTGAAGGAGGCCAAGTCTAAATATCTGTCCTCCATCATCGCTGATAGCTCCCATCATCCAAGAGTGTTATTTCATACTATTGATGCTGTTATTAACCCACGCCCCACTGTCCTGTCTGATGCCTCCACCGCAACCTGTGAAGAGTTTTCCTCTTTCTTCACTAGCAAAGTAACGACAATCAGGCAGAATATCAGTAACTTAGTTACGTCCCCTGATGATGTGTGTGTTCTTCCTGCACAGTCTGCTGTTTTTGAGCATTTTGAGACTATATCTCTGTCGTCTTTCGCAAAGGTGGTTAGTGGCATGAAACCCACTAATTGTCCCTTAGACATTATTCCGGCCAAGTTTTTAAAGGAGGTTTTTAATTCTGTTGGGTCAAGTCTGCTTGTTTTTATAAACACATGTCTTAGTTCAGGGTCTGTCCCAGTGGCCTTCAAACATGCTGTGGTTAGGCCCCTCCTTAAAAAACCACAACTTGACCCCTCTGTGCTGTCCAATTTTAGGCCTGTCTCCCATTTGCCTTTTCTGTCTAAGGTTTTAGAAAAAGTTGTTTTCATTCAATTGCAGACATTTTTAGAGTCAAATTCTGTTCTTGATAAGTTTCAGTCTGGCTTCAGATCCCGTCATAGTACCGAATCAGCATTGCTAAAGGTACATAATGATATTGCCTTGTCTGTGGATGCTGGGAATCCTGCTGTGCTGGTGCTGCTGGACCTCACAGCAGCTTTTGATACAGTTGACCATGCAGTCCTTGTATCTCGCTTAGACCAGTATGTTGGCATTCGTGGCACTGCTCTCCAATGGTTTAGATCATACCTGGAAAATAGGAGCTTTTCTGTGATGATTGGTGACTTCCACTCTTCATGTGCATCCCTCCCTTGTGGGGTGCCACAGGGATCTATCCTCGGCCCTATTTTATTTTCTTTGTATCTCTTACCTCTGGGCTCAATCATAAAAAAACACAATTTGTCTTTTCATTTTTATGCCGATGATTTGCAGATATATTTGCCTGTGAAACCCAATGAAAATATTGCACTAACTCAGTTGTTAAATTGTATCACTGATGTAAAGCAGCGGCTGGCACAGAACTTTTTGCACTTGAACGACAGCAAAACAGAATGTATTTTCTTTGGCACGGCGTCTATGTCAAATGTTTCCACAACAGGCTCTTGTACTCTGGCCCCCTTTTTTAAACCATTTGTAAAAAACCTTGGGGTAACGTTTGACAATGGACTTAAATTTGATAAACAGATTAGTTCTGTTGTTAGAACAAGCTTTTTTCAGCTCCGTCTCTTGGCCAAAGTGAAGCCATTTCTCAGTCGGCAGGATCTGGAGAAAGCAGTCCATGCTTTCATCAGTTCGAGACTGGACTACTGTAATGCCCTTTACGTTGGCCTCTGCCAGTCTTCAATTTCGCGTCTCCAGCTTGTACAAAACGCTGCTGCCCGATTTTTAACAGGCACATCTAGACGTGAACACATTACACCCGTTCTGTCATCACTCCACTGGCTTCCAGTTCGTTTTAGAATTGATTAATGGCCTGTCTCCCTCCTACCTGTCGGAGATTTTAACTGTCCGTGATCATGGCAGGGCCCTGCGTTCTTCCGGTCAGCTTCTGCTAGAAGTCCCAAGGTCGAGGTGCAAACAGTGGGGTGATCGTTCTTTTGCTGTCGCAGCTCCTCGGCTGTGGAACATACTGCCCCCCGACATTCGCACCACCACTGATCTCGGCCTTTTTAAATCGAAGTTGAAGACACACTTTTTTAGATTGGCGTTTAAACCCTGACCGGGACAGTCTTATGCACTTTGTTTGTTCTATTTTAATGTATCTTTAGAAGGCTTTTTAATTGCCTGCAGCACTGTAGCACTTTCCACAGTCGAAACCTGTGTTTTATGTTCTGTTTTTCTGTACTGTTTTTCTGTACTTTGTTTTTGACTTTGTTGTAAAGCACTTTGGGTACCTTTTTTGGTTACTGTAAAGGGCTATACAAATAAATTTGATTGATTGATTGATCTTACAAGGTGAAATAACAGATCTGTTTCGACCTCACTCTGATCGTCACTACAGTCTTAAATGGATGAATGATCGCCCTCGTTCCGCCTACTCTCGAGACCTTGTGTAAATAAAGTCATGCCCATGACCCGGAGGCGGAACCTCCTGCACTATAAAAGCGGGGACAATTTCCGGCTCGACCTCTTAGCCTTTCTCGCTTCAGAGAGACCAGGTACAGGTAAAAATCTGATTTACTCTCGTTTTCCCACCTTTCAATTCATCACCTATATGGTGCAGGCGCCTTGTGTCCCTGTGAATTGTGGTGGTTAAGCTACATTATAGGCTACTTGGTGGAGCATCCACATGGTAGCGTTAAGCTAATATCTCATCAGTTCATTGTTATTGTTAGCAAGCTAGTCTGTTAGCATGCTAACTTTGGCTACTGTGTTGTGATGTTTGTGGTTTCTTTCAAAGCTATCCATCATTGAAACACAGTGAGATATTCTTTCATTAAGAAGTATTGGTGAGTATTGTAGGCCCTTTTGTGCCCTATATCACTGTTCGCAGTTGGTGGGGTTTTGTGTTGGTCCTGCTAGGTGCGTTTGTGCACTGGTGCGGGCCTTTTTGGTTTGGTGTGGGCTTCTTATACCCTTGACTACTGTTCACAGTTGGTGGGGTGCTGTTTGGCCTTAACCTGCTTGGGCAGGGGCAGCATGGCTTCACATGGCTGTTGGTTTTGCCGGTCAAAAATGGATGGTGATGGGCACCGGGAATGCCCCTCATGCTTGGGTTTGGCTCATTTGAAGGAGGATGTGGATAATCCCTGCAGTGCAGCCTGTGACCTGCCTAAGGAGGAGCGACTTCGTCGTGCTACCAGAGCTCACATTTCTGTGCCTCAGCGTGGTAGGGAGAAGGAATGGGGCCCAGAGAGGCCTGGTCATAAACACTCTCACAAGACCTCTCGTGACCACCATCAAGAATCCCCTCCCAGGTTGAGCCACGAGGAGGTGCGTGACAATGCTAGCCGTTCATTCCCTGCTCCGGCAGCAGAGGGGGGGCAGTTCAGACATGCACCTTCAGGTTCTCTCTGCTATTCAGAGTTTGTCCCAGAGGATGAACAGGTTTGAGGCTCGTCAATCCTCCTCCTCTTCACCCGTCATTCCTGGCCACAGCTGTGTTTTCCCACCTGGACCCCAGGGCCATGCTGCGGAGGCAGCTGCCAAAGATGCAGATGTACTGTCTCTTTTTGCCCCTCACTCTCTGTCTGATGTACATCATTCAGAAGGGGGAAGCCACTGGCGGGATCCCCATTCAGATATGGTTGTTGAGGTTGATGGTGACTCTGAGGTCGTGGGAGAGTCTTACAGTATTGCTCTTGTTGATAGAGTATTAAGTGCAGCAAAAATCGTTGGTCAGCAGCCCCCCATGTCCGATCCGATCCCTGTGGGAGGCGTCTGAGAGGACGTATTACAAACTGCTTCCCCACCATGTATTCCAGTGGCAGATGATTATGTTTCCATGCTGAGGACAGCATGGAAGAAACCATCCCAAAAGTAGCAATTTGTTTGCTCGTTTAATGCTGCTGCACGTGCAGCTCGTATGGGTAATGCCTTGGCTATCTTCCTGGCAGCGCTACGCAGAACCATGAGCTTGGAGGATCACGATTCTAAAGCTCTTATCTAGTCTGCTCTCTCAGCGCACTCACAACTGACACGTGATGTGGGGGAGGCTATGTCATCGGCCGTGTTATGTCGTAGACAGGTGTGGCTGGCTCAGACTCCCTTGCCAGATGCTATAAAGGCTGAGCTGATGAATCTGTCAGTGACGCCTGGTCAGGTTTTTCATTCAGGTTCTCAGGAGGTGCTGGACAGGGCAGAGCGGTCCATTACTCTGAGAGAAACTGTCCAACGGGCTTGTCGAAAGCCAGCCCCAGCTTTTCAACAGGGGTTTAGACCACCCTCCAAGTCACAGCAGTCTGGCTGGCCTAGACAGATGGGTGGGGTTCAGGGGCAGCCCTTTCGAGCTCATGGTCAGACTTCTGCCAAAAACCCCCAGAGAAGGCCTCAGTACCAAGGAACTGGGCAACAGAAGACCTCAGGCAGGGGTGCAGACCGCGGTGGCGGTTCTGCATAGGGGTCAAGGGCCGGCCGTTGACTGTCCCTCCCAACTTTCTCAGGCCAGTTGGGGAGGGAATTGTGTTGGACCTGTGGGTCTTACCCACCGTAGCTCACGGTCCGAACTGCCCATGTATTGGTGGAGGAAATCCAAAGTCTACTTCAAAAAGGAGCCGTTTCAAAGGTGCCTCCCAGTGAACAGCTGACTGGGTTCTATTCCACCTACTTCATCATCCCGAAAAAAGATGGGGGTCATCTGCCTATTCTCGACCTGAGGCGTCTCAACAGATATCTAAAGGTGCTCCCATTCAAAATGATTCATACAAAGCTGGTAATGCAGTCCATCAGTGCAGGGGAGTGGTTCACGTCCCTCAATTTGAAGGACGCGTACTTCCACGTCCCGATTTTTTCCAGACGACAGACCCTTTCTCCGCTTTGCTTTCCAGGGCCAGGTGTTCCAGTTCAGCGTTCTGCCATTTGGCCTGTCACTGGCACCGAGGATTTTTACTTGGGTGGTCTCTGCAGCCTTGGCTCCCCTCCAGCTACGGGGTCTCAAAATCCTCCTGGGACCAGGTGATCCGGGACACGGAGATGGTGCTGGCTCATATTCAGTCCCTGGGGTTCACAGTAAATTGGAAAAAGAGCAACCTGCAGCCTCAGCAGCAGGTGAGATTTCTTGGTCTCCACTTCAATTCAGTGTCAATGATTGCTTCCAATTGGGGAAGCGTGTGACAGTTCACAACTTTCAGAAACTGCTTGGATTGATGGCAGCAGCAGCGGCAGTGATTCCTTTGGGCCTGCTGATGGCACGTCCCATTCAGCGATGGTTCAAGGAGAAGGAGGCTGCTTGTCACACACTCCTGCATGCGGGCCCTGCTCCCCTGGAGGGACAGGGACTTCCTTCTCAGAGGGACCCCTCTGGGGAACCTGCCTCACAGATGGTCAGTGATCACAATGGATGCATCGCTGACAGGCTGGGGAGCTGTCTGGGAGGGCAGGTCAGTGAGGGGTGTGCGGCAACCCCCTTGGTCATCAGAACATATCAATGTGCTCACGCTGAGAGCCGTCCATCTTGCTCTGGTAGAGTTGTTGCCATTCATACACCACAAGCATGTGCTGTGAGAACAGGCAACACCTCAGCTGTGTACTACATAAATCACCAGGGTGGAACGAGGTCACTACGCTGTCTCCAGGTGGCCAAGGAGCTGTGGACATGGGCGTGGCCTCGACTGACCTCTCTGAGGGCAGTCCACATACCAAGTGTGGCGAACAAGGCAGCCACTCTGCACAGGGCAGTGCCCCGAGTCGATCTCTTTGCGTCCAGGGACACCACCCATTGCCTGGAATGGTACTCCCTATCATGTCAGGAGGGCAGTCTGGGCTTGGATGATCTGTCATAAGAGTGGCCAACAGACTTATTGTACGGTTTCCCTCCTCTCCTCCTGCTTTCTCTTGTCCTCCAGAGAGTCAGAGTGGGTCATTGCAGAGTTCTGCTGGTGGCTCCACGCATGGTTTCCAGACCTGCTTCAGTTGGTCCGGGGCTGCCCGTGGCAACTACCGTCCTGAGCAGACCTTCTATCACAGTTGGACGGCCAGATTTCGCACCCGAACCCAACTGCCCTGCGCCTGTGGGTCTGGCCGCTGCAGAGCCCGTCTCTCAGCAGTTAGACGAGGCTGTCCAGGAGACCATGAATAATGCTAGAGCTCCTTCTACTCAAGCTGGTTACTCAAAAAGAAAAGCCTTTCAGCTTGGTGTTCGGGCATGGCCGTTGACCCCGTAGCCTGTTCTGTGCCACTGGTCCTTCGTTTTTTGCAGTCTCAGTTGGACCAGGGTAAGGCGGCCAGTACTATTAAGGTTTATGCCTCATCTATTTCTGCATTTCACAATGGTTATGATGGCCTGTCATTGGGTCGGCATTCTCAGGTGTGTTAGTTTCTGAAGGGTGCCTGTCGTTTGTGTCCGGGCCACACCTTGCGGGCACCAAGCTGGGACTTGCCTCTTGTATTGAAGTCTCTTACTAGGGCCCCATATGAGCCCATCGCTGACGCAGATCTGAAGGCTCTGTCTCTCAAGACCACTTTTCTTTTGGCTCTCTGCTCTGCTAAAGGTGTTGGTGAGCTACGTGCCCTCTCTGTTCATGATGATTGTTTACGGTGGAGAGCAGATGGCACAGGGATGTCGCTTTGGCCTAACCCTGCCTTTTCTGAGGTCGAAACAGATCGTAAGTTATGAATATAACTATGGATCTGTGAGACCGAACAATGACCATCACTATCCTTGTCGCTCGGAGGCGTTCAAGGTAAGAGGTTGAACCAGAAATTGTCCCCGCTTTTATAGTGCGGGAGGTTTCGCCCCCGGGTCACTTTGTTTACATAAGGTCTCGAGAGTAGGTGGAACAGGTGATCAGCCATCCGTAGTGACGGTCATCATTCAGTCTCACAGATCCATAGTTATATTCATAACTTACCTTATTGAAACGTTGAAACAGCATTTACTTGTAGCCAAGGTGTCGACAAAAACATTCACTTTCTTACCAAATTCTACAAAAGATAGATTTTTAGAAACAGTACAAATCAGTTTACTGAGGAAACTTTTGGTACAATTCTACAGCAGTTTCATCTTGTCAAAAGGTTATAAACACATCTTTTTAATTAAATTCCATGCTTGTGTCAGTTTTTGGGATCACTGCTTTCAATACAAACATTGCAAGACAAAACACTGAAATTGGTAGGTGCTAAATTAAAAGGAAAACAACACTCATCTCTGCCGGGGGTTTTTTTCATTGCATGTTCCAGAATTTGCCATAATTATGCATCAGAATGTTCACATAAATAAAATATAGATATGATGCCAATTTGAGTTTAATTCACATGAAAAACAAACTAAAACCATTGAAGAAGTTATTTCAAACAGTTCTAGGTGTTGCAATTTAAAACAGTTACCAAAGTTGGGGCAGCATAATGTATAAACAAGACCAAGAGAGAGCAGCAATGCTTTCAGCTAAATGCTAACATTGACATGCAAACATGTGCTCCATGGGATCCACTTGGTAGAATATATGTTGGCATTGTGTGTCACGGATATGTTACACTAGTATGTATTATATGTAGTTGATTTGTTGAAATTATAGGTTTCTTTGTGTTTCCATTATCAATTTTAGAATGAAAATAATAAGAGTGTGATGTTGGAACAACCCTGTGGTAAACCTTGTTAGGTTTGGGCACAAAACACTTTTGGTTAGGGTTAGGAAAACATTACAACTTGGGTTAAAATACCGGCTTTGTCCCCACAAACACACCGAGAAATGTGCCATTAAAAACTACTCTGTTTTGTAGCCACAAATATGGCTGAAATTTTTCAGATGTGTAGTAAAAAGATACCCAGTTGTGTTGCAACAAAGACGCCTTGGAATGTGTTAAAAAAAAAATACTGGTTCTGTTGCAACAAATATGGCTGAACATTTCAAGATGTGTCATTAAAAAAAACCTCAGATTTGTTTCAACAAACAATGAAGAAAATTCCCTGATGCAATGTCAGAAGTTTCTTGATTTGGTTGCAACAAACACATCTAGAAATGTCCCGAAATGTTTTTTAAAAATACCTGGTTTTGTTGCAACAAATATGGCTGAACAATACCAGATGTGTCGTGAAAAAATACCCAGATTTGTCGCAACAAACAGTGAAGGAAATATCCTGACATGCTATTAAAAAATACTAGGTTTTGACACAAAAATATGCCTGGAAATGTCCCAATGTGTTGTTAAAAAGTACCTGGTTTTGTCACAACATGTCTGGAAATGTCCCGACGTGTCGCTAAAAAATTCCCGGTTTTGTTGCAACAAACGTCTGCTGCTCTCTGCTGCTTGGCAGCTGTCTCCATTAAATTTCCTGCCATCCACCAACCCCTTGTCCTGCTGATGAGAAACTCAGCTCATATTCATGTAATCTGAACTGTCCTTTTCGAGATTATAATGCGAGATGTGTGAAACATACAAAACATTTCAGTGGTTTGCAGAGATGTACAATGCCAACATTTTATTCTGTTGAATGCGACTACCTCAATGAAACGGCTAAATGTTAATATTTAGAAGGTACAATTAAGCACATTCACTGTAGATTAGCATGTTAGCATGCTAACATTTGCGAAAAAATCTCTAGAGCCTTTATGCTAGCATGGATAAAACCTCTGACAATGACTTTACACTATTACACCCATTTCTTCTGAGGCTTTTTATACATTATTGTTAGTTTATTAAAATAGAGAAACACTTTTTGTTCTGATAAAGGAGCGTGAGACAGAGCTCTAAAAAAACTGACCCACCCTATCAACTTAGCGGACATGTTTCAGTCAAAGTGTTTCAACTACTGCTAATAAATAGCAAGACCTGTGTATTCCTATGTAAACTCTCCTGGTCTCATGCAGTTTCTTTACTACATAAAACATGACATTTCAGGGAAGCTGTTATAACTGTGAAGTAGCAAGCCATCTTATGACATTTGTTACAAGAAAAAGATCAAAACAGAACAAACTGCACTGGAAACCAAATGATTTCAGCCCTCACCACTCAGCTGCTTCTCGCCTTTCCCTAAGCCCCACCTATACCCTAACATCTACCTGTACACTGTGATTTTGACATGCTGTCTCCTCAGGATGTGACTCACCTGCATTTTTAGCCATCCATCTGTCTGATTCTGAACAGAAATGCTTTTATTTTACCCTGTGCTACATTCTGTACTGGTGTCATCACATCCTGGAATGGTTGCCTCGGGGCTTTTTTTTGTAAGTTTGTTGAAAGCGTAAACATAAGGCCCTTGTCTGACCAAAAGACATAAATTCCCTGATATATCTACACTGAGAGCCCACATCCTTCAGCACTCTAGAATAAATATATTCAGCGAGAGATATGGAGGGCAAGTGAAAGAAAGAGGAAGAAAACCAAGTGTTGACCCTGAACCAACTTTTAGAACAGTGCAATGCAATGTCAGTCAGCAACGTACAGCTTTGGTCAATGAAATACACAAGATGGCCAAAGGGTTTGGACACTTAAACATACCACTCGCGATTGCTGAAGATCTCAAAGCATGGGTCATATTTAAATCAACCATAGTGCATGGCCTAAAGCGTGTGGTGCAAGTGCATTTAGGCAGTGTCCAACTCCATTCCTGTTAGTCAAATGACACATAATTTGGGTGCAAAGTAAGGCGCAGGGGGTGAAGAGGTTGTATTTAGTCCTTTGATTAACCATAGGTGTTTAAGGTGTAACATGAGTTCAATCAATTACAGTGGCATCTCCTACTCCCTTTAAAAACCAGGTGCACCGGGTGCACCTGCCCCTGGTGCAGTGCTAATTCGATTTGGCAAACTGGAGAGGCAAGCAGTTTTCTGCTGAGAGTAATGTTATTAAAGCAAAAATTTTGGAAAATTTAAGCAGCAAAATAAAAAAACTTGTGGACAGAGGAAACAGAACTAAACTTTTAGCTTTTACGCTGCTCCTCGTGTGTATATGCACACAGCGTCTCTTAATGGGGAGTTGGACAGCAGCTCTGCTCTGCTCTCTGCTACGTTCACATGTTATGGAGGTAATATTTTTCTTGTTATTAATGTATTATTTCAGTCAACCACAATCCATCTGCATGTCCGCATGAGCGTACACACATTACGAAATCACATTTATAGGTGCATCTTACTATCTGAATAATGTTCCCTTTAAATAGCAGGAAAATACTGCAAAAATTGACTTATGTCCAGGTTTTTGTGGGTCAATGGTGCAATGGTGCCTCAAAATAGCAATATGCAAACAATGCACCTGACCACACCTGATTTTTAGACCTATAAACCTATTAGTGCACAGAAGGTGGCAGCTGCATTTGCTACCTAAACAACATGGATGCTTGCCTTGAAAAACGACAACTGCACCAGACTGAAACTAGCAGTGATGGCTCTGGTGTGCCGCTTTGCGCCAGGTGTAAGATAGGGCCCCGTTAGTCTCGCCACCAGATAATCAGAGATCTCCGCCTTCTGATAGTCTGGGGACACTCCTTTCCAAAGTGTGTTAAACACACTGGAGGAAACGGCCGGCAACAAAGCAACGGCGCTTGCATTTGGATGCCGAGAGATTTAACTCTGTTTTATCAAACGTGTGCTCAGTTCACAAGATTGTGGAAGTGAAGGACTTACAGCAACTTTGTTTAAAACTTTTAACGCAGTCAGACTATGTTTATGAGCACAAGAGTTCAGCGAGCCACCGAAGGAACACCCTGCGGATTTACTATTGGTTCTGCAATGTAGGGAGTTTTTTTTACTCTGAAATTGTATCTGCCCATCTAAACACAATATCGGGGAGAAAGACATCAGTCTTTAGTTAAGCAAAGCGTCTAAAGACTGACTTGTGAGTCTGGGCCCCGTGAGTACAGTAATAATCTGCTGCACTAACAGCCTTCTGCCACTCCTCTGGGAATACAGTACCTTATACCAGATTCTGGAACTGTTGTATGAGATAGCTGCAGGGATTGGCTGCCATTCAACCATGTTAGCATTAAGAGTGTCAAACACTATTGCTGGTCTAGAAGGCCTGGCTGCCATTTCGGTTTACCCAAGAAGTGTTGGACGGAGTTGAGGGCAGTATTCTTTGTACATGCCAGTCAAGTTCTTCCACACCAAACTGGCAAAACCGTTCTTTTTTTAATGAACCTGTCTTTGTTCATGGGTAGTGCCAGGAAGTTTAAGTGTTGTAGTGCCTCTGTATAACAAGGTCTGGAACTCTAAATATATCAATCTTTTGAGTAGTTAAGGGCTCCAATTATTAAGGCATTGCATTTCTTTCAGTCATTTCAGTTTGGTAAAATATGAAAGCAGAGTAGGTGTCAGAAGGTGAGCTTTGTTAGTATTTTGACTCACACGCTATTGTCTAAAATGTAGCATTATGGTTTCCTTTCATTAGAATTAAGGACAAAGAAAGCCTCAGACCAAAACTGAGTGGACATCCACATATAGTGCATTTTATAATATGCAGATTGTAGCATCCTGCATAAGACAAAGGAGAAAAACAAGGCAAACCCAGTGCTGTCTGCCTTTTAAAATGGACCTGCTGTATTTCATCTTTTTACTGTTACCCTGTAGCAACACGGCCCCATCAATGCAACCCCTCGCTTTTGTTCCTTAGTGCTTAAAAAAAAACTAGTGGAATTTTTAACTCAATGACTCCGGTAACCTCTCGAGTCCCTCAGCGGTAGCGTTTTACATCTGCAATGAAGATAACAAGTAGCAAGGTGCAAATAGACATCTGACTTCAAAATGCACGATAAAAATGGGATAAACTTCACAGGCTGAGTAAAAGACACAAGATGTGTTTGCCAAGATCCAAATTCAGTACCGTCAAACGGTGTTAATTTATTTCAATTTTCATGTCGTGCCAAACATTTGGCCCGTTCCACAGGGGATTACAGAACAACTTTGTGGATAAAACATCACAAACACAGGAAACATTTTCTGGTCTATCATATTTAAAACCAAAAGGAAACATACACAAACACAATAATGATATTTTCAATTTACAATATTGCAGATAACATTTCAAATATATTCAATATTCTTATATGATTTCAAATTCATATAAACCAATTACAAAAGTATTAATTGGCTTTGCAATGGCAGTGACTATGTACAAAGGTTTACCAAAATAAGCATTTGTTAATGAGTTAAATGTTTTGGTACTCTTTCCCCTCTGTGCCAACTGAGCATTCTGCACCTTCAGAGACTAGCATGTTGCAGACCTGTGGGACAGAAATGCCCCCATTCTGCATGGGGAGATGGAGCAGACCCAGCCAGGTATGAGGCAGAGTTGGTTTTTTAGAAAAGACGGGAAATGTGCCAGGTTGTAACAAATCGCTAGAATGCCAGGCCAGCAGGCAGACATTCCTGAGACGAGACAAGGTGGGTGTAAATGCATCCACTCAATGGGAGGCTGGGTAAGCTCTGCAATGCAGGGTGACTCTAGAAATGAGTTTTGCAAGTGTGTGCTCGTGTGTGCAAGGGGGTGAATGTATATGTGGGCAAAATGCCCATATTCAAAGTCTATGAGGACTCACCTGTACAAATCAAACTGATTTATGCCGACTGACAATGGCAAGAAGTGGAAAACTGACAACTGACAGTCCTCAAGCAGCAGTCAAGAAAGACACCTCTTAATGCTAGAGCACTGAGAATAAACATCATTCTCGAGAGTATCTTATCCTTGAAACATATGCGGCACACATTTTCATCACAGGCAATCGAGGAAAAAGCAAAGATCCAAGGACAGCTGCTGCAGTTTAATGACTTTATCTTCATTTGAATGGGTACCCTTCTCAAAGGAATCGTTCCACATCACTGCTTGAAATCCATTCAGGCAATATGATGGCCACCTGAGAAGCGCATCAACCAGGATTCTATGGCTGTGAGTTGGTTTTGAGAAACATAATACTTTCCTCTCGCTAGAATTATCTGCTCGGAGATAAGTTTGGCTATGGTGAATCGGCGCACCTCAGTCTCCTTTCCTGCTGATGTGTGACAGAAACCTGAGGCAGGGATGAAAGATGGAGCGCCCTGCAGTGTCTACATACATCAACACTAGAAAACTTAATCAAACCGTGTTTACCATGGAAGACTGACGGAACTAATTGTGCAGTATCTCAAAGCACTGGACCTGAGTCATCTGTAAGAATCTTTAAAGGCTGGCTGTTTATATACTGTATATACTAACTGCGTATTTGCAAAACAGAGGAAAATAATCACAGCTGGTGACTGAACACAGCTGGGTTCTTATTGCTGAAGGAAGCTCCATTGAACTCAGCAGTGCATTTTATGCATACTAAAAATGTACATATCTCTACATTTATATTAAAAATAACACTACCTGGGACATGAGAGGCTTCTCATAGATAAAGAACACTTACTTCTCACCAGACTTTGAGGCTCTACTGAGGTGTTTAGCCTGTTTTAGCTCATTGTTTTGGGTATAAAGCACAATGACTCTTTGGTTCAGTCTGACAGCTCTCATTGATTTAAGTTTTGCCAGCCGTAGGCAGCTGTTTTCAGCAAAGAAGTTAGATAAATTAACTGTTTGTTGTTTTCATAGCATCAGTTGACAATCAGACAGAGTTAACGACTAGCTTGTGAGAAAATGGTACAAATATATAGCAGCTATGAGGCCAGATATTTATGTCAGGAGTTAGTAGAGATTGAGCCATAGCTAAAAGACGGTCAACTTTCATCAAGTGGACAAAAACACATTCTATTATTGTTAGTGTTGTACTACTATTGTTAGTGTTGTACTACTACTTACAAGATAATAACTCATACGTAGAAGACAACCTCCTTTACGTAGGAGGTAATAGGCCAATCTGGTATGTTGGAGATAACCTGACTGCTCACAATTTTCTTTTCACCTTGCCTCACAGGGCTCCTGTAGATTTAAAATTTAGCATTCTTTAGAGTCTTAAAAACTCACATAGTACATGTGAAACCATTGGCACGGGAAGGTGGGTGCTGGGGGTGCTGCAGCACTCCATATTGACAAAAGGTGGAACAACACAGTTTGTAAATAATAGGTCAGACTACTGCGGTATGGGAACATTTGTTTTTAAATTTAGATCAGCATACGATAAGGTGCCTGTCAGAAAATAAATTTTTAAAAAAGCTGTTTTAAATGTGTATATGTGATTATTCCTCCAATCTCACAACACTTTAAGTCAGAACAAGTACAAGGGTTAAGGTCGGTTTATAAATCAACTAAACTTGGGGACAGATTTACGGTAGTTGGAGCTAATAAATAGCACAGACAGGCTAAACAGGCTGAGAAAGACCAGGAAATTGCCAGGACAGTTTTGGAGATGATTTTTAGATCATAAAATATCTTGGGACTTCCAGTGCTGGGGTTTAGCCATTGGGATGAAGTTTTTATGGCAGCTATTGATGGAGCAGACAACAAGCGAATGCATGCTTGCCCAGGGCACATGAGTAACTTCAACAAAGAGACAACTGGATATCGGATACCATTCAAAATGAAATATTAAAAATTTTGGCACATGCAGGACAGAATTTTTTTTTTTTTGTGAGGCCAGGAAGCACACATTATTTAGACCAGCAACTGACAAAACCTCCATATAATAAGTACATCGAAACAGTTTCCCGTGGCTCCTGTGTAAATGAATGCACATACATAGTTATGTGTACTGTGTGGCACCCTTCAGCAGAACAATGTTCCTGCGTGCATGTGTGAAACATCTGTGGAGGAAGTGGTAGGTTTGATTGAAGGTACAGTAGCTTTACAGTGATAAAAGAAATGTCAAAGTAATTTCTGTAGCAGTATGGCTCGTTCAAGGACATTAAACTGTTTTCTGGATACATGATGTATTGAAAGTGCATAACATGACAGCAGTGTTGGGGGTATTGTGTTAAAAAAAATACAAAACAATCATTACAGAAGTAAGCATTACAGTGTGTATGTTTTAGCAGGGGATTAGTAACTACTGAATGTGAATGCATGAATGGGTCAGACCTGTGCAGCACTGGATTTGAAATGAACTGTAATAAACTGGAGCTTCTGCACTTAAATCACCTGCTATGAAACATGACCCTCATTGATTAATGGGTGAGGGCCATCCATATAATGCATGGTCATTTTTCTGAGGTTATTTTGGTGGAAGTAACACAAAAGTCGTGTAATAGCTAACATGTCACTCTACGCAGAGTGTAATATTGTGAAGTAACTTATTAATTTTTACGGAATTCTGAGAATAACTCGTCCACCACTGCATAACAGTACCAAACTCTGATGAATTCTGCCCTTTTAATCTTTGGTTGAGCGGATTTTCTTGTGTGCACAACAATTAGAAGCAGATAATGTCAACCCAAATGCTCCCACCGATCGCCAACTGAGCCTCTGAAATCAGATCAGGGCCCACCTGAGTTTCTGTGCAATAAAGCGTGGCCCTCATGGGTGAGAGCTCTCCACTCCACGTGCTGTAATGACTTCAACTAAGCAGGTCCTCAACAGATGGTGACATTCAACACCCCAAAGGTTGTCCCACAGCTTAGGCCGGGAGTTTGAGATATTGTTTTTCCTACGTAGGGCCAACACCTGTCAGAAATGGCAAATGGGACTGAAGAAGTTTATCAACGTGAATCGGAACCAGCTCCAGTTCTCCATCATGCACACAAATGCTGCCAGTTGGGTGAAATATACCGCCAGATGAGTGAGACAACCTGCCAGATGGGTATGACAACTTGTTTCCTGTGTGGTGTGTTATATGTTATTTGTTACATTCTATTTTTATACCAGTGCTTTGACCTAAAAATACTGTTAAATAATATTCTGCATGATATTTTGTGTTATTTAAATAAAATGTGAGTCTGATGTGTGGCAGTGTGGGCTGGCAAGTAAAATGCATGCAGAGAGTGTGGAAAAGAAACTTATCTGACATGTTGTTCAGGCTAATCCTGTAATGTTTAATATTTCAGCAAAAGAGAAAACAACATGGTTTGAGAGCGAGATGAGTGCCGTATAGAGGCATTCCACTGTAAACACTTCATCATGGAGGACCGTCGGCTGTCTTGTCAGTCTGTGTTCACCTCGCAGGCATGTTGATTCAACCATCTGGCCTCTGTCACTTAAGCCACCTCTGGGCCTCAAGGAATAAAAGTGCTTCCTTACCTGACGCACAGATTGTGCATCTGCTGTTTAAAAGATTTTTTTTCAGCACGCTATATAAAACTGCTGTTGCTTTTTCTGCACTTTTTCCACAAAGGGAGGATTTTATTTACACTAATTGATGGTGTGGGTGGAGAAGGAGACAAGACAATTAGGGTGTTGAAGAATGAGTTTTTCCTCCTGGATGCTAGTTTCACTACAAGTACGACATCCACAACACGATGATTTTTCCAGCAGAGCGGATTTTTCCAACACCTTAATATTTGTGTCAAGCATCATCTTTTGTGCACTGAAGTAGGTGAGCATAATGCAGACTGAGCTAAGGTAAAGAATGTGGACTCTACCGTGAATTGAGCAACTCACAATACAAAAACTCCTGACTTTCAAGCGTGATGAAATCTTTGCAACACCGATGCCCCCAGAGTTCTTGCATTGTCAAACTGTGCATGTGACACTTCTGAGTGCGTTAGGAGCAGTATTCTTTGTGTTGGATTCATATTTCATGACAGCATAACCAAGAAGAGCCATATGGTAACCCAGGCTGGACCTGCCTTAAAATTCCCCCCTAGCTAGAGGTGGTGGAGTGACCTAATGAAGCAGCAGACTGTGTGCTGCCTGGGGTTGGAATGGGAAAGGAGTTCAGATGGCTGTGGTCAGTGGCAGCAGCAGCTAAACCCTGTGACTTCAGCCCCCCCAGGACACACAGCACACTGGCCAGCCGACCACACAGGACAAGGCCCGATGTTCCCAATAGCAGCGCGGTGCCAAGAGGGATGGGGTAATCTAGCAGGCTTAGTCATGGCTCTGTGGGGTAGGTGTGCATTGTGTATGTCCATATGTGTGAGAGGGTTCCTTTTTTCTTAGTGGGTGAAACCCACTTACAATAGATTAGTGATCATTTCTAATTTTGAACTTTGAACCCAAACAGTAATCAAAGTAAATCTTAAACGGGTTTACCTGCAATTTAGTATCGCACTTCCAAAGTGATCGATTAAAAATTAAACAGAGAAAAAAAAGAAAGTAGTAAAGGCCAAGAGTAGAGATCCTCACAGGTCTACCTAGACCCTAGGTACAAAAGAACAGGGTTTGGCTTCATAATCTCACAGGATGCAAACACCGCTCTCCCAGGTGAAAGTCAGTGTTTTTTTAGACCCGTCCCATCCGCCCTACTCAGACTTCTGCCACCGTAACTTTAGACGTTGCCCGGCTGTGTTTCTCCACATAACAGTAAACAGCCATTTATCGTGCCAACATTAAAGGATGGCTTTTTTCCGTCAGTGTCTGATGTCGCAAATCACTGCCTAAGTGCTGGATTTCACAACTTTTGAGTGAGACTGGGTTGCAACGTCAGAAAGAGGCACCCTTCGTGGTGGCATGATAAACACCAGGCGGTGGCTGCTGGCAACTCTCATAGTATAAAAAGAGAGGGAGTCCATATGAGGTGGGCAGCAGTGGAGGTGTATGTTCAAATAAAGTGTAGACTTTCACAGAAGAGCCCACTGTTAATATTCGGTTTGACACCAAAAGTCAGTGGAGTTTAACGATGTAGTGTGTGTTCGTACCAACTGTACCTGTAACTGTAACCTCTCGAACTCTCTTTGGACGTCGGCGTCCGCACTCCCTCCCTCCTCTGTTAAATGGTATCTCAGAGGCGCTCTACGTCATCAAACCATGTGATGTTTGGTATCACTGGATTCAGGAAGCTCTCGGCTGCCTGAATTTGGAATCGTTTTTCTTTTATCTCTAATGGATTTCGCACCAAAGCAGCCTAAACATACAAAGTCCAAAATCGTGATGAGTGGTGACAAGTCATGTCATGCCGTTTTTCGAGGGGAAAGGTAAAAGGATTACTCACGATCTCATGCGGAGCTGCGAGTCGGGACTTAGCTGTTTTATAAAAGGTAAGAGTCTCACTCCTACCACAATTTTTGGCAGAGATATACCACCTAGAAAGTGGGATCATAACTTTCACATTTCATTTGGCTGTATTTGGTGATATTTTATGGTGTTTCTGTCATAAACAACATCAGTTATCATAATCACACCTGATTTCAATAAAGTACAATGTTTGCAGCTGGCTGAGTGTTGTTTGATCACTGATAGTACTGTTTTTTGCATTTCTGTCTCTTTTCACGCGTCATGCAAATTGAGACCATGTCCCGCATGATTGGTTGCCACCCGCGCTAGCATTGTTGGAGTACCGTAGTACTACGGTGCCTCAGGTATCACTACTGTGGGATGAGTTCAAAGTCCAGTCGCAAGCACAAGCAAAACAAATCATTCAGCACGTTATGCAAGTACAGATTTCAACCAGCAGCAGAAACGAAAGGCAAAACCTGCCAGTTGTGGGTTGAACAGGGGTCACCATCATTTTGGACCTGTGAAGACCTCTGGCCGACTTCTATCCTGACTTTTAGTCATCTAAAAAAAGAAATGCTGGCTCTTACATTTTGCGTAATGCATAAGATAACATCTTTCTGTAAGAAACCTCCCTGCCTGGTAAATACCCAGTTTGTGAAGCAGGCTTTCAAGAACATAATCCCTGACAATGTGGTGACTTCCTCTACTGCTCATGTTCTTTAGTCACAGAAGACATTTTACAACTGTGTTCACAGGTTGAGCAGCTCTCTACATGACTAGTCAACTGACCTTTCTGTGGAAAAAATAGTTCTCCTTTAAGAAAAACTGTGACATTACACTCTGTGACTTACATATTACATGATAAATGACAGCATCTTTTGTTTCTCCTTTACATTAATTACCCATACAACATCTGTGCATGGCAATTAAGGTTAGGCAACTACTGGAAGTACTTAAGAATAGGGAGAGGTTGAGGTAAATAAACTGGAGATAAAGGATAGCTTCACATTTTCACAAGTCTACACTAAATTAAAAGGGTTATTGGTTGCTGGAATTGTTCCTCTTGTCTCTTGGCTGCAAAGGGATCCCTGGCTAAAGCAATTTCAATGTAAGTGATGGGGGACAAATTCCACAATCCTTGTTCTTTGTAAAAAGGCATTCGAAAGTTTAGCTCAAGCTTGTTCCTCGGGCATGGCTCAGCAAACAAACACAGTCTGTGGAAGCACAAAGACGGAATTTCACACTAAAAAGACGGGAGGTTTAGAAAATACCCACTTGATTTAACTAACTGAGACTGCTGAAGCCTCATATAAGCTTTGGCTGATGTTAAAAGGCATTTTTTTGTACAGAGCGGAGGCTGTGGATTCTGTCCCCCTCTGCTTTGGGATGTCTTGATGGCTAGTATGGCCAAGAGGAACAATAACTTCAACCAAAAACTTTCTATCTACTTAGAGACGTGTGAGTATTGTATTATAGAAATGTTTAGGAGAGATGGTCATGATCTGGAAAACACAACTTTACTTGCTGGTTTGAGACATCATGCACACTGTTGTCTTTGAACTTGCTACACACTGATGGATGGGATGAGCGCTCATCCTCATGTACTGCACAATCTTTGTACTGTGTGCTGTGAAATTGTTCAATATAAACTACATTGTCAGGGAACAGGATCTGGAAACTGTGTGCTAAAGCAATAAACATTGCATATAAAGATGTTAGGGATTTTCAGCTGCTCTTAAAGAAATGAGAATGCTCTTGTTTTTGCATTCTTTTGAATACCGGAGAGCAATCGTACCTTCACTGAGTCCAAGTGGACTCATTCACTGAAGCTGTTGTTTGAGTAAAGATGGACTGAAGTTTTCAGTCTGCTGTGTGGCAGGAATTCCGATTAAGGGGGAGAAACTCAGCAAAACAAGTGATAACACAAGGACTGCAAGGAAAGAGTGTCTAACATTGTAAGTAACAAAGGCAACACGCAGCACTAAGTGTGACGACATGATCAAAAATGCCAGTCAGTACTACTGTACAGTATATGGTGTTTGGTTGGAACACAGTTTAAGTTTAAAAATGTGACTGTCTGTACATGTTGTTTGGACTTTTTTGTTTTGTTTTCAGAAGTATTTATTAATCTAGCTGGTTTTTCAAATTTTTGGCCCAAAATATAGTGATATTAAAAGCAGTACTGGGCATGGGCAGACTGTGAGATACAGAAGGGTCTTAATCACCTCTGCTACATAGGAGCAAGACACACAGAATTTATAGTTATTTAGGATCTTTTTGTTCCTGTTTTGCATCTCTTTGTAGTTGATACGCATCTCTCTATGGTTTTGCATGTCTCTATAGTTGCTTTGTGTGTCTTTGGCAAAGTCTCAGTTTTAGTCCTGCTAGATCTGAGTGCTGCTTTTGAAACTGTCGATCATGAGATCCTGTTACAGAGATTAGAGGACTGGGTGGGCATCTCTGGCACTGCTCTAAATTGGTTGAAGTCCTATCTACAAGACAGGAAGTACTTTGTTGAAATTGGTAACTGTGTCTCAGACCACATGGCCTTGACCTGTGGGGTGCCCCAAGGGTCAATCCTGGGACCCCTTCTGTTCAATCTATACATGCTGCCTCTAGGCCAGTTAATACAAAGTAATAATGTGTCCTACCACAATTATGCAGACGACACTCAGATCTATGTGTCACTGACAGCAGGTGAATATGGACCAGTAGATTCACTCTGTCACTGCATCCAACAGGTCAGTGTGTGGATGCAAAACAACTTTCTCCAGCTAAATTCAGACAAGACTGAAGTCATCGTATTTGGTCCACAGAAACAAAGAGAAAGTGTCAGCAGTCACCTCCAGTCTCTCTCTCTAAAACCTACAAATCAGGTTAGAAATCTCGGGGTAATAATGGACTCAGACTTGAACTTTAACAGCCACATCAAATCAATAACATCAGCAGCCTTTTACCATCTAAAAAACACTGCCAAAATCAAAGGTATAGTGTCTAAACCTGACTTGGAGAGACTTATCCATGCATTTGTCTCTAGTAGGTTAGACTACTGTAACGGCCTGCTCACTGGCCTCTCCAAACATGGTCTTTTTGCATCTCTATGTAGTCATTTTGTATCTCTTTGTGATTGTTTTGCCCCTTTCCATAGTTGCTGTTAGACTCTGTCTCTTTGCAGCTGTTTCATATCTCTTTGTAGGTGCTTTGTGTCTCTTTGTGGTATTTTTGTGTCATTTTGTATTTGCTTTGTGTCTGTTTAAAGTCATTTTGTAACTCTTTGTGATTGTTTGCCCCTTTCCATAATCATTGTGAGTATCTTTGTGTCTCTTTGCAGCTGTTTTGCATGTCTTTGTAGTTGTTTTGTGTCTCTTTGTAGTCTTTTTGAGTCTCTTCTTGGTCAGTACGTGTCTTTATAAGTGACCTTTTGCAGGTGAAGACCAGGCGGGCCCCCTGACACTTTGGGCCCCAGGGCCTGTGCCTGATAGGCCCATTCAGTAATCTATCTATCTATCTGGTACTGGGTGCAACACTAAACTGCAAACTGAATACATTCTATCTCAATTTAAGGGACTGAGCCATCTTGTTAAAGTGTGCCAAGGCAAATTGTCCTCCCTGTGAAGGATTTTTCTTATTTTTCTGTCCCTGTGGGGGCACTTGTAGATGAAATAAATGAACACATAGGCACAGACACGCATTTAATAATCACACGACATTGTTTTGACACTTACAGTAAATGGAAAAGATGTTTTCGGGCCATACTAGAGTCATAAACTAGTTTGGGCAGACGTCCAGTGACTGTAGGCCCCTTTTTGATTTTTCTGTCCTCTGGCTCAACTTGGCAGCCAGAGCAATAAACTCTGTGCCCACCTCCTACCCCGTCCCCAGTCATTCTCCCCATCCACGTCCTATTGGTAGATGCCAGAGGAGGAGGGCCTGGCGAGACGGGGCAAGTAGCCTTGGGCTATGTGGCGGCTCAAGTTGGCATCCTAAAGTAACCTTTTAAAATGCAAGCATGGTACTGAGAAGCCAGACCTCACAGGGACAGGTTTCAGGATGAGCGCTTATCTATTCAGCAACAACACCTAAGTCTGCCAGAATACTGCACTAAGCAGCGCAGCGGACCAGGAAAAGGTCACACACAGGCGTATGCAAAAACCCAGCTGTCTTTCTCCCTATACACATAGCTGCACCCTTGTGAAATTCACACAATATTAAACAACTCGGAGTGAGAGAAATGCAATTTCAAGAGACATATCTGATCGATTTTTCAGTGGAGTAACCCAGATCTCGTGAAGTGTTATTGCTTTCATATCATTTTGTGGATATATTCATAAACATCCCACTAGCAGATAGTGGTATGCTCAGCAGAAATATGTGACAGATAAATGAATCATACAGCAGGCCAGCAAGGACACTGCCCCTGATTTTACCCTCAAAATGGCTACTGCTAAGGTGCTGACTAAGGATTCCCCCGTACAAGCCTTAATATTCTTGATCATTTATCTGGTTGATATACAAACACAAAGAAATAACTAAATGTTTTATGCATTCAGTTGCCATGGGCAGCATTCTTTTTTGCTGTACTCTTTACAGATAAATATTCCATTATAGAGATAAGGCTGCCGTATTGAGAGCTATGGCATGCAAAGAAATCTATATGTAATTTATTTTGTTTTTCCTTGGGTTTTTAGACCTCTAAGCTCCTGCACATTGCACTAAGACTACCAGAAAACAACGCAAGTTCACACAGCCCACTGCACTAAAATAATAGTGTATTATCATCAGCACTGGCAAAAAAAAAAAAATTGCAGCACGACAGGGAGTTGGAAACAGGTTGAATCAGTTCCCTTTTGCAGAGTTGTTTTCAGATTTCATGAAACATGCATTTTGATCTTGATGGGAGAAAACGGATCTTGAAAAGGAACGACAAGAGTGATAACGCTTATCTGAGAAAAGCAGGGCAATACCCAATACTCAAACGGATGTTCTACTATCTGTACAAAGTATTATTCTTAGAAAAGGGTGGTCTCTGATGTTCAGGCTCCAGGCTTTGCACCTTGCACTGTAATAGAATAAATGCCCATATCTTTGGACTGTAAAAAATGAGATTGGAACTGTGCAACTGTAATCCAAAGCGGAGGGAGGCTTTCAGTGTAATCAATCTCCAAAAAGGCTTTTAATGGAATCAATGGAGAGAAAGGGGATTGATTTCTGCACAGTATATTGCCATTTTTAGATATTCACTCTATGAAAACTCTCCTCGGTGGACTGAAAACTTCCATCCAGCGATATAGGTTAATTGCATATTGAGCAAAGCAGCCCATTTGTTAAGTGACACACTTGTTCTTGGTGACCATTAAGTTGGAAAAAGCTATATAGCGGTGAGGAAATATAACACTGAGCTCTGATCTCAATCCTTGAAAATATGGCCTCAATTGTATTCTAACCTCACGTAGCTGTCCACAGTGAAATATTTTTCTCTGTTCCACTTCAAAATAAGGTCTCTCTCTCTGTGTTGGAAACTACTCCACCACAAGAAAGTAAAACTGCTATTGACATTTCAGGAGGATTGCTGGTCAGCGCTTGGAAAATATTGACCAGTTAAGTAATGTTAGGGGATTGCACATGTAGTGTATGACTGCAACTTTGAGGACACACTTTAATGTTTTTTTCTCTCTGGGGCTGTTTTTCATGGTTTAGGTCCCTTAGCACCAATTAAGAGAAATCTAAATGCTACAGTATACAGTGATATTCTAGACAATATTGTGCTTCTAACTTTGTGTTTGGCTCTTTCTTGTTTCAACATGGCAAAGCCAGCTCCAGAAAGAAGGTTGACTGGCCTGCGCTGAGCCCTGACCTCGGCCCAGTCCAACACCTTTGGGGTTAACTGGAATGTCGACTACGAGCAAGACCTTATGAGTCAACATCCATGTAAAACAGAGTGCAAATTATACGATGTTAATCGTGTGGGGGGGGGGCGCCTTTGTCCCCGGGGCATAAAGAGCAGGGCTTTGGTAACCTAAAGTCTTACGGTATCTTACACGCTTATCCACAGTCAACAATCATTGTAGTCAGGGGTGACCAACAAAGTATCTTTGAGCAATACTATCAGCAAGTCAGACCAACACACACACACACACGACAAAAGCTGACCGTCATTTCCACTCAAACACAGACCCACACAACGCTGTCCCAGAAGCAAAGAGAGTTTCATGCTAAAGAGGTAAGCAGATGTGTTATTACCATACAGCATCAAGGCCTGTGCTTAACTAACATCTGCTGACACTTGACACAATCTGTTTCAGAAACACTGATGGTAAGAAAATAAAGTGCTTTTAATTCACTGGATTGCTAAAGCTACTTACAATAACCTATGGCGTCTTTATTGACTTGTACGAAGCAGGTGAGCATTGATGTAAAAGGGTTCATTTGGATCTTTACTGTACTTATCCATAGCCAATGTTGCAGGTAGCTAAGCAATGAACTGTCGTGCACGAAGGAAGCACCAAAGTGTACTATAGCTACCTAAAAAGTGCACGCTATATTTAAAATGGCTTCCATTCCCTGTTGGAAATAGCTGTCTGACACCAAGACAAAATGGTGAAAGTATTCTAAGTACCATTAAACTAATACTGAACTGATTTTTTTACTTGGGAATTTTTTTTAGGTGGCTAAACTATCTTTTCTTGCTGCCCCAGTCCACAGCAGTACATTGACGAGCTTCTGTGTCAGTACTCCTGTCTGCTTTTCCAAACTGGCGGCGTGTAGGTTTGCCAACTACTGCAGGTAATACAGCTCTGCTTCAAAGGATCTGAGCTATATCTTTAATGAGGATGCAAGCCACTGCAATGATGAGAGTGAGGCAGGCAGGCAAAGACCTTTAACTAATGTCAAGGTTGAGAAATGGTATGGTCCACTTTAGGGGTGTCTGAAATCACATAACGAGATTCTTTCAGGCATGAATACGGGAAATGTATCATCATATTTACTGTTACAGGTAAGAAGGATATATAAATGCTTCGACCCGCTGGACCTGACCTCACTAATGCTCTTGTGGTGGATGGTGTGAAACCAGATGAGTAGAGCCTGTTCTAGCAAATTAATAAGAGTGATGTTTGGGTGTCCACATACTTTTGGCCATGCAGTGTATATGAACTATATCAAGATAACTTGTGCAATTATTTTCAAAAACTGCAGTAAATTAGAAATTGCTGGGCAGAACAGCACAACACACACACACACACACACACATGGTAGCCAGTCAGCGCTACAAGGCTCTTCTGCTGTTGGCATAGAAACAGTACATGGACAGTTAAGGTTAAAGGGTAATACCACTCAATCTCAGCTTTAAAAAAATCATTGCAATGCTCTTAAAGCAGTTATGTCTTCACTAGTGCGCACACGTCCTTATCCTCCATCTACACAGAAAACACAAGGTTTGTGACCTGTGCTTTGACTTGTCAAAAACGGTCCACTATATTTAGACACATGTATGTGCCTCACAGGGGCAATCAAGTGTAATTAATCTGTTAATCACACATTACTGACTCCAAGGTAAATTGATATGTTGTCACCTTTGTCACCAGATGTTTATTTTAGCTGTGATTGTTTGATTGAATTATAGACATTATCGATTTAGATGTGCAAGTGGCGAGGGTAAAGATTTTATATTTATATCCTTATCAATTTCCCTGTGACAGGAAGAGAGTAACATTAGCAGCGTCTCCCTCAGTCAATTCTGTTAGCTCAAGGTTGGTACCACTGCAGTCCAAATTAGAAAATCAGTAAATCCTGCTATAAACAGTAATCCTAATTGTATTTGTTGCTTTGCTTCTTTGCCAACAACAGAGATGATTCATGATTACATCTTTACATCTCTATTTATTATGTAGCGATCAGAAATGAGCTCAAGATTAAGGTGTTTGTGAGACCGACATGATAAAGCATGAGAGAAGCAAAACAGCTATTTCGGCCCCTCATCGAAATAATTACAGAGCCACAGTTAGGTGCACCAGGCGACTTTGCAGCGAACGGCATAAACATTGAAAAATGTGAGCTTTACTGCCCTGCAAACCATGTGACATGATGTCAGTAAACCGCAGACAGCAGGCAAATGTTTACCAATGCAGCCGGTCTGTGATCCCTTTATGCCAAACGGATAGCAAAGGGACCAGAGAGACAAACTGACCAGAGAGAGAAATTATCAAACACTGCTGACTCCATCTTTCTGTGGACACAGTGTTCAGTGCTCTTTATGAGACAGTTCATATTTCACTCACGGGTGGAGAAGTGACCAAACCCGATACCTAAACTTCATTTGGAGAAAATAGGGGGAATCCAAAGGGTAACAGTAAACCCATCTAAAGATGGAACTGTAAAAGAGACAATGGCTGTTATGCAAGGAGCATTATACAAACAAATATCCTATTATTACTGTTCCTATCTACAAGTTTTGCTTTTATTTTTTGAGCACCCACTGATATTTTGGATTTACCAATATTTCAGTTACTTAAGTTACAGTCCCTTTCAGTTACTTCTCAATGACATCTGATCGTTATGTCCCCAAAAATCATCAGTTTCCTCCTGCAAAATGCCGTGTACTGTGACACCTGCCATAGCACCGGTCACTGAATGTTGATAGTTTGTCCGAGTGAGTGGAGGGGCGTGGCTTAGCCATAGGTCAATTGGCAAAGAATACTCTTACCAAGATGGGAGGGCCCCAACACCTCTCCTACATTAGAGCAAGAAATAAAAACTTAAGTCGTTTAGCATCTTTTTGTTGCGGTCTTGTTGCAGTCTTGCATTTCTTTGTAGTTGTTACAATCTCTCTGTCTTTTTGTGTCAGGAATCAGTGCAGGAAAGGACCCAAATGCAGAGCAGTCGCCAACAAAAGGCGAGCTTTAATGAAGCTGATAAAAACATCCAAAAATAAGCAGGAAACTTAAAGTCGGAAAGACAGAAGAAACAAAACTGAACTGAAAACCAACTGGGTTAACACTATGAACCAAAACGAAACACAAGAAACCATCAAGAAACAACACTATGAACACGAGGATGAACACAGACGAACTGACAAGGAACAAAGGGAAACACACAGGTATACAGATACACACAGGAAACTAATCCCAAGAACGAGACACAGCTGGAGTAGGAGTACACAGGCAAAAGGAGGGAAATAGGGATTGGTTTACAAACAAGGATGTGGTGGGGAACACTAGGATGGACACTAATACAGAATAGGTGTGAAGGGAAGACTCTGGGAACAGGGAAGGACTAACGAGACTGATTTGGAGGTGTGATAGAAAACAGACAGGAAATCACACAGACAGGAAGTATAACCAGATAGGACACATGAGGAGAGTCTACAAAATAATCCACCTGATTAAAAAGTCATTTTTCATGCAAAAACTTTTTATGGTTCGGCTCCCCAAATATGCTTGTCTTTTGATTTATCAAATTGTTTAGATTTTTTAAGGTTCAGTTTGGAGGATTTAGGGGGACATGTTGGCATAAATGGCATATAATATCATTAATATATTTTGTTTGGTGTATAATCACCTGATTATAAGAATCAGAATGCCTTTTCGTGACTGTAGAATAAGCTGTTTACATCTACAAAGAGCAGGTCCTCGCCTACGAAGATCGCCATGTTGCAACGCCATGTTTCTACAATAGCCCAGAGTGGACAAACCAATGCTGGCTCTAGATAGCGCCATTCACATTTTTGGGTTGGCCACAATACTTAGCAACCCCTCTGCAGCAAGCATCTTCAGAAAATGCTAATTATTTATGTCAAACTGCTTTATTCTGTGTTTTTACTGGTTAAATTCGAAAAAGCCAGCAACACTCGGTGTCCTTCGTTGCAAACTTTTAATACCTCACTGGTACAGGCGATCAAACACACAGACCGGTTTCGACAAGAATCACTGAGGAAGACACTTGTCGAAACCTGTACCAGTGAGGTATTAAAAGTTTGTAACGAAGGACACCGATATACAGCACAACACCTGCTCTTGTATTGTGATGAGGGGGTGTCGCCTATGTTCATAGGTTACTCATGATCAGGTGGGATTCAGCAGACCTGGGTAAGAGCAGATTTGGATGATTAAGAACGTTTGGTGCATTTGGGGTTGACGTCTCTTATTCTTTGTCTTAACAGAAAATCAAATTAAAAATATGAGAAAACTTTAAGAAAATGTTACTGCATGAGTGCCAATGTGTGTATCTTTTTGTGACATGTTCACACCGCTGTCACATCGGATCTTTCCTTCCTCTTCGACCCGCCTTGCTCCCCGCCTCCTTGGCTCTCTGTCACTTAACCGTGTAGGTGTTTGACAGAAGCCATGACAAAGTTTAGCATCAAATGGGGCTGACAGATTGTTGATATCTTCACTCATGGTAGAGCCTGGATTAAATGCTCTTGACAGGGACTGCTGTTTTATTTCTTGGGCGAGATCCGATGAATTATGAAACACTCATAGTTGCATGTCAGCTCCCATGCCCGCATGACACACGGCGGTCATGTCAGCCCCTGTCCTTTGTTGGCTGTAACGTATTCTCTCTATGTCATCCATTGTGCTTGTTCATGTCCACTGTCAAGCCCCGACATCACAAGGGAGAAGTGTCCAGGGACCAAAGGCTTTGAATAGATACCCTGAAACATGATTTTTTTTTATTCATACACACAGGACAATGTTTGTTCATATTAATAAAACCATAAAAGAAATGTGGTTCAGATGGATGCCTCTGGGTTGTTTGCTTTGGTTTGTGTTTTTTTTACTGTCTTGCATTTTCTCTGTATTTTTGCTTTTTTTCCTCCACTCCTTTAGTTAAGAATTCCCTTGCAGTGATGTCCATATGGTGGAATGATATTCTAAATTTTCAGGGTTTGTATATAAAGTGGATCACACTTCCTTCAAGCTTGCCAAACACATTCTCTACCTGCTGAGCACAGACTTCTCAAGGCTTTGATCATCAGAAGCCCCCCCACTGCACCACGCACACAAACATGCACACACTCTTAAACACACAGTCTATGGGCTGTTGTGGTAGCTAGCTCAAAAAATATCCCAAAAGCTTTTGTTTTGTTTAACCATTACACCTTGAGCAACTCAGCGATAAGGCCGGGAACACATAGGATGCTTTTCTTTTAACCAACCAGCAGCATTTCCATGCATTATTAACGTTCTGGACATGACAAGCTCCTCCAAACTACAGCATGTGGCTAATGTTTATAATGAACCTACTTTAGCCTAGCCCTGCTACAGCAATGCAAAAATAACCATTAAAATGAACGCTATCTAGGCAGATCTCTTGGACCAGATGATGAAACCTTCTGTGCTCTCTTCTCCCGAGCAGGACATCATGGAGCGCCGTCCTTGATTTCAAAAAGGGGTTTTCAGACTTTTCTGCAGAACCAAGGAGAAAAACTTTTTCTAAATGTTCCCTTTTCATATTATCTCCTGTGCTTCTCGAAGCTAACTTGGTCATTTTTAATTGATAAATTTGTCAATGTTTATTGTGTCATTTGAGATTAAATCATGCTGTCCCCTTTCGGGTAAACTCAATCGGCAGAATAACCATGCCAATGTTGAAGGACTCTTTTTCATTGGCTTCTGATGCTGCAAATCACTTAATGACTTCGGAGTGAGACCTTGCTCACGTTCCTGCAAACCACGGATTTGTAAGATTTGTACGTTATTATGTTGCGGTAACGTATAGGCACAAAAACGTATTGGTTACAGTGAGGAAAAGATCATATTTTGGCATAACAAACCTGCTTTGTGTCACCAACATCACTGGAAATGTTCATTTTTGGTGGCACAATCACACCTAGAAATGCAGGCGATATCTCGCTAAAAAGCACCAGGTTTTGTTGGCAAATCACAGCTGTAAATTTTACCAAAAAAATCATGTTTCTATGGTACAAATGCTGCTGAAAATGCCACTGGTGTCTTACTGAAACTGCTATTTCTGAGAGCACAATATGGCTGGAAATGCTGCCTACATCTTGGATAAACACCTGCCTTTGGGAGCATAAACACTGCTGGAAATGTCACCAATGTCTTGCTAAAAATACTCAATCATCACTGGAAATGCTGCAGATGTCTCACCAAAAAAACTCCACTTCTGGTAACAGAATCATGGCTGGAAAAGCTGCTGATGTCTTGCCAAAAAACACCTGGTTTTGGTGGCATAAACACTGTCGGAAATGTTAGTAATGTCTACGTAAAAATACGTAGCATAATCATGCTGCAGATGTCTCACCAGAAAACATCCTGGTGGCACAATCAAGGCGAGAAATGCAGGTGATGTCTTGCTACAAAACATCAAGATTTGGTGGCACAAATACTGCTGGAAATGTCACTGATGTCTAAAAAAAATACCCAGTTGTGGTGGCACAATTGTAGATAGGAAATGCAGTAATGTCAAATTTGCCAAAAAACAACTGTTTTTTCTTGTATGTTGGTGTTGAGCAGTGGTCTGCAGCCCAGCAGCTGTCTCGTCCAGATGTCACATTATCCAGCATCCCCTCCACCTCCCAATAAAAAAATCAGCTCACAAAGCAAGCATCTCAGAGTAGAGAATTACTTCAAACTGTGCAGAAAGTTCAGAGTGATGCATATTTTGTCGTATTTTTAGACTAAAAACATATCAACTTCCTTAACCTAGGAACTAAGTCATATTTCTGCCAATATTCAAGAGACCTTGAGAGATGTCCTAACCTGTTAGGAGATGCCAGGAGAGTGCTGTCAGGCTGAGAAATATGTGGGTACATTCCACGAGAAGAGAGATGCTTTGGGAAACGTTCGGATGAAAATCAGCTTATTAAAAAAATGCCATTTTGACAGAAATTGAAATTTTTTTGTAACTGACCTTGTGTGGGATGGAATGGCTCCATCAATGATGAGAACACACAGCGTTTTTTTTGCGGGAGCCAAGATCCCTGCAACCTTACAGTTTATGGCAAAAGGCCAAACGTGGCTTTGCGACAGTGGTGAGTTTGATCTGTCATAACGAACAAGTTGGATGTCATGACATTTTTAAACATGCAGATTTATTTTCCCACTGGTCGGTTGGAAGTCACGGACGAACAATGCTTGCTGTTACAGGCATTGTAAAACGATTGAAGCTAACTATGTGAATGGCTGGCTGGATAAATAAATGGATGGGTGGATGGATGGTTGGATGGATGGGTGAGGCAGGCTGACTGGATGAATGGATGGGTGGCTGGCTGGATAAATAAATGGATGGATGGATGTATGGTTGTGTGAGAATGGATGGATGGATGGATGGATAGATGTGTGTTTTACAGAAGAATTGCATTGGGCAGGAAATATTTCAGCAGGCATCTCCTTGCTAAAAAAAATAGTCATAGGAAGCTCTGAAGTCCTACTTCAGGCTGAGTGTTTTCTGTCCTTTAAAGATTTCCAGAAAGACAACCTGAGATGCTTGATAAATCTGGGCCTGGATGTTCCTGTGACCAGGGATGCTTACAGCTGCATTTCAAGCTGGACAATAAAAGCATCCTATCTGATCACTGCCTCAGGTGTCTAAGCTGAGGGTCTCTCTTTGTCAGTGATACAGCCCACTGTCCACTCCTCCATGTCAAGTAGAAAGTCAGACAAAACAGATTGGTATCATCTGACTTAGTGGCGTCCTTATCGTGATCCTCATGCTGTTGTTCCACTAATGCCTTGCCGTTCTCCGTGCTGGGTCTCGCCCTGGCGCTGTTTTTGCAGTGCTAATGTGTGTTCTTGGGGGGCTCGCTTATACACAGATTTGGCCTCCTAACTGTGCCATTTCTCCCCTTCTAATCTCTGAAACATGACTGCTATCTGATTCCCAGCAAAAGCCACTTAGACAGACTTACACAGGGTCTGCTTTGGTTGGCAGGCAACAGACGGCTGAGCATTTTTTTTCACAGTTAACTTGAAAAAAGAATAAGATCTGAGTAATTTGAGTGCTCGACTGGAGTGGTCAAAGAAAATGGGCTTTGATTACAAAGCTATACAGTATCGGGATTAATGGAAACATGAATTACCGAGCCGGGTTTGCTCATTGAAAATCTTTGCACCACATTGACACAGAAACTGAGAATTCTGATTGATTAAAGTTCCTGAAAAAATTGTGAAATAATTGCCAGAGATTATTCATCTACACTATGGTCCTGCATGGCAAAATGAGTTTAATGTTCTCACACAATACAGGCAACAACATGCGGCGGCATATTTTTACTTTTTTTTTTCTGTAAAGATCAACAGGCCAGTGCTCTCATCAGCAGCTTACAAAGAGAGGCTAGATGAACGTTATGCACAAACCTACCTTCGAATAAAAAAATGTATTTTTTATTTATTTTTTTGCCACATACGCAAGTGATGTCCATAGGTCACAACAACGATGAGCAAAACACAAAAGAGATGGGGAGGAGGGATGACGATGACATGGAATTGTAAAGTACTGTGGAGTGAATGGAGCGTGGGAGGATCCCGTCTGCATGTCCATGGTAAACACCCGGCTGCTCGTGGCAGAATAGGGAAGCAGATGGGTCACAGAGAGAAACATATCAGTGTGTGGAGTGACATCCGGAGATCATTACATCCAATCAGAGCAGCGCAGGAAGTGCAGACCGATTGAGATTGATGGCACCAGACTGCTGCCTTACAGCTTTGAATAAATGAGGAGAAGAAAACAGGGCAACAGAACAACAAAACCACAGTGTCCTCTCCATTTCTCACCCATAGAGAGAAAAATGCCCTCTCTGTTCTCATTTCAATGTGCAGCTTTGTGTGTGTGTTGCTGTACAAGCCTGTGTGAGTGTGCGGTACAGTTTGTGTATGTGTAGTCGTTAGGAGCAAGAAAGCAGAGGGAGGGGAAGTGAAAGGAGGAGAGTTCTTAACCAGTGGTTTCTATTTTCTCGATGTTGTTGAGTTTATGTTACAGATAAACAGCCTGTTTTCACAGTGCTGTGCGGTGCAGACACAAACAAATGACTGTTTAAAGGGGCATCCATGAGTGTTATTAAAATGTATACTTCATGTGCCCAGACAGAAGTGCAGCACCACATATGGGGAACACACACACACGCACACACACAATTCTTTATGTGTTAAAGTGATATATTTCTCCAGCGTAGCGGTTAATACCTTAATTACTTTTTTTCCTCCTCGATTTTTGTTATTGTTTTCAGCTGGTCGCATTGTTATTCAGTTCCAGGTTTGGCTTCTGTCCTTTTGTAATAAAAATAAAATCTAATTTATTTCTTCTGTGATTAACTAAAAGCACATTTTTAATTTAATGACAATGGTTTTGTCAATGTCAATGCAGTTTTCTCTAATACATCCAGTACTGGCCAAGAAAATGTCATATTCCTGCTTATAGTCAAGTTTACTTGAATACCCAATATTTATAGAGGCCCATGTTCTACTGTAGAGTTGTTAAAGAGGACTTTACTATTCCTTAGTTAGTGTCGTAATGTTACAATGTCAGAAGTTCATATTAAACATGGACAAAGCTGCAAATAATTAGGTAAATGTATTTAAAGGTAATCTGTGTGTGCGTTGCTACATGTAGCCACATGCTAACATCAGGGGAACCTGAAATCTTGGTTTCTGTTGTTGTTCATTTCTCCCTGATTTTGAATCATGTTCCGTTAAAACTTGCTTGTGAGGATTTTGGTTTAGAAGCTTTAAAGTGATTTTTCATAGTAGAGCATGCCACTTTACAATATTTTGACAATATTTCCCATTGCCAACATCAGGGAAACCTGGAATCTTGGTTACTAATGCTGTTAATTTGTCCCTAACTTCAGATCATGTTTCTGCTGGAACATGTCTGGCTGTGTTGGAAAGCTTTTAGTGGTGGTTTTTCACAGTGGAAAGTGCTGCCACACTCTGTAATAGATATTCCCAGGCAGCAAGTACCCTGCTATATGTAGTAACATGCTAATGTCTAAGATACCTGGAATTTTGTTTGTTAATATTGATAGTTTCTCCCTGATTTCAGATCATGTTTCTGTTGGAACATGTGTGGTTTTGTTTAAAAGCTTTTATTGATGATTTTTTCATGGTAGAAAGTGCTGCCATACTCTGTTACTGTTATTCTAAGGATGTAAGTACACTGCTACATGTAGCAACATGCTAACATCAGGGAAACCTGGAATCTTGTTTGCCGATGTTGTTCATTTCTGTCTCATTTCTGATTATATTCCGGCTGGAACATTACCAGTTGTCACGGTTTTGGTTTAAAATATTTTATGGGAAATTTTTCATGGTGAAAAGTACCACAGTAGCCCGTCACAGTTGTTCCCCCAGCGGCAATGATGACACAGAGACACAGGGATACTGGCCATGTGGTTAATGTCTACAAATGAATTGTCAATGCCAACGCTAAGCAGTGTTGGACCACAGAGAGCAAGTTGACTGAGCGATGGCCGTCAGATCAGGGCCGGGACAGCAAGGTAACAAGTAGGCCCACATCCATTACCTTTAGCTTGGCAGCCAACCCCTCAATCTCTGGTAATATATGTACAGGCAGCCAAGCCCTCTAAGTCCTAGAGGAGTGTTTGCACTAAGGAATAGTATCAAGTGTCCAGTTTGCTTTGACACAGCGCAGAAAATAAGGTTTTAGTAAAAACCCAGCATGCATGAACCTTTTGGGCAGACAGTCTTCAAAGTTGATCACGGGACAGCAAAGTGATGCATTTCTGCTAGCTCCAGCCAACTAAGTCTTTATAGCTGCTGCTAGCAAACTACTGTGCTGGTTTGCGGTGTGGTGCTGTTAACAGCAATAACCCTAACCCTAACCCAAACTGATAAAAAAAAGGAAGGTTAAAGTTGTTGTGGGCCATTGTGGCCAGGTGAATGCTGGCTTGTATTTTTTCCCTGCAAAATCATACCATGCTATGTATACCACCCTGGGTCACATAATACCCACCTGCTGTAAGTCTAACTGAACCATGGAAACACATGTATCTTCAAGTTGAACTGATTGTATGTTTTCTGTACTCACTGACAATGAATTGACACTGGCGATAGCTACAGAAGTTTGGAAGGAACACGATGAAGGACAACGTCATAAAAAGAAAAGCAGCTAAAAAGGAGGATACTGTTTTTTATATGACTGTTACTTGTGCACTTTACCACATACCTTTGGCAGTGTTTCAGAGACACATAGAAGACTGCTTCGTGTAGTGGCTGTTAATGGAGACCTCTAAGAGCGAATCTACAAGTCAATTTGGCCCAATACATTTTTATCCATCGTGGAGAATGCAAATGTATGCAATATAAAGTAAAAAACAGTCATTATAAACAGGTCAAAAATACACATATCACATACAGCTGCTATAACAAAGAGTCTGTGAAAGTAAAAATGCAGGCTGAGGTTAGCAGTCATGAGCACAGTGTCATTTAGAGAAGTTAACAATGGTTCAGTGTTGTCCGTGACTCCTTTACAAACTTTAATTGTTTCAAATACAAAGACTTTTTCTTCTATTTATACAATGCTGTCTTATACACAAGTTGCAGGCACAAATTGTGTCTTGACTACTTATTTTCAAACATGTTGCATTCTTTATTTATAGGACTAATCTTATGAGGGTGGCACTCCATTCTGAAACACTTAATTACTTGACATTGTGGCTAAAGCAAATCATCTATTATGTATTTTTATACATTTTAAAAGATTTAATGAGTGATATGATGATATGGGTGTGCTTGTGAACTGGATATTAAAGTCTGGGTAAAGACAACTTTACAACTTCTTTTTAAACACCTGTAATTAAAAAATACTTGTTGAAAACAATGTTAAAAGCATGGGAACTATGTTGTACTGCATTGTAGAGTTAAACCGACTGATTTTTAACATCTCTGTGTCCAGGGTTTTTTGGGCTGGCGTGAAATTGTGGGTTGATTATGTACTAGAGCCATCTTTAACTTAAAACTAGATTACCACTAATGTTAGCGGGTTCGCTCATTCCATAAGCTAACTAAGCTCATTTAGTCTACTAAAAACATAAAAATAAAACAGCCGGGGGGCATGCATGTATATTACTGTGCCACTTGATCAGCTACAAACAAGAGTCTGTTGCTTTGCGGTGGCTCATTGTTTGGCGCAGGGGTAGTGTATGTTACTGTGCTACTGGATTAGTTGCCAACAATTACAGTGAAACATCTTCTGATGCATAGCTACGGCACATCGTCAGTGATGCTACCTGAGGTCATAGGGTGTTTCGGGTCTTTCGAGCATCAGACAGCTGAGGTTGATCAGGCCTCAGCTTGTGTCGTAACAGCACTCGACCACGGATCTCCTCTCTTTATCCAGAGCCACCTAGAGGCTTTCTCTGCCGCCTCTGTGCTGTTATAGATGGCCCTCCTCCTCCTCTCACCTGTGATGCCGAGTGCAGTGTAAGCTCTGCAGAGGGACTGTCCTGCAAAGCCTCTGCACCTGACCTCCACAGGCAAGCACCTTGCCTTCCAGCCTCGTCTGTGGCAGTCGCATTTTTCTCTCTTGCGCTCAAAGGCCTCCTCCATGCGTTCTTCCCATGGCACAGTGAGCTCAAGCGTGACAACGTTCTTCGTTGCCTCTGACACCAGAACGATGTCAGGTCTGAGGGTGGTCTTAGCGACATGCTGGGGGAACTTGAGTTGGCTGCCCAAATCCACTGACAGCTGCCAGTCCTGTGCAGTGTTGAGAAACCCTGGTGTTGCTCTGGATGTTGTTCTTGGCTCCTCCCCAGCTCTGATGAAGTTGATGGTTTTCTTCATGGGCTTAGACCTCCGACAGCTGGCGATGGCACTATCAATGCTCTCTGCAATGGTCTTGAGCATCTGGTCCTGCCACCATCTGTATCAGCCTTCCCCCAGAGCTTTTGGGCAGCAACTCATAATGTGCTCGAGGGTCCCCTTTCCCTGGCACAGGGGGCATGCTGGTGTTTCGACCAAACCCCAGCAGTGCAGGTTGGATGGGCTGGGAAGGACATCATAGACTGCCTGGGCCAAGAACTTGATGCGATGTGGCTCTGCCCGCCAAAGGTCAGTCCATGAGATCTTCCTCTCCACAACTTGCTCCAATGAGCTGCTAACAAGAGTCTATAGCTGGTTGCCTGTTCTTTCGCGGTGCCGTAACATTGTTTCAGTCTCTCATTGTTCTGACCTCATTAGTCCGACGTCCCGTTGTTCCGATATGTGATTATACTAGGCTATACTGTATTTGTGTGCCATAGAGGATCAGCAACGCAACAAAAGTAGGCTACTGGTCGAGATAAAAGTGTCATAGAGAGGAGAGAATGAAACACCATAACCTCCTGTTATTAACTCTGGGGTCTGGGTTGTGTGGCTTCGGTCAGCTGGGAAAGGCTTGAGGCGAAGCAGGCTCACGGCTTATGTGTTTGCCACTTTCTTTCTCATTTTAACCCACACCATGATCTTTTCCTGACCCTAACCCAGTGGTTTCATGATGATGATGATGATTTCGGAACAACGGGACTTCGGAACAATGGGTTTAATATGGTCGGAACAATGGGATGTCGGACCAATGGGCAGACCCCTTCTTTCGCTTGGGGAGTGTGTTTGTTACTGTGCCACTTGGTTAGCTGCTAATGAGAGTCAGTCGCTAAGCGGTTGCCTGTTCTTTGGCTTAGGAGGTGCGTATATTACTGTGCTACTGGATTAGCTGCTAAGGAAAGTCTATAGCTGACGGTTGCTCATTCTTCAGCTTGGGAGGTGTGATTGTTACTGTGCTACTTGGTTAGCTGCTAATGAGAATCTGATGCAGTGCGGTTGCACATTCTTGTGCTTAGGGATTGTGTATGTTACTATCTTACTTTGTAGTGTGTTAGCTGTTAACAAGAGTCTGTAGTTGTGCGTTGGTTTCTTCTTCAGCTTGGGACGGGTGTATTCAACTGTGCAAGTGAGTCTGCCGCTAACAGGAGTCTGTAGTTTGGGGTGTGTCTATGCTTTGTGTTACTAAGTGAGCTGCTAACAAGAGTTGCTTCGCAGTTGCATGATGTTCTTTTTGAATCACTCAAAATGAATGGGTGGTTTGTAAGCCAATTTAATGTGGCGTGACAAACGCATTACACATATTTATTTTTGCTTCACACGATATTTAAAATTGACTTTTGTTCCCTTGCCTGTTTAGCACACGAGTACACTAATGTGCTTAACATGTGCTTTTTATGCCCAAGACTACGACAGATGACAACAGGATTTATTTTTAGACGGCACTATTAGGCTCCCTCTCCAGTCATTACACACAGTGAGAAAACCACACAGCTCTTTGATTTGTTCATTTTGGCGACACACTGAGCATTCCCCGCGTAAACCTTAAATGAATCCGAGCCTCAGTGTATGAAACTACTGTAACTGCTCCAACCAGGCATTCTAATAACAGATCTGATCAACAGGGGACATGCACATCCAAACCTATCAGGCCTTCTCCAGCGCTTGAGAGCAGACCAGCAGCTTGTGTTGGAGAGTAGATGTCTATCTATAATCAATACACCACAATCTGGCCTTATCTCCCCCTCTGATATGCTGCACAGCCACTTTTCCACACCCTCCAATGTCCTCCGGCATCGCATCTGAGAGCGCTGACAGCAATTATGGATTGCCACCTTTTTCCAATAAGCCAAGAGTCAGTATAGCCGGGCAACAGTCAGAGATTCTAAATTTGGTGAAATAACTTTTTTTAAGAAAAAAAAAGGAAACAACAGACAAAGTGAAAACAGCAGGGCCTATTATTTTCCTCAAATATCACAGACTGCAACACGTCTGGCTGCCTTCTCTCGCTGTATTCACCCTCCATCAACCATTAGTTTAACTAAGAATGATTCCCACATCATGTTGTCTTTTCCCTGTACTCCTGCTGTGGTTTTGTCCCTGTTGAGTTGCTCCCCCCAACAGGCTGGTGACCTCGGAGCGAGCATTGCCCAAGGCTTCCAAAGAAAAAGGATGCCTCCTCCTGTCTGAGGGCGCCCCACACCCACCCACTATCTCTAGTCCACTTAAGGGATGTCATTGCCCCTTTCCTCTACGCCCCCCGGGCCTACAGGGGCCAGTGATTTACAGATCTCCATATGGCCAAGCCTTTAAGGAACATCTGACAGACAGGATTTTTTTCTTGCATGTCATTTCACCCTTCCAATGCATATTATATTATATTTGCACTGTGTTGACCTCATGACACATTGCATATGGTACCTGAGGCATAATCTCTGAGTTTTTGACATGGCAAGGCTATTTTTCTTATGCAAATTCTTGTTTACATGCCCTTTGTTTCTGGCATTGTTCAGTTTTTATCCCTAGGATTTGGGTAATGTTGCGAGGTCTGCATGGCTACAAGTATTGACAGAGGATGGTGGCACAATAGAGTGATGGCATGGCTCTGAGACGGAAAGAAAAGGAAGAAAGGCAGGGGAGAGGGGAGACAGCGCGGTGCAGAGTGGAGGATAGAAGCAGCCCTGCTGGAGGCTCGCCACAGGCTACGTCTGACATCCCTCTCTCTGACGGACTGATGAGATTACCCTGACATTTTTTCCTTCTAACTTAAATTGCATTACCACGAGGATCTTATGTTAGGCAGATCTCCATATTATTCTCAAGGGATTTGGGTTCCATTTTGCTCTCTGCTTCATTCTGTTCTCTCCTTTTTCACTCACACTCAGAGGGATGAAATCTTCTTTACAGCCTTGCATGTATTATCCGTTGGCAAGACTACATGGATCACATTTCAGAGACGTGGCGGCATATTCGCCGCCATATATCATGATAATGCAGTGCCCCCTGTTCAGGCCCTTCCTACAGTAAACCAGAATGATGCAGGTCACCGTGGTTGCAACTGAACTGTGACATTTGATTAGTCAACTATCCTTGCACGGTGGACTGTTAACAGAATGAACTAACCAAGCAGTTCAGCCTTAGGGTCATTGATAATTAAAGATAACCCATTTAAAAAGCAAATCCAAACATAGACCATGAACTATACAGATTGGGGTCACGAAAGCATGTTTTTTTATGCCACTAATTTACATTCAACCTTTGCATTTCACCAGCAGTTTCACCTTGACATTTAAGGTTAACTGACAAATTAGGGCGAAGTATTTTTTGGGGGGGTGTGTGTGTACTGGGCGTCTGTGTTCACCACCGGAGTCGGCACTCTCTCTTTGCTGTGCTGCATAGCGTAATGGTCTCAATTAGTCTAAAAGTCACCGTGGGTAATAATTCACCTCTCTCAGGCTTCATTTCCTCAGATTCAAGTCAAGCATAGCACAGGAAATGACACTTCAGGAGCTTTTAAAAAATGATGAGGACAAGCGGAGCTATCAGGGCGGTAAATCAGGTGAGTGACTCGCGGATGGCGACAGCATGAGGTGGCGGCAGAGCCTGTCAGTCGCCGTGGTGACATGTTCATCAAGGTGCAGGTGACATCACTCAATCACTGTATCAGTCACCAGAAAGAGTGGTCAGTGGCATCAAACACAGATCTCATTATTGGAGAGCCTCCTGCTAAAATCAATCACTGACAGTTTGGCTCATTTGAAAAATGAATGTAATCTCTTTTGAGGGAATGTGTGCGTATACATATTGCTGAGAGTTTAATCTTACACTATATATTAGGACTCATCCAATGCAAGCATCTGAAACCTGATAGTGAGGTCAGAATGTTTGTATATAGAAGGTGATACTCGCCATTATTAAATCATTAAATGAAATCACATACCTGCACACGTCAAAAAGATTATGTCTTGCCATCACATCTGAGAAGATTCAGACAGTATTGGGATATTCATATCCTCCACTGCAAAACAGATGGATGTAATTCTTTTAGGTAGATCAATCTACTCCACCTGGGACACGTTTGCACAGCATTTCTCAACCTTTCCCGGCCCGTGACCCCATTTTCAGGTCCCAAAATTCTCATGACCCCAATTAGAGTTGTCAAGTTGACATGCGAATTTGGGTATGGCACACTTTAGTGTTCTATTTTCAAGAGTTTAGAAAGAGCTGGAAATTAATTGTACTAAAAGGTTTATTTAATTTTATTAAGGTGATTCATTTTTTCCTTATTTTCATTGTTATAATTGTAATAGTTTTCCATTTTAGTGAGATTTGAATTGTTCTAATATATTTGTTGTTTAGTCAGCTTTTAATGTTGTTTTGTCCACTTTTAATGTTGTTTTAATGTTTTGTCTGCATTTGCAACATTTTGTTTAGTCTACCTTTAATGTATTTTCATTTGTTTCGGGTGTTGTTTTGTCTGCTTCTAATGTTATGTTTTCTTTTAGTGGCATTTTGTGTGCTTTTATTGGACTTTCTTCAACCTTTCACATTGTTTTGTCTGCTTTAAAGGTTGTGTAAAATCTACTTTTAATGGGGTTTTTTTGTCTGCTTTTGTCCTCTTGAATCTGCGTTATGTTATGTTGTCTGCTTTTAATGCTTTATCTGCATGTGCATTTTTTAAATCTGCTTTTAAAAGTTGTTTCCTCTACCTGTAATGTATTTTCATCTGCTTTGGATGTTGTTTTGTCAAGTTTTGATGTTATGTCTGCTTTTACTGGCATTTCTTTTCCCTTTCATCTGGGTTTGTCTGCTTTTAAAGGTTGTTTTTAATTTACTTATAATTTTTTTTTGTCTGCTTTTGTTTTCATAAATCTGCTTTTAACATTGTTTTGTCTGGTTTTTATGTTATGTCTGCTTTTAATATCGTTTTATCTGTTTTAAATGTTGTTTCCTTCACCTTCAAATGCTGTTTTGGCTGCTTTTAATGTTGTTTTGCCGGCTTGGTGGTGTTTGGTCTGCAATTTGTCTTGTGTGTTTGTTTGTCCTGCCCAGGGACTGAAGATAAAAAGTCTGAAATGTGACACATTTACATATTATTATATTAATGCTAATTAATATGTGTTTTCTCTTATTAACAAATGTGTTAACAAAAGTATAATAAAGCAGAAATACTATGATTCATGTAAAAACTCTTTGAATGGCTCATTTCACAGGTGATATGCAAATATACCTCCCTTACCGGCATAGTATATTAGTATAGTAAAACGTCTTAAAAACCCTGACAGCTACATAAGCATATTCAGCAATCCCATTTGACCACAAGGTTGAGAAACTCTGCAGTACTCTCTTTCTATTGCTGGTCTCACTAATTGCTTTATGTAGCTGTGGTCCAGCAGAAACCTTCAACCTGTACACACACTGCTGACCCTTTTCTATATCAGTACATTCTGTAAGCACAATATTCTGAATGCAGCACTGTATGGGGTATATGTTAAATGTTGGTGTCCTTTGCCAGATATACTGTTAATTACACTTTGAAAAATGATGATAAATGATATGGCTTGTGTCACATTCCACCATGCTGGCTAGGCAAAATAGAGCAGGGCAGCAGGTATCATTTGCACCTTGTGAAAAGTTCCTGGTAAGCACCCTGGGGACAGGAGATCAGTGGTGACCTTGAGTCCACCGGTGGATAAGGATCTTTTCCATATTCATTCCAATCCGGAAACCATGACTTACCAATCATTAAAAAGCTTATAGATTTGGCATCCCTGGGCCATCTCCATTTATCATGCAGCTAGTGATAATGGATACTCTGCTTACATTCAACTCACACTGTTTTCCACTCACACATCGGGGAAGTAAAATTATAGAAGTGCAACTTGCAATTATCACCTTTGATGACAGCCACTAATTGTTCCCTCTGTTTTATTGAACAGGAAGTGACTGAAACATAAAACCACACATTTAGCTTCTGCTTATAACTTGTGAACACTTGTGATTTTGTTAATTTGTTGATGGGGTAAATTAAAGGTTAATGAACGATGAATTTTAAGCAATGACTACAATCTACAAGGATTTAACACATTTTGAACTGAAAAATCCTGTAATGCTTCCTCTAGATATTAAGCTGGACTATTACAGTGATGGAAGATTTCTGCCGGTGTCCAGTATGTATTTTATCACTGCCTGGAAAATATATAATTTAGCTCGGCTGAATCATTCTACTGCTACATTTCTCAGTATGTTAAATGGCAAGAGTCAAATAACTCAATGTAATCTGAATTCTAAAAAAAAAATTCTCATGTGCTCCCAGATGCTTTTTTGTATAAGTCTCAAACTTACAAAGACACAGAAATGATTAATTCCTCATCCTTCCAGACTTTCCAGGAACCCTGAAACCCTTTGAACAAGTTCAATACAGTCAAGTTGTCAGTTTTCGAGACGAGAGCAGATTGAGGGTAAAGAGCCTCAGGGGTAATGGGATGAAGTCTGTTGCCACATTGTTGCAACATGCGTGGGATTCCCATGGGAGGGCTGGAAATGGAGTCAGGACACCGCTCCTTCCTGACATCTCAGGCCCACGTGCCACCGCCTTCACATCTCTCCCTCTGTGTTTGATGTCCAAATTGAGCTCTGCTTCATCGCCTCCATCGCTGCCTCCCCTCAGTGCTCCTCCTCTCATCGTCTCTCACAGAGGAGATGTTGAAACTACTGTTAAACTAATAAATTGGCTTGCAGATACATGCTGCATATGGGGCTGATTTTGGACCTCTGTTAGGTATGGGATATTATCCAAGCATATTTTCCACTGCCAAAATGATCATCAGCAACACTAAAACAATCTATGGCACCCTGAAGGAAATGTTACAAATGCATATTTTATTTTTTTAATTTAAAGGAATAATTCAACTCTAAAATGACGATATGTAGGTCAGTTACTCACCCTGTATGACACTGACTTCGTGAAGAAAACTTTTTTTCCTCACACACCTTTATGATGAATAAAGAATTCAAAAACTGTCTTGATTAACTGAAGTCATAGGGGTCCACATACGTATGTGTAAATGTTATTAGTAGTGAGGTCATAGCAACATGCATGTGTTGTGGAAGTACTGAGCATACGACTGGACAAAAGAGACTGGAATTCTCTTCGCTCCTTTGCTGATTTCTAGCCAGCTTTATATTCTGACAATGTGGGTAGAATGTGGAAATGTACTGTCGTAAATTCATCTCTCACACCGTGCACGAGTTTACTCAATTCACCATGGCAGAAGAGAGCAGCAGCGTCAGACAGCAAAACTTGGCGAGCTTTTAGCGCACCTTCGGCGAAGCCTTTTGGCACGAAACTGTCACCGCGCCAAGCTGGATCTGTCAACACCTCCCCCTGCTGTGCTGCCACACCCATCTCAGCGCACCTCGGTCTGCCAAGCTACCAAACTAAGCGCTCCTCGGGTTGCGTTACTCGAAACTAGCTCTGTGCGGGGTTCGCCACCCTGCGCCGTGCTCGGCCAGGAAACTAGAGGCCTGTTTGTTACTAGCCAGCCACCATATTGTTTCCTGTGTCAAAATGACACAGGAAACATCACCCACCAGCGTGAGTGTGTATTGGCTTCAGTGCAATTGCACAGTGCGTTCTGGAAATTGTAGGTTTTCTACTTCTTGAGAAAAATCAGATGCCACAGCCCCTTTTTCTCTGCTTTCTCGGTATGTGGCATCATCCTTTTACAGCGCAGACAGCCTTGTTTTGTGCAAACTATTTCCAACAGTGAAATACTTCTCAACCAATGAATACAAAACTAAGATTTAACCTCAAATAACTCAATGTATTTGGGCTTTAGTAAAAAGTTGTAGTATTCAAACATCATCAGGCCCCCTTTTTTTCTTTTTTGTGCATAAATTGTCAAATACCTTGAATCAAAAGTGTTACAAGTTGGGGAAGTAAGGAAAGAAATCACTGGAATCTAAAAGCAACACGAGGGATGACATGCCTCTCAACCCTGCTGGCCTCCTGCTGGCTAAGTAGTCACAGTTTTCGCCTCAAAACTCGCTTCATTGATCAGATGAGTTTCCACACATTTCACTTTGAAATGAGAACAGCAGAGAGATGGGGCTACCGCTGTTTCTGACACATCATCCTGCTCATCTGTGGCCACTGCCATTTTTATTACCTCTAAGCAAATACGAACACATCAAAGTCACCTACCGCTGCTTTAAATGCACCGACTGATAATTGATGGCGTTTAAATTCTTTGAAATACCCATATCGGTCAAACTGGGGCCTGAGCAGGACTTCATGTCTCGCTCCTCAGCTCACTTAACCCTTCTCTATGACCCTCTTTGCGAGTGCTGGTCCAGTGCTCACTGCAGTGTGTTTTGGTGTGGCTGTCGCTCCACCGTGGCACACACTGGGTATGAACAGGAAGGAGCTGTGAGGATCGGGGGTGGTGCTGGTGAGACTGTTGGGGTTACGGGGGTGGCTGGAACAGATTGGTTGATATCACACTCTCACCTCCAGGGGATAAAGGACCGGGAGGCATAGTGGGTTTGGATGTGTGTGCATTTGTGTGTGTGTGTCTGTGTGACAGCAGGAGCTGGTGGGTGAGTAAGGGATTGTGGGAAATACAAAATCCTCAGATTGCTGAGTTTGGACGCCATGACCCCACACCGACCCCTATTTCCTGTCTCAATTGCCTCAGCATGAGCTGGGCTCCATTTCACAGCACCGCTGTTTCTTCTCTTGTCCACAATCATGTGGACTCATGTGGGAGTCCATACAGCGGACGTCTCTATCATCATGAGTAAATAATGACACAGGGTCATTGTGTGATCATGCGTTACAATGTCTGATCCCAGCCTTGTGATCTCTAATGGGATTGACTCTCATTTTAATGAGTATCACTGTTACAATCAAGCCGCCATGAAAGACTGAAGATTCAATTGGTCAACCGTAAATTAAAACTGAGTTAGGGGCAATTAAAGTGAACATTTAATTGACATTAAAATACAAATATTACTGTCAGCAGTGCGTTATGGTGTAATCGTCCCTTACTTTGTCTTCAAGTTCACTGAGCTACATGTCTGACATACAGTATGGATGATATCTCAGGGTAATGAAGTGATGGCATGTTGGCATCATTATGCATTTATTCATGCTTGCATGTCTCTTTGTTGTGTGTAAGTCTGCAATACCATCCTTTGTTCACGATCATGATATACAGGTATTACAGCATTAAGAAAATGTCTCTCTTTCTCTCTTTTATGTGAATGTAGCCATTTAAAGTCAGCCATCACAGACCAAATCATGGATGGCATCTGTAAGGAAATCGGCGCCTTAAAGGGAATCTTTCCACTTCAAAGCCACCCTTTAACATCTATCATCACACACGACCTGAAGGCACCAGCTGCTTTCAATATTTCTCAGTTTCTGTTGTTTTACTTTCATTTCCATACTGGGGACAAATACATCACAGCAACATTAAGAAGTCTCTGGTATAGGTCACACAAGTAATGGGTACTTTTGTGTTACAGTAGAGGTCACAGTGTTTGGTCTTACTCAGACCCAGACATCTTGGAATGAGTATAAGCTTTTGGGTTGTTGTTATTAATGTGGGTGAAATTTGGATTTAAACAGCTAGTTAATTATTTCAACTTTTTTTGTTTGTTTGTTTGTTTGTTTTTTAAATCATGATGCCCAAGCAGCAGCTTTTAGGCAGAAAGAGCATTTTTAGTGCAACTGGGGACATTATGTCTTCCTTTAAAAAAATAAAAAATAAAAAAAATAACGTTTTCTAGTAAAAATGGTACAAAACCAAAAAGATAATAATGAATTTAGCGGTAAGTAGCATTTTAGAGGTTGAAACCTGTCAAGGATTAAGATCTCTAACAGTTTTGGCAATGCTTCTGCAATGCCTTCACCTTCTATTGGTCAACAGTGAAAAACATTTTGGCGACACCACTAAGTTTGGTAATATTTGGACCAACTGTTATTGATTTATTGCCAAATTTTGCCTCCAGCCAAGGAGGGACTGAGGGCGCCCCCTATTGAGTGATTTTTAAATAATTTTACACACGTGGTTCAACACTGTCATGAAACATATCCTCTGAGTTTTTTGATTAGACAAACATTTTTTTATTCAAAGTTGGATTTGTGAAATGCTACGGCAATTTTTATTTTTCTATTTTTTTTTCATTTGTAGACCCCCTTTGGTTGATATAAATTAAACTCTCTGATTATATTTGAGGTACTTTTCTGAACTTGTGCTGAGCCACGCCCTTTAAATGTTCATAGCTCAATATCTTGAAAATGCAATGAGAACCCAACAAGACTTATGCAAATTTTGAATCCAAAGAAAATTTAGTACAAAATACACTGTGAGTTATCATGTTCAGTGTGTTGTCATTCATATACAAAACACTGTTTGTACACACTTTGTCGCTTTTTATACCACATTACCTGACTGTTCATTCTGAATCTGTGACTTTTTTTTCTCCTAACAGTACAGGTTTAATCTCGTTATGTTTTGACTTTATCCTTGTAATTTTGTGACTTCATTCTCACAGATTTGCAACTTTATTCCTGGAATCTAACATTTCTTTTCTCCTTCATAAGGAGATGTCAGAAATGTGTTTCAAAACACTCAAAATGGCAGAAAATCTTGTCAGTCAGACTTGAGATGGATGTGTGTGCCAGGTTTTATGTCAGTTGGACTCTTGACAAAGTAGTTAGGACTATTCAAATTTGACCTTTAATTATATCCCCCCCATCAGGCTGATTGGACTTGTATTTGCTGACCAGCATTAAGTCACAACTTCCAATCATTGGTGAAAATTTAATGTGTCTACAATGTACCATCTATCAGCAATTTGCAAAAACATTTTTGAGGAAAAATAACAAACTAGCAACAGGAATTCAACCTGTAATGATGACCTTAAAAATAAAGTCATAATACACCTGCATTGGAATTTGCCTTTTTAGCAAGGACACAAGGGATTTTGGGTGCTTCCGTGGAAACAGCACTGTAATCTAATGTCGAGCACTTGAAATCCAAGTAGGTAGGGTGAGTGGATTGGGAGCGTCTTAAAGTGCCAGACACTGTGGAGTCATTGCACTTGGCAATGTGACCTTTAACTCATTAGTACTGACCAACAATGCTATCAACTCTACACAGGTATATGGTGGCTAATTTGCATTATGAGGCAGTAAAATCTATTAGTCAGATCCAGCTTAAAAAACAACAACATATTTATTATATATGCGTGCGCTATTGTAACTGTGAAACATCACAGAATCAAACCAGAGAGTGTGCCTCACTGCATGACCATTTGTGATAGTGAATAACATCCAATCCAGGCAAATTACACCAGGCCTTGATCATGCACTCTTCCTTCAAACAACTCTTTCTTCCGGGCCATTTTACTATTTCACTCCAGCCTGGTTTGTCACCAACACTGACGCGCAGCCGTATCATGACCCCTCGCCACTCATAACTCAGACGACAGCCTAAAATACAATTAAGCGGGCATAGAGAGAGTGTCACATCCCCAAATTGCACCACCTATTATGTTGCGGCTGTTACCTTCGCAATCACGCTCTCCTAAATTCCATTATGAACAACAGTGGGATCTTATGATGGTGAAAAACACAGTCATTTTCTTGTGCTCTCTCAATCAGTCACAGAGTTGGTTGGAATCAAAAATGTAAAGACAGGAGCCTCTTTTCTATTCCAGTTGCACTCCACAGTCCCTCTAAATCACCCCTAATGGGCTGGTAGAGGGAGCACACTCTGTATCACTGTATCAATCATTCACTCTGTTTTCCTCCTCCTGGAACCATCCACGGGATCACTTTGGTGCTTTAATGAGCCATTACAATTCCTATCAGACAATCTCTGTGCCATGTGTGTGCGTGCATGTGCACACGGGTTTGTTTGTACACGGGTGCGTGCATGCTCCAACTGTTGTGCACTTACACTCATGCTGATATTAGATTGTCTCCGCAGAGTTTTCTGAGATAGCGGTGATCTCTTGTCTATCTATTTCTCACCCACTTTCTCTGCTGGTTTCGCTCTCTCTCGTGCTGTGTGTGACCGCGTGTGTGTGTGTGTGGTGGACAGTGGGCACGGGTTATAATTGCATTGCGTTGCCATCCCACTCGGTCTCTACACCCATCTGTCTCTTTAATATCCAGCTAAGCACTCTTGACCTTGAAGCATCCATGACAGCACAGAGCCACATCCACACCAACATATCCATGGCTGACTTCTCCCAGAGACCGCTGAGATGATAGAGAGAGGGGGATGATGGAAAGACAAGAAAAAGAAAAACAAGGTGCAAAATGTTGTCTCTGAGACAAAAGGTGAACAAGGGAACATGATGGATAGGTCTATCCTGTGCAAGAGGTATCGTATAGAGAGAAGCACATCGAATCAGACAAAGAGATGCCTTCAAGGTCACCAGTGAATTCATTCAATTTGGAGCTGACTTGATTTTACAAAGGTCGCCCACATGGACTTTGCAAGAAAATGTTATTTCAACAGAAAACATGCAAGATTAGCAGGAAGTCAAGGAACCACGAGATATGTTATTTGCCTCCTGGCATTCCCTTTATGCTCCTCGGAAGGATGGTTTATTCTTGAAGCAGTGCCTTTGGGCTGTCATGATGAATATTTGAGCTAAATCTTTTCACTGTATAATACCACAGCATATGCCTTAAAGGTGCAGCTTGCAATTAGATCTTCAATCCAACCTAAACTTATTTGATTAGATCAGTTAATAATGTTTTACATTCATCCAGGGAAAGTGTGCAGCGCATCTTGATGGCTTATCCAGGAAGAAAGGTTGCCAAGCACACATTCCACAATACATCGCTCAGACAATCAGAAGGTGTCCACTGTTGACTGTCCTGAGGAAAATCATTATAACCAGCATTAAGTAGAGGCCACAGGATACCACTGGTCACTGGTAACCACTGGTTTTCTATCACCTCTCAGTTTTGGTTGCCTACAACGGGCAGTGTGGCATCAAGGATGGCAGTGTTGGGCTGTCAGTTTTTCTAACTAAGCCCCCAGCAACAACGCTGAGATTTGAAGCCTACTTTACATAGTGGCCAGATATGGAACTACAATGTCTGGGTCCATCACATTGCTCCATTGGTCCCAAAACGACTTATTCCCATAGACTTACATTGTGAAAGAGATGCCTGTAAATCAGGGATTAAATCTTTTGAGTGTCACAACCCACGCAATTGACTCACTTCCTTGTTTCATTGTCGGGATTTCATCCATTTGCTCCAATAAAATTTATAATGTCTAGAGGAGCAGCACAATTTAATCATGTCATCCCCATACAAAGTAGCTGAGTGCTTAATTGGCCACTAATTAGCCACTAAACCGGCAGAAGTTAGTTTTTTAGCTGCCACAGTGGGAAATATGTAGGTATTTCCATGCCATGGAAAAAGAGCTTTTTGAATTCATGTGCCTCTGAGCAATCTTTATGAAAAAGGATGGGGTCCCCCTCCATTGCTGTATCCAGCTCTCTTTGGTCCAGACTAATATATCTCAACAACTGCTGGATAAAATATGCCCCCAAGTTTTCATCTAGTGCTGTAAACAGGCCATTTTTTTTTTTTAACCCACATTCCCATCAGCCTCAGCCTTACTTTGTATTAAGTGCTAATTAGCAAACATTAGCATGCTAACATGGCAAATTAAGATGGTGCACACGGTTATAACAGCTAATGATCAGTAGGTTTGCATTGTCTTTGTGAGCATGTTAAGATCCTGACGTTAACATACAGCTAAAAGCACTGCTTTACCTTAGTAGGCGCAAAAATTCATAATATAAAGAGTCATGATTGACCTTGGTTGCAATTCAAGGTGATAGTTTGACAGACGTTTGTTTCATAATGGTTTTCTATGCTTTCTTGGCCACAGGAAAACATTTTTTTTGTGTGTGGCCAGTGGGAAAAATTGTAAGCAAGGCCAAGCAAAGCCTTTTACAGTGTCACTGGCATGGTGTAGATTTAGAGTCATATTCTTATTCTAACAAAGACTTCAGGCTTTCCCTGTCTTCAACCAAACCACTCTGTGAGCCTAAATGTAACCGAACCTTTGCCATAGAGGTAGCGGATCAAAAAATGCTCATGCAAATAATTTTTGTGATAGTAATTTGAAACTTTTTTGGGGGGAACTGACAAACGCAGTAGTCCTACCTCACATGGGTCATTTTAGAAGGCGACAACAAACAGGCTGCTTTGGACTTATTGAGGAAAAGAGCCACCTAATATTTGATCAGACAACCCTTTACTTTGCTCTATAACCTCTAGGATACCTCCTCTAGCTCTCCTACAATCAAAATAAGAGGAATAACATACTCGTACAATAAGTCTCAGCGCCCTCTTATCAACTCAATGTCATACATAAAGGATAAGGATAATTCTGGGCCAATCTGGCATTTCAGGTGTACTATAGTGGGATGACTTATTAAGAAAATGTTAACTCCCTGCAGCATGGTTATCTTTATTGAGAAACAAAGGATTAGTAACATGATTGATGGGCCTTGTCTCCCAGGGATTATGCTGTAGAGCACCACTAATTGCTCTCCCTCACTCCCTCCTCCTCTATTTATCTCCCTCTTTCTGTCTCATTCCATCCACATCCAAGCCCGTGGCCAATGCAATACACTTTTAGCTATCACCTTTGCCATCAGAGCTCGCGGTGCGAAGGGGTTACAGGTGTCACTGACAGGCTCGGGGCTCCTGGGTAAGCACTAAAAAGGCTGAACTGTCCTTAAAGTTATAGCCAAGGGACTTAATTTTGCATTCAGGCTCAAGTGGTTTGTTGAACACATGCCAGGCCTGAGCCAGAAGGACAGGAAGGAGGGAGTCCGAACCCTGTATGGCTATGGTAACGCACCGTGTAATGGACTACTGTACAACTGGAAATAATGTGCTGAGTCATTTAGGAAAGCTATTAAGCCGCCTGGGTGACTTTGAAATTCACTAAGCCTGTTCACCCTCTACATTTATTCAGGAATAGGGCAGCTCCAGCCCCCAGCTCACTGGATCCCCTCCTCCCCTCCTCCCCTCCTCCGTTCTCCTCTTTGACATCTTTCTAACTAAATGCTGAGAAGAAACTTAATTACAAATAACTGGGGGAGAGAAGGCTTATCATTAGGAAGCACGGAAAATAGTATGGCTTCTGCCAGCAAAGCCTTGTGAAATACAGTACAGCTGTGTGTTTCCCCACACTTAATTGAACATGTGTTGTATTAACCTTGAAAGCATTGTGGCGATTCTATTTTCAATTAATCTTCTAAAGGAGGAGACGTACAAATTAAAATGGGATGCAAACACAATGTTGCTGTCACAGAGTATTTCTTCAGCAACAATAGGCGACGCGTTTTTTTCCCCACTAAGCATCCTAATAGGTTACTGACCACTTAGATCACTGCAGGCCCATAAGACAGCGAAATACTGTACGGCAGCTTCACAAGCCACTGAAGCACTTATTAAAATGATTGAAATTATACCACACCTTCCTCCAAGCCATGTGTGTCCTTGTCGTTTATCATTAAACCACCCCCTATCATGGACTTTAGAGGATTGATGCAGAGGAAGCCATCAGCTGCAGGAGCACATACAATATGCACTGTGGACTTACTTGCAACACTCCACCACATGTAGCAGAAACAGTGCAAAACAAAGTTGGTATCAAATAGCATTTTTCATGGCCTGCCTGAACCTCTGCTATAAATGACGTCTCACCCCAGGCACAGCTGTAGGGAAGATTCAAGAAGGCCTGCTAAAATCTAATTTTCCCCCATTTTATCCTTTAAAGAAGCGACACTAAATGTAAAATTTCGCATCCCTCGTTTTGCATGACAATACACCCGGTGAGCACTTGTCAATTTGATCCCCGAGAATCCACAAGCTTTGGGTTTTTACTGCTTACCAAAGGGACTGACAGAGGCCATAAAATGTAAATGTCTCGTGGAGGCTTCCCAGGTTGTGATGTTGTTCAATAATGGATGCAGTGCTTTACATTTTCCTCTTTTGGAATCAGTTCAGATAGAAAAGGGACCCTGTCAGAATTTACTGAGAGGTTCAGAGGAGAAATATTCACAAAGCCCTGCACACAAAGGTGATATGAAAAAGGAAAAAAGGGGGAAGACGAGTCAGAAATCAGGAGTGATTCAACACAAAAGTGCATGTGGGAACATATCATCAAAAAGAGGGGTGTGTTTGTGTGTGTGTGTGCACACTGTTGAGCGAATTGATAGCCATGGGTATCTCTGGTTTGCTCTGCGTAAAGGCTCCAAAAAAGCATGCAGGTGTCTTGAATATTTTTACTTTGCTTTTGCTACTTTTATCTTTTTCATCCATCTGCTCACACAAATCTATATACCATATACTTTAGCCAATTAGTATGTCCTCCTTTGACTCAGGAAAAAGTTGAAAAATATGTTGATCCTAGCAGTGGGATGTAGAGCAGTGCAGTGGCATGATGACTGATAGCATCTTAAAAAATATAATTCCAACATAAATTTCTTATCAACTTTTAAATCTTTGTGATGAATGTCCTGTTCGTGTGGTATAATGAATACCTGCAGCCTCTAGGGATTCTTTTAATAATTAGTCAAATGAAGTCATGTCTCTCAAGGGAAAATAAAAAGCATCATTTAGCATCAAAGGTAACAGAGTCATGCATTTGCTTTGGGGGGTCAGGAGCCAAAAATGGTCGAACGAGACCACCATCATTCATATGTGTCTCTGGGTATCAATCACGGCTTCCATCCATCAGTACTCTTTAGTCTGGTGAATCACACTGAGCAGAGAATGACTCACAGTGGCAGGGGTTACCTGCAGCTAGAGCTAATTTCAGTGGCAGACTCAGCAGCAACCTGGGTTCCATTTTTAGTGTTCGTGCTGAAAAAAGTCATACTATTACTATGGATCATATCACTCATACTTTTCTTAATATTCTTTCCTGTCCTGTTTTTTTCAGCCCAACTTTCATATTGCTGCCACCAATACACATGATAAAAATAACAACAAAAATATAAAAAGTAAGAATATGAGGCTAAGACTCCTATTTTTGTTTTTGTAAAATCTGCAAAGTTTAATGTTTGCCATTTTTTGCAATGATGACAGTTGTTTGACTTTATGTAACAGTAACTTAAAGGTCCAGTGTGTAGGATTTAAGAGGATTTATTGACAGAAATGAAATACAATATAAAAGGAATGGCTGTATTTTCATAACCTTAGAATGAGCCATTTATATCTACAGAGTCCTCTTCTACTCGGGTTGCACCCCCATAGTAGCCCAGAATGGGCAAACCAAAAAAAATAACGTGAGCACTCATTAGCGTATGAGAAAAATAGGTGAGCACATCTTAGCAGGTGCTATGTGAGAGGCCTGTCTGCAACATGCCAAACAGCGCTGATTTTTAACATGAAACTACTTTATTTGGCATTTTTACTGATTTATATACCTGGGTCCTTTGTTTTGGAGAGAAAGAGTCCTCTGCTGACAACTGGCTCCTGGTAAAAACCATCAACACTGATGGAATTCTAACCAGGAGAAGTTTCAACTGGTTGCAATTTGCAGTCATCACCACTAGATGGCACTAAAGCAGCTTTCACACTGCCCCGTGTTAACTAGTTTTCTAACTTTCGAAAGAAGCAGTTGGGGTATGAAGTGGTTACCAGCAATGTTGGGCTCGTTACTCTATAAATGTAATAAATTACTCATTATCCGCTGCTCTTTTCAAAAGTAATAAAATTACTTTACTTATTACTCCCTGTCTACAGAAATTTGTTACACTACTCGTTATCATGCTTTTCCATAACACTCCATAAAATTGGTTATTGTGCCTCCATGTGAATGTCAGGGTAGTCACCAGAGTAGTCACTGGTAGATGTGATAACAAAGGTAACGTTGTTACGAGTTGTTTGGTTTTGGGGTAACTGTAATAGTATTGCTGAAATTTTATGAGTAATTAGTTACACTGCTTATTACTGTACTGTGTTACTTGTAACGCGTTACTGCCTGACACTGGTTACCACCCAGATGCACACCTACAGATTTTGCTTTGCTCTGCTAACTTCTGTCAGTTGCCACCTGGCTTTAGTTAATCAGTTAGCAGGCTGATAATAAAGATAAAATGATAATTGGTCTCTGAATATCTGGAATTATGGTGCTAGCAACTTAAAAGGACAATTAGAAAAAAGCTGGGCCTGGGATGACATTTCCACTAAGCCTCAGATGACTGTTCAGTTGTCTAAATATGCAGGAATCTATTAAATTGAACTGATTTCAGCTGTCTCGCTAGTATGCAGCTACGAGCTAGCTTGCACCTTTGCCAGTATTCACAGGAGCACCTGCCTGTCATTGGTGTGGTGGCAATACTTAACCTTTTGAAGGAATGCTTGTGCAGGTAGGGGGTTGTAAGAGCAGTTAATGTGGGAAAGCAGCTTAAATCCCCCTAAATCTTACACACTGGTCCTTTCAACTGTCAATGTCAATAACGGGATCACCAATTCTGTGTTCTGTGGTGGTTTTCTGGACAAGTAAGATTTAAAACTGCTCTCATTCCCACAAACTTCACTCTTTTCACAAACATTTCTGTTTGTGTATAAATGTGCAGCCATACCCCCATATTACAATTCTTATTGACAGATATCAACAGAACTATTGCTTTTTGACTTATTACCATTTAGGTAATAAGGGAATGAGACTCAGACTCCAGGTCAATTATAGAAACATCTCAAAATCGTTGTTCAGCATAATTTATTCAGAGCACATCATTCAAATTTGCTGTAAGGGGACAATGATAAAAATGAGATGGAGGTTTAGTCTAGACGGCCGGACTTTTGGAGGACAACCTTTTGTTGGCTGCATTCCGCGAAGGATCTGGTCCCTGATTTGAAATAAACATCTGTCTCTGTTATCTACTACTCTCTTTTTTGTGTCACAGTATCCTTGTCGGGTACATTACTTTTGAAATGTAATAGGTAATAATAATGCATCTATTTTAATTAGTTCAGTCATGTAACTATTACACCCCTTTGCTTTCTGACACCTTTTTTTACAGTCTTAGAACACATTGTAGTTATTTTAATACCTGTCAGACAAATTTGACATACATTAATCACACCTTTTATCACATCTTTTTATTCCAGCAGCCATTGCAACCTGCACCTTTGCACTTTTGTCTGGCTGTACACTTTCACTGTGTTGGATATGTATATACTTTTTAATATATTTATGCCTGAACATAGTGACCAAATGTTTACACTCACTTACCATGTTCAGCTTTGTTGTCCTTGTTTTTAGCTCTATGCCTTTTCTGTGTATGCACATTAAGAGCTACAAAACACCTGAGTCAAATGCCTTGTATATATACACACACACTTGGCCAATACAGCCAATCCTGATTCTAAAGCTGCAACACGGCCACATGTCTTGGCGTGGTTGGTTCTTCCGGTGACATCAGAGGATCATTTGCTTTTCATCTTCTCGTGCGCAGGTTGCTTTTGGAAGCATCACAACTGCATTTCAAACTTATATCCCGTCGCTAGTAGTTCCGTGGCCATTTTTGGTCGGAGCAACGGACGTTCGCCCTCCAGGAACTGCGAAGGCATTCTTTCCCTCTTGAGAGGTGTTTAACTACGTTTGCTTCAGTGTGGACGTTGTACGTCCTTTTGCCGGTAAGGCAGTGTTTCACTTCCCTCTCCGGAGAAGGTATGTAACTCCTAAGTTGTTTGCAAACTAATGTTATATTACCTACTTTGTTGAACTTATCGGTGAACGTTGTGTTCGTGCAACATCTTCCTGGCACTTGATTTACTCTGATTGAATTAACGTTCTCTGTTTCTTGAGTTTTTTCTGCTGAAGGGTTGCATTAGCACTCCCCAGTTGCCAGTGTGTATAGCCTGTTGTTTATTTAGCGGTAGTATTTGCACTAAAGTTTATTTTGAGTTTGTTTTAATCAACCTCTGTTGGTGAAGGCTGCGTGCACACTGCCTCTCCCCATTTTGTTACCTACAGCGTCGGGGCTCTGATTAGTTATCTGTTTTTTGGTTAACACTAGTGTCTGTTCTTTGGTTAACTGTATTGTTTTTGCACGTAGTGCTTTTGCCTATATATATATCTATATAGCTACATACATAACTTTATGTATATATATATATATATATATATATATATATATACAGTATATATGTATATATTATACACACATATGTGTGTGCTATAGACAGCTTCCTCCCTCCAGCATACGGTCTCTGTACTCCAGATTACCAGCTAACTGCAGCGTTCACGCTCAGGTTATCTGTAGTGTTGTTTCTCTACACTCTCTTGGGATTTTGCCTCTGCTGGTATAGGGAGCGTACGCACTTTCTCCCTCCAGCTTATGGCTTCTGTACTCCAGCTAACCACAGCGTTAGTGCTCAGGTTATCTGTGGCTTGGACAGGTGCGCATTAGCTGGTGTGGCACTGTTCCTCCAGTGCCACCATGATGGATAAGACCCATTACTGCACTTCCTGTGGGGCTCTTCTGCAGCCAGATGATGGCCATGATCTCTGCCCTATGTGCCTTGGACTGGAGCACCTGAAGGAGGCACTCTCTGAAAATCCTTGTATGAACTGCAGCTACATGCCCCGGACAGTGAGGGCTGCCAGACTGGCGGAGCAGGAATACCCACAGGGTGAGGGTGACCTCCCCCCAGCTCAGGCCAAGCGTCTCCACCCCAACATTGACATTCTAAGCGTTGGGCTGAGGCCACTGCAGCTGCGCCCTCCAGAAAAAAGACAAAGTCTGGCCAGGGCAGACTCTCATCAAAGGTGGATCAGCTGTCTGCTGGGCTGGCTCAGATGAGGTCCATGCTCAGGACCCGCAACCCTGCCGTCCCTTTGGAGGAGGAGGAGGTGCTCGCTCCTCCAATGCCAGAACTGGTTCCAGAGGATGATACGCTCTCACTGACAGCTTCGGCTATTCACTTCCATGATTAGGGGGAAGATACAGAGGAAGGGGTCTCCCTGGCTTCAGAGCCGGGCTCCCACTCCTCAGCACAGAGTTCACTGGCCGAGAAGGAAGACAGCTCCCTAGATCGCCTACACTTGGACATACCACATCAGGTGGACTCAGCTCCTGCAAGTTCCTTCTTCAGGTGCAGGCCGGCCTCCACTGCCTTTGCTGTTCCTCACCCTGGCAGCTATATACAACGCAGCAAAAGTGGGCCTGGATCGCATGCCGGCTATCGAGCCTACCATCACATCCCTCATCATTTCCCTTGATGAGGCTCTACAACAGGATGCTAGGTGCCCTCGACCCTAGTGTCAGATCATGGACGACCTTCTCACAAGGGCTTATGATGCTAGAGCATGGGCCGGTTGCATAGGCAACTCTCAGCTTCTCTGTAGGGGGGCAATGTGTATGCGGATGCCATGACTTTTTGTGACACATCACTAGAGGCATTCGGCCTTCTGTCCAGGCAAATGATGGATGAGGTCTGTCATAATTCAAACTCATCACCAAGTCTGGCTTTCACAATCGAATTTGATGTCTAGGAGAACTCTCCGTAGTTTCACTGTGGAGCCAGGATCAGGCAGCAGCTTGCAGGTCTTCGACGTATGCCTCCCCCCAACAGACCTAGGGGCTCCGCGGCTGCCTCCCGAGCTCGCTTACCACCACCAGCTCACTCTAGTGGCCGTCGTGAGTCTCAGCGTCCTGCGCAGAGGCCAGCCCGGGACTTTCGGGACTCCGCTGCCCTCAGTGGTTCTCCTTGGCAGAGACGACCAGCCCTCGAGGCCAGGATGCGTTGGCTCACCCTTGGCCAGAGGGTCTTTTATATGCCTTCTCACCACTTCCTCTGATTCGACCAGTACTTCAGAGAGTTCAGGAGGGTCACAGGATACTGCTGGTGGCCCCCTTCTGGCCCGGGGAGGACACAGTTTCCTCTGCTGCACAGACTCTGTTGTGGCGCGCCGTGGTGCCTCCCCAACAGGAGAGTTCTCCTGTCCAAGCTAGGGGGTCGGATCTGGCATCCCAATCCCCAAAGCCTCCAACTGTGTGTGTGGCTGCTGGAGGGCCCGAACCGCTGGTGAGCAGCCATACACTCATTTGCAGTACAACAATAGATGGAAGCTATTTTACAACTGGTGTGTGGGTTGGAGTGAAGACCCAATGCACTGCTCTGTGCCTACAATCCTTGAATTTGTGCAATCCCTCCTAGACAATGGCCACTCTCCTTCTACTTTGAAAGTGTATGTGGCGGCCATATCATGTCGACATGCTAGGGTCGACAACGGCACAGTGGGGAGCCACAGTCTGGTGCCCCTCTTCTTGAAGGGGGCTCGGAGGGTGCTTCCTCCAAGAGCCACGAGACCCCCAGCATGGGAACTTCCCCTGGTGCTGGATGCACTATGCAGGCCTCCCTTTGAACCCTTGGCACAGGCAGAGTTGAAGTGGGTGTCATATAAGGCCACATTCCTCCTGGTCATTCCCTCGGTGAAGCATGTCAGTGAGCTGCATGCTCTGTCTGTCAGTGACTCATGTCTGAGGTGGAACTCAGATGCATCAGGAGTCACCCTGTGGCCAAACCCAGCGCTCCTCCCTAAGGTGCTGTCACACTCGCACCTCAACCAGCCTATAAGGCTTGCATGGTGACAAGTCGGAACTGTTGTGCCCAGTGCGGGCCCTAAGAGCATATATTGCAGCTACCACAAGTATTCAACAGTCAGAACAGCTCTTCCTCTGCTATGGCGGCCCTAGGAAGGGTTGCACTCTCTCCAAACAGCGTCTGTCACACTGGATAGTGGATGTCATCCGCAATGCATATGGGTCGAGTAACCGTCCCCTGCCATCCGGTGTGAGGTGCCACTCTACCAGGAGTGTCTCCACATCTTGGACGGCCCTGAGAGGAATATCCCTGGAGGACATTTGTGCTGCTGCCTCAAGGGCATCACCAGACACTTTCTCCAGGTCCTACAGGGTGAATGTTGCCACTCTCCATCCACTTGGTGTGGTCCTGTTACCGGAATCCTTCAATTCTACTAATTGAGATTTGTAATCTGGATTCCTCGTGACTTTGCTGGCATGAGTCATTCAGTGCTTAAAGCACCGCCTTTGGCAATCAGCAGGGATCAAATAGAACAAAAGTTATGAATGTAACTACAGTTCCATGAATCCTGAATGACCGCCAGAGCACACCGTCACTCAGAATCCTCATGTTCTCGCGAGAAGATTCTGTAGGAAATGATCCTCTGATGTCACCGGAAGATATAGTCTCTTTTGGGTCATCCAAGGGTCACAAGTGGCATTGTTGGTATACATACTCGAACTGCATATGCGAAAAGGGGAATATTCAGTGCTTAAAGCACAGCCTCTGGCGGTCATTTGGGATTCATAGAACTGTAGTTACATTCGTAACTTTTGTTTTTGGCTGTTCTGCATTGGCTTCCATTTTCAGCCCCAGAAGTTATATGTAACTAGTTACTCCCATAAGTGCACAATATGGCCAGCTGAAATATGTTTTTAGCAGTTGGGAAGTCTTTTATACAATCTGGGGATCTCAGCTGCTTTTGTTTCTGAAATCCAGAAAGTGAAAACAGAAAGTGGATAAATGTAACAAGAATCCTCACAAAATGCCCAACAGCCAAACAGAAAAACAAATAATTATGAGTAAAACTGTCTGGAAAACATTACAAGCCTTGTTGTGTTCAGTCGATGTTGTAGTTCCTGAGCAGTAACTGCGTAGTTGTTTCTCACCACAGGACAGCAATACAAAAAAAGACCCTCAACACTGATATGATCCTTCAGTTGTCTGCAGTGACACACATGCACCAGGTAAGCCCTTCCTGCTCTTTATTTTCTCCACAGTGGGGTCATGGCTTAGTCTTTCAAGGATGGACAAGCTAAATGGTACTTTACTGTACCATAACCCCGTCTCCAGAGACCAAGGACGTTGTCCATTTGAGACTTTCCCCACATCGATGGGTTCTATATTTCATCTCTCAATTACCCATGACTTCACTGAGAAATACAAGGCACCCCTCTGTGACATATGGCACCCCTCCTTCCTGCTATCCCCCATCACTAAACTCAACAGGGCAGCCATACTATCCTGTGATGGGTTTCGGAGTGGGAATAAAGGCTCACCGTGAGCAACCCTTGTCTAACTGGTGGGAGACAGCTGGATTAGAAGCAGCAGCGCCCCTAGAACATCCCAATTAAAATCAAAGCAATCACCATCGCAGTGAAGTCATTAGATTGAGAGCCTGTTTGAGGCTAAACGCTATAATAACGCGGGAGCTGCAGGATTTCAAAAGCCTGTCAGACACTGATTTCATACATTGGAAAGTTTGATGAATAGAGCCTTGTGAGAGGCAACTCTTGAGCGCTGCACTATTACCGAAAGCTTTGCTGGGGATTAGAGGGAAGACAGAAGCTTTCATTCCTTCAGTAAGTCAATGTATGAATAATTTACTCAGTGGGTATCTCTGCGAGCTCTCCCTGTAAGCCCTGGTAATGTTTTATTTGTATGTTTTCTGTCAAAAGTAATCTAGCATCCAGAGTCGTGAAAACAGTTGGTTGAGATCCTCAGAGTGTGGCGGGCCTCATGCAGTTCCCATAATACCTGTTTGATGTGACGTTTGTTGTCAGTGATAATTAGCTCTTCACTAGACCATGTCCGTTCCCTGTCCCATGATTAGGGAGCGCTGATAAGAGGAGCCGGGAAAGAAAGCACAAGGAGGTTTTCTCTCTTTATCTCCCTGTCTTCACTTTGTTTGTATATAAAGATAATTAATTGGGGTTTAATATAACTTGGATCTTATTTTTGTAAGTTTGGCAACTGTTCTAATGGATATGTTAACATCCCACTCTACTTCCAACCTTGCTGAAACAAAGTCCAGAAGGTCAAAACAACAAAAAAAAAAAACTGATCGTTTAGTCGATTAGTTGTGAAAAAATCCAAAAGTGAGGCTTTTCTTAAATTTGGATGTCAAACAGGTGGATGTATCTGGAATGTTTGTAAAAATAACACATTGCACAGTAAAACTGGTTGAAAGTTCAACCAGAGAGTCAGTCAACTGTCTTAGATATTGACAGGGAAAAGTTTGGGAAATGATATGCTGTTTGGTTGCATTCTCTCTTCACAAATAAGTTGTCTAACTCTATTTTTAAGCTGTATAATGATGTGATTGCTCGTCTTTCGTGCCCTGTTTAAAGCTGTTGATGGAAACTTTTAAAGAAATAACTTTTTGTCATATTTGCTGATATTGTCACTACATTCATACCATAGTACAAAAGACAGATAATCTGAGGGAAAAGTCATCTTCCTCTGCCGCCTCTTAGTGCTTCTAATGGATTTAAAGTATGTGCCTGAAAACAACCAAAATAGTTGAGCTAAAACTAAGCACCGCCCACTGCCTGGAGCAAATGTTCTAATCTTGCAGCTAAATAGTACACTAAAATATGTTTCATAAAACTTTGGAGATGAGAAATAGGCGATACAGTAACAGCATCTCATTCATATTTGATCAGTGGTGCCTAGTTTAAAACTTTGATTGCAGTACATGAGCAGTGATTGACATGATTGATAGCTGCCTCAGAGACTCCCGGTTGTTTTCCAAGAGCTGCGGTAGGTTCTAGCAAATGCTACGAGGCGCTATGAGGAGGAGGAGGGCCGTGATTTATTTTTATTTTCACAGACTATCTGTCTTATATACTACTGTGTGGATATAGTGATAGTTTCAGCAAATATGACAAAAAGTTTTCATAAAAGTTACCAACCGTAGCTTTAAATGAGTCCTATGCATTAGCAGCAAACACTATGTCAATATATAGCAGAGTAGAGAATTAAGTAATGCTAAATGGACTGCACTTGTATAGCATGTTTCTAGTTTTCCAACCACTCAAAGCGTTTTAACACTACATGTCACATTCACCCATTTACTCACACATTCACACACTGGTGGCCAAGGCTATCATACAAGGTGCCACCTGCTACTCTGTTTTTATCACACTCACACACTAATAGAGCAGCCACCAGAAGCAATTTGGGGTTCTGTATCTCGCCTAAGGATACTTCATCATGCAGGCTGAAGGAGCCAGGGATCAAACTGCCGCTCTTCCTTTTAGTGGACGACCCGCTCGCCCTCTGCACCACAGCCATCACCATGAATGTATAAAGAGGACTGCATGCAGTGTATTAAAGTTGCTCAGTGGCATTTGGAGTGAAAAAAGTTTGACTTCCCGGGTGTAGAATTAGCTGGATCTTTTGCATCATTGTCCCATAGAGCAAGCACATGAGAGACTTTGCTGGCCAATTGGCTAGCTTCTGCTCACTGAGCTTGCTAACTTCCATGAGGGTCAAGTCATCTAAAAGTGCAGCTCTTCTAGACTTTTTGAGGTTTATAACACTCATAAAAAAAGTCTCTTTATAAATTTAAGTCTACAGAAATGTTGGGGCCTAATGGCATCCAGTAATGGATGGCCACTATGTCAAATTGACCTCAGAGTGCTTTCTGAGGTTCTGGAAGTCAAGTTTTTTTCTCTGTGTGTTGTAATCCGAGCTTTTCTGTCTGAATTTGTGGTAGATGGTCCACTCATAAGTCCAGCCTGTGAGTGTAACCGATTGGCTAGCTAATATCTGCCGCTCTGCACTGTGGGTACTGCTGATATCAGAATGGTGTCATTGTGGAAGCATAGTGCCCACCCTCTGGTTCCCCCTCAGGTCAAAAATGTTAGCTCTGTCAGCACTGTTGTGGTTGTTAGCGCTATTTATTGAGTTAGCACTGTTAGCTGCTAGCTGCCAGATCAGATACCTCCATGCTGAGAACAGTGTGCAAACAATCCCCACTCCAAATTAACTCTCCTTTAATGTCTGTGACTTGCTTCTTTTTCTTGTCTCTTTTTGTGCACAGGAACTGAGCTACCAGGCTGTACTAAAAGGATTACCACCAAATATGCCGTGTGTCAATAATAATAAAGAATCTGTTTCAAGTTTATAGCAGCCCCACTGCTCTCTTAAATACAAGCAAATGACTTTGGCTAGTACAATGTTATCATTACCCAAAGAAATATAAAAATAAGATCCAAGTTACAATAAAGGAAAATTAATTATCCATTAAATTAACATTTCTCACAGCCAAAATAGAACCATTTTCCTGGCTAATGCTGCATTCGATTCAAAGTCATAAGTTGGAAATTCCCAACTGGTTGATTGCAATTATAACCTCTGAGTGCTCCAGTGGTCCAGCACAGAGGGTGAAAAAAATCATGAAGGGAATGAAAAACATGTTCCCGCCATGACATTTTTATTTATGTTTAGACTGGAGCTCCCTCTTTGCCGTTTACTTAACTTGTCTCTAAAAAAACTGTGGATCACGCACCCTGCCCATTGAGGTTTAATTCAACCAATGAAATTATTTCCGCCTCCCTTGCATCTCTGCCTCTACATAATACTAAAATGCCAATCAGCCTTTCCTCTTGCTCTCTGACTCCCTTTCTGTTCCTCTCTCTCCCACACACACACACACACACACACACACACACACACACACACACTCATACACAGCAGCTTGCACAGGAAATCCACTGTATGCTCTCTTTATCAGTTTCACATGGGCATCTCAACACATACTCTGAACGTACACACACACAAACACACACACACACACACACACACACACACACACACACACACACACACACACACACACACACACGTGATGGACACACACATGCACACAAACAGACTCAGAGAGTGAGTGAGAGAAAGAGAGACCCAAAACACCAAAACAGTGTTAATCCCCTGAGGAGGTCTCTAAAAGGGTTTCTTAAAGCTGATTTCCACCACACAGAGGCTTTCCAGGTCAGCACTGTTTGTGGTGGCAATGGTGCTGAAGCATTCAAGCTTTACGCCCTCACCTTTCCACTCTGCTACTTCCTATTTCTTCCCCTCTCACACACAGTCTTTCTTCCACTCTCTTTTCTATTTCCTGCATTTGTCCCCGTATCTTTTCTGAGACAACGCCCGCACTCAAGCTGATAAATCTGAAAATGTTGTTTATGTGTGAAAAATGACTTGTGGCCATATTTTCCAGGTCAGATTCGTACACGAGTCATGTGACATAATAAATGTGGATACAGATTAATTGCAACAGCGCTGGGATCGGCTATACAGACAGACATCTCCTGAAAGATAATTGTCATTATATGGTTAGCAACACGCCCTCCACCAACACAGTGCTATTTTCATTCTGAACATCCGAACACATAGGGTGAAAATTACAAGGGCCCACAAGGGCAAATGTGCTACAATGGCCCAAAACATTTCCATTAAGAGAAATGTGCCACAGAAATTATGCCTATTCAAGAACACATAAAAGGATGGAAACATACTGCAAATGGGATAAAAAGCCAAAACAAATACTTTAAAGGGACAGTTTATCTCAAAATCAAAAATACATATTTCTCCTCTTACCTGTAGTGCAATTTATCAGTCTAGATTGTTTTGGTATGAGTTGCAAAGTGATGGAGATATTGGCAGTAGAGATGTCTGCCTTCTCTCCAATATAATGGAACTAGATGGCACTCGTGGTGCTCAAAGCGCCAAAAAAAGTAAATTTGAAAAACTCAACAGCAATGTCTCTTTCAGAAATTATGATCCAGTTACTTAAGGTAATACACAGATCTTGTTGTGAGGAGCTTCATGTAGGAATTGTTTTCTTTCTATCAAACTACACCCGCAATCCATTATGACAAATAAGAAATTTGTCCCAACCTGAAACTGCTCATAACATGGTGTGTGGATTATCTTGAGTTAATGGATCATGATTTCTGAAAAGAGGCATTGCTTTTGACTTTTTCTTGTCTTCTCTTTCTTTTTTTTGCACTTTGAGCTCTAAAAAAAAGAAAATGAAAAAAAAACTGAGTGCCACACACATACGCCGAAACCAAATGCAATGTAAGAGTGCTGCATATCCAGTCAACACAGTGAAGTTCTCCAGGCCTCTGGGAGGAGCACTACATGAAACAGCTAGATTTTTGACCTGAAAGAGGGGGTAAACCAGACAAATGACTATTTTTGTTTTTAAAGTGGGAAGAGATGTAAGGTAAAATACTCTTTAATTTAGCCTTGAGGCCAAACTACATTGGTGGCGAATGTTACCGGCAGCTAGATGCAGGTCGGCACTTCTAGACGCACTGCTTCACAGCACTTTACATCACCTCCACCTAGAGGCCTTGAGAACTTCCATTGTGTTGACTTTTAATGCAGTGTTTTTCTGTTGCATTTGTTTTCTTGTTTATCTTTTTGACTCTGCTTTTTTTTTTCCCAGCATGTTTGCTATTAATGTATTTTTTTGGCTTTCCACAGCATTTTTCATTTGCAGCACGTTTACATTGTTGTATTTGTTTTGGATTCCCATATGTGTTTTTGAGTTGGCATTGTATCTGAAGCTACAGCATGTTTCTCTGAATGTAGATGTTTTGGGCCCCTGTAGAGTGTTTGTGTTTGTCGGCTGCTGCACAAAACAGAGGGAAATGCTCCAAGCTTGCAGGAACAGTGCTAGGTCTAGAGGCCAATTTGACATAGTGGCCAAACCATGGAATTGCAACTTCTGGGTCCATAACATAATGCCACTGAGCCCAAAAAGACTTTCCCACATAGACCTGCATTTTGAAACAGACATCTGACAATGACAACATCACAACAAGAAAAGAAAATGGATCGAGGCATGAGTGGAGCGGAGAAAAAGACAGAGAAAAAAAGAAAAGCTATGCTCGCGGAGAGTTAAAAGTTTGCGAAAATATCAGATTTATTTAAAAAAAGTGTTTACCCAGCGGCGACAGACCGAGCACCTCTGCAGCAAGTGCAGCTAGCAGTACGGCCTCTGCCTCAGAGAAGAGCAAACTCCTTCGCAGCCTGCTAACTACTTAAAGGTAAGGCATAATAATAATAATAAATATTAACTTAATTTGTATAGCAGCTTTCAAAACGGAGTTACAGCGCGCTTAACAATAAAAACAATTAGCACATAAAACAATAAAACATCAAATAATTTAAAAAAAGTCACAATTATTAATTACCATCAATTAAGAAAAGACCGTACGATAAATGTGAGTCTTAAGAAGAGATTTAAAAGAAGACACTGAGAGACACATTTATTTTTATACTCTAGCTGTGCAGTGCTCTTTTCATTTGGTGAAGCTATTGTAATATGCATTGTGGTTGGTGTGAGATTTATATTTCTGTTGTTATAATTTGGTTGTGCTGTATTCTGTCCAAGAGGGAGCGCCTATGGTTAATGGTGGAAGTAGGCTAAGCCTTTAGGATGAAGTTGTGTGGTGTTTGATTTCAGATTTTCGTGTTTTGGTCGACATAGAGCTAGTATTATTAACTGAGGTTATTAGTCTGGCCTTTGAACGTGCCTGAATTTATGGGGGGTCTGCTGCTGCCTTATTATCTTGTATACTGTGCATTGTTGTCTACTGTACCAGTGTGATTGTAGTGAGTTGATTGCATGGTGTGTGTTCTGAATTTCTGCATTCTCATTATATGGTTAGCTTTCGACATGCTCACATGCAAGCCACCAATCAATTTTATCATTCATAATGACTGTGTCTGTATATCTCCTCTTCTATTGTGCATGAAGGCAGTGAGTGAGTGTGTGAGTTTCTGTGGTAGTTGTGTCTCTGTGGCGCTCTGAAACGTTCCGCCAATGGTAGTGTTTTTTATGTTAGTATGTGTAAAATCATCAATCATAGTACCTAGTAATATGTGGGAGGGGGGGATATGAGACACCACGCCTGTTCTTTCACAAATAAGGAACTGATGATCTCAAATGACGTAAAAATGCATATTTTTTTGTAAAATAATATGAAAATTTTTCACTCCTGGCTTGCCGATGCGCCGCCATGAGGCCTCGGTGTCAAAAATGCCAGGGCCTCTTTTTGGTCCCAGTCCTTCACTGGTGACAACCCTATCAGTATTTGATCCATTTGGTCCTATAACATCTTGAAAGTGTAGAGAAGCTGGACGATGAAATCATTTTATCCTCATTCAAGTTAGTGGAGAGCTAAACAGGAAGTTAGCCCCAAGGCTAAGTAAAGTCTCTAGCGAGCCTGCTGTAAGGGCCAAACAATGCAGAAGCAGAGCGTAAGATCCAGGTAATTTTATACACAAGAGTCAACCATATTTTGGCTTCATGCACCACTGAGTAGCTTCCATTGGAATGAACAGCCCTGCCTTCCAACACTGTATCCAGTTCTCTTCACACGTCCATGGGATGTAGCCTCTTTCTCTGTTTCTCTCTTTGTCTGTGAAGCTCTCTCAGCCCCACTCTCTCACTCATGCCGTCCCCTCTCTGTCAAATCCAATATGTTTTGCATTTGAATCACACTGTTATTTAACATAAATCGAAGCAACTTTAATCAACAGCAAAATAAATGCATGATGCCGCTCCGTATGTAATTAGTTGGAGGTCTTTAGCTTATCTGTTTTTATAAGACCTCCAGGCTCAGTAATGGGATAATTAAAATCGATACAGTGGCATCATTGCATGTGACTTCCTCTTAGATCTGATTTTGTGGAGTCTGATAGAACACACAGCACAACACAGAGGTAAATATGGGAGGGTTGTTTTTGTTTCCCGTGCTTGTTTCTTACATTCATCTCGGCAACAATGTTTTTGTCAGTCACTTTAATTGAAAATTATGACAGTGTATTAGGGCCACTGTAATAGAAAAATAAATGAATAAATAAAAACTCAGAATTTCCATGATTAAAGTCATACATTTCTAAAATAAAAACTTGAATATTCTCTGATATTCTAACATCATTAAATTGTAAGAAAAGACTCTTGAATTCTCTGAGATAAAAAACTGAATTGTACAAGAAGAACACAATAAGGAATAGTTATTAAATCACATGTATAACCCAAAACACATATTAAAGCTGCTGGTGCAATGACAGGTTGCTGTATCTAGATCTCAAGTACTTAGCAGATGAAAATGGCTTATTAGTGCATAGATTTGCACATTTTTAGGTTAAATAAACTCACATGTGGTATTTTAACAAATGTATGTATCGATTGATTGTTGGTGTGTTGCACTTTGCTTGAGTCTGGTGTTTCACAGAGGGGACTCTGGTCTGTTCCACCTTGCTGTTCATTCACCTGTGAACGAGCAGCTAATGTGCATTGATTTATGAATCAATGGTAGTAAAATATTTGTTAATGAGGAGAATAATACAAGACTCACGCTAAGCTAATTGTAAAAGTAAATTGAAATCTGTTTGTGTCAGGCCTGTTCTCCCTCTCCCAGAGTATTCAGGCAAACGAATTCCCCGGGGACTCGCACACTCAATAACAGTTCCAGGAGGGTAACAACCAGGGATACGGCAGTTTCCCATTATCTTTATCTGTATCTGTTTCTGTATGTGTTTGACAAACTTAATTATCTGTATCCATAGCTATACTTGGAATGGACATAGTTTAAATCAGAAGTGGGTGGGTTTTAACCAGAAGTTGTTATTCTAAGCCTGAAATTGATTATGGTTGATCAATTGATCATAAGAGATTGCACAGCTACCCCAATTAAGCATTTTCCTTGATAACTAGTATGGATATTAACATACCTTAGATACCTCAACATACCTTAATATACCTTTGGGTCTAATCTGATATGAACTTCAGCTTATTACATTTTATTATTGTATCGTAACATGAAGTGCGACCACCCATTCTCATTCCCAAGTTGTGAAATACTGCCACTTTGTCAGTGATTTTGGCATCAGACACCGACGTAAAGGCACCTTTCACTGTGGTATGATACGCTGCCAGTAACAACCGTGGTATCATATGTTGGAGGATGGCGTCAGTTTATAATGCCATTGGATTGATTCAGTTTGAAATGCTGCCAGCAGCAACGTAATATAAGGAGCTGGAAAGGCCATATAAGGTGGACAGAAGGGGAGGTGCATGAGTCAAACAAACCCTGAACTTTCACCTGGGAGCCCAGTGTTCACTTCCTCTTCCATTCTAACCATTTGCTTTTGTTGCACACGGAAAAAAGTATCAATACGGGGGTTTTACCGATTTTAAGAAAAGACTGTATGCATGTAACAAGCAAAAACTGACACACCATCCCGAAACATCAACAACAGTTGTAGGAGGATATTAAGCGCATCGTATGTAGATGTGAAAGTCCACCTTGCAAAATGAAGCGATGTGGTTCCTTGATGTATTAAAAAAAAGGGACTTTGATTTATGGAATTTGCAAATTTTATGACTTTATAATCTCACTGAATATCTGAGTTTTTATCTCGAAAATGAACATCTTTAAAATAAAATTAAAAAATATATATACTTTTCAGAATAGTGCTGCCCTCTTCTGGCCCCATATTGTCATAATGTGCCCTACAATGGCACTACTCGCAAATCTGCCAGGGATCTGGGGTATTTATGATTATTATTACATTTGGTAATAATTAATTTGGTCAATGGTGTGGGGATATCCCCCAAAATATATAGGCCTATTATAATTACCGCCATGACTGTTTTACACTAAATGACTTAGTGAAAACCTGTCAAAACCATATAATCCCAAGAGACAATGGTGGGTGCAGCATGTGCAGGCTGTATTCACACAGCACTGTATTTTGCTGCTATGCAGTAAAAGCCATCCAAGAAAAATAAGCCTTGCTATCAGCTTGACAATCATACATTTTTGAGTTTATCCAATGGATTTTGAATGGGTGTGACTGATACAGAATAAGACAAATTTTATCTCAATCCCCAGAGAAGCATGACATTTGCTGAAATTTAAATATAAAAATCAGCATATAAGGTTCTTGTTGGACAGCAGCTACAGTATGCACTGCATTAGATTAGACTGAGGAGTTTTTCAACCAGCGTGTGGAACTACTTGTATGATAATGGGCGTATCTGGCAGTGTTACGACTTCATTTCCTCCACCTGTGATCCATGACAGCGACGTTTTCTCTCTGCCCCGTTTTATGCTCACCCCATCATACGTTTTTACACCATCAATTACATCCCACTTCTCTTTCTCTCATTCTCTCCTTCCCCACCACATTGTCTGATTCATGGAGTGGATTGATATTCTGACAGACCGGCCCTGTGATGTGCTCTGCACCATGTCCTCCCTTTCGAAGCCCAGTTTTCATGAGCCAAACCCACCAGAAGGACCGCAGGACTCATTGGTTTTATAACTCACACGTGTTACACAATCAGGTGCTAGAGGTGCGTTTCGGGGTGAGAGATCGAGGTTGAAATGCTGTACATCTGCCTCCTCTTTTTTGCCCTAGATTACAATATCAGCATGGTCGAATGGGAATAACCACACAACACTGAAAGAAACACTGACACAGAGAAAAAAGAAGCAAGGCTGTGCTTTTCAGACGATGCTGTCTCATTAACTCAAGAGTTCCAGGATCAAGGCTTTTCTGAAAACCATTAACCATTGTCATTTTTGTTAACAACTATTACCTAAGAGCATAATGCTTCAACAACATTGTGGCTCTCTGCTTTTACCCGTGTTTAGGTTGAAAAACCCTTTTAAGTGAGCAGATGCAAGAGACTGAAAAGAAAATGAATGGAAAACACAAACGAATAATGCAAAATTAAATGGGAGTTCAGTTTTGTAAATGTACAAAAGTGTGTAGTGAAGGTCACCATCTGCCAGATCTAATTGACTTTAAACTGTACAACTGTTTACCTCTAACAAAGGAAACTAAAATGTTGGGTTTGCTTGTATAGATGTGCCTTTGTCTGTTTTGAGGTAACTTTAAAATGAGATGCTTGTTTTCAGCCATCATAAGTACATCTTCTAATTGTTTTGGTTTTATATTTCAACTTGTTTATGCCAGCACTGAGTTTATCCTTTTGAAGTATTCTGCAAAACTAAACACAGTGGTAGTTTCACAAGTGGAATAGGAAGTTAAAGGCTCCATCAAATGTTATTAACTCTGGGGTCTGGGTTGTATGGGGAGCTCCCCGCGGTGCGGCACCCGGCGGGCGTATTTCTGCCTTGATGGTGCGCCGCGACTGGCGCACTAGTCAACTTTTAGTCATTGTGTTTTCTATATGTATTTATCTTTAAACTAATCCGGTTAGGCTGATACATATATTAGAAATTCATATCAAGGTGACAGGTTGTATAAACATTTCATTCAGACATTTTTTTCTACAACCACAAAACAGTTCTACACACATACTGTCATTTCTCCAGCAGTGTCAGGTTTAAGGACTGATTTATGAGCGCACACTTACTGATCATCATTTGAAAAGCTCAACATCTCTCTATGCTCTCAAAGACACCACAAATCTAAAACAACTGGGATTTGTACCCAGTTTCATTGTAAACTCTGACTTATCAATCTCATTATTAAGAAGCAAAAAAATAATTTAGTAAAAGCCTGTTTTTTTTTCCAAATATGCAGCAGGTTAGTCTGGAGGTTTAAACTTATGTGCCCTCAAGGGAGGTGATTAAAACTAAGCTTTCAGCAGTCAAAGACAACTGCTCTGAGTTTGGAGTATTAACTTACAGCACAGCTACACCCACAGATAACTGAGCCTCCTTCCTGCCTGTCAAACAGCATCAACCCACAGATCTTCTATTGACAGTCCTGACTGTGTAGAGTCCTGTAGAGTTCAACTATGGTGGCTGCTTGCTCCGCTGCCGTTTAGCTGCTAACAAGCGGAGCTAACTGCAACTACACAGATCCACTCAACAGCTCCACCGTCCACAGTCAGACTGCTTATTTATGGCTGAGTTACAGCTCACAACTCTGCTCAGTGCAGAGGATGAGGCTAACAGCACCTAATCGTGCTACAACAGATGCTGGTTTAGCAGCGACAGGCAAGTGCAAACAAGACCCAAAAATATTCAGAGATTTATTTCAAGTGCAACTCAGTCTGCACAATATGCATAGTAGGGGGTCCCTGATCCATATTGTCTTTGAGCTTAAGGGTCCTTGGCCTGAAAAATGCTGAAGACACATGGTCTATCCTATTTATGGTGCCTGTTGTTATTTACCATATTGAAGACATAAATTTATCAGTTATCAAACAATTTAATTTTATGGACTGATAATTAATTAATCAGTTATACTATTTTTTTCTGTCCTTACTTATTTGCTTTGTGATTATTTTTTTCTCATATGGTCTGTAACTACAGTACACTTTGTTTTAACATTTCTTTTTTAAAAAAAAGCAATTAAAAAAATAAATAAATAAAACAAACAATCCATCGCCTGGTGGAATACAGGGAAACATTGAAAAAAAGTAAAGCTGCACTGACAATGGTTTATTAAAAGAGACCAGGGTATAAGTTTTGATTTTCTTTTCACTGTTACCCTGTTGACCTACCATTACATGCTGTGTCTTTTGTTTTTTTGTTTTTGTTGCTTTCATTTTTTTGCCTTCATTAAATTCCTTTGAAAAAAGTGTCTCCGTGGTAGCCTTACAAGGTTGAATTGAGGGTTTAACTCTCTGTGATGCAAAGTGGGTGGCTAGTACTATTGATCCAACTGTACAGCATTACATTTAAGTGATCAGATGTAAATAATTTTATATCTAAAATACAGCTTACCAATTCTGCCATGGGATTATTTATTTCCACAATTTATTTGCTTTTATAAAGGCTTCAGGCTGTTATTTAATCAACCACTCTGCCCACTATTCCCTAAAATAAATAGAGTAAATCTGTTAAATTTTATATTATTAATGTAAAAGACTGTGTGTGTGTGTGTGTGTGTGTGTGTGTGTGCGTGTGTGTGTGTGTGTGTGTGACAGAAATATACTAAATAAATAATCTTTTTTCTTTTAACAAAGGGTGTCTGTTGTAACAACATGAGCAAACACAAATGAACAAACAGACACTACAGAAAAGACAGAATCGAAGGTCATGGCGATGACTTAACACAAAGTGACAGCTGAAGATAACCCTGGAGAATTACTGTATATGACGAGAACGACACATCAGGGGATCTGAAAAACAAACACTCTCATTACAACACACAAAGAAAACAATACACCAGGCACTACAGCAAAATCTCAACTGACATCTTCCATTTGGTTTTCATCAACGGCTGATTGTAAAACTGAAAACAAATTGGAAACAACAATGAAATGACATCATGAAATCAACTGCATTTAGGATACTCTTGGTTCAGCTCCACTAATGCTCTGGTACAGTATGTGCTTATTATATTTGACTGAGTCTTGCTGCAATTGTCAAGAGGACTGACATTTGTCTGAACCCAATGACAGAGCATCTGAACAACAAAGATGCAGAAAGACATCAGAGACAAACAACAGATAGAGTAAACAACCATTTGCAGTGTTCTGTCTCGCTCACCAGACCTTTCTCAAGAAAAGAAAGGTCTGGCTGTGCCAACTCTCACTTTAAGATTGGAGAAAAAAAATGCCCCGGCTTTTTTTATTTCTTTCAACCAATCACAATCATTCTGGCCGGTGCCACAGCAACGGTGCGCTTGCAAAAATATTGCCATTGGGAAACAGGTTTTGGTGTAACACGCCCACAAAAATATCGCCTACAGGACGCGAACCATGGCAGAAAAATGGCTACATCCCCGCAAGATCAAACACCGCAAAAGTTAGCAAAGGACGTGTTGAAAACTGCTACCAGAGGTGGTTGGGCGGGACTTCAGCGGGTGGCTCGTTCCGCCCAATGAGAGGCTGATCTATGTAGCGAACTTCCGCCCACTCAGACTAGTGTTCTGTTGAACAAAAGATTAACCATTCTAATGCAGGCAAAGAGAAGGGTTCTCTGAAGTAATCTTAGTGTTGATGATAGCTCATCTTCAGTTATAAATCTGTAGCCTATGTAAACCTTCACTGAGTCTCCTCCTCTCAGCAGCCTCATACCATGTGGACTAAATGATTCAACAAAACAGGGCTGTCTGTATTTGTTCTAGATTGTTGTTCTATGAGGATATTATGACAATATTAAAATGTAAAATAATACAGTTCATGAAGTGTCTGGTAACCCTTTGACATAATTCAACTGAGGCAGAAACCCCTTACATAGGCCGGAGTCAGGTTAAGTGGGACACTTTTTGGTAGATTACCATGACAACCACCTAAAACTCTGAAGACTAACTTAGGTGTTACTTTTACGGATGCAATATAACATCAGCACATCATCAGTATCAGCAGATATTGGCTTTAAGATGAACTATTAGAATTGGCTAACATGCTTTTTCATATTTTGCACAATGAATGAACATCATATACATTGAAAAGCATTATTTCATGTTTCATCATGATAAAAGTATGCATGCGTAATATGACTTTAATTCCACTACAGAAGAGACTTGATGATCGCTAAAATAAGGTGGATTATTGGTCAAATAAGTTTCCTATTGGCTTATCCAACACATTCTCACTCCACCCTCGTCACCTATTGATGTTTTGGTCATGGACTTATCACGCCCACATACGACGTGCAAGGTACCCTATATACGTTGGTTGTTGACTTTCTGGGACACCATCTCAACTTCTGCCTGTTACATGCATTGTCTTCTTTCAAGATACACTTACACAGAACAACAATGCAAATTAACGTTGTCTTTTTTTCCTTCAGCAACAAGCACACATGGTTGGGTTTAGGCAACCAAAGCACGTCGTTAGGTGGAGGAAAAAAGAACAGGGTCTGGCTGTAGAATCCCAGGGGACGCAAACTCCACTCTCTCGGGGGAAAGTCGATGTTGGTTGGACCCATCCACCACCCCTCCTGCCTGCCTCCCTTGGACTTTCACTGCCTTAACTTTCGTTCTTGTCATGCCACGTTTCCCCCTGATGCTGCCAGGTGCATTTAAACTATAACGGCAGCAAGCCACGTATCATGCCGATGTTAAAGGACACCTTTTTTTGTTGGTTTCTGATGCCGCAAGTCACCATCAGCGGCAAATGGAAAGCGATGACTCTGGAGTGAGACGGTGCTCGCATAACAAATATCGTCAAAAACCCCACTATTGTTCATCCCTGGCCACTTTTATGACATTTTATGGTTTTCTGATATATTTTTACAAAGAAAATATGTTGACAAAAAAAAAAAATTAAAAAGCTTTAAATGTTTAAAACATCAAATACCCCTGCCTCACTCTGATGACATGTTCAGGTAAAATGGGAGAGTCATTTTTGTTTGTTTTAATGGTTTAATGTGTTCATTTGTTTAGTCATTAAATCGTGAATGTAACCTGTGGCTATTCATTAAGAAAATGTCCAACTTTCCTTCCATACTTTCTTTGTTCTTTACTGCCTGTTACCTTGGTGCCATATTGTCTACATTCGACATGCCTGCATGTGCAATTATGGCTAATTCTGGACGATTGTGGCTTACGTGGACTCACTGCATTATCTCTAATATTCTTAAATTGATATAAATGCAGAGACTTTCTGTAATATGTGGATTTTATGGCACCTGGTAGCTGAAAAACCTTCCATTTAAGAAAAATGCTCAATTTTAGCTTAGATTTTTGTCCAATTTTACCTGAATACATGAAGTTCTCACTCAAAACCACCTCCCATAAAAAGTAAATGACTTTCCTTGGAAATTCTGGGACAAGTTATTTTTTGACCCTTTGCGCTGCGCATACTATTTGTCCCCCATCAATAAAAATGATTGTTTCATATAACAGACACATGCAATTAAATGCTTGGCGACTGGCTGCTAATATTTAAAGAGCCCAAGATTTAAATTTACCTGACTTCATCTTAGATTGCCTTTCTTTATGTGTTTGTGTGTTCATCTTTATGGTATAAATCTTTGTAAGTATGGAGGTGTGTTAGGAACTGATCTTCAATGTGCATTCCTCTGAGGGGAAAGTATTGTGTTAGTGTTTAAAACAATGTAGTTTTTAGAATGGCAGGGAAATGATAGACAGACAATACTTACTATAAAGTAGTCAATCAGATCTTAGACATCCTATATTTAATATAATATACACCTCAAATGGAAATTGGTAAGTAAGTCAGTCCACTCAATAAACAGTGAACACACTCGGGTATCTATCCCTGATGTCGTTGTGGTTTGTAATTCCCCTCAGGAAAAGGCAAAATGCTTTGTTATAGTCACGGATGTGGGCCAATGGAGGCAAAATCCATTTAGTTCCTGCTAACAGACACACACACATACATATATTCCCACACATGGACACTGTACAGTATGCACACTCACATACAGCCTCAGGGTGTCTGGTCCATTAGGGTGTTTGAGCTTTGGGTCTACACTGACGTGCACTGTGCACCAGCATGTGGGTGTGTTCTTAGTTTGACTTTAGGACCTTCAGAGTGAGTAGATTTAATCCCCTGATATATCTTTGAAGTTTTGTGGTTTGCACATAAAATTCTTTATATCCTTCATCTTTTGCCTTTTTGTGTTTTGGGACTCCGGTGCAACATTTGTCATGACTTCACGCTGTCCATTAAAAGGACAGGGGACAGTCATATCATACAGTGGAGAGATACAGGGAGCAGTTCGCATAATTACTTGGGGTGTTGCTTCAATTCAAGCAAAGCCTAAAGTGACTTAACTGGTGCATGTTAAAGGAAGCATTTAAAAAAAAAAGATGGCTGAATGGGGGCACAGAAAAATATATGACTACAATATAATCACAAAGTAAGACTAAATAAAAGTCGAATGACATGTTCATTACACAATAAAGCAAAGAGTATTTATGCAATAAATCCAGATATGAGCAACTGGAGCTGCACTCTTTCCTGGCTCTTAAGCTTTCTCATATTCCTGAGGAGCAAAGCTCCTTCTTTAAAAAATATTTCATTGTGAAATCTATCTTGTACCAATTTAACAAACAGAAGAGACAGTTTAAGATGCTTCATTTAACAGGCCTCGCACTAGCTGCACCAACTGCTTACCCTGCAGAAAGCCGATAGCTTAACCCTGCTATTGTTACATGAGCTTTGTGCCCTGTTAGCTAATGTTAGATTGCAGGTTGCTTCCCCCACTTGATGCTGTTATCTCCCTGCCCTGGTAGCTTATCTTGATTTGCTAGTACACCCTGTCTGCTTGTGTTGTTTGCATTCCTTGGTAGCCAACATGCACAAAATGGTGAGCCAAAGTGGGAAGAAAAGATTCCTCTATCACCCTGATATGATGCTTTCCCACCCAAGTTCACCCATAGATGCCAAAGCTTGATTGAAAAATCCCCTCAAGAAAAAATAGTTTTCATGGTGTAAATCAGTGATTCCCATCCAGGGGTACTTGTACCCCAGGGGAACTTCTGCAGTTGCAAGGGAGTATGTGGAAAAAAATGTGGAGTAGCTCAGACAAAAGTAAAAGAATAAAAGCTAAAAGTAATGTGATGTACGCTTCCTATAAGATTGTAACTGCAAACTATGTTCTTTTTTCCTTAACCACGTGCTTTTGTTGCCTAAACCCAACCACATGCATGTGTTGGCTGAACGTAACCATGTGTGTTTGTTGTTTAAGGTTGTTGAAGGTTTCTTTTGAAAGAGACTGTATGCAAACTGTACATTTCTTGTAAAAAGGGAAGTGTATTTTAAAATCAATTAAAAGACAATGCATGTAACAGGCAGAACTTGACAAGGCGTCCCAGGACGTCACCAAACAACACACCCACGGTACCCTGCATGTCATATGCTGACACGGAAAGTCCATGACCAGTCATCAATATGTGATGAGGTCAGAGCGAGAACGTGTTTTGTAAGGCTCTTGTCATGTGTTGTCAAAAACCAGGTACAATTAGGAGTAACAATGGCGAGCACTGTAGACAAGATAGACGCTGCTAGGCTGTCAATATTGCCTGACATCATATCTTACCAAGCTCTGCTCAACCCTAAAACCCCAACTAAACAGGTACATTGGCATCACTACGCATCAGACTGGGCCTGCTCCGTTTCAGTGCACTAGTGCACTGCTTACCACACAGCAGCAAGGGCCAGAAAGGCTGTTTAAATGGAGTGTAATCTGTAAATCTGTTTGTTTACAGGGCAAAAGCCATGGTCGTTTTCCCAGCTGACAATCGATTGCCTGCATGGACAGTAACATTCACAATATGATTTTATGTAAGCCTAGATGACATTCATCAGTTCTCTGTCTTATCAAGCTCCAGTAACTGTCACACACCATAGGTGTGAACAGACATGATTATGGTGCAGACCCACAGCAAACTTAATATGACACATTTGGATTAATTTTCACGAGAAATCCTTTTCATTCTTTTCATCAGTGGCCCCGTATGGACTGAATAATTTAAGGTCTTCCCCGGTGCTCATTGTTTCAGTTGATTGATGCCGGTTTTGATTGAATTGTGGAGAATCTAAGAGAGCTAACAATGTGTAGCATGTCCATATTGACCAATGTAAAACATTTATAAATGTATGTGTGATCTAAGCAGCTATCTAACATTAGCTCAAGTGGGTAGCCAACGACCTTGTTTTAAACATCCAAATAACTTTGATAAAAATGAAATATTTGGCAAACAGACCAGGCCTCTAATTGAGACAGGCCTATATTTGTCAAAATGTGGAGCCACACTGGGATAGTAAAAGGGACAGGGCATTTAATTCAAGTTTTACAGTAAGTGATTTTTGATAGCAGAGACATGTAGATAGTTTGCCAGAAAATATCAAATATACAAGTGGTAATCTCTGAGTAAAACGATGTAAAGTGAAAAATGTGACAACTACTGCTTGAGTTCAATCTGGCAGGGTTGTGGGGGTATTCAGAAAAAAAAAAAAAAATCACTGGCAAAAATCACCCAATCATGAATGGAAACACTCAACATTGTCAAATTCAGTTTTTTCCGACATGTAGCTGCCACAAGCATAGCACTTAGACAGAGCTTTAATCCTGAATAGAAAGCTATTGTCACAAATCAGAGTTTGTAAGACACAGATACAGATTTTCCTCACACCACTTTAGATGGATGTTTAGAAGCAGCACTTTGAATGATGAAGTCCTTCGCATCTCAAACATACATGTTCAACCCCCATTACCACAGCAGTAAAACCTTTTGTCAGTCTTTTTGTCTTTTATCTAAATTATACTTCTGTGTGTGTGTGTGTGTGTGTGTGTGTCAATGTGCATAATGTTTTCATTGCTCATCAAGCACTTACTAAGATGTACAATAAATTATTTCTAATTTAAGGTGTTAAGTCTGCAACTTACTATCGATGATAATTAAGTTTTAATGACTTTAATCTGTCTTTTTTAACAGTTACAACTTTGAATAAATTGCACACCTGCTCAGACTAAGTTTATGTAAATGGATATATATATATATGTATATATCTTTGAAGATGTTTTAAAGGTGAGATGGCTCATGTGAAATTAATGCACAGCTGACACAGAGGCCAACTAGTGGTTAAGGAGTAACAGTTGGAAAGGCCTCTGCTAATTGTGTTTCAAGTATTTCTATTGCTAATGTATTGCCACGTTGTCATCACAATCAGAGTGGGAGTTAATTTCAACTAATGGGCCCTATTTTCCTGGAGTGGACAAGGCAATCAGAATACAAAATGTACTGCTATTCTTATGTGGCACCCTCACCTGACACAGCTGCTAATGATCACTGCACTGTTATATTCATGACAGCGAGCATCTGAACTGGGATAAATCCATAAAAACAGGTTGCCGGGAAGATAGATGTTTCTGTCAATGTTTACTGTGTCCTCTGATGTGCCATCAAATACACTGGCAGATGCTAGAGCAGACTGCAAAGCGAGCACTGTCACAGCGACAGCACCGTGGAACTAGCAGTGCCTCACAAGGGCAATAAGCTTTAAACTAGATGTATGTCAGTTCAGTGACACAACCTTATGTTAGGAGGATATGCATCTTAAATATTTAACAATTAAATAAGCTTTGAAAAGAAAAAAAATGGTCAAGGTACATTACATTTCCCCACAGTTTGCTGAGTGATAATGCATTATTAATGAATTCCAGGGAAATCTGTCTCCCTGTTTGTTTTTATGGGGGAAATATGACACTGAAAGTAAATATGAAAGGAATACACTGGATATGTACTGGTAAGTGTAAGGCGTGCTGTTATTTCATGTTATAAATATTAAAGGTGGGTGAACAGAGTTAAAACGTGTTGTTGTTGTGCAGTTAAATGAAAGTGTGTCACAACACCCACTACCTGTTTCTGAGGGGTTCACAAGTAGAGCACTTAAATGCTGCCTTAAACACTGTACACTGTTAAGTGGATGTTCAGTTTCAAATAATAAATTGTCCACATGGGAGCACTTAAAAATCGACGACATTGTATTCGCATCAATAATGGAGATTCTGTGTGATTTCTCGTTTCTCAAGTGTTTATGACAATTATGGTGATTCAAAAACAGAGAGTGTTCCTTAGCCTGAGAAAAGAGTCATGGCTGTGATAACCTAGAATATATTTGTGAGTGGAAAAATAAATAAAACTCAAGCAAACACAATTATGGCTTCAAGCAATAGTTTCACAAAAAACAGATGTAATATGTTTTGGTACATTGTGTGCCAAAGCCCATTGTGAAGTAGCAAAGATTTCTTTTACCACTGGAAAAAAAAAAAAAAAAAAAATCCACATTTTTGTAACACCAATTGTGAATAGAAATCCATCTGGCCCAACACCACTACCAAGTGTTGTATGTGTCAAGGCAATTGCCGTGCCACGAACATGTGCAAAACTTCAGCAGACCTTGGGAAGAGTGCTCATTCAAAACACAAGGCTGTCGTTTTTAGCAGAAAATAATGTGTGAGGACACCAGGTTTAATGCCTGTCTATATCAGTTTGAGTACCTCCGTGACTCAAAAGGAAATTGGAACAATACTGACGAAAACAAGCATCGATCTTCCAATAAATATCATCCCTGAGTCATGCTGGAGAGCAACACATATTAATTGCTACTCTGCTCGACATAAAAACAAGGAAGAAACCAATCCGGCATGGAGGGATTCTGGATTTAGAGGTTTCAGATATATATCTGGTGTATATCCAGCATATAAATAATAAACGTACTGAGCAGATTTCTCCTATCCAGGTAGGTCAGAGATTGAGACTGACCAGAGAGTTGTTTTTGTCCCGGTGGGTTGGGAAAAACTCCCAGTAACAGACCATCACACAGCTGCAGACGCCTGAGGCAAACCTTTCCTCCTCACCCCCGGACCTCCACACTTCAAAACTAGGGCAAAACTTTCTACACAGCCACAGATCCATCAGATATGACAGAGTGAGGACAACATTGAGCTTCCTTATCTTTTTCTCTTTGCAACATACAAAGAATATTGGTGCAACCATGGGTGCTGGAGAGATTTTTTTGTGTGTGTATGTGTGCACTGGTTTCCAGGCTGTGCGGCGAAGGCACAAAGTCGCCTAGGGTGGGTCTGGGGGCTTGCCCCAGGTAATTTTTTTTTTTTTTTTTTTTTTAAGTAGTGCAAATTGATTCATTCAGGCTATGGTTTTTATGCCTGGTAGAGGCACCGATTTATGCATAAAAGAAAAGGAAAAGCAAACATTTAATCTTCAAAAATCATGCCACTGGTGATGGAGTTGACCTTTAGGCTATTCCTTTTCATAATTTGACAGAGGAACAGGGATGGGTATCTTTAAGATCAATACTACTACTCATTTGGTTCCTTATCATTACTCTTTCTTTATTATTAAATGATTGAGTTTTTAAAAATATAGTTTTACAAAGAGTAAATTAAGAAAAGGGTTAGAACAACTATTTTTAACATAAGTAAATGATGTTTCTATAGCAACAGTAATGTTTACAGCAGCAGAATCACTATATCAACTAAAGCTAATAATATCTCACTGACGTCAAATTCTGAGTGACGAGTAGAACATAACTCAGTATCAGTCATTTGTCTTTTCCTCCTCCGTCCACTATAGATGTGATTCACTACCTGCAGGCAAGCTAGACAGTGAAGGGTAATTTATAGTTAGTATAACTCACAGCATTCACAGACAAAGCACTTGTCTTTTACTGGACACATTTTCCCCACAGAAACAACATGCTAATGTGATTAGCACAAGCCTATGGCATATTCATTAGCCTAGCAGCTAGCAGACTTCTCGACTCATATGAAGCCAGGGACAACAGCAACATTTAATAAAGGTAGCCTAAATTCGGCTCAATTACAATTGACAAGGTTCACCGACAAACAATTGTCTTATACTAAAATACAAATACAACATGCTAACGTTATTAGCACAAGCCTATGACATTTTACATTGTATGAATCATAAATCACATACAAGACTTATTTTTGTGGAGGCTTTATTGACTTCAAAATTAATTTTAGCAAATGGTGTGCTGGGTTGAGTTGAATCCCAAAGAGACCAAAACCACCCCCTATTAAAAGTGAAAAAAAAGATTACTAGAGCTTCAGTGGGCAGCAACTGAACGACGAAGCAGTCGGCGAGGCCCTGCCACAGGGACAGCATTCCCCAGCACCAACGAATCTGCTCCCCCTAATTGAGAAACTGTAAACTGCATGTAAGATAAGACTTTTTTCAAAGAACTATCTAAACTTGCTGAACTCAGGCCAGTTTAATTTTTTTAAGCCCCTATTGCTTTTAGCCTGGATTTAATAGTCATTTATTGATAAATTATTGTAAACTTTAACCTATTTTAAGTCATCATCATCCCTCCTTGGGTATCCAGTTTGCTCTCCACCTGACTAAAGAATCTCTTAATTGAAAATGTTTTAACCCTCCACTTACATAGCAGTGGTTGAGCTGGCCTCAACTTTTTTCAGTGGTCCAATGATGAAGTGAAGCGTCAACCACTCACGTTCTAGCTGTGGCACCGTGTTATATAGATTAGCAGTGTTGGGCAGTAACACGGACGCCGTTACTTTTGGCAGTAACTAATACTCTAACATGTTAGTTTTTAAATTCAGTAGCTCAGTTACTCAGGCAAGCGGCTGAGGAAGGGGGCGGAGTGACGACTGTCCCTCGATGCGGGGAGAGGGGAGAGGGCTTCAACGGAGGTCGGCCTCTTTGCCCCGTCCCTCTCCTCCACACTTAGACTTATTTTCATTGTGCCGATGGTGGCTTGGAACCCCCCCCCCCCCCAACTGTGTCACATGGGCAGAAGGGAAGGCGGCCGGAGCTCAGCCGGTCCCCTTCTCCACACTTTAAATTTATTTTATCCTACTTGGTTCTATTTCTCCCTCTCTGGGAGCCTGGGCTCACCGCGCAGCAGCCCACCGCATCCATCCACCCCTCCCTCCTTCGCGGCCCCGCACATATACCCCAGAGGCTCGGCTCTCTCTCACCGCGCAGCAGCCCTCCACATCCCTCCCTCGCCACCCCGCACATGTACTCCCGAGCCTCGGCGCCTCTCCTTGACCAACTAACCTAAATACTATAAACACACTACTAACTGTAAACCTACACTAAAATACACTATGCTAACAATACAATTCAACAAATTACTAGCTATTCTCTCTGCTCTGCTACTCTCTCTGCTCTGATCCAACCTATTCGCTATCAGTTTGATAACTGCGGACAGAATGGTTTTATAGTAAGGGGAGGAGTAAAGGGAGGAGGGCAGGTTTAGCGTGGACGGTTAGTGACGTCATTCGCCCCGAAAAAGAGTCATTAGCCTCCAATGTAATGTAATGTAAATTCAAATGTAGTAACCAGGTTTCAAGCTGTAGAGGGCACTCCACACCACATTTTTAAAATAAAAAGTAGATTTTCAACAGTTTGCACTAAACTGTCAAGATTTTGAGCAGGATCAGTCAGTAACACCACTTCACTACCAGAAACAATGATTATCAGCTGAAAAAAATGGTTTTAGGGTTTAGTTACTCTTTACTGAAACACGTCTCTCACCATCTCTGAAGTCACCGTCGACCTGCTGGCCTCACCGCAGTGCTGTACATTAAGTGGTAGTGCTTCTGTAGATTTAACCCCAACCCAATGGGTAGATTAACCCATTACTTTTTGGTTTAAGTAAGTTACTAACTGAATTACTTTTTTAAATTACACAACTAGTAAGGGGGTCTAGTTACTATTTTTCAGTAACTAGCACAACACTGTAGATTAGTTAGTTGACACTATACTAGCTTTTCAGTGTACTGCCCTGCCCGTGGCAGCGTAAGTACATTATCAACACTTCAGTGGAGACTCTGCGATAATGTAGCTTGTTATGCTGTTGGATAGTTGCACACAGTTTGAACACAGCATGTGGAGCACAGTTGGACGAGCTTAGCTGCCACCAAGCGTGAAAATAAATTAGACCAAAATGTTAAAAGGTAACATTATCAGTAAAAGAATCCATAAGGCCAGCCAAGGGTTATGAGTCATGCCTTGCCATATGAAGGTAATAAAATAATAATGCAGGGGCTCCATAATCTGAATCAAAATGACAATTACTTTTAACTCTTCATAATAAAAGCCCCAGGCATGCACACAGCACCACTTTGAATGTGCATAATATGAAGGAATTTTTTGTTTTACATAAGAATATAATACGTGACTGACACACGTACAATTATTTTTTGTTTTGGGGTAAAAACGAAAAAACTTTGATGGAACAAATAATTCCCTTTTGATAAACATCTCTGCAGATGAAGCTCTTGCACCAGGAGCAAGAGGCTCAGAAGTATTCAGAAACTGATGAACACATTGATAGATTTAGCCTTTTCACTGGTTTTCTTCACAGTAATAAAAATATAAAGTAACACCTACTTTGTGAATTTGATGCAACTTTACAACAGGCTTGCACTTTTACAGTCTAGGTACAGGACTGCAATAGAGCAAACCCGAACATAATTATCAACAGCTGTTACAACGTTGTCTTATAATGTATCTGGTGATGAGGTGATCATTTTTCATACATCATCAGTTTTCATTTCCCTGCTTTCTGTCATTGATTGATATGACACTGTAGTGATTAAACCTATTCATGATATTCTTACTGTGAAAATGAATTACAGTAAAAATCTGTTCTTATTTTCATATCAGTTGGCAACAACAACAAATACTAAACAAATGAATGGCTTCACCTGATGCCCTCACTTCTCATTTTGTTGTTCGGCACTTTAAAACTCTTATAGGAATTCATAAATAAAATATCATGGCTGTTAATACAGGCTGAAGCATGCATTTTTTTAATAATTTGCTGTTTTATCATTAATCAATTAGCATGGCTAATGTGACAAAAAGAAGAAATGCGACATCTTAATCTATAAAAAAATATGGACATCTAAAGAATATGACCTGTGTATTTTATACACTTTTGTTATTGCTATATTACTATGAAAAAATGTACAACAATAATGACTTGGTCCTACTAGTTTTTCAAAATAAAGCAGCAGCTACACAAGTGTTTGTCCAAAAATACAGTGAGCTACACCTTTGCATCAGGTGACATGTTCCTCAGTACTGCAAACACATATACTGTAGTTTACTTCGACTCAATCCCACATACTCTGCCCTGATGCCAAAAATACTCACAAGCTCACCAAATGTGTATCAATCCAGTCCCCAATATATTAACTATTTACTCCAGAGTAAATAACATTTGTGAACAACTACAGTGCCCAGCTGTTTTAGGAAATTACTGAGCACGTTAAAAAAAAAAAAGTCACATTTGTGACGTTTATATCTGTATTTAGATCATCACAAAGCACTAAGAGGCTAAGCACTACCACAGACCAGATGGGGAAGACAGATAGTATTGAGAGACAGATTAAAACATTAATGGTTTTGGTCTATTCATTGGTTTTCTTCACAATAATAAAAATGTAGAATAACACCACCAAGGAATCCTGAAAAAATCTATAGGGGAATTATGTCATCCATGTGCACTTGCACATGCATATATGCATGTATAGATATTGCATTTTAGTCAAAAAGCATTTATTTTTTACCTCAGGCACTACAGAGCATGTAAATAACACTGCACCAGGAAACGATAAGAAATAAGTGCTGAAAAACATAGCACAGGCACATAAGCAATACAATCATATGTCAATTCCTTCTGCAAAAATGCAAGTCTTCTAGAAACCAATATTGCATGTGGCTGACTGTGGGAGGTAGCGTGGAGGCAAAGAGTCTATGTTAGGAAATATCCAGAGGTCCAGAGCTGGATGGATGGAGAGAGCGAGAAGGGCAGCTGTGAGAGATGAGGTCTGAGACTTAGTCAGGAGTGGAGGCATGCGGTGCCTTGTAGGTGAGGAGCATGACTTTGTAGGTGATTCTGTGAAATGCAGGGAGCCAGTGGAGGTCTCAGTGCAATGGAGAGATTCATCAGTACAGTAAAATAGTTACTTCAATACATAACAGCTACGTTTTACAAAAGGTCATCGTAACAGGTTTTTATAAATGATTTAAGGGTCAAACCTTGTGTGTATTTAGTCTGAAATACTCTATGGAGTACTACGAAGACAGGATGTGAATGTACAGCCACGCTTTGAACACTGAACAATTACGTTATAGCACAGATGGGTCAAGAGCATTATGCAGCGTAGACGCACAGTATGACTTAACGTCATCGCACTTTCCCGTTTAAAAGCTTCTATTTACCTAAAGATAATTAATGTTATTTTTATCAATTCAGAAAGTATTATGCAATGCAGCCATTTTTCCGGTCCCTCTCATAGCCAGAGACAAGACACGGACTTTAATGTGCTGTATTTATCAGTTGTGTAACACAGATGTATGACACCACTCTATAGAGAATGAATACAGCATGAGAAAAGATGAGTGTGATGGAGGCCAGTATGTTTCTCAATGTAAGTATTATAAGTATGTGGAGGTAGCATAGCAACCTTTCAATTACATTCATGCAATAACAATTTATTTTCCCAGTTATGTTTTCATTAGAAATGTAATTGCTGCCTAGAATATCTTCACAGGCAACATCATTTCCAGTCAAGGAGGTGCCTTATTTTTGTAGGGCATAAAAGCACATGACTTTGACACCAGAGACCGAGATTCGCGTGCTGAGTCCTGCATGTGGTTAAGTTTAAGAAATGCATTTTGATTAAGGTTAGGGAACAATTATATGAAGAAATATGTAAGTGTAATTTCTTGGCAAGGCTGAGATAAAAGTCTAGCTTGTTTTCCAAATGTTAAAGAAGAGATGGGTTTCAACAAAGCTACAACAGTGTGTATGCACGATGTACTGTATAACACTTGACCTCTACATGGAGTGAAGATTTTGAAATTAGACATTTTATGTAATGCCTAAATCTTGTTTATTCTACACTTTAGTCAGCTACTCATATTAATGATTGCTTTCCTTTTATCATTGCTTGTGTATCTTACTATATAATGATGAAAACTCTGTCTGTGTGTGTGTCTGTTCCATGTTTTTCTCCTCACTGACTTGGTCAGTCCATGTGAAATTTGGCACAGTGGTAGAGGGTCATGGGAGGATGAGAATAAAGCAATATTACAATTGGCCAAAGGGGGGCGCTATAGCAACTGATTGAAATTGCAAAATTTGAATGGGCATATCTCATGCTCTGTATGTCGTAGAGACATGAAACTTTGCACAGAGATGCCTCTCCCCATGAGGAACACATTTGCCTCAAGAACCCATAACTTCTGGTTATATAGATTTTCCACCATTTAGAATTTTTTGAAAAACACTTAAAATCGATCTCTTCCTAGGAAGTTTGACCGATCTGCATGAAACTCAGTGAACATAATCTAGGGACCAATATCTAAAGTTCCCTCTTGGCAAAAGTTGGAAAATGTACTAAAACTGAGCTTCTATAAGGCAATGAATATTTTGGAGGGCGTGGCTCATCACATAAAGGTGTATAACATCTCAAGGGTTTCACCGATCACCACTCAACTTTGTAGGCATATGACCACACATAATCTGAGGGGACCCCTCCATTATTGACCCAATCAAACAAAATGGGCGCTAGAGAGCTAATTTCTTATCTAGGCCTAACCGCCATATCGATTTTTACTAAACTGGGTAGATATGTAGAACAGGACGCCTCAAGGTGACTGGAGAAATTTAACTCTAATTGGCAACTGGATGGCGCTATAACAAAAGAAAAATGCTTAAAAATGGCTAAAATGCGACCGATTGCTGTGGCTCCCCCTGTGGCCAAATGTTTTGTTTTTCTTTTTAATTTTTGGTATGACTAAGTCATGGTATGGTATGCTGTACATAATCACGGAAACTGTCAGTGTGTCATTCTGTCAGTCAGTCTATGTGAAACTGCACACAGGCATTGAGGACTGGTGTAGGTAGAAGGTGACAAAGCTACCAGTGGGTATGGACTAGTTTATTTATATTCTTTTACTTTATTTTCAAACTTTATTGTTAAATAGTGGAAAGGGGTGAAATGATCACAATATATATATTTTTTTTCACGTAGGTCTGCTTACCACACTTTCTCAGAATCAGAATCAGAATCAGTTTATTTGCCATTTGCAGAAAAACTGCATTGGAAACGAGTTGCAAGAGCTCAGCATGAAATAAACAGTAGACAAGGTTAAAAAAAAGGGGGAAAAAAAACAATAAATATGCATAAATAAAAGTAATAAAAAGACAGGTACCCCCGTAGATCAACCGGCACTCACTTTGGACAAAGTGCATGAATATAAAGTGTATTATGTATACACAAAGTACAGGAAATATAAAGCATACACCATATATTGTTAAATATGTGATATGAAGTTGTTAAGGCTACGCACAGCACTGGGAAAGAAACTATTGGCAGACCGAGAGGGATATGGAAGAAGAACAAAAAGACCAGCACCAAGGTGACCAGTAGGGTCGTTTACAATCCCTAAGGCGCAGGACAGAAACCTAGAGCCGTAGATGACATCAAGATCTGGCAGGTCAGCACCAGTGGTCCTGCGGGCTGACCAAACGACTTTCCTTAAGGATTTTCAATCCTGTACAGTTAGATTACCAAACCACACTGTAAGCGAGGAGGTAAGGATGCTTTCAATGACGCAACGATAGAAATTTGATAAAATCTGGCAGTTTAGGGTGAATCAATCAACCTATCAAATGCTATTCAATGATATGTTAATTATCATTGGGCTGGTGTAAAAATGTTCCATCTGTTTTGATATTAAGAGCCAGACCACTCGGTATACCGAACTTTACGCACTTGACTCAGCAGCCACTCCTCAGTGGAACATAATGACATTGTGTCCTAACAGCAAATGAGGAGCGTCCAACTAGTGGCAAGCCTCCCCCCTGCCCAACTGCAGCTCAACAGTCAAGATACTGCATGTTTATTACCAAAATGCAAATAAACCTATGTGACAAAATGTTAAGATATAAATATGTGCTAATTCCTTTCAGTAGCATGTTGTACATGTTGTACATGTGCTGTAATAATGATATCAATAATCAATACAAAAAATAATTACAAATGAACCAATTCAGAACAATAAACAATAAAATACGACATTGTAAAATAATAACAAAATGTACAAATTAACTTTCCAATTGAGCTCGGCGTGCACCAATTTTGAAATTCTGGGCTGATACTAAGTTAAAATAACAATTTCACCAACAGCTGATAATGATGGTTTCATATTGGTGTGTCCTTAGTTTTTTGTTGTTATATATTCTTCTTTCGTGCCAGGGAAAAACTACACTACACTGTGAAAAAACAAAGGGCCGTTTTTAAGCCACTCAGTTCTTCATTACACTACCTTTGAATGAGCACAAACTAAATTATACACATTCATGAAGCAAGCTTTAACATAACCTTCTGTCACATGGAAAACATTTTAGAAAAAAAACAGAAGCTGTTTTAGTATATATGCCACATCACATGTCATGTAAACAAACTCTGTGCTCATCAGCTTTGCCCTTGAGGTCAGACTGGATATGTAACCACTTCAAAAATGGGTGAGTAGCCTACATGCCATCCTCCTATGTTTATACTCTTTAAACAGAAAACACACGTTTCACATTGTGATATGTACTGGAAATAACACACAATATAGCCAACAGCAAGTAGCCAAGCTTGTTATTACTGATGGTCATTTACCTTACCAGAGGCTTTCTGCTTCCTGGCAATTTCCCTACAGCAAGCTGCCACTTCATGCTTTTGTTTTTTTGTTTGTTTTGAGGAGGTAAATGAAGAGGTATCTTCTTCGGGCATATGGTGCGCCACGACCGGCTCTGGGTCAGCTGGGAAAGGCTTGAGGTGAAGCAGGCTCATAGCTTATGTGTTTGTCACTTTCTTTTGGCTTAAAATTCAAAATGTTGCCATTTTGGTGCAGTTTCAGTTTTCTTGAGGGACTAATTCTGCCATGTCTCCTCTTTGTCACCCCAAAAAACATATTAACTTTTAAGGAAATAAAGAAGTGTGCCACTCTTTCCCACTCCCACCTTGACTAAAATTTGATCTCCTTTATGTCGCCATGCTTGGCTCATAGCCTGTCAAACGTAGCGTTAGTCCATTTTAAAACAAACATAATATAGTGTTCATCATGTTATAGTGTTGCTTATTACTAATACAATACAAGGATTTAGCACTGTGATGCTGCAAGCACAATTCGCTGATGTGGGCCCCTTTAGAATTTGCCAAAACATGTCACGACAAATGCCAGTTCAGCCAACTGCATTAAACTAAACCAGTTTAAGCTTGTGCATTGAACTGGACCAGCCTGCAAAACCAGAAATCAACCCAACTGCATATTATATGTAAATAATTTGGGTGAAAAATGTGCAGAAGATGACACATCTGTGTTTAATTAGGTTAAGTTTATATATGAACCTTCTTGGGTACATGCTGAGAATATAAAGAAGAAATGAAAATATATCTAAATGTTGTAGGTGTGCTACAGAAAATGAATGTAGTGTGCTGAAAATAAAAACTGCATGGTCTACTACTTCATTTATTTTTGCTCTCTAGATCAAGTGCAATGGTATTTTATTTTTTTTAATTCATCCAGATTCCATTCACTGAGCACAAATGCTCTTTTCAGCAACAGTGCTCCACACTCAGTTAGAAAAAAAACCTGGAAGCTGCCCAGCGCAATGATTACTCTGGACAATACTTTCAGTCAAACATATAGTACATATACAGATTCTCTAATTATCACTGTGAACTTCAAGGTATATATTCACTCCAGAATACCCAGAGGACCACACTCTTGTTTTGATGTAAAACACTGGCTCATGAACAAGAGAGTGATCTGTACTTTGATATGAAATGCAAATGGAAATCTCTGGCAACAGGGACTTAAACTGCTCCACCATGAGACTGAGAAGAACATCTCTGGTTTTCTTAGCCCAAAGAATCAGAGCATAGACAGATGGCGTGGGAAGTATGGAGATCAGCAGGCTCCTCCGCGTATTGAAAGGGTAAACAAAGCTTACCAAATACTAGATGTAAGAATCCAATCATCTTTCCCTTGCAAAGCCCATTAGTTATTGCACGTTGCATTCATTTACATCTACAGTATATATTGTGGATCCATCTTTTTTTAATGTATGATATTTTCATTAACATTTAACTGAAGAAGTCCATGTTGCATGATCTAGTTTAAGTGCATGTTACAGAATTGGTTGTCAGTTTTTTGCATGTAAAATGGAATACTTTAAAAGGACTACATATGTTTCGTATATCTGTCATCTATTGAGCAGTTACCAAAATAGAATCAACAATATAGCAAGTACCAAGCTATCTAACAGTGCATATTGATGAGGTACAGAGGATTTCTATATCAAGAACAAGAGGTATGAGGAGCACTGAGCTCTGAAATTCCTCATCGAAAAGAAGAAATGAATACATGGCAGATTGTTGTTTGTCTTTGATTGATTCAGAACTATGAAGGGCATTGAGTTCTTCATTAGGATTCAGTGTTATCTAAAGACTTAAACAAATAATGTAGGTGATGATTGAGAGTTTTTCAGGTCCGACAGTTTATTTTTTTGAATAAACCATACAAATGAGAGCCAGTTTGCCTGGGGGGAGGCCAGAGGAGCAGCGTGCCAAAGTAGACTACATGACGGCTTCAGATGATTGAATGCCCCCTCTGGTAGCCATATTGGAGGTCCTGTACGGCTGTGGGGAACGTTTACTGATTTTCTTGTTTATATAAGCAACCAGTATGGCTGTATTGATGGTACTGACACTTATCAGCACAAGTTAATTTGAAAGACTAATTCCATGATAAATTATCTGCACATCTGAAAACAAGCCACTCAAAATAATTGGCAATAAAAAGTATTTTCTCTATCTTCAGAGCCATCGTGAACACTAAACACATTAGGCTGATTGTTTGAGAATCTCTGGCCGTGTCCCCAGTATCTTATATTTGACTCACTAACTGGCTAAAATTTTGCAGTTTATTTCAAAGTGTTCACAAATTAACACCATTGACCAATAAAGCTGTCTTGAGGGTGCTTTGAGGGAACAGGGAGCTGTAAAATCCAAAATGGACAAAGCTATCGTGGCCTATTTGCTGCAATGCTCCATCTTTATTTTACCTTCTTTCCTAAAGAGTGTGCCATGAAAGAGGAACTGTTAGACAGCTGTGAGAACTCAGTTGATGATGTAAATCAGTCTTTAAAATGAACTGTGTGAACTTAGTGTCCTGTTAGCAATTATGCTAACAAGCTTGCAAACTGACATTTTTTTACTCTGACAGAAGTGTTTATTCAACCTTCAGTCTTTCCACTCAGTGCAAAAATATGATGACCTTATGTCTGCCTTTAGCACCCTTGCACCAGGGACACTACAATGAGCATGGACCTAGCTCAGTAAAGAGGAGCATCAGGCACTGAAGTACTATCCTCAAATGCTAATGGAAAAAATGTCAACACTTGTCACGGATGTATTGATGCTACACCGTCACAGCTTATTTCTACATGTTCTAGTCAGTTTTCATTTGCTCGTCACTAAGCGTTAGTGAAGTTACATTGCTATCACTGGTTGTAGATCTATCGATTGCACCCAGAGGCATTTAGATCCACGCCCATTGGCAACGGGCCTTGCAAATCAAAAAATAACTAAAAAGTTCAAGACTTATTCACATTTGTATACACCAATTAATTTTGCTGTAGCATTCTGTGGTGTGACTGCACCTTTAGCCAACAAAGCTGGGAAAGTTAGTGTAATTATTGCTGGTTTCATGACAGGAAGAATGTGCCGTGTTGCGTAGAAATACCTTTTTTTTTTAACTAAAAAAAAAACCATTTCTGGTCTTGATCTTTTTGTTTAAAACACAGCTGTCTGTGAAAGAAATCCTACAATATAGCTATCTATGACCAGTTAGATTACATAGTGCTCATTTAATGAATATAAATTTTACAAATGTACAACCTCCAGATGCAGAAGATCTGGTTCATTTCTGTTAAAGCATATTTTTGACTTTGAAATATTTTTTGCTCCATCAGTTTTGTTTTATGTTGATCTTTAGTTTAAGCCTGTTTGATGGCAACCCAAACAGACTCAGGCTGATCTCATACACTGTTTGTATGTTTTGCTACAAAAAGTAATGCTTCAATATTTGTACTTACCCGACATGATCAAGAGCGAGTCATTTACATAACCCATGTACTTCAGAAGGCTGCAGTCACATATGTGCTGACATAAGTAATGACGGAACCTGCTTCAAACATAGTGGATGGATGTGTCACAAAACTCAGAACTTTCCCTTTGGACTTTACCGAGGTGACCAGTGTTTGGAACTGTGTGAACTTTGAGTCATTTCAAGGTATGTGGTCAACATGTTTCTTTTTGTAATTGTACGTTGATTAGCCTACATACTGCTGTAAGAGAATACATTTATTTCATACAACTTAGTATAATAGCAACTAATTACCCTACTTGGTAGTTAGCCAACCAATCTTTTTACTATTTTTTATCAAGCTCACATTTTTTTCATTGACTATCCGAATACGTCTTTTATTGTGTGTTTGTGTTGTTTTGTAGGCTATTGTCTGTTCTTACTGTATTTATTGAGCTGTGAGATACCCTGAATTTCCCTGAGGGGATGAATGAAGTATCTATCTATCTATCTATCTATCTATCTATCTATCTATCTATCTATCTATCTATCTATCAACAGACGATAGATGTATATTCAAATTTTATACAATTCTGTGTTATTACTGCATTGCCTTTTCAATTTGCAGCTGCTTTGGGAGATTGGGGCAGCACAGACTCAAATTGAGAATCACTTCTTAAATTGCTTATTTATAACAATATTTAATGCATCTGCACCATAACAATCTCTACTTCAGGCATTTTTATTTTCCCACTCTTTTTGTCCTGTGTTTTAAAGTGACTGGTGCCAAATTTCTCCAATGAACCACGCTGATAGTGCCAGACAAGGTAGTTAAGATGTGATGCAACTTCCAGCGATTGTTAGGCCTGGCACAATGGTTAATGCGCAAATGGCAGACAGGGGAGATTAAAGAAACAGTACCTGGCATTAGAGCAGATCTAAACGTGGCAGGGAGCTTGTTCCATAGTGGCACAGCAATCAGGGCTGATTTGTGTGATTGAGAACTAGCAGTAAATGTTGATGGCTTATTTGCTCGTTGATGGATAATTGTGGCTATTAACAACATGACACTGGTCTCACCTTTTATTATAAGGTTCTTCTTCTCAGTGTTAATGGTTTCCTCTTGTGCGTGTCCTTGCATATATTATTAGAAATCCTACCCTGTTGTGTCCCTTAATGACGATACCTGATGGTATAGGACTCTAGTGGCGCCATACATCTTATAAAGCTGCTGTGGCATCCTGCGTTGTTACTACGCTCAAGGATTCATGACACAAAAGTACTTTGTGTTAAAAAAAATCTTGACTTTACTAAATTTATTCTTCTATTCTTACTCTATTTTTGTCCATTGCAGAGACATTTTTGCAGCAGAACCCTAACTTCAAAATGGAAATTACTGGGGACAGAAACTGAGGCAGAGATGGAGCAAATATAAGCACATAATGCCTCCACGCTTCCTGTAGTCCCTGCAGGCAGCAGAATGAATTAATACAATATACCTTATTGTGCTTTGAAGCTTAAACTTTGTATTTCCACCTCCAAATCTGCCTCCTCTTCCCATGGGACACATGGTCACATAAACCTCACAGTGTTACATAAATATGTTTTATAATGAATATTCTAATGTTCCTGGCTTTGTTTTATATTCAACGGGGGGTCAGTGTTACCCATTTTTCAAAGAGAAGGAATTTAGTTAATTAGCTGTGGCCCTTTTGTTACGCACTCATTAAAATTAATTCAAACTTTATTTTATTTGCATAACTCGTTAGGATTATACAAACACATATACAAAGAATCAAATTCATATTGCAGTTGATTAATAAGCGTCTCTGGGCAGGGAACAAATGAAAGGCTTTTCGTCTTTATTTGAAGATGTTGTGTGGGAAATTATTTGCTTTTCGGGCACAGATCCAAGTCTTTGTCACAGGGGAGATAAATGTGCTAAGTCGCTTTGCTTGTTGACAAAGATGGGCTGTGTCACAATTTTGTTTGATATACGACAGTGACAGAACTCCAAAGTCAATCTGGGGCAACTTGAGTAATTGGGCTTTGTGAATATGCTGAGTCAGTGTAAAGGTGTATTCTCACCTGTAACAAAGAAAAAGAATGAATCCTTTAGGGGGTCTACTTAATGAAAGTTCAAAAAAAACCCTTAGGCTGTACTGTTCTTCAAAGAATATCCTTGATAAGATTGCTAAAGAATCCATTATGGGTTCAGTGTACCGTCAATTATCATATTTTATTGACAAATGAACATCCCTCACCAGTAGATTTACCTGCAGTTATAGCACACTTTAATTTAGATTCTGACCTGACTAATGCTCACCTCATCTTGGCCTTTGATTACAGTTTAGTAATCAAAGACCAAGTGTCTGGCAGGAGAGTGTCATTACTGTCAATCTAGATGAAACCTTAGAGAAAATCAGATTCCCATGCAGGATTTCAGATGTACTTCAGAGGCTCCGGGAGCTTAACGGGAAGGTGAATTTCATTTTAAACCTTCTGATAAAGTTTAGGGTAAGGTCAGGGCTTTAAAGTGCACCCAAGAGGGATAGATACAAACTTCATGGGTTGTTGGAGCTAACATTCTTACAAGTTGAGCACACCTAAACAAATAAAAAACAATTAAAAAGTACCACTTTTAAAAAAAAAAAAAAAAAAAAAAAAAGCAGAGTTGTCCAGATTTGACATTCTAAGGGCAAAGGGCATAAAAACCGGCATCAAGAATCAACCGATGCAATGACTTTATACATTCCTGTTTGGCATTGTGTTAATATCTTTGTCATATCGCTGACAATGTTCATGTTTTAGAGAGAAAACATTTGTTTTTAATACTCTAAAACATTGATTATATGTTTGACATGGATTTAATCCCATTTTAAAGTGAAATGCCATCCAGAATGAAACCTGCAGTTGTGTCTATTTTGTTCATCCTTTCTGCCAAAAGCAGCTCAATTCATGACAGCTTGTATTTATCTTGATAAGATGCTTTGATTGGAAGTCCTGACAACACGCAATGTAAAGCTAACATTTGAAGATGTTTGACTATGGATTCTTTCCCATGTGCTCCTAATATTGCTTCAAGTTGAAATCCACACAATGCCCAGCTGCAACAGTAGTTCTCCATAAAGTACAACCGTATTTGTATCATTAAGCCGAGGAAAATAAATGGCCTTGCTTTTCCGAGGTCAAATTATCCTCTGGAGCCACTGTTTACCATATCTATCCTTCCTTGCTCTGTCACGAAATGAGAAATACCTCTCCCAAAAGTGTCGCATTACAAATATCATTGTGAGCTAATGTCTTCTCAGACTGGTCGGTGATGTATTTGTCGGCTGGCTGCCTCCAGACAGAGCTCCCATATAGAAAATGTAGGGCATGTCATGGAGGTCGGTGACTTCTCTCCACCCTGTCTTTCTCTAATGACTTTTTAAGTCACATTGAACGATATAAAATTAGTTTCATTCCATTACAATGTGAAAATTAAGTGAAAAAGAAATTAGACAGCGGTCATTGCTTATACCTAAACAAACAGTGCTGTGCCGTTGTTTTGACGGCTCATAATTCCAAAGCCCCAATAGTCCCAAAAATGTCCCATTGGACTGAAAGCACATTTTTTCCGACTGCCTGGTATTGTGAAAACAAATGCGTATTAATCCAAAGGGCAATTTCTCTGACAGCACTCACCCAAAAAGAAGCACATGGCTAATTATTATGTAAAATGACTTAATCAGTCCTTCCTCTAATTGGCTTACCCTGATATTCCTTACCCTAACCCTAATGAATCTCTCTCCTCGTGCCTCAACCTACGGTAATCAATCCAACCAATGACAGCAACAAGTACTAGGCAATCAGAGAAAGGGTAGGACAGGTCATTGATAGAAAGGTCCAATGGTGTCATTCTGCATAATATTTAGCCATGTGCTTCTGTTTGGGAAAGCATATAGACTATTTCCAGAGAAACAGCCCATCAGAGCAATGCGCGTTTGTTTTCGAACTAGCAGGTTGTCGAACAAATGGGCTTTTGTTGCAATTGGACATTTTTCAGACTATCTGGGCTTTGGAATCATGAGCCGCTGGGAACAATGGGCAGTACACATACAGACCTCCCTGATGGCATAAATTCCTTTCCTTAGAATGTGTTAAACCATCAAAATCAATCACTGCTGTGATATTTTACACCGATATGGAAATCAAGCTTAATGGAATATATTTTCAGACACGGATAATACATTCTTTTTTTTCTTCTTTTTTTTTTTACATTTCATAGACAATCGTTCAGATTCAGATCAATGATCAGAATCAAAGAGGCAATTACATTTATGAAACACTCGTTCCAATCAATGTCTGTGGCTGATTCATTACAAATTGAAAGAGTGTTGTTTATCTACTTGTCTGTGGTGACATGTGCAATATAATTGCAAGCCACTTCATGGGAGCTCTCCAAATCTTCCCCGACAGATGACATTTTTGTTGCTTCTATTGGTCTGTGCCAATTTCTTTCATTCTCAGTTAAAGCCTGCCTTTCTTTATTGCTTGACAGTTTATTGATGTTTTGCAACAGCTGTTATGACATGTATTCTGTGCTTGAAAGAATGCCAGCCTATCCAGTGAAATTACATTTTGCTTTGGAAATAATGAAAAGATGTGGTGTAAGAGGGCAGAATTCAGATCTTGATATTACCTTAACACCAAGGATACCTGAAGGGCACTGATATTTTATGAGGGCTTTGTAACATGGCATCTCTTCTTAATTATTTATATTGCAACTACTGAGTTGGTTGGCTATGTGCTGAAGGAAAACAGCTTAATAAATACAGTGCTGTTGTTTTATTTGAGTTTTCTTTCAGGGGGCCATGGGAGATCATGACACAAATATTGTTTGTGTTTCCGAGGCCAGCAGAAAACTCCCTGGAGTTAATTTACCTCCGTGTACCAGCCAACCCCTACTGTGGTGACTCACCTTTACCACCATACAGATTAGGCTCAGAGAAAGACTTGGCTAGAAAAATACTCTCCTTGTGAATGTAACCCATTGGTGAAAGAAAACAATTTATAAGGCAGACTTAGAGTTCAGCACAGTAGGAATGCTGATAGCTGGGTGAAAACATATTCATCTTGGACGGGGATTCATAAACGCCAAGTGTTGGCAAAAGATTGTTACAATGAGCCAAGCACATATCACAATTTGGCTCGTAGGTGTGATTACACTGAATTGGTATTTAAATAGCAGCTGTTCTGAAACGGTTTTGATCGCTGTCATCAGGTGACAATTACTGAACTGGGAACACATGCACTGAATCCAGGACATCAGTGTAATTTTTCAGCACGCACATTTAATTCATCCTTAAATAACCTTGGTTTTTGTAACAAGATTTAAGTCTAGAAAACTGTGACTTCAGTTAACCGAATACATAGATGTTGGGACAGTCAGCAAAGTGGTTAGCTTATGGCATCAGTAGTCTGAAGGGCAGCCTCTCTCACCAGCCTATGATAACATATGTTTTTATTTCCCAAACAAGTCCTCATGAATAATGACAATTTGTCTTTCGGGAGCAATGACCAGATAATGGTGACACTGTTGGTACCGCAGAGCTTCATAGGATGGAGGCAGGGTCAGCTGGCCACGTCAGCAAGGCATTTGACTTTGCATCCTGTTTAATGCCGACAATAAAAGTTGGTTTCTTTTAACCAGATAGGTTTAGGTTTTTTTTAATAACCTCGACCTTCATGTTTCGTAGTTGCCTTACCTAAACTTACAGAGGACCCAGGACTCATTATTGACAATTAGATCTGTCAACAGGCCTTGAGGCGTACAGCTGTTGTGGTTCCATAGGGAACAATGTGAAGTCAGATAGTTCCCACAAGTGATGTCACTTGAGTCCTCATCAGTTGGGGCTGAAAACTACAACACTGGGTATTCTTTTTGGGAAAGTCCACCAATAGATAGTTTATAGAGTATTTGTAATGTATTAGTTGAGATTCAACAATTAAGCTGTTTCGCTCTATTTTGTAGTATATGAGTATATTTTCTTCTGTTCTTAAAGATATTTTACATGGCTTTTTGGCCTTAATTAATAGCATAGTTGTTTTAGCATGAAGGGGGGAGAGAGGGGGTTGATGACAGGCAGCAAAGTGCTGTAGGTTGCTATGTGGCAAGGAAAAAGCCGTTGTACATGGGGCACCTGCTCTACCAGGTGAGCTAATGGGCACCCCGTGCACGGCAAATCGTAATCATACCTACAAATTCACAATATAATTTCCTTGAATGAATTTAATCTTGAATAGTTTAAGTAAAACTATTTTTTTTCTTGGAATATGAAGTGAATTGTCTCATATACCTGATAGATATACAACTACAGACAAAGTGAAACAGTTGAGATGTTGAATCTCAATTCATAAGCTGTTAAAAGGTGGACTGTGCAAATAAACTGTTACCCAACACTGACAACTGAAAACAAGCAAACAAATAAAAATCTGGAGGTGTGAAGTGAGCAGGAAGTGAGCCCACCAGACTGCTGCAGCCCACTCCTCATCTCTGCCCCAGGTTTAGCGGCTCAAGGCTATATTAGCCACTACTAGCATAACACATCCAAAACTGTACAGGCAGTGAAATGAATCAGTTGTATTGTGAGTAATGTAGGCACCATGTTTTGACAAGGGAAAAAAAAGGCCTGGAACTGAAAAAAAGACTTCATTTCTGCTTCTGCTAGATGGATTTTGATTCTTAAAAAAACAACAACAAAAAAAACTACCCATTGTGAGTATAACAATGTTAGAGAGGTGCAATACTAAATTGTTAGAATACTATTTCAATCGTAGAAGTGGCAAATTTTTTCAACAGTTATGGGTTATTGAAGGCACTGTCAAATGACATCCTGCCGGGTTGCCACATCAGAAAACACTCAAATTGGTTATTTTGGAAGGCAACGACAAACAACTTCTTTCGCTGGTTGGATTGAATACCTGAGTGTAGAACTGCCACGCCAGAAATATGATCACTATTGGGTAATTACACAATTTTTTTTTTTTTTTTTTATAACAAACTGTTTTTCACATTTTTATATGATATTTTCACGTTATGACAGCAAACTTTTCTAGTTTCACAAAAGAAACTAGGTCTGGTGTGGCCATTATACGCTTACATATTTGGAAGACGATAAATGAGAAATCCAAGGTTTTTCAGAGCAGCCTCCATGTTTTTCCAGTTTGAACAGTGGGAAACCGGCCAGTGACTGGTGTTTTTGTCCAGTCAGGTGTTGATATCAGAGTGTAGGAAAATATCTATACATTGATGTTTATCTTATGCTGCTTCAAGCATATGCCTCTTGAGACTTGCCATACTTGATATCTGTAGGCTGACACCGGTGCAAGGCTATCACTTAATGTCTAAAGATGGCTTTGCAACATTGCATATTGAAGAAATGGATGAAGTGTATACCAAAATGCATTCATTCTAAAGTGAGGTGCACTGTGAAAAACATGAAACCTACTGAGACAGAATGGCTGCTTGATGAAAAAGTAAACTCTTCAGATGCACAGATTAATGTTATTGCAAAAAAAGATACAGTTTACTGTACAGACAGGGTATTATATCTCATACCCAGTGTCAACCCTGGAAAAAAAGGAGGATATTTGTATTCTAACTGCTTGTAACTGAACCCTTTCCCTCCATTACCCACCGTGGGTCGCTCTCACATGGGTCATTTATCACACAAAACCCAATAGTGTCCCTACTTTAAATTAGACCACTTTGACTAATGGCAGGGAGGGAAATGTAACATTCTGCCTATTGATATACAGGAAGGAGAAATGCATGTAATGATCCAGAAATTCCCATTTCTGAGAGAACACCCACAAATATCCTCAAATTTCCCCCAAAAGTTCAATTTGAAAGTTTATGCACAGTTTGTGCCACATAAGCCATTCTAAATGTCTTGTCAAATGGAAGTTGACTTTTCATGCAATGAAGGGAAATGGCCATTTGGAACAAAGACCCGTTATTGGAGGTAATATTAAAAGCAATCCATTCTAATCTGTGTGATAAGAGGTCTGTGGCATTTTTCAAAACCTACTGCATGAGGACCAATAAAAAGGGAGCACTTGGATATATTGCAGAATCAATATCATATTTAAAGTGCTCATACAAATTTTGTGTCTGGTATTGTTTTATATTAACAGCCAGGAGCTAGCAGATAAAGTTATATCACCCATGGCTTATACGATTATTTCTACCAGCAATGAAAATCTGGCAGTGTTTAGCTTATTCTAAACAGGGATAACAGAAATGTAAGTATGGGAACAAAGCACATTATTCAGTCTTTGATTTGAATACTGGGTGAGTGCAAATATAGACTGTAATCACAACAGCCGCAAAAAGCACCATGCTGTGTTTACAGGACATTCAGTGCGATATGTGTATTTAAGGATACACTGAAATTAGTTGTGAAGCATTCATTAACAACAAAAGATCACAAGAGATATGCTGCAGTGTGGTGTAAAAGGGGCCACAGACTGTGTGAGCTCCATCTTGGCAGACACAAGGACATCCTGCACGTAGCAGCTGACCGACAGTTGATTTTTTACCTTGCACCACATGGTGAGATTTGGAGAGAAATGAAAACAGACCACCTTTGTTTTGTTTTTACCCACAGCCTTGCATCCTAAATTATACGTCTCGCATTTTAGAAATGTTTTCATGGCATTTTACAAATGATATTTCTTCTCTTTGTCATAAATTGAGCAGAGAAGAAACCCCTGTCAGCTCCCTTGTCTCACTACCCAGTAAACTTATTTAACCTTCATCCTCTTTGATCATGTTCTTTTCACAGGAGGAGGCCTTGGTGGCTTCTCTGACCGCGCTGCACAGCGGACTAATGATTAGAACTTCTTTAAATAACGTTAGAAATCCCCTGCTTATTATTTCTCCCTCTGTTCTCCCGTTCTATAATGACAAATCTTAGACCTTCAGAGTGTACACAATTATTATTCCTTTTTTCTCCCCCTACCCATGGAGACGTTTCCTGGGTTGTTTGATGAGTGAATCCTCTGTGGTCTTTTTCCATTGTACCTCTAAAATAAAGCACAATTTAAATTAGGTTCTGCTTAGTCTCTCATGTCTTGCACAGTATATTTTCCCCACCCACTTCAAGGAGGTACAGTTTCTAGTTCAGAGAATGTACTCTGCCGCTACCTACTGTTTGTTTTCTCTTTCTAATCTTCTTGCGTAACTCTAATCTGAGCCCTTTGAACCCTTTGAGCTTCTCTAACTTTTCTTCATGGCTACTTTTTTTCCCAGCAGTTACTCACAGACAGTGCTGATAGGGGTCATGGGCACAGGTTGGTTTTCAGGGCTTGGCTGTTGTGCCTCATATTCTGAAAATGAGCGCTTGTTTTAGATGCAACCGGAAACACCCCTGCATTTTCCCCTGCAATCCAAAGGAGAAAGAGGACAAACAAATACATCAGAAAATATATCAGCAAAACACTACATTAACAATCTTGAAACATCGTTATGGTGGATTTTTCCTCAACCTGGTCTCACAAAAATTCATGAAATGACCATGACCTTTTAACACCACATTACCTGGTGGTAGCACACACAGACAGAGTGCCAATGGAAAGTCAATTAGGATCTGTCATTCTGGCAAACACACAAATTCCCTCATTCATCCACAGCATGCAGTGGGCTGCGGTTGATGTAAAAACCCAAAGGTAATATAGGGGGATAGAAAGTCCACGTAGTGAGGAGGTTGGTGGGTCAAACAAACACCAGACTTTGACCTCAGAGACTGCTGTTCTTGTCCCATGTGAACCTCAGTGTCAGTTCTTTAAACTTAATGCACTTATGTCTTTTAGGTAGTTATGTCACTCTACATGACAAACACCGGACTTTCATCCAGGAGACTGATGTTTGTGTCTGTGTAAAACCAAAGGTCAATGTTAAGTTCTTTTAACTTACCTCCTTTACGTAGATACGTCACTTTATAATGCACTTGCATCCCGTACTTAAAAAACTGCCATTAATTCAAATGAAAATACAATCTTTTGTTAAGTCTATCTAAGTAGTATTGGTGCCTAAAGCCAACCATGCCTCCACCAAGGAAACAGCGCCAAGTGAAAGTCAATTAGGACCCTTTGTTGTGGTGGATACACAAATTTCCTGGTTCAACCTTGTCACGCAACGGGAGATGGTTAATTTAGCAACCCCAAGGTCGTACAAAGAGAGAAGGGGGGAGGTCTGGCTGATTGATGCGTCAAACAAACACTAGACTTTCACTGGGAGTATTTACACCCTCTAGATAGTTACATTACATTACGTAATGTACTTTTGTCCCTTTACAACATTCTTGCTCCTTGTCATAACAAATTTAGATAATCCAATTGAAAACACAATCCTTGTTTAAGCCTAACCGAGTAGTTTTGGTGCCTAAACCCAACAGTGCTGCCACCATGAAGTTACATCACGCCACCACAGAAAGAGTGCCAATGAACTGCAATTAGGGTCCTTTGTCATGGTGGAAACATAAATTCCCTGGTTCAAGGACATCATGCAATGGGCAGTGGTTAATCTTATAACCCAATAGGTAGTATGAAGAGAGAGAAAGTCCTGAAGGGAGGTTTGGCTGGGGGATGGGTCAAACAAGCACTGGACTTTCACCAGGGAAGTTTAAAGGATTGGCTGAATTGTAATCTTGGTAATCTCGGTAACCAACTATCGCCTGATGAGAAGTTAGCTTTATATTAGCTTTTTCAGACTGTTTCTGTATTCTTATGCCAATATCTGTTTGTAGAGATTAGTTAAAATGTGCAAAGGAGAGAAAGTCTTGGTTTGGATTTCTTCTGGCTACACCAGATCAGCCGAAAACATTGGCTGTTGCCCTCTGACTCTTATAGTTATCAGACCAACAGCCGATGGGTTCAAAGATTGACCACTGTAATCTGGTTGCCAGAGCTTGTGGTCATTTCACGTTTTTCTGGAAATTTTCCACCCTAAGATTTAAACAAATAAAGGCACACCTGCATCCAGAGCCATGTATTGGTAAAGTTGGTGCTGTACAGGGGTACTTCACAGTTCGAACTGAGATAAAAGTTTTATTGTCGAAACTAGGCATCAAAAGTTCCAACATCCACAACTTCAAAGACAACAACTTCTGAAAAGTTCATCCGGTAAATGTTTTTGACGGATCTGCATATCACTTTTATATTAGTGGCAGACATATAAAGAAGGTGTTCAGTTTAGCATGTGACATCGACAGCTATTTTCTCTACTCCCCAAGCACACATTTGAAACTTCATGCTGTTCACTCCATCAAGATTTTTTTTTTGCCTTCTTTCAGCTCTGTGAAGTTTTTGGGTCTCCTTTTAAGTGAGAGAGCTGTATTTTGGGAAGTTTGGGGTTTTGGTGTGTGTGTGTGTGTGTGTCTGTGTCTGTGTCTGTGTGTGTGTACGTACGCGTGTGCGACATGTTTTGTCCATGGATCTATAAGCATGTCCCCTCCATATCTTCTCTTCACAGACAAGGTCTCTGTGGAAGACAGATCTCCTCTTTCCCGCTGTGCCTCCCCAAACTGTCGTCTAGTCTTTCCAATTTTCCTCCCTAAAGGCCAACAAGAACACATTTCACACATCCGTGAGAGACCCGACTCGTTTCCCCCTGCCATGCTTCCATACTCTTAATTTACACTGCCCATCTTTATTATCGTCCTTTCATGTTTTTATCTATCAAGTACAGAATCACTCCAATATATGTAGCCACATTACATGAGGCATTTCCCCATTTTAGTCTACAACATGCACAGGTTTAAATTTCCTTTTCTCCTTATCACACCTCCAGTTGGTGTAAAGAAGTCACCTGGCTAGTTTCTGCATGACGCTGTATTTTTCAGCTGCTGCACTTGAAAGTATGAAAGTACATCACTGTGTTCAAAAAGTAATGGTGTCAGAAAGGTTTTCTCCAGTGGGCTGAATTGCAAATAGAGCAAATCTGTACACTTATAAGCCTTGCCAACAGTTTTGGAGGAGTTTTCTAAATTATGTTACGTGTTAAAAGACCAACACGAGTGCACACTCTGCCAGATGCTAGTGCAGCAGGAAAAAACGTGTGAGGTTAAATCCAGTTTACCATACGCTCAATGAGTCAGGGGGGCTATGTGTGCCGTGACTGCCCAAGCAGGCCGAGTCAAAACGGGAGGAAAAACACTTCACGGGTCACTTGGCTGGGGTACGTTAATCATACGTGACTGCCCAGGTAGCATGATGGGAAACAAATTGAGTGTCATTTCTCACCAGAGGACTCAGCGTCACGAGACAAGCAACGCTCTGGCCTTACACCAGAGTCCTCGTGCGCCTCACATCGTGGCTGCAGAGGCGAGTGTGACATGACAGACTGTACACAGAAAAGTGGACGTTGATGAATGGCTGGGGAAATGTTCCCCTGCAAAAATGCATAGGACATCATTATCTGGAAACTGGTGACACTGCAGCAGATAGTGGAGACGGTGAAGTCAAAACACAACTTCATTTCCTGTTAATTACTGGAACTGTACGCACGCTAAAGCTCCACATCAATAACAATATCTGCAATAAATATCGCCACAATGAACACCCACCATTGAGTCATGGATTGCTGTTGAAATTAGCGTCTCTTTTGTCAGGCTCAGACTAACTAGTTATGGATGTGTGTATTTTCTCAGGCAGTCTTAACCTATTCAATCTAGGTTGCTTCAGTAACAAAGGTATTATGACTCAGCTTGAGAAAAGAAAACAGTGGAAGAATAGAATATAAAGACAAGCACATAGAATGGCAGTGAATAATGAAAAACAAAAAGATGTATGGTAAAGCAAACACACTCATACTTCCATCACATTAATTGTAACAACATGTAGCTCACATTGCTTTGTTTTACTGAAGATTTGAGCTTCAGCCATACAAACGCTTTGAACGAGGTGCTGCTCAGGAGATGTAGTTAATCTCCCTGGATGAACACAGAGGGGCTACTCTGAGCCGCACATCTGGAGCAACAAAGACCCCAGATCAGATTTCTGAACCCTTTGTCAAGAGTGGCAAATTGGGCGTAAATTAACCCTGACTTCCTGTAATCTGCGAGTGTTAACTGCAATTAAAATCCACACAATCCTGAAGCTAATAAGCTAAATTACCTGCTAAACATTTACAAAGAAAATAAATTATTTCCTTTTAGCTTAGCTTCCAACCTTAACCCTTTAATGTTCTGCTCAGCCGTTTGGTAGAGAACATTTTTAGTCACTATATCTTAATGAAAAATGTGTTGAAACCGGAGTACACCCAGAAAACCCACGCTGGAAGGACATTCAAACTCCACCCAGAGGGGTTCCACTATCTGCTGCAGTGTCATGCATCACAGGGTTTGAACCAAGAACCCTCTTGCTGTGAGGTGACAATGCTAACCACTGTATCATCGTACCTCCTCAGTTTAGCTATATTATGCTAAAAAAAGTAAATAACCTCATAAAATTATAATGCCATGTTTTCCTAACAACTGTACATGTATGTGCACTTCTTAGTAATGAGTATTATCCATGAATGAATGTCCACAGTAGGCTGGTAGGCTACATACACACACAGAGGCTGCGTACACACAGAGGCTACACAGACACACTCACACACAGACTTTTTTACTGTTGTCCTTGTAGAATGAGTGCTGGGGGTCATACAACTCCCTGTACTTCTCCACTTCCACAATCAACTTCACGTCGTCCATCTTCAACAACTCCGCTGGTTTTGACGTCCCTGCCCCTCTCTCTATCTGTTTGTGTGTGTGTGTGCCCCCACCCCCACCCCCTATAGCCGGCCCACTCTGTGTCTCTCTGTCTTGTGTGTGTGTGTGTGTGTGTGTGTGTGTCTTCATTTCTCTCGCGCTCTGTTTAGATACTGACAATATGTATATAAACACACACACATATACATCACATTTGCCAAATGTGCTATTTTATTTTGAAATTCGTTTTATTCTGAAAATTGACCGGATTCTGTTGTTGTTACTTTGTTTGACTAAGCTAATGTAACTAAAATTTCGATCCCTTACAGTTTGCCTACAGGGCAACAAGGGGAGGGGAGGAAACTACAGCTACTCTGTTAAATCTTGTACTGAGACATTTGGAGGGCAATATGAGTCATCCTATTTGCTTTGTATTGATTTTTCCTCTGCTTTTAATTGTATTCAGTGGCATGTTTTAGCTCACAGATGTTTATCTAATTCTATATAGACTTTAGCATTGTGTGTTGGCTGGTTGACCCATTTTTCTTCTACTGGATCCCCTCAAGGATGTGTTCTTTCACTTTTATTTTGTTTAAATACACAAATGAATGTCAGAGTAATCACGCATCAAGATTTGTCCATGCATGATTCTGTCAGTGCAAGCCTTCTTCATGGATCAGAATATGATCACGGCTCTTCACATTAATGTGTGTAAGACTGATGAGATGTTCAGTGATTTTCAGAGGAGGCCTTGCCTTCCTGCCCCTTGTGTGATCAAGACGGAGCCTGTGGCAGCAGTGCAGCAGTGCAAGTATCTGGACACTGTCTTTGATGACAAGTTGAATTTTGAGAGAACACTGACAGCATCTGTAAGAAGGCAAAGCAGCGCCTGTTCTTTTTGAGCAAGCTGAAGAGGTGTGGATAGGACTATCATAAAAATGTTCTATTCTGCTTTTATGGAGTCTGTTCTTTCTTTTAACATTGTCTGTTGGTTTGTTAATCTGAGTCTTAAAAACAAGAGCAAGTTTGAAAAAGTGGTCAAGTGGTGCTGCAAGATCACTGGTGCTACCTTTAATAACCTGCGGCAGTGGTTTTCAAACATTTGGTGCCCAAGGCAACACAAATGGCAAGCCAAAATTTCAAGGCACACCTGTATTTATATCTGTGCATAACAGCTTCTATAACATCTGTTATCACTATTATCATGACGTAAGACAATACAAATAAGAAAAAATAAGACAGGTAGCTTTCATGTTATTGAATTTTCTTTCAATGATACTGTAGGTCATCTTCACTGGTGCTATGCTGTAATATGCTCTGCACAATAAAGTGATCCATTGTCCTTCTAATGGCTTTCTCCCTTTAAATATTATCATCCCTCACACTGGCTGCCAATCAGGGCTTTTGTTGTGTCACACACTTATAATCCCCACATATAAATGGTGACAAACAGGTTCCCCAGGAAGTTTTTTAAAATTAAATTGAATTAAACTCTTTTATTAGCTAAAGCTGGCCTCCTTATTAGGAAATGGGTGCGCACAACATACTGAAACAGTCGTTAAAAAACTAATTCATATCTTTTTGCGTAGGCCCAATTGAATGTTGCAATAATGTGTGGTTATAACAAAATCCCATGGCACACCTGAATTGGCATCATGGCACACTGGTGTGCCGCAGCATAACATTTGAGAACTACTGACCCACAGCATCTATACAAAGAGAGAGTCACCCCTAAAGCTCAGTCTATTGTCTCAGACTCTCAACATTGCCTCCATGTTGAGTTTCAGATGCTTCCATCAGGGCTGAGGTTTTGCCTCCCTAAATACAGATTCTCCTTTGTCCTGTGTGCTATCACTTATCTGAACTAGCAGTGACCACTAATGTCCATAATTTACCCCTGACAGTGTGTGATACTGGATACTGTGTGTTATGTATTGTACTGTCTGTTCTGATGCACTCATTACTATAATCTGTGTCTCAAATTGCCCCTCAGGGATAATATACCTTACCTTACCCTAAAATGGACTATTTGCTTAGAAATAAAATTACTTCTGACCATCCGTCTGTTGTTAAATAATACATTTAATGTCCATTATATATATGCTGAAATAATTCTGTAATAATGTTTTTTTTTGTGTCTGAACCCATGCTCAACCAAACCGTTGAATTTGTTGAACTGAGTTATGGTAAAGACAGTGATGCTGAGATAATAAATTTATAATTTTTATGAAATAAAAAAAGGATGAATATTCACTGATGTTACACCATATTTTCAAATATATTCCAATATATATTTGATGAAAAAAATATATCAGTATTATTTTTCACCATTTTTGAGATGCTTTCAAAGTACTGTAATAGTAAATATCTGGAATAAATATGTGGAAATAATACTACTACCAGTAATACTACTTATTTTATAGTAACAAATTGATATATGTTGGCATACTGACACATGATAAGCATTATAACAGCGCATGGTTTGTAATTTTGATTTTTTTCTTTCTGTAATACCATGAACTGACAGCTCAACAGTTTGGTAAAGACTTATATTTAAAATCAATGGGGTCTGGGATTTATGGGTTTAAAGGGTTAAAGTGAGAGCGACAGTATATCTGCCACCAGGGGAAAAAATAAAATAAAAATGATAACCTGAGTCCTTAAATTTGCGCATCACTGCTCAAAAATGAAAAGGCGCTCAGCTCGTGGTAACTTTAAGTTGTTGCGTGGTCCTTGCAGCTGCTGTGGGGTAAATTACTGTGTGCAGTTAGGATGTAAAACACAGAGTCACTTTCATGGCTCGCTATGTGGAACAAGTGAACAGTTTGCTTCCTCAGCAGAAAAGTTCCAGCTGGTGCAACTTTGCAGAGCCAGTGTGTGTGTGTGTGTGTGTGTGTGTGTGTGACTACAGTATGTACAGTACAGCATGCGGCAGGTGACATCAGGTAAAGGCTAGTAAGAGAAACAAGCCTTCAATGCAAAATCTTTAATTAAAATGTAAACTAAAGCCGACACTACAAACAACTTCACCTAACTTTTAAATGCTTTAAGATTTGTTTACATCAGTATTTTTTGTAAACACGGCTGTAAAACAGGCCAGTGTTTTTAATTATGATCTGTTTGCAAACACACAAACTGCTGATATTTCATTTATTACTAAAACTCCTCAATTATATATGTGAATTTAGCACAGATTTGCAATATGAGGGCCAAAAAAATGAAGCGGTTTCCAAAGCAGTGATAAAGCACATTTGCAAAATATTTTAAACCATGTTTCAATGATGTAATTTAAACAGCATTTGACCTTTTAATGCAGTGTAAACAGCTCAACCTGGCAGGAGCCAAATATGAATGAATACTGAGTAACAAGTCGAAACGGCAGCAGTATTGACTGAGCTTGCTCCATTAAACCTGTGGCTCTAATGTCCTCTCTACCAAACATGATGGCAGAAACACATAACAAATCCAACCAGAACTCCTACTGAGCTAATATTTTGTGTGTATTGCAGATATGCAGTATGTGATGACAGGTAAGGTGAATGTTTGTCCTTGTTGACTGGTTTAGTAACTTATAAGAATAAATGCGTAAAATATTCTGACTCTTATTCTCTTATTCAGAAAAAGACAGCTGGCACCGGATGTCAATATGACATCAATAAGATGTTGGCTCTTACGCTGGAGAGACAAACTTTGGTTGGAATGAAATTCGGGTTGACGCTTTAGAATGTCACGTTGTGTGAATGTTGACATTATGATGTTTTGCAGATGATTTGTTTTCAAATCGTCAAGATGAAGTTGGCATATTTGGAATAAGTTGGATTTAGCTTACCTTCCACAACTTAAAACCATCAAATTATCAGGATCACCTGTCATCAGTGTTCTTTGCCCAGCTGACACTGGCATCAGATGTCCTGATATTGAGTTTTGGTCACAACCGAAATTCAACCAAATATTAATGTCCAACGATGTTGATGGCCAGCTGGGCTACAAAGCTGTTTACACCACAAATAAAAATGAATATTCCATTTATATCTTCAATTACATGCCTTGCACACTCCAACTGACGTGCCCTAACATGTGGTTTATCAGATCAAAATCTGAAAAAGTGGAACCATTGTCACTTGTTAGACCACGCAAACACAGCCACCCTCTGTCATTCCTTCAACTACCTTCTTGAAAAGGTCAGCGTTACAATATGGGCACATATCTGAAAACCTGTAGATATCCAAGTCTTTCATGATGTTTCAAAGAAGGTGTATGTCTCCTTTCCTTCTGGGCATCTCTACCCCAGCCTTGCAAAGTATTGGCTAGTTGGTTTTGTGTACAATGCACAGAACAGAACAGACAAGAGGTCATAAACTGCAGTTAAAACCCCAATCGGTTTACATATTTGGAATGCACTGTATACACGTCCAAAGCCATAAAAACCTGAATAATATCACACATGTCCGAATCTGACAATGCTACATTCAGAATAAAGCCTAATTCTGAATATTTAGCCCATGATTACTCCCAAGTCATCAAATACCGCTGCTTTGTTAGTGATCTTGGCATCAGACACTGATGCACTCGTAACTGCTGTAATATAAAGAGCAAGATGGTCCTCTCACCTGGAAGCCTGCTGTCTGTTCCCTGGATAAGTTTTAAGGCAAACAATCATGTTTTCTTTTGGAAACCTGTAACAAGTGTAAATGGAAACACTACCCCTGATCGTCCAAAAGAGACACAGAAAGGTACCTAGTGCCACATATTTAGACGTGTAGATCCACTCACAAAGTGGTATTATTTCATGAGAAGGGATGACAATGTGTCACAATATCCAAATGGAGTATGCTGTTTATGTGACCTGTATCAAATTTGGAATATTGTCATATTCTGAATAAAAGTGGAATATTAGTGTTTATGTGAAGGTACTGGCATGTATTCTTCAGTATTCTCTTTAAGGTTCCCTAGGCATTCAATTGTTCCACACTGCACAAAAGTGAATTGTCCTTTACATGCTCCCACTGACAAAAAGAAAATAAAGATTTCAACATCATATACCAAAGATGGTGATAGCTATTGATTTGTCTTGGCAGCGACTTCTGTCTTGCTGTTTTACTTTTTTCCATGGTTACAACCATGGCCTTTTCCAAGTCAGTCCTGGAAAACTTTTTAATTCCATTAAGTGTATCTCTCAGCTAAAGGGCTTGACAATCAATACTCAACTAGACCGTGAAAGTGACCAGACTTGTTCGAATAAATATGATCTTACTGGCGATACTTTTAATTCATTCTCTGGAAGGTTTCCTTTGTTTTCAAAAGCCTACCGCATGTTGGCCGGTGGTAGCTGCCAGTCAATGTCTGACTATTGCGGCAGATTCAGGCTTGGAGGCATTGTAGCGTGATCCATAGCGTGACTGGGGTCAACCTGAGGGAGACAGGTGTCAGGGGGACCAACAGGTCCCATGTGGGTAGAGGTTCACCACTAATGCCCCGAGGGCTCCTTTGTGAGAAGCGACAGGAGGGGAAGAGGCGGGATGAATACTGATGATGTCAGCGTCCATGTGCAGAGACTGTTGCAAGCAGCAGGTGGTCAGGGAAAAAGAGGGCACGTAAGATCCCATTTATTTCTTTATTTATTACTGAGAGCTGGAAAAACTATCACAAAATTTTGTGCACTACTTGCATCATTTAAACAAAGATTAAATACATCAAATGGTGACTTGCTGAAACCTGAGAGACTCTTTTTAATTAGAGCAGGCATGTAGAGAGAATATAATTTGGGTACTTATCAGCTCAATGCAGCTGGATACAGCAAATTTATCACAGCTGCTCACATCTCCTTGATAAGGTGTTCCTCCTCGGCCTGGTGTATATTCAAATAAGACACTGAGTGAATCCCAGTAAGCTGTCTGACAGATTGTTGTTGCCAACAGAGTGAAACAAGCAACTTGTGAGTCATTCTTCACACCCCTTCGCACTTGCTACTCTCAAGAATACTCCTTTATTCTCTACCTTCCTGTGTCAAGAACTTGTTTCATCCCATCAGGAAATACTGGATTAGGTTCGAGAAGATTTTTGATGATTTGTGCCGGTGACATTGAATAAGTACCTCTGCAGGGTAGCTCGGCACTGAGAGAGAAGGCTGTCTAACTGGAGGGTCATGGGTTGGATCTGTGGAACAGCCAATGTGTCATTTGGTTTAAAAGTGTCCTCGAGCAGCACAGTAAACCCACAGGCACCACTGGTAGGGTGAAGGTGGGAGTGATTTCAGGGAGGCTTAAGCCGAGCAGATAGGATTTTTAGTTCGTGAGACATCTTCCAAAGGTGAAACTGCTCTGGAGGCAGAAATGTTCTTTCTGGTTAAATCTAACCACTACGGGCAGAGCTGATGCACGCTCTACGTTTAAGTAACATTTAACTAAGGCACAATAAGAGAGATGGTAGACCGCATTATCTGTTTAACATATTCATAAGTTTGCTGAGTGAAGAAAATCTGAAACGCTGTCAGGGAAAATTCCTTTAATGACTTGGGCATATATATATATATATATATATATATATATATATGGGCATATACATTTTTTTAAAATATGTGTTTTCTGTCAGTAGAGCCTGAGACAGATGCCTGAAAGATGCAGCTGAAAAGCCTCCTGTGTAGATACACTGTTATAGGTCAAGTCAGGTCTATGCTTGCTGTAGGGTAGTCAGCAAAGCAAGCTTCACACAACACAACACAAAACAACGTCATTACGTCGATTTTAGGTCGAGTGTGAAGGCTCCCAAAGTTGTTGTGGCGCTAAATTTTTCTAACTAGGCACCCACTGCAAGCATGCGCTTTCATGTAAGCCTTCAAGGGATGAATAGTGGAGCAGGTTCACCTGTAGAGACATCTCCTTAATTCTTCATTGAGAGACCACAGAGAATTATGAAAGCAAATAAGAGACACAAGTGTTTTGATTTTAACAACCACTTAATACCTAATATTGAAATTTTAACCCGACTTTATTCAGTCAGTTTGCATTCCAAAGTCATCAAATACCACCGCTTTGTCAGTGATTTCAGCGTCAGACACCGTTGCCAAAAGCCACTCTTCATGGCGATTCGATGTGCCATCGGGCAGTGTCACCTGGTGACACGGCCAGATGGAACCTTTCGCTGTGTTATAATATGGCGCCAACAGTCGGATTGCACCTGTCATGGCAGTATGATACACCCCTGGAAGGTGTCAGTTTGAAATGACATAATATAAGGAGCTGGAAAGTCCCTATAGAGCAGGCAGAAGGGGTGGTGGATGGGTCCAACACTAGCTGGAATTTCGGAGCCCGGTGTTCGCTTGTTGTATAAATGTAGAGCCAAACCATGATATTTTTGTGCTTTTGTTGACATCCCGGCGTTGGTTGAAACAGTAATATGTCGATGTGAAAGTCCACTGAAAAAGTGGCAATATGTGATGACTTGGGATGAGAACGTGTTGCTTAATGCATAGCACTGAAACCTTACTTTGAAAACCATGTGTCTGAATTAGTCCTGAATTCACCTCTTTGAAATTAAAATGCGAAATTTCTTAAATTTGGAATTTAAAAAAGCTGAATTTAAACATTTTTTTTCCCAACAAGCCAAAATATCAAATTTTTGAAAATAAATAAAAAACACTTTTTTTTTAAACTGATGTTGACCAGTTGAATTTGAGCAACCTCAGCATATTTTTTTGAAATTCTAAACAAAATTTTTGGATCGAATTTGTAAATATATGAAAACAAATATATAGAAATTCAGCTTTTTTAAATCAAGAAATTTCATATTTTAATTTAAAAGAGGTGAATTCAGAACAAATTCATTCAGATACAAGGTACATTCAAATTGGGTAAAGTTCTTGGACAGAAATAGCCCCCCACCCTGGGGAAAGACGAGGCTTTTTACCTCAAGGTGTGAAAGAACATGAGCGATCACTGTAGAAGTTAAAAAAACAGTCTCATGGAAAGAGTGGCAACATGAGGGGAAGCAAAGCAGGAGAAAATAGTTTTGACTTAAAGGATGGTAATAATACAGTTCAGGCATCCTACTTTGCCTGTAACTGTCTTCCAGTAACATTAATTGACTTCTTACTTATCCACACAGTAATTTGTTTGTACATATAGTGCATGATGGTCATGTTTCCCGAACCGAAAGTGTTTCCCTAATGCAAAGTAACATTGTCTGTGAACATAATCTACACAGCGATTCCACTGTCACCACAATGGAATTATGAAAATAAATTAATAATACACAAACATAATGATAATAAGGAGACAGGGCTCTTCCTCCTTGCAGTGTAAGGGCTGTGAAGAGGTGCAAACATTCAGCCACAGCCAAAGTGAGGCTTCAGTATCAAGTTTTGATCTTTGTCCTGGTTGTATTTAGGTTTATGTTGCATTCAAGCAATGTCGATAGAATGGGATTAATAGCACCTCTTACTCTGATGTTCCCACTCATGTTTTTTATTCAAAGACAGTTAAACCTGCTGCTCAGACAAAAGCTCAAAATGTGTATAGTTCCTTTTAAGTAAGATGAAATCATTGACTTAATGTTAGTATTGGATTCCATTTATTTAGTGCACATCTCTCCCCCTAGGCTCAGCAAGGGTATCAAAAGAAATTCTACAACATACAGAATTCACTATGGACATGGAATTCATTCATTCATTCATAGCCAGCCAATATAACTGCTTCCTGCCCAGAATGCAAGTGATCACGCTCAGTCACCAACAAAGGCTTCAGCGTTGTGTCATCTCAACTTGAAACTAAAATCAAATGTGGTGTCCAATGCAGTGTGTTGTAGCAGCTTGTCCTACCTTGATTTCTCAAGTCGGCAGCCAGAGCGGAGACGGAGGGGGAGTTCAGACGCACATTCCAGTTAAAACAAATTGCAGTGTTTATAATCCAAAACAGAAAGTATGGAAACCGCTTTCTTTTTAAATACATCTGAAAAACAGCAATGTGTGTCACATTTGATGCCAGTGTGTAAGAATCAGTAGAGATGAGAATTCAAAGCATTAATGCAATCCTGTAAAATAAAGGCCTCTAATAACTAGTAGTAAGTACTCATGAATCAATCGGGTGGTAAAGAAAAGCGTTTGCTGCCATCCTCGCTCTGGCTTCCAATTCTAAATGCCTCGTTAATGTAGACCTCACTTCCTCTTATTAGTGGATCATATATCTAAGGAGTAGCCTATCAAACTCAGTAAACATTCTTAATTTGCTCCAACACACACTCTTATTAACGCAAACACACTAAATACTTTTTGTCGTAGGCTCTCAGGTTATTTGCCACCTGTGGATTTTAAATCCTGTGCTGAAATCTATGTATTTTCCTACACTGCACTGTATGTAAAGTGGCAATTGAGGCAGGCCAAGAAGACAAAAATGTTAGACACCGATGGAAAGCTTGGCAAAAGTCACAATACTATTTGAAAAATGCTGGGTATTTGAAAATGTGCAGTACCATGTTATCATTGCTATTTCATATTCCATTACAATTTCACATTATGCTTGCTTGTTATTTATTAACTCTTGGGTACAGCAGTTCCAATAGTAGTTGCAGCTTGAGCCGAGCTACACTGTTATCCCTCAGGCAAGTGTGAAATAACTCTGAAATATCCACTCAGAGGGGAAGGTGAGGGAAATGAAAAAGATGGCACCTACAACTCTTTCTCAGTTCTTTGGCATTGAGTCGGATGTAGACTTCAAGATGGATGAGGCTGAAAAGAGAGTTGATTTGAATTTGGCTGCAGGTAATCTTTGCATTAAAAGCATTCTGCGATGAGTTTAAGTGTTTGTTGCTATATTCATGTCACTGCACAGGAATATGTGCTGACTACAGTGGGAAAAGTACTGACTGTAACCACACAGCTTTAACTATTTATCTTTTTGGCTTCAAACACGCAGGCTTAATTCATTACGATTATTATTGGGATTCTGATTAGTAAGACAGCTTTATCAAAACTGTTATACCTAAAAGGTCTTGGCGTAGTGTTGTGGCTTCCCAGCCAACATTTGTATGCCGGGCCCATATGGGTCGTAAATGAATGGAAAATGGGCCCTATGTGGGATTGTCCACAAGTTAACTATTGGCCCTGTGCCAATTTCCCACATGGGTGGGTTTACCTGAATGTGCTCCAGATAAGATGCCCATTTTGGGCCCATACAGAATATGTGCCCAGGCAGCTCTGGCATAATTTATGTGGGGCCCACTTGAATAAACCAAACCATGTTGGCAACTGGCGTGGGGTCATTATGGAACCCATGGACAATCTCATATGGGGCCCATTTTTAGCCCAGTTACTACCCACGTGTGCCCCATTAACAAATGTTGGCTTGGTTAAAGGGGCAGTTCACCCCAAAGTCAAAAATACACATTTTTGCTCTTACCTCTAGGGCTATTTATCAGTCTAGATGGTTTTGGTGTGAACTGCAGAGTGCTGGAGATATTGGCCATAGAGATGTCTGCCTCCTCTCAAATATAATGGAACTAGATAATAATAATAATAGATTTTATTTATAACGCACTTTACATTTGAATACAAATCTCAAAGTGCACAGTACAGGCAACAATAACAATAAAAGCAATCGGATGGCACTCGGCTTGTGGTACTTAAAGTGCCACAAGCAGCTCTTTCCAGAAACCATGACCCAGTTACCAAAGATAATCTAAAGACCTTGTTGTGTGCAGTTTCCTGTTGGAATTATCTTTTTTCCTCAGTTGAACTACACCCGCCAACCATATCACTGCACAGAAGCAAACGTGCATCTACTGCTAGCTCACCAAGCACCAATGAGCTAGCTAACATTACAGCTCAGCCGAGCTGGACACCATTAATGTTTACATTTTGAGCTACTCATCCATGAGTAGATGCACACTTCCTTCTGCGCAGTGATACGGTTGGCAGGTGTAGTGTGGTTGAAAGAAAATAGTTCCTGCTCACAACAAGGTCTGTGGATTATCTTCTGTACATTTTTGCATGTACACAGGCTTTTTAAACACGGGTAAACCCACTTAAAATAAGGTGTTAGATTCCTTTCCAATTGTCAGTAGACCAGAGCTGTATACACGGCACTGTAGCAGATGCATATGCCTTTCGCATGTGTTTTTTACTGGTTCTATGTCCCTGATGTACAGTAAACAGTAGGAGGCAGCATGGAGGCCAATGAAAATGTCAAAGTGGTAATTCTATGTATATCTCTCACTTTTTCAATCTCTTGGAACTGGGGCCATTTGCCTCAGCAGTGAACGTCAATTGTAACCTTTCCATTAAATAAAAAGGCCAGATGTTAGTGGGTGTTTGTCTCAGCAACACACTCTCGCAAGATCTGGCAGCAACTGATATGATCTTGTGCTCGGCTGATATCACATATTAAGCTAGCAGATATGGGCAAGCAAAATAAGGAGCAAACATTAAATTTGTACTTGTAGTATTAGTATTTAGTTTTGTTTTGAATCTGCTTTCGTCTAACCACACTTTGTCACAAAACTTGAAAACAAGGCGGGGGATATGCCCATTTAGGACAGGAAGTGTGTGCCATTTCATCCCATTGGTGTATCATCTTTTGTTATAGAGCATCTTTGGCACCACCAGCCAAGTGCCACCTAGTTCCATTATACTGTAGAGAATGCAGACATCTCTATGGCCATATCACCAACACTCTGTAACTCACACTTAAACATTAGATTGATAAAAAGGACTTCAGGTAAGAGGGATCATATGCATTTTTGATTTTGGGGTGAACTATCCCTTTATTATTTCCCGTCTAGGCCTGATTATGTAGCAGAAGTCAAAATATGTACTTTCTTTGAGCTTTTCAAAGCAACTCATAAAGCAGATCTAGAAAAACAAATGTTTTCTGAGCTACATCAAACAACACCCTCCATCCGAAGACCCTCGTGTCACATGCTTCACACAGCCAGCAATACACTACGACTTCCTCCATCAGACATTTTGCAGCAGTATAAAGCTGTCACGCTACTCCTGCCTTTGTGAGTGAAAGATTATACTCATTATTTGCTTCTGCAAAAAACAACAAAAAAACACTTGTTAGGGAAACATATCAGGGAAACAATCCAAGGTATTTTTACAGCTCCATTATTGATTGTTTTTGTAATTTTCAGAAATTACTGTCTGCATTTGCTTTGGTTTCCAATACCTTGTTATTGCACTTCATTTTGCCTCGCACTGGAAAGCATTTTTAAGCACTTAAACACCCACTTCTTCCCTTTCTCCGGTGACGACAGTCAAATTGTGACACCTACACAGATATAAAGAAAGGAATTACATTACATCTGTCTGAAATTACCTACAACCCAATTAAATGAGATGTAACAAGCTAAATCTCATTCTGTATAGGAAACAGCATGTGGTGTTCCACATTAACTGATTACAAGCCCTATACATGAAGTGTATACTTGTTTAACAAATATATAGAGGCGTGTGAGCAGAGTTTTGTTCCTTTTGCTGTGCTGCGATGGACATGAGACATATTTTCACAGGCATGTCCCTGGATTACCACGGTACACGTGTAAATAATTCTATCATCCAGATTGATGGGCATCTGACCTTCCCAGGTTATATTACGGCCATCTGGAGAGGGCTAGCACTGGGATAGAAAAATTGCCACTGCCCAGCCGCAGTACTGAAGTGTGAGTCTCTACAGGACAGGTGAATGCTAGTCAAGATGGTTCTTGTTTTGACAACACAGCAGTATTGACTTTGTGAGTGAATTATGATGACCTCCGGTGTGGAGATGTCAGCCACACCAGCGGCGAGAGTTAAATCCTCCTCTCTTTATTCTGCAGAGTTTGAAAAGTCAAGTCGCTGAATCATAAAAGCCACTGAGATGAGGAACTAGGGATTTATTTTAAGATAAATACTTGCAGTGTAAGTCACTGCTGATTGTCTAACTTTTTTTTCATGACGTTTCAGAAGTCTTGTTTGAGATTAGATCTCCTCCATCTGTGTGTGGGGGTATTTATATCACCCTCTGAAGACACTTTACTCTGACACATTAGTGTGTCATTAAATATTCTAAAGCCTGGGAAAAAAAATAAAAAAACAGATTCCACTGACAAGTAAAACATGAGCTGAGTGTCACACCGAGCGCTATGTTTATTATTAGTATTTGTTTTGCATGGATTCCCGAGACCTGTTGCTGACTCGGAGCCTGGGGGAAGCTTCGGCGCTGCAACATTTTCTGTGATTTTACACTTCACTTGGCTGTACAGCTAACAGCTAGATAAAACAACACATCTATCTAAGGCCTGGGAGTCTGCTTCGTACCTATCATTTCTCCCTCAAAGGACAACAAACCCATGAGGGAACGCCTTGATAATTACGATATAAATCGTGCTGGCAAGAGACCACATGAGTAGAAGGGGGGAAATATGAAAGAGCACAGTGTGTGTTTTAGGCCGGATATCAGTAAATCATGCGGGACCAAATAGAAATGAAGATTAATGGATGATTAATGGCTGTCCGCAGTGAGGGATCTGACTGTTTGGTGGGGCATGTAAGATGGGTTAAAGGATGAAGGAGAGGACCAGGTGGCACTTAGGCACTGAGGCCCCTAACAGCCCTCTTTCTCTGGCCGCAGCGGTGCAGCGGCTGAAGATCCATTCTGATTAGCAGACGGAGAGGCCACTCGCCCTGTGATGAAGAAAAATTGGATTTTTTTTTTCAGTGTAGCTCTCCACATGTAAACTTCACATCGCTGCAGCCCTATCTGCTTGTGTTATTGCACTTGTTAGTTTTCTCCGGCCTGCAGCACAGAGGGAGTTTTTAGAGTCTGGTCTTTGGCTTGTTTAGACTTCCAAAAAACTGCAATAAAGTAAACTTCCCCACTGTTGTTTAGACATAAGAGAACAATATCCATCGATAACCCTCACGCCTGAACAAGTGTTTCCAGACAAGATGAGGAAAAACTCTTGTCGTATTGATTGTTTTCTCTCCATACTTATCATATTTCATTTTCTCCCGCATTTCCACAGTTAATACACTCCCGCAGAATGACAGATTGTATGGAGTTTCTTTTTATCTCTCACTCGCTGAAGTCAAGCAGAGCAGCAAAATAATAAAAAAACGACAGTTCATAATATCAGTCATTGTGAATCACAGTTTCTAAGCATATCCGCTGAATCTCAGCACTAAAACGTGGACGTCTCTTCACAGGCAATAAATATTTCTGGAAAGTGCTCAACATCTCCCTTTCACTGAACATATCTTTCTTTCTTTTGCCAAATAAAGCTCTCACACTGTAACTCTTCAGGCAATTTCTCCTCCCAGTCAGTATTTTGAGCTCAATATGCCAACAGTGAATAACATATTGGCCAACACAGTGTCAGCTGCTTTAGGGCTGAAGTGCAGCGCAGCCCTTTGTAAATGTGTTCTCATTTAATTGATGTATCAGCTATAATCATGACTTAAATGGAGGTAGATTGGAGTTTTAGTTATACAAATTTCATTGAGGCTGAGCTGCTGTGAAGGCAGAAATAAGGCCACTGATTGATTTTAAACACAGAGCCAAAGAATAACAAATAATGTGGGTGAGTAACAGACTGAAGAGCAGAACACATAAGCACTGCTGTACTGACTACATAACTAAAAGACTGGAAAAGAAAAGCCAAATAATACATGCTTTAACTACCTATAATACCCCGTATTAGCCTGATAAATTATGAATTAGCATTTCACCTCATTCTTTTACCCTAACATTGTGATCCTGGTATGACTCACTGGGTGTAGACTGTGGTTATTTGGCCGGTTATTTAGGCTGGCATTCTCCCTTTCTTCTACTTTCTGCATGCAATCATTTCCAAAATCCCCTTCGAGATGGGAAACAACAACAATAACCTCTGAGCTAACAAGTTAAGGCGGACTTATACTTCTGCATCAGCTCTATGGAGAGCCCACGCCGTAGCCTACACATGTGGCCTACGCTGTTGTGAGCATTTATACTTGTGCGGTGGTGTATCTGTTTCACTCTGCAGTTACATCTCCAAAACACGAGTCGCGGTGGGGTTTCTGTGAAGTGCTGTAAAACTGAGTTGATTGGAAACACACCCAAAACACACATTACACATGGCTTTTAAGAGACAGTTTTAAACACAAGTGAACAAATCTGCTTCACTATAACTCACAGGATTCACAGACAAATCATTTGTCCTTTGCTGGACACATTTTCCCCAAGGATATAACATGCTAATGTTATTAGCATGAGTACATGGCATTTTACATTGTATAAATTAGCTTAGCAGCTTGCAGAGATTTTCTCGACTCATATGAAGCCAGGGACAACAGCAATATTTAACAATTATAACGTTACAAAATTTGGCTCCATTATAACTTAGAAGGTTCATCGATAAAATCACTGTCTTATACTAAACATGTTTCCAAACAAATAAAACATGCTAACATTATTAGCATCAGCCCAAAACATTTTACATTGTAAAAATTAGCCTAGCGACTAGCAGGGATTTTCTCTCTCATATGAAGCCAGGATAAATCACACACAAGACTAAAAATGCTTTTTAGTGGGGGCTTTATTGTCTTCACAATTAATTGTTTCTTATCACTGAGAGAAAAGTAAATAAAAGCTTCGTTTTCAGCTTACAAAAATAGCCAGGAGGTCTGTGTTGCCTTGACATTACATTTCAGAGGTCACATTTCTCTACTTTGATGCAGAGCCTTTTCCCTAAGTATGGTGTCAATTTCATGCAGAAGTATAAATCTCGCTTTTATTCCTTGTAGCTCTACAATGAATAAAACAGCTTGTGAATGCACCTTGAAAAAGCCCACACTCCATCTCGCAGGACTCTCTTGCCTGATGTTGATTTGTATTATGACATGGCCATATAATTAGCAAAATCTTTCAGAACATCTCCAGTCAAACAATAGCTAACATATGATTCTTTCTTCCCCAGGGATCTGATTTTGATTTTCTGACAGTCCCGACTCCCAGCCAAATCAGCAAACTTTCTGTTGCCCTTGTCAACGGAGCCACTGTCTTCCCAGAACGTTCGCCCAGTTACCCAACACATCAGCATTGCTAACACCCAATACTGAGCCGATAAACAGTCCCAACAAACTCACAGAGATACTCAAACTGTTCGACTCTGTTTTTAAACCTGTTAATAACTGTTAGGTAACATTAGCCATGTGATGCTAACAGTTAGCTCTGTCACTGTATATGTTTCCTCTGATAATATTTTGCAAATGCACCATCGCTCCCTCCTGGGGGCGGCCCAGGACGACTGTGATTGGTTCAGAGACACAAAAAACAGCCAGTGTGTTTATCTCCCATAGCAGAATGGTAATATGATTCCAGACCTGTCTCAGGTGCTGAGACAGGCTGTGGAGATGCTAGGTGAGACTAGTATTGCCCTAACCAATCAGTGGTGAGCTCAGAGCTGGTGGCGGACATAAAACCGTGGGCAGACTTATGTTTTTTCCATAAGCAAGCCTAATGTAAATGTAGTAGGCTACTCCAGCATGCAAATGTGTTGATAATTCTGATTATACAATTCTCCCTGTATTTAGTAGCATTAGTGTTGCATATGCCCAGGTTTTTATATATCTATATTTATATATCTTGATATCTTGTGTACCTCAAAAAATCTTGGATTATGAATTGTGTAAAGTGCATGCTCAGCCATTTTTCCTCTACTGTAACTTGTATCCCACTCAGGGCTTTCAGGACAAACATTCAGGGTTAAAGTCCTGACAATGTGACCTGGTGACACTGATGGCTGTATCCATAGTAACCTACTCGTGCCTGCGTGTGCACGGCGAGAGAGGGCAAGACACTGTGCTATTACCAGAGGAGCTTCTGCCTCAGTTAACCCTGCAGCAAGTCATCAAAGGAGTCTGAAAGGTCTGAAGTCTTGCAAAAAAGTTGCCAAGTTTGCAATGCTGTGCATGTGTGTGTGTCAGGTGCCCATGTGTGAGAAAGAGGGCAGGGATAGCTACTTCTACCATATAAGATTCAGTGGCTGTATGAGCTCATAATCCATACTAATATTAAATATTTTGGCTATAAAAAAGGTCTGTGGTTGAATCCCAATCACCAGGCCCTAAACGTTTCCCTGTTCTGTCTACCCAGTGTCCTCCCCCCTGCTACTTTTGTTGAAATCTATTTTCAATAAAACAGTCAATAGTGGGCTATGAGGGGAGGGGGCGGAAGCATGGCAGCTCTGTGAGTGGGCCCGGCCCCCTCTGGACTACTCATCCTGCTAGGCTGGTGAGTGATGTACCCCTCGCTGGTGTCATTGTCAAACTATTTGTTTTTCATACTGATCAAAGAAATGTTTTTATGTAAAGGTCCTGGAAAAATGGTTTCTTTATAACCTTAAGTACAGTATTAATGACTTAAAATGCCAAAATAAAAGTGGAATTAATGCCTAATGGTTGTATTTCTCTGCAGGCCAGTCAAGTTACAGACAACATCTATGTCTGTCCAGACTTATATGAAGTGGTGTAGTGGTGTTTGATGAGATGGATATACTACTATGTGGATGGGAAGGTTACAGAGGAGTTAGTGGGTATATTCATATATATACTCCAATTACTTTTTGGCTGATAGCTGGGTGTACAGCCAGGGAAAAAAGTGTATATCCTGCACTACACCTCAGCCTATATGGGGTCCATGTCATTGGTCCGACAGCCCACTGGTCCAACATCCCGTTAGTCCAACGTCCCGTTGTTCCGATATGTGATTATACTAGGCTATACTGTATTTGTGTACCATAGAGGATCAGTAATGCAACAAAAGTAGGCTAGTGGCTGAGATACAAGTGTCATAGAGAGAAGAGAGTGAAACACCATAACCTCCTGTTATTAACTCTGGGGTCCAGGTTGTGTGTGGAGCTCTCCGCGGTGCTGAACGGCTCCCAGCGGGCGTATTTCTGCCTTGATGGTGCGCCGCGACCGGCTCTGGGTCAGCTGGGAAAGGCTTGAGGCGAAGCAGGCTCACGGCTTATGTGTTTGCCACTTTCTTTTTCATTTTAACCCACACATGATCTTTTACTGACCCTAACCAAATGTTTTTTGTGCCTAAACCTAACCAGACCTTAACCACAGGGCATCATGATGATTTCTGAACAATGGGACTTCGGAACAATGGGTTTAATATGGTCAGAACAATGGGCTGTCGGACCAATGGGCAGACCCGCCTTTATGTAGCCATGACAGTAGACCGTGCTTACAAATATGGATGTTGCTGGAAAGAAGCTACAAATTCTAAAACATGGATGCTTCACACAGAGAGAAAGCAACATAGAAGATCTTTATAATCAGTACAATTCCAAGTGGGACACCCAACCTTTGTGACACCAATTCAGTATCTGACTCTTGTTCCTGAGTTATGGCATTGAATAATGGACAGAAAAGCATTTTCACAGAGCAGTCACAGTGAAGTTGACCTTTGACCTTGAGGATAAAAAATGCCACCACCTCACTTAATGCTAATTGATTATTAGACATTGTGTGAAATTCAAATAGTTAGCATGTGTACTCTTAAGTTATGGCCAAAAACATGTTTTGTGACATCATAGTGACCTTTGGTCACCAAATTCTAACGGTTCATTCTTGAGTCCAAATGAACGTTTTTGCCAAATTTGAGTAAATCCCCTTAAGGGCTTCTTATAATATTGCCTTCGTGAGAATGAAACAAACACAGAGTCACAGTGACCTTGACCTTTGATCACCAAAATTAGTCTCTTAGAGCCTGTCCCAATACCCCCCCCTTAGCCCTACCCCTTGGGGCATGGTAGGGGGCATAATGAGGGGTAGTGGGTATAAAACTAGCCATTCGGAGTGAGGGATTTCAGATGCTGACTTGCCAGCAAGGGGTAGACGTCGCCATGGCTACCACCAAGCAAGAGACGGGGAAAAAAGTTCATACATAGCTAACGTTACAGTCGTCAGGCTGCTTGTTAGCTAGCTAGCTAGCTCACACTGTCTGGCGTCTGTCATCTGTCCCGTTCTGCAAAATTGTCAGATTGTTCACATTACGATGACACGCCAGCTAGTATAACTATGCTGCCTTGTAATGTTAGCTGGTTAGCAGAAGTCGTCTGTCGTTCATCACACAAAGCATGATGAATACAGCAAACGCGATAGGCAGGATGAACTCAACCAGAGACTCCATTGTAGATGACGGTTGGAAATGTAGATGGCTCGCAGCTTCCTGTTTAAAATAGTTACGTATGCATGAACGTAACCGATGTGATGAAATGATGAGTGGTGTCCCAATTCCTAGGGAAAGATTTCAACCCCTATCCCTCGTTGCTTCATTTCGTGGGCCAAGGGGTAGTGGGCAATGGCTAGGGGTAGGGCCAAGGGCTAAGGGGTAGTGGACAAGGGGGGGTATTGGGATTGGGCCTTTGTATCTCATAGTTGACTCGCAGAAGACATTTGTGCCAAATTTTAAGAAATTCTGTCAAGGTGTTCTTGAGATATCGCGTTCACAAAAATGGAATGTATGACAACCCAAAAACAAATGCCTCTGGCCATGGCTATCGCTAGGGCAAGGGCATACAATGGAAAGCATTACTTATTCGTAGTTCATCACTCAAAATATCAGCCAATCTGTCCCATCAGTGTGTGTGCTAAAATGTAATTGGTGCTTATATGTCATCATCTCAAACCATTCAGAACGTTTTTGGTCATTACACATGAGAGATTTCTGTCTGCTCTGTTTTTTTTCTGTGTTCTTCTAAATTTGATGGGAGATTCTAACGTGAGACCCTACGGCTAATTAAAGTGGTTAAAAAAAATAGGTTTTCAGGGCCTTCAAGACTTGTTATTTCTTTAAGTTGACTCACAGCAATTTATGCAGCTGCACTAGTCTTCTAATCTATGCATGCTGCTATTTTTCTGTCTATTTCTATGAATGTAGTTGCATAGCTAGCTAGCTACGTAGGAAGATGGCATCTCTATTCTTAATCCTGTCTGCTAAGGTCTGGTTGCTGAATTGTATCTCTTACTGGAGGAAACAGCTATCAGTGGGCACAAAACATGATAACTTAATCATTGATTCAACACCCACACTGGGGATTCATTCAGAGGTCTGGAACCAGGATAACCGAGTATCACCACTGACATTCAAAAGACAGACACTGAAATAAATCAATCCAAACACTGAGCTGTGATGGTTGGAAAGAATCCACAGATGTACAAAAATGTAAATTCAATTTTGCACAAGACTGACTTGAATACTGAATAATATGAGTACCTTGTCATAATCAGTGCTGCAAAGAAGGCATCATAAAACATCACTGAATCCTAGGAATTATTTTTATTTACAATTTACAATGGTTGATACATTTTGAAGATAATGCAAGACGGATTATGTTTCTGTTATCATGAGGAAATGTTGTTCATTGATGTATTGCAAAAATGTTGATAAAGAATGTCAATTTCTGCTTCAATGCTGTCATTGTTATTCAAGAAAACTAAATATTTTTCACAGAGAGGAGAGCTTACAAAAGAAGAGGACCCTAATATTATGATGCCCAGCATTTGTGACACTACCTGGTAATCTAGGTTAGCTAGTCAGCCTGGTGGGCCATCCAAGTTCAAATCATCATGGGAGCCAACACCTGCCTAGTATAGCTAAAACAGTCAGCAACCCTGCTGGCTTTTAAATAAAAGGCCTCCAATACAGCATTTTAACCACAGAACCCTCTCAACACAAGAGTGGCAGGCTGTCTTTTTTTTTTTTACCTGCGTTAAATAAATGTTTAACTCAACCAGTCCTGCCTCTCTACCTCTTGTTTGCTTCTGAGAAATGTTGGTATAACGCTGCAGTGTGACATGAAGACTATGAAAAATGTGATTACTCTGTTATTGACCCACCAAACATACAAAGGTGCTCTGATGTATTTGAGGCATTCATTTCATTTTTGTGTGTGATTCTCACAATAATAGGTTGCTTCTGCAGTAAACTTCCCACTCAATTGATAGTTAAAGCCTGGGGTATACATGGCAGGGATACAGACGCTGCGTGTGGTGAGTGCAACTCGTATTAAAAAATAAAAATAAAATTATAATTATACACTTGAGAGACTGGACACCTAGTTTCATTTGCATCCCTGGCAACCCACTACTGCAAACAGCATGTGTCTTTGAGGGGGACTTGGGGGCTTTTAATATTTGTGTAATTAACTTCATTTTGAATAAATATATATATATATATATATATATATATATATATATATATTTATATATATATATATATATATTACAAACTTTGTGGCATCACACAGGATAAATCTTCTATTTTGGTATTGAAACCAGTAAAACCAGTACAGTAAATGGACTATTGTTAATCATTGTAGCCTGGTTTTCCCTGTTGGCAACGACATTCTCCATGTTAAAATAAAACTAATAAAGTCTAATCTATTCCTTAATTTGCACTGATTTTAAAAAAAACTGAAGCAAAGAAAATTGAAAATGGAATTAGTCCAATAATAGCCCATCCGCATTATCGAATAATCTGTACTGCTCAATATCAAAACTTGAAAATGGACTCATTCAACAACAGCAATTAAATCTGATGAAGCAAGGGTACTATTGAAGGCAAATTGTGGCTCAGTGGACACCAAACAGTATAAAAGCAGCAAATTAGTTCAAAACAAATAAAGAAAAACACTTTTGAACACCATTTACAAAATCATCAAGACACAATTTCTATAATATTCTTGCTCAATGCTAAAAATGGCTAAAATCTAACATAACTGACAAACTACACCAGAATATTACCTCCAAATGTGTTTGCTGAAAAAAAAAAAAAAAAACTCCTAACAACTGGAACTAAGGGACCATGGGTCCAAACAATGAAACATAGTCACTTTATCTTTACTGAAAATATGGGATATAACCACACAGGACCATTATGACCCATATTGCAATTTATCAAGATAAGGCAACCATTCTATCAATCTGACAACCAAAATGTGATGTTGTCTGGTGGCCAGATTGGCAACCATTGATAAAACTTCCCGTCAGGCCCTGAAGTCTTGCATTATTTAGCTGAGACAGCAGCTTGGCTGCAACAGCCTTAACAGGAAAGACAAGGACAACTGCCAGAAATGCCTCAAATCAATTGAAAGTCAAAGGGATATACAGTGCCATAATAAATATATGTGGGAATAAAGTGGACTGTATGGCAACCCTGTGCACATTTATTATTTTAATATCACTGCCAATTCACTGACTCATTTCTTCAACAAGCCTTTGAATATCACATATGTTGTTTGTCCTTACCCTCTACTACGACCCAAAGAAGCATTTCCTAAACTAGCAACCCTATATGTTAGGTTACGTTTTAGAAAAAAATCATGATTAGATGTTACTTAATGTTACTTAACACAATATATTTAACATAAAATGACGATGTGATGTTAAATAATTTAAGTATGCAACATAAGGTGATGTCACTTACGTACGTTTGGCTTCTCATGGAACGTAAACCCTTGTCTCCTGGGTTTAAGTCCTATATTTTTTGACAATCTCCCCATGCAGGCTTCATCACTCTTTGTACTATGTCACCTCAAGTCCTCCTTTGCTCCTGTCATAATTACCCTGGCTAGTAGAGTACGCTGCCTACACTAAACAAATATCTGTGCCGAAATAAGTCGTTTATACACATAAGAAAAGGAAAATCTCCATTCCTTCCCTGTCCTATTTCACGTGGTTTGAATTCCTACTCAGTGTAATGTCAGTACTCAGTAATTTAAACCAAGAAAAAAGAAAGTGAAAGCTGTGCAGACAAACCATCAGGCCAGATAATTCAGAAAACTGCCCTATTTGAGTGTAACAGTTGGGGTGCTATCAATTAATGAGATGTCAACAATTGTTTGGTCCTGCATTATTCATGTCAGAGCAGTAATAAATAATGAGCTTGGTACACTGAGAAAACTCACAGCTCAAGAGTCCTTTCCCCCGCGCTTTTCGGGTGTTTTAACCTCTAGACGGTGTCATTTCTTCCTGTCCAGCGAGAGTGTGTCTGTTACTGCAGAAACAAGGTCCCCAAACGAAGGGATATTAAGGACTTGAGAGACAAGGCGGGAGAGATGAGGGGCGCGGTGGCGGGATTGTGTTTGCAGAAGATTAAGGCCCTTCAGGATGGAAGGATGATGGATGGACGGGAGTCCTTCATCCATCAGGGCCTGTTTACATCACCTTTAAACAGGCAAACCATGCCAAGTCTCCCTCTTCCTGCACTCCCTTAAAGGGGCCAGCTGCTGGGCTGACCTGAGCTGGATACCGGTTCCAATCATTGCCATGATGGATCACACGGGAGAGCATATATGTAAGTGACAAGAGAGACTTATGGAGCCATTTGCCAAAGCCCTTATCCACTTGTCATAGTTTTTGTTTCCTGCTGAATCTGCGTGTTCTTCCCATTTTACAGTGCTGCAGTTGTGACCTGTCGTTTGCCTTGAAATGTTATCCCACATACTGTACATCATTCATAAATGACATGAAGCCGTAAACATGTCACAATTTAATGGCCCATTGTCTATTTGGTTTGAATGAGGCCCAAATGAGACATAGCTGGCTGCTTCCTTCCGTCTTGGCTTTCTAACCATCATCAACACTGAGACTCTTTTATCCGATGCTTACTCTTTTATTTCATGGGCCGTCTGTTTGAAACATGAAGCACGTTTTCAAAGACAATGCTCCACCATAGGAATTCAAAGTGGACTGCTGAATAGCTCCCACCAGCTCACAAAGAACACCCTTATTTTTGAATCTGAAACTGAATTTTATTAGAAATCCCAGACTCATAAAAATTCCTTTTGAGGATGGTTTATAGCGTTTCCCCATATTTATAATGATCTTTTTTTTCCCTGTTTAAAACCCATATTTCAAATGCAGTTTGAAGTTGTGGTTTTCTGTGGAGATACAGATTTCATGGTTCTCTTCATACTATGCTTGTGTCTTAAACTTGGACTTGTCAAATCAAATCTAGATAGAAAGGATCTCGGCTAATGTTTTCTGAGTACTAACAATGAGTCTACATGCACAACAGTTTATCATATTTAGTTTTAGAGAGGTTCACTGCTTTCATTTACTTTAAAATATTTTCCTTGAAGCCGGGATGTTTCTTTGAACAGCTACATGAACAGAGACTAAGCTAGTGTCTAATACTCTCTTGGTGGAACCCGAAAGCTGGAAGGGGTCATTACAGAAACTCTCTCATCTTCATCCATCTAAGCAAATACGATTTTCCACTGCGTCTACAAAAATTGTTGGTATAAAGATATCAATAGTTCCGTCTCAAGTACTGTATATAATTGGAAAAGCTCAAGAGGGAAGAGGCCTGTATTCTTCTGATTATACTGTATTATGGATCCTTACCTCTGCCTTCCCTCAAACTGACATTTTACCAGATAAAAATAAATTCTTTTATCTCCTTCTATCAGTTATATCATCATAGCCAGTATAACCAGTCTCCTGCTGGCCACGCAGCAGCTTTACTAGAGTAGTTGCATTCAGCTTCACTTGCTTCAGATTCTCACTCCATCAAATACAGCGGTCAATCAGTTTTGGGCGTGTCAGTTTCTATGTCAATTTCCATTTCTTACATAAACTCAGGTTGACTTTTGGCTTCACACTGCTTTCCTGAGTGAAAGTCTGGTGATAGTTTCTGCATATGTATGCAGAATCTGTAGGCAACAGGACAGGATTTTGGTATTGAAAGCATTCAGACTCACTTTTGTGGTCCATTTGTAGTCCATTTGAAGTTCGACTAGTACTAACCAATCACCTTTGAGCGGCAGCTAAACAACCTGTGTGGAGGGGCATAACACATTGACCCAAATGCAATCTCGTAACCCATCAGCTAACATCTGAAGACAAGTTTGTTGTATTAGCTCTTTTTATATGTTTATTGGCATTCAGATGTTGATATCTCTTTATAAAGATGAGCTGAATTATACAACAGTTGGTTTCGACTAAGCAATCTAATTGGACAAAAGGCATTTCCATCAGTACTGATATGCAGTACAACAGCACTGGGACTTTTATGTCTGCATGTACTATATCTCAGCTTTACAGGTGTTCTAAACTGTCAATTACAAAATTACAAAAGCAATGACACACTGCTGCTGTACCGAATACCAAATATCAGCACGGCTGTGATTATCTCTGTCACTTGTCCTGCGGTCTTGTGCTTACAACCAAATCACAGCTGTGATGATATACAGTTCAACAGCCCTCCCTCTTGTGGGATATTGCTTACATGACTGGTGTATGGAAGGGGAAATGTTGGACGAGATATCTGCTTGCTGCACTGGATCTTCCAAGATATTGGCTTATTGTTGTCAGACAGATAGCCGCCATTTTCCAAGATTGCATTTATATCAGCACAGCAATTTAATTTAGATGTGCTCAGCAATGCATCATATTTCAACCTGATCTCACAGATATATGTGAAATGACCCCGTAATGGGTTGAAATTATGTGCCAGTATCACAGAAACAATGTAAGTCAATTAGGATCCATTGTCGTGGTGTCCACACAGATTCCCTGATTCAACAATGTCCTGTATACACACAAAAACACGAAAGTGTTCTTGATATTAAAACAGCAAATATATTCCTCTGTTATAATTTCCCACCAATAATAATAATAACATGATAGTTCGGCTGTACTAGAAATTTGATATAGGTCTATTCAAATATTAAGTCCCAAAAACGCCATTTCTACAGTACTAGCTAAATTATCTGAAATTAACCATCATCCTTACTTTTTCTTAACATATTTTATCTAGGTGCAGTGTCATTACTAGTTCAGCTTTACTAGACATTTGATATATTCAGTAGATGTATCTTTTTACGATTCTATTTTACAACAAGCCGCAAAAACCTACCATCCCAAAAACGTCATTTCTAGAGTACTATCTAAAATATCTGAAATGAGCCAACATCCTTGCTTTTTTCTTAACGTAGTTCATCTAGGTGTGGTGTCATTACTGGTTCGGCTTTACTCGATATTAGATATGTTCAGTAGATCTTTCTTTTTACGACCTCTATTTTACAAGCCGCAAACAAACCTACCGTCCTAAAAATGCAGTTTCTAGCGTATTAGCTAAAATATAGAAAATTCGCCGACATCTTTACTTTTTCTTAACATAGTTCATCTAGGTGCAGTGTAATACCTAGTTTGGCTTTACTAGACATTAGATATATATTGGGTAGATATATCCTCTTACAACCCTATTTAGAACCCTACTTTGCAAATCAGAAGAACTACAACTATGTTGCTGATATGTCTCAAACTGCATGGCGCGGTCCCAGGGAATTGTAGTTTTAAAAAAAAATATAAGTCTATTTCCTAGATTTGAAAGTTGTAAATACTGAATTGAGAGTACACTGTGGACTTTAAGGGGGTGGTAAACACACTTGTGTAATCAGATTTTAAATATCTGATTTCTAAATGGGTGAAAATGAATTGTAACCATATTTTACCCATATCTGACAGCACCCCCAGTTATTGACTACACTCACATGATAGTTGAGGTCAAGAGCTCTCTATAACAGTTGGTCCCATGTCTGTTCCCCCTTTTGTTGCTGAGTTATAAGCCCTCAAACATGCACTGAGGCCAAGGTTCAATGGTCAATGGCTCAAAGCAGAAGCCATGTAGAATCTTCATACTGACATATGTTACTCTCCAGGCTGAGACCTTTCCAATGATGTATTTGGTTTAGCTCTACGACGAAGTTTTGATTTTTTCATTTTTTGGACACAAGCCATGCCAGGTGTAGTTTCACCGCTGGTTCTGTGGCGCTAGCTTGGGGTCCGCTCTCCCCTGGTGGAGTGGAGAGTGGCCGTGTTGCCGCGGCAGCCGGTTCTTCCGTGCTCAGCCTTATTTTTTTTCTTATTATTTATTTATTTATTAGTGGCATTTGGATTCGGTTACGGCAGACGGACGACAATCTGAAATGGAATGAAGCCCACAGACGGCAGACAGTAGCTACAAAACAGTAGTGGAACGCGTCCCATCCGTCCACAGCACAATGCTCTTAAAGCCCTACGCTATCTGCTGGCAAAATACATTTAATTTATGGCCTTGACATTAACCTGTCATATTGTTGAATTATCAAGGACACTTCCTTGTTTTTGTGTGTATACAGGAATATTAAAGATATCAATGAGGAAAACGAGGTTGACGTGACGTTATTGAATCAGGGAATCCGTGTGTCCACCACGGGAGAGGATCCTAATTGACTTTACATTGGCATTGATTCCGTGGTACCGGCATGTAATTTCAGCCCATTACGTGCTGCCACCACGGAATGCGGTGTTAAGAGGTCGTGGTCATTTCACGTATTTCTATGAGATCAGGTTGTCATATTTCTACAATTACAACACATTTTTAAAAAAATATGTTTTAATAGTGTTTCATTATACAGCTGACATGCCAGCAAAGCCACCAAATGTGACTGAGATGGGTAAAATGTAGGACTTGATGGGTACTTTTAACCTCAGATGTCCGCATGGTGCACAGTTCTGCTACTGTTGTAAAATCCAGATCATTTTCATCATTTGATGGCAAGATATGAAATGTTTGCAAACGTAGCTGTTTTTTCTTGTGATATGGCTCATCAAGTGCAAATAGTAAATGAAATGTAGCCTTTGCTGCCATTTAACTATAACTCTTTATTGATCCCCGAGGGGAATTCAATTTGTGGATATACAGAAAACATATTGCGTTCCTTTCTTACGTCCTTTTTCAGATAGAGTATTATTCACTCCACTAATTTGAAATCATACACGGCAAACAGATGCAGTATCAAGATCAGATACATTGCAAAAAGTGCTTTAAAAAGTGACACAGTGATTTGCTGAATCAATTCATAAAAATGCTGAAATTTTGTTTGAAAGCACAGCACTTTTTTAGGTGAGCAGGGATAAGGGAAGGATGCATGTTGGGACAGACTCCAAAGGTCTGACTCTGAAAGGGGCGCAATGGTGCATCTAGTATTATCTGCAGCTGTTGTGCAGACTGTCCACAGCACTAATACCTATATGTACCATCATTAACTCACCATAGCTGGGTTTTAAGAGGCAGCAGATGTACAGACACATTAATCTGTTGTCAGTTTGCTCCATGACCTCTCTAGCTTCTACTGCAAATCAGAATGACACACTCTGTCAAGCATATGCATCAGCAACAAACTGCAATCACAAGTTTTGAGGCCATCTACTCGTGGAGCCTTCCCTGGAAGAAGTCGAGAGGAATTCTTTGTTTGTTGAGGCCAATTCAAAGGTCACTGTTAATGAAGACAGCTTTGCTGCTGGCTTTCACTTTATCTAAGAGGATATATGATTTGCTCTGTAGCTGCACCTCTGCTGAATGCTGGCAAGAAAGGATTTGAGAAGCATGTCAAAAGCTGTCCTTCATGCCCATAAATATTGGGAGTTTGTAGAGGACAAGGATGGCAATGTGCATTTTAATCTCCATATGAAGACGAATGGGGGGAGAGGTTGGACTGTTTGTCCTTCATTCCTGCATTTGCATGTGATGGGCTATGAGGAGGCGCACACAGGAGCTGCTTGTATGGTACAGAGACAAGTGGTTGCATAGACCCTGGATTTCAAAATGCCGGACAAAGATCTACATTGAAAGGTTGCACAGTTAAAACTATGGGAGCTTTACAGTGTGCGGATCTCCTGTCCGGTTCTTGCATGGACCCTACAAATCCTTTTGTGATGGTATAACACAACTCTGAATATTGTGGTGAACCTTGGTGTGCCAGAATTGTAGAGTACATGGCACGCTGTTTGGACAAGGCTCATGAACACCTTAGACCACCAAGGCCTTCTGCTTGAGGTGACAATACCTCATGACAGATTCATGGTGAGGGGTCTAGTCAGGGGATTCAAAACATAAGCTTCCAGAACCCTGTTTGAGGGAGAAACCTGTTTGAAGGAGGATAAAACACACCAGGAGGCGCTGGAAAAGAGTTCAAGGATCATCCAGTGACAGAATCACGTGCAACTATTGATTTACAAGCATGCTTTTAACATTTGACCATCCAGTTCCAGGGATGTCTTTTCCTGAGTTGAAAAAATCATTTAAATTGTACATGACAGTTTCTTGTTGTTGGTTTTTGGTATAAATTAAATTTGCACCCTCTCCTGCATGATTTCAAAGTTTTCCATCTGCCTTGCAACACTCACAAAAGAGACAAAAGAGTGAAATATGAACATGTCCTTCTGTCATAGACTGCTTTGGTTTCACAAGCGTGAATCACATGATGGTTTTGTTGTTGTTCCAGTAAGCGTGCCTCCTACGACATGTTGAAGCAAATGTGTTCACTAAATCAAATCCATCAAAGAAATAGCCGGAGCCATAAGGACACCTGCAGCAAGAACCTCAAGTCTGAGGCAGCAAAAGGAATCTGGTGCTGCTAAAGACAATCATGAGAGCAATCAGGAGTTGTGATTCCAGATGTGAATTTGTTGCAGTTGCTGTTTTGTTGGCAAATTGCTGAGTTTTACATCTCTCTCAAATGGAAGTTCAAATAAGCAGCGTGTTCAAGCCTCACACATTTAAAGTGTCTCATATGATAAATGAAAACTTCAAGTTCAGTTGAAGGGTAAGTTTGGTATTTTTCAACCTGAACCAGTAATTGAGCAAGAACACTGATCTTCAAAAGAATCTGCAGTGTAAAAACTCGGTGCACATTTTCACCATCAATTTAAGTCCACTTTAAGTGTTTGTTTTGTTACTGAGACGCTCAGATTCTAATTTTAAGTGTTGGACCAGTTAAAGAGAGGATCCCCACAGAGACAGACTTTTTTGTTAAAGAGTAAGGTCATTTTTGTTTAACTAGAAACAACGCCGAAAGCCACCAGAGTCTATTTAGATTAACAGTCATTTTATCATTGTAAAACACACTTCATTCAAAGTCGACAGAAACAAAATAAAACTCACACAAATCGGCTTGGTTCATCCTTCCACTGTTCTATCAATCACCAACTGTAGTTTAGTTGAATTAAAACATAAATGCACCCAGTTTAAATGACGCCTGGTGGAATTGGTGATGGCGATTTCAGGGCTGTTTCTGATTAAATAAACAGGATCCTGCTCTTGACCAAAAAGGTCTATCTCTGAAGGGACCCTTTCCACAAGCAGTGCTAGCCTGTGGCACAGGCAGTATAGGCAAATGCTAAGGGCGCCATTATCTATGGGGGCGCCACAAATGGGGGAATGAAAAAAATCGAAACATTTATTTTCACAGTTTTTCACTAATACTATTACTACCATTATTTTGAAATATTACACAAGGCCACAACAACATCACCACATAGCAAAGGCCTACTAAATGATAGAGAGGCTTTTTTTTCTGGGTTCCTGCCGCCCCCAGAACCACTCTCCAGCTCTTTACACGAGTTATCCGACGTCATGTGAACCCCGAAACACACTGTATTATTATCATGTCAAAATGCTCTCTAGTACCCACTCAACTACCACTACACTACTGAGAGGAGTGTATGTGGAGAGAAAGAACATGAAATCAGCAGGAGGAGAGCTAGTTATCATTACCTCTGAGCAGCCAGTGGCCGCAATGAACAGCTCACAGAGGTTACACTGATTCATGTTATGAAGTGTTCAAGCTCTATTCAGTAAAAATGAGTATTGGGTGAACGTAAATCATACCAGTCTCATGATGTGTTCAATGTAATCTTGTAAAATGCAATTTTTGGTGAGAAACTTGAATAAATCCAGCTGTTTGAAGGATAAAATTGTTGATGTTTTCACAGCACTATGAAATAGATATGAGAGAGGGAATTATGATGTATCATATATAGTACCAAATGTATAGGGCACCAAATGTGCTAGGGCTGCCACATGTTGTGAGACACTTCAGTGATAACTTAAGTCCATCAGTGCAAAAAACAATAACTTTTAGTGGACATAAATAAACAGTGTGAACCCAGAGTGGTTACATTGTGGCCTGTTTTCTCAGTGCCAGCTGCAGTGGTCTGGACCAATTTCAAAAACTGTTCTCTCCATTAGTCACTTGGACACAAAAACAAGTGAAAATGGAGTTCAGATTGAAATACCAAACTTGCCATTAAAAGCAGATTTCTCTTTGCAGTCTTCAAAGATTTATTTGAAGTGATTAATTCTAAGAGCTTCAGTAATAGTTTATTTATATAGCATAATTAATGTGTAACTCAGGTGGGAAGACTGGGCAAAATTAAATGCATGCTCATGTTCTGCAATACATCAAAATCACGAGGACAAAAAAACATAAGTTAAAACCTGTCCAGTGCATATGGATTTATTGTTGATGATGTAATGTTTTTGCATTCACTTTGGTAGCAGAAGCCAAAAACATGATAGAATGTTTACATTTTAAATGTATAACATTTGTAGAATTAAAATCAAAATCACAAAGTCAATCAGAAAAAGTGGGGGAGAATTTAAATGGTAATTGGGTGGAACAATAAAGCCACAGGGCTCTAATGGGGATCAGCCGAGCAGCACCCACCATAAAGACAGCTCAACATTCACCTGAACTTGCCTCATCTAAATCCATCACATCAAGGCACTTGGCACGTAACTCAGGTGGATTTATGGCTTATTATTGTTTGTTCTCACTGTCCAGGAGAGATCCTGAAGAAAAGCAATAGTTGCATCTCCAGAGTGTTGATAACAGGGTGATATGGATCTATGGTATCATGCTTGCCGCTGGGAAGGATTATGAAGCATCATACTTGCACTAATGACCTAATTATGAAGCGGTAGCACTGGAGGATTCTCACCATCATTTAAAAGTTAATCTTATTTTTTTCTTTTTATTCATTTGCCGGAGTAATAGGGATATTTAAATCCAATTCACACAGGAGGTTCCATATTTAATTTCATAGTTTACTGAAATCTATGAGGCGCAGTCTGTGGGATTTAAGAGGCCTCAAAATTCCACTGAACTGTAACATTTGCTGCTCTTCAGGAAAATTAAGCCATATAATACAGGGGGGAGTTGTGGAGAGTGAGAGCAAATGAAATAAGAAGAAAAGGATTGAAATATAACTTGACAACAAAAGCATGGTAATTCCTTTCAAGGGGGCGGAAATAGTTTTTAGATTGATAACCATCTGCAGATTAAAATCTAACCATCCCTATGGACCTGGAATACTTCCTTTTACTCTTATATATAAATCAGTAAAATGCAGTTCAGGCAGACGGGAAGTCAGAACTAAAGCTTTGTGGTAATAATAATCATCCCACATTGAGCAATAACAGTCATCAACGGAGCAATGTACCCGACTGGCCTCCACATCACAGCAGAGGGGAGACATGCACGGAGACAGGATTTCCCCCTGTGCCATCAAACCTGAATCAAGGACACAGTAAGGGCGGAGAAATTTCTCTACCTGCTGACAAAGGGGAAAAGATGATCACTCTAAATGCCCAGCACTAAATCTTTCACACTTGTCAAGTCCACTTTGTTCCTGCTGCCAGAGTTGACCCCTCTCTCTCCATCAGCAGGGACCTGGCCTTGGTCGACAGGGGGACGAGGAGGAGAAGGAAGGCCAAGACACTGGCTAAATTTATAACACACGTTTATGCCTCGTGCCCTCAAATCATCCAAACATATTGTAGTGCTCTGTTAAGGACACACACACACACACACACACACATACACCCCACACACATCATTTGGCATGATTCTGTTCACAAAATGATGAAACCTCTTAGCTGTTATGTTCCTTGATTTAACGCAAAAGCTTTGTTAAACATTATTTTACATCTACATGTATAATAAAATGTAAAACATTTTATATGGTACTCAAATGGTGTGACCATTATATATTTATTCGAGCTTTAAACCTGCAGATATGCGACAATTCTGATATATGAATAGATTTTTGACAAGTCCGACCTTGTATCAGCAATACAGATACATGCTTGGGTATGTTAACTTCCATTTCCTGAAATGATGTCCAAACAACTATTATACACATGGGTGGCAATGTGATTGTCACAAGGTTAGATAGCTCATACAAATGAAAAATAAAGTCTCTGAAGCATGTTAGATGCAGTTTGCAGGCGTTCGTAGCAGAAAAGGCAATTTCAATTCAAATTTCTGCCAGAGAGATACAAGAGATGGAAGTAAAGTTGCTCTGGGTAGGTTAGGTGCAAAATGATAAGTAGGTCAAGACAAAAGTTTCTACATCCTGGTACCTTTAAGAAGGTCAAAGATTTTTTTTAAACAAATTAAATCAATTAATTAAAACTGTAAAGCAGCTCATTTTAATGATGTTAAATTGCTATCTGTTTAAAACAATGCCAGTGTAGAAGGACTACATTATATGCACCAGCACGGCTACAATTTGGAAAATTAATTAATTACAAATAGACCCCAGGTAAGATTTGTTTAATTTAGGGGGATTGACTTTAAAGGCACCCTGTGAAGATTTCATTGTTTGCATTTAGAAACCTCCTCCACCCACCACCTCATCAAATATTCCCAAAGCCATTGTTAAAGATTTGAAAGCTCAACTGTTTATATCCGTTTGTGGCTTTCAAGTTTCTGTCTCTTGTACTGGCACATTGGTTTGTTTAGTAACAGATGAGACATCTTTAGTTTAGGAAAGAATGTCCTAACAAGATGCAGGATATTGAACTGACGCAGTACCTACTGCGTAGGCTCTGTATCGACGTAGAGCCCAGGCCGCACCTTACACTGTAGCCTGACGTGCACCTCACAGGAAATGTAACGACACGTCGCAGTGATGCAGACCTCCTGTCTATTATTGTAAGCTGAAACCATTTCCCTCAGTGGAGAAAATTTTTTTTTTCACTTTATTTCACAGATAAGAAACACTAAATTGTGAAGACAACAAAGCATCCATAAAATAGAAATTTAAATCTTGTGTGTGATTTACCCTGGCTTCATAGTTTATACAATTTAAAATGCCATAGGCTTGTGCTAATAACGTTGGCATGTTGTATTTGTTTGGAAAATGTGTTTAGTGTGAGACCTATATTAAATGTTGCTGTTGTCCCTGGCTTCATACGAGTAGAGGAAAAGTCCACTAGCCTCGGGGCTAATTTATCCAAAAATGTCATAGGCTCATTCTAATTACATTAGCGTGTTGTATTTGTGGGGAAAATGTGTCCAGCAAAAGACAAGAGCTTTGTCTGTGAATCCTGCGAGTTACAATGAAGCTGATTGTGTACTTGTGTTTGAATTTTTTGCTATGAAGCCATGTTTAATGTGTGTTTTGAACTGACTAAACTTCCCAATACAAAGGTGTGTACATGATTTCATGGTAATCCATCCAGTAAGTCAAGATATTTCACTGAAAGCCAAAACTGTCAAACTCCTGGTGGCACTACAGGAAAATTAAAAGGACCACCGAGGTCAGTAGGCCTCATTCTCAGAGGACTATACATGTCTGGACAAAATCTGGGGGCAGCCTATCCAATAATTAATGTGATATTTCTGTCTCGACCAAAGTGGCGGACCAACTGACCGACACTGCCGCCAAGGGATCCTTGCTTAGCAATTTTGCCAGAAGAAAATGTTGGCATTGTGTGTTTCTGCAAACCAATGATACGTTAAATTTGCACATTTCACTACATATTATATCAGCGTTTCTGAAGTGATGTAGTTATGTTTCAGTGGATACATACTGACTTGAGGGTGAGGGTGGATAGCACGATGGCTGCCAAGCTGCTGTTGTTGTTCAAGACCAAGAAAAACAAAACTGCTTGTAGTTAGTGAGACACTGGCAACATTTTCAGCTATTTTTTTTTACCACAAAAACCAATGTTTTTTTGGCAAGACATCAGCAACATTTCCAGCAGCCATTATGCCACCAAAACTATGACCTTTCCTGACCATATCCAAGTGGTTTAGTGCTTAAACATAACCACATGTTAAGCACAGCGTTGTTTAAACATAAAAAAACATTTCAACTTATCTGCTCCATAATAATGAACATACAAAATAATGTTACATAGCCGTGGTTTGGAGAAATGTGCATTGCTGCTAATACTAATGATATAAAGGCCTACAGAGCAAAACCTTGCTATACAGCATCACTAATGGTCAAATAAATCCACAGCTACATGTCAGAATTAAGCAGAGATTGCATGCATGCCAATTAAACATGGTCGAAGCATGCGGGATAAGCTCTTTCAATCAAGATTATTTACTTTTGCAATCATTTCAGAAAGGATCTTCCAGGAGTTGCCAATGTCTTGTCACTAGAAATTTTCTTCCAGTCAATTTTTTTCCTTGCCTCATCATTTAACTCGAAAATCTGTTAAGATGGAAAATGGCAACTATCCACTTTGGCAACTTTAATTGCTAGTAGGCTTAAATAAGCTTACTTCAGAGGTAAATTTAAAATTCAGGCATATCTGCAGCAGTGACTTCCGCAGACAAGCAGATTCATCTTCTTTTTGCTGTATTTGCTGTGACCACATCATGGCACAGTAAGTGATAAGCAGCATGGTGAAGGAGTAAGAGGGATTTATCTGTAGCAGTGCTGAGTGGGGAGCTGATAAAGGGGTAACCCAGATGACTTGTTTTGACAGTAAACCAGCAAAGGAGGGGGAAATGTGCTAACAGCATTATGCAAAAGAGGGAAACGTATTTAATCAGGAATCGACAACGATGACCCACAAAATGTATTATGCAGAATAAGTGCTGTAAAAGTCAGGGTAATACAGTACAGCAAGAATAACAAAGGTTTAGAAAGTGTATATCCATTTTCAGATAAGTTCAAGAATAGTTCATTCACTAGGGGATAAGAATAACCCAGCCACCACTCCACAGTCCTTTATTTACAGTGTACCAACTGCCTGCAGCATCAGAATCTGTCCCATCATAATAAAGATCTAACTGTCTGTTGTGAGTAAATAATAGATACAGAGAAGGACACAAACATATGAGCGCTTGTAACGCACTGTATGTGAGCCAGCGTTTAAATCTTTCATCTTCTTCCAGTGGTGACTGCACCAATTTACTGAAGGCAGGTACAGTTTCTCAAGAGATTGGTACCACTTTCCTGTATGGCTCCATTTATAAAGTGGTCATAAGTAATAGCTAATGGTATTTTTAATGGGTAAAACATCATTTACCAACAGTTAATAAAATAAAAGCTGTTAGGCAGGGCCTGAATTTAATTGTGGTATTGGAGCTATTGCACATAATTTCATTCATTCCTGTAAATGTAGCGCTTATCACATTTGATAGCCACGTCTCATGTTGTCAGCAGTTCGATCACCTGGCTCCCAATTGCTCAAGATGGCTGTTCCATCAGTGTGTGAAAGTGATAAAAACTGAGTAAAAGTTTTGCATCGTAGCCTTCGCCACCAGTGCACGAATGTGTGTGTGTGAATGGGTGAATGTGACTTGAAGTGTAAAAAGTGCTTTGAGTGGTCAGATGACTAAAAGGGCTCTATACAAGTGGTAAATGGACCTGCATTTGTATAGCGCCTTTCCAGTCATCCGACCACTGAAAGCGCTTTTACACTACGAGTCACATTCACCCATTCACACACACATTCATACACTGGTGGGTGAGGCTACCATACAGGGTGCTACTCAGTTTTAACACACTCACACACCGATGGACCAGCCATTGGGAGCAATCTGGGGTTCAGTATCTTGCTCAAGGATACTTCGACATGCAGCCTGGAGGAGCCGGGGATCGGAACGCTGATCTTTCAATTGGTGCTCTACCTCTGAGCCTCAGCCACCCCGAGTGCAGGTGCATTTACCATTTACAGCAGAAATAATCATATGGCACAAAAGGTGGCTATGGTCTCCTTGGCTAATTTCAACATTTATGACAGCATCTTCCACTGGCATACAAGGAAAGATTTCAATGGTGTGAAGTTATAGGCATGCACGCATTAATGGACCACTGGTGGAACCTGTACAGACAAGCACTAACGGCAGTGCCAGGGATGTTAGTGCATAATGTTGATCCTAAGGATCCTTAAACATGCAGCAGTACTGTTACTAAGGCAAAATAGTAGTCCCAAGACATTTTTCAAGCTAACTAGCTCAGAATATATCTGTGGCTCAAACTAACAGTGGTGAAATGAACCACTTGATTTGTAATGTGTACAGTGCCATTATAAATGTTGGTAACCCATTGATACATACCCACAGGTTTCTCAATCTTAAGCTCTGTGGTTTTAATTATGAATTAATCATCAACAAAAGGTATTAATTCATCTAATGAGCTGTTGTAAATGTTAAATAAAATGTTGACTAAATTGATTGTGGCCCAGGTGCCCAGATCGTTCACTTCCTGTGAAATAAGGAGCTAAAAAGACAAAGTTTCATGCTGAAGAAAAACAGCAGCAGTAAGTGGGGAGCACAGGGCTTAGCAGTGGTAAGGCCAGTGGGAATAAAATAAGATGAAACTTTCTTAATGACCGGAGGTAAATTAGACAGCCAGGCTGCCAATGTTAATGCGCTTTCACACATTAGTTAGCGTGTCGCTGTATTATAACTGACTGCGAGAGGCTCCGACTTTATCTGTGCACAGCTGCAAAGTTTTGAACAGGCAAATCACACGTCTGACACCACTTTGGTTTTGCTTTCCATTTACTTTTTCCATTCATTTGTTTCATTGTTTTAATGAATTGTCAGAGCTTGCGAGCAAAGACTTATTAGGTGAAAATAATTAAAAAACAGCAGAAATTTTTAGCTAAGTTTAACATCAGCCGTAGTGATGGGTGAAACCATCCTCCACCCAGTTTGGGAGACATTTAGGATTGTAGTCTATCAACTAAAGTAAAATCAGTGGCATACTGGGAAATGCTAAATTGCCATGATCAAGATCATTCATTTTGTGTTCCCCCGGTAAAACTGTTCTTCATTAAAATCAAAATCACACTGGAAGTAAACAAAGAAGAAAGGTGATTTTTATTATTATATTTTCTTTCAAATAAGATGTTGTGTTTATTTTGATATCACACAGCAGTAACCGCTGTAGCGTGCTACAAAGCTCTGAAGTGATATGCAAAGACATAACCTTGGACACGCTTCATTACCTCTTTCTAAATAGTGTTAGGAGAATGTCCTATTGCTTTCACTATCACTGAAGAACATATTCTGTCCACAACCATGAACTTGGTGTTACACAAAACAGCATTGTCTTTTTAAAAATGCATTGAACCATACATGTCTCTAAAGCCCTTTACAAAGATCTGCTTTCTAACATACTGTAATTACACTGTTCCCTTATACAGCACACTCAGCATGAGTATTTAAAAAAAAAAGACCCTTCTCAGAGACTTCTCACATCCCACAGTGCATATATAAAACGAAGCACACTGTGGAAAAACAAAAGAAGAAATTCTGATTAGGCTCCCCACCCTGAGAATGTTCAGTTGTTGACCAAGCTGAAAACTAAATGAAGATGCTATTTATTTTCCACTCTTTTGTTGCTAATCTAATGGAACCGCTCTCTCTGTCTTGTGTGTATTGAAATTCACGTGCTGTTCTGGTTGCCTGTGGAGCAGGATTGTTGGATCTTGCAGCCTACCCTCTCATAATGAAAGGTGTGGAGACATCTGTTTCCACAGGCAGTAATTAAGTTACTGTAAAATATAAACAAAACAGCCTATGATGAGATACCACGTAAATTCATAGGAAAGCAGACAAAAACTCATATACCTTTGATCACTAGAAATGGATGCAAAATTACCTTTTTCTGCATTTGCAAATCGCAAGTCTGGAGTGATATTCAGTGCCGTGAAGCTAATTATCTCTGCTCAGTCACTGCTTCAATCGCATTACAAATCATATGTGTGTCCCCAGGTCGTACCAGAGATGGAAGCATGCCATTAATTTTACCTGGGTCAGGACTCCAGTCTGCACTAACTTCACATATAATGAAAACAAACTAGACTTTTGTTGTTCATGCAATGTAGCTATATTTAGTCATTCCAGTGTGTTAAATGGGTTATTCTAGTAGTCTAAGATTTTTCTATTGAAGAGCAGAGCATTATTTTTCATTTGTATTAAAGAAAGTTGGCAGTAGAAGACAACCAGACATGCTAAAGCAGGATAACAACGTCATTAACCGCATCACCTTTGCCTGATGTTAGCATGTAGCTACATGTAGCAATGTACATGCACCCAGGGAATGACTGTGTATAGAGGCACTTTCTCCTGTTAAAAATGACCAATAAAAGCTACTTAACACAACCATACATGTTTGAGCAGGAATATAATATGAAACCCAGGAGAAATTCATAACATCAGTGCAGCCGAGGAATGATTGTCTATAGTGGCAATTTCTCCTGTAAAAAGTCACCAATAAAAGCTCAACACAACTGGATATGTTCCAGCAGCAATATTATTCAAAACTAGGGAGAAATTAACAACGTCTGCAACCAAGATTATGTTTCCTGATGTTAGCATGTAGCTACATATAGCAGTGTACTTGCATCCAGGTAATGACTGTGTACAGCAGCATTTTCCCCTGTTAGAAATGACCAATAAAAGCTACCAGAAGGAATAGCAGGAATAGGCTATGATCTGCAGTCATGGAGAAATTAACATCTTAAACCACATTACGTGTTTAACTGATGTTAGCATGTAGCTACATGTTTACTTGCATCCACTAATGGCTGTATATTGCAGCACTTTCTCCAGTTAACAAGCATCAATAAAAACTTCTAAATATAACCATGCATTTTCCAGCAAGAACATGATCTGAAAATCGGGAGAAATCAACAACATCAGTAACCAAGAATATGTTTACATGATATGACCATGTAGCTACCCTTAGCAGTGTACTTGCAGCTGGATAATGGGTGTGCATTTAGGTACTTTTTCCAGTTGAAAATCACCAATAAAAAGATTAACAACTGAATATATTACAGCAGCAATCTCTTCCAAACCTGGGGAGAAATTAACAACATCTGCAACTAAGATTACATGTGTGCCTGATGTTAGCATGTAGCTACATGTAGCAATGTACTTGCATCCAAGATATGACTGTGCACATTCTCCTGTTAAAAATGACCAATAAAAGCGACCAAACACAACCAGACGTGTTGGAGCAGGAACATGATCTGCAGTCTCAGAGAAACAACATTAACCACATTGCATTGTTTCCTTGATGTTAGCATGTAGCTGCATGTAGAAGTGTACTCGCAGCCACTAATGTTTGGGTATTGTGGTACTTTCTGCCATTGACAAGCACCAATAAAAGCTTCTAAACACAACCACAAATTTTGCAGCAAGAATATGATCTGAAATCAGAGAAAAATCAACAAAATAAGTAACCAGGAATGTGTTTACCTCTCGTCAGCATACCTACACTTAACAGTGGTCTTGCATGTGCAAAGCAATACATTTTTCCTGTTAAAAATCACTAATTAAAGCTTCTGAACACAACCAGACAAGTTCCAGCAGAAATTAACAACATCACAAACCAATATTACGTCTCCCCAATGCTAGCATGTAGCCACGTGTAGTAGTGTATCTGCATCCAAGGATCTGAGGACTGTGTAAAGCCACCCTTTCTCCTGTTAAAAATCTGTGAACAGAGCCTCTAAACACAGCTAGACGTGTTCCAGCGGGAATATGATCCAAAATCTGGGACAAATTAACAACACCCGCAACCAAGATTCCAGGTTTCTCTGATGTTAGCATATGGCATCATGTAGCAGTGTAGGCTACGTCATGTAAACTCTTGCAGTAGTGTGCCTGGAGCAAACTACCATATAAAGAAATGTGTCACAAGCTAACATCGTCTTGAAAGTAGAAAAAAAATGGAGAAAGAGTCTTTAAAACACTCTGATGCCTGAGGTACTTGCTCAAAGGGATTTCTTTAACATATATTAAGCTCATTATTTAAAACATTGGCTATGCTTTATATCAACATCAGACATTGTAACATTATATGACAGAAAATAAGGAAAAGCACAATAGGTTCCCTCTAAGAGTACTCAATGGGGAATAGATTTAATTTCCACGATGACATTGTTGTTATAAAGTTAGTTATTAAAGAAAATGTTTGGGTTTTTTTTGTTGTTTTTGTACAAAATACGCTTATTTGCTTCCTTGATATGAAATTATAATATCCAGTTATTTTAGCTTAGCATAAAGATTGGAAAAAGGCGAAACAGCTGGCTCTGTCCAAAGGTAACAAAATCCACCTACCAGCATCTGTAAAGCTCACTACCCACCACATTTTATCTCATTTATTTAATCAGTAAAAAAAAACTTTAGTGTTAAAACAACAAACTGTAGTGTTACCTTTAGATAGAGCCAGGCTCATATCCCCTGTTTCCGGTCTTTAACCAGCAAAGCTAAGCTAACAAACTGCTGGCTGTCAGAATAACTTAAATGTGCAGATATGAAAGTTAGGCTTTCAAATCTAACTCCCGGCAAGAAAGCAGCCTATTTCCCAAAGTATTGAACTATTCTGTTAAGAGTAAATGCACTTAGACCATGACTGAGCACAGTTGGTGACGCGCTCCCCAGTATGAGCACATAATGGAGCAACTCAAGCTAAAGAGTGTATTGACCATTATTACAAGAATAGGTGGTTCAAACTCTAGCTTTCTCTGTTGTCCTAAGTTTGGGGGGCTTATTTTAAATTGCCCTTGATTAACCAAACATGGTAATGTGAAAATATAATGCTGCACTATGTGTGATCACATAATAGAGAAAAAAGTTACATTACAAATAAATGGCTTTTAACACGCAGGTAAAACTGGTTTGCCTTGACATTAAAAATTAAGTTTCAGTTAGATGAATGAAAGTATGTTTATTCAACACCTAAAAGAAAGTTCAGTCAAGGTGACGCTGTTTAGTGCATGAGGAGCTTTGGAGAAAATAGTTTCCGAAATTACTGCATCATAAGAGTCATCATCACCAACACTCAGACATACCAATATTTATGCCAAGAGCAAAACACTTTGGGTTTCATTTTGTTTCCAACAGCTATAAATTCTGTTTCTGTGAACTATAAACTATAGAAAATGACAAACTGTGGGAGGGAGAACAACAGCAATTGGGATGTAAACAGTGCTTGAGTGACACATACTGTGAGACAACTCCTTTTGCCTTAAAAAACAGGAACAATATTTGTGTTTTGCTTGTTATTGTCCGTTTCTACGCGTTCCTTCTTTTGCTGAGCAGATGTGGCCTCTTGAAAAATAACAGAAATAAATCTTTTGAAAAACTAACCGAAGGACACTTGGGCCGGACACACCAGTGGAGATGGGCATATTGGCGGCTGCTGGCATTGAACGAGTGACCTTTTCATTTTTATATGGTCTCCAAAAGCACTGGGCCAACCTGACAGCCTTGAATGTTCCTTGGCTGGGCAGGCTTGCCTGGTGACATTCAATCAGTTCCCCAGAGATGCTTGCTTGGCTCTCAGCTCTGCGTTTTACAAGGTCCCACAGTCTCAGGCGGTCCACAAGCAGGTGGGGATAATAATTAAGTATGATTACTAGACATTAATCCATCCATAGAGTGACAGCCACAGCTGCCACAACTTTACAGCTGCCACTGCGTTACAGAGGGCTTTCAGGTGACTTAACACAGCCTTTGCAGCCATAATGGACGTCCTGTGAACAACTTATTCACTTAGCATCTCAACACCTATATTATGCATCTTTCCTTGGCTTGTCTGTATCTCATCCTCACTCCTTCGCTCCTCCCTCTCATAGGATGATTATCATATTGTCATAATGTGATGTAACGGACAAAGTTCTTATCTGCAAAGGCACATGACCTCATCCTTTTTATTCATTTCCTCTCTCAGCACCGCCTCATCTGATGTGAAGGTTACATTTATTTGTTCATTTATTGTTGACAGCTATGGCTTGGTTATTTCAACTTTAAGTTTGTCAGTGTCATTGCCATGTCTATGAAAAAAACTGTCCTTGTACGGTTATATTCAGCTTCAAACCTAATATTTGGTAGAGAGCTGAAGTTGCACCTTCTTTTTAAGCTAACATCTGTTTCTCTAGCCTTGGTCGCACAATTTATTTTATGAAAGAGTTTATTTTATTATTATTTTTTTCTTCACATCTTTCAAAATCCATAGAACAGGAGTTTTCTGTTCATGAATGGTGACTGGGTATCTGCTACTGTACCAAACCAAAAACCTAAAATGTGAGCATATCAGTGGTGCTAAAGCAGCGGTTATTTTGTCAGCATTCAACAGCAACACACTGTAACCCATGGGTCTCAGCAACAAAAGCGCAGACCCAGCCTGCCGTGTACCATCAGGTGCCACAGTAGCCATCAATGAGGACAGAGGCCCAGTAGATGGCCTTCACTCAGCAACCTCATGTGTTGTAGTACAACAATTGGCAGAATATATTTCGGCATTGTATGTTTCTGCCATCCACAGCTGTGTTACATTTGTGTGCTGTTGTGTTGTTATTGTGTGTAATGGATACATTGAAATTTTACATTTCAACAATACTGTGGTTAACTTGTTTTTTGGTTTATGCACAAAAATCACTTGGTCATGGTCAAAACATGTTTAATGGCTTAAAATACCTGCTTTTGGTGACACAATCCCAGCAGAAAAAGCAGTAAAGTCTCTGTAACAAAAAATGCAGTGACGTCTTGTCCAAAATTACCACTTTTTGTGGAGCTGTCCCAGCTGGAATTGCAGCAGTATCTCAGTAGTAAACAAAGACATTTTGTGGCACTATCATCAGTGGGAACACAGCCAAGGGTATCTCCACAACACCCACCTTCAGTGACTGAAGAGCTGCTGGAAACAAAGTGATGATTGCTTGAAAAAAAACAACAGGATTTGTTAATTGTTGATGTTGAAAAGTGGTATGCCACTTGCCAGGCATGCCACTTACCTGACACACCACCATCCCCTCCACCTCCTACTGACAAAGTCAGGTCATATACTAAGTCACTTTAGAAATGTTGATATGATATGATGATACATTTGAAATGTACTAATGTAACTTTTCCGTGATTTGCAGAAACATACAAAATGGCTACTTCAATGGGGCTGAGGGGCCCAGCTTTTTAAGTAATTTAGGAATACAAAACATGTTGTAGTCAAATAATTCCTAAATGATTGCCATGGTGTGTTTGTGTGATGTCCATTTATAGGCAAATGTATGCTTGTTATTATTGAAGTTATTACCTGGCTAAATCCGGCTATTATCTTGTCATTTACTCCTTGTCTGGGTCTGTCAGTTGAGTCATTGGCTGTTTTCAGTTGGTTCACAATCAACCAATAGCACAGCGACACACCTTCTCTGTCAACCTATCATCTTACTGCTCCTCATTTTAAATATGGCTCTTTCTCTGCCGTAGTTCTTTCTTGCTGCCCTCATGTGCGCCCTCCACCTCCCCATCACGACCTAGTCTTAAGGGATTCATCGGCCTCATCTTCAGCAGTCAGCACCCTCAGAATCATCAGCCACCACCACCAGTGTCTGGACTCCATGGGAGGATTTATACTGCCGCCACTCAGGTGTCCCTCGATCACGAAATATCTCCTTCTGGTGGCCAAGCACCAAAGACTTAAATGGGCTTAAATGGGCCCCTGGGCCAGTAGTTCAGAGTTTTACTGGCCCCTTGTATATTCTAGAGAGAGAGAGAGAGAGAGAGAGAGAGAGAGAGAGAGAGAGAGAGAGAGAAAGAAAACTGTCTATAACAATTTAACTTAATTTAACTCCATTTTTCATTTCATTTTTTATTTGTGTGTACATATTGTACAAACTAAACAATAGAGATGAATTGTTCAGTTCTTTTCACTGAACACGCCTTCTATCTGCCTCTTTGAGCCACCTCCTCACTACTGGCATGGCATTGAAGTACTCCATGTAAGGCCCCTCCAGGCTAATGATGAGCAGCCGTGTCAGTGTGTGGACACTTAGGTTGCTCCTCCAGTCAGTCTTGGTTCTCTTCATAGCACTGAATCCCCTCTCGACTGATGCTGTGGACAGGGGCAGGACCAAGATGAGCTCCACGATGAGGAGGAGGTTGGGGAAGCTGCTTCTCCACTCGTCATCCAGGAAACAGTCCAGCCAAGCATTCCTTTGTAGGCCCTGTGGTAGGGACTTAGCCACTCCACACGCTGTGCCTTCTCCCGGTCACATCCCATGTGGTCAAGCACATTGGTAAAGTGCTTGCTGACTGTGGCAAGATGGTCCCTGCCATAACTAGCTAGCTCTTGACTGTCAGTTGGCCACTCAGGAGGGTCCACCAGTCTTGCTGCAGCCTGGAGCACTTGATGAGACTCAACTCCTTTGAATCGGTACTGCAGTCTGTCAATCACACTGGACAGGAGCTTTCTCCTCATGCTGTGGGAACAATCTTTTTAGTCTTTTTACACAAGTACAGTATGGTTGAGAAAAATACTCTCATCCGTCCTGTTTACAAATCTACCTGTCAAGCTCCTCTCTGCTCTCCCTGAACCTCAACAGCTCCACATTGTGAAAGGTTCCATTCTGGGTTTCTGCTAGGAAGCCCTCAACACACTCCCCTGCCTCTGTCTCCATGGCTGTCAGCCTAAGCACTGTCATTTCAAACCCATACAGTGCCTGTGGCAAGGTAAGCCCATCCTCCTGCAGCTTGAGACTCAGCCTACAACACATTACTCAGGTACACTACACTGAACCTTACATTCAAAATCAACAATCAACTCAATCAGTGGAGCGCTGTCCTATAAAAAGGGCTTTTTCCTAGGCCGATTGGTTTTGGCCCAGGAAAATGCCCTTTTTATAGGATAGCGCTCCACTGACAGCGATTATACAAATTCTACACATACTGTAACTTAAGCATTCAATTCAAATAACCGTACGTTAACCTAGCATGACAGTGCCCCTTCAATAGAAGCTTACCAACTCAAGACTTGGATGATGCCTTGCACCAGCACAATGAAGAGCAGGTGTTGGAAGTCCTTCAATACCCGAATGCACTGCTTGGCTCGTCCAATCATCTCAGCACTTGCTGATGTGTTTGATGTAAACAGCCACATAAGAATAAATGTTGAAATTAGTTTGACATGAGTAAGAGATTCATTTCATAAGTATGATTACCTAGTAAATAGGAATTGTTTGCTAGCCTTGTTTCCACTGTGTTTTCCATCAGGGCAAGCAACACAGGATAGTTTCCTCTATGTGCGGGAGCCACCGTGTCCCTCCCACGTTGGTTGGTTTCCAGACCTTTTTGATTGAGCACATCTGCCAGATCTCTCAGCTCTCTTCACGCCTTCAGAGAATGATGGTACTGGTTATACAGCCCCTTCAGGATATCCATCACCTGAATTAGAATTCTGAGAATTATTCAATAATTGCATACTTCACTTTACACTTTCAATTTTATGAATTCAGTACTATATTTACCTTTCTCATTCTTTCAGGAGGGGAACTTCGAGACTACCTTCTCCTTCCACTGGGATAGGTCTGCCTTATCCACGGCTGTTAGCAGAGAGACAATTCTGTTTAGTGTTGTAACGTTACTCAACAAGTATTAAGATGGCAACACAAACAGATTCAAAAGCTAGGCTTACCAGTGCTCATTGCAGTATAATGCCTAGGCACTGTGGCATGCAACTTAATCCCAGTGTGTTCATTCTATTTTAATGTCGTTAACAGTCATAAATTAGCTAGCTGCGTAGAGCTATCTTAATAAAAAATAATAATAATTGGGAAAAAAAGTTTAGCAAGCTTAGCTACCTTAGCGATTAGCTAATTCACTTGGGTTTAGGGCGATGGTTAGCTATCTATTTGTAGTTTAGCTACATAATGTGGCTTGCTGATAGCCGACTAATTACATGAAACTCATAGCTACTATGACATGACTCAGGCATATCGCGTTTAAGCTGCTAGCAGTAGCTAGCTAGCTAGCTAGCTGAGTAGCCACTAGCACTCTTACCTTCGACATGCTACATCGGTGATGTACTGAGAGCCAACATCTTCTCCATTCTTCTTCAGAAGGGCGACCGTTTTCTCATCGGACATGAAGGGGAGCTCACTTTCCATGATGTGGTAAGCTGTGTTCACTAATTTTTCCACTCGTTGGATGGTCTCGCTGTTTGCGCGCTGGGTCCAGACATGAAGCGGCCCCTCTGACGGGTTGTCTGCAACCCGCTTTGCCAGCACACATTGCAAATGCTGGCAGCTCTTGTCGTGCGTGTCTAAAGGCCCGAACATACTCGAGCAGAACGTACGCAGAGCGGACTCCGCGGAGGTCCGCCCGGACCAAAAGCAGACGTCCGCAAGCCCTGTGCGCACAAGGCTCAGATTTTCCGACCGCGCGGACTCTGCTCCGCGCACCAGTGACTGCTCGGCATATATTTTTGGCAAGTTTTTTTAAATGCAGGGAAACACTAAAAATAGGTGATAGACTCTTTTGTCAATGCCATGGAGGCCAGAAAAATTGTTTTGGGGGGTACTTGATTTTTATATCTGTTACGTCAAACTTTGGTGATGTTTGGGCACTGCTTGGATGGAGATGGATGGAGGTTACTGACGGATCAGCCGGAAAAGGGGCCTGTCTACTGGGGTATCATATTTCCAACCCGTTCTAATTCTGAAGTCGTCAAAATACTGCCGCTTTGTCAGTGATTTCGATGTTAGATATCTGATAGCAAAAGCCACCGTTCGAAGACGCAGAAGGATACAAAAAATATCAAAAATATGTAGATGTGAAAGGCCAGTGACAAAAGGCAATGTTTAACGACTTGGATGAGAACACATTGGTTTCTGGAGCTGGAGCCGATACATACCCAAGACTGCAACAGAATCATTTGTCCCAGGAATGAATGCCGACTGTAACCTCCTCCAACAGCAGAAAGAGGACAGATGTTAGTTGGTTTTATTGACTTTTTTTTTTAAACCAGTGTGAGAGGGACTTGAGACTGCAACCAAATCTCTTTAGGAATACCCACATATTAATTTTACTGTATCTCTAACAGGAATATAATCCTACATTGGGGTGGTCTATATCCCTATAGTTGAATGCACATCTCCACTTACACCAAAAATCTCCCAGTGACACTTTAGTAGCTACATTGCATTATCATGCACCAGAAGAACTTCACTGATGAGTTACTCCCAGGCTTTATTAGCTATGTGCCTTTTCCCCAGACAAAAAATAATTTCCAGACCTCAACCAAATGAAGCTGAAGATCTCATCAGTAGTCCCTGTAAGAAATGACACTGCATTATAGATCAAAGTCAACCACACATTTATTTATATAGTATAGCCCTGAATCCCAACTGCATATCTGTAAGGACTTCACAAGAAACAAAGTGCATACGCTCAATGAAGGTGATTAGAGGTTGTGTTTACAGACACATCACTGATAAAGCACATGAATAGATTGAAATGACATGGTATTTTCACACAAGAATGTGTTAAAAGGGTTTTGATTTGAACATAAAGGAGCTTTTATGTTTATGTTTAATGGCGCGGATGTGACAGTTGGAAATGTGCTGCAGTCGGGGAAGTGGTTGACTTATTAATTGGATGAATTCAATAGGGAAAAATACATGCTACACGGTTATGTCACTCTGCTAAATGAAATGACTATTTCCATGTGACTTTGCATGTTGTTGGTGAAACTCTACGTTACATTCACAGGTGTGAATGTCTGTTAAGTAAAGTCGGCCTTTGTTTATTTGCAATAATTGAGTTGGTTATGTGACTGGCAAACAAACAGTGATCGAGGATAAGCTTCAGTCCCTCACAACCCTGCAAAGTAAACTTTGTAATAAAAAAAGTACAGTTGAAATAATACCACATGAAAATAAGCTTGTATTGATGATGGATGGGTGGAAAATAAACATGTATGTATAATTCCAGTAACTAAAATATTTTAATACAGATGTATTGTATGAATGTGGCCTTTGCTAGTATCAGGCAACATGTATGTATGACAGTAGATGCCTGATAAGAACTACAACAAAATAATTAACACCTGAATGTCATAGTTTTTTTTTTTCGTTTTACATAGTTACTACAAGCTTTATTAAGTTTGGTCACAAGCCAAGCTCTCCTGTTTATCAATCAACCAATCAATCAATTTTATTTATAAAGCCCAATATCACAAATACAATTTGCCTCACAGGGCTTACAGCATACGACATCCCTCTGTCCTTTAGACCCTCACAGCGGATAAGGAAAAACTCCCCAAAAAAACCCCTTTACCGGGGGAAAAAAATGGTAGAAACCTCAGGAAGAGCAACTGAGGAGGGATCCCTCTTCCAGGACGGACAGACGTGCAGTAGATGTCGTACAGAACAGATCAGCATAATAAATTAACAGTAATCTGTATGACACAATACAGTAATCTGTATGACATCCTCGGTAATGACAGTAGCTTACAACAACATTCATGAAAGTAATAATACTGTCGTTATAGTTCTGGCTACTGTGGTACAATATGTTGAAAGTATATATTAGTATCAGGCAGTCTACATGTATGATAATATCATATGTCTATAATAGCAGTAGAAGTATGACTAATGATTAATGATGGCAGCAGCAGCAGCAGGAGGCATCTGGCAGGACCACGGCAGCAGCACAACCACACATGTCACACTATCCAGGCACCGCTGCAATACGAGTTAACCTGAGAGACAGTGGAGCACAAAGGCTCCGGAGAAGAAACCGAGTTAGTGACATCCAGAATGGCCGAGTAAAATAGATACAGTAATAGGATACGAGAGAGAGAGGGAGAGAGAGAGAGCGAGAGAGAGAGAGAGAGAGAGAGAGAGAGAGAGAGAGAAGGTGCCCGGTGCATTAAAGGTGGTCCTCCGGTTGACTAGGCCTAAGTCAGTCTAACTAGGGGCTGGTACAAGGCAAGCCCGAGCCAGCCCTAACTATAAGCTTTATCAAAGAGGAAAGTCTTAAGTCTAGCCTTAAATGTGGAGATGGTGTCTGCCACCCGGACCGTAATAGGAAGATGATTCCACAGGAGAGGAGCCTGATAGCTGAAGGCTCTGGCTCCTGATCTACTTTTGGAGACTTTAGGGACCACGAGTAACCCTGCGTTCTCAGAGCGCAGTGTTCTGGTGGGATAATATGGCACTATGAGCTCTCTAAGATATGATGGAGCTTGACCATTTAGAGCTTTATAAGTTAACAGTAGGATTTTAAATTCAATTCTGGATTTTACAGGGAGCCAGTGCAGAGAAGCTAAAACAGGAGAAATATGATCTCGTTTCTTAGTTCCTGTTAGTACACGTGCTGCTGCATTCTGAATTAGCTGAAGAGTTTTTAATGATTTACTAGAGCTACCTGATAGTAGAGAGTTACAGTAATCCAGCCTCGAGGTAACAAAAGCGTGGACCAATTTTTCTGCATCTTTTTGGGTCAAGATAGGCCTAATTTTTGCAATATTACGCAGATGAAAAAATGCAGTCCGTGAGGTTTGTTTTAAATGAGAATTGAAAGACAGATCTTGATCAAATGTTACTCCGAGGTTTCTTACGGTAGTGGTAGAGGCCAGAGCAATGCCATCGAGAGAAACTATGTCATCAGATAAAGAGTCTCTGAGTTGTTTGGGGCCAAGAACAATAACTTCAGTTTTGTTTGAATTTAACATCAGGAAATTGGTGCTCATCCAGGTTTTTATGTCTTTAAGACAATTATGAAGTTTAGTTAATTGATCCCTTTCTTCTGGCTTCATCGATAAATACAACTGTGTATCATCCGCATAACAATGGAAATTTATAGAGTGATTTCTAATGATGTTACCTAAAGGAAGCATATATAGAATAAATAGGATTGGTCCAAGCACAGAACCTTGCGGAACTCCAAAACAAACTTTAGTACGTACGGATGATTCATTATGAACGTCAACAAATTGAAAACGATCAGATAAATAAGATTTAAACCAGCTTAGTGCAGAACCTTTTAGGCCAATTAAGTGTTCCAGTCTCTGTAACAGAATTTCATGGTCAACAGTGTCAAACGCTGCACTAAGATCTAATAAAACAAGTACAGAGACGAGTCCTTTGTCTGAAGCAATCAGAAGGTCATTTGTAATTTTCACTAGAGCTGTCTCAGTGCTATGATGCGCTCTAAATCCTGACTGTAATTCCTCAAATAAATTATTATCCTGGAGAAAATCACACAGCTGGTCTGCGACTACTTTCTCAAGGATCTTTGACATAAAGGTAAGATTAGATATTGGTCTATAGTTGGCTAACACCTCTGGATCCAGGGTGGGCTTTTTTAGTAGAGGTTTAATTACAGCTACCTTAAAAGACTGTGGTACATGGCCTGTTAATAAGGATATATTGATCATGTCTAATATATGGGTGTTAACTAAAGGTAAGACCTCCTTGAGTAGCCTAGTTGGGATGGGGTCTAAGAGACACGTTGATGATTTAGATGATGAAATCACTGCGGTCAATTCTTGAAGAGAAATTGGGGAGAAGGAATCTAAATAAATATTAGGTGTTACAGCTGTGTTTGAGGTTAGATAGGTACTATCTGAGGACAGGTCGTCATGAATTTTGCCTCTAATAGCTAGAATTTTGTCATTAAAGAAGCTCATAAAATCATTACTGCTAAGGGTTAAAGGAATACAAGGCTCAATAGAGCTTTGACTCTCAGTCAGCCTGGCTACAGTGCTGAAAAGAAACCTGGGGTTATTTTTGTTTTCTTCTATTAAAGCTGAGTAATAGTTTGCTCTGGCATTGCGGAGGCCCCTCTTATAAGTTTTGAGACTGTCTGCCCAGATTACACGAGATTCTTCCAGTTTGGTTAATCGCCAATTCCTTTCAAACTTTCGCGATATTTGCTTTAATTTACGGGTTTCAGAGTTATACCAAGGAGCGAACTTTCTTTGTTTTGTTAACTTCTTTTTAAGAGGAGCTACAGAGTCAAGTGTTGTTCGCAGCGAGCTTACGGCGCTATCAACAAATTGATCAATTCGGGAGAGGTTAAAATCGGTACGGGAAACCTCTGTTACTAAAGGACTTGGGATTGAATTTAACGACGGAGTAATCATTTTCTTAAATTTTGCGACAGCACTATCTGATAAACATCTGGTATAGTAACTGTTGCTAAGTGGCGTGTAGTCGAGTAAAAAGAAATCAAAAGTAATCAAATAATGATCCGATAGCGAGGGATTCTGTGGAAAGACTGTTAGGTTATCAATTTCAATTCCATACGTCAGAACTAGATCGAGGGTATGGTTAAAACAGTGAGTGGGTTCACGTACACCCTGACTGAAGCCAATGGAGTCTAATAATGAGATAAACGCGGTAGCCAGGGAGTCATTATCAACGTCGACATGAATGTTAAAGTCGCCTACAATAATAACTTTATCTGATTTTAGAACTAAACTGGATAAAAACTCTGAGAATTCAGATATAAATTCAGAATACGGGCCAGGAGCACGGTACACAATAATAAATAAAAGTGGCTGCGAGGTTTTCCAGGTCGGATGTAAAAGACTAAGAACAAGGCTTTCAAAAGAATTATAATCTAGTTTAGGTTTGGCGCTGATTAACAGACTAGAGTTAAAAATGGCTGCAACTCCCCCTCCTCGGCCGCTGCCTCGAGGAATGTGGGTATTATTATGACTGGGAGGAGTGGATTCATTTAGACTGACATATTCATCAGGACACAGCCAGGTTTCAGTGAGACTGAGTAAATCAATATGATTATCTGATATTAATTCGTTTACTAACACTGCTTTAGACGAAAGAGACCTGATATTTAACAGTCCGCATTTAATTCTCCTGTTTTGTCTTTCTGTCACAGAAGAGGTTTTAATTTCTATGAGGTTGTTTTGCACAACTCCTCTTTGTTTAATTTTAGATTTAAATAATTTAGGTGGTCGAGGGACAGACACCGTTGGTATAAAACTATGAAAACTATGGCTGGGTAAGTGAACTAGAAGCTCAGAGAGGCGTATAGGACTGCAGCTCTCTGTCCTGGTCTCAACTCTGGGTTGTCAGGGATTTAATCTGCTAATAAAATTTTCCAGGTTCCTAGAAATGAGAGCAGCTCCATCCAAAGTGGGATGAATGCCGTCTCTCCTAATGAGACCAGGTTTCCCCCAGAAAGTTTGCCAATTATTAACGAAACCCACATCGTTTGCTGGACACCACCTGGACAGCCAGCGATTAAATGATGACATGCGGCTAAACATGTCATCAGAGGTCAGATTAGGGAGGGGTCCAGAGAAAACTACGGAGTCCGACATCGTTTTTGCATATTCACACACCGAGGCAACATTAATTTTAGTGACCTCCGATTGGCGTAACCGGGTGTCATTGCCGCCGACGTGAATAACAATCTTACTGAATCTATGTTTATCTTTAGCCAGCAGTTTCAAATTTGATTCGATGTCGCCCGCTCTGGCCCCAGGGATACATTTGACTATGGCCGCTGGTGTTGCTAACTTCACGTTCCGCAAAATAGAGCTGCCAAAAACCAGAGTTTTATCGTCAGCGGGTGTGTCGCTGAGTGGGGAAAAGCGGTTGGAGACGTGAACAGGCTGGTGGTGAGCCGTGGGCTTCGGCTTGGAGCTACGCTTCTGGCGCACACTTATCCAACGTCCCGGCTGAACGGGAGTTACCGGAGGACCGCTAGCAGGAGCTAAGGCTATGCTATGTGGCTCCGCACCGGCTACAGGGGACTGGCTAACTACCGCAGCTGCAGAGTGGTTTTCCATGGTGCGGAGCCGCGCTTCTAATTCACTAAGCCTCACCTCCAACGCAGCAAATAAGCTACACTTGTTACAATTACCACTGTCACTAAAGGAGGCAGAGGCATAACTGAACATGTGGCACACCGGGCAAGAGAGAGCAGAGGGAGAAGCCATCGCTAGCAGTAAAGCTAATGTAGCTACCAAGGCTAGTAACGTGCAAACAACAGCTAAGAGATTAGCGAGAAAGTCGTAGAAAGGAGGAGAGCTATGAGTGCTTCAACAGAACTAGTGTGGGTTAAGACTTGGAGTAGACGTTCTAAGCAACTGAAGTGAGAAAGCAGAAAGCAGGCTAGTAGGATTCACCAGAGCACAGAGAGTACAGAGACACTGCCACAGAAACACCGGAAATGACACAACTTGCTTACCGCAATACGTCAGCACGTCAGCCAGCCCTAAATGACTTGATTCACTACCTCCATCAAGGCCATCATGTCGTCACATTTTGGAGAGGATCTGCATTAGGAGTAGCTAACACATATTATTTATCACTCTTATTAAACTAACAGTATATGCACATGGCTCTAACCTAAGATGTCACAAGCATTTTGGCAAGCTGCGAACGTTTAGACACACAAAGCCGGATTGGTGAGTTGGTCCAAGGTGCCCAGTTTTCCGCCTCGTAGGGTACTCCTATTGGCGGAACCCTTTTAGTTTAAAAAGGACTGAGGCAGCCTTCCGCAACAGGAGGGGCTGTTGAAGACTTGTGGGAGGAACTGTTGCTTTTTTTGCATTTGGCCTTGGCGAAGGTCTGCGCTCTCCAAGTGCCTTCCTAGCTGTTTTGTGTAAATGAGCTGATCAAGCTAAACTTTGAGAAATTTCATATTCCCATGTGATTGCCTATAGATCTGAAGATTGTGATATATACAGCACTGCAGTCTGTTTTTACTGATGGTGACAGCTTTCGTGATTATGAACCTTGTCAAAGTTAAAAAGGTTATAGATAACAGCTGAAAATGAAAGATGAAAGATTGTTTAAATATGTTTCGCTGCAGTTTTGTGCAGTTTATTGTTTGTATGATTTGTCATAAGCATGTGTTTCATCCCGTTCTCATCCCAACTCAATCAACAAATAACACCGCTTTGTCAGCAGACCTAAACGTCAAAATACAACGCACTAGGTACTCTCCTGCATCGGTTTTGGACATTCATGAGTCGCATCTCAATTGATGCTTGTTACATGCATTGTGTCTTTTCAAAATAAACTTACCACATAGGTAAAACACTTTATTTCCTGAAGTTTAGGCGACAAAAGTCCCTGGTTAGGTTTAGAAAATGCATCATGGTTTGGTTTAACCTAAGTACAGTTCATAAAAATATAATGGCGTGTCATGTGACATAGATTATGTAACATACACCATTAGTGTAACATGCTATACAAACTAGCATACTATGTTGTTATTACGTTGTTATTGGGTTTGTTTGACCCATCCACCTCACCCCCCGCCCACCCTATACGTATTTTGTGGCTCTATATACGACAGTAGTTGCCGGTGGAATCAGAAATGGGATGTATCATACCATCGTGAAGCTTGTCCTTTTCTGGCTATATCTACAGAATGTAAGAAATATAAATGATGACAAAACAAACACCAAGAATTATATACCATCAATTATCACAAATTAAACTCCATTTGTAAATAACTTTTTAAGCAAAGGGGCATCAGTGTTACTCTTACACAGACCTGGGCATTTACACGCCTGAGATCAAGTAAATAAGAAAATAAATAAAAAATAGGCCTATTTATGCTGTGCACGCAATATGGCTATGTTGTTTTTATTTTGAAAAGACTGCAGTTTTTTTTTTTTATTTATGTAGTGACGCACATGCGTAGGTGAACAGCTACTGGTAAGCTAGCCCTCAACATGTCAGCCCATGGCAAAAAGAGAAAAACTGATACTGCATGCCGCCTTTTCAACAAGACATGGACTGCTAAATATTTATTTACAGAAGTCAAAGGTAAAGCCATGTGCTGACTTTGTGATGTACAGGTCGCCATATTCAAGGATTACAATTTGAATCGCCACTACGTGACCAAACATGAGGAGAAATACAATAACTTGTCTGATCAAGAGTGCGCAAGGGAGCCGGATGCTTTGCTAGCTAAGCTGCAAAACCAACAAGGACTTTTTACTAAACTCTGCACATCCAGAGATGCAACTGTCAAGACAAGTTATGTTATATCCCACAAAATCGCCAGAAAAAGTATACCGTTTTCTGACGGGGAGTTTATTAAGGAGTGTTTGTTGGGCTCTGCTTCCCTAATATGCCCGGAGAAAAAGGGAGCTTTTGAGAACGTGCCCCTCTTGCCACGGACTGTAACGAGGAGGGTTGAGGACATCGCGGGGAATCTGGAACTTCAGCTGAAAAACAGAGCGGTCACGGAGGAGCTGGCAGACATGCAGTCAATGAAAGGGACAACAACCAGGAGTGATTTATTCACTGAGGTAAATGCATGTTTGGACAAGTTGGGACTAAAATGGGACAATTTGGCACAGTGGTAGAGGGTCATGGGAGGATGAGAATGAAGCAGTATTACATCAATTGGCCAAAGGGGGGCGCTATAGCAAGCGATTGAAATTGCAAACTTTGAATGGGCATATCTCATGCCCCTTATGTCGTAGAGACATGAAACTTTGCACAGAGATGCCTCTCCTCATGAAGAACACATTTGCCTCAAGAACCCATAACTTCTGGTTATATAGATTTTCCGCCATTTTGAATTTTTTGAAAAACACTTGAACTTGATCTTTTCCAAGGAAGTTTGACCGATCTGCATGAAACTCGGTGAACATAATCTAGGGACCAATATCTAAAGTTCCCTCTTGGCAAAAGTTGGAAAACTTACTAAAACTGAGCTTCTATAAGGCAATGAATATTGCAGAGGGCGTGGCTCATCACATAAAGGTGTATAACATCTCAAGGGTTTCACCGATCACCACGCAACTTTGTAGGCACATGACCACACATAATCTGAGGGGACCCCTCCATTATTGACCCCATCAAACAAAATGGGGGCGCTAGAGAGCTAATTTCTTATCTAGGCCTAACCGCCATATCGATTTTTACTAAACTTGGTAGATATGTAGAACAGGACGCCTCAAGGTGACTGGAGAAATTTAACTCTAATTGGCAACTGGGTGGCGCTATAACAACAGAAAAATGCTTAAAATTGTCTAAAATGCCACGGATCACTGTGGATCCCCCTGTGGCTGAATGTTATGTAGGTATGGTATGCTGCTGCAAAAAGGGCTAGCCGCATCTTTCCCATGTGAACTACCAATGCACATTCTCACTCCGACCTCAACACTTATCGACGTTTGGGCATAGGCTTTCCACATCCAGCCAGATACGACGTGCAATACCCTGGGTGCTTTGGTTGTTGACATTCTAGGACGCCGTGTCAAGGTCTGCCTGTTACCTGTTGTCTTCTTTCAAAATACACATTTTCACAGGAAATGTACATTTTACATACAGTCACTTTCAAAATAAATGGACCATGTTGGTACAACACTCCAAATTGAGATTTTTTTCCTTGAGCAACTAATGCACGTGGTTGGGTTTAGGCAACAAAAGCACTTGAGGAAAACTATAAAACTATGTAAAATAATAACAGCGGCCAGCCATGCATCATGTTGACGTTAAGAGACAGGTTTTCTCAGTGTCTAATGCAGGAAGTCACTGCCCATGTGCCAGAAATTGATGACTTTGGAGTGAGACCAGGTTGGTAAACCACAGCATTGTTGAAATGTAAAGATATGTTAAGTTTATGATATTCATTCATTAATAATGTAGAAATGTATCCGTGCAAAAATGTACAATGCCAATGCTTATTCTTGGGTTGCATCCCTCCCCTCTAAATCACCTACTGCAGTGACTGTGATAACTCAATTTCAAGGAGAGAACTTAATGCTGCTTTTTTGCAGTTATTAAACTGGTCGATGAACAAGTGTACAATGGACCATATTCTTTGTCATTTTTAATAATGGATATGTAATCTTTGGGGATGAAACGCGGATATTTCAGAATTTACTTTATATACCATCAAGCCTAAATGACTGCTGTTTTATAGCAGAACTCAAATGGAAAGTGTAGCTTTCAGAAGGAGACACGGGCAATGACCTGGCATGTGGTCTGCACAGCTTGATAACACTAAACTAATCTACACAACATGACCAGCGCTCCCAAATTGCTCAAAGGGCTTTTGAGGGACTTGCTCACTTTACTGAGAGACGTCTGAGTTGCTGCTCACTATTAAATCATCATCATTCTAACCTCACTTAAGGGCTGTTTCATAACTTTATTTATGTTTTCCATGCAGGCACAGAGATTACTACAAAGGGAATTAACTGTTTTTTGTTACAAGGTACAACTTTTATTATTGCTAAAGTAGAAAATGGCAAATTTGCTTTGGGGTAATTAGCTGAATAAGGTCCATCTATATCCATTGGCAGTGCCTGACAGTTGGGGGCTGCTAGGCATGTGAAAATGAATTTCCTCTCACTATGAAACTAATTATAGACATAAAAGCTGAGTGGGAGAGCCGTGGTTTGGTTGGGCCCACGCTGAGCAATGTGTACATAACTGATACACATATCAGGAATGGTCATCAGGGTTCATGGTTCAAAGTTGTAACTGGATTTGTAACTTTCTGGATTAAACACAGACAATTGAAGGAGGTTTTGTTTTCTTAGGCTACAGAGGAGGGGGTGATATATGGGCATTAGTCTTCTAACATGATAAGGACATCTACGCTGTAAAGGTAGGTAAAAAAAAAAAAAAAAAAAAAGTCATGAAAACACAACAGCAAAGGTCTGGTCAGACAAACATTAAAAAAGCAACACCTGACGGTAAACTCAAGTCATTTCAGTGAAATCACTAAAATCAACAGACTTAATTTAAGCAAATAAATGCGCCATTGACCATCACAAGCTATTTTGATAGTGCTGACCTTTGAGGGAATGACGCAGTCATGGACGCTTCCAGCTGCCTCTGTCAGCTCCACTAAACCTGTGCTATATTTAGATTTTTTGTCTATTTTGCAAATGGTGGCGGTGCTTTTTGTGGGTGGCTTGGACGGTGGTGGCGTGTGGCTGCAGGTCACTCATCAGAATGAGGAAATCAGCTCACTGGTCTATAAACTCTCCTTCTGCTGATTCCTAGCTAACTTGCTGCTGGCTAGCCAGGTCAAAGTTATCAAAGGTAAACATCAGTTAACATCAGTAAACATCAAAGTAGATGGAGAAGAAATGGCCACCAGCTGAACTAGCATCCTGCTAGCCATTGAAAAGGCACTGAAAATAAAGTGAACGAAGTCGATGCTGCATCGGTTTCTAAAGGGATATCAGGAACTGTAGCATCCTTTGTTTCATTTAAACTGGACTAAATCCAAGACAGCCCCATTCAGCCAGGAGGCTTTTTTTCTATATTCCGATCTGAAAGAGTAGAGGACTCCAGTGAGAAGAGGAGAAGGAGAGGAGACCTGGGGCCTCATTTATAAAACTCTGTGGAGAATCCACACTACGTTTGCTTATGTACAAATGAAGAAATGTGCATACGGCAAAAAATATTCTGATTTATAAAACTGTGTGTACGCCTGCCAGTGCACAATTTACTTTTATAAATCCCAGATCAACTTGGAATTGTCCCCACATGGACTAGCCTCATATCCCACCCTGTATATCCCCACAATTAACAATAAAAGGTCAATGCAAAGCACCTCATTAATGCTGATGCATAGGCATGAGCTGGCTGATGGTTCTCTACAGTGAATCATGGCAATGACCAAGAGGAAAACCAAGAAAATGAAGATTCCTGATGTAGAAACTGAGGTGCTTGTGGGTGAGCTGGAGGTTAGAAAGCACATAGCCTATTATTTGGTGGGTAGCAGGGTCACAAACTAAAGAAAAGGCAGAAAGTGGGAACATGTTGCTGCTGCTTTTCATGCAGTGAGTCCATCAAACAGGACACTACCTGACTTGGGGGAAAAAAAGAAAGGTCAGATCTAAAGGTGGATGCCAAAATAAGAAAAAGCACTGTGACGTCTCTGCTGATGATGTGCATACGCATGTGTCAGAATGTCCTCAAATTTATGTACATTTCCTCATCAGATTTTTCTGTAGAAATCCCAATTCATGCTCAGAAAGTGGCATACACACATTTCAAGCCCTTTATTGTGCATACACAGTGGTTATAAATGAGGCCATGGGCTTTACAGTGAATAAGTACTGGTGTGACGGTGGGATTGTGAGGTGCTGTCCTACTCCTGCTGTGGATTTTCTAAACCTAACCACATGCTTTTGTTGCACAGGGAAATAATACATTGTGTTTTACCAACGTTAATTTTAAAAAGACTGTGTGCATCTAACGAGCATGTATTTTGTATTTTGACAAGACACAATGCATGTAGTAAGGGTAAATTGACACGGCATCCCTGAACATCAACAATCAATGCAGGAGGAAACATGGCACGTCAAATATAGACGTGAGAGTCCACAGACAAAGCTACAATATTTGACCAGTTGGGATGAGAATGCTTTGTAAATGATTATTGCATCCAAAGGAATTGCAATGCATAATGTGTCATGGGAGTAATGAATGTTCCATTGGTTGCCATCTGACACAAGCATGAATAGAGATGAGACCCGATGACAAAAGCTTGCCAACGCTTAGTCTTTAGCCAAATTGACTGATGATATTTAGGCTACTCTCCCTAGGTCTACTAATTATGGCCCATTTATGCTCAACGTTAAATACGGATCCGGACGGAGCCTTCTGTCCGCGCTCTGCGTTCATTTCGTCCGTATTTCTGGCACGTTTCCATAAAGCTTACGGATATGGGCCAAACGGAGCAGGTCCACCTGCTGGGAGCAGTGTTGCTGTCACTACCCAATATGTAGCTCTAGTGAGACACAAAGAAGAAATAACAATTCAATTTCTCTCATCGGCAGTACTAGAGAAAATAATTCTCCATCCTCCAGTCGCGATGTATTTAACGGCCTCGCCAACCACCGCCTCCTACAACGCTGCCTCTGTTTTTGTCTTTTATGCCAGACGTACATTATCAATATCTCCTCCACAGTTGCCATGTTTGTTTTTGAGTTTGCTGTTGTCATAAACTTTTGACGCTGGACTGCTTCCTGGTGGATATATTGGTTAACATCCATGCCAACGTAAAGGGCGCATGGAAGTATGTGGGCAGCGACGGTAACATCGTTTGAAATGGACGTATACATTTTCGTACGTAAAGGGAGCATAAATGAGCCTTTAGGCTACTCTCCCTGGGTCTACCTCCTCTGTGGTAGTATAGGTAAGGTAGAAACTGTTGTGAGGGCTCGTCTTGGGGGGGTAAACTATACAGCCTAACCTGGCGAGGGAGTGTTATAGCCTAACAAGGCTTCCTTCCCTGGGTCTACCTCCTCTGTGGTAGTATAGGTAAGGTACAGGAGGTAGTTCGGTCGGTGCGGGGAGCAGTGAGACCTGGCATTAGGGGAGTGTCTCTGGGACGCCAGAGATCACTGTCTAGCCTCCTGGAGGTGTCGTGGGACCAACTAGCCGAAACACTGGTGAAAGGAGGTGATGACCCCAAAGACATGTTACTGTAGTTATCACTGCTCACTGGTCTGTATAGTGAAGCCTTGCCATAATAGCTTATCATAGGGCTTAGGAGGTTATTCACTGAGCACTGATCCTTTCTCTAGAGCACAAATTTCTTGTGTTTATTTGAATGTAAAAGTATTTGCCTGAAATATATATGCTATACTGAATTCATAATAGGAAGTGAATTATTCCTAGAAATTGTGAATAAATGTTGTAATCAGTTGTGTCCTTTATATCCTGAAACAGCTTCCTTTATTTAGTCAAGGATGTGAGTTGTGGTGAATACACGTGAGTCTGAATGGTCAAGTTTCCTTTGGGAAAACTGCTCCTTGTTTAAGTTAAAGCTCCCATATTTTGCTTTATTTATTTTTTAATGCAGCCCAGGTTCTGTATTGGATTGGCCTTGTAACTAAAGGATTACGTTTAATAGTAATACACCTCCTTTAAAGTTTAGAAGAATACACCATTGTCATTAATGAGTCTTACAAAGGATTGCAATACCAGAAAAATAATTTCATGGTGGTCCAGAAAATAATGTAACTTAATAAGAACAAGTATAATTGCAATTTTCCTATCTCTGATTAATTCAGTGGTGCTAATTACCTCTTCTTTTTTCATACTCCAGAGCTGTGATAATTATTTTTACTCTGTTTTTTTGAAAAGGCATTTTGTAAGCTTGTGAAAAAGGAACATGATAAAATATGAGGAAAAGAAAAAAGAAAATACCACGGGGGCCTTACTTAACCAGATATAAGGAAACGTGATGCCTACGAGGAATAATTTTTGTTCATACAATTAAGAGCGCATACAGTGTTCTCGCATATGATGTCCTTTTTTGTGTGTTATTTTCATTTCTGAGTCTCTATCTGCAGACAACGCTCTCTTGCAGAGATAGAAACTGCACAAAAACCACAAGTGTAAGAACATGATTTTGGACAGCCTACATTCTTAATGATGAGTGGGAGAATGTATTTTTAATAAATCCAGTAATAGTAAAAGTGTAATCAGTTTGCAACCAGAATCTTCTCACCATGAAATCACCCTAATTACTCTTACACCTCTGACAGTGGCTGATCAGTTGGATTTAACCAAAGGGGATGATGGCAAATGCTGTGTTTTGTCATTTTTTTCTCTTTTTTTTATGAGTTGTATATATATATGTACAGGCAATAAAATGGGACAAATTATTTTAATTTTTGTGTATGGCCACAGGACACTGATTGTGAAATTCATTTCTGTCTTCCTGATAATAGCAATATGAAAAGGAGAGGCAAATCAATTATTAACAAAATCTAATGGTTGAAACCTTTTTACTATTTTTTCTCCCACCCATATCAGTCCAAATGAGTTTTAGTCTTCAGCCTTATCTTAGTAATCACTGGGTATGTTTACATGCACACTAATATTTCCCCATTATCCTCAATATGACAATATTCTAAATTAGATGTGGGTCATGTAAACAGCATTTTTTGTTTGGATTTTCGGAATAATGCCTTTTTCAAAATGTAGCATCTTCTGGTTAAGACGTGAGATATGCTGGTATTATTTGGATTTTAATAGCATTATTGGGCATGTGCACAATCCATTCAGAATATGTGTCTCACTTGGGGTTTTTACCAACATGCAACACATTTCCTCTTGCCTGTTTATGGTTTGTTCTCTGCATTGTCATGGATACGTTATACTCAAACCAACTTGCCAACAGTTTACAAGGCCCCAAAGAAAAGCCCACACTTGTGGTTGCAGAGAGAAACACAATTTATTTTAAAAACTATGAAAGACTTGAATATCAACAGGTTTTTGCATATGTGCAACTATCGCAACACCGTGCTTTACAAGAAGGTGGTTTGAAGGAATGGAAGAGGGAAGCTATGATTGCACGGTCAAACAAGTCCACCACCGGAAAGAAAACTTTGAAAAAATCTTATTGTAATAACCAGATTCATATCAGTTATGTTTCACTAACATGTTTCATGTTATGTATCCGTTATTTTGTTATATTCGTTTCTCATTTTAATTGTGAATCATTGCAAATGTTAAGATGCATAACTCATATTAAGGTGGTGGTAATGTGTATTAGATTCACTGAAATGTTTGAACATTTAGAATAAGATTTATTCTTTCACTGTGTATACTTTTTCAGTATGTTTTAAGGGTTGGTTTGTACCTGGAAAGTGTGATAATATGTTAAATGTACTTTAATAGTTAATAACCCGGAGGAGTTAACTTCCTGTTGACCTTTTTGCAAGGGTAACATAACAAAGATGTACTGGCGGGGGACGAGCGGACAGACACGCAGCATGCTGTGGAGCTGAGCGGTCGTTGGACCGTAATTTAAGATATAATGTATGTAAATATAACATGTTTTTTCCTACTTTTATGTTGAACTAAAGACTGTTGTGGACCAACGCGCTCCTACGTGTGTGAGCCAGAGACGGTTTACTGCCGGCGTGTGTAAGTTAGAGACTGTTGTTGTTGACGAAGTGTAGTTTTGCAACTAACATTTCACTGGGTTTATCATAACCAGAGTTATTCCCCTAGCCTCTCAGTGATTATTAATGAGAGTGAGAGTCATAGTTTACCCTAGATGTGTTATTTTACATTGAGAAGTCTCTTTCACCCTTTTGAACATTTATTTGGTTTGATATAAAATTGTGTTGTGCATGACGTGGTCATAATAGTATGAGCCTAGGCTGAAAGGGTTACATTATCATGACGCAAAGAAGCAAAATGATAAGTGCCTCCAGCCGTTCCAATTTCATACATTTTGACATGATAAACATGTTAGGACACTTAATCAGAGTATGCACAGCAGCATGTAAATGGGATCATTAGTTCAATATTGATTTTCTTAAGCCACGAAAAGAGCTAAGCAGGAATACTGGCCCTTATTTATCAAACGAACATACAAACCAGCACAGATCTGAGTGCATAAATTATCTTACAATAAAGTTTGCTTGTGATTTGTGAAACATCCAATAACAGCGAAGGAAGTATTGGGTGTTGATAAATGCGGCGGCTGAAAACAGTCATCATTTACATATCCTGCCCCAATATATTTTCGGTTTAGAGGCTTTGCCCTAAGAGTTTACGACATGGGGAGGCATAATTCTGCCAAGAAGAGAAACTTTTCTGAGCTAGAAATGGAAACGCTGATGTCCTGGGTCCAATTTAACCAGTCGGTTCTATCTGGCAGCCTGAAAAGTGTCTTCAAAAGAAGTCAGAACACAGTATGGAAAGATCATTGCTGCTGTCAACAGCATTGCAGGGGACAATCAAACTTCAGCTGAGGTTGTAATATTTATTTTATTCAGTAAAACTTAAATTATTTGCTAAAATCACTGAAATCAGCAGGCCTATATTTGGGACAGGCGTCAAAAACACTTTTGATTCTTTTGATCGGTGGACCCTCATGGACTAAAGAAATATGAATAACTTAATGGGTATTCAAAGAATCCACACATATTCTATTCTCTATTGGTGTTCAGCCTCAAGTCGGTAAGGGGCCAGTCCCATAGAGCCAGGCAACTGCCAGCTGTGATAATGAGAGCATGGAGATGTCGGCCTTTACAAAATATAATATTCTGTCATAGGTTATACATTTGTAAGTGATCAATATGTGGCTGCAAAGACTCGTATCATATTCTGACTGGCATCTAATAACAATTCTCGACCTCAGTCAGATTTACTAGGCAGCACTGCAATTCCATGCTAACTCAAGCTTGCGTCCACAAGTGGAGACCTGTGCTAGCTTTGATTGTAGCCTCTGCTCACATTCACACTGATAAATGCCAAGGTTTGCATGGAAATTACCGCATGCCCAGTTTTCTGTGTTCCGTTGGTTTCATAAGTGCTATATCGTAGGCAACTGTACTTGCATATGTTTCTTGAAGACGTTTCACCTCTCATCCAAGAGGCTTCTTCAGTTCTAACTGACTGGTGCAGAGTCGCATGCTTTAAACCCTGTGTGGGTGTGAACCCTTATAGAGTCATTCAGGTCACATGCGAGTCGTTGACCCACCGGGCCATCTCGTGTGTCATTAGGGTTCTGAGAAGGGACATCCTTTTGAGGACATTAATGTTCACATCCTGGCCAGTGAAGACAGATGGTTTGAAAGAAGCATGAAAGAAGCCATCTACGTCAAACTGGAATGACCATTGTTAAAGAGAGGAGGTGGCCTATGACACCACTTATCACCCACTTACAATGAAGTCTTGAGATCCCTTTCTGGATTACTTAAAACCCACTCTCACCTGGTCCCATCTAAACCTAACGACACACAAGATGATCGGGTGTGTCAACCACTCACATATGACCTTAAGGACTGCGACTCAACACCAGTCCATTAAAACTGGAGAAGCCTCTTGGATGAGAGGTGAACCATCTTCAAGAAACTCAAGCAAGTCCAGTTGCCTACGATATAGCACTTATGATTACCATGACCTGGATGACTGAGAATCTTCACTGATCTACGTTTGTTTCATTAATGAGGGCCATTGTCTTTCTGAATAAGGGCAAAACCCAGGATATTTTGTGCATAAATGTAGTGACTGTTAACTAAATGCTGTGGAAATGGTCATGAATTACACCAAAGTGGTTCACATACAGATGGGCATCTTCATGAATATAAGCCCAGGGGTACACAGCACCAGGTTTTTCTATTTTTTTTTCTCAACAATGTATAAACATTCAAAATAAACATGTAGTGCATAAACAAGGCAAAGCACAGAAAAAAACAAACATTACAGCATATGTTGGTCACGGTTCTGTGCCATGCAGTGATGTATCAGTTGGAGCATGAATCTATCCTAATGGCATTATCCGGTCTACGGTAAAACATGATTACAAACCTCTGTCAACCCCATTTAGTTATGCTGCTAATCTCTCATTTGCTATCAGCTATCCTACTGGTTTACAAAGGTAGTTAACTCGGTGGACAGCAAATAGGCTAACACTAGAAGATTTCATTAAAACAGACCTACTGAAACATTACAGATCTTCATTAGAGGCATGCTTGTACTTCTTACTTGTTAATGTCATTCTAAAGAAAGTCACGTAAAAGTGAAATGAAGGAAAAATGAGCAATGAATTATAATAACTGCATTAGGTTGAGAAACTCTGCATCAGCGGCAGTGCTTACAAAGGTAGACCTTGCTCTATCCAATAATAAATAGACTGCCACTCTAATCAAACGAACATCCCACTGCACACTCTTCAGGATGCCCCATTGCATCAGGATATTTCATTTAATTAGGCCAGATCCCTTTCAACTCTGCCGCGACGTCACTGTGCAGAAATGTCTCTGGGACCAGCATGGACTCGAGGTTTTAGTCATTAAGGAAATCAGGTCAGCCTTTGCATCTGGAGGAAATCCATGGCAAAATATGTAATTACACACTTGCATACCAGCATTGTTTTTAATGAGGTAGTTCTAGACAAGTCGCATGAGAACAATTCTCACCTCAGAGCATGTGCATACTTTGACAATTTCAGAACGTACAGGAAATGCAGGGAGAACATTCGAACGTCACATCATGTTGCAGGCAATGTGTGAAAACATAGAACAATAATGGCTGTGTTGCAGTATTTTATCTTAAAGAATAAAGAGGTGCATCACCAGCACGATGCAAAATTTCTCACATGTCTCCGGTGCATAAAGAATTGATATACAGAGAAAAATCTTGATGAATGGAAATAAGAGGGGTCCGTCTTTAACAACAGCAAAACTATATCAAAACATCCCTTTACAAACATACAACTTGTGCAGAATACTCCAACTGGGAACTGAACTGAACATGAAACTTATCTACGCTCTCTTCAAAGCCAGACTCCATTGACAAAAAAACTAGGGATGCACCGAAATGAAAATCTGGGGCTGAAGCCGAAGCCGAATAATATTAAACGTTTGGCTGAATACCGAATATCGTTGTTTAGTTTTTCATTAGTTTTTGCAGATGAACCCCCTCCAGATTAGTGTACCTCCTCTGACACGCCACATACCTGTGTTCGGCTGGCTCGGCTGTTCAGGTACTACTGGGCAGCCGATGGCCGCCGTATTTGACAGGAATACATTACTGTCTATCTGTGACCCCCGTTCAACCCACAACCGGTGGGATTCGCCTATCGTTTCTGCTGGTGGTTGAAATCTGTACTCACACAGCGTGCTGAATGATTTAAGCCTATTTTGCTCGCACAAAAATATTTTTAGTCGCAAATGTGAGTGCGGTGACGGACGGATCGCCACACTGCCGACATTTTACTCCGTCACGGCACGCTGGTTGATTGCGTCAAAACACGCCACTATTATTCGGCCTTGCTTTTAACTTATTCCACTGAATACCAAATGTGTGTTTTTTTGCACTATTCAGCTGAATATATTCGGTTACCGAATATTTGGTGCATCCTTACAAAAAATGTACATTTATTTTGCTAGACACAGTAGTTGCTGGTCTACCATTGCCTCAGACAGTATTTTGTCATTGTGTGACATTGATGTTTTTAAAGGTAATTTAGGATTCATCCAATGACACAAACCACCAATTAAGGCAGTGGTAGACCAGCAGCTCGTGTATTCAGCAAGGTAAAGTCATTGTTTTGTCACCGGAGTCTGGCTTTGAAGGCAGAAAAAATTAGTTTCACAGCAGCATAAATAAAGACAGTGCAGGCAGTGCAGTTGCACTGGGGCCTGTGGGGTATGTGGGCCTTTGTAAATGATTCATATTGTCACCCCGGATCTACACCTGTATTCAAAGAAACCAATTGAAAATGGAACCATTTACTATAGGGTATATGCCTCCAAATTACCTCACCAATTCACCTATCCCCAAACTGCATGTCTTTGGACTGTGGGAGGAAGCCGGAGTATCTGGAGAAAACCCACGCTGACAAGGGGGGAACATGCAACTCCACACAGAAGGGCTCCCCGACCCGGGATGGAACCAGGAACCCTCTTGCTGTGAGGCAACAGTGCTAACCACTGTTCCACGATGCCACCCCCTGTTAAACATAAAAGTGGCAAAAATAAAGAACAAGAGAGAAGCAAAAAGGAGGATAAAGTAGCAAACCCCCCCTAAATTTTCCTTTTTTATAAACAGTCACAAGAGACTGCACTGGGGCCCATGGTAACGACCTTATGCTACTGGTTCCCCATCAGAAAGGGCTGTCTGTTTAGGGAGTACTGATCATATGATTGAATAATGAGACTTGGATTTTAAAACATGAATTGTGTCAGAGTTTGCAAAGAGTTTTCTCCATTTTTAAAGTGAGTAATTGATATACAAATAATCATTTGTGGGGTGAGATATTCCTTTAAACGTCTGGATTTGTCTCGAGATTGAAGCGCTGGCCCACATTATTATTCTTAAGATTTGCATGAGGTGTTAAATGACCCCATTCCAAACTCAGTTAAATGCTGTTGTGCTGACATGAGAAATGTAAAAATAAATGCTCCAAAAGGATCTGAAGTGGCTCTGTTTGCAGTCTATCAAAACAGCACTGACGCATCCCATCTGGCCAGACTTTAATGTTGCAATCACCACTGAGTCCCTCTTTTATTTTCTCTGTTGCATTTTTTTTTTTTTGATTTAGGTTCACGTTGCCTAATTACAAGCATCCAGGTGACTGAACAAAAGGCGCCCAGAATCACAGAAACCTTGACTCAGTCTTGGCAACTTGCCACTACAGGAAGTCAGTGAATTAGACAGCTGGGGAGCACGAAGACACAATCTGATTCAATCCCTCTAACTTAATCTAATCATGATAGAAATGTCTGCTCTGTTTACTGTAATTTGTCATCTCTTTGTAGATGAGACAACATGTGGAAAAGCTTAATATAATCATCAGACTGACCTTTTGTTTACACAGTTCATTTTGTTTCGTCGCTTCGATGTTTGTCTACCAAGTATTACCAGGAACTGCTGTTAACGTCCATCCAGTTGTAAATCTTATACTGAACCACTTACAGGAGGCAACCCCCAGTAACTCAGCCCAATTATGTTCATATTGGGTGATTCTGTAGATTGAGTGCTGTTTACGTAGCGAGGCCTAACGTAATGATTAAACCATCCCATTCTCACTCCAGGGTGTCAAATACTGCAGCTTGGTCAGTGACCCTCAGCGTCTTATACAGACACATGAGGTGTCCTTTAGTATCTGTATGAGAGCACTGTGCTTTCAGCCAACTCCACTTTCCATTCCCGGCAACAATGTAGTAAAAAGAGTGAGAAACCGACGTGACACAATCCACAGTTCAGCGCTTGGTCAGTTACTTTCAGCATCAGACACTGACAAAAAACAACAACAACCTTTTATGTCGGCAGGACTCGCAGCTGGTTGCTGTTATTGTTTAAGGGCACCCGGCAGAGTCAGGGGTAAATGCAGCAGGACAACAATGAAAGTTAAGGCAGCAGAAATCCGTGTGTGGTGGGTGGGAGGGGTGGTGGATGGGTCCGACAACTACTGACTTTCACCAGTGGACGCCAGTGTCCACTTCCTGTAAGAATGTTAAGCCAAAACCTGTTCTTTTGTCCTAAACCCGACCACCTGTGTATGTTGGCAAAATATAACTACGTGTTTGTTGTTGAAGGACAAAAACATAAATTTGCAGTGTTGTATCGACACAAATCGTTATGACAGTATGCAAACTGTACATTTTCTTTGAAATCACAAGTGTATTTTGAAAAAAGACAGTGCATGCAACAGATAGAACTTGACTTTGCGTCCCAGAACGCAAACAACCAGTGCACCCAGGGTACCTTGCACGTTGTATCTGGATGTGGAAAGTCCAGGAGCAAATGTCGATGTGTGATGAGGTGAGAGTGAGAATGTGTTGACAGTTATCTGTCTCGGTTATACCACCTAAATTATCTGCATCCATGTTTATACTCTGAAGGGGTGGGGTGTGTATCGGAAGTGGGTGGGGCTTAAACTGGAAATAAGTGGGACCTAACCGGAAGTTGTTATTTTAAGCAAGAAGTTACTATGGGTCCATCAGAAGTTGCAATCTCAAAATTAAGCCTCAGATTATATTGACTTACAAGAGTAAGAGATTAAAATCAAATACCTAACTGAGAATTTTCCTTTACCACAAATGTGGATATTGACACATTTTACTTGAATGATACCTGTACTTGTAAAACTGACATTGATTGTACCAGATATTCATTTTATCCTAGTGTAAGATTTGAAAGTTAAGTTAATTTATACATTTGAGTTAATTTACCAAAAATATAATTACAGTGTTTACGCTGTTAATTAGTTATATATTTGTGCTTTATTATTTACATATTTAGACTCATATTTACACCAGCATCTTTTCAAACAGTTAAAACACCTCTTGAATCTGCTTCTGTAGTTTTACCTCATTACAGTTCCATTTGCCCCGGTCTAGGTCATTCCTGGCCTCTGATTGGTTGGGTTAGTCACATGGGTGTTGGAGACAATGAAGTGTAATTGTTGCTGTGATTCTGATGCCGGGAGCCTCAGTAAAGTTCTGCTTAAAAGTCATCTGTCTCAATCCTGTTTCCTCTTATGAAGAGTGTCCAAATACCACCTATCGAACCCTCACGTTACACTAGTATTCGACACAACCCCACTAAAGTAATTTGTGTGACAAAACCTGCATTTCCTGTGAACACATACGTTTAATAAGAAAGTACACTGCAACATGTAACAAGTGTAAATTGACATGGAAACTGACATCCAAAAATGATGCTAAAGGGGTACCTAGAGCATCAAAGTTCAAAGCGTAGGGCCACTGCCCAAGCTGATGCATTTGACAAGTTAGGAGTGAGAACTTGTTGGCTAAACCAAGGGTTTAGTTGCCTAAACATGATCTTACTTCATCAATCAATCATTTGCCATAACCACGATATTTTCCCATACTCAAACATACTGTAGTTAACATGTGTGAATACTGTAGAAAGCACAATTTCTTAAATTGAGTTTTGGACAGAAAATCTTGGGTTATCGAGCATGATGCAAGGTTTTGCAGAATTGTCAACATTCTTGTCAGGTGATAAGGTTGCAAACCTATATTGGGTTGTTTCCTGCAAATAAATCGTTCAGGCACCAAGGCTTACGACTCCAGGTGTCTCAGAGTGAATATTTAGTTCCGTTTGCTCCTGCCTACCAAAAGTTACAAGAGTAAACACTCCAGAATTTAGACCACTTCAACACAATTCTTGCCTACGACCAGACTTCCAAGACTTTCAGCCCTTTAAAAACAAGGTCAATGTCAATGTACACTTAATTGCTCTTGGGGGGACAGTTATCCATTTGTTGATTGCTACCACCAGACAGAAAAGACTGACTCACCTGTATAAAGCATTTCAGTTAGATCTCTACAGAGATCAAACATCCATCATCATTAAAGCGCTCTGGTTTGTTGCTTTTAATTCTTGTGCATAAAGCTTCCTTACCAACACAGCACACCTGGAACTGTGGTTCTCCACAGACATGTGCAAACCCACATGTGGCTCAGAGAAGCGTGCTCCAGCCTTTATAATTCATGCGCAATATGGGAATATGTTGTCTATCATGCTCATCAGACAGTATGTCCTAAGAATATAGATGCTATTACACGCCACACTAAGTGGTTAAAACCACGTGTCCCTGACTGACAGGGTTAAAAACTTGTTTGTGTGCTCCATCTGAAAACTTAGACGGACTCATTATCTTAATTGCAATCTCAGTCTTTAATTAGCTATACACATACTGAGTCATTCAGGTGTGATCAATGCCCTCTTAATCTCCAACCATAAAATGAAAAGAAAATGAAATCAATGTTTTGCTATCTTTAATTGGAACGTAATGTCAAAATTAATAACAATCAAGGCAATTAGCATTCGTAGCCGGCTGATGTGCAGCGATTCCAGTCTTTAATATTACCGCGATTCCAGGTTAACTGTCATCATTACAGGAGGATTCAGCAGAGCATCAGAGAAGTTAATGGAGTGAGCTGAGCAGGCAGAATGGACTGGAAAACTCTAAATCTGTAGAGTCTTAAAAAAAAAAAAAAAAAAAGATTCAGCAGAAGAACAGCCATCTCACCTCAGCAGGATCTCTGATTTAACTGTGTCTGAATAAGATCTCTTTCCCAGAAATAGAAAACCCACGCCTTTTTGGAGAACCCATCCTGTCAAGGAAATTACTTTCCTATTGGGAGGAGGAAGTATTATTTCAGTGTCTTTCAGACCCCCCACCATACTTACTATACACAGTTCAAGACAGCCTAATCCACATACCCTCTCTTCAGCCCTGCGAAACAAAGGCCCTTAATACACGCTATTCCTCCTTTCTTTAGCTGTAATTTCTGACTTTGAGACTACACAGCAAAATAAATATGTTCCGCTTAAGGGAAGAATGGACCAAGACAAGGTCATTTAAAGATCCTTTCACAAGAACACTGCGCCTTTCTGCAGTCTCCCATTAGGAGAAAGATCTTATAGTGTGGAGACTGTTTCAGGCTAAAAACGTGCGAGGTTGTTAGTTTGAGTCTGCTCTCATATGGCTCAGAGAAATACTGTAGCGGGACTGGAATTGCAGGATCATCAATTAATGATTTACCAGGCTGTGGTTTCCCACCCCAGAGCCTGGTTTTGTAATCTGCAGTGAATAAATTTGTATAGGAAGGCTGCTAATGAGGCTTAATAAAGACGTTAGCCATGGGCTGCAGTGGATGGACTGGTGTCCTATTTAAGAGTCACAGGAGTTGCCCTTTGGGGAGAGATGACCCTCCCAACACTGCAGGGTTGTTAGAGTGTTTACCTTAACATCCCTTTCTAAATATTAGATCTTAATTATCAAAGTGGCTATTTTGGATGTTAATTTATCAAACAACACCTTTGGCTTTCCACTTTTCTAAGTGATTAAAAGTAAAGACGAGACACACAAGGCCTCATGATGAGTTTAAACCAGCAGTTTAGACATGTCGCAGTCCAGCAGAGCCTACAGCTAACTGGAAATGTCCTAGGTGAGGTATTACGTCGAAAGAGTGCACAGCCATATCGTTAAACCGCATTACGTCTGACCTGAGGAGAGAAGGTGAGATTATCTCAATGCTATTGTCTTACATTTGGAGTACAGCCGAGACTTTAATCAAATCTCGAAGCAATCAATGCACCAGCTCCGATGGACACTTTTCCTTGCCCTTGGAACCCAAGGAGTGTTCAGAAACGATACCACCGGCAAAAAAAGAGTCACTTCGGATACATCATCGTGGAGAATGAGATTAACCTCCCATCCTCTACCCACTGGGATATCTAATGTCGCCGAGCTTATCTTCCAAGCGTTCAATCAACCTCCAAGAAGCAAGTCTATAAACACCTCGCAGTCCTTTGTTTTTCTTCTCAGCCTCCACAAAACTTGTTTGTACACTCTGAAACTTTTCATCCTTTCATGTCTGTTTTATTTTTTCTCTTCCAGAAATTATGAAGTTAACCTGCTGTGCGGTGGCGTGTGTGTGTGTGTGAGAGGGAAAAAAAACAGTGATACAGAGGGGGATTCAGAATTGGTGACAGTCTAGCAGCATGTGCATGCGCTGCACTCTGTTGTTGAAATATTAGGACACAAACCCCTGTGGTTGGACTGGACACTGTCCCAAATAGGCTCATCTATTATTAAGAGATTTTCCTATTTTCTGTATTTGTATTGCTGGACAACATATAAAGGGATGGAGACATTATCTCACCAAATATCTATTAAGATGAACTGATTTGATCTAGGATTAAAAGATAAAAAAAAAAATGACAGCAAAAAATGACACATAATCTCTCCTGACTCATGCACGCATCTTCACATACACAAATACACATTGGCAAACTCTTGACTTCATGCCGTAGAAAAACAGAATAACCCCAATAGCATTTTTTTGTTGGGAAGATTAGAAATACATTATTTAAAGACATTAAGTCCAGATTTTCCTGAAATAGATCTAGGCGGAAACATGATCTTCCTATTTTCAATTACATCTTTGCTATCCTCAATAATCCTGCACATCCCTGGGCCTGCTTTCCCTGCACTCCACGTTATGCACTTCATGTCTACTGCACCTTTTGTTTTGTTTTTTTTGATATTCCAAAAAACAAGCAATTGCTTATGAAGTATAAAAGTGTTGCCTGTCCTTGACCGAGCAGACGAGCATGTTGCTGTTCCTGCTGTAGGTAAAATCCGCTGGAACAAGTGTATCAAATTGCTTATTGTGGTGGGAGGTTTGTACATTCGCTGAAGAGTCCTTCAACCCCAGCGTTACACACAAAGGCCTTCATGTTATATCACAAACTCCTGACAAGAATTCCAGTCCGACGTGCAGGATCTGACGAGTGGAGCCTTATCTATCGGCTACAGTCTCGTTTTTAATTTCTTATTCAGCATTTGCATTTTACAAGTAGGGTTTTGCTGATCTGTGTAACCTTTGGCGTGGGGCGAGATCAGTGGCACTTGAAAATGCACGCCATGAATGGCTCTAAGCTGAAGTAACCGGGTGTGATAACTTTTGCCTGGCAGATAAACACAGGCAGAATCGCTCCTGCTTCCTTTTTAGCATTACAATGAACTACGCTCTTGGGTGCCAATGTTCTTTTATGTGCCCTTACTCTCTATGAGGCCCTGTCCCTTTTTTTTCCCCCCTTCCCCACAACACAACACTAACACACTGTTTACCATTCTGTTGTTATGCACTCGCTCATAAAAGACACTGGAATGCAGACAAAAGTAGGTAAAGAAAAAACATCAAATGTGTGACAGAGAGTGCATTTTTTCTAAAAACGCACACTTTTCTTGACTCACCTAAAAAAATGCAGATTTATGTGGTTATGCGGCCCTGAATATAACACATTCAATGTTTTTAAATGAAATAGTACAGTTGGATGTCAGGGTCAGAATAAAGATTAATATCAAAGACTCAATACCAGTTGGTAAGTCAGGCTAACTCAGATTTTTACCCTTTATAAAAGTAGAAAGTAACTTATTTGCTCAAATTTTGATTTAATCTCCTCTAATGTTTATACTTTATAAAGAGCAATGGCTCAATGCTACTTTTTGTCTCATGTAAAACCTTTTGTGGCAAGCCTTAGAAATGCACACTCAATATGGGTGCTCAAAAAATATTTCAAACACAGCTTAATGGCATAATGGCCTTGTTCTATTGTCAAACAGCCAGAGTTCTTTTTTAACTGTGCCCTTGAGCAACAAACTGGACTTAATATCTCCACTGTTACTGGAAGCGAGACTGGGTGAAAATGTCAGCTGAATATACAAGATGTACATTTACATTAATGTGACCCTTTTTTTTCACAAGCGTTGGGTTTAACAAGAAAATTAAGCAGACCTATCATCTGAGGTCAGAGATATATGTGAAGGCATATTTTAACTTTAAAAGCAATTTTCACGTTGGCTCTCTGTCAGGTCAGCAGTCATCATTTTTTTTGCCCTTTCCTGTTGTAAACATTGTTCCCTAATCTAAAGGGATGAGGATTAAGGGTATTTTGTCGGCACGGCTATCCATGTCTGACCGTCCTAAGGCTGTGAACTGCCATCACAGACAAGTTCATTCTGTTTACCCTTGTCATCCGGAGGAATATTAATCATTCAGTAAGCAGTCTGACCAAAGAGCTTTGGCTCTGCACATGTAGACAAATCATCATGGATTGAACTGACAGTCACTGAATGTTTGAGGATCCATTTTTGGACGCAGCAGACATAAATATTCCAGGGAAATAAAGTTTCGTGACAACTGGATAAAATGGACAATTTCAACCATTTTCCCAGCTTATATTGAATGGAGCACAAAACGCTGGCCGTCTGAGATCAATCCAAGGAAAGAAAATATCCAACTTCAGCAAGGTCACAATTCAGTTTATTATTTGTGGTTACGCAAATATGACTACTTATTAAATTACATATGCAAGATTGCTCTTAGTTTGGTGTGGTGACTTAACATAACTATTAGAACATTAGTACAAAACAAGGCAGAGTCACAGCTGAGACTGATGGCAATGTCTAATGCATTGTAGAAATTAAAAATGTTATCGTAACACTTTATATTAAGGTACTGTAATAAGTGTTAATTAATGCTTAATAAGCACCAATTAACCAGTTAATGAGCACTTTTAAGACAGAATAATATGTTTATTACCATTAATAAGACTATATAAGTGTTAATTATAGCATAATTAACACTGTTATTATTGAATATAAGAGCATTATAAGCACTTAGTAAAAACTTGATAACAGTTTATAAAGCTATCCTAAGTATTAATTAAAAAAATGTCTATTTTCATTAATTATGATTCATAAGGGTTAATTATAGAACAATGACCACATTTATTACCGGTTTATAAGACACTATAAGACCCTATCAGATTAAATTACTAAGGTGTTTTTAATAGTTAATAATGATCCTTTGCAGCTACCGGATCTAAAGTGGGAACAGTGTCGCTCTCAGGGCTCGAAACTAACAGTGTCCCAATGTCCCGGGGACTGTAAAAATTGTTACTTGGACACAAAGATGATGTGTCTGGGACAATTCTGGGACAGAATTGAAAAAAAAAAAAATATATCAAAGCAATATCAAAATGGGTGTTACTTACAACGTCATTACGTATGGGTATCTGAACGTCGCTTTTATCGCTTGAATAATTTCAATAAAAACTTATGAACAGCACCTGATCTGGCTCCACACGCGCGGGCATGCACGCACACGGAACTCAACTCACTGCATGGCGGTCACGCTGGGTGCCACTCGCCACCTATGCTCGCCACTCCACATCAGAGCACAGAACCTAGCAATGCTGAGATGGTTGGAACAACTGATGCAAGCTCCTCCAGTGCCGCTCCAGTTGGAGTAGGATGCGACACTTGGCGTCGAGACTCTGAAGACGATGTTTCATCTGTTTCTGCCCCTGTGGTAAGTTAGTTTGTTAAAGTAGGCTATAGGCTAATGTGAGATTGTTGATGTTTAGCTAGTTCTAGTTCTTTGCAATAGACAATACTAGCAAGTCAGCTAATCATGTACACGATGGCCTTACAAAGTTATAAAATGTGACTTTGTGTTCTAAATTTTGATGTTTATGATAATGACAGTAACGTTACAGTTCATCAGAAGAGGTGTACTCAGTTCATTCAGTCAGTAATAATTAGGCTAACAACTTTAGCTACAGAGATGAAGGTCATGCTTGAACTAGCAGCCAGAAATGTTTCTAAATTTCCTACAGGTAAGATGAGTATAATGAACACCCAGATAACAGTAGTATGTTTTAGCAGAACCTTAGTGTGTAACTGTTACACTCAGAAACATTGACCGCGATTAAGAGTGTGACATCACTGACCTGGCCACCTTTGGCCTGGCCGACGTTGAGACTTTTGTTACTCACTTTCAGAAAACTGGAGCTTTGTGGAACTCAACTCACTTTAGAACTCAACTAGTAGGGTTTCCAATCCTTTTTTCCTGTTTTTGACAATAGTGGTTGCATTAAAAATCAATACGAATATTGTGTGAATATTGTGTTTTCACCATCATTGGTAGGCTGAATTCTCATCATGAGTGAATTAAGCAGCTAACTCTAAATCAGTCTGCTCAAATGTTTAAGTTCAAATAACTCATGTTTGTCTTAGTATGCCATTTTGAGGAAATGAGATTCCCATGATCCTTTGCTAAATAAAATAATGACATACTAGAGTGAAAAGAACGCATCAGGATCCTTTAATGTTGAAATAATGATTGATATTTGGATGTCACAATAGGTGCATAATTAATAGATTTAATAACTTAAGTGAGTGCATAATAAAGAGTTTATGAATGTCAACAAGACACTGTTCCCACTTTACACAGGGCATCAGATATTAATATATTATTACTAATTATAATATTATTACTTTTATTAATGTTGTTGTAAACTACTGTCATTACCGTCTGTCCTGCATCTCTCTCTGTCTCTCTCTCTTTCTGTCTCATTGTGTCATACGGATTACTGTTAATTTATTGTGTTGATCTGTTCTGTACGACATCTACTGCACGTCTGTCCGTCCTGGAAGAGGGATCCCTCCTCAGTTGCTCTTCCTGAGGTTTCTACCGTTTTTTTTCCCCCGTTAAAGGTTTTTTTGGGGGGAGTTTTTCCTTATCCGCTGTGAGGGTCCAAAGGACAGAGGGATGTCGTATGCTGTAAAGCCCTGTGAGGCAAATTGTGATTTGTGATATTGGGCTTTATAAATAAAATTGATTGAATTGAAATTGACTTCAGTCGACTTCAGTTTGATCCAGTAGCTGCACAGACACATTATGAGCTGTTAATAAGTGCATATTAATAGTTTATTAACATTTATATGACACTGTTCCCACTTTACATCCAATTACAATAAACACCTTTCACCATTCATCATTTCATCTTATAGGGTCTTATGGTGTCTTATAAACCAGTAATAAATGTGGTTATTATCTTTAATTAACCCTTATAAATGAATAATTAATGTAAATAAACATCTTATTAATATTTAGTATAGGTTTATAAACTGTTACCAAAGTTTCAATTAAGTGCTTATAATGCTCCTATAAGCAATAATAACTCAGTCAGTTATGCTGTAATAAACACTTAATCTAGTGTTATTAATGTTAATAAGCATCCTATACTGTCTCATAATTGCTCATTAACTGTTAATTTGTGCTTATTAAACATTAAATAGCGCTTATTACAGTACCTTAATATAAAGTGTTATCATGTTATCTAGTGATTATGACAGTTGAAAAATGCACAGATTATCAGAGTTATTACAGTTGATCCTCACGGGAACATGAATGTTTTTTACCAACCTTCAGTAGGCAGTAGTAGCCTTATACTGATTCCAGCCCAATCAGTATATGATAATCAGACAGTTTGATATATAACCAAACCCAGCCTTATTGCCAGAAGAACATGTTGGTATTGTTTGTTTCTGCAAACCACGGATGAATTACATTTGTACATTTCATGCCTATCATATCAATGTTTCTAAAGTGATATATGAGCTGACATTGTCATCACAAGGTGGAGGGGATGGTGGATGGCATGTCACCTAGGTGATATATCAGCCAAGCTGCTCACCACTGCAGATCATTGTTCAAGACCAACAACAACAAAACCAGTTGTTTTTTTAGCAAGTCATTGCAGCGTTTTCAGCAGCATTTGAGCCACCAAACGTGTTTTGTTTTTGTTTTTTTTAAACATGGGTGTTTTTAGCAGCCCATTGCTGTGTTTCCAGTGGTGTTTTAGCCATCAGACGTTGGTGTTTTTAAACTGCTATGTAGCTACATAGCTGCTTTCCCGTCATGAAACCGCCATGAAAAGTGATTGTTTTTACTACTTTATTCTGGTGATTGTGTTGCCAAACCACAGTGATATATACACAGGGACAGGATATAGACATATAAAATGGTCAGTTGAACTGAAAGGTCACCTTTAGTTATTAATTTACAGCAAGGGAACAGACCTTAGTAAGAAGACCTGGGTCTTGTTGGTAGATACGGATACCTGTTAGTGTTTCCAGTGGAGTCCTGAATGGGTCCTTATTGTGCCACCGCAAGCACATTCATCACATCAATGTGGAGACTAAGCTGGTATTCGTCATCATGACAGATTTTGTTCCACAAGTGGTTTCCCCTTGCAAGGGCTGTTCTGACACTGCACTGATGCCCCTTATGTTAAATATAGACCATGCCAATTTGTGTGCAATTTAATTTTATTTTATCTTACTCACCTCATTGTGTAGTAATTGGTTTCTTTGATAAATAATAGAAGACTATGCATGCTTGTACATGTCAGTCATCCAGAAGTATCATGCTTGTTTTTATGTGCTCATTAGGGATTGTAATTTAAACTACAGCAAATCCAACTGGATTTATGTTTCATTGCAATTTAATTAATGCAAACCTCAAACCACTGTGCAGGTCTAAGGAGCTTAGAGGTCTAAAGGATTCTTATTTTATTTTACTTTTTGGATTCCTGCAGAGATCTGGACTACCTACTTTGAAGGTAATGAGAAGAAACTCAAATTTGATTCTCTATTTAATTGGAAGCCAATGCAAGGGAGTATGGGAGCAATGTGTGCTCTATGACGAGTCCTCATCAGTGCTGTAGCTTTACTTTTTAACTTACACGAAGTGTGATAAGACACTGTTGCTAAGGCACATAAATTAGGCCTTGCAGTAGTCGAGGCAGGATAAGATGAGTAAATGAACACTTTGCTCAAGAGTATTTATTGCCAGAACGAAATTGATTTTGGAAATGTTTCTGAGCTGGAATAAGAACGTTTTTTGGCGGTCATGTGGAAACTTGAGACATGATCACTTGTGTTTGCACAAAGACAACTGCTTATGTGTTTTGTCCTAAGAAATAACAACCATGATATCCCTGTAAATAGACAATAAGCATTCATAGGATAGCAATAATCATTGTCCTTGACGCAAAGTATTTGCAGAGAATTTTCACATTCTTCTGGATCAAATAAAAGCACATAAATAACCCAGTAAACACCATCTTTTTGGATGGGCAATGTTTACGTAGAGTATCATCTTCAAAAGCATTTTTATTATTTCACAAACTGCAAACACCACAGCGCCATTTTCTCTCCACTCTTTTCTCCTCTGGAAAAACTTCATGCTTTTGTGTTTGAACTGCATTACACAGCTCTCTCTACCTACACAAAAACAGCACAGATCACCCTCTGTGGTGGTGGAAATCACTAACTGAAGTTGAAGTAGACAAGGCAAACTGAGAGAAGGTAGATACAACAACAAATTACAACACTTTACAGTGTTACTCACTGAACATCACAGATTGACGAATTGGCTTTAACTGTGTAAAAGTGACCAAAGGTGTATTTCTCTTGTAAACAGAACAACATAATGCAGCCTGCTGAGATGCTGCCAGCCACGCAGGACTGGTCTTAATGCACTGTAATAAAATGTTGATATTTTACCCTGTATGGAGAAGATTACGTTTAGACAGCCTGTTTTCATCCCCAGATCTTCAAGTACCTTCACTTTGTCATGCCCCTTGGTGTGATATTGACACCCTATAGTGTCTTTATGAGGCACACCAGTCTCCAACTAAGTCCAATATAAACCTATCCACAGCAGTATTTGATGCCTCGATCAACTTATGTAGTATAAAGAGCAAAGAGGTCCACACAGGGCGGGCAGGACGGGAGGTGAATGGGTCAAATAAGACTAAATAGTCCTTTTTGCTTCGGATGGTTCCTATGGGCCCGAACGATGCACAGTGCATCCAAATTCACACCTGTTGTTCTCTATGGATTTTTTCTCCGTTCGTCATAGCAGAAGCCACGCATATCATGTGAAACAGCGGAACCACAGCTTTCCGACAGGACCAAGCACTTGTTGGTAGTCCAATGTTTTCACAGCGAAAAAAGCCCAGATAATGTTACACTAAAATTATGTATAACAGAGCTTTCATACAGCTTCGCACACACATTACTCTTGGATAGATTACTCGTGAATGCAGGCTCACAGAGAAATGCCACGCATATCACATGAAAGCGCAGGACCAGAGCTTTCCAGTGATACCACACACATCATTGAGCTGTCATCCTATCATGCTATAAATACAGATCAATTGTCTACAAAATAAACCTTTACAAACCTTTACTTTCTTCACAATCCATAATACAGATCTTGTTATCAGTCACTTCATATAGTGAGGAATATCGTATCTTACCACGTCTTAGGCTTGCCTGTGTTTCTCCCTGTCTATCCACATATCCACATAGTCCAGCTTTCAACATGCAAATATCTCCATATTGTCCAGTTGACACTCCATCAAACTTTGTATGACAAGACCAGAGCTGGGTATGAAAAGTAATCAAAGTATGATTACTTTTTGCAGTAACGAGTAACCTAATGCGTCAGTTTGCTGTTTGAGTAATCAAATACTTAAGTACATTTTTAAACAAGACATCAGTTACTTCTCTTACTTTTAGAACGCTGGTCCTTCAGCTCCGAAACAGCAACGGCTGTCGTTTGGTTCTAATAACGGAGATAACGTTAAACCTATCAGTCTGAAAGAAGCCACGGAGCTTGTGGCTCGCTACGTGGTCGGAGAAATGCTGCCGTTGTCTACGGTGGAGTCTAAATAGGTGGAGTAGGACTTGCTGACAGACATATTTCAGACTCAGGACTTGCATTATGCCTGGTACACGCTACACGCTGGTACTCACCAATTATCCCCGGTCATCTTTAACAGCGTGTGTGATGTCATCAGGTTATTCTTGTCCCATTTTTATCACTTTCACTATTATTTGAGTCACTGTGTGTGTTTATATGCCAGCCGACATGTTGTTGTAGTCACCTAAAAGCGCCAGCAGATGGCAGGAGCTACATTTGAAGCGCCATACGTAAACTATCAAGCTACTGTATCTTCCACAGGAAGTTCTGACAAATGTTTCAGAATAAAAGCCTATTTAGAAAATGGAGGGATTCTCTCAGCCGAGGTTATAAGGGACTTTTAATTTGAAACAAGTGCTGAGTTTGAAATGACGGTGCGATATGTTAACTTTATAAAGACAATGGAGCGGATATAAAGTAAATATATAAACACACAGAGGGATTAATAAATAACGGACTGTCTATAATGTAGTTTGTTTCAAATGAAACTGGGAGCCTCTGCAGTTGTGCTGAGTAAAAGCCCCGCCGCTATTTGTTAATGTTATTACTTTATGTCCGACCGTGAGGATGTACCATTGTTTGCTAGCTTGATGCTAATGACAGTAACGTTAACTCAGCGGGTTGACAAAGTGCCTCTGCTGTTTCACACCATCATTTCCCCCTTTTACTCTGTGTGGTAACATCCCTAGAGGAAATATTAAAAACGCTGGGGTGTTGTTGTCATACAGTTGTCTACGGCAGCAGATCGTTGTGTGTTTCTACTGGTCGAAGTGACGGCTGTGATGGGAGAACTGGATCTCAGTGAAGGGCAAGTGGTCCATTACATAAAATGTAGGCTTAGCGCCCTGTGGTCCATTGCCCAATAGGAAATGTAGAATACAATGTAGAATGGAATAAAAGTGCTTGAGTTACTTTTCTCAGGGAGTAACATTGGAAGTACTTTTAAAGTAACTGAGTTACTTTACTCAGGGAGTAACGCAGTAAAGTAACTGGTTACTTTTTTAAAAAGTAATGCAGTAATGTACTTGATTACTTTTAAAGTAACCCTTACCCAACACTGGACAAGACCAGCGCATTTCACCTTTGCACACCTGGACAACTGAGGCCTAATTATGCATGCATGACAGGGCAGTAGTCACCATATACATTGAGGGGGACACGTTTTTGACTTGTGAATGAGTCAATGGAATTTCTGGCACAAACCACATGTTTTGGACAGCTGTGAAGTGACAGAATGTCCCAGCATCATGGTTCTTATATTGCCAGATTCCAGAGAGTCTCCCCTCTTCATATATGGGAGAATATGTCAACTTCCAACTTGCTATGGTGAGATACATGTAAAAATGTAAGAATTTAGGATTTGTTTTTTTTCATTGATATAAAAATGAATATAAAGTACAGGCACATAGAAGGACATGAAATGATGGCAAATCTGGTTAGCCCAGATTGTCCTGAAAAAACAAAACAAGATATAGCATGTGTATGTAGTCTTTATAATGACTGTGATATGAGCTTAAAAGTAAAGGCAGTAAAAATACCCCAAAAACACCTAGTGCCCTGAGTGAAATGAGTATCTAAGTGGCAGCCACAATAAGAGCTGTCCAAATGCAAAGAGAAGGTGCTTCTGTGCTTCCTTTCTTATCTTCTTTAGCATAGACAGGACACACTGGACCATCCTTTACCAAAAGTAAGGAGAAAATGCCATCTCACAATTCCCTGAGATTGCAACATTTAAAGCGATGCATCATTCAGTGTTGTTCTTTGGGGAATCACCTACGTTGTCACATCACAAACATCAGCCGTAAAAGAACAATCTAGTCAACATGAAAAGGGCTTACTAAGCTGTGTGGTGGTTCTCAAACTATAATATGCAGAGGCTTATACTGTAATTCAATATTTGCGTGCATTGAATGCATTTTATTTCAAAAACACATATTTTGTTATTGCTACATTTATATTCATGATTAACTTTTTTCCTAATGGGGCCTGTCAGCAAAAACATTGACACAATTGTACTTTTATAAAAAGAGTGACAATAAACACAAGATCATAATAAGCACGTTAACCCCAACACAGATGTCTATCTTTCAAGACAAAAGGAATGTTTTTATCCGAATGATGTTTTTAATTCAGTGTTTGAAACTTCAGAATGATGCCACAGGAGAATTAGCAGCTGTTGTCAGTGTGACACACATTTCATTTCATTTAATTGACTGGTAGCCTATGTTAATTTTTTAAATTTCAATTTCAACACTGTAAAGAGAAAACTGATAAAAGAACAATTATAAATCTTAAAGGCATTGTAGTTTCACCCTCATCAAGAAAATCCGCAACCAGATAATTACAGAGCCGAGGAGAGGTGGTGAGATGATTCACATAGTCATAGAAAACCTTGAAAAGTCATGGAACTTTACAATAATGTTTCCCAGGCCTGGAAAACCTCGTGGAATTAGTAAAAATCATTGAGTCATGGAATTTCATTGTGTGTAATTAAATTGTTACAATATTCTTCTATGGATAACCCTCCAAGTATTGAAACATCATGGCATTGTTTTCTGTTGCTGAGAACATAATGTAACTAATATTTACCATCTCTATGTCTCTCTTCTCAAATGTAGAGTTTGAATGTGATATGTCTTGAAAAACAGCTGGCAAGTGGGAAAAGAATAATGAAATTGTCATAACAGGTTCTTGAAAGGTCATGGAAAAGTTTGGAATCTTTATCCATGAAAATGTTAGGGGACGGTGAGAGGTTGTTTTTTTTTGTTGTTGTTTGTTTGTTTTTGGACAATTCGACTGCAGTTCAAGACTTTAACCCAGGAGACTGCAGGTCATGTCCCATGTGAAACAAAGTCAACAATGTTTTGACATAACCCTATGTAACTTACAAACCTACGTCCAGTTGTGTGGTGGTAGTTGATGAGGTAGGTATGCTACTAGGTAGATGGTTAGGTTACCGAGGGTAACCAAGGATATGCTATGGATATACCACCCTTTATATTTCAATGGCTTTTTGGCTGATAGGTGGGTTGACTGTGAACGGGTAGAAAAAGAGGTGGTTATACCCTGTACACCTGTGAATACTCTCCATCATACCACTGCCTACATCCCATGTGAACCAATAGTCAATGTTGTTTTAGCGTAATGTCACGTAATATACACTCACTCACTATATTAGGTACACCAGTTCAACTGCTTGTTAACACAAATAGATAATCAATCACGTGGCAATTCAATGCATTTAGGCATGTAGATGATGTCAAGACGACCTGCTGAAGTTCAAACCTAGCATCAGAATGGTGAAGAAAGGTGATTTAAGTGACTCTGAACGTGGCATGGTTGTTGTTGCCAGATGGGCTGGTCAAGGTATTTCAGAAACTGCTGATCTACTGCGATTTTCATGCTGAACAATCTCCAGGGTTTACAGAGGATGGTCCAACAAAGAGAAAATATCCAGTGAGTGGCAGTACTCAGGGTGAAAATACCTTGTTGATGCCAGAGGTCTGAGGAGAATGGCCAGACTGCACAGGCTCACACAAATTGGACAACAGAAGATTGGAAAAACATTCAACACATACATACAGTGCATAATCACAAACATACTTATTTTAACCCAAAACATGATCTTTTTTCTAACCCTAACCAAGCAGTGTTGTTTCCTCAACCTTTTACAACATTAATCACTTGTCACAATGTGTTTCAGCTCTGTCACATAGTGATGCTAAAGGGTGCCAGAGCATCACTATGAGACATTCAACGGTGTGACAAAGTGTTGGTATTTGATGACCTGAAAATGAGCATTGGTCTGTTTTAGAATCCCCTTTTCATGAAATGTTCTAGCAAATGTTGACCCTTAAAGCCATATGGATGTTCTGGTGATAAATTTTAGGTACAGAGGACAGCATAAGCATTTTTTTTTTCATAAGGTTGGACTTCGCTTGAACTGAATAAATGCAGTGTGTTGGGATAATTTGTTTTTCAGTGTCCACTGATGTGGAGTAAAAGACACAACCATCAAAGCAGCAAAGATTAACAATGCTGTTTCATGGGCAGTTAACCTAAAAAAAAAAAAACACCCAAGCACCATCACACGCCACACTCCAGTGCCCACAGCCTGTACAAACATATGTCAAGGTTTTGGAATAGGAAAAGTTCAGGTTTTAGGCACGTACAGCAAGACGCAGGTAGAATGCTGCTGTTGATTTATTAAGCTGTTTGTTGATTTATGGAGTTTGTTAGAGAGCTGCCAAAATCAGAAATTCATTCATAAAAGCTTTAAAACTTTATTCATTATACATTATAGCATTATCCATCTCAGGCTCTCTGTGAGGTGTGGAAGTAACAACAACTGACAGATAAAATTAGAGTGATGGAAAGGTTTGGGAATTGAAAAACTGAGAAACACAATGTAAGGTGATCTGATAAGAAACAAAGCAAAACAGGTCTTTACATGGAAATAACAAAAATAACTTCAGTGACACAAGAGCCATAAATAAATGAAAGCAAACTTCACAACTTGATTGATCAAACTACAATTGATTACTGTGTTTTTACATCTTCTTTGGCTCTGTCTTTTAATTGAAGCACCTATATTTTGACATAACAGTCTAATCCATTCTTTTTCAAATTACCTGACAATTTGTCCTTAAAAAATAATTGCCAAAAGACCAAACCAAATGGCGCTCAGACTGTGGTGTAAGTATAAGCAAGGATTCATTTATATGTTACAAACTATCCATGTTGGTATCATGTGCTTTTACATTTTGATAGATGATGTGAAAGTTTCCCCAATTCAAATGTGTTTACATAACTGATGAGAACAAATGCTACCTGGGGAAAAAAATTCAGCCTTGCCCTTACTCCACAATTGACTTTGCATCTCAGCTGTGACAATATCTCCTCCATAATGCACTAGAGCAGGAAGTGAAGTAGGCATACTGTGACCCCGACAATGTGTTTGTCGTTGCCCTCAGGGAGTCTTACTGTGGTTGATTGCACCTGGGAACAATTGAAGCCAATAAGGTTAACTGTGGCTGAACTGTTTCCTCTTCAGCTCGGGGTCAGTGATGGATGACTTGTTGGTCATGTGTCCTGAAATCTATAAAGTTACTTTGTTTTCTTGCTTTGGTGCTAGAGTCCTGTTATGTATCTATGCGGTTTCTGTTTTTTTTTTTTTTGTTTTGTTTTTTTTTGTTTTTTACATATTTCAAATCAGCATTTATGCCTTATGTTCACATTTTACAGTAAAGTAAAAAGTGTAAGTGTTATTTTTTCTGTGGACATTTACAAAGCATGGAGGGTTTGACAAAAGACTATCGATGAGCAGTTCATGAAGTGTAGTATTCAGTTTTTCTTGGAGTTTAATCCATACAAGGGACTAAATGTCAGGATAGCTCCACCTCTCTTGAATGGATTTGAACCATTCTACAATTTTAATTCATTTTGAGTCTCTGACATGTCCTTCAACTCAATGGAAGTGGAAATGAATAGCTGAAGTACCCCATAAAGTGTGAAAACAGAAAGACACAATTAAAGAACTCCAATATAACAATGTATTAGACTATTTATCTTAACAAGTGCAGGTGGGTCAAGGAAACGTTTTAAAAAAAATTTCAAGTTCCACAGCCCTGCACATCCAAAGAAGCGCACGTTTTTAACAGATCACATATAAAGGGTTTTTCTTGTCCTGAACACCTTGACAGTGTACAGTAAAACTAAAAGTACAAGTGTTGAAATAATGTCAAAGTTGTGTTGCAAAAATATCTTCTGAAATTAGAATGCTAACAACAGAGCACTGGCTTGTACTGTCTTACTTACTGTAATACCACTTCTACCTCAAGATGTATTAGTGAGTCACTGTTGTGTCCAGTCTGACCCCAGTCCAACATGGGAGAAAGAGTAGAGCTATAGCTCATCATCAAACAGAAGCAAAAAGAGAATGATGTCAAATATTTGCATACCTTTCCACCACTGGAGACAGCTCTTGGTGAACAAAGAAATAAGGTTTGCTGGTGAAATAGCAATGATTCACTTAGACTGCTCATTAGTGGTGGGGGGGCTAGTGAGCCCCCACAGGATTTTGTGACTGCAACAGTTAATGCAAATCTGACCAATCCACATACAATTTGTGCAACCTTGTAATTTTGTCCAATCACTTGAACTATTCCACAAATTTTATCAGTATCAGTATTTTGGATTCAGTGGCATCTGGCAATGAGGATTGCAAATTACAACCAGCTGAAACTTATCCCATGTGCCAAATGTAAACTCCCGATTACAATTCCTTCAGCGTTCATCTTTCAGGAGGTTTTTAGCGAAATTATCTGCAGACGTCTCTTCCTCTCCATAACCCAGTTAAATCACTGAATAAAGCAGTTTCACGTTATAAATGAGTGTTTCTCCAACACTGTTTGGCTTGTTGCAGTTGGGCCGCTTGCCCAGCACCTGCTAATGTGTACCCACCTTTTTCTGTGATAATTTAAGATCCATACAACCAGGAGGTTTTTTACTGGGAGCCGAATTATCGGCAAAGGTCTCTTCCTTTTCAACACGAATGCACCCTTTGATTTAAACTGATATAAACTCTGAATAAAGCAGCATCACGTTAAAATCAGTGTTTTTCCAATGCTGTTTGGCTTTTTACTATATGAAGGGGCTGCTATCTATGGTCGCAGACACAAAAAGGTGAATGGCCCTATCTAAGGCCAGTGTTTTGTTTAGCTGTCCTGGGATACTGCAGAAACATGGTGGTGCAACATGGCAGACTCCATGTGGGAGGACCCGCTCCCTGTGCAGATGTAAATGGCTCATTGTAAGGTAACATAAACACAACAATTTTTACCTTCAGGTGATTATACACCAAAGAAAACATACTTATATTTTGTTCCATTTTGCAAATATATCCGTCTGAATCCTACCAACTGGACCTTTAAAATCTAACCAACAACCTAAAACCACTTCAGTTAGCATACATTTTAATGACAGTAATTAAATCCACTGTGGGCAATAACAAAGGAAACTAATTTGGACATGGGTTGATCAGAGTCCTTTGGATCAGCACTTCCTGTATGGTCTTAAGAACCTGTATAGATCAGTCCACACATATACCTGAACACCTGCCTATTGTTTAATTGCAGTGTAATTATCATTTTCCCTATTATGGATGCACTGTAATCTGTACTGTATTTTTTCCTCTCTTTATTTTCCTGTTTATTCTCTCCTGCGTTGTACAGTCGGGTCATCAGAGACTTTGCTGTCAGTCTCTTAGCATCAGATCTCTGTCATAACATGTCTCTGGCATTCGACGCAGCAGCAGAATTCACAGATGAAACGCTCCTTTGATCAGCGGGTCCTTTGAGTGCGCTCTTTAAACCTTTGCTGCCACTGTGGGCATTCAGGGGGCATCAGCAGCGGTGCCACAACACAACCATTGTGCTGGAGCCTCTCGCCCGATAAAACTCAATGAGAGTGTACAAAAACATGAAGCCAAGCGATCAAACTGCATTCCTTTAATGCCTCGCTGTGCTTAAATCATCTTAAATAATGTTGGACATGTGCAGAATACCGCCTTGTCCGACATCAGTTTTCAAGTGCTGCAGTTTGGTACTTGTAATGCGTTTCCAGCCTGTTCCTTGCGCTTGCATTTTTCATAGACGGCTTCCCCAAAGGAAATACTGTAGCTTTCAATAGCTGTCAACATTTTCACAATGAGTAGATGTTGATCTGACTTCCTACATCATCGCTGAAAACCTTTTTACCTGTAAAGACAGCACCAAAGTGAAATTCTGGACAGAGATTGAAGTCATCCATGGTACCTAGGAAGTAAAAGCTTCTTTTATAGAAGAAGTTCCACATTTATCATTTCACATCTTTTCAAATACATCTTTTTATTATTATTTGTATATTGTCACACTGTTGGTTTGATTTTGGACTACTGCATGTGACTGTCAAATGCTTACTATAGGGTATCATGAATGGATTACTTCAGATATTGTGCTTTTGTGTTGTTTTATACAAAGAGATCACTTGCTATTTAATTGCAAAAAAAAACCCCAATGTTATTGCTTAAAAAATATGCTGATATTCTTTGGCCACCGGGGGGTAGGGCTAGGCCTTATAGCAATATATGATCAGTATTTTGATACTGTAATATCGTAAGTGTCTTTTCCTGGTTCCTGGAACTTACCCAAAACAATCTTACTCCCAACTTGTCAAAAACTGATGCTTTGTCAGTGGCCCGTCAAAATATGGCGAGCTGGGTAACCCCTCATGTCAGTTTTGGATATGCAGGGACAGCGTGTCAATATAGGTTCATTACATGCATCATCTCTTTTATATTTGGACTTCCATTTTCTTGTGAACTGTACAGTTTCTGCTCATTAAATGCATACAGTTTGTTACAAGATAAACTGAGAACGCAGGTAAAAACTTTGGTTTAGGCAACAAAAGAACCTTGTTAGGTTTGGAAAAAACACATCATGGTTTGGCTAAGAGTAAGTAAGGTTATTACCAATGTAATATAACATAACATTACATATGTTGTTACCATAGTATGCTAAACATCCTAACACGTTACATTGTTATTCAAAAAAACTTGATCGGCTTTTGCTTTCACACTGGACACAAACAGTGGGCTCCAGGGTGAAAGTCCAGAGTTTGTTTAACTGCCTCCCCTCCCATCCGCCCCACACAGACTTTGCAACTGGTTCTTATCCCAAGTCATTACATATTCCTGCTTTGTCAGTGGACTTTCACATCTACATATTACATACTAGAAATCCTCCTGTGTCTGCTGTTGATTTTCCAGGAGGCCACAACCAATGCTTTGATGTCAACAAAAACACATGGTTAGGTTCAGATGATGAAAGCATGTGGTTAGGTTTAGAGAAAAACATTATGGTTCGGTTCAGCATTTGTACGGGAAGCGTACACTGGGCTCCTGAGTGGAGGTCCAGGGTTTGTTGGACCCATCCACCGTACCTCCTGTCCGTCCTGTATTACATTGTTACCGGGAGCATTTCAAATTGATGCCATCCTGTGGCATATCAAACTGCTGCGATGTTCGCCACCTGTCTGTGTATCATACTGCTGTAACAGGTGCCATCCGGTTGACCAGCGAACATTTTGGTTCGGCCAACTTGCACTGCCAATAGCATATCGTATCACCACGAAAGGTTCCTTCTAATTGCCCAGCCCTAACTGGGGTTATGTATAAGTTACTTTGTCACATGAAACTCATTTGGAATTATGTTTGGGTCCACCTGATAAATGTTAACTCCTATAGTCCCTGTACTTGCCACTTTATTTGCTCTCCGCTAACTCCTAAAGAAAATATTTGTCTCTCTCACTGCTGAATGCTCCACTATGCCCCTACCTTTGTATGTCAATAGTTTTGTACAGTGTGCTCCAAAGAGTGTTTTCACAGACAGCAGCTGCCTGCTGTGGCCAGATAATAGGTTACTGAGAGTGAATCAAAACAGTAAAAATGCCTGCAATAAAACCAAAACAATGAGTTAAAAGATGCTTAAATACGTGGATGCGAGAGGAGCTGCAGGGTCAGGTGATAATTCTATGTGGGTTCATCACCACAAGTAACCCCTTTCATATTACACATTTGAACCATTGTTAATATAAAAATATTGATTATTATGTTAGAAATGGTTCAAATGACTACATGCAATATGAAAAAGGTTGCTTGTAGTGATGATCCCACATGGAATTACCACCTGACCCTGTCGCCCCCCCCTTTCATATTACACAGTCATTTGAACCATTGCAGATATAAAAAAATATTGATTAGAGCAGCTTCAACAAATCTATCCCATAACATGTTTATGGTTTTTCTAACCAGTAGTAGCACATTTAATGATAAGGTCAAATATTGTTATTTGGTAAAACGTTTATATTTCAAGAAGCCTCATCGCCTGTTATTTTCATATTTTATCATTTGATTAAAAAAAGTCACTCTAAGGTTATGACGCATTTGAACGAACAGTGTCTAAAATGGTCTATATGCAGCTTCACTGACAAAGGGGGACACAGGCGATGGGAGATTCATAACACCCATTACGACCAATGGGGAAGTACAAATCTCTGTGAACTCATGGCAAACATCACCTGCATAGCAAAGATTATTAAAAGTCTAATTATGCATATCAAACACCACAGACGGGACAATTAGAAGAGGGAGGCTTCAGGCTGCCTGGAACAGATGGTTTGCCCATTTAAGGAAACTAGAGACATATGTATTATTAACACTTTGCTCAGCATTTTTGGTGCTTTTGTATTTTATCTTTGTGGGATGCTCCCTACAGAAAAAGTGAAGATTTTGTGAAAGGCCTATTTTTTAACAAATGTTCATTTTATGGAAATGTGTTCGCACATTAAAGCAGTGTATGGCTAAATGACACAGTTCGCAAATACTTATGGCTTCAATGAATTTCTGAGACATTAAACATTTGCTGTGGGCAAGAGCTGTGAGCCTGACAAACCTTTAGAAAGACACAAACAAAAAACATTTCAGATTGAGCAAGTGTCAGTTTATCTAAGTAGAAAAAAGCTGAATTTTCTTTCAACAGTGTGTCTTTTCAGAAACGGTGCCCACATTACTTTGGATAATCCAGCTGGAACTCCTTTGTACCAAAGACGTAGTTTAAGCATGAAAGTAAGAAATATACTAAAGGTTGAAATTTGTGACATTCAGAGCATTAACATAGCAACAACTTGGTCAGTGGCCCGTCAGCGTTAGACACAGACACACAGAGGAGCCCTTTTGTGAAGGTATGAGACAACCCAGGCGGTGGCATTTGTTGACGCTCCAGGCAACTACCATAGTATAAAGAACAAAAAAGTCTGCGTAAGGTGTGTGGGAGGGGAGGTGGATGGGTCAAACAAACTCTGGACTTTCACCCAAGAGGCTGCTGTTCATGTCCAGTTTGAACCCAATAGTCTATTGAGTTGTTTAGATTTCCATGTAGTGTACTTGTATGTTTAGCATACTATGCTAATGATGTATGTCATGTGACATATTATGTTAGTAACAAGGGTACTTATATTAAGCCCAACCATGTTTTTCTCTCAATCTAACCGCATGCTTTGTTGCCTCAACCTAAGGAATTTTGTAGTCTACAGTGTATTGTGCAAGTGTGGTGCTATATGAGAAAAGCATCATTACAGACAGGTGGACAGAGAGATAGACAGCATGATTAATAGGTTGATATATGATACAGAGGCAGATCCACAGGTGAGCAGTCGCATGGCTCACTCTGTCTGACTTGTGTGGGGGTTACTGAGTCACCTTGCTGCCAGGGTGCCACTTGTAAATTGTGCTGAAAACATTTCACATTCAAGGCCCATACCCAGGTCAAGCCTGGCACTCGCACAAGGACCACTTTCACATTCAGTAGTTTGCTTCTCCTCTGACTACTTAGCACTACATATTCTCAACACACCGAGAGTAATGACAGCACAGTGAAATGACAACTGTGAATGCTTGCACAAGACGAAGAGAGGGAGAGTGAGTGAGTGTATGTACACACACAAACACACACACACACACACTCTGTCCCTCTCTCTCTCTCACTCACACACACACTTTCTCTCCTCCTCTTTTCTCACCTCGCTCTGTCTTACACACACACACACACACACACACACACACACATACATACATATACAAGAAACAGGCACACAGTGAAACCCTGAGATGCACAGAGGGGAGATGGGGGGGTTTACCATGGAGACTTGGACTCATTGATCTTCTCAGGAGGGGGTTAGTTGAGATCAATCTCCCTGCACAACAGTGACCCCTGGTGGAGGATCAAAGTTCCCTAACAACAAAGACTTCCTCCAGCCGCTCCCTCAATTTCTCTTTTGATAAAAGACACCTACGGACAGTAAGACATCCCCAAGATGTATAAACTGTTTCTCATAGTGAAACTAGCATTGAACTCTAATAGTGATAGATGATATTGAGCGCAGAACCAAAGGCATGTGTGGTGCACTGAAGGAAAGGGAATGTTTCTGATTTTGAAACATCTGCTCAAATGTGTTCAACACCACACAAAAATCTGTAGTCTGAATGGCTAAACTGGGCAGAGTGAGGAGCAGAAGCTGCTGTCATCCCATGCAGTATTGAGTGTGAAAGCCACGTTTCCCTCTCCATGCACCTCCCACACCATTTCCAATATACCACAGTTAAGACAAAGCACAACACTACTCATTCAGTTGTGCACCAGATACAGTAGGAACAGCTGCAGGAGTGTTTCTGACAAAAGCAAGTAATGAACTGTTCAGATTACTGAGACACAGAGTATGCTTTCTTTCTTTCTTTTTTTAAAAAAAACAACAACACAGCTGACATTTATGGATTAGAGCCAGCAAGAAGTTCATTAATCAAACAGAGAAAGAAAACAACTACGAGGATCTCACTGAGTAATATCTATTTGGATTCCATCTAAAATGAATAAATAAACTTGTTCAATGCACAAAAACAGCAAAGAAAACATTAACTTAAGCAGTTTATTGTGTAATTAATTCATTGCCAAGAAGAAAGAAATCTCCGAGCTTTCTATTTAGTCCGACTGCATCTGATTCAACAATGAATATAATGTAAACATACATAAATAAATATGCTACATATTATATTCTGGTCTTCATATTTTGATTTGTCACCCCTTTTAATGGGACTCCAGTGATCATGGCACGCCTACCAATTCTTGGGGCCTGCATTTCTTTCATCACATTGCTCTCCCTGTTGTGCAAAGATTTATACAGACCTTAAGACCACATGTATAATACATGAGCTTGGACTTATAAATATATCAAACAATATCAATAAATAAAATGTGACCCGCCTTCCTCTGTAATGTGTGAATTTAACTGCTGACTGTGACTTCTTGGTCAGCTGGAGCATAACAAAAATATATCTTATTGGAATGCACCCAGGGCAGGAACCAGTGCCTGACTGAAATATGGTCATACCAAACTGAGCTGTATGTGCTTCTAATGCTAAGGCATTGCTGTGGTTTTGCATTTTCTGTAATGCAGCTTTTATGAAATCCAAATTGTTTTTTTTTTAGGAGTGCACATCAAAAAATTATATCTCATTATAAAAACATACACATAGAGTGCATATCCCTTCCATGCAGCAGTACAGCAGTATCTCCAAAGGATAACCTTCCCAAGCATGCCACTATATGACAGAATGATCATTCTGGTTTATTGCAACTGGATCTTATTTTTATCATTTTTTTACAGTATTACTATCAGTTATGAAAACACTGTACTCAAAATTAGTTGCTACAATCTAGTTACATGGGAATTTATTTTTTTATTTGTATAGCACTTATCCAAACAATGTTACAAAGTGCTTCACAAAGTCCCTGAAATAAGACAACAATTACAGTACAGTATTTTAAAAAATGATAAGAGCTGAGAAAAAACAGTGTGTATAGAGGCAACAATAGAACAAAAGGAAATAAAACACAAAAGTTACAAATCAAAAGTACAAATCAGGCATTAAAAGGGAAAGCTTTCCTATAAAGATATGGTTTAAGCAATGATTTAAAAATGGGTAACATAATAGCCAGCCTAATCTCAGGCAGAGAATTCCAGAGCCTCGTAGACTTGATGGCAAAAGCCTGGTCCCCTTTAGTCACCAACTTCAGTCTAGGGATGACTAGCAAGGGCAGGCTTGAGGATCTGTGGTTACAACTCGGACCATAGGTGGTCAGAAGCTCAGCTTTATAACTGGGGGCTAAACCATATTGAGCCTTAGTCTGACGTTGCAAGAAACACCATCTCTATATACTGAACTATAACTTGTTTTTCTAAATACACTTTAAGGAAAGGTAATTTCTTTCTTCTATATTGTTCAGTGGCAATGTAATTCCTCAGAGTAGTTGGTAGTGATCAAATACTGAGCTAAGAGAGAATGAATACTGGACTGCCCCAGTCCAGTAGCCAAAGTAGCCTGCCCCCCGGTAGCCTGCCCCCCATTGGCCAAAAAACAATCGATATTGAAGCCCCTATGTGGCCGAAAAATTAAGCCAACGCAGAAGTGCCACAAATGGCAGTTCCAATGATGGCCATTTGGGACTGGCTTCAAAAGTGAGTACATCTCTGTAGACCCCCATGTTAAAATGCCCAACTTTACAGTATAAATAAAATAAAGCCTCGTACAGTTTTGGTCGCTATAGCCAATACCCTGCTTAATGACAACTGTACAGGGGATATATTTTTGACCCTGTCCCCCTTTACATTTTTTTTGCATAATGAAGGGCGTGGCTTGCTTTGAGTGTCAGACTATTTGCCGATAGTGTCCTTGGGCTGTCAGTCAGATCCACCCCTCGCTCCTCCACAGCTCCACCCTGTAGTCTAAATGTGGTCACTCCTGGCTTCACAAAATCCAAGATGGTGGGAGCCAAAATGACAGCCAAAATGCTGTATACAGTTCATGGTTTAACCATGTGGTTTGAGTGCCTAAACCCAACCATGTAAAATGTTTGTCCAGCTTAGTTTGCTACAGGGGGATATTGTGTTGCAAGAGCAAATATTATAGGGAAAATAAATGAAACACTTGGCAGTCAATGTTTTTGAGCTCAGTATCAACATATTGTATCTGGCCCGATGTTTAAATCAACAATGTCTCCTCATCATGTATGAATAACACTACTTCGCTGTTGCAAATAAGTAATGTATGAAAAAAAAATACTAGGAGACATGGTTGAAAATGCACAGTTCTTTAACAGGATAGCCAAACTTGGGTAGAGAGGAGACCAGAGACAGATACCCAGACTTTTGGGAGTATCCATTACATTTTACAGATTGACAGATCAGCCTGGAGCTAACAACCAGCTTGATCTTCTAGCTGCTTGTGTTTCTTGTGGAGCTGGAATCTGTCATAGCGATATTGCTATAGTCTTGGTTTTCAGCAGCTGAGCACATTTTATTATATCCAGTAGAAACAAGGACAAAAGCTTCAAAAACTTAGCTCACCTTTGAAATAAATCAGAATTTCTTTTTCAGAGGTCATGACTCATTTCAGAGTATCTATATTGAGGGAACGACACAAGTACTTCCCAGTATCAGCAATTCTTATATCTCACACATCACAGCACTGCCATACTTGCCTCTTGCTTTACATTTTCAATGCTTGCAGCGTTTTCACACTCTGAGATGCTTGATATCTACTGGCCCATGTATCTCTTCCATTTTAGCCTGCCAGCGGTACAGTATCCATCTCCATTACATGGTCACAGATGGATAACAAGGCCAGGCCTGGCACAGCTCACAGAGTGGTGCTGCTCCTCTGAGAATACACCCCTGCCATCGTATTCAAATGGACTTTCTGCTGGCTGTCCCCTTGCTCACCGTGGCACACAATAGAAGATAGGGAAGGATGTGGGAGGAAGGAGGGAGGGGAGGTGCTGAGGTGAGACTGAGGTGGGCTGATGAGAAGAAGAGAGTTGCCATTGTCTCTAGGGGAAACAGGGATGCCAACAGTGAGACGCTCTGCAGACACAGGAATTAGATCATTTAGAAATTCAACCCAGCCCTTGCACACCAATTGCTCCTCTCCTTCTGCTGCCCCCCCTTCCCACTCCCCTTCTCGTTTAATGCCCTTATCGAGGCAGGTTGGAGGAAGCTCTGAGACAGGCTGACACGGACACAGACTACCTCTAAAGTCCTTAAAAGGTAATTGAGCCTTCCAGCCCACACCACTAATTTGTGTGACTCTGCCCACTAGCTAGCAGTGTGACAAAAACAGAGGGAGGGAAGCTGAGGAGTGTTGGGAAGAATGACTCCCTCGGACACAATATGTTAATTGGTTCTCTACAACTGACAGCCATAAGAAAGGTTGAGGCTATATGGAGGAGAATTACCAGAAAGGGCATGGTCAGGAAAATGATAATGGTTAGTCCCTGCAGTAAAAACTGCACTGCGAGAACTACTCTTTCATCCCCATTTGCAAAACGATAATCTTCTAGTGATTTTGTGCAACAGTAGCAACCATTACGATGAAATATACTGCAGTGATTGCTAAAAAAAGGAGAAATAAAAATAGCAAGAATGCATTTAATAGGTATTCGACAGGAACAGTAGGCACAGTTAGAGGCCGCTGCTTACAGTGGATTAGGGGGCGGCGGGTGTTTGTGTGTGGAGGAGAAGTATATTGTGGTGGTAATTGAAAGATAACTGCGAGACCTCACAGGAGTCTTCCAGGTATGCACAAGGTGCAGATCCGCCTCTGGCCCTGCTTTAAATTCACCTCAAGGATTTGATTTCTTCAAATGCCAACACTGTTGGAAATGAACTATTTGTCCACGGTCTGAATTATGAGGAAGACCCGCCCATGAATCACCTTCAGTACCTCTGTGGCCTTCAGCCTAGTAATATCCATATCTCTTCACTTTCCTCAAATCAATAATGAGATGACGCCCTTGGAAATGCAGGATAGATGACTCAAATGGGATATTATATTTGTTGAGACCACACAGAACAGAGCCTGTCTGAGCCAGATTAACATGCCGTGGGATTTTCTTTTTAACCCACACTTTATCAAATGGACGCTCAGATGTAAGCAAGCCTTTCCAAGTTAGAGTACAGTGCCAAAAGTTTTTGGTATTAAAAAGTAAAGTAAAACATTTGGTCTAATGGGCAACAAGTTTTTCCAATTTGAATGAAAAAAAGAAAGTAATTTCAAAGATGAACCATATGAGCGTTTCTGATCAAGCGTCATCATTAGACACTGTCAAGCAGCAGACCAATGTTGGAAACTGACACATAACCAAAGCAGATATTTTGTAGAGGTTGGGACATTTCCAGCCTTGTTCGCAGTGACTGTACTGGGTAATTTCAAGAAGAGATTGAGACGTTTACAGCTGTGGTCAGGACGTTTTTAGTTGTCAGAATTGTACAATGCTGACATTCATTGTGTGAACTGGTTGCTTAAATGAGATGACATTTGGGTACATGGTAAGGTTAATAAAAATTTCAAGCTCACTAATGGTCAGACATCTTTTTAGTGATGTAATAGCCAGAGAGGAACTCAGGTGGCTGTGTCATAACAAAAAGGATTATTTATTCCAACAGAGGAGGATCTATTCTATCAAAGCCAATACAAACATGAACATAAAATTTTAAATGTTGCTGGACGTCTTCCTTGCTCATTGACCAGAGTGCTCATTGGTGCCATCGGTGGAGTACTTGATTTGATTTGAGCAGTAGTAGTCAGTGAGCAAAGGAGTCCCATCTGTGATTTCACAAGGTTTGTATAAAGTCTTATGAAGAATACTTCTCTTTATCCAAACCAAATGATCTTTTCCTGAGATTTACCTGTCACATTTTTGCTCAGCTTTTAGGTTGCTAGGTTTCCAAACGAACAACCTATTTTTGCCATCCCTCTTATAACAAAATTTCTGAGCTGATCCTTGACCAATATGCTCAGGAGACATCCACTGAGGAGTATGGTGGTTTTCAAATGTATTTATAGTGTAGTTCCAGAGCCTCTTTCCTTTGTCTTTTATTCAAAGACAAGATAGAGTAACTAGTAGCAGTGTGAATGGCAACTGTAAAATGCTATACTGTAAATCTAAATTTAGACAATCAGATTTTTCCATAAAGGGATGTCGACTGGAACACATTACCAACTGAAATCACAACTAAGGTCAAGTGCTGGAACTGTACCCACTCTTAGCTAATGGTGCTCAAAGGGGTATTAGTGTAAGTGCACTGGTGTATTTTAGTATAGGTATTGTGGTATTTGTATGGTAGTATGTCTGTTGTGGTTCATGTGCTGTGGTCTGTGTATTGTGTATTGTAGATTGTGCCTTCCATGTTTATAGTGTATGATGCTGCTTGAAACAGTGTATTTTAATGACATTGTAGGCCTACATGTAAAAGCCCAACTACGGACAAGAGTTGAAAATTAGCACTATAAACTATAAACTCTCTGTGCAACACTGTATAAGAAACTATGTTAAATTGCATCTATATCGGCTCGTTCACCTGCTCCACCTCTGCATGCGTCAACGTTGCCTCAGCCCTGCCCATTGCAATGATAACAAAAAATAATGGTGTCTGAAGAAGCTTGTGTAGATGTGGGTCAGACTCTTTCTTTATAAGCCAGAGCCCAGGGCCTAAACTGAACATAATAATGTAGCGTTGCCAGAATCTGGCGCTAGTAAGAAGAGCCTCCTTCAGGCCCATAGTTAATAGAGAGGACTCTGACTGCCCGCCCCCTCACCCCCTCTTCCCCTCTTTCCCCCCTCAAGCTCCCACTCTTGCACGACCTTCTCTGTCTATACTCTCCTCACCATCAATTCATCTTACTCCATGCAATCTGCAAGCAGGACTCTGTTAAATCAACCAATAGGTGTCAAGGATTCCCACCTTATATTTATTTATTTTTAATTCAGTGTTATATGTCCGCCTCCCTTTGCCACCTGGCAACCTCATATGGATTGGAGTTTCACCGAATGATGAGCTATACAGTAGTGATCATAACTGATTATATAAACCTGAGATGGATAAATAAAAAACACCATATATCTAATCAAACTGATGCATAAGCACACACATACCATGATTGATGACTGTCCTTGAGGTATTTTCCACATATGTAAATCTCATTGACCTTTCATCTTATAACCATGTCAATCATAGCTCCTTAAATCAGGTTTAAAAATTACCATTTTTGAAAAATAATTTTCACTGTGTAAAAGAAATGACGTCACACCTTTATATAAATAAAGGGTAGTGACACATTCATCTCTCCTTCTATGTAGAGTCAGTTTTTATGGCAGCATTACCATCTCAATACAAGTGTTTTTGTATACACTCTACCAGCTCACTGTCATTCATTACACACTTTTGTCACCCAGTGTGACAAAAGATACAACAGGCATCCGTGGCTGTGCTTCCTGCGTCTCTGCCTGCCATCGATGATTCACACGCAACCAGGGGGAAAACAGAGGGTTACTAACTAGGTCCTCCAAGGCACCAGATGTCAGTGATTAATCTTGATGAAGTTGGGACTCTATGTCTCCCTAGCTGTCTCTCTCTGTCTCCCAACCTGGTGCTTAATGACCCTTTCCCTCTGTTTTCTCAGCCCATTTTTTACCCCTTAGATCATGTTCAATATGGCAGCTTCTTTATGCAGATGAGTGGTGGATGGAGCCGGGGCGAATTGTGGCAGCAACTGATTGTCTGCTGCTATATACAGTAGAAAATTTGCAAATGTAACAGCGAACTGAAGAACATAAAAGGAACACAGCTCTCAGGATATGTTCCCACCTTTTCTTTGCACCACTCAGGGGGCACAGATTTGATATTTTGTAACCACTGTGACTGGTAAAGAAGTCCTGTGTTCAATAACACGGCTGCATGGCACAAAACAGCATTTTTTGTCAATGCTACTTCGTCATGCATCCCTCGATGCCTGAGTGGGGCAATGGTAGAATAGAGGACAATACAATACAGCAGTTAAAGACATGCTATACATTTAATTTTAAATAATGCATAGAAATAAGCATAATTTAAATTTAAATGGCATCTGGGAGAATCCAACATGTCTTTAGGATAAATTTTGTGTTGGGAAATGTAGGACACGTCTAAGTACAAGATGAATAGGACTGTATCTGACTGAGAATTAAGTCAGTCGAATCAGATTTAGCAATTTAAAACGAATATTGGACAATTTGTTGTTAGTTTTTTCATCTAAAATTTTAAAGTTTAAAAGGAGCTCTGCAGGACGCACAGTGACAGTTGCATTCATGCAATATACGTAGTAAACAAGCTAACAACGCTAACAATGAAACACAAATGTGCAACATTTTTTGCCGACAGAAGATATCAAACAAAAGCAAGAGACTGTGTCGTATGAAGTGGTCATGAGCTTTAGTTCATCACTTCCAAGCAGAAGAGAGAAGATAATTTTATCTTGGACCCTTATGGTGGATAGTTTCTCCTCCTCTGTGAAGCTGCATTGTGTCTACAGCTGTCTGTTCCAAAGAGCAGCATCACAGTCAAGAGCGCTCACTCATCAGCGAAATCTGGGGACCAAAATGTTCCCAGAAGTACTCTGCACAGCACACTGACTAGCAAAACAAACAACAACAAAAAAGACTGCTCAACTTGAAGCTATCTCAGTCTACTGAGGAGTCTCCAACTGCCGATTCACATCTCCGACTTTTAAGGAGCAGCCCTAACTTATTTCATTGCTCTGCTATATGTGAAGCCTGGTCTCGCAGAAAGAACATGAAATAACCTCGTTCTCTTAACACCACAATACGTGGTAGCGGCACAAAAACACAGCAAATGGAAGGTCAATAAGGATCCTTTGTCGTGGTGGGCACACAAATTCCCTTGACAACGTCATGCAATGAAAGTGCAAGGCTTCCGACCAGAAGGCTGATGTTTGTATTTTGTTTTCTGTTGTTTTTTTGCTTATTTATGGACTTCTTGTAACAGCACACTACAAATTCAGATTCAGATTCAGACTTTATTAGCAGGGGCAACTTGTATGAACAGCTTGCCTTGCACACATACTATTGCATAATCTATTGAAAAAAGACAAACAAACAAAAAACTAGAAAAGCACTCAGAGGGTGCAGACCTCCGCCAAGTAGGTTCATGACTTTTTGTGTTATTTTGCAGACAAACAAACAGACAGACAAACAGACCAACGCTGGCGAAAACATAACCTCCTTGGCGGAGGTAAAAATACATTACATTAGGACACACTTATGTCCCATACCAAACCTAAAAATGCAAAATAAGTTAACTGCAGCCATCCATAATATTATCCCGACCCATTCAGGTCATCAAATGCTGACGCTTTGTCACACACCCCGTCGTCTTTTATTGACTCACAGGCCACCCTTTTGTGTCTCTATGCAACGCACAGCCAAAAAACACATTGTAAGACCTGGTTAATATTGTGAAACAGTCGCAGTTAGGTTTAGGCAACAAAACAACTCGGTTAGGTATAGAAAAAAGATTGTTTGCATTACGTTTGTAAATCATGTAATGTTTCGTTAAAAGTACATTGACTTTTGGTTTTACATGGGATGTATTGGTCTTCTGCATGAAAGCCTTGTTTTCTTTGACCCATGCACCTCAATACCCTCCCATCCTCAGTGGACTTTCCTCATTTTATACATCAGTTGCTGGTAGCATCAACTATTGCTGCGGATAGGGTTCACACTGGAGTTGATAGACAGCCCAGTGCATCTCATGAAGACACTAAAGGATGCTTTGGAGTCAATATCACATGCCAAATGTTGTGACAAATCATCAGTATTTGATGACCTATGGATGAGAACATGCTAATTACTCAGGTGTTTAACACTGCTGTCATTCGTTTTCTTTTTTCTGTTGACATAGTATTACGTGCAGACACCATGGAAACAAACACATTGCGTGGTACCAGCATGTAATGTAGTGTTAAGAGGTCATGGTCATGTGACTTATATCTGAGAAGGAATGCACTGAGAGGTAATCAGGGCAGAAACACAACAGTTTATTCCATTTTGATCACAAAATTCCTCAGATTAATTTCCCATGTGGCTAAGGTTTTTAAAGATGACTTCCACCTCTGTATAATAGTTGTTATGCCATTAAGTCGCTACCTACTGGCCACAAACAGAAAAAAATATAGAGTTGTTTACCCCGCCATGAATGACACAAATACCCATGTATAACCCCACCACCATCCACATGTGTAAAAATAACCAAGCTGAAAATCTGTATGCCAGGATAGTGCACTGCTCTAGGCTAAAGTTGACCTGGCCAATCACGTTGTGAAAAACCATACTTGTTAGGTATCGAAAGAGCAGACCTTTACTGTTGAGTACTATGGACTACTGCATAATTGGTCAACTGATCCTAGAATACCTGATCGTGTAGGAATTCTGCACGTGTATCTTAACAACCTCCAACATGATGTGCGATCTCTTCCTTGCTGCCTTGAAGAGAGATTTCTCACATGTACAACCTCATCAACACCATCTCGCAGTGTGCTAACAAACCTACAGTATGTATGATGCATGTGTAAACCTGACACTCTTCTTGGCTGGCTAAACTGACATTCATAATTCATGGGAACATTGCATTTCTGACGCTCAGCAAAAAACAGAATTTCAATGAGAGTCAGAGGTTGAATCTTGAAACAATGTGTGAACCTTGTGGCAGTAAACACTCAAAATGCTTGTTAGCTCGCTACTATGGAGGAAATGGGTTAGGACATTTGCAACTGATTTGAACGTTCACTTTATTTCTGTATTTATTTAGGAATTTTAATTATTTAACTCAGCACAGAAAAAAAGCAGTTATTTTTTGTTTTGACAAGAGGCAATGCTGGGAAAGATCAGGGTGACGGGATCAAAACATTAGTTTACAGAGCAGCAGAAAACACAATGGAAACATTAGTAGATAAGTGAGCAAGCACCAAGATATTCATATTTAGCCTGTATATAATGACACGAGTACAGAAGGAGACATCATAAAGATAAATCTGTTTGTAACCGTTCATTCAAACAAAAGGAAGAAAAAAGAATGAGTAGTACTGCTATATTGTTGGAAAGCAGATGCAATTGTGTTTCTCAATATACGTGATCTGGGTAAATTCATACACGTACAAACGCTTCCCATGTAAATGTATGGTTTCTGTTTTGCAATATTTGCCCCAGTCTTTGTCTGTGTAACATTTCTATAATTACATTTGAAAACCAGGGTAGCAGAAGTCGCGGCCTGGATCTTAATAACATCCTTCAGAAATCAATTTCAATTTCTCATTCAGCATGGCTGCGACGCATGGATCGATCATGTTGAACTTATATGAATCCTTGAAATACCAACTGAACCGAGCATGTCCCATCACTGTCGGCAGCCCAGTGCTCTCTTAGATCAATTGCACTTTTAATATAGTAGCCTAAACTGTACATGAGCATTTCCAGAGCAAAACATCCACCATGTTTGTCTAATCCCACTGAAGTGAAAACATAATCACGTGGTGGCTCAGGCACTCTGTGATGGCAAGTCAATATCTGGTTCTTCAGACAGAACTTAAAGGTTCAGTGTGTAAGATTTAGGGGGATATACTGGCAGAAGTATGTTTTTTTTTTGTATATGACTGCATGAGAAATTTCTATCTACATATGGAACATCTTTGTTTATGGAGACTGCCATGTTGCACCACCATGTTTTTACAGTAGCCCAGAACTGACAAACCAAAGTCTGGCTGCACACAGGGCCATCAATGTTTTTCCACATTTTCACCCAACTTTACTGAACAGCATTGGAGTTACACTGATTCTTAATGTGAAGCTGTTTAGTCAGTGTTTGTAGTGGTTTAAATCACCTGGTCTGTCTGTTCTGGACAGGAAGTGGTCTTTCAGGATAATTCGGTTTCTGGTTAAAACCTCCTCAGTGTCTAGATATTATGGCGGCTGTGGCTCAGAGGTAAAGCGGGTTGTTGTCGGAAGATCATCGTTTTGATCCCCGGCTCCTCCAGTCTGCATGTCGAAGTATCCTTGAGCAAGATACTGAACCCCAAATTGCTCCCGATCATGCTGTGTGTTGTGCTTGTATGGTAGCCTCAGCCACCAGTATATGGATGTGTGTGTAAATGGGTGAGTTTGACTCGTAGTGTAAAAAGCGCTTTGAGTGGTGGGATGCATATACAATTAGGGCTGCCACGATTAGTCGACTAATCAATGACTAATCGACTATTAAAATAATCAGTGACTATTTTAATAGTCGACTAATTGGTTTGAGTCATTTTTCATAGAAAAGTACTATAAAAGTACCCCACAATACTCTTACTGCAGCTACTTACGTTCAGATATTGGCAGCTTTACACACTCTCCCGTGACTGTGAACTAAAACCCTTTGGCGTGAGTATGAAACAAGACATTAGATGACTTGATTTTGGGGTTTGGGTGAGACAGACCGACATTTTTCAACGTTTTAACACATTATTCGATGAAATGACTAGTCGACTAATCAAAGAAATAATCGACAGATTAGTCGCCAATGGAAATAATCGTTAGTGGCAGCCCTATATACAATACAGGTCCATTTAACTCTGGGTATTCAGTACAAATCTGGTTCTCTTTTTACCAGGATAAATCACCATGGTAACTTACGCTGAACAGCTAACCTACTTCTGAGCAGGTTCATTTCAAAGTATCGGATCACAGCCTGTCAACGCCCCGACCTCTGACCAATGAGATCACTGAAGAAAAAAGAAGCCATCGATGACAGTCCAGAGTCTCAGGTAAAAAAAATAAATAAAAAGTCAAGCCTGTATGCTGTTTTAGGTCAGTGCATTCATTTCATTGCTCCAGGGCTCTATATCCACTGGTTTTAAAACACAGCGTCTAACAAACCAGAGATAATTTACACACCAAACACATGATTTTAGTGGTATTTGAATTTATACAAAATGTGTTTTAGACTGCAGTAATAGTGAACAATTTTTCCACTCTGATTTCATCACTTCAGCTCAAAATAACGTGAGACACCTGTGTCGTGACAACTGGGAAAAAATATAATATTGTATTAATAAAATTATCCACACACAGTTAATTGGCTCTCATTATAATAAATGCAGTATCTAGTATCTAGACAGACCTCATCAGTCATTGAATAGTTTTCCACTCTTTACTTAAGTAGCAGAAACAGTCTGGGGTTATTTTAAAGTGATTAAAGTGACATATTTAGGGAAGTTTTGTCATGTTCCAACTACGTAACACAAAATACTCTAATACTAACATCATAAATAATTAAATAATATTCTAACATATAGCCTAGCAATACCTACATGTGATTTAAATCTCAGCTGACAGTGTATTTTTGGAAAGTATTTTCAATCAATGTTTCTACATTTTCAGTTAGAAGATTACAGAGTATCATTAACATCCTGCACCATTGACATTTTACTGTCGCGTCGTCACAGACATTTTTGGTACCATTTCATGAAGCTCAGCGTAAGTTACATCAGAAAGACTTTCTTTGTGCTTCAAAATTCTCTCCCTCCCACTCCCACTGCTTCCTCTAATCAGCTGACCATGGGTGTTCACTCTTCTAGTTATCCAGGCATGTTATCATGTTATCTAGGCATGAAATCTATCAGCCAATCAGGATACCTCTGCAAAATTTTAAATCTGCTCTCTCTTCTGCTGCTGTCAGCTGTCATTTTAGGCAGAATCTCCTCCGCCCTGTTTACCTCCAGCCATCGTATCCAAAGTCCAGGAGAAGCTCAACAAATGCTCATTCCTCTACTCATCCAGATCATCAGCATTTCTCCATCTTTCTCTCATCTCATCTTCACCACCTCAACCACCACCAGCATCTAGACCCCAGGGGGTTCCCTATGCGACTATGGATTCGTCACCCTCCTTAAATCACACCATCTCTACGGGGTCTAATCGCCAAAGACCTTTCACATTTTTACTCTTATGTGCACATGAACATAAATAATCTTTTACTATAAAAAACGAGTCTCTCCTGACTGAACTATCAAATGATATGAAGCAGTCTACTTCATCAATGGTTCTGATGATGTCCCTCGTACACTGTTTTTAGTGGTTTTAATCCCCTGGTCTATTTGTTTTGAAGAGGAAATGACGTCTGTGAATGATTCAGGGACCGATAAAAACCTTGTGAACAATGAACACTGAAGGAACTCTATCTGGGAGAAGTTTAAGCTGGTTGCAATTTGCAATTCACGGCGAGACACCACCAAATCATCCTATATCTTAGACTTTTCACTTCACACTTTGAAGGGATAGTGCACCCCAAAACGAAAATTCAGCCATTATCTACTCACCCGTATGCCGAGGGAGGCTCAGGTGAAGTTTCAGAGTCCTCACAACCCTTGCGGAGATCCCATGGGAGAGGGGGTAGCAACACAACTCAACCTAATGGAGGCTTACGGCGGAGAGCAATTAGGAGACTAATTGAGATTCATCATTGACTCAAGGTATCCACAGCATGTTGATTTGCTGGTAATCATGGACAGTAGGAACATGAGCGATCCAGTGGGTTTGCTTGATCAACCCAATTACACTCACACACAGGGGCAGATTGCACAATATGAGCAAATGACATGCTAATATTATCTCATCTGTAAAATATGCACAGACACAAGCACATCTGATACAGTTTGGTGTAAAACATTATTAAAGCACTATTTCTTAGCTAATAGGTGACAAACAGAAATACCAGTGCTGCAAGTTAATATTTCAGATGTTATGGGTTAAAAATGCTGACACAGAATGTATTCTGATTTAATACAACAATATGGCAGTACTTGGACTCATGCAGCTACTGAGCCTTATTGACAAATCATGTCATCAAAACAGGGATATGTATTCAAATAATACATTTTGGTTTTTAGCAACTTCCACAGCTACAGTTCTTTGTCTGAGAAAGACAACTCAGTTTAATGCTGTATTTCCATCCATGCTGCATGGATGGGATTAGTTTTTACCAAAGTCAGCCTATGAACTGCTGCAGGCACAGGGAGCCTCTATAAAATTACTGACATTGCAAATTTAGAGTACCAAAATTACATAATTACAGTACCACCATCTCCCTATGAAACTAATCCTAACTGAAGAGAGCCTCTCTCCTTTACTGCTAATTTACAGCAGCAAGTAGGTTTTGAAAGAAACCTAATGCTGCCAGGATGCCAGGATTAGGGTTTTTATCAACATAATGAAGAAACATTTAGGAGACATTTGCTAAATATTCACTGACGATGCGTTTAAAAAAACAAAAAAAAAACGTTCACACTATATCTTGCAATAAAATATCTGCACATAAAACCACACCATGATTAAATATTTTTTAGAATTATGTTTAGACACTCACAGCACATGATTCAGGTCGATTTAGGTTTGGGGAAGCACCATTAATCATTCAATCAGTCAATCTAACTCTGTGTAAAGCACCGTTCATACAGGTTAGTTCGAGTTGTTTCACAGATGACTGATAGTGAGACAGAAGAGGTAAAGACCATAAAAACAACAAGAAAGACAAAGCAATTGAACAAAGTAACAATCCAAGACCAACGCACGGAAGACATGAAATTTATGAAAATATCATTATATAGATCTAAAAGCTATAATAACAGTTATACAAATAGTAGGACAAAACAAAACAAATATGATATACATAAAATATATGATAATAAGATGAGAGATAAGACAAAATCAATAAAATTTAAAGCATACAAAAGAGAAGAAGTTGATAAAATAATATAAATTATGCCAACAAACCATTCTTAATCGAAAGCTTGGCTGAATAGGAAGTCTGCAATTTTGGTATCATGTTTTTTTTTTTTATATAATTACTTATTTCCCTAAAGGCCCTGACACACCAAGTTGGCCGCCAGTCAGTGTTGGGTTGTCTGTGGGCATCTGTCACCTTAGTTGGAGCAATGTGTCCCACACTGTTGCCCCTCATCAACCCCCACAGGCTTTGTTTTTTGGCTGATTCAGCATGTTGACTTGGCGTTGGCAACGGCAGAGTCTGTTCTGATTGGCAGTTGAGTTCAGTGCATGAGAGGAGAAGGTGAGAAAAATAATTAGCCGAAACATTTATTATTGTTTGTGTTACTGTTCACTGGTGCACCGTAAACATGCTAACTAGCATCAAGGCGGTTTCCAAGTTCCCCTTTTTGAGTGACGATTACACACCATTGCTGTCTGCTGGTCTGGAGAGTTATTTCAGTTACGTCAGGCTTCCTCACTGCTAGTTCTCTTAAGTCAGTTTAGTGTGTCCGGGCCGTAACCTTTACAGAAATGCTTTCATTGCCTAAAATCTAATCATACATGGGACTCAGTTTGCAAACACCAAGGTATGCACTTTGCATACCCGCGAACAGCCTAGACCACCCCCCTTACAAGCACAAAAACATAGCACTCAGTCCCTGTGAAAATAATCCAAGCAACAATTACATTTCATAAATGTGTAGTGTATAAACAGAATTTCTAGTAGACAGGGTTGAAATTAGATCGAGCAATAAAGTACATCTTCAATTTTAATAATTTAGCGACTGATGTCATTTTGCTGGGGTCTGAGCTTGACAGTTCAGCTGTGTGTTACAGGAAAATGCCCAAAATCACTTTTGTAATGATCAATCCACCCTCATGTTCCTGTGAAACTAATCACAACTGAAAACCACTTTGAAGACATAATTCTTCAAAAGAAAAATGTTACGTTTTGTGTTGATTTGCCAAACATGGAATTATGTGTGCTTTCCACTAGCATCTGTTCCAATTTTCTACACTTCACAGACAACATTCAAATAGTCATTTAACCATTTCTTTTTTTTCTCCAACAAAAATCCAGTCAAATTATAACTTGAGGCACACCGTAGAGACATTCAGATGGAGGTGCCAATGTTTCAATTTGATGACACTGTTGCTGCGATGGGGACTGGAGGATTCAGGTGGTGTGTGTGCCCTGAATTTATGGTTTCCCACTTATGATTGAAGTTTTGTATGAGAAGGAAAATGTTGAAAACCCTCACAGTGCTGTAAACCTTTGTCATACACTTTATTAAAGAAACTGAAAGGCTACCACATAGCCTCAGACATGCAGTGGGAAAGCAATGATGATTTAAGAAGCTCCCTTTCTGTGATGCAATTTATAGTGGAATCTAATAACCCTCACGATTTCCCCCTCTCTCGGTTTATTCTTCTCTTTCTCACTGAGAAGCGGGGGCTTGGACACCAGTTACCTTGAAATGCACTAAGTCCTCAGTACAGCAGTGTGTGGGTCTGAATTCTGGTGTCTGATCACCACAGAGTCACCATCCTGTCACTGCACTGAGACACTATCCCAGGGATCATTTTAATAGCAGCTATAATGAATCTCTGTGATCACTGAATATGAAATCCTTTCTGTCCAGCCATTCTTCAATCTTTATCCTGTATTTTATCCGTGTCTCTCTGTACAACATCACATTTTTACATAGGAATATGTAATGCAGGATGAGACATGGTGGCACAGAAGTCTGTAGAGCCGAGACAGCTGCTCGCTTCTCACAGCTGTAATTGGTAGACCACTGCAGCACCGTTTGACAGATTGCAGCAGATACCTTCCCCGAGACATTCTGTTGAGATGTACAACTTGGTCCTGGCTGGATGTGACGTGAACACATTTTACATCACCAAATATAACATCTCCAAAAAAGTCAGCAGGTGGCAGTTCGCTCTTACCAAGAGCTTGAATTCTTTATGACAAAGCAGTGCTGGGGAAGCAACAGTCACATTTTATAGTAAGAAAAAAGCCAAAAAAAACTTGCTTCTTCGCTGTAGACTTCACCCATTGTGGCTTAGTGGCGTCAGCGGACATTGAACCCGACCACGTCACCAGCTTTTTAGGCTGTAAGAGTTTTTATTCAGCTTCCATTTAAAGCTTGTTGCAGAAGGTCTTAGCTGAGCTTTTATGAAGAATACCACCTCTGAATAAAAGAGGAACCTGCCATCTGCAGACTTTCTAAGGTGTTATATTTGGGAATATAAAATCTGCCTTAACATTTTACTCTTAGATGGCCCAGAGGTAAGAACTATTTCTGGTCTTACCACCTAGTTCACGTGCTTCAGAGTCTGCATTAAATATTGGACAAAATTTACTGTCATTGCATGAACATGCTTTATGATATAAAGGATTACTATTCTCCAGCTGATTTACATGTTGTCCTCTGGAGCCATCATTACCGTGGTGGCAGAGAAAGACTTAACACATTGTCTCTAACAGAGAAAGCAGAGATTTTTGGATTCCCTCTGAAAGGTAGTTAGCCCAGGTGAATGTGGGAGTTATATAGTCTTGGAAAATATTGTAAAAATTGGTTATGGCACAGGTTGTGTTATTGTTCTTGTCTTTGGGGAAAGGAAAATATCAGGATATTGCCTCCACATTCCAAGCCTGATGAATGCCCTCTTAGGTCAACAATCTCTTTTTTATTTGCTCTCTTAACAAGCATGCAGTCTTCAACAACACATTTTCACTCTCAGGTACCCCTCTGGCGTCACTTTTGGATGCTCAAGGACAGCCTGTTAAGTTCCTGCTCGTTAAATGCATACTGTCTTGTTTAAAATAAGCTTCCTGTGAAGGTAAGTGTACTTCCTTGGCAACAAAAGTATACAGTAAATGTCAAGAAAAAGAGATCAAGGGTTTGGGTTTAAATAAGTACTGTATGTGTTCCTTATGTAATATTGGTGTGACTATGCTACCTTGTTAAAACTCAATGTTGACTGTAAGTTTCACACAGGACACAAATGGCAGTTTCCTGGATGAAAGTCCTGTGTTTGTTTGACCCATCTATCACCACTCAGATCCAACACTTGGAAAACTGGCACTTGGTCAGTGACATCCGGTGACACTGATGAAAAAAGCCTTCCTTTCACGTCTGCATGACAAGCGTCAGAGTCAGGCAGTGACAGTCAAAGTACGGCGGGTGGGAGGGGTGGTGGATGGGTTCAACAATCACTGACTCTCACCCTGGAGGCCAATGTTCACCTTCCACAAGGTTGTAAAGCCAAACTCTTTTTTTTTTTTTTTCCTAAACCGAACCACATGCATGTGTTGGCTAAATGTAAACGCATGCGTTTGTTGACATAATGCAACCATGTGTGTTTGTCGCTGCAAAAAAAATGTCAAATTGCAGTGCTGTGCAGACATAGTGTGTTTATTTTGAAAGAGACAGTATGCAAACAGTAAATTTCCTGTAAAAATAGTAGTGCATTTTAAAAATGGACAATGCATGTAACGGGCATAACTTGACACGGCATCCCAGAACGTCAACAACCAATGCATCAGGGTACCTTCCACGTCATTTTTTAGGTGGAAAGTCCATGACTAAACGTCAATTTGTGATGAGGTCGGAGCGACAATGTCTTGGATATCACCGCCAAAAGCACCCTTTTGTGTCTTTATGAGCCACATCGGGCTCTCAAATAGCTCTACTGTAAATCCATCTGCATCAATACAGTATGTGGCATACAGATGCTAAAGGGTGCCTCAGTGGGTCTATTACTGATAACAAGGGCCACTGGCCAAGCATCACTTTTGATAAGTTAGGAGTGAGGACAGATTGTCCCCACAGGGCAGAGTTGACATAATTGTTTTAGTAAGCTTAGCCACAAGGCTAAAAACAAGCCTAGCCAAGCAGGTAGCCTGAACAGGAAGCGGAGTCTAAGCTAATGGGAAAACAAGCAGGGATGTCTCACAAAACCATCAGGGCTAAGACAGAATGGTGAGATCAGTTTGTATGAATGGGTTAAAAAAACCTTAGAAACACAACTTTAAAAACAACAGACGATGCTGGAATCAAGTTGTGGCTGGCAGATAGAGATGGCAGACGTTGACAAGGCAGTAAGTGCACCATGTCTCTGCATCCTGCTACTCGCCAAGGACCCACTGGCAAAGCCAAGTAAGTGTGGTTTCAGTGATTTGCAGATAAAAAGACATCTAGGTGTCTATTCAAACTGAACAGAATGTTGTTTGAAAGCTCAAGTACTTTAGATTCTAACCTTTATTGCAATGGTTTTGCTATGACTATGATTTTTATGTGCCAGGTTGTTCAGATCTCCTGGAAATATTTTTTTTGGTAAAAGCGATTAAAAATCACAATTCTTTACATGTATTACTGTGCTACTGCACAGGTTGAAATACAGGATGTCATCACTGTAATGGTGGCCTGTTTACTACCACATTTAACCCCCATTAATCTATAGGGAGTAAATACATTTCGCTTTCATTGTGAATACTTATGGCAACAAAACTAATTGATATAAGGTGGTCATAATTTAAAAGCAGGCACACATTTCAGCCCTGCCAGAATGGACCGAACATACACATTCACTAGCTCAAGCTGCTGATTGACATGGATAAACATCCCAGATGTTGACTTGCCAACAAAGAATGCATCACATTGTGCCATCGCCAACAAATGGGATGTCCAGCTCAATGCATAAACAATGAATCATGTCCAAACAGCGCAACAGCAGGTAATAAGCAGCTGGCTGCAGAAACACCTGTGCACCCTGTTTGATTGCACAATGTTAAAACCACACATTAACTCAAAATGTAAATACATATTTGATGTTTTTACATGGAGACGATCATCTTCCGTGGCAGGGATGCTCCTGAAAAGGACACAACGACTGACTGACTTGTCACTCATTGGATTTGGCAGTCAGTGAGCATTTGATGTTGAGAAAAAGAAAACCCCGCCAGCATCCATATTTTTCCACTAGTTTGTCCAAGCTGGACCAGGAAACACACTGAGGTTGTAATTATGATCAACCAGCTGGCATGTCTTTTAATACTGGATGGACTGCAGCGTGAGGGCCACAACTCCTCACGTTACAAGAATGTTCACTGGATATCCAGATTGTGCCAAAAATGAGCTGTTGTCGCAGTAAACACATGCAATACAAAATACATGTAGATGAGTTTAATATTGAAGCTAAAATGTAGATGTTTACTCTGCCTATGTTTGCAGTGCAACACTATAATGAGAATAATATAAGAAAATCATGGATCAAGTAAGCAGTTTTGTGTATTTTAATGGAGGTCATAGACAGGGTATTAATACAATAAAGCACTGTTATTTGCCTCATTAATTTAGGGTTGTTTGGTCATGTAAACACCAGACTTGTAAGCTTGTATAGTATTTTTTTTTCCAAAGCCACTATCACTTTTTATGCACCCTTCAATCCATTCAGGTCTGTGGAAATCTTATTGGTTACACGGGAGCAACTGAGAAGCAAAAGGAGCAGTGCAAATACAGCTGACAGAAGGAATGAAATGCTGGCTGTAAAGTAAAATGGAGCAACAACACAGCAATCTGGAAAATATTCTCATAAGGACGATGATTATTATTACCTGTTATGTACTGTAGTTATAGTTTTATAGCCCTGTACAGTAGTAACCGTAGTAGAAATCCCCACTTGTGCATCAATTATGCATCTATTTCATTACAGCCAAGTAGTTACAGCATTAAAATATGATGTTTTACATATGAGCATTTGCAGGGCCCAGTGCAAAATATGTTCATCTACAGTATGTAGCATTTCTTACATAACTATGTCATTTCAGTCCCCAGAAAACACTGTGTAAAGAGTATGAAACCCCAATAAGACATGGCATGATTTGTTTGCTGTTCCCTCATCTGCAAATAGCGTTAAATAAATCATCTTGATCCCAGGCTCTGGCTCTAACTGTGTCTAATATTGTGCACAGAGACACATTTCACTTAGAGTTAGATTATGCTTTTCCAAATTACCCTGTAAAAGGAAAATAAATGTTGGAAAGTTGAAAGTAACCAGGCCCAGTTTCTGCACATACATCAGGTTCCTAAAAATGTTACTTCCTCCTCAGCTGTTTGCTTTGATCCTGTTGATACTAATTTACCACATACTCGAATGATACTACCACAAGAGATATTACTGCTAATACTTATACTACAGCACTGGCTATAACATTGTTTGTTATAGCCAGGCTACACATTTCTTCTTATATATGCACCTTTTCCAGTTCAAAAATGACACGCACACAAATGACACGCACACCAGCATTTTAAAGTCGCATACAGTATGTGATAGCAACACTGGGTTTTGCTATCGACCCTTTTGGGGCCAGCATTTGAATGACCTCATTTTACTAGCTGGAGGCAAAACAGGATTCTCCACCACAGGGCTGTAGGTTACATGGGAGTCTTAAAATGTCGTCTTGTTGTGTTATTGGGAGCCAGAATAGAAGGAGTCATGGTTCAAAAATGAAATTTTACCACATACCAGCCGCCATTGCCCGTCAACAAAAACAAAGCCTACTATGGTTAAATGAGAAAAGACAAAAGAACTGGATAGAGGCAATTATCAAAAATGCATGCATGTGCACGGCACACTAAATATCAGGTTAGGGAAAAAGTATTTACTCGAAGCAACAGAACATTATATTTTAACGTGAATTAACAAACGGTTAAGTTAATCACACATTCACTCTGCTTGGCACTGTGCTGCTCTGTCTCCCCAGAGTGCCTAGAGTGCCGTTCTCTGGATAACCTAACGGTACTTTCTGACAGCGCTCATCCACCAAAATAGTTATAATGTATACTAACAGTAAAAGGGTTGTGTAGGAGTATAATACGGGGGATGCAGGAGCTCAGTTTCTGTGGACTTGGCTTGCGAATAGTAGGGTCGCAGGGTCGCAGATTCAAGTCCCTGTGTAAACCAAGTTAGGAGTGTGGACTGGCCAGTGTGAACCTTACAGAAATACATGTAATTGCAATTACCTCTAAACAACGCATTCTGCCGTGGTAGCATGTAGTGTATTGTAATTACATGGTGGAGGCACAGTTGAGTTTAGGTGCCAAAATTACTTGGTTGGATTTATTAAAAGAGCATGTTTTTGGTTAAAATAACTTTACATTCTCATGCCTTGTACATAATAAGCAAAGTTATGTGAATATGTTACGTAGCGTAAAGGACAGAGGTAAGTTAGTTTAGAAGAAGTGCACATTGATTTTTAGTTCCCCATGAAACATAAACAGCACTCTGCCAGGTTAAAGCACCATGTTTGTTGACCCATCCACCACCCCAACCTTTCTGCCTACGCAGACTTTCTTGCTCTTAATTCTACAGGTGGGATTGTAACATTAGCCATTGCCCATTGTGTGATGTTGTTGAACCAGAGAATTTTTGTGTCCCTTTGGACAGCCATATGTCAGGCGAATCAGATTTGGCAATTAAATATGTAGAGGAACAGCCTCTCTGGACTTCCCTTGAACCAGTATTATCAATGAACAAGACCCTCAAGACCACCGGGGGTCAAATGTTTAGGACTCACCTCTGTATTACCCTGATTGGACAAAAACTTCTTTCAGCCATCCTTAGGCCAAAAGGACATAAAAAGTCACTTGGTATCCCTCAAGTTTCAGATGCCATCTTAAAGTATCCAGCCTTGGGGCAAAACGCAGTGATGAATGACCCACTAATTGTCGTGAGACAATGCTTCTTTTCTCAACCACATCCTGACCATTCACATTGCCCCGGGGAAATCACGCCCTCCCCTCTCTTACCAAATGTTTCTGTGTGACAAAATTGAAATGTCTGTTGGAAGTGAAATTATACATTTTATCCATATTATGTATTTGGAGTTAAAATATTGTTGGGTTTTTAACCAGCTTGTTTTCATGAATATGTGCTTCTGTACTTTGCTGATACACATGGTGTAGTAATTGTATTCATTTTAATTGGATGTTAAGAACAAATTTTGACCATAATGAGAAGAGTATGTGCCTATCGCGCGTAACATGTCAAAGTATATGATTGCGTATAATAAAAAGCATTAAGTTTCTTTTGAAATAAAGTAATCAGCCTGTTTCACAAGAAGACCGCCTTATCAGATCTGCCCACTTTGGCTGGTTAAAAACATGTGCATTCTGGTGCGCTCTCTCTCTCTTGTACTCCCTTGTGTCTTCTTCTTGTTTTTGCTCTCTTTTCTTTTTTTTAACTTTTGTTTCTTCTTTTTCGTATCTTAGCCTCTTTCATATTTACGTTTTAGTTACGCTTTTATACTCTCAAGATCAAAGTTATTTTATTTTTAGTTTTGCTTATCTAGTTTTCTTTAAATCTCCAGTGTTTTCAACATTTTTAGTGAGTGAGTGTTAATAATAACTTTGATAACAATATCGAACGGCCAACGATATTGTTTTCACCATTATTATAAGCGAGTATTTATAACAAAGTAGACAAGTGCCCTTTTCGACCTGCCTCTTCAACCAAAGATTCGTCAAACCCAGCGGCTGCCAGCCACTTGCCACAGTGGTTCTTGTGCCAAACCCAAAGGCTTTTTGCAGCATAAGGGAACTGATGTTGGGGCACCCACAGGACGTCACAGGCTTAACCGCTTCCCCCACTACAGTGCGCCAGCCAGTTTCATTCTGCTGGAAAGTCCGGGAGTTGCAAAGTGAAAGTTCAGGGCCCAGGAGAAACATCTGCATGATTCGCTGCTAAGAAGGGAGGCAACAAACTGCCCTCACAGGTGACCCGCTGAGCAGTGGTAAGAGCTGATGACGAATGGGAGATTTAATTATCTTAATCTTAATTTAGGCTTCCTTAGATAAACATTTTGCGCATTCCTGCGTTCCCAGTTTATCTTAACATACTCTCTCACTATCGCCAAATTAAATAACTCACACAAGTGTTACTTCTTGTTTTAATCCATTTATACATACTGTTGATTTTGTGTTATTTCATATTATCCTCATTCATTTATTCAGTTGTTACCCATTTAGCTCACATAAATTTCATTTATCGCCAAGTCGTTGTCTGTGGATATTTCTTCTGAGCAGCAATTAAGATCACTATATGGAGAATTCATAACCCAGATATTGAGATTGATTAATTATTGATAAGTGTGCTGACGAATTAATAATTGGTTTATGGAGCTATTAATGTCATTAGTCACTTCCCTCATTAGGAGGGTGGTGCCCCAAACTTTATTAGTAAAACATTTAGTACAGGCTTCAGCGAGTGGCAGCGGTATTCACTTAATATAGTAAACAAGCTACCTGCGCTAATGACAGATTGGAAGTTTGCAACAACTTTTTTTCACCAACACTAGATATTAAAAAAGCCAGAGACTGTGTTGTATTAAGTATCGGTGAGCTGTAAATTCACCACTTTTAAGCAGAAGAGAGAAGATAATGTTACCTCAGAGCCTTATCGTGTAATGTCTCTCTTCCTCTGTGCAGCTGCATTGCATCTGCAGCTGCCTGTTTCAAAGAGTACGGTAAAAGTCAAGAGCGCTCATTATGCAGCAAAATCTGGGGACCAAAACGACCCCAAAAGTACATTGCACACCACACACAAAAAGAACAACAAAGAAAAACAATGACTGCTCGACTTGAAGCCTTCTCAGTTGAGGGGTCTGTGACTGATTTGAATCTTCGACTTTCACAGGGCAGCCCTAGTGTCCACCGTGACAAGAATCTTAACTGACTTTCCATTTGCACTTTTTCTGTGGTGCCAGTACATAATGTAGGCGCAATACATGCCACCACTGTGTAATGCAATGTTAACAGGTCATGATCATTTGACATATTTCTGTGGGACAAGGTTGGGACTGGCAGCTAGAGAGGTGCCAGTTCACCTCCTGAACACTGCTGAGATGCCCTTGGCAAAAGACTAAACCCCCCCCAGGGGCGTCATACTATAGCTACGACTATAGATGTGTTATGTTTAGGATATGCAAAGAAATACATTTAATCTGCCTTTGCCTTGTTTAAAATTGCCTTGTTTGGATCGATGAATAATGTGTATTTTTATCTTTCTATATTCAAGTTTACCAATATCACTTATCATTTATTTATTTAAAAAAAAGAAATGTTCAGCTGTTTTGAAATGAATGGTAAATGGACTTGCACCTGTATAGCACTTTTTCAATGTTCAAAACAAAGTGCTTTTACACTACACAACTCATTCAACCATTCACACAACATTCATACCCTGGTGCCACCTGCAACTCAGTTAAACGTTCACCTGCACTCACACTCATCTTGCCCATGGATATTCCGACATGTTGACTGGAGAAGGCACGTAACACTGATCTTCTGATTGGTGGATGACCCGCTTAACCTCCAGATCCACGGCTGCCCCATTTTTATGTTTTGCTGACTAAATAATCCAGAACATAAAAAGTAATTCATAACAGAATTGCATTAATCCACAGAAAATTGTGTGGGTTTTTTTGTTTTTTTTTGTCTGTACTTACATTAAAACCCAAAGTTGAATTTTCAAATTTGGGAAATAAATGCATTACATTGAATCATCTTGGCTTTTTGTAGTCACCAAGTTGCTCTGAACCAGCAGCCTTTCTAAGTAACTTGACTTCAAAAAGTAGGATGGGGAGAGAGTCACCCGTTCAGACCACCAGACAATAAGATTATCCAAAGGCAATTAAACTTGGGGCCTTGTCTTGAGAAGTCTCCAACCAACCCCATCCCTTTTCATCCTTACCTTTCCTTCCCCTCCTCGGCACCCCATTGTTGTGTGATTAACTCCCAAGCACCAGCGGGGGAGTCTACATTCCTATTAACCAGATCTGTGGCGGGGACAAAACATTTCCTAATCACCAATCACAACTAGGAGCAAGGCACTCAAGTCTTTGCCAGCTCTATAATGTGAGTGATGTGCCGCCAGCTTCTTCAGAGACTGTGCTCTCTTTCTTTTAAAGCTGCACTCAACACTTCATAAGGAGGTGCTCAAATGCATTTTTGCGTTTGTTGCCATGGTGCTCTGCCCTACAAACCACAGGTCTATGTCATGAACACGGGATGTTCACTTTATCCCCAGAATATGATTTATCCTGAGAGCCAGGGAGGATGTTGGCAAAAGCACAGCTACAGGATATTTCCATTTGAGCTCTGAAATGTCATCGACATGTAAACATTTTACAGTACCACTATAGCGAAGCTTGTATTTTGTTCCCACACGTGTTTGCTTTATAAAATCTTTAAAAATCGGCAAGGTTTCAGCACAGTTTTGAGTTCAAACTTCTATATATTTCCTAAATTATTGTAGGATTTAGTGTGATTTACAGCACCCAATACAACATCACATATTTAAAACCATGTGGCACTAGATGAATCAGAATAAAGAGTGCCATATTATTCATGTATCACACATTACACATTTAATTGGCAAATGCCTATTTCATAAGTGACTATCAATACATTTGCATGTGCACAAGAACTTTAGGGACACAATGTAAATTGATCAAATAATATGTTTTCCATAATAAACGTGATGCAAATAGACATTTACAAGCAAAATTATTTGATGAATTTGTATACAAAATGTACAGAAAGGTAAAATCATCAAGTTTTGAAAAAAGTACTGCAATTTAATTTTGTCTTTATTGTAATTATCATATATATTATCTTTGCAATATGATTATCTTATATAATGTTATTACTATCCTAAAAAAATTCTCCAGGTCCTCTGAAACTCTGCAGGACTTATTTCCACCCTGCCCAGCAGCGGTACCATGGCGAACGGTCCCTAACTACAGGGAGAACAGAGCAGGCTTCCCCGGAGGTCCGTCGCTTTTCCCGGTCCCTCCTCTCCGTCACACTTTGACTTATTCCCACCCAGCCAACACCCTGGCCGTGGAGAACGGTCCCTAACTGCATCAATAAGTGATTAACATAGGGGGGATCAAAATAACATAAATAAAAAAAATAAGAATCAACCAGCCACCCTCCTCCCATGACAAGTCCCTCCATAAGTAAAGAACAGTCCCTCCATAAGTAAAGAACAGTCCCTAAAGTGCGGTGAGGTTTGTGGGCCGTTTCCTGCGTCAAAGAGAGAAATGTGAACGGCTCGTTTCTCCTCTGACACGCCATATACGTACCTGTGTGCCGCCACGGCTCAGTTGTCCAGGCACTACTGGGCAGTCATGACACCAACGAAAGATGAAATTACTGGACCTGGAGTCGGACTTCTCTGTCGCCGGTAAGCCGTTAACTTGCCCCGCATAGCACTATGAGCCTCCGCCATAACGTGAATGAGCGGTAGTCTAGAAAGTCTTTTTTTGGAGGGCGCTCGTGTGCCCTCACATAGATTGCGCCCTGGGCGCTTGCCCACATTGCCCATAGCAAAAACCGTCCCTGCCTCCACCACACTTTGACTTATTTCCACGCTGCCGACAGTGGGACTTCAATTCATTGTGCCGTGTCACACGGGGAAGAGGGAAGGCGGCTGGAGTTCCTCCAACATTTGCGGTTAGATTATCATATTTTTTTAATTAACAAAAATATAGGCTGCTTCGGCTGATTTTTTTATGCGCACATGAGCAACCAAATATTTTTTACAGTTTGCACACACCTATTTTTAGTCGTAAATGCGAGTGAAAAGCTCGCACTGTCGAGCGCTGAAGTAACAAGATTTGTCAGTACAGTAATACAAAAGATTTGTTAGAGAGAACTTAAAAGGATACCTTCACCTTTGTATATCAGGTACTCAACCTGTGTTATGTTGGATTCATGAGGAAAACATGTTTTTCTCCCATGCCTCCACAGTGAAAGAAGAATCCAAAAACAGAAAATAAAATCTTTATACATACATACATACATTCTGTTTAACAACAGAAAAAACTATATTAAATTCTTATTCATATACTCTCACACAACATGTGCAGTATCTAAATGTCATTTATACAGTCGTTTGTTCAGTACTTCCCGAACAGACAGCCCTTTCTGACAGCAAAAACGGAAAGTGAAACATATCTATGTTCTCTTCAAAGCCAGACTTCATCGACAAAACCCATAACTTTACCTCACTGAATATAGGAGCTGCTGCCCATGCACTTCCTCAATCAGTTAGTTTGGTTTGTGTTATTGTACGGCTTTGGTGTTTTAAAGGGTTAGTTCAAATTCAGCTTAGCCATACAATAACACCAACAATCAGCAACAATCGCACTCGCTTGAAACAACCGGACCGAGACCACCTTTTCAAGAAGGTCTCAGTCCGGTTGTTTCAAGCTAGTGCGATTGTTGCTGATTGTTGGTGTTATTGTAGATTTGCTGTTGTTAAACGTGACCCCCACGCCTTCAGTTCATCATGAATTTTCTCTTTTTTGGATTCTTTGTTCAAAGTGCTGTCTTTACATAGTTTGCACTGACAAGCTGATTTTTAAATACACGTCTTTGTCACTATATATGTACCGAGCAGGACATTGTATACATGTGTTTATGTTAGCCAGCCAATGTACGGACATCAGATTTCTGTAAATCTCAGCCACAGTACTGGTATCTGTGTCAATAATCCATCATTAGTCAGCCTCCACTGCCTGAGAGTGTTAAATGTGATCTCCTTTTCACCCAACACTGTGGCCCCCTATGCAGTGGGCATGCGATAAATCTCCACTTGTTTGATCACTACATGTGTAAATTCCAATAACTGATGAGCTCAAGCTGCTGTGACTTATCTTTTATTCCCTGTTCAGGGTGTTTCAAAGCATTCTAACACATTTCTGAATGTATTTGTTAATCCAAATAACAGGGTAATGAGAGTTTTAAACTACACCAATTCAGCTCGAGCATTCTTAATTATGATATGTAATGAAAATCATAATTGATGAATTGACTAGTAGCTCAGTAATGAATCACTTTCCATGCACATTTTATGCCAATTTCGTTTTGACTTTGAATAAACCCTAATTATCTGCATTAGTGAAAGTCAATGCCTTAATATTTAATAAATCCTGGATAATCCCATAGCAATCAATTTAGATCAAAATCACTTTCCACCAAAGGTAGTAATGCTCAGCAAACTCATCCACTGTACTCTATAATGATGCCTATTTATATGCAGGAGCTTTGTCAGACTGCAGGATGGGTAATTACTTTATTTACTTCTAATCATGTCAATGAACCATTGTGCAAGGGTTAGATTGGCTGGGCTCATTATTATTATTATTTTTTTTTTCTCTTCAGTATCGCATTAGGAACTTTAGTCTGACGAAAGCTCAGTTTGAAGGGATTGACCACCACACAATGTGACAGCTCTGCATTAGATGCACATTGTCAGGGGATACTTTAACTGACTGTGACATAATTATTTAAATCACATTTAGCTGTGTGTCCTCGCAGATAATTCTAACTATTTTTGAATGGATTGGTGAAGTCACATCAGCATTTGCTGTCCAGAAAAAAAGAAGAAGAATTGAATTGTATGTGTGTTTTGCTTACAACTGCAACAGCAATCCTTGATTAAAATGGGAGGAGAGTGCCTTCTGTTTGTTGCCATTCAGTGGTTTTCTCGTTGTCAGTATTTATGCAGTTAAAGTTTCGTTCAATAATTATTGATTCCAATTTATTTAAGAAAAAATCTTGCATTCTGCATTGATTGGTTATTGACTGGACCAGTCTTGTAAACATCACCAACATTATATCAGACAACATCTAAAGAAAAGACGCACATTTTGTGTTCAATCCCCTCCAAAAGAAAGATTGCCTCTTGTCACCTTTTGCAGTCTTGCTTTGCTGAATTTTGTACAGATCGACAGGAACATTGAGAAACTGAGCCACAAATGTTTAACACATGGAATACCAGTGAGCAAGGTCTTCACTGATCTCTTATCCAGTACACTTATGCTTCAAGGTGTACCCACAAGATCAAAACCTACATTTCTAAAACACATTGAAGATTTTTCCTCAAGAGTACTTACATTTCAAAAATTATTATGAACATAAATGGACAGTTCAGCTCCAAATCAGGAATAGATATTTTTCCTCTTACCATTAAGGAGGGTAAGAGGGCCATAGATATGTCTGCCTTTTATCCAATATAATGGAACTAGATGGCACTTGGCTTGTGGTGCTAAAAGCACCAGAAATAGTATATATAAATAAACTCAACATCAATCAATCAATCAATTATTTATTGTCACATGAAATTATACATGGTACAATTCCAGTGAAATGGGATCCCATCATCTCCTTTAACTTGTGCACTGTAATTTAGTAATTTTTTGCCTCATCTTACATTGTTTGCTGCTGCTTGTCCGTGTTTCTGCAATGATTTAACTGTCCATTGACAAACAGGCTCTATGGTTTCCTCTCATTAACACAGGCAGCACCGCTCTCAGCTGCCTTTGAACGGTGTACAGCAGTTATCCATGTATGTATGGTATTTAATGATCTGTACGGTAACCTTGGGTGTTTTGAAAAGTTTTTAAGTAAAATGTATTATTATTTTATTGTTTATCCACAGCAGGAACAGGACAGCGCCTCACATTCCCACATTCCTTCTATCACCAGAGTTCTCTGCTCTGTTGGATCAGCACATAGGGGAACAAAAAGCCTTTAGGTTGAATGGTGCTGTCCAGACCTTAGCCAAGTTTTAGTTAATCAAAGGATATTGCAGTTCTTGATATCCCATCAGAAAAACTGATGTGGTACGGTTGTCCTCCAAGTTATTTCTAACACCTGTGCAATGGCTAGCAGGATGCTAGTTCAGCGGGTGTCCATCTTCTCCATCTTTTCTTGATGTTCACTGACGTTTACATTTGAAAATGTCGACCTGGCTAGGCAGCAGCTAGCTGGTAGAGGCTGGCAGGAGGAGAATTTCTGGTGACTTCATTTCCACATCCCGATGAGTGACCCACAGCAGCATGCCGCCAATGTCCTACACCAAGCACGAAAACCACCACCAACACCTTCAAATTAAGACGGACGAGCCTAAATTTCGCACAATATTAGCAGAACTGACAGAGAGGTGACTGGAAACATCCATGCCCACGTCACAACAATGTTTCTTTCCAGAAATCATGACCTGGTTACTGAATATAATCCACAGACCTTGTTGTGAGCAGTTTCAATTCAGTTCAGTTCAGTTCAGTTTTATGTATAAAGCTTAACATCACGATCACAATTTGCCTCACAGGGCTTTACAGCATACGACATCCCTCTGTCCTTGGACCCTCACAGCAGATAAAGAAAATCTCCCCAAATAAACCTTTAATGGGGAAAAAAATGGTAGAAACCTCAGGGAGAGCAACTGAGAAGGGATACCACTTCCAGGACGGACAGATGTGCAATAGATGTCCTGCAGAACAGATCAACATAATAAATTTGCAGTAATCCGTATGACACAATGAGACAGAAAGAGAGACAGAGCCAGAGAGAGCTCTAGGCATTTATGCAACGGACCACAGCAAGCGTACTTTAGATCTGAATCACTTTCCTTTCAGATGCCCTGCATCTGAGAGAGATGCAGGGCAGACAGTAATGACAATAGCTACAATCATTTTAATTTTAGTATTAGTACTATAATAATAATAACGTAATTGTTTTACAGTATGTTGTAAGTCTATATTAATATATGGTAGTATATGTATGTGACTATAAAATCATATCTGTATTATAACAGTAGAAGTATGACTAATAATAACAGCAGCAGCAGGAGGCATCAGGCAGGACCATGGCAGCAGTACAACCACGATCCACCATCCAAGCGTAGCTACCATACCAGTTAACCTGCAAGACAGTGGAGCACAAAGGCCCCGGAGAAGAAGCCGAGTTAGTGGCATGCAGTAATAGGATGTGAATGTTAGCAAGTGAAGAAGAACCAACTTTTCAGTAAGTTAGGAGAGGGTTTCATGATGGCACTTTTTTCTCTTTACCAAACACTCGCTTACTGAACAGTAAGAAGAAAGAAGTGTGCATCTACTCACAGACAAGAGGCTGATGCTTTTGACAGCCCTAGATATAAACATTTGATGTCCTCATCGGCCGAGCTGTAACATTAGCTAGGTTAGTGAACTCTCTCCTTTAGTGGGGTGGATTAAGGGAGAACAACGCGGTGACATCGTTTGAGAGTGTAGTTAATTATTTCTACAAAGACACACTGTTGCTGAGCTTTTCACATTTATTTTTTGGCCGCTTTGAGGACCACAATCCGAGTGCCATCTTATTCTATTAGGCAGACATCTCTACAGCCAATTTCACCAACACTCTGCAACTCACACCAAAACAATCAAGACTGATAAATAGCACTACAAGGGAGGGGAAAATGTGTATTCTTGATTTTTGAGGTGAATTGCCCCTTAAACTGTTGTTTTGCCAGCAGTACTTAAACTGCTGCTGGATCCTGCTTTTGCATCCCTAGTGGATTCTATGTTGAAGATCCTGTAGCTGCTAACAGCTGAGTAAGACTGTGAACACCTGCATTATGTTATGTTATATTTTCTACTTTTTCCCCCCTCCTATTTTGTGACTGACTTGCCGTCATTCAGACAGGAAAGAAAAGAAAGAGCATAGCTTGTGGTACCATTTCCATTCAAATGGAAATGTGAAATGTCAAATCCTGCTTAGAAAAGTCTAAATGCCAGCGACACATAAGGGGGCTTTCAGGTGACACACACTTTGTAGTGTCGCCATATTGGAGGTCCTAAGCTGTAAGCCAGGAGTAGCTGTCATGTCAGTGATGGATGACAGTCCTGGCAAACTGTACTGAATAGAGAAGGTTAAATCATGTGCCACTGATTTGTTTGTACATTTCGATAACTAGATTGGGTGAAAGCTGTTGCATGTTCCCATTAACAGAGCTGGCTGTTTATGTTAGCTAGCTAGCAAACAGCTATTTGTAGATATAATTTCCACATTGTGCAAGGGTCCTCCATGGTGGTGCTGCCAGCTGTTGCAGATACCAGCCTCCACTTACTACTACTGTAATGCATCTAGCCAATCACATTGCTTGGCTGAAATCACTTCTTCTCCATTTCTATATTAGACCAGAAAGACTGATAGGAGGATGTGAATTATGTTAAAAATATGCACAGGTAATGAAAATGCATGCTTCTTCAGAAAGCGTCACACTGCTGATTAAGTCCAGATTACGCTTAAGGAAAGGCAGCAGACTGGCATATCTCTGGTACTTTGGTGCTCTAATGAACGGAATACCAACCTGAAACCAATTAAGCGTCTCACTAGTATGACTGTCTTCCCTCTGGGGGTCTTTGTGCAGCAATAAGTTCCTAATTGCTAGGGCCCCGGTCTTTATCTCTCTTTTTATCTCTATATTGCAATCTTAATGTTAATTTGCAGGAAGCGCAGTTGATTAATGAGTGACTTTAATCAGGGTTTGAAATCATGGTATGCTCTCCCAATCCTCGGTGATCACTGGTCATGTTATTTTAAATAAAAACGTAACAATTATACAAGCGTTCCATTTTCCCAAGTGATTTTGCTGCGAGGAATAAAGGACCGCTGAGCTTTCCTTTTAAGGCTAAATCAATGAAAAATGTTTCCTTTGTGAAATAAGAGTTTAAAAGACAGAGATGATGTATAGCAACTGATATTAAAACCCAGTGGTGTCATTATTTGAGGGTACCTAGATAACCGGCTGTCTCTGATTCCTGAGCAAGTGGAATCCTTGGCTATCAGATACAATAAAAAAAGACAGTAGGAAGAGGAAGTTAAGCTCCAGTCTTTGCTTCATGTCATAATCCTTCCGATCTCAAATCCAAAGTGTGATTTCTCCTCACACTCCCAGAATTTCCTCTCAGAAATTACCATTTACCAATTACACGGTGTCAGGAATGATTCATATCTCTTTAATGAGAAATGACAGTAGATAGAGGAGAGCCACCTCCGGTTTGATTTCACTCTCAGTGGGATGGGATGATCTGTTGACAGAACTACCCGCTAGACAGAAACGATGGGAGAGGAAGCCGTCAGCGGTCTTTCAGTCATGTCCTCACCAATACAATGGGGAGCAAGAGGTCACCGAAAGAAGGTGGAGAAAAGCTTTCAACCAATTATGCCTAGCCTTGCCTGTGTAGAGCTACTGTAAGGATGAGTGTCACGGAAATAGAGTTACTTAATTTCGTTATCAACATTTAATCTGTGCCCATGGCTTAGCAGAGCAGTCGCTGCGTGCCCAGTCATGCTGGGCGGATCAGTCTCTATGTCAAGCCCTGCAAAGGTTTACTGCTTTTATCTCAAGTTTTCTTGGCAGTGCGTTTGGAACCTTTCCATTAAAAGTTTAGGTTTAAGAGGTTGTTTTTGGTGACTGTTTCAAGTGGGGGTTGTAACTGATACTGGCTAACATGACTGCAACTGTGTAAGAGCACTTATGGAGTAGCTCTTTAACAGCATGTTCATGCAGTACAGCAGTGATGGTGCATGTGGTATTGATCACACCTGTTCCTGTGTACATTGTGTTCACTTGGATGATCAAAAAGGTATATCATCCACCAAGGGGCAGATCCGGTCTGACACATCCATGGCTGAGTGACAGAATATCTTCCTCAAAAACGTCAAGCAAATAAAGTGTTTTTATTGCTGTCATGCAAACTTTGACTTGCTGATTCAATAATTAATAATTAATAACCAACCTATTCTCATACAATAGTTTTTATGATATCCTACAAATTAGCGCCCCACCAAAGATGGTATGCACTTAATGTAAAGTTACAGAGGTTAGGTTTAGGCAAATAAAGTTACTATGGCTCGGTTTAGGAAAAGAAACATGGTGTAGACACACTTTAAAATGACTCAGTCAAAGTCTGGTTCTAAACACTGGTGTCCTGGGGGATCTTCTGTGTTTTCTGACCCATCCACGACCCCAAACAACCTCCTTACGCGACTGCTTCCTGAATTATTCTTCATTCCTGTCAGCACATGGCTCATGTGATCACAGCCTTCAAAATTATGTGGGTTATGCCCAAATAACTGGCTCATAATTACGTGGGATATGTATGAAATTTGGTGCAATTCTTTTTGTAGGAAAAAGTATGAACCTTGCATTAGAACAGCCTGTTAGATCTATAACTACACATTGGACTTGTCACAATATGAGAAATTTAGTCGTCATTGCCGATGCCAGTGAAATTCCATGATTCTCAATACCCAATTTGATATCACAGTAAAAAGCCAATAAATGTAGTGTATCTAAACAAACATACCTTCAATGTAAAATGAAATTTAATTCAAATTTTATGATTAATTCCTCATGACTCACCTTAAACGCAAAGAAATAGTCGATGTGGGTTCATGAGATTTTGGGTGCGAGAAAACATATATTAATATCTAGCCTATGTTAAATGTATTTCTCTTTCATGGTTGTTTTTGTTAAGTGGCAGTGACGAGTGGCCTCAGAGTCTTACTTAAAGACATTTTCAACTCTTGTCCACCCTAAAAAAAAAAGCTAAACATGCCGCCCTCAGTGCAGAAAAGGCGCTCTTAGGCACATAGTCTATACAAATCAATGGACATACCTACTCCAACTTTACTTATTGGTTTGTGGACTACATTTAGAGGGCCTCAAGTTCAGCATTTTGGCCGTCACAATGTTGTATCTTTTTAAACCAGAGGTGTCCATATTCGGATGAGAAGGTGGAGTTGCAGAATAGCTAGGGGTGGATCTGACTCACAGACTGTAGCAATACCTCTCACACAGCTCTTCACGCAAGCTGCCCTGCCTTGAAATTGATATGCATAGCGTCTAGCCTTACTGTAATGTAAAATTTAGCCCATTTGGATGGATGTTGAAATAAGCTAAAGGGACCAATATCATTCTTGTTTTGCACCAGGTTGTAACATGTTTATTTCTGCTGTAAAGTTGGGAATTTTAACATGGGGTTCTATGTGCATTGACTTACTTTTGGAGCCATCCTCAAGTGGCCATTTAAAGAACTGCAGTTTTTGGCACCTTCGCATTGGCTTCATTTTCAGCCACAGTCGTTGCCACATTATTGGTGTTTGTAGGATAGTGTAAATTCAAGGTCCTCCCATTGCAAATAATTAACAAAATATGCCTCAGGAAAAACGTTTTTTCTTTTTCTTTTCTTTTTTCTTCCATGTGTTGTTGTTGTCCCTCTGTGCTGTTAGGCGTTTTACCACTTCCTTTGGCAGTTAATGGCAGACTAGAACACTAGGCCTATCAGTGCCGGAAGAATTACATCCCGGGTGGTACCGGAGATAAACTAGTACCATCCTTTTACAGAATTTTGGCATCAACTTGGTACCAAAGTATCGGTTCTTGTGACATTCCTAATTCACGTCAATGACAAACTTTTTATTCAAAGTCTTATAATTACCAATAGTAACCAATGCTTTCTTACAGTGTGACTGCATGCTCTTCCATTCACAAGGCTTGTGTTTGATATTCAATACAGCAGCCCTTACTCTCATAGCTCCTGGGTCAACAGAAAGTAATACTCCAGTAGCAGGGACTGTTTCGGGGGCCAGGAACTACCATCCAGGAACAAATACTAGAAATAGGTTCCTGCAATCAAAATTCAGGTGAAGTACATGACTTGCTTAAAGATTCCTGGATTCTTGAAAAGGTTCCTGAGGTCAGGAAGTGCCATCTGAGGCCTAATCAGTAAGTTATCAATCAATCTGGAGTGTATGTGCAGCAGGCATGGTGTTGAGTGTAGTGGGCAACATGAGGAGTTTAACCCTGATGTTCGGCATCAGCCAGGAGTAAGAGCTGCAGGGGGGGAGGTTTATGAACACAGGCCTTCACTTCATTTGAGTGCATCATATAACAGCAGCCTACACTTTTGCCCCTTGAGCAGCTCCACGTGAACAGCTTATAGGCACGTTGTACTTGTGTGTCAGTGTGCGTCCATGTGTGTAAATTTAAACCAATTCTCCAGAACCTGACTCCTGCTGTGTGGTCAAGCCTGGACTTCCAATTGCTACAATCAGTTTTTTCTGGAGTAAGACGGACGCACAGCTTGCACACTCATATAAACCTCACTACCCTATAGTTTGCCTGTGTAAGGTATGTCTACAAAGAGGCCAGGTATTTTTTAAAAGGCTGGAGGTCATCCTTTCACAATAACTACTTCTGTTGGACAGTATAATTTCCCAAACAATGAAAAGGGATGGGAACTGATAGGATTTTATTGATACCAGTGCCATTATTGATTCTGCTTATTGATCCGATTCTTTGTCGATTCCCCTATCAATTCCTCCTGTGAATTTTCTGTGTAGATAAAGTAGACCTTACAGGTTTTTGGTGTCAACAACATAAATTTTATGGAGTTTCTATTCTAAACAAGAGATAAGTGCTAAGTAAGTAAACAAAATATGAAATTGGTCCACTGCTATCATCTAAAATGGAACAAATGAAAGACTATTTGTACAGCATTTGTTTTCATCTACGTCAAATAACGTTACAGAATCTGTTAGTGTTGTCACGGTACCATAATTGGGACCCACGGTACGATACCAGTAAAAGTATCATGGTTCTGAGTAGCATCATGATACCACAGCAAAAATTAGGCAGATGTGCCTTTTGTCATTTATGAAAAGATAAATCACTTTTCTATAACACATCAATGATATTTCAATGGAATAAATTACTGTGACTTATGACTTATGACTTATTCATACTTCAAAAACAGCATCAAAAAGTGATTAACATAGGGGGGATCGAAATAAAATAAATAAATGAAATAAAAATCAACAAGCCATTCTCCTTCCCTGTCAAGTTAAGAACAGTCCCTCCATAAGTAAAGAACAGTCCCTTAAGTGCGCAGAGGTTTGTGGAAATGTGAACGGCTCATTTCTCCTCTGACACGTCACATACCTGTGTGCCGCCACGGCTCGGCTGTTCAGTTACTTTTGGGCAGTCATGACACCAATGAAGGAAGGAAGGAAATTATTGGACCTGGAGCCGGACTTCTCGGTTGCCGGTAAGCCGTTATCTTGCGCCGCGGAGCACTATGGCCGCCGTATTTGACAGGAATACGTATTCCTGTCCGTGTCTATGACCCCCGTTCAACTCACAACCGGCAGGATTCGCCTTCCGTTACTGCTGCTGGTTGAAATCTGTACTCACAGCGTGCTGAATGATTTATTTTGCTCGCACAAAACTATTTTTAGTTACAAATGCGAATAATGTTAAAATGCTCGCACAGTAGAGTCCTGCAGTGGAAAACAAATCACTGTAGCATTGGCGGTGTTTCCGCCCTTGCATGTAATTTTGGTGCTGCATAAATTGCACATCATGCTGTTGTGATGAGTGAATGTCATGAGTCTTGGTGAAGTAGAGCCAAGCTTTCGACCCCTTCTGTCTGTCCACCATTACGTCTTCTTTGTTGAACGTACTGCTGACTGACAAGCGTGATGTGCGTCATCGACGTACAGATTTGGCGTAATGAAAAGATAGTATGGGAATCGTTAAGCATAAAGGGTAACGATGTCGATGAATTGAACCAGTCGGAACCGGTTCTCGATTCCCATCCCTAATCCATATATTACGAAACACTGTGCAACCTTTTTCCCCAAATCCTCTGACTGAATATACTTATTTTTCTCAATGCTTGTACCCTGGTGTATCTTTATTCTAATTTGTAATTTCATTTATGTAGCCCTACTTCTGTAATACCTTGATTTAAGACCATGAATCTGTTTTCGCATTGTGAAGTGCTATTATTTCATTGTCTGATTTATATGCATTTATTAAGGACAGTTCCTTCAAAATTTAAAAAGCCCCAGGGAAAACAATAATTGACAGCCTTTTGTTATCTCAATGAGTTGTTTTACTCTGTGGTGGTTTATGACATTTTTAAAACACCGTTTACTCAGTAGAGTTCAAGTTGAATGGATGGCAATTTGCTTGTTAAGCTATCGGATTTTCACGGGGGGAAGAAGAGGAAAAAGGGTCAGACCTAGCAACCCCGGGGAGATGGTAGCATGGAGGAGAGCAGCCAGTAGTTAGTAGGAAAAAGTACTAAATAATAAGCTGACAAGAACTGACTGTAAGCACAGGAGCATGCAGAGTGTGGGGCTTTTCAGTGACTGTTAATGACTGTAAAAAAAAAAAAAAAAAAAAAGTTTGACAATGTTATTCATAACAGGAGAAGTACACATTCATTGAGAAATGTGGGAACCCTTGCTCTGTCACCCTGCTGGTGAAGGGACCCAACAAACACATCCTTACACAGATTAAAAATGCCATAAGGGATGGTTTGCAGGCAAGCAAGAACGCCATCGAAGACAGTAGTGTTGTGTCCGGCCCAGATGCATTTGAAGTGGCTGTGGTGGAAGCTCTGGTAAAACCCAAGCCCACTGTGAAAGGCAGAGCCCAGCTGGGAGCCCAAGCACTTGCAGTTGCTCTTCTAAATGGGAAGAACTCCAGTTACGACCCCCAAGAGACCCTGCTGAAGCTGCAGACAGAGTACAAAGAGTGTGGACAGCTAGTTGGAGTGGACCTCAGCACAGGGAAACCATGGTGGCAGGAGAAGTAGGTGTTTTGGGATAATTACAGCGTAAAGAAACAGCTTCTCCATTCATGCATGGTGGAATGTCTTCTCTCAAAGGTTAAAGGTCGACTCGGTAAGCTGCAGCTGTTATCATACTCCCAGGGATAGTTGTTTACCTGATGGTTCAGTCAATGTGTACCCACTCTAGAAACTCTGAACTCATTCAATGCGCTGAAACAATGATGATTGTGGAAATTATCTTCACAAAGGATGTCAGCATTTCATAATATTTTAAAGCAGAAACTAACATGTTGGCCTATTGTGATATTTCATTTCAAAGCCAATATTGGCTGATACTGATGATGTGTAGATACTATTGTGCATCCCTAGTAATATTGTGATATTGTGGCAGACAGGATCTGGTTCAGGAAAGAGACATATATGCAGATACCTTCTGTTCTGATAAATGGATCAATTCCTGGCTTCAGACTTGTTTAGCTGTCTCTGGAGCTCTGACATATGTTAAACATAAAGTATTAACTGCTATATCCATTGTCTAGAAACAAGACAGAAAAGTTTTCCTCATGTACGGATCAGATACGGTATGTCACTCCAGTGTAAAGCTGTACGATACATCTTTTTGTTGAAGGAAAAAAAAAATGGGGGAAAGATGGAAAAGGGGAGTGTGACAGCATCCAGGATGACAGATTTTCTGGGGATCAGGGTGTATTTACTGGCTGAAAACAGTTTGTGCTGCTAGCCAAGAGTGTATATCAGCATGGCATCGCTGATTTGTGTCTTGGTACTGTGAATTCTAGCTGTGGCGGAGAGGCAGTCTAGGCATGTTCTCAAATACTGACTACATCAGTTGCATTCGTCACCATGACAACCATGACCATTTTTTCACCCCCATGCAATGAAATGAGGCACTATATGCATTAAGCAGGAGCTGTCTGTCAAACATGAACAGTACTTGGCAAAAAAATGCTTCTTTACATTGTACTGCTGCTTGTAGGAGATGGCACTGATTTGGGCTGATGAGGGGGTTGCGTAATGTATCAAATGGTTTAATTATTTGACCTTGTAGTCTTCATGTTTTTCATGGAATACATTTTTACATTACATGGAACAAACACACACCCTGTGCTTTCAGAATAAAGCAGCCAGTGGTGGAGAGTGATGAAGTACATTTACTTAAGTACTTGACAGTTAAGTACAGTTTTTGAGTATCTGTACTTAACTTGAGTATATGTACATATTTTTTTGGAAACTTATTACTTTGACTCCACTACATATGACAGACAAATATTGAACTTTGACTCCACTACATATGACAGACAAATATTGAACTTTGACTCCACTACATATGACAGACAAATATTAAACTTTAACTTTAACTACATTTCTATGAAGGCTCTTGTTACTTGTTACCAGTGTTGGGGGTAATAGTTACAGTAATATATTACATTTTAAAGTACAAACAAAGTAATAGAATGTGATACCAACACAATTTTGGGTAACGTTATTACATTTACAATGTCACATAACACGTTACCACCAGAAATAAACTGTTTTTATTTTTCATTTTTCCACACTGTTCCACTGTTCCACAGTGTTGTGTTGTCATATCATTATACGCTACGCTATAGAAGGGTGCTGATGATCTGCACATCTGAGACTGTACGTTTTCATGTTCAGTGTGTTTCCATTTTTATATCAGCAATGTCTACAACATATCCCCTTTTGCTTTTGCGTCCTAAGACTGCTTGGCAATAGCAGGGATAAGGAGCTGACCTCCAGTTTGTGTTTTTCCTAATCCTGATGATCAACACATCTGACCTTGGTGATGTTAGTATATGTGGAATGTGTTTCCATTCATATCCCCTACAACTGCAGAGGCACACCCTCCCTTTCTTATGGACAACTCCTATCCCAGTGCTGCTGTAGCTGACCGGCAGACTGAGAACCGGTCAGCTCCATAGTATTAATTTGCGCTTGTCATAGCGACTTTATTGCACGCATACAACTTATTGTGCTAACCTCAATATTTGTTTATTGTGTTTCATATCATAGGCCCACAAATATCAGACTTTGATCCTCTGCTTGACCCTCCCTTTGTCCAGGGCTATCCATTTATTTAAAACGGTTTAGGCTATTTATTGGTTCTACACCATCACACTATTATTAATGTAAGTGGGGGATTTTAATACAAAGTGGTAACCACTGTATGTGAATGCCTGAATGGGTCAGACCTGTGCAGCACTGGATTTGAAATGAACTGTAATAAACTGGAGCTGTTGTGCTTTGATTACCTGCTGTGAAACAAAATGGCCCCCATCCATTTAAAATCAAAATTGGTTCCTCTGAGGTCATTTCGGTGAACGTAACGCAAAAGTAATGTAATAAGTACCTTATTACCATGTACTGAGTAATATTGTAAAGTGACATATTACTTTCAAATGAAAGTAAAGAGTAATATGTAATATATTACATTTTGAGAGTGACTTCCCCATCACTGCTTGTTACATTTGCTTTGAAGTCAGTAGATATATGTTTATATTTTTATTCTAAAATGCAAAAGTCCATAACTGATCATGCACTTTTGTGTGTGGTTTATTTGTGGAAATGTTGTTCCTGTCCTTCAACCTTGTGCCTACCTCTAAGATTGGGTAGCTCATTGATAGAGATAGGTAGAGAGGAGAGGTCATCAGCAGGTGGTTGTATCTGGTTATTCAGTGTTGCTATGGCTACGGGTGCACCAGAGTTGGGTAAGGGTTACTTTAAAAGTAATCAAAGTACTTTTCTGCATTACTTTTTTTTTAAAAAGTAACCAGTTACTTTACAAAATTACTCCCTGAGAAAAGTAACTCAAGTATTCTTAAAGTACTTATTCTAAAACAGTAAGTAAGTATTCTACATTTCCTATTGGCCAATGGACCACAGGGCGCTAAGCCTACATTTTTTGTCTCCAAATTAAAGTTATGGACCACTTGCCCTTCACTGAGATCCAATTCTCCCATCACAGCCGTCACTTTGACCAGTAGAAACACAGAACGATCTGCTGCCGTAGACAACTGTATGACAACAACACCCCAGCATTTTTAGTATTTCCTCTAGGGATGTTACCAAACAGAGTAAAAGGGGGAAATGATGGTGTGAAACAGCAGAGGCACTTTGTCAACCCGCTGAGCAGTGGCGGTTGCTGGTCTTTCAAACAGGGGAAGCTCACTTTAAGTTTATATCATAAAGTTGTCATATTGTAGCAAGGCAGTAACTTATAAAAGGAACATTTAATTGAAGCTGTTTTTCCACCACACTCATGCCATAGAACCACAGCAAAACACATCTCAAAGATTTTCAGATGGGTGAAAAGAACTGTTACTTTTCCCCACCCTTTGCACCAAATCAATCTGAGGTGTTGATCTGTCCTGCTGTTTGGCTTCGCCAATATCCGGTCGACAATATTCAAATTGTCTGCCATTATGTGCAGCTTGCTAGCTCGCTCGGTAGCTGGGGCTGCTGCGCGAGGCTAGTGTGACCGCCTGTGAGTGCTTTGGGACGGTGGAGGGGCTCACAGCAGCACCCGCTGCTCGTTGGGGACAGTAACTGCAGAGCGACAGAAGTCAGAGTCTCCAAACACGAGTACAGTCTCCAATAACACCAGAAAAAGATGCTAGATTTGTCGCTAGTCGTTTTTAACAAAGAAAAAGTTCACTAAGAGGATTGGAAGTCTCCACATCAACTTGGAACAACGGAATGAAACTTGAAAATCGCTCCGGTGGTGGTTTATATTTCAAGATCCCTGATTCGCTCATTTTGCTGTCAATCAAAAAGGGATTCAGCCTCAGACAGATCATCCAATCATCATCTGCAGTGGCATCATGGCCTGCAAGAGTTGGCCATCCAACCTGACAAAGCATGTCGAGGTCCGTAAAACGTTTGCTTAATTCCAGATGAATATTTTAAACAAAGTTGTCTGTGCTTGTAGTTGTTGCAGTTTTTGTGCTAGGTCAGGTAAAATGACTTTGTAGATTTGCCTTGGAAGGTGTTGTACACTGCGTGTGTGTTTTTGTGTGTGTGTGTGTGTGTGCACGCGCAACAATGTGCTGAGTTAAAAAAAAAAAGGTACTTTTTTGCAGAACCAAGAGTATCTATACTTCCATTCAAGTAATAGAGTTGTGTACTTTGTCCACTACTGGTTATAGGGTCTTAATTACAGGGCTGTAGCTATAGGTTAAATATTGACTGGCCATTTTTCAGCCCAGTTACCAAAAGAAAATGTTGGCATTCTACATTACTGCAAATCAGGAACTTGCCCATTTCATACATATCACATCATTGTTTCTAAACAGACATGGTACATGAGCTGACTTTTTCATTGGAAGAAGATAACGAAGAAGAAGAAGAAGACAACATACTTTATTAATCCCCAAGAGGAAATTTAAATTTTTCACTCTGTTGTCATATACACACAGGGCCCATATACACACACATGCACAGACATGACCTATATATGGATTAAATGGAGAGATGTCAGAGTTCGGTGCCTTCCTCAAGAGTACCTCAGCAGTGCCCAGGAGGCAAATTGGCACCCCTCTAGCTACCAGCCCACACTTCATATATGGTCCAGATGGAGGCTTGGACCGATGGCCCTCCTGTTTGCAACCCAACGCATCCCTATGGACTGAGCTACTGCCGCCCAAAAAGAAAACAAGAGGAGAGGGCGAATGCAGTACCCCACTACCAGAAATTATGCAGTTGAGATCCTACATTTGGGGAATTCACACAAGTCAGCTCAATCGGAGTGCAATGACTGAGCCTAGCCACCCACCCTCTTGATCATGGTATCTCCCCTGCCAGGTAAGGTGGACGTAAGATGGTGGACGGCATGTAACCTAGGCAAAATGGCTGCCAAGCAGCAGACCGCTGCAGACCACTGTTCTAGGACAATGAAATTATTTTTAGCAAGTCTTACCTGCATTCCCAGTAGCTTATTAGCTACCAAACATGGTTGTTTTGTAGTGACCTGTTGCTTTCCACTGGCGATAGTGGGATTGTGCCAAGGAGAAATGGGTATTTTAAGCCAAAACATGACCTTTGCTTAAAGATAAGCAAGTGGGTTGTGTTCCCTAACCTAACCACACGTTAACCACAACATTGTTGAAATATAAACTACGTAATAACCTACGAATGTAACATATGCATGGTAAAACATACAACACCAATGTTTTTTTGTTTTTTTTTTTGTTTTGAGGGTGAATCACATTATTAGGTGCATATGGAGTTAGGTTTATTTTCAGGTCTAAATAATACAGTCACAATTTTCCAAGGTCTGAAATAAGGAATAATTGTAAAATGCCAATCAGTATTTCACTTGTTTGCAACATCCTTCCTCTGGCACAAATGTGTTAGTTCATAATTTCATTCCAGCTCTCAAAATGGAGTCTTAGACAAGAAAAAAAATAACAAAGCGCAACACTTAAAAGGACCTCATTCATTTTTGCCTTGGGCCACCTTTTGACGGGTCAGAATTTGATTACTTGTGTTGTGTTTCTGTCTGCTGTGAAAGAGGTCGATTTAAATTAAGAAAATACTGAATAACTGCCTTGAATCTATCTTTATGTAGGATTTCAGCTTTATCAAATGGAATTGTATTATGTATGAGATTATCTATTATCTAGTTACCTTAGTTGAACTGGCAAGGTAGAGATCAGTGACTGACAGCTGGTGTACGCTTGACACAAACAACACGTTAAGAGTGCAGAGTGATACCCTGTGACAGTCACAGAGAAAATCAATGTGTTCAGTTCTTGGTGGCCTAATCAAAACCTTGTGAGTGATATTTCTATGATATCTTATTAAGGGTACTTTGCTAATATGCTTATCATTATAGATGATGACAGTAAGAAACAAAAGAAAGTATTTAAATGGGTAGGCTCAGCTAATTACAAGGATTCTGGTTGTCACTGCCCCACTGGAAATTGTACTGCCTGCTCAAGCATTGACAATGTGTCTGTCTGCCATTGGACACACAATGATGTTCAGAGGCAGAGAATATAAATGCTAATTCTAATGTACATTATGTTCTCGAGGATTAAGATGTGGCCCACTGACTGATTTTGGTGCCCTGAGGATTTGTATGACAATATAAACTTCATAAAACTCCAAGAGGAGAAATAATCCTTGTTAACTCGACACACTGAAGAGAAGAGGGTGCCAATTTTTGGCTGCAAACAGCAGCCTGCATGTCACCCTGTAAGTTGGCTGTTTTCCCAAATAATATAGGGGGAAAATGTTAAGTGCATATGACATTTTGGGATCCGTTAATAAAGCAAAGGTTTGTTGTGTTCGACCCGAGGTTGTAGTCCTGACTGAGTTGCAGCATCGTATCACAAATGAAAAGGTTGTTATTTGAAGCAGAAGTTGACCCCATATTCAAAAATACATATTTTTTCTCTTACCTGTAGTGCTATTCATCAGTCAAGATTATTTTGGTGTGAGCTGTCGAATGTTGGTGACATCGGCTGTAGAGATCCCTGCCTTCTCTTCAGTATAATGGATCTAGATGGCACTCAGCTTGTGGTGATAAAAGTGCCAAAAAATCATTTAAAAAAAGTCAACAGCAATGTCTCTTTACAGATATCATGACCTGGTTTCTCAACATAATCAGCAGATCTTGTTGCGAGCAGTTTCCTGTCGGAACTGTTTTGTCTCTACTGAACCACACCGACCAATCATATCACAGCGCAGAAGGAAGCACATGTATACTGCTAGCTCACCTAGCACCACTGAGCTAGCTAACACAACACCTCAGCCAAGGAGGACGCCATTTTAGTTTACATCTTGTGCACCTTGTCCATGAGTGGATGCACGCCCCCTTCTTCCTACAAGGAGTCATTGCTGTTGAGTTTTTTAAATGTATCTTTTGGCCCTTTGCGTGCCACAAGCACACGAGTGCCATCTAGTTCCATTATCTTGGAGGGCAGGCAGACATCTCTACGGCTGATATCTCCAACAGTCGGCAACCCACCCAGCTGGCCACCAACATGGTTATGTTGCGTTTACACCAAGCGTGACTAAAACATTCAAATTACATTTAAAGTCAATTTAAAGACACAATTTGACATGAATATTTCACGTGACATGCTTATTCCTAAGAGCCAATCAGCAGTTGTGTTGTTACAATACCATCTTGATGGAGAATGACAACATTTTGTTGAAGCCATGGAGACAAAACCCAGCATCTGCAAAATGTCATAATGCTAACACTACACCACATACTGACATTATTAGACATTTAAAATATCATCAAGCCAATTTTCATTCCAGCCAAATTCAACTTCTGTCCAACACGAGAGTCCAATGTCTCTCTGATGTTATTTTGACTTCCAGTACCAATAGGATTCATTGATAATTAGCATTACACTTAACAGAAACGATGTGTACTTTTGATTTTGAGGTCAGCTGTATCCTTTAAGCTGTTACGGAACTGTAGAACAACTGGAATTTATTTACAAATAAATCTCCACATATGACATATGGTCTTCACATGAATCCTACAGAACACTGTATTCCTATATTTTCTGACTTATCCCTTGGAGCTTGACAAAAGAAGTCATGATTGTGTATGTTTTTGTGTGATACATTGATGCAATGTGTGCTTTTGTCAAGGCCACTCTCAGACAACTTGGGATTCTAGTTCATTGCTATGACAGCACAGCCTTCCCTCTCTTCAAGACATTATTTATCAGGGTGGGTTTTGTATTTCCAAGGCCACTGTCAAACAAATGGCACCTTTGCTGTGCTTCCTTTTTTTAACAAGCATGTGCTGCAGTCGCTAAAAGACTGCAGATTTTTCTCCTGTTCATCCCTGAAAAAGCCCATGTTTTCAATTCCTGTTGTTGTAACCTTTATGGGCCAACCAATGTCCTTCAAAGTACTGCTCTCGCTGATCCCAGTTAATTTTGAAAGATTACATTTAATTTCACATCCCTCTACAATTCACATCGCTGGCAGGCATGTGTTGCTACCTGGCGAAAGATTAATTAATTCCAGGTGCCTGGATTGCTGAGTGTTTGATTTAGATTTACCTTCTGTTTTGTTTGACTTTTCAAGCGACACCGTAGGCTTAAAGGAAAAATCCACCTTCAGATACTCCTTAACCGTCAGATATCATCATCTTGTGATGCTCCAGCATGCTTCTTCGCTGTAGCCACTTTACCTCCAACTGCCTCGTCTTCAGTACTTCGACTTAAATTAGTGACTTCCTTCATTTCCCAGGAGGACTTTTTACAACCCCCGGTGAATGGGGTGTGGGTTTGTTGCTTTCAATAAACGAGGGATGAATGGGCACATAAATAGCTTGAAAGTGTGATCATTCAACAGAGAGTCATGTATTTAGTTGGAGAGAGCAATAGCAATAGAGATAGAGGAATGTAATGACAAGGTATCTTCCAGCAGGCTTTGAGAGTGAGCCAGCACCAATTATGACTGGGTGTCTTTCCAGCATGATTCTAGCGTGCTGGCCTCCAACCAATCTGCGCACAAAACATAATGGAAATTTATATCATACACACACCCGCTTCACACGCACACACTAGTTGACTTTGCTTTGCGATTAACCAAAAACCATTGGAACACCCAGCAAAAGCTTCTTTCCTGCATTATCAAACCCACATTTTGCATAACTTCCATATTTTAATATTACAAAAATGTATCTCTAGAAAACCTTCTGTTCATGAATAGTACATAAAACCTACAGTATTTAATTTTAATTTAACCATGGGAGTGGAATCTGAGTCAGCATGTTACTTAAGAACGACTAAGCAGAATCCATTGGTAGTTGTTAAAGTAGAGAGACAGCACATTAAACCATGGATTTTCAGTCAGTCTGTCTTTCTATCTGTGTTATATTTTTCAGGGTCATCGAGGCTTGGAGCCCATCCCAGCATGCACTGTGCAAAGGCAGAAAGACTGAAACACCTGGGAGAACATGCAGATGATTCTGCTACGCTCATGTTATCATTTAAGAATGTTCCACAACTTCATACTGTATCTACCTTGATTTATCTTCGGCATTTATTTATTTTTTAAACATATTTCTGAATCAGGAGTCCATATGTTGTCAACATTCTGCTGGTAACAGCTGTACATGACAGCTGTAAGCAATTGCCACTGCTTAAGATGTAGTTAAACAGTCCCCAGCATATACCCAAGTAAGGATGGAATAATATATGATTTTATCACAAATCACAATAAAGAACACTCACAAGTTGTTCTTGGTGAATTTCCAGTATCAGAATAATCATGATTATCATGCCCAGCAGCACCCATAGAAACAGCTGGGCAACCAACAATAAAAAAAAACATCTGAATCAAGCATCGGCATATTTTTTTTTAATGTCAAAATAGTTGAAAAGTCTAGCTTTTTAAGATTGATTGTTTGGGTTTTTTTCCCATTAAAAATGATGTTAACTAAAAATCAACAATAACAAACAAAAATATGTATGTCCTACCTGTGATGCAGTACACGGTTATTTTGTAACACATGTAGCTTAAAGGGATTCCAGTGTGTTTTAGTACCATTTCATGGGTTCAAGCATATTTTGATGATTGCCAGGATAATACTGTGATCACAATTACTTTGTCCGGGATAACTGTGCACCTCTGTCTCCTAGAAATAACATTAGCATGTTTCCAAACTGCTTTCTTAATAACATTGTTTTGGCAACTTAATTGCTGCTTGGATTATGTTTAGAGACAATGTTTCTTTCAGGTAACCAAACATTACATTTATCGCACAGGTTTGCAATGGGGTGGTTATGGGAAATGTCGGGCAAAAAGTGCAAGACCTTGATACCCTAGGTGTGTGTCCAGAATCCTGTCTTAAGTTTAAGCTACAAATGCACTTTTGTTAAGTTTTTAGAGAGATTGTGATTTTGGTAAAATGTCAATTAACAAATAAAAAATAAATTTCTGCCTGCGTTTGTATGCCTCCAAGAACAGTTACAGTTTACATTCATGTCTGTAAAAACACGGATGCCCTGCATACATTTCCGGCAGCACAGAAGATCTATACAAAGAGCACAGTTTCAAGGTGGGCACCCAAGATGAGTGTCACCAGTTCAGTATCTGACCAAATGTCTCCCTCTCTGCTCCTGAGCTATGACATTGAGCGATGGCTAGAAAAGTCTTTTTGCAAAACATTATGATCACAGTGAAGTTAACCTTTGACCTTTTCTTTCTGAAATTCCATTGTTTCATCATGCCATCTTGTTATTTTGTAAAAAAAATTATAATTAGCATATGATTTCTTGAGTTATGGCCAAAAACATATTTTGTGAGGTCACAGTGACACTGACCTGTGACCACCAAAATCTAATCAGGTCATTCTTAAGTTTAAGTGTGCGTTTGTGCCAAATTTGAGGAAATTCCCTGAAGACCATCTTGAGATATCACATTCATGAGAATGAGACAGATGAGTTCACAGTGACCTGAACGTTTGTGCCAGATTTAAAGGGACATTGTGTAAAATTTTCAGTTGTTTATTGGCAAAAAACGATGTCTGCATTCATAAATATGTCATCATTGGTGCACTATTACCTCCATCAATAATCTGACTTAATCTTGTAAAAGGAGAATTTTGGATTTGTTTGTACATTGTGCGGGTACAATGTGCCGTTGTTGCAATACACGTTTGAAACACTGAGGCGCTAGAGTACGCTATCCATTTGAATGCAATACGTTAGATGGGAGAAATTCCTACACACTGTGGCTTTAAAGAAATTCAAGGAGTTCTTGAGATATGCCATTCACGAGAATGGGACGGATGGTTGGATGGATGAAAAACTCAAAAACATAATGCCTCTGGCTATGGCTCTCATCAGCACAGAGACATAATAGTACTGTAGTAACTATGAATGATTAATGCATTGCCTATTTTGGTGGAAAACAACTTAAATTTTTCGTCAGTGAATATTTTGCTAATCCATTAAGCATCACAATTTTATGACGTGCCAGGTACATTTATTAGCAACTTTTCCTCTTCATTTTAATCAAGAAAACATAATTCACACTGCATTACACTTCGCTCAAAATGTATTAACTGTTTAAAATTAATTATACATTGCATTGGATAATTGTTGTCCTATCCTCTTTGCATTCTAATTTCTAGGAGAGAGGACTTAATTGTGACATTAAAAGAAATTAAATACCTTCCAGTGCTTATGCCCAAGCAACATATTTGGCTCGATTGATTTTATTATTCTTTAGTTTTAATGATAGTTTTATTCTATTGTTGAGATCATATTTTATTAATGTTTCAATTAAACGTAATACTGATAGAATTCATATTATACTATAAATAAGATCAAGAAATGTATTATTTGAACAATTAAAACTAGGATTTCATGAATGACTCCACTGCATATTAAGTGTTTCTTCATTTTCCTTGCTGCTAAGCTTCCATCTCGCTCTGTAAAGCTTTAGAGAGACGCACACAAATTTGTCTTGGCTGTAAATAATACTATAAGACATGCCAAAAAGAAAGAAACCTGACATTTGTCATTTCATTATCACGTCCAATCTGTTCTTGTCATACGAGAAGAAAGGCCAGTGTTTGAGAAAAGGGAAAAAAAGAGTTTTGCAGCAATTCCATTCTCATCTCTCTGATATCCAACTTTTTCTTATTAATCACAAACCACATCTAAATGAAATGAAATGCACCATGATGTATTGATCCCGGGACTAAGGACATCAACGACAAACAGTCCTGTTACTTTTCTCTGCAAGATGAATAATTGTCATGCCGGACAATGTGTCAGCAATGTCAGTGCAAAATGACAGGGAGTGAAGAGAAACAGTGCTTGAAGGCTTGATATAAGCCATCAGGGAAATGTAAAAAAAAAAAAAAAAAAAAAAGTATGCTCATGCCACATAACAACCAATATGTCCTTAAAGTCCTTTGCTGTCAGCAAGTACACACAACTCGTCACAAACGCGTAGCCAGGTTGTTTTTCTTTCAATGAACATCTCAGGTACTGTAATACAAGAGACCCACCAGGATGTATTAAAGCTGACAGCTTGTCTGGCAGCTATTTTCTAATTTATTTTCATGACAAGCATTTATTTCAAATACATCATGTGCTGTTTCTTCTGTCTGCATCACATGTTATACCCGTGAAAACAGTCTCAGTGGCAGCATGTACTGATACAAACAAGGTGTCCTGGCAGTGGGCATTAATCATGCTTTGGATAATCGGCCACCATTTTTATTTTGGCTAAGGAATACAAGCTTACATCTGGACATGTAATCTGTCATCAGCCTCCAGTCACCGCAGCCTTAAAGAAGACGCAAGAAAATGCAAAATCTAGTGACAGTTGAATCATCATAGCTATGATCAAACCTTGTTCTAGTATGTTATAACACTAGCTTAGTCTACCTTACATCATTTGTGTGTTAAAGTACCGTCGCTGATGATATCTTTTTATAGTGGGGCAGAAGTAAAGATCAAAGCAATCTGGTTTGATCAAGTATTGTCTGAACATCTTGAGCAATTGAATTTTGCATTTTGATGCTGAGCTTGTCGTAAGCCGTATAAAATATTGGGATAAATTGCCTTCATACTTAAGATCAATGCATGCCATTTGCATGGCTTTGATACTGGAACAATACAGAAAGTATCATTGCACTTCCAAGATATAAAGGCCATTGGAGAAGGCTCATTTGAAAATAGTTGAATGTTCAGTTTCAAATTTGCCAAAATACTTCAGTCATAAATAAAGTGCACTCAGTGAAGTGCAGAACTCCGCCAGGCGGTCGCCCGAGCTGATCCCAGCTACTCTGGACAATTCTTGTAATTTCAGCAGACTCGCTGCTGCACATTTAAAAAGGTTATAGAAATACACGCCTTGTTTATTTTTGATGGGGCCAAAGCATGTCTCACAGAGCATATCGAGTTTCCTGCTATCAGGCACTGTATGTAAAATATAGATATGGTATAATTATGAGGGTGAATGTATTTCAAATAACTTAAACACAGCTAGAAATCTTTGACTCATATCCTTCGTAAATGGACTTCTAACCTTTACAACGTTGTCTGTTGGCTACAGCCCAACAAAGTGGGAAATGACAACAATAAACACAATCAAACAGAAGAAAAGCAACCATTTTACTACATGGCCTACTTACTTATTCATGGTGGAAGCACAAATATCACAGAAAAATGATCAAATCAACAAAATCAAAGTAATTTATTCCATTGAAATATCATTGATGTATTATAGAAAAGTGATTTATCTTTTTATAAATGACAAAAGGCACATCTGCCTCATTTTCACTGTGGTATCCTGATACTACTCAGAACACCGTGATATTTTCATTGGTATCGTACAGTGGGTCCCAATTTTGGTACCGTGAGAACACTAATCTGGAGGGGGTTCATCTGCAAAAACTAATGAAAAACTAAACAACGATATTCGGTACTCGGTATTCGGCAAAGCGTTTAATATCATTCGGCTTCAGCTTCGGCCCCAAATTTTCTTTTCGGTGCATCCCTACGGTAAAGCTAACAAAAATGGGGACTATTTAATCTTGCTGAGTATAAGCTTTTACCTTCAGACAGACATTACAGGATGCATCACATCACATTGTATTGTATCATATCGTATCATGTAATGTGCCTAATCCCAGTGAATCCTTACATATCAGGTACGGAATTAATCAGCAGATGCTCAGGTCCAAAATAGGACCAAACTTTTCTATGGATTTCAACTTTTGAGCCACGACAAAGGCCAAATTGTGGACCTCAACAGGCTAGTTGTTTTTAGGTGAACCAGTTTCCAAAAGACTTGCGACCGCTACTGTCTGGTTAAGAGGAGTGAGGAATCAGCAGTCATGACGGTGTGACACAGTCAATAAAAGAGGTTTTTCAACATTATGAATCACCGCAACCACGAGAGGTCCTTGAGCATACAGTCATAAATGTGCACACAAAATATTAAGCTGATTGATCCAGTAGTTTGCCAGATTAGCTGCAGATGGACAGATACACACAGTTGAGCACGCACGTGCCCGCACGACTTTATGCATGATTCCCTCCAAGCTTGCAGCTGACAGAGATAATAATGTGTCCACACACTATGTAGTGGTACTTTATCTGCATGTATTCATATTCTAATATGAACTTATCAAAAACATCTTTGATAGAGGTAGGCAAACCAAATTAAAGAGTTGAAAAATTGGTTTCCACACCACTGTGCTCCCAAGAGTACAGACCACTGACATTATGAGCACAACAAATTGGTATCATATCTTCCACCTGGCAAGACATTTCACACCTGGACATGGGTGGCCTTTTTGACACTAATAAGAGTCCAAGAGGGAAGGAGAAGGTGAAATCCAGCTGAAAACTAGCCAGTGGCAGACAGCTGAGGTCCTATTTGGCACTGATCTCCTCACTGACTCGCTGAAGAAGTTCACAGATGGCTCACTTATACTAGGCTCGGGGTGCAAAATAAACAAAGTGCTGCGGATGTTGCTAATCTGACCCCAGCAGTGTACAGTAGGAGCCTGTCTGGATGTTGAATGAGGCTGGGTGATTGTGGTACATGACAGTACATTCAGGGTCGTAGCTGCAGCGGGGGAATGGGCCACGTCTTGCTCTATTTTACACTTTAATGAACTCCTCTGATTCTTGTCATTTCTTTCTGCTAATTGAATTCGCAGTAGCTTTATGTTTAGTTGGGTTTGCCATTTTTATCTAGCACCCAGTGCATATGGCAAGAATGTGGAGCTTATTAAAATGCAACATTTCCTTCCAACTATTTGCATCTAATTTTGTACAATTTCGCAAAATATTCATACAGCACAGCATCCTATGGCTTCCTGTCTCATTTATATTCAACTGCTGTATGCTACTAAATAGCCATGGCTTGATAGACTGATTCACAATATAATGTCAATCAAACATTCTGGACACTACCACCAACAGGCACCAAAGGTATTGGCCATGTTTTATTCATACAGCTTTAAAATTTTCATTTTCCTCTGACTTCCTGCAAAGTACAGGCACAGTAGGCAAAAAAGAAATGTATAAATGGTGGTCAGAACAAACCAGTTGTAAGCTGTACGTGTTTATTCACTTCTTATCTGTATAATTAGATTCATTAGAATAATTAAACAATCTGTCTACAGAGCCTGATGCTTTGAATAGCAAGAGGGTGAACCTCTTCCAAGCGTTTAAAGGATTGACTGCTGTCTCAGGGCACTTTAAACGCTGTGCATTTGCAATGTCATGTCTTTGTGATTTATGAGCTGCAGCTAATCCAGATAATAATCATACAAATAATGAATAAAAGAGCCCCTTTCCTATACCTGAGACACAACATCATGTTAAGGTTTTGTCTTTTTTGTGTATGTGTGGGTGTGTATGTGTAGGTGTGTGCATGACGCAGAATAAATGAAGCACCTTTACGCTTTGTAGTGAGAACAACAAGTCCTCATACTCAGACAGCAAAGGCCAAGGACAGACTAAGCTCATGGTTAATACATTACTCTTAAGTTTAAACTTGGGCAGCTACTGATTTAAAGTAAACTGAAATTGGAATTCCTCTCTCAAAAATATAACATCTGAATCTGCAGCTGTTTTCTATATTTTTCCCTTTTTTGGGGGGGGGGGGGGGGGCATATATTTAAGAAACAGTATCTAAGCCTAAAAGTGCATTCAGCACAAACGCAAAGCAATTATTTGTGCTGCCCGTTAACATCTAAAGTCAATTAAACAGAGTGCCCCAGAAATGAGTCCTAAAACCCAGAAATGAGTTAGCATTTTAGCGCTCCCAGTTCCCTAGTCTCAAACTTAATGGTTTTTTTGTTAGATGCCTGAAATAAGGTCTGTAGTTAACACAAGCTTAAGAGACTCTTACGTTTTGTTCTACCACATAAAGTATGTCAGTAAATACCCCTCTTCTAAATTTTTAAGCTTTTGTTTGTCTTAAAAGGGGCGGCTAAAAAGTGGCTAATTGAAACTTCACATTGTCATCATACTGAACATTGCTTTACAGCCACACTATGGTGGTGACCTTAACCGCCAATGAGAATCAGAAATCAAGGACAAAAACACAAATCTCCAACTATCGCCGTCTGTGGGCAGACATGGAGTGCACCAAAGCAACATCATTAATGTAAAGAGACAGACCGAAAAAGGAGAGAGCTTGGAGAAAAGTGAGCAAAGCCGTAGGACCACATGATGAGTATTTGTTACTTGATTCCAGCTGTTGGTTGTATGACTAACAAACTTCTACAAACTAAGTTAGCACTCATGTTAGCATTAGCTGCTTCCCCAGTTAGCTAGCACACCTGGCTCTCCCAGCGTACTTGTCAGTGACTGGTTTTTTGGGAGCAGCGCAGGGCCAAAATTCGCTTCATGTATGGTTTGAACACACCTATGGCTTCTGTGGTGCCATATTGATTGGAGCATGTCAAAGCCCTGAGCGCTGTCAACTTTAATACAACACATTTTTTTCCCTTTTATGAATAAGCCCACATGGCACTGGCTGTATGATTAGCTTTTCAACGTGCCCTTTATAACATTCAATATTTGGCTGGAGATGTTATAATGATATGGTAATTATAATTATAATGTTTTATTTGCACTTTCCACAAATTTTAAGCAAGTCTGAATTAAATGTGTTAGTAGGGCTGCTTGATTTTGTGAACATAGTAATACACAAATACATAATACTTATTTAACACATTTTCTGATTGACTTTTGAAACATCATGCATCTGTTGAACTTAAAATAATGACAATAATTATTTCTTCTTTTAAACAGTTGATTTTTTTTAATGGATTTACAACACAAAACAAACTGGGAGAATCATTGCAAAAGAGAACGCATCACAATAATAGTTTTATCTTAAATGATCCTGTTTTCATAATCACTGGGGGCCAATATCATAACTGAAAATAACATTCAAGTAATCGTCCAACCCCATGTCAGGACTAATTCCAAGCAGTCTGTGTTGTTTGGTCATGTTATATGAGTACCTGCTAAGTCAGCTTTACACTTAGTGATGTGTTTATCCCACATTATAGTGTTTACCTCACTTTGATTGGTCCAGTTGGGGAAAACGACTGCCAGAACTTCAAGGAATGGGTAGTCCTATGACAGCAGCACACCACGTCACCTGGTGACTCAAACCACACATAATGAGTCACTGGATCACAGACGGGACTAAGCTATGGCTAACAACGAGTCGTGGCCAGATGGTTACCCTAAATCTACGAAATCCATGTGAGCTGCTTCAAAATATTCTTGTCTTGCTGTTTTATGGTGAGACAACCCTGTGGTTAAGGTCTAGTTAGGTTTAGGCACTCAAAGGCTTTTGGTTTGGGTTAAAGTTATCACATGAAATGTGGAACATGAAATTTCAGGGGAGTTTTCACAACTGAGGGGTTACTATCTTGACACGACCCAAACAACTCTATCCCCCCAGCAGGTTAACCCCTTGTGTGGCTGCTGTAACCGAGATAATCATAAATGTTAGCACCCAGCCATACAAATACAAATATTGCACTTAAATGACAGAACAGACCTTCAGTCTGAAAAAACATGATAATAGCAATGTTTATTTCGCTCTCGGCTCTGCTCTCAGCTGTCCCTGACTTTCTCCACAAGACCTTTGCTAGTGGAATGTCATTATAATGCCTGCTTTGCTACTCATGGGTTGTTCAAAGCCATTTCAACAAACAAGCAATGCTTGTTTTTCCCAGAAAAGACTCAGCGAGACATACATTTAATACTTATGTTGTCTTTATTGTCTGACTTTATCTTTTGAGAATGTCGAAAAATAGGTCATAATATTCTCTTTTCACTTACACCCCTTTCATGCCAGACTTCAGAGTCAGCTACAGTGCATGCAAGAAACAGCATGGCAGGTGCTAGAAGACACAAACATTTGAACCAACTTTTGGTCTTTTGTTTTATAGAAAATCTTCTTACTCCCAACACACCATGCTGCCTCTAATACTATGCACTTGCATAAGCCAGACGGCCAAGGCACTTTCTCTTATCTGTGATGAAAGATACAAATGTAAGTATTTTATTCTTATTTAATTTTCCAAAAGTAAATATTTCAGAGAGACGGCAACACGACAGAGGTGCACATCATTTTGAAATGATGTGACTGCAGGCTGTAATACTATTTTGACAGATTACCTTCATCATATTTTTTTTAACTTAAATTTGATTTTTATGACTTTTATTCTCGATTAGAATTCAGGAGTAATATGCCTCTAAAATTGCATTTTTTCATATCAACTAGTTTCAGAGCCATTTAATTTAAAGTGTTCACTGCAAGATTGAATATTCATGTTAGCAATGTTAATTTCATTTGCAATAGTCTTTCACCGTTGACACTTATTTAACTAAAAAAAGATGTGTTATAATCACATGAAAGAAAACCACATGACACCAAGGTGTACACACCAAATGAACTCAGTGTAATGAGCATCACAGGCAGGCTTCACTGCAACAACAGGGACATTCTGGTGTTAAACTACACAGCAAAAGACAGAGCAAGACACGCAGATTCACTATGAAACAGGACTTTAAAAAACTGAAGGGAAAATGTGTATATTCTGACTGCTGACTTCGTCCAATGCATTTCCCTGAATATCATAATACTTCACCTTACAATGGATCATTTTGCATCACAGAGTTAGTGTAATTATATGATAGGATGAAATGAGCTCCAAGAAGCAAATTAACAGATTTGAGGGTAACATAGATAATTATATGTTTTGGGGAAATGTGCTTCAATACTAATGTGGCATTTAGAGAGATTTTTCTTTTAATTACACTGGTTCCTTTGGGGGAAAAAATACATTTTTAGAGATGGTGGATATAAAAATGTGCTGATACTACTGCTAATACTTTGTTTTTGTAAAGAAAGAATGGCTATCACATAATCAGTGTTGGGAGGGTTACTTTAAAAATATATTTCACTACAGATTACTGAATACATGCCCTAAAATGTCATTTGTAATGTATTCAGTGAGATTACTTAAACTAGGTGATGTATTCTAAACACTTTTGATTACCTTACATGGGAATCGTGAGGTTCGCTGTAAGATATTGTTCAGTTATGGAATCGGTTACTTAATATGGAAGAAAGTAGGCTGACGAGGCAAATATTCAATTGGGATAAACAAATTAATGGTTCCTGGTCCAAAGATGCACGTACATACAGTTCTGGGTTTGGTAATGCCTTTTTTAATAATGAAAAACTTAATATTAATATGTTTAAAGAATCTGTGTTCACTGAGGAAAAAGTACAGTGGGCGGAGGATATATGAACTAAACCAAAACTGTGTACATTTACGAGGATAAAAATTGAATATGGTACAGAGAATTATGTTGTATATAATTTGTCAAAAAAGCAGAGATCTTTATGTGCCCAGGTGAGATCTGGCTGTGGAAACTGGACAGTATAATTTAGAAGAAGAAAGACGGATTTGTCCAATATGTTCTTTAAATGATACAGAAGATGTGTTTCATTTTGTTTTCTACTGTCCCTTATATTGGGAACTGCGTGACGTTTTGTTTAGTAAGATAAGAATGGATGTTGATTTTGTAAATATGGATGATGCACAAAGACTGAGTTGGCTGTTTACACATGAAACATATAAATTAGCCAGGTATCTGGAGAAAGCTTGGGAGAAGAGGAAAAAAAGCTCTTTATAATTCATAAATATATAACAGTTCTTTTATATTTATTTATATTGTTTGTGTTTCTTTTCTTTTTCCACATTTTGTATATGTAAGACCGGAAGATGTATATTTTATAAATAATGTGTCTTGTAATCCCATGTGGGATGGGCCAAATATATGCCATGACATGGAAATAAAATATAATGAATGAATGAATGAATAAAAGAAAATAACCTTTGGAATAATTTTAAATCATCTTGCTGATCTTATTTGTCACGGTCTAATGCCTTGTTTCCACTTACATACGTGACTGGTGTCTGTAGATGCACAAATATACTGAATATGCCTCTAGTGTCCAATGCAAGGAAGTGCATTTCTTTACAAATGGATAGAGACCTGATAGAAACTACCTCTAGCCATGGGAAGAGGCTAATTATGTCCATTGTTTACAATCCAGTAGTTTGGAATATGCACTTCAAACATTACCGGGACAAAAACAGGACCAACATTGCATGGCAACAAATAAGTGAAGATGTTAGAATGCCAGGTACGTGACATGTTTTGTGAAATGTTTAATTTAAAAGACGGAAACGGCTGAATGAGTCATATGCCTATACTTTAATATCAAACTGACAAAGATGATGACCGTATTTAATATCAAACTGATAAATCTAACTGTAATATCGGGATATGTCATATTAAATCTGACTGTATTTCATATCAAACTAATAATAACAATCTGACCGTATATAATGTATGACCATATTTTAGCAGAATTACATTACACAGATTCACAATCTGTTAAAACTAGAGAAACAAGTTATTTTTAATCATACAAACTGTGCATTTACTCTGCCATTGTCATGTGGCAGATGGACTGCACACACCTTTTAAAAATCTATTATATTCTATTGGTAAAAGTGCTTCATATAAATGTTACACTGTGTCCTAAATATGTACCTTTGTTACGTCATGGAAACCAACCACGTAGGCTACCGATCAGCTGTGCGCTCATCTCGAGACGCTATCAAAAAGGTTGGAGGGTACTTTCTGTCTGTTACGTTTGTACCCTCTAAACAGAAACATGTATTTTTCCATGCAATATTTACTGGACATGTATGACATTTAATACAGCCAACAGTAGATAATGGCTGAATTTTCATTTTTGGGTGCACTATGCCTTTAAGCATGGGAGTTAAAGCCTACACATACAGTATAGCTATATTATAAGCTAACTGGGCCTCTTTGCACCTTGGTTTTGAATCGTATTTTTGTACACAACTCGCAGTTTTATATTTGTAGCCATCACCTATTCCTCTCCCATGCAAAAAGATGTTTAAAGTATAGAATGTGTAATCACAAGGTTTGTGTTAAAATTAGGAATTGAGTGAGGGGGCTACACATAACTTAGTTATGTGTATTTTTACATATCAACTCTGCACAAAATTCGTGTTGTGTATGTTTTTAAGAAAAAAGCTCATAGATTCATGACTAATATAGTTGCAGATAATGAGATTCTACGGGAAAAACTAGGCCAATATAAAGTTTTGTATTGGCTTGTAGGCAATCAGATGAACCGTCATATCCGTCTATATTTCCCCCCCAAAAAATGTGCTTAAAGTTGAAAGAATTCAGTCTCTGTGAATTCAACACAATGCCTGGCTGAAACCCTGCTGGAGCTGGAATTAAGGGTCGATTGGGGGGTCGAGATGTTCAAAAGTGGGCAGATTGGACGCCAACAACCGTGGACGGTAACCTATTCTACTGGAGAGAAGTGCTGGCCTCACCCCCCAGCTGTGAACCATTTTCCCACAGTGGCCATAATAAAGTATGTCTCACTCTGGGTGGGAAAAAAAAAAAAAAATGTACTGGCCGCCTATGACATGTGCTTTTGCACCAAGATTCATAATGTACCAGTGTCACAACCACAAAAACATTTATCATTCCATAGATTTTTTCCCTTGACAACACATCAGATATGAACAGAACTAAAAATGGATTAAACTTCATGGTTTTGTTTGGAGGCAAGTTGTAGATTTTAAATTGAAAAATAATCTATTTAATGCAAATACTGACTTTATGTTTAAGAATATAAACAAAAATAACATATGATATAGGGGACACTGCAGATGCACATCTATTTTCTGTGACTTTAATTTCAAGGTCACCGATTACTCCTTCCTTTTTCATGCTAAAAGCAGACATGGGCTACCTGACAGTTTATTTGGCCACATACACCGCACTCTGAATGACAAGCAGCAAATTCCCTTGACATCAGTCTTAAGTCAAGTGTCCTACATATTTAAAAGACTATTAAAGCCTTAATGAAGTGTTCAGTGATGGGTGATTGAACGCACATAGTCAAATGGAGTGATTATTATTCAGTTTGCCTGGCTAAATTTACACAATACCCTTCATAAACACCTGATGCTGCACCATTATTTATTTATTTGTTTAAATTAAATGTCTCCCAAAAGGAATTAAACCAGAATAGATGCAGGCCTCTCATTTCCATAATCTAATGCTATGTTTATGAGCTACCATGGTGCAATTTGAATAAGAATGAATCCTGATAGAGATTCAGGGTCTGAAAGCGTGGAAGAGTGCCTCCCCAAGGTTTCTGAGTGCCAATTCAGATGCACAGTTAAAGCTCCTGCTGAATCCAAATACTGTATACCTCTTGCTTAAATTCGGCTGTTGTCTTGCAAATAAAATAATAAAATAAACAATCAAGGATTCCAACTTTACCCAAGACTATTAATCTCTGTTGGGTGGAGTCATTGCTGAGACTGCATTAATGCTAATGTGTTGGAGAGGTCTGTCTTAAAACATAGTCCATCTCCATTGGAAACACAATCCAAATTTGAAACAAAGCACCCTTCCAGTCCCAACTATTATGTGTCCAAGCTCGTTTTCATCCCCAGGTCATTAAATACCGAAGCTTTGTCACACCCCTTAGCTTGGCACCAAAGGTACCCTTTACCATCTTCTTGAGACACACTGGGCTTTCAAATGACTCTAGTGGAAACTTTTCCACAACAATACTTGATGCTGAGAGCAACAGGAGCTTGCTGTTGGGGTCCCATGTTAAACTAAAAGTCAGTACTGTTTTAACGCAACATTACGTAATTCAAGTAAACTTGTCATACACAGATGTCAGTTGTTGTTGCATAACAGATATACCTATTTTAACCCAAATCATGACCATTTTTCAAAACCTAACAAAATAGTTTTATTGCCTAAACCTAACCGCGTTAATTTTACATCATCAACCATGTTTTACAATGTGTTTTAGCTGTGAAACACACAGAGACGCTGAAGGGTGCCCTGTGCATAGCTGTAAGATGCCAAGGGGCATGACAAAGCCTCAGTATTTGACTACCTGGGAATAAGAATGAGTCATGAGTCAAAAAAAAAACAGAAAAAAAGAAAAAAGATTTTCCCACTGTTATACTGTTGACCATATATGTTACCATAGTTACCAAAACATTTGACTTAAACAGAATACACTGCCTCCAACAGTTGCTTGTCAGCTTCTTCACAGGCCACAATCAGTCTATCGCACAGTCCTGTGGTTGGTTTATTCTGCTGTTCCATTAAAAATAAACCACACCTGCCTGAAAGCAGACCAAGATCCACATTTCTTGCATCAAGGCCTGTTTTTCTTGCATCAAGGCCTGTTTTTACATTCCAAACCAGAGTCCTCTACACAGCTTTCAAGCTAGCCTAAAGGAAACAAACCAAGCAGGCATTTGTACCAGAGTTGGTCTGAACTAAATCGAACAGGTTAGCCCTGAGGATAATTCACAGGTTTCATGGGAACTACAGTACATTTTGCTGAGGGTTAAACAGTGCTAAACATAGTGAGCAATATAGACAGCAGATTTTAAGAATCCCATAACCTCCGTGTGAGTAAAATTACTACTGTGAGCTGTTTTGAAACACAAGATTTCAGAGCATCAACCCAATCAACAGAATACACGTTGGCATTCTATGTTTCTTTTAACCATGGCTAATTACATTTGTACATTTCATATGTCGTGGATATGTTGTAACTTTACGTTCTAATTTTTTTAATTTTACGTTGTGATGTCGCTGTAATTAATGCATGGTGAGGTTTAGGCTTAAAAAGGGTTACGGTTAGGAAAACATGGTTTGGCCTAAAATACTTGCCACAAATACAGCTGGAAATTTCCAAATGTGTCATTAAAAAATATCCAGTTTGTTGCCACAAACATGTCTAACAATGTCCTGACATGGGGAAAAAACGCATGGTTTGGCTGCTGCAAACACAGTTGAAATGTCCAGTATTTTGTTAAAAAAGAATATACAGTTGCTACAGACATGGCTGAAAAATGACTTGTCATTAAAAGATACTTGATGTGTTTGCAACAAATGCGGCTTGAAATGTCTGGACAAGTTGTTTACAAAATACCCAGTTTTGTTGCCACAAACACAACACGAAATACCCCAACAAAATACTCGGATTGGTCACGACAAATACGGCTGGAAATGTCCCAACATGTTGATTTCAACGTAAACAGAATCTCAGTGGTCTACTGCGTGGCAGCCATCTTGCCTTCGTGTCATACCATCCACCATTCCCTCTTCCTCCTGATGAGAAACTTGGCTCATATGCATGATATGTATAAAACATACAAATGTAACAAATCCAGGGTTTGCAGAAACATAACAATGCCAAAATGTTCCGGCTACTGGGCTCAAAGCAGTCTTAGCAAATCAGAAGTGGGCGACTCTGACTGATTAAAATCCTATGTTTTGAATTTTTAAGTCGAACTGCATTGTGTGCCAATATAACTGTAATCCTGACACACATGCAGACACATGCGTTCAAACTGACTCTGTTCATGATTCAGCAATAACTGGATACACTGCTTCGTAGTTGTGAGATGGAGGAAAGGAAAGCTGGTGGACAAATAACCTCAGGAGAGACAGCTGACTTGTTTGTGCCATGCTCTTACTGGTTTGGACTGGTTTTTGGACATTAAGCCTTGTACATACAATATAATATTCATCTCAGGGTTTAAGCCTATTATTCTATTGTTTTTTCATTTTCCTTTATGGGGACTGTGAGGCTCTGTGTCCCACTTACAGTACTTTAGACAGTGCCGTATGTGTCTCTGGGGCCACACTGAAAAGGGAACCAAGGTCCTTTGGAGACAGAGGGAACATGCACAGCATATGAGATAACACAGAGGAACAATGGAAACCAAACCCCAACAGGACTCCCCATATTGAGTCTACCTACTGCAAACAAGACACCGCATCAAGGAAAGATGTTCATCCAAATTCTCATAATGTATTACAGCCTCGAGACTATTTTTATCTGTTCTTTTTCAATACACCAAGGTATGCATTGTCTGCCACTGTTGTTAATGTTTCCCTTTTCATCTCTGCGTATACATAGTTATAAATCACAGGAGACAATTTCATTTTTGATGTCTCTCACCATGACCACCTGAATTGCACGGCTTAATAATTGTTGCCATGTCTGTGTAATTGAACTCAACAATTTGTGGGAATAGAATCATTTCAAGGAAATACTTGCTGACAGAAAGGGTTTGGCATCAGTGTACACTCATCTAACATCAAAGCATGTCCTGTCTAAAAATAGAGAATTTCTCAGTCAAGGTTTGTCTACGAACAATCAAAGCAACACCCCCCCTCTCCCCCCACTAGACCTCATAGGGAGCCATTTTAATATATTATATAGCATCTCTCCATTTTTAAATGCCCTTGTTCAACATGTTGATAGTAGTGTACTTTGACTTGGTATTCAAAAGGCCAACATTTCCCGGTGTCAGAGTGATGCCTGACCCTTGTCAAAAGCATTAAAAATAGATCCAAATTAGACTCCTGGAAGTCAAACCGTTTGTGATGATTAATTTCATTTTCATGAAATTTTCAGCCCTTATTCCCTGTTATTGAGAATGTTGTTCTTACTAGATGTGACCTTGCTGAATGGCACTTCTTTTATGAAATACCATTAATATAGAAGCACTACAGAGGGAGATATATGGAGGAACTTAGTGCCCATCACAAGAGAAAACACACTTTGGTTTCCCCTCAGTCCAACCATGGAAACAGAATTGAAAGAAAGGTCATTCCCATTCAAATCAATGTTTGTGGATGGTCAGAGCAGCAGCCATTATTATGTGCACCATTGCAAATATCATATAAACTTTAGTATAAACAGCGTAAAGTCACGAACACACTGAGGTGAGGTCTTTTAGTGCGATTTCAAATAAGCAATCCATTACTTTTAAAATTTGACCCTATTTCTGTTTCTTTTGTCCCAATAATTACATGTTTGTTGAAACATGATGTACTGCTTATTTGTGTCTCATTAAAAACAGTCGTACACAAAGTACTATCCAACTTAAATCCATATACATGTTGCTACAGTGTTTGTGCAAAATATAGTGTAATGAGTCATTACTAACTATGGCTAACACCTGGATAGAACTGGTATTGCTAATAATATTTTGGTTTCTGACCTTTTTTATATATATATATATCTACATTGCATGCAGAGGTTTGGGTTTGTGAAAAGCAAAATACGTTTACAATGAACTGATTAAAAGACTGAAAGACTCTTAGCTGGTTACAAAAAGCATTTAGAAGCTGTGATACTTGCAAAAGGGGGCGCTACTCAGTACTGACCATGCAGGGTGCCCAAACTTTAGCTTCAGGCCCTTTTCATTTTTATGTTTTTTTTGTTTTTTTTTTGTTTGTTTGTTTGTTTGTTTTTTGAAACTGTAAAATATTGAAATGAAAATGTAATCTTACTTAAAATATTGATGAAATGTGTCATCTTTACCTTTTTGCCTTTTGGAAATCAGTTCATCGTCTACTTAGGTAGCTATTCATGAAATTTTAAAAAGGGGTGCCCAAACTTTTGCATGTCTCTGTTTTTATATATATACAGTATTTATATATAGATATAGATATAGTTGGCAGTACTGTAGCTAAGGTTCACCATTGCACCTGATAAAACAATCAGGTGGTGTGGTGGTTAGCACCGTCGCCTCACAGCAAGAGGGTTGCCGGTTCGATCCCGGGTGTGGCAGCCCTTCTGTGTGGAGTTTGCATGTTCTCCCCATGTCAGCGTGGGTTCTCTCCAGTCCAAAGACATGCAATTTGGGGACTAGGTTAATTGATTACTCTAAATTGTCCATAGGTGTGAATGTGAGTGTGACTGGTTGTCTGTCTCTATGTGTCAACCCTGCAATGGTCTGGCAAACTGTCCAGGGTGCACCCTGCCTCTCGCCCGATGTCAGCTGGGATAGGCTCCAGCGATCCTCACGAGGATGAAGCGGTTAGAAATTGAATGAATATTTAATATTAAACATTGGCACATCATTTTGCTTTACACTTTAGTTACTAAATTCAGAGACAAACATTTCTTGCCAACCCACACAAGGAATTTCTCCAAATGAGCAACACAAACCATGGAGGAAACATGCACGAGAGCACAACAACAGTCAAGTGGTCTAAAAACTGATGCTCTTTCAATTGGCAAGCGGTTAGAGGTCAAGTGAGAAATTATGAGCGTTTGCATTGCAGGTGTTGGAAAAGCAGAGAGCAGCAGGTGGTCTCATCAGGTTGTTGTGCTCTACTGTTGCTTGTAGCAAGTCATGTGGAAAAGTGGAGAGGAGCACTTAGGGTTGTCTGTGCTTGATTAATAAGGACACAGAGAGGCAAATATGTGCACACAGTCACTGGGTAATGAGCCGCAAATGTGATTAGGTCTTTACGCTGCACCTGCTTCCAATTGAGCATACAGCTTAGCAACCCTGTGCAAAAACCTGTACATACACACTCCCGGTGATAAACAACATCCAACTATTTGTTAGTGTGTGTGCGTGTGTGTTTTGTGTGTGTGCTCTGATACCTTTGAAACTGTTGACAAGTGAATACTTGATTGCACTGCTGTATTCTCTTTAGACTTAAGATACAGATGTTACCTCCCCTCCAATAGATGCCTTGATTGTATGATGTTGCACTGACAAAGTGTTATTACCTTGCATTCAAACACATTAGATTTAGTATCACACACTCACAAATTTCCCATTTCATACAGTATAGTAGCAAAAGATGCTGTATCGTGGAAATTTGGACATGTGAGTGAAGGTAGACTCACTATTCAGGTATCTCTGTGGGTTTCCTTTCAGATTGACACACTGATGTTGATGACACCTGTTATTGCATGATATAAGGTGGAGAAGGTGGAAAGGAAGGTAAGCACTGAAATCGTCAATGCCACAAAATAGCTCTACCTGCACGTGTCAAATACTGAACGCCTGCACCTGATTCAATACGTGATAAGAAAAACCTCACTGAGGTTCTCAGATTTCTGCACATTACATCACCAAAGACATGGCTGAAAATCTCCATGTCCTCCGACCTTTTTGCAATCCCCAGGTAACATTCAAGTTCACTGCTAAGGTTTTTCAAACTAATTATTTTTAAATAAATAAATTTCCTTCCACACGGTTAATGTGATTTAAGTTCAAACATATTATTTAACAGGTATGTTTGCAGGCGATTTAAAGTGTTGCAGGTGAGCAGCTCATTAGCCATCTAGCCTGCAAACTAAATGTTTGGTCATTTGTTCAAAAACCTAAGGTGCAGGACAGCAAAAAAAGATACTAAGGAGACTTTAGCAAGAAAGCTAGTTGTGTAGCAGGCTGGTATTTAGTAACTACAGAGCAAAATATCTATCTCAGGAGCTGGTGATGACCAAAACAGAGCCAAAAGGAGATAGCATATAAGATATTTTTTCTGGCAACAAAACAATTCTAGTGTTAGCTAGCAAGTTCTTTTGTCTTGTTTTCAAAAATGGAGGAAGATGATACGAGTCTCTCTGAATACGGAGCGTTGGGAAATATTCATTTTGAGTGCCAGAGCACACTCTGGCACAAACTGAACCGTTCGTGAATTCCGAGAGCTGTCTGAATGTACCTTTCGGTTATCCAGAGCACCGCACTCTCAGAGTGGCAGAGTGTAGTCTGGGCACTTTGTCTGGGGAAACGGAGCAGCAGAGCGCCGAGAGGAGTGAATGTGTGATTAACTTAACCATTTGTTAATTCATGTAGAAATACAGTGCCAGACAGCACTCTCATTTTAGTGTAGAGCATCAGACTGAATTACCGGATGCACCATGTCAAGTCACTAACTCTCTGGGACTGCCAGTGTTACTTGAAAAACTAAACACTGACCAACGGGACCAGACTGGCCGACCTGTATGCTCTCACTCAGTGGATGGATGATCCAGCTTTGTGGTTGATTACTATGCCAATATTACAAAGAAAGACAACACTTGAACTGTTTCCTCCAGTTTGTTTTGCTGTTGAAGCTAATGTTAGCTTATGCGCCAAAAAGTTATTTTTTCAGAGATATCCAATGTGCCTCCTAATACCTCCCCGATTTCTGATTAGGTAGACATGATAACCCTTAATACACACAACGTTATTCATCCCTACAACAGTAAATACTTCTTCCCTAACCTGAAATGAAATCTGCGCTGCACTTGCGGGCATTTTTGATGATTGCTTTCGTACAGTTCTTTTCATCTTATCACATTTAGCTATATTTTTATAGTTTTCTAATTGTTGTGACAGTTTCTTAACATAGCTTTTTTGTTGTCTTTTACACTGTAGAGGATGCACTTTTCAATTTCGTTGTTATGAAAATGACAATAAAGTATCTATCTATCTATCTACAGGGCTCAACAAAAAGGATTGCCCGGGGCAAGTAAAACTCAAGGTCGGGCATGTAAACTAACTGCTCAATTGCCTGATCGGGCAAGTTGCTAAAAATAGTAAAAGTTAATAACTAATTGATAAAATAAATGTATTTTAAAACACGCTCCTTCAGCTCTGATGCAGCGGTCTCTCTGCCTGAACTCACAGGCACAGTGTGTAACAATGTCCTGCCCGCAGCCCCCATTGATTGGTTACATGGCACAAGTGAAGCCAATCAACACTGAAGCCTCTCTACATGCTGCACCGTCTTACCTCTTCATAAACTAAAGTCATATTATTATGCGTGACAGACGCTTCATATAATAACATAACAGTATACTATTTATGGTGTTATGTCATCCTATCATTTCTGTCTCTACATGGTCATGCGTTAACAATTCTCCTCTGCTCTCTGTATTGTGCACAGCAGAGTTCCGCCACACACACAGGTGAGCACGCTAGAGTGGCTCGGGCCGCATTTTCCTGACTAAACCTGACCCGAGCCCGTTGCAGTTTGTCAGCTGACAAAGGTATTGTTATGGAAAGTGTGTAAATAACCATCAACAACTGCTGCTGTTGGCTTGTGTTGTGTTGCTTTCAGGCATTGTCACGTAAACAACAACTTCCAGCACTTAAAAGTAAAAAGTCACTTGACATGCTGCTGTTTTGTGCTATGACCTATTTATTATGTTCAATAAAATTGTATTTTCCTAAATCTTGAGACACCTCATATGTAAGCTAGACAGACATTTCACCTGCTCATTACTGTGCACAAATGTATTGTATGTACTTAGTCCTAAAGAGCCTTCTGGTGCCAGTATACATAGAAACATCCCAGCAGGCTGTGCTTTGCAAGCATAAAAAAAAGTTTCACGCATGTGAAAATTATTTTTCATGTGTGTGCTTCACCTCTGTCTCCAGCCAAAAAATATCACGTGATCGAGAGGCTGGCCCTAAAAGCAGTACTTTCTTAAATTAAAAATCACCAGCTAAAGCTTCCAAATACAACTGCACATGTTTCAGCAAGAATATAATCCAAAATCAAGGAGAAATTTACAATGTCAGTAACCAAGATTACGCGTTTCTCTGATGTTAGTGTGTAGCTATATTTAGCAGTGTACTGGAGGCTGGGGAGTGACTGTGTATAGCAGAACTTCCCCCCATCAAATTATCAAATTCACCAATAAAATATCTGAAACACAATCAGGAAAAATTCACACTAGTAAAATATATGTTTTACCTAATGTAAGCATGTAGATACAAGTAGCAGTGCACTTGCAGCCAGGGAATGACCGTGTGTAACAACACTTTCACCCAATAAAAATCAACAATAAAAGCCTCTAAACACAACTGGACATGTTTCAGCAGGAAATTATCCAGAATTGGAGATAAAATATCATCAGAAACTACGATTAGCCGACAGCTTTTGCCGATGTAGCTGTATAGCAGTGTAGGCTACATAATGTAAACACTTGAAGTAGTGGGCTTGGAACAGACAACTGTAGAAAGAAATCTGTCATCATCTGATGCCATCTTGTAGCCAAAGTAGAAATCCTGTGATGAGTATTCTGCTCCAATAAGGCTTGCTTCTAATGGTACTGTTTGTATTGCCAAAATCCTAGATCACCATTTCAGTTAGCAAAAGTAAGCTAAAATCTTACAAAGAAATCCAAAAAATATTTGAATATTTTCAAGAAAATGTCCTTAAACTCGCACTGAACATCTACTCTCTCTACTCCATACATACACTGACAAAATCAACATTCATAGGGTTGGGTAAAAAAAAAAAAAGAAGTGTAAATGTGGTTTTGAAGAACAAAAGTTATTAAAAGAGCTGGGAAGTTTTTCCTTCTTTCAGTGTTTCATTTGCATATTGTGGTATTAATAAAAATAATATTACATAAGAAGCTCCCCCTCTGATGAATAGCCTATATCTTTGGCTGCTCTGCCCTTTTTCAAATGTCTCTAAGCCACATATAGTGAACTATATAGACCCCAAAGTGGGCAGCAATGAGGACACACGTTGCTTTCCACACTTCTCAAAGAAGAGAGCAAAATTAAGATGAATGGCTTTAAGTGGATTTGTCAAGCTTTAACGTCTTTCTTTCAGGAGGCCTGGGTCATACAAGCCCAATAAACCTGTCTTTATCGAGTTATGGCTGTGTTCACACCCACGCAGAGTAGAGCAGGCCAGCTGAACCCAGGAGTTGTAATCTCGTGACATCTGACTACTCATGCAGTAAACTATTGCAAAGGAAAATTTAATTTCCACACAGCCAGTGATCAGTTGAAAGCTACAAGGATGGTCAGTGCCCTAGTTGGGCAGAAAATCTCATCACGTGACTCAGCTGACAGTCAAAAATCTATTTTTACCAAGGCTCTTTGTTTTATTATTAACATCCACTCTCTGTTTTTATTTGTTCCGGCTTTACTTACTGTAAGCTTGAAATAAAAACGTTGCAGATGTTCTGACTTTTAATAACATACTGTTTCCCAGTTGTAGATACCACTGGAGAGCAGAAAATCAAGAAACAGATGGGATACAGGCATAAGTGTGCTCATGTTCAGATCAATATAGAAAATGAGGATTCAACGGAATTAATTCAACATTCCCTTAGCCTCGCAGCTTTAAGACGTTAGTGCATATGATTAATACTTTATATGGCATGTTGTACTCTTTTTTCTTATATTACAAGTTTTCCAAAGAACCCCTGGACATAGATTGTGTCTGTTGGCAAACTTCAAGGTCCAGCATTAAGGATTTAGGGGGATATATTGGCAGAAATGGTATATGATATCCATAACTATGTTTCATTTGAGTACAATCACAGGAAACTAAGAACCATTGTGTTTTTGTTAGCTTAGAATGAGGCCTTTATGTCTACATGTGTGACAAGTCCTCTCCCATGGAGTCTGGCATGTTGTTTTTACAGTAGCGTTGAACTGACAAACCAGGCCCCCCAGAAGTGCACAAGGTTTTGAAACCAATTTTCATAGTGGCCCAACACTGTAATTACACCGTCATTCTGTGCCCTGTGCCAAAAAAAGACTTTTTATCTTTGACATACATGGCGAAACAGACAGGTTCAAATCAGTGGGTAATTTTTTTGTTTTTGTTTTTTGTGAGCATCTAGTGTTAACATTCAACCAACACCAGGACATCCACAGAAGCACATGGTTCGGTTTAGGCAACAAAGGCATGTGTTTAGGCTTTGGAAAAAACATAATGGTTTGGTTTTAAATTCATATGGGGAGCAAACATTGGAATCCTGGGTGAATGTTTAGCTGGACAAAAGGCAACTGCCCCTCCCACCCACCCTGTAGGGACTTCCTATCTTTGTATATTACGTCATCGCCCTTATAGGTGCCGTCTAGCCAACCAATGGTATATCATATCATTGCAAAAGGTTTTGTCCGGCCAGCTTTACATCTGCCATGAAAGGTGGCTTTTGGCATTGGTGCCTGATGCGGAAATCACTGACAACGCAGCGGTATTTGATGACCTTGGAATGAGAACAGGCTTCAGACACAGCCTTTTATGTTTGTGAATTCTGGAATTAGCTACTGTAGTAATCACACATGCTTGGCACACAGGAAAAGTTTCAGCTGGTTGCAAACTACAACCTCACTGCTAGATGCCACGAAATCCTACACACTAGACCTTTTAATAAATTTTTAGGAATATTTTTGAATATCATATATAGCAAATAGGTGTTGGTTATATAGTTAATGTTATTATTGTTATTCTTTTTTTTTTAAGCAAGTCATATTTTCGGCAGACTGTAAAGCCCTTTAAAGCAAATTTTTAATTTGTGATTCTAGGTTAAACAAATAAATTAACTTGAAAAGCACAGACCATGCAGTTTTCTGGCCTGTCAGATAAAAGCATAGTATAACTACTCTGCATCAACTGGCGAGAAGTGACATATCTGCTAGGTGACTTTGTTTAATCAACTTCCACTGCTTTGTTTCACACAAGCCACACAAATCAGCAGCAAGCCCAGCAGGACAGTGTGAGTCAGTGGGCACTATCACATGTCATGCAAGCTAGCAGTGTCTATGGAGTTTCTTCCTCACCTGGAAATCACAAGTGCCTGCCAGTGTGACAGATGGCCATGGTACTAATCAAGGTGATTCAAAGCAATACTCCTGACTTATCCGCATCACACAAGATTTTCCAGCAGTTAGAAGTTTGGATTTATTCAGTGACAGTTATTCAGGGTTGGCAGGTGTTGATTAGAGTGGTGTTTGTCCTCTTATAGTGCTGATATGTCTGTGGGGCTGTTGTTTAAAACTGTCAAAAGTATTGGGTGTGACAGGTGCAGACTTTTGTAAACACAAGCTTAGTTTTGATTTTAACATCCTGAGTCAGATTAGCACTGACAGTTTGGCCGTGGGGAAGTCATTTTAGGTGTTGTTTCAAAATGATGTATCCCATATCTTAAAGTCACAACTCATTCACTATACGTAAGAATGAATCCTACAAAGAAAGTTTAAAGGTTGATTTAAACAAAAACAAAATTAAAAAAAATGTGTTTACTTGCAATTTACACGCAATACTAAAGGTGCTAATTTGGTAAATTAGCATGTGGCATGCATGTGACTGTCATTTAATGTGTAGACAACAACACAAGTTAAGTTAAAACAACAACAATAACATCAATAAAGATAACAACAACAATGGTATTAATAAAGATAATAAAAGCAACAATTCTACTACTACATAAAATAACACTAATAGCATTAGCAATACTTCTACTACTTCTACTACTACTAGTAATACAACTACTACGTAAAATAATAACACTAATAGCATTAGCAATACTACTGCTACTAATGCTACTACTGCAAATAATAATGATAATAATTTTAATAAAACTACTTCACATAACACCAACAGCATTAACAAAACTACTACCACTACTTCTACTAATACTACTACTTAGTCTTCTTTAGCTTTAGTAACACTTTATTTAAATTGTTTTCTTTTTTCATTTAAAAAAAATGGTCTGTTTCTGAAGACAGCTGTTAAGCATCTACAGCTGCCTTTGTTTTCAGTGTCAGGTGGGATTCTTTTACAAGCCCTCAGGGTTTATTTTTTCCTCCTACCTGTGCATTTTCATGTGTTACTGTATTGTATTCTCTTTTGTTTACTTTTATAGTATGCACAAATAAAGAAGTAAAGAACTAAACAGTATATGAAAATACATTACTTGATTGCAATGAGCCGCTTGGAGATTTAGAGGTAGAGGACCATGAGTTAATCCATATACACGTAATATAAAATGCATAAAGTATGATGGACCACATACTAATGAAGGCATTCAAGATGTTATGTAGAATGGTCATGTAACGTGAGGAAAATGTTAATTTTCTCCCGAGGTAGGGTAGTACATAATCTCCAGTGTATATTTACTGCACATTGTTGAGACTGTGTTGTGCATGTTTTCAGCTATCCTATCCCTACCCTTACCTTGAGCCACACTTGCAACCTTTGTGTATCATTCAACGGATTCTTAGCCTGTCTTATGAGCCGCAGTTTAGCTGTTGGAGATAGTGATAACGGGTGTTCTATGGAGTCTGTAAACACACAGGCATTAAATATGAACTCTTATCAATAATGACCTTCTATCCAAAACATGATCAAATAATAACACTGCGTACTTGTTGAATCATCAGTAAGTGTTAGTACAGTGTTCAAACTAATGCGGGTTGTCAAATAACCTAAAGAACTGTAACTCCATAGCAGCCAAATTCAGGCAACACTTGCACTGGAGATAAGCTGTGACTCACTAAGGTATGATCTGCATGAAAAGCACACTCCAACGTAATCACCAGAGCTGTTCATAATTGATTGACTGAACTTGATTGACTTCGCCTGAAAATGCTCATGTTTTAGACAATTTCCAACAAGACACCATATGTTTAGACACAGCATCTGCATAAATGACGGCGCCACAATTGGTATTCTCCTCAGAGACGCTACATCTCATAATGTCAGCTTTTATGGGCTCCAGTGAAAGAGACACTAATATCCCTTACATGATGAGTGTAAGCATTACATGGACATAAAAAATTCACAAACCAGAATGTAAATCAGAATGTTTAGCAGTGTCAGTTTTGCATTAGCAACAGAAGATGGTTGAATCAGTAATTCTCCTGGTTTAATGATGAGGCCTTGTGCCACTGGGACTGTATGTTTAAATACTGCATGTGTGGAAGAGGGAGTAGATGGGATGTTTAAAGATGACGGGAAATTAAAATGTATTAAATGAGACATGCGAGCACCGTATAGCTTTGGACAGGAGATTTGTAGCTGGGCTTCAAGTGATTAATTGGGCAAAGCTGTAGGAGTGCTGAGAATCTCTGGTCACAAAAGTGGATTTTTTTTTAAATATTAATTCTCGCAGAGTAGCAGTAAGACTTTTTCTACATAATGTCATGCTCATTATGTCTCTAAACCAAGATCAGTCAGGGGTAAAAACTACAAATTATGATTTGTCTTCACTGTGTACCTGCCATTTTGTACTAAATCACAGTTATTACCACTGTAAGTGGAAACACATGTCAGTTATAATTTCTTACTGTTGACAGTAACATATTACTATGATGCATTGGGTTTTTATTTTCAGTAATTATATTACAGTGTTACCGGTGCAATATAAAATACTCTTCACAAGATAAATAAACAAAATAAAATAAAACAGAATGATAACCAGCTGCTTCAAATGTCTGTCAGTATTTGTCGAGGAAAGGAAAGTTTCTTAGCAGAAGGACAGAAGGTAACAGACCATAATCACAACAAGCAGTGCTGTGGTGGCTTTGTAATGCCATGATGCTCTATATAAAGAGATCTAAACTGGTGGGCAGATTAGCTACAGAGAACAAAACTGTTTGTTTTTTTTTTATACCAGGCTGTAAACGTGTATTTCAGTTGTAAATTTGGGCTTGTTTACATTAAGGTCTGTGGGGATTCAAGGAACTGCAGTATTTGGCACCTCCATCGTGGCTTTATTTTTCATCTACTTTGTCAACAGCTACACTAATTTTGCAAAGACCATTCTTTTCTATCTTAAGTTTTCACCCTTCAGGTTAGCACTAAGGGAAAAGTAAGTGAATAATCAATGTCACTGGAATATATCCTCCATGAGACCATGAGCAAAATTTATGCCAAGACCATCCAGCAAATGTCAAGATATTTCGCTGAACAACTAAAAGTGGCATTGTTGTTGCAGTACTCATTTTGCCACGAGTGTTTTTAGTCCTATTTAACTTTTTACACCGTTTTCACAGATCAAAAAATAAAGAAACAAAGAGATACTGTTCTGACAAAAGCTTTTTTTTTTCACTATTCTTAAAGGAGTATTTCAGTGGTGGAAAGATGGTCTTTTCATAAAATTAGGTTGTGCAGTAGAAAAACACAAATACTTTTGAAATTGGTGCTATATGACCAGAGAAAACTCTGAAAAAGAAGGGAGCAGGGATATCTCGGCAGTGATTAGAAGGAGGGAAGTTTATCACAGTTCATTTCCACATACTTCCCACATTGTTTTGATACAAAGCTTGTCGAAAATCAGATAAGCATTCTTTTAACTCAGACTTTTAAAATGGATCACCACAATTATTTTTTCTTGCCTTCCATATAACATTTCCATATTATTTTGCGGAAACTTAAATCAGGTGGAATTTCTACCTAAAATGCAATACTATACAGCAGTAGCCTCTTTTAAACAGATGCCACAATCATAAAGAAGACTAGCCAATATGCTGAACCAAACAACGCCACCATAATTCTGTCCCAGTGTATGATTTTAGATAGCATCCTGAAGCAAAAGAGGCGTCACGTGGTAGGTGTCACAACAGCATCGGCATCTAGCGTGTACGCCTGTAGTCCCACCATGCTGGCTGTCCCTTTTACACAGATGTTGACTCGGCTCTGTTGCTACCTTTGCTGCCAGCTTAACAGCAAAATAACTCTGGCTACACATTCCGTGTTTGTACCTTATGTACAAAATGGTGCAACATTCCTGCCTTGGACTGCTGTATAAAAGGGACTTAAAAAATTTCAGTCAAGCATAATTCCTAAAATAATTACACTGTCAAAAAATCAATAAAAATGTGAATATAAGTTTGATAAAACACATTTTTATTTCAGCATTCCAATCTTCAATGCAATTGTAAATTCTGTAAACTGTCAACTGTTGCAACAAACAATCATGTTCAGGTTTGCACCATCTGTCCAGAAGGCAGTTTCGATATTGAATGATGGATGAAAATCAAGATATTAGAGTTGAAACATAGAGCAATAGCAGAAATATTAGCCGTATTATGAGGAATATGTCTTATTGGTATTTACCTCATTTTATTCCACTGCATATAGGCTTTTGTTCCCTACCCAAAGTGTTTTGTGCTAGCCAGGGTCAGGTAACTTGGCTGTTGAAAAATATTTCAAAGAGGGTATATCACATTAATGAAAAAAGTTTGAGAACCTCGGCTGTATAGCACTCTCAAAATAAGTTCTTTGTGGGCATGTTCAATAGCGTCTAGTCGAAACAGGAAGCACCCGGCAGGGAAAATAAACAGTGACCTCTTTCTGCATCAGTTTACCCTTCTGCTACAGCCTACAGTCACTCCCTGGAGGTTTAAGAGTTTCTCAGGCAAACAGGCTCAATCCTGAGTTATCATACCTTTGGATCATGGATAAAGGCAACAATTGATTCATTATCTTTGTGCATCAGCTCCCTGAGGCTGAGATGGATACTTGTCAGAGTGTTGGTAGTTTAATGGGCAAACATTCAAGGTCACAACCAACAAAGAAGACCAGGAGAGAGATAAAAGGGGGCCCATTTAATTCGCTGCTGATCAAACTAGCAACGTGATAATGGAAAACATTTTTTATAAGAGATAGAGATGCTTTCAGAGCTAATCCTTGTTAACCGATGAAGCTATTTAGCTGACTTTGCTTATTGGGCCCTTTCTTTTGATGAAAGGATTCAACAGTTTCCTTGAACTTTATTGCTGTCTGCTTGTTTCACCTTCATAGTCTATTGAATTGATCACACTTTCATGTTATCACCATCCCTATCGTCACCCTGTACAACCCGACCAGGCAAGAGCAAACACCATGGTTTTATTAATATAGACTGACTACTGGCTCACTCCCCTTCCCGTTCCAGTTCACTCCGAAAATTTCCTCAGCCCAGTAATTTTCTGTGGAATTGAATATTCTTTTATGTTGTTAATCAGAATTCCTTTCCAAAAGCACTTCTTGGATCCCGTTTCATTTCCTCAATAGACAGGGGAAAGATCCATTTTCTAGTTCAAGGGAATTCAAATAAGGGGAGGAAACGAGAAGCTTATCTGATCAGAAGTGAGGCCTTTGAACAGAAATGCTGACATGATCATTAAATGGCAGCGCACAGAGACAGTAATATAGTACAGTAGTGATACTTTTGTTCACCTATTGCTAGCATAATAGATTAGAGGACCCTTTTGACTTGACATGCTCAGCTTGCAATTTTGGTTATTTAAAGGCTTGTGATCAGTGTGTTCGCGGGACAGTTTTGATTGAATATTCATGCCATGAATACTTAACATGCTTCTTACCCCTCTTAACCCCTTATGCTGCAAATGTCTTTGACCACGTTGAGAGGGTGCCTAGCAATCTGGTCTCCTGGCACTTTTCCACTCATGATGGCCACTTTCAAATTCTGTCTGCAGCCATTTCTGCTTACTAAGGACAGCGTGAATGTAGATTTAAGGGGACTGAGACAAGCTTTGCATGGCACTAAAATCAATGTGTTTTAGTCCTCAATATCAAGGCTGTGTGCATAAATTTGTTTAGACTCGTGCACTTAATCAGAGGTTATTTGCCAAAGCCCTCCGCCTCTCGCTAACAACTTCCTCAAGTCCCTTTGCAATGTTAGCGTGCACACATCACACGTCACGCCTCCTCCTCCTGCGTCTCAAGCCAAGTGTCACATCCAGTTGAATGAGCGAAGCTGCCACTCTGCCACACTGGCCACTGGCATTGTTTATTTTAATCAATGCCACTAGAAAACTGGTGGCTTGCAAAAAGAACCTGCGTTAATTACAGTCTGAAGCCCAAAGGTACAAAAATAGCAAGTAATTTGAAAAATATGCCTGATACAAGTAAGCCCGACGGTATTTCTATCACAGACAAGCCCACACCATAAACTCTATCTACTCATCATGAAATAAAAAGGTTTATCAGGGAAAGTAAAAACAAATGACTCTTATAAAACTATAAGACCATATGCTGGATGGCAACAGTATTTTTCTCCATGGTCTGGCAGTCTTACCGAGCAGATCTGAAATACAATGTGGGAGATGATCGAGTCTTAGTGTCAATACATCACCCCAGAAAATTACCTCTTCTCTGCTTGGCCTACTTTAATCTCTAACCCTCTATTGAAAGAATGAACACTCTCTCCTCTGTCCTATTGACAACGTAAAATAGGTTTGCCAGCTTGATTGACAACTTTGTCCACCTGACAAAATGTAATGCAGTAGAGGACAAAAAAACAGGTCAGGAATTCTTTGGACCCAATCTGGTGCTGCCGATTACATTTTCTCCGCCGTCTTCTTCTTTATTGTATCAGATGGGTCTTTTGAAGTAGTGAGGTAGAGTGTCGCATTGTGTGTTGTCTGTGCACTGCTGAATGTGAGCGTTCACACGGTTGCATAAATATTTGGGACCGTGTTGGAGAGGTATAAGACTCCACAAAGCTCAACATAAAAGTCATTAGCATTACATTACACTGACATTTCTGGCATTTGACTCAGACTTTTATCCAGAGTGACTCAGAATGAGGAGCAGAAAAAAATGTATTCTTCACTCACCAAAACAACATTTCATACAACCAGCACTGAGTGTGCGAGAGGTAGAGCTGCTCTGATAATATTTATGTGACTGGGATTTATTTTCGTTTTAGCAATTGAATAATTCAGCAAGCTAAACAATGGACTGATATTGTAGACATCAAAACACATATCCTACTAAATGCAAATGTCATGAAAACCAATCAAGCACTAACCTGAGGGTATAAATGGAGCTATTGTCACTTGAAGCTATTCACAGGCTGATTTGAGTTTTAGCTGTAAAAATGTTTCTGAAAGTAAAGGTGGTTCTTTGGCTCTGAGATGATTTCTGCATCTAAGAAATCTGTATGATGGGAATGATCATGTGAAGTGTGTCATTTCAACACAAGGAAGTGTCAAAACCATTCACCTTCATGTTGGCTAACATGAACATCTCAACAGCTGGGCCATATGAAGATGAACTGCAGATTTCATGGCCTTTACAGGTGGCAATGGAAATGTCAAAACATTAACACGATGCTCAGTCTGTGGAAACGCTGGGCTGATGATGGAGGGAACCATTATGAATGAATATGTGAATGATACTACATATTAAACTCAATAGCACCTTATTTTTTTCTTTAAGTTCAAGACTCAAAAGGTAATTGCAATATCTATTAACATATACACTATTTTTCCATGTTTTTTGTGTCTAAATGACTGATGGGAATTACAATGATTGGTATTATAAGTGTATGACAACAGTGTATGGAACGGATCCTTTCAGAGAAAAACCAAAGTATGGTGTTGTTTCACCACAAACAGCTGTTATTGCTGTCACCAAACTACCCTGACTTTATCAGTAATTTTATCATTGTAAAACACAATTCATTCAAAGCCAAATGAAATAAAGTAAAACTCACACGAGATGTCTTAATTAATCTTTTCACTCTTCCAAAAATTGCAGACACTTGTTTGGTTGAAATCAATCCTTTATCAGCCAGTAAAATTAGAAAAATGCTGGTTCAAGACACACTTGAATTATCGTTTATTTAAATGTCTGGTGGGTTTGGCGTTAGGCGATTTCAGGGCTGTTTCTAGTTGCTAATAGAGGATCTTACTCCGCAACAGAAACGTTGACCTCTGTCGTAATCCTCTCTAGAATGTTGTCAGACATTTATAATACCAATCTGAGCCTGTCAGTGGCAAAAACATGCACTTTTAGTGGACTTAAATTGACCGTGCATAATTGCCCCAAGTGGTTACATACCAGCCTGTTTTACTGCTCCAGGCTGCAGCCCTGTCGATCAATGCTGGACCAATTGCAAAAATTGTCTCGATTCGTTATCTAGACACAAAAACATGATAACATAGAGTCCAGGTTGAAAAATACTGAGGTTACCCTTTAAGTCTGTGATCTTGAATTGAGTTGCGGCAACATGATGTTGTTTGGTAGTAGGGGCACATTTTTACAGTTTTGTTCACAGCTTTAACAAGATGCAACGCAAAGCATGCTGTGTCATTTTACTACCTGTGGTGAAAATATTTACAGCGAGTGTATTTTTATTCCAAGAACAAGGGTAAAATAAGCAAGTACTGTAAGACTGAAGAAGGGATTTAACGACTTACCACATGTATAAAAACTGTTGATGCTCACTGCAGCTTACACGTTACATTGCATGTATCAGCTTAGAACTACAATTGTCAAATATTTCATCTTGGCTCTGACTGACCTTTTATTGTGTGGTGTGTCAATGCAATTACAGCTTCCAACAAGTGTTGAAAATCTCTGAAGTCTCCTTCACAAGTCTCCCAGTCATCCAAATGTGTCAACATAATTGAATTAGAGGAGGATAATGATGGCCAAGCTTGGACAGTGCCAATAATTACAAGATATTCAGATGTGTATCCAGATAATGCTGACATACTCCAGCTGGAGAGACTGACCTTGTGTTCTGCCTATGTGAAGACATTTTTTAGCTCGGGATGAGGGAAAAGAAAGGGTGAAAACAAAAGATCACTTTGGTGTAGTTCACTGTGCTTGAAAATGTCATTGTAAATTATTAATTTCACTGACATGAACGCCGGTGAATGGCGCAGTTCTTGAGGCAGGTGGTAACCTCCCCTGGTTTTTTACCAGCATTAAAAGGCAGAAAACTGTGAGAAAATGTCTTTTCATTCTCCCCAGGTACCATTGAGCTGCCAGCAGCAACAAATCATTAAGTGGACATCAATAACGCCATGTGTCTATTACTGATTGTACAAAACACATTTGCAAAGAAATGCACAGTGTTTTTTTTCCCCCCAGATATTATAGTTTAAATGGAAAGAAAAGGGAAATCAACTAATAAATTAGCGGGGCCAAGTGAGCCAACATCTCTGCCAAGTGCTAAGAATACTGCAAGAGAGGGAACATAAGACAGAGGCAGGGGTTAATGGCACCATTCTTGCACCTTGCCAACATGATCCTTACAGCCATTTCCATTAAGTCATGGTTGAACCTCTTTCATTATTTTACCTGACCTTTACAAAAGGTTAGTTGTAGTTCAGCTCTGCGGTTATCATTGTTCCTTCAACCGAAACAGCGGACGTATCAGTCATAGTGAAACTAATATATCATAAGTAAAGCACAAAGGGGCAGGTCATGTCATAAGTCAAGTGGAAAAGATCTAAGCCCAATGTTTTAACATTGTCGGAAACTTAAAAGCACACAGTGTTGTAATCAAAAGCACAATGTCACATTATTACCTTTAAAGTATATAACGTACAACTCTTGTAATACCTCATGCCATTCTGTTAGCTGGTAGCTTAGTATTTCTCAAATCTGTTCTTTTCAGATGTAAAGGGGAAGTGGGTCTCCTAATTTAGTCTGTGCTTGGGACAAAATTTGGGGATCCAATCCTCAGGGATCAAACTTCCGGAACAGAAACCTTTTGCTATTCCAACAGGGGATTAAGGTAAGGGGATACTCATCTTAAAGGATAGAATTGGGTTAGGGCTGTGAGTTCTCTCAAGGAAAACTTCTCGTGGAGGTTAGCCAGGCTCTGCCAGCTGAGCTTATGTCTGCAGAAGTAACTCAAAGTAGAAAAGGCTGCATTAGGTCTGTTTGCTGTGAATGCCAGTTCTGATGTGACATTTTACATTGCTGAGGCTGTGTTTTCTGTCTGAGTTCAAAGGGGGCGTCAGGATTTGGACAGTGCCAGTAGTGGTGGAAGACACGTCTTTTACTTACTGTAAGTAACACTGGACCTTTCTAAAAAAAAATACAGTAAATACTACCAAAATGAAAAGTTCAGCAGTGAGAGTTTTACCAAAGTAAAAGTACACACGTGTTATCACCAAAATGCACTTAAAGTATCAGGAGTAAAAGGCAACTGTGGGACAGAGGGACTCCTTTCAGAATGTAACAGTATTGTATTTACTTTAATTTTGAAATACTATGTCTTGATGCATTAACACATGGGCAGCATTTTAATCAGAGGTGCCTCCGCAAGTTTTTCACTGGGGTGGACAGCTGGGGCCAATGAGAATCTTGGGGTGGCACACCAACACCAACATATCTTCAGGAATTCTGTTATGCTGTTGTAATATATAGACTGTTTAAAAACTTTGTATCAGAGTTCAAAATACATGGAACATAATATAAAAAGTATGTTTTTCTTCGTGACCTGAAAATAAGAATGATTGTGTTTCCATTACTTCAGAATGAGCCTTTTTTTTATCTACATAGTGAGCAGGTCCTTATTTATGGCCATGTTCACTGCCATGTTTCTACAGTAGCCCAGAACAGACAAGCCAAAAACTGGCTCTAGATAGAGCCATTTACGTTTTTGCATCAGCCGTTGTAGTTACAAGCCTGTCTGCAACGAGCAGCCTCGGAAACATTACTGATTTGTAACGTGAAACTGCTTTGTTCAGTGTTCTTACCATGTTAAATCACTTGTCCATTTGTGTTGGAGAGGAAGAGACCACTGTGGATGATTGACCTCTTGGTGAAAACCTCCTAAATGTCTAGATTCTAAGTTATCAGAGACAAAAAGGTGAGCATAAGTTTGTATGTGGTGGGCAAGCTGTCTGTCCCCAATATGCCAAAAAGCGTCAGATACACTGATTTGTGACATGAAACTGCTTTATTTGGTGTTTTTATTGATTTTAGTTACCTGGGGCCTCGTGCAAAGACTTTCGTGGATTTCCGACTGAAACATGGCGTACACTTAAATCCAGAAAACGTTGTACGCACAGAAATATCCAGATGTATGAATCTGTGCGTACACATGAATCCAAGCACATTTCCTTTGTACATCCCAATCAACGTGGAATTGAGCGCACATGTTGGAGTACCCGGCCCCTCCCTGTCCACGCCCCCATTTAAATATGCAAATCATATTTAAATGAACCCTGCACCTGAGATTCCCCTCTCTGCACGATCAGAAAACTAAAACAAAACGATGAGTAAGACGTAAGATAATCTTCACAGAATGCGAAGTGGAAACGCTACTCACTTACGTGGAGGCGCACAAAGACGTACTTTTTGGCACGCTGTCCTCCGGCATCAATACTAAACGTAAGAGGAGTGAGTGGGAGAGTGTGTGTGAGTCTGTCAATGCTGTGGGGTCAGAAAAGCGTACACACACAGAACTAAAAAAGAAGTGGTCCGACATTAAGGTGGACGTGAAGCGGAGGAGGGCTGCACCGCCAAAGTGTGGCCAAAACAGGAGGGGGGGCAGGAGAGGAGGAGCTCACCCCGTTTGAACAGAGAGTCTCCTGGGGTCAATTGAAAGCAGACAATGAATTATGTGAACTGGATTTACAGTTTATGTTTGTTAATTTTACACAACACTTACACGGATCACACACTATTGTTGTAAATGAATGCAGAAGTGCGCCGGGGAAAAGGTGAGGCTGATTAGGAAATGTCGCACTTTACGCACGGGTTTATTGACATGAGTACTTTACACACAGAGACAATCAGGGGATTGTTAGAAAGCTCTGAAGCTGTAGTTTAACTAAATTTAACCACTGACTAGTACTGATGCTGTGAAGGCAGGATAATATTTGGGGGCGCACATGCTCAATGCGCATCATGGGGATTAATATTAGGACAATTAAACAAATAAATTATTTACTCACCAAGAAGCCACCCATCGCGCACATTGCCAGCTAGTAGTCTGTTCCCAACCATGCTGTTACTCAGAATGTATGAATCGTGCATTGAACCAGGCCACCTCGCCACAATGGTGGTTATGGGCATTTGCGCATCACATATGATCTGTACATTGACCGAATGAAAATGCTTCCTGTTGACATAAACCAATTCATCCTGTGATGGTGCTTTTATAATGTGTGTGCAGTCGATAGCTCCGATAATGTTAGGAAAACCGGCTGTTGCTGCATATTGCGCTTTAATGTTGGCCTGTTCAGCTTTGATATACCTGCTGACATGCGGATAATTCCGTCCCGCACAGCTGGCATGACTCGGCTCAGGGTCGACTGGCACAGTCCCGCTCGGTCGGCCAACTCCCTCTGGAATGCCCGTGTTGCTAGGAACTCCGGTGTGGTCAGCACCTGTATAGATACAGGAAGCGCATGGCTCCTCGCCGTGTCACACTGCCGGCTGCAGCTCTACGCGCAGTTCCAGGAGGATTGCCCTCGGGAACCTAAAGCAGCTGATCAGCCAGTTGTTATCATGTGCCAGTGCCATCTGTCACGCTCACACGCTCTATTCGTATTGCGCGATTTACAAATCTTCTGATACTGCTAAAGCAGCCGTTGTTGTGAACAGTATTTTTGGCACCACTTTGCGCATGATTTTATATCCACTCATCTAATTGCAGACACGTGGGTGTGTTAATTGTTCGTCAGTGTTAATTGTTCATGTTTCTCTGATATGCCCATCACTCTGAGGACTAATTGTTTTCACATTTATTACAGTTTCCCAGCATCACCTCTAAGTGTCGCCAAAGGATCAACAGCTGTACGCCAGCCATGAAGTTGGCATGAGGCACCGCACATTTCCACGGTCATTTCACTCTTGATACATCTGTGAACTATGTGGATTCACAACAATTTTGTTTTTTTGTGTTATGTATCTGTACAAGTGTTAGGCTATTTATTGTTCTTCAAATAGGCTTGTTGTTTATTCCCTTAAAATGATGAACATACAGCTTGATTGGACAACATATTCTCACTCCAAACTCGTCACATATGGCTGCTTTGTTCAGTGGACTTTTAACGTCAACACATGACCAGCAAAGTATCATGGGTGTGTCCATTGTTTACGTTCAGGGACGCAGTGTCAGTGTCAATTTACGCCAGTTACACTGATTGTGTCTTTTCGAAATACATTTGTGTTTCCACAGGAAATGTACAGTTTTTGCTTGTCAGATGCATACGGCCTTTTTCGAAATAAACTTACAACAACAGTAAAGCACTGTGTATTTACATTTATTTCATTCTGCAACAAAAACACGTGGTTAGGTTTAGAAAAAAACATCATGTGAACGCTGGCTTCCTAGGTGAAAGTCCAGTGTTTGTTGAACCCATCTGCCACCTACCCTAAAGGGACTTTCCAGGTCAGCTGCTTTCCAGCTTGCGTATCATACTGCCACGAAAGGATGGCTTTGCTAGTCGGTGTCTGATGTGGAAATCACTGACCAAGCAGCGGTATTTAAGAACTTCAGAATGGGTTGGATTGTAAGAAGCCCAACATTTGAGGGCATCACTGATTTTGGTCGCCCAAGGTCAAGGTGGTTTTATGGTGGTTTTGATCCACATTTTGTATGTATGATATTAATTTGTCAGTACCTATAACTGACAGAACAAATGTAACAGAAAAAAGAAAGAATACTTTCCTCTGAAATGTGATGAACTACCAGTACAATGTAGCATAAAATGGAAAGTACAGCTACATCAAAACTGCAGTTAAGTAAATGTACTTAGTTGCTACTCGCTAAATAGTGGTTTAAAACATTTCTTCATGAAAAGAATTGTTCTATTCCTTTTCATCAGCTCAAACATTCCTTAGTATTGAAATGTGCCTGAAAGATCAGATTCCACATATGCAATAAACCCAGTAATGGAGACCATAAGGCCTCACTCTGTCCTTCACCCACGATGGTAAATTTATTCATGTCATACCAAAGAGATCAAACTATATTCCTCTCAGAAATGACAATTTCAAGTTTGGGGACAATAAGCTGGTCAAGGTTGCTGTCTAATAAATGACTTCTTGTCATGTTTGCAGATGCTCAAGGTCCCTTGACGTCTACCAGCTGGGATAAGGCACGGTCCCTGAAGCCGATGTCACTATGATCAAGAGCACATAACAGGCAGATGCCTCTGAACTGGCTAACAAAAGCTATTTAGATGTGAGACTGCTCCATTGTTCCCCGCCTTCATCTCTCTCTATCCCCCTGCCATGTTCTTCTTCTTCTCCTACTGTTAAAAACCGGAAGGCATATTCATGAGGGAAGCATAATTAACCAGTCAGGGTTTGGATGACTTCCAGATGGATGAGTTATTATTGCCATTATTGATACTGGCTGGTATGAGCCCTGCTATCTGGGATTAATGCTGTTAGAATTTAGAAGCCCGACACCATCTTACCACTTAGTCCCATGATGAATAGTGTTAGGCAAAGTCGTTTGCACTGACACTCACTTACTTCCCCTCATTTTATGTACTTTGCTTGCCTTATTAAGGCTCTTACCACTGGCTTAATTGCCTATTTAGAATTCTCCTCTTTGTGACCTAGATGTGTTTTATTTGGTGAATGTAATTAAGTTACCTGTAAATATCTTCGCGAGAGCCCCATCCATCTCTGTTATGTGGGAACTCTATTTTTGTTTTAATTAATTTAATGGCTGCTGTGTCTGGACACTATTAACCTCAATGAAACCAAGAGGAGAAATTGGTTTCACTTGTGCTCAAGACAAGGCATCTCTGTTGAACCGCTGCTCACTAGATTTGTATTGGTGTACTGAACCTCTGGACTAATAGAGAGGTGAAGTTCCATCCCTTCTGATGCACCACCATGGAAAATTATTTAACCAAACAAAAAAGTAATAATTATAATCGCTAATGCCAAAAGACAAAAAAAAAATATTCCGATCCCATTTAAATTTTGCTATGAATTAAACATTTGAATTTTCGTCAATTTAAATTTTGAAAGTAAAGAAAGTCACAGGTTGTCTTAACACTGTTGAAGTACAAGCTTGTAAAAATATGTAATTAGAGACACTACACTAGTAACATAAAGTTGCTAAAGCTATGGGTCAAGCAATGGGTCTTGCTTGTTCTTCCTTGATATTCCTATATTATATTATAGTATATAATAATATCAGTGAGAAATTGCGACTTTTTCGACTTGCAAAATTATCTTTTTAATTGATCATTGTGTGTGTGTGTGTATGTCATAGCACAGGTCAAACAGATAAGGTCCCATGGGGGACATTGATGTAGCATGGTAAGCTGGCTCACAATGACTTTGCATTTTTCAAATTGGATTTTTTTTTAATTCATTTTGTAAAAAAAAAAAAGAAAAAAAAAGAGACTTGTCTGTCACTTTGGTTTATGACCAAATATCTCCAGAATAAATGGCCTCCTATCAGCTTCAATTTACTTCACCTTTTGTGTTAATCAGCAATTGATAGCCAGCTAACCATGGTAAACATTTTACCTGCAAAATATGAGCTAGTTAGCATCTTGATGTTAGCTTTAAGTTCAAAGCTTCACTTTGCAGTGGTACATCCTCACAGAGCTGTTTAGCCAGAAGAAAATGTTGACATTTTTTGTTCCTGCAAACCAGGAATATGTCACATTTGTACGTTGATACATATCACATCATCATTTCGAAAATAATGTAGTTCTGATTTCATGTATATGAGCTGAGCTTCTCATCAGGAGGGTGTGGGGGATGGCTTCGGCAAGATGGCTGCCAAGCTGTCAAGCAGCAGACCACTGAGACCAGCCATGTTTTTGAGGCTACGTCCTGCAGTGTTTGCTGTACTTGGTGATGTTGTCACATTTCCAACCCTTTTTTTTCTCCCTTCTCATTAGTGATATTGACAGTTGTTGTTGTGACAACTTATTATTTTAAAGTCAGAGTTGGCACATTTCCAGCAGTGATTGTATGTTTTCCCCACCCACATGTTAAACACAATGTTTTCACAACATAGAAGTAAAACATAAAGAAAGGTAAAGTTTTGACATATGTGCCACAAATGAAATGAACAAATGTAACCTATTTGTGGTTTTTAAAAAACACACAAGGCCAACTTTTATTTTAGCAATTTGCTTGAGCTGCTACTATGGTTTAGGCTATCGGTCTTGTTTCATCCATTAATGAGATATTTATCTTCAGTCATTTTTCTTATCAATAATGCAAGAACACCACTTATGATAATGACAAAAGTGACAGGATGCAACCTCAATATCCAAAAAAGCCTATGAGGGTGCAGGTCCATCAGAAGAAAATCTTTCTCAGTGCACCTTTAAACCAATCATATCAATGTAAAACTGATTTATCTTTAAGTGTGCACTTTGTAAAATATTGCTTACATCATTAAATATTTATGTAATTGAAGGAATAAATATATACGACATCAGCCAAGATTAAAAAAATGAAAACAAATACAACCCTCAAAAGGAATCCTGATGTGTATCCATTAGGAAATGGGACATATCCCATCACTATCCTACCTCCAACCCCAAAGAGAGTGGAGGACATGGCGGATGCCCTCCAGAAACACTTAAACGACACGAAGGAACAAGCTCTTCCCTTATTAATGTGCTCTTTTACAAAGCGACACACCATGCGCAGTTCCCCCGGGACAGGGGAGTGCAATGAGTGTGGCAAGTGGGTCTGTTCATTTTTTAAAGTTGGGTAACCTGTCCTGAAAGGTACTGTAGTAAATCAAGTTGCTACTTAACTGCTCTGGTAGGTCTTACTCACTTGGCACACATAATGATTCATGAAACATCAACCTCTGACAGAAGCTACTAAAGGAAGTAATTTTGTTTTTTAATTTACGCAATGGTGGTGAACGAATGGACCCTTTATAACCTAACGATAAAAACAATGAAGGGGTGTATGACCATAGTTTATGTTATAACGAGAGAGGATATTCTTAAAGAGAAATGAAAACCACTTAGTTTGCTGTTTTAACCTCACGTTGGTGCAGAATGAGCAGGATGAATAAAGGGAATTTTACAAAATATCTTTTGGAACCAATTGGCAGTTTTGGCCATGATATGTGTTCACAGTCCAAAGGACAGGGCTGAATGCTTGGGTGGCGTTGTACCTATTAAAGGTGGTGCTTTAGAATGGAGGAAATGCTTACTTTGATTTCCCTCAGGGTTTTTTGCTCTCTGAGCGGAATGAAAATGCTCCTTCTCTGGCAGCATAAAAGGTACAACCCAGCACACAAAAAACACATATGCACACATCGTATGTACACACACACACACACACACACACACACACACAAACACTTCCGAGCAAACTTTACAGGCCTGTGCTCCTGCAGTCCAGGAAATTTAGCAGTTAAAAGATCCCTTCATTACTGAATGACCTTGTGTGCATTATAGAATATGATGGATGCTGGGATGTAGTGCAGCATGACAAGAGGATGGATTGTGTTGCTCATGCAAGCAAGTTTATGCTTGACACAGTAGTACTCACATTTCAGTGCAGAGCTGGAAAATTATACAAGGGGCATCATCGCAAATCCATATTTATTGTGTGGTATATTTCCAGCAGTAAAAATGTGTGCATTGCTTTTACACACCCACCCACCCATCCACTCGCACCTTTCACTCCTTCCCTCTGCACTGATCAAAACACAGCGCTATATTCATGTGGCATTCTGATCTGAGATCTCTGATCCCTAATTGCACATGAGCAATAGATGATTCTCAGGGGTGGGATGAGCAGATGTGCTGTGTGGCCAGAAGCGCTTTGAGTTTGCGTTGCAGAGAGTGAGGGGGGTCTGGCTTGGCCAATGGCAACTAGTACATGCTCACACACTGCAGGTGGTGCAAGTTGTGGTGGTCCAAAGGTCTTTGTTTTTGTGTGTGCGTGTGCATGTGTGTGAGAAAGAGACAGGAGAGAGATTGCCAATAACCATTCCCTCTAGTCTCATCACACATTAAGCTACAGGCTATTATTAATCATTTAGTAGGTTTCATAGTTTGGTTCACTGCTCATGCACAGCACCTGTCAAACCACGCTGTGGCGGGGAGGGTTCCATTTGATTAAGTCTCTTTAGCCTTCACATCCTCCCATCAAAAGGTCAACATGCATCCTTGTCTGATTTCTGCTCTTATACTTGTTTTGCATTTACATTTTGTCACACAAGCCTCAAGTTGAGCCCGTCTCACATTTACACAATGCAATCAATTCTCCTCACTGTTTGCCTGTGTCAGATGCAGTGTGAGCTCACTTGGTACCTTTGTGTGAAAGATTTCTCTTCCGTGGCAACTATATGAGAAGTTTAATTTTATCTTTGGTGACATCTTTGGTGCTAGTTGTGTTTTATTTCTTGCTGCTTCTGTGATGTCTATTTTTAAACCTTTTGTTGATGTGCTTAGCTCATGTTAACAACCCACACATCACTTCCTGTCCACCAGGGCTTTTTTTCTTGGAAAGACCTACCCACCAGCTGCTGGTTGGAACACTAAATGTGAATATGCTCATGCGCTGGCTGTATGTTGAACTGCTATTATCCTCAATCGATGTTTTCAGTGTTTTAGTTTTCTTTTGTATCTACAGGCTTGTTTTTATGTGTCAAAGGGGCAGAGAGACAAAGAAAGAATAGGAGGAAATTGAGCACAATTTACACAGAGTAAGTATTATCTGATAACCCCTGTAAATAACAATTTACCAAAAAACCTCTATTTTTGGAGAGATGCATTTACACGAGTTGTTGATTGATAGATGTTCTGAATACAGCCGCATTAAAACCCTGAAATCAGATAATGTATTCAGAACCTTCCTCAGATCATATCTTGACTACCCCCACTTTACATGACAAGAGGAACATAGAATTTACATGTCTACAAGAGGAATATGGGGTTAAAACAAATTACGTCTGAAATTACAAGAGGAATAATTGTATTTTCCTGGGTATAGTACTGTCAGGGTGCCTGTGTGTTCACTAAATCTCACCTTGGAACATTTACTTTACAAATTACACACTTGGCAGTTTTGCACAGGATGAAAATCACTTAGTCTGCAATTACTGGAAATCATCGGTGCACCTTAGATATTAGCTCGCATTTAAGAAGGCCTTTATAGAACCAGCATATATATACAGACAGACAGAGGTGTTAAAGAGTTTGAATAACTGAGGCACCTGTTTCAACAGTGACTTAGATCCATGTGCACAGAAAGGACACGGCCTTTGTATTCTCTCTGAAATGGGATCAGAGAAACTACTCCATATATTAATGAATAAACACCACACACACAGAGATACAGAGCAACCCCTGCATCATACTGATGCAACAACAAAGCAATCTAACACTCGCGTGGCTTCTGGTTATTGTGCTGTGTGAAATTTCATGCACTAATTAACATGTAAGGAAGTGACGATGGTGTCATTTCTTACCTCTGAGGGCTGGAGCTGCCTTGGTGACATTTTGATCCCCGAGCTGCACGAGTTCCCCTCCCTGTGTGAGGCATTGATTGTTTATTTATTTAATAATTTTAGTCTTTTGGGGTGGGAGGTAGGGTTGCACTCAATCTGACAAATAAGACTCAGGGTGTTTGCTTATACCATGCTTGCTCACGTTGGCTTTGGGAATTCACATATTCAGGATCAGATTGATATTATTTACAAAGCAAAAATCATTTTATTCATAGAGATGAACGACCTCTATGCATTTATCAGCTGACATTGAGAGCACATACAAGAAAGGTGTCCAATGGCACTCAAGCAATAAAGGCTACTTTGACTTCTACTTCCAAGTGATGATGATAAATATGAAGATACAGTATACCTAACTTCAGTATATTTAGACAGTTGAGAAAAATTAAATTCTATCCTTAGCATCAAAGCTGGAAAAGTGCACTCAGCAGAGTGCAGATCTCTATCAGGCAGCCATGTTCTGGTTACGCTGCAGCTGCGGGGGCTTATTGTGGCCACTTTAGACAATAATGCTTGTAAATCCAGCAGACGTTCCACAGAGCATTTCAGAAGCATATAAAAATGTGATAAAGTAACGCCTAGTCAGACGGAGCTGCAGCATGGTGCACAGAGCACATCCAGTTCTCCTGCTACATGTATGTGAAATATAGATAAACTATAATTATGTGGATGAATGTATTTGTTATTAAATAAAACAGAGCCACACATTTCAGAATGGCAATGGCTTTTATTGTCATTGTATCATGAAATAACACAATCAAATTAGGAGGTGCTGACAGTTAAAAACCACATCCTCCATACATTCAAACATCCAATCCACACAATAATAAATGACTCATGTCATTAATAACTGGACTTTTAACAGTATTAACTCTATATGTAGGCTACAGCACAACAACTTAAGAAATAACAACAATAAACACAAAACAGACAAAAGAAAAAGAAAGTATTAACTGCCTAGCCTACTTCTGGTAGAAGCACAAATATCAATATTTAATAATAGGAAAAATCACCAAATCAACAAAATTGGGCAGGCAAAACACTGATCCTGGTGTGGTATGATGACTGCACAGCGGATGAACAAAACCTTATCACAGCTGGAACACCTTGCAGTTGCATCCAGTTGAATTACCCCTCCCAGCTCCCTTACAATCAAGATGGTGGTGAGGATAATAAAAATGGGGAGTAATTCATCCCATAATAGGGGTGTAAAGATCCATCAACCTGGATCGATATACCGATTCAAAGGATCCTTTATCATTGATGCAAAGTGAAAACATCGATCCATATTGTCATCTTTATTTTGCAAGTCTGTGTCACAACTATGAGGTTGGGGTTTATTCACTTGGGAATAGATCAGCAGTGTGGAAATATTTTGGATTTCAGAGAAAACACAGGTCAACAGAGCACATGCCTTTTGTAAACAATGCTGTTACAAGATGGGCATCTCATCCTGTTAACTTCTCACTACAGCTACATTAGCCGCTCTGATTTAATAATGTTCAGCTGAAAAAATATGCATGCACACTGAAATTCAACCTTACTGTTCTGTTAAGAGATGCAATAACTTTAACAATGGTGAGTAAGAAAAATAAAAACATTACATGTAATTTGCCAACCTATGAGTGGAGGAAAAAAGTCGGCTAGCCGCTAGGCTAATTTATGCAATGTAAACATGCTAAACAGCCCCTTCTGGCCTGTTAAGAGGATTGAGGAGCCAGTCAATTACGGAAGAAAACAGTTTTTTTAACGACTGTAAGTTACTGTAACCACAAAAGGTCCTTGATCATGCAGTCATAAATGTGCATACAAAATATTAGGCTGATTCATCCAGTAGTTTGTGAGATTAGCTGCGGACAGACAGCTACACACACTCACAAACACAGTCAAACACATGATCACCTACACAATTTAGCCTGTCATCGATACTAACCACATCAGGAAAAATTTAATTGCAGATGATTAGGAGTGATAACAAAACCCAAACTAACATGGAATGCTTAATAAAATGAAAAAAATAATAGCAAAATGATTAGAAAGGAAGAAATGCAACTATGCTCAGTTGTTACTTCATGTTGTTTCAACATAAGGTGAGTTGCAGCAAAGAGTGTGCTTATTGGAAGCTTACTGAAAGTTACCTTTATTGGGCAGCTTACCAAACACTATATACGCACGCATTTATTCAGCATAGCTATGTCTGTGTCTCAAATGACAGAGGACGTGAGAAATCTGGGTCCAATACTTTGATGGATGCTTTGACACTCGCTGTGGGCATTCATCAGATTTCACTGCAGCATGCCACTACTTCTCACATGTTTACGGAAACAACAAGCAAGTTTATTCCAGACTTTGTGAAGACTTGATGAAATAACAATGGCTGTCATGTTATGTAATGTGTTCCTGAGACTGGTGGTTACTGGGCTTTTAATAGAGTACAACCAAAATGCCAGTGAGTCACTCCATTATTCATTCAGTTCAAGCTGGCATTGTAGCCAAGCCAACAATAAAATGTTGTCCTGTGTGGTCATAAGACAAATCCAACTGAAGCTATAAACTGACTACACAGACATAGAGAGTGGCATACATAGTTTGCTTTCCAGTAGTTTTGTGATTTCAGGCCACTTTATTCAAACAGTAAAAATGAAACTACATTTCAGCCACGTTCTGTATTTTTTAGTATTTTTTCCTCCATCATCATTCAGCCAAAACAGTCAACAGCGCTGTGCTTTTAGTCTGTTTCAGTCCCAAATGAAATGTCACTCCCAAGAGTTCCAGATGCTGAAAATTAGTTGCTTTGTGTTCATTTCTTATCTTCATAAATCACAAAATAGAATTCCACTCAAGGGAATAAGCCCCACGGTGTGTTTTAAATGTAAAACCAATAAATTCCTGACACGGGTTTTAAGATTCAGATTTCGGTGAAAATGCAGGGTAAATCAGATGTGGAAATACCACAGAGTAATGAATATTTCATTGTAAAGCACAGATCAAACCACATTTAGAGGAAGAGAGGAGCCTGAACAGACAGAGAATGGCGAGTGTATCCCCACAAAAGACAGCCAGTGTTGTTAAGATTTTATTTATTTAATTAGCACCGCACTAAGTGGAAATCCTTGTTTATCCACCTGGAGGGAATTCCGGATTCAGGAATGAATTTCATTGCATAGCTGTCAATATCAAACCTTTCCATTATACAGTAGTTTACCTCCAGTGATCTCTGAAGAATTCATCAACAGTCAATCAAAGGGAGTTTATGCGCAGCCCTGATTTGGTTTCCTCTTCCCTGCAAACACAATTTGAATACCCAAGGCAACAACACAGTGAAAATGCATTATACATTCATGTTGCCCTTACTTTCACTACCATGGAGGGGTTGTTCTCCCTCTGTCAGTCAATCAAGGACAATCTGGGATCTTTGTACATCACAGCTCGAGAAAAGGCAGAACTAGGCAGATCTGGCACACAGGAAACAGGATGAGGCCTGTCCCATTAGATGCTGGATATTTTTTAAATCAATTACCCAATGAGAGATCCTCAAGTGCCCTTTTATTACAGTCACATGACAAAGTTCTTGAGCTCTCAGTCTTCTTCTGTAATCCCATTTGAATTTTAGTTTTTAGTTTTAATATATATGAATAATATACAAATGATCAATGCTCAAATTTAGCTTATTGTAAATATTTACTAGGCACCAACACACTTTATTAACTGGCTTATGCGTTGCCAATGCCACTAAGACGTGGTTATTCTATATATGACCACTAGAAGGCATTCATACATTACTAATAAACATTTGGAATAGACTGGTGCAAAGATGGCATTTAAATGTAGACATGGTAGTTAGCATCGCCCGTTCCTTTGACAATAATCTAATGAGATTATTATCCATTGGTTTTAAAAAATTTTGCAGATTAAAAGTTCTGTGACAAACAAAAGTTTATGAAACTTCCAACTTTTGTTCAGCAAGAAAATCTCCACAAATGAACAGCACTTTTTTTTTTTTTTAGCATAAATGTAATCACCAGTAGTAAATGCTAACATTGAGCGATAAACAAACTTCACCATGGTCGCATAACTTCATCATCATCACCACCACATCAAGGCTGTAAATCTGTGTTCTGTGCTTCAGCATGAAAACGGTCTGAAGTCTATTTAGCTACTTGTTAGCACTCGCCGTTTTTGAGACATGTAACACCTTTAACATTTATTAAGAGTTGGATATTAACTGACGTATTTTATGTCATGGAACAAAGCATGAAAGTTTCTTAAGCTTGTGTTAACCACAGACCTTATTTCAGTCATCTAACCAAAACTGACTTTGAGGCAAGGGAAACAGAGTGCTGAATAATTTCCAGGTTTTGGAAATCATTCCTGGACCACTCTATTACCAACAGGAGATAGAAGTCTTGCTAAGTAATAATTAATTTACTTTGGGCAATTAGCTGAGATGTTTTACTTTCAAAATAACCAAACTTATTTGTCCAAAATGGAAAATGTGCAATGCATTTGTCATCATTGATGCAACACAGTAGGAAACATGGCCTGTGATTGGTCAACATGCCACGAACACAGCCTCTGACTGGTCAACAGAATCAACACAAGACATCATGGATGGCTAGCGGGCAGCTAACAACAGCAATAATTGTTACGGAAGACATTCAGCGTTGGATTTATCACCATGGATTTATTTTGCAATGTCTCTAGTCCAAGGTCAGATTACAAAGCTTCTGAAAGGGAAATGATTGCACAGGGCTCTTCTCGGAATAAGATGATGGTTGATGTTAGCTTCCAAACAAAAACAGGAAGTCTCTCACATGCAGCGTTGTAGAGATATTTAAAAAAATAAATAAAATAAATACACATTTTAATAGTAATTTCAGCATTCAATTTGCACTATTTTTTTTAAATATTCAATTTTTATTTGATTCCCATAAAATGTTCCAACAGCACTCCAAAGCTCTTAAATGTTCTGCATGTCCTGACACCGTGGCACCGTGTAAAGGCAGGTTAAAAAGCACTGAGTGTTTACATAGGTTAATTTTAGCACTGAAACTAAGAGTTAGATTTCTTGTGTTTCCCTAAATCTCTGTGGTAAAGTCAAATACAGCGGTTTTGTCAGTGATTTAGCATCATCACCAATAGAAAAAAGGCACTTTGCAACAATATGATACGTGGCTGGGTGGTGTAAGATTATAATGCCAACGGCAACCATGTGATATAAAGAGGTGGAAAGTCCTTATAGAGTGGATGGGAGGGGAGGCGGATTAGGTTCATCTTGCGCCGAACCATGATGGTTTTTTTCTTAACCTAACCACATGCTTTTGTCGCCTTAACCTAACCATGTGTTTTTTTGTCGCACAAGGAAATAAACATAAAAACTAGATGTTTTAAAAGACGGTATGCAATAACAAGCAGAAATTGATGACCTAGCACGTCATACTTAGCTGTGAAGATCCACTGACAAAGCCATGATATCACTGATTTGCGATGAGAACGCATTGAAATAGAAGGTCAACAGACAACATTTTCAAACTTATAGAAATATTATGGTCCTTTACACTTAAAGCTGTAAGAGAAGCATGTACCCATTATGTTTTGGAGATTTGAGCCTTGAGGCTACTGTATGAAAACAACGTGACTGTCTGACTCATCGTGACCGTTTCTCTCTCACAATCAAGTCATCAAATCCTGCTAGACAAGATCCAAGGTCTTTTTAAAGTCATAGGAGTAAAATGTTTATTTTCTAAAGAAAAGGACATTGTTCAATGTTAGTTTTTAAAAAGTGTGTGTTGTGTGTTTCTTTGTGTGCATGAATCAAGACAGAGTCAAAAGTAATTTCCTCATGGTGACAATAAAGTATCAAATCCCTGTCTCACACTGAGGAAGCATGTTACTGTTAAGGCATCATTATAGTGTCTGTGCAATTCTTGAGTTGCCAAAAAATCCAGCCCAGTATTATCCAAGACATTTTTAGTGATGGACAGAAAAAAAGAAAAATTGTCTCCCACATCATGAATCATTTGGAATGAAATTCATTTTTATTGCACATGATAGAAAATGATACTTGTTGAATGTAATGTTATAGCTCTGTAGGATTTGTCTGCATATAAACATAATTGATATATACAAAAGCCCTAAATGGGGCTTGAAAATGTCTTCGCATAAAACCTAATGGCACTATAAGCCTAAGTGAATCTGCAATAGATTCCTCTATGACAAGGCTGACTATTTGGCCAGAGACTCATAAAACAAAGGCTCCAAGTAATTACAACTATACTTAACGCTTTACAGCTCAGTTCCTGTGATAGTGAATGAACAGAGAGACAGCTGAATACAATGAAATTTGTTGAAGGACACGCACAAGATCCCATTTTTAAATCGAATTGAGAAAAGGTTGAGGGTGAAAAAAAACCCCCACTTTTTACAAAATTGAGAGAGGGACATATCCTCTGCTATTTATGTGGTCCCTATGCCCTTAATTTGATTTGACCCGAGTTCATTTCTCGACACTTCAAACAAACATGGCCACTTTGGGCTGATGCTCAATGTTAATGGTGTGATTAGTGCTGTATCTTTCCCTTGGTCTGGCAATTTATTTTGCCCCATTAAGCCTTTGAAGCTATGCCCTGCTGACTCAGATGCTCTTAGTAACAAACAGTAATATTAAAATGGCTATTACCTCCAAAATCTATCATCTGGAATGGCCTATAAGGTCATAGCAAAGTGTACCCCCCATGAAATGCCTGAAAAGGAAGCAATATATCTACATCCATGTTCTCAGGGAAGAGAGATATACTAGCTGTATAGCTGCAAGTTTTGTCCATATCCTTTGCTTTGCAAGCTACATCGAGTGGTCAAATGTGGGAATAATTGTCTCCCATTACAATGTAAATACAAAGGAAAAAAATCTTACCATTTTGCAGTGGTGTAAAAAGGGTAATAAATCATACTCAAACTACGTTGGAACCCACAGGTACAAGGCCGTCTATCCTGCAGCTCAACAAGTCCTCCAAATTAAACAACAAAACTAATTGCTTGTAATTGCCCTCAAAAACAACACATATAGATGTTTTCTGATGTGATGCCAAATGACAAATTATTATTACAAACATAATACAGTTTTCTGATCAGACACCACTATTGTTATGGTCCAGCACAGTGATGTCTTTGTACTGACTGGGAAAGACTGTATTTGGGTTAAACTACACACAAGTTGCCAGAAAAATGTTAAAATTGTATTTTTTATTTTATTTTTTTTTTTTGTTAAACCATGGATATGTAACATTTGTATGTTTCATGCGTGTCATGTCATTTTATGTGAAGGTACATAGTATACACATAGTCATTGTTTGTTTTCCAGTGGCTTTTTAGCAACCACATGTAGGTGCTGTTTTAGCAACCTGTCGCTGTGACATTGCTGCTTTTCCCTGCTAGGATAGTGCTGTGAGAAGGGGCTGTCTTTTTTACTGAAACATTGCTGCATTTCCTGCTAGAATAGTGCCACAAAAAGCAGTTGATTTGTAAGGTGACGTTGCGGCTTTTACTGATGGGATAGTGTCAGGAAAAGTGATTGTTTCTAACCAAGACAATGTTGCATTTACAGACATGATTGTGTCACTAAATCTGGATGTTTTATGCCAAACATAATCTTTTCCTACTCTTGACTAAGTGGCTTTTTTGCCACAACTTAACTACATGTTAACCCAACTTGGTAAAGCGCCAGCTAGCTGCCTCATAATGTTAGCTGGTTAGCTAGGAAGCTAGCTAGTAGAAGTCCCCTGTCATACATATCTTATTACTCTAATGGTACATTAGTAGCAAGCGTAATAGTAGCTAATGTTACCCATACGTTGTAGATGCCAGTTGAAAATGTAGATGGCTTGTGGTTTCCTGTTTAAAGTAGTTACATATGCCTGAACATAACCGACGCAGTGACGTAGTGAGTAGTGTCCCAATTCCTAGGGAAAAAATTCCAACCCCTACCCCTTGTTGCTTCATTTCGAGGGCCAAGGGGTAGTGGGCAATGGCTAGGGGTAGAGCCAAGGGCTAAGGGGTAGTGGACAAGGGGGGTATTGGGATTGGGCCTAAGACAGGTGGGAGGGGTCAATCAATCACTGACTTTCACTCAGGAGGCCAGTGTGCTTGTAATGTGAATGGAAAGCCAATCCTGTTCTTTTTTCCTAAACATAACTATGTGCTTTTGTTGCCTAACCCAACCACGTGAGAGTATTGGCAAAACATAGCCATGTATATTTGTTGTTGAAGGAAAAAAAAAAGTCAATTTGCGGTGTTGTACCTACTTAGTTACGGTGACCAGACATCCCTGATTTCCGGGGGCAGCCCCCGATTTGGCTCTGTTTTAGAAAAGGAGGAGGTGGAAGACTGCTTTGGCAGCATAGGGTTTTCCTGGAGGCATAGGGACCTGAGACTGTGTTAAAATAATAAATAAATAATAAGTAAATGGTTAATAGTTGTGTGTGTTAACGCCTGTATATTGTGTCGGGCTGGCACCAGTCACTGCTGTGTGGGTAACCAATGAATTTAGTAGTTATAAATGCAGACCATCTGATTAGATGATGCCATATGTCACTGTTTTGTATGTCACTGTTGTTAGTGAAGGTGTAACTTGTTATGTTAGGTTACCATGAGATGACAATATCATCTCTATCTTTTGTGAGTGCACTTTAGAAATGTAGGCTATTCTTTGATTTTAATAAAGTAGCATTTTGTTGATGTTGTTTAGCCTTGCTGATGCTGTTGCATGGGGGATACAGCTATTTTTATTCTATGAAAAAATCATATCTGCAGTAGAAAGTTGCACTTTGGAAATTTGGTTTGGTACATAGTGATACCTGGTCTGAAAGGTTTAGGAACCTCTGATGTAGCACATTTCAAACAGAGGCAATTACATAGAGCAGATAAGAAAAGAGCACAATGACTAAATTATATAAGTATATTACCAAAACTGATGTAATTTCTTTAAGAAACTATTCACTTACTATTGGCTCTGCTCTTGCAGTTTTTCTCATGTTCTCCTCTGCTCTTATTCTACCCAGGCTCCTGAGGCGGAGGCTACGGAGGTGGATGAATGAGGGGATCACGGTGATGTCATCCCTTTTTTTTGATTACCACCTTTTGTGTCATAAATATCAAGCTCAAGCTAATATGAAGATATTTTTGTTTTCCTCGGTGGATGGATGGTTGGTAATTTCACTCATCTAGTGTAATAAAAGCTGGTCAAAATACATGAAAAAGTACTTGTCCCCATTTTTTATTTCATAATGATAGTACTTAATGATTTTTCTCCGCTGCACTGAAAATGTCCCTGATTTTCCTCTCAGAAATCTGGTCACCTTATACTTAGTGTGTCTTTTTTTTGTTGTTGTTTTTTTCCAAAGGGACTGTAGGAAAACTGTACATTTCCTGTGAAACCAGAAGTGAATTTTGAGAACAGACAATGCATGTAACAGGCTGAAGCTGACATGGTGTCCCAGAAAGTCAACAACCAATGCACCTAGGGTACGTTGCACGTCATATGATGACGTGGATAGTCCATGACCAAACCTCGATATGTGACAAGGTCGAGAATGTGTTGGTTAACCACAGTGCTGTTAAAACATAACATATCTACATAATAACATATAATTGTAGCATATCCATGATTTGCTCAAATGTATGATGCCAACATTTATTCTGGCGATTGGGTTCTAAAACAACTGCTTGGTTCAGGCTAGGGAACAGCTGTGATCTTGGTTTGAAGTAATCATTGTTCACCATTGGAAACAGGAAGTGAAAAAAAAAGGTCTTGCTTGTCAAAGTTCAAGATCTGGTTGACCTGTCCTACCACCATGACCTCGAACCTCTGAAGACGTAGGTCCAGAAGAATGTTATTTGGCATTTGCTGAAATGACTACTGTCGCCATTTTTCTTGATTACTACTTTGTGATGCAGTCTAAGAGCTGCTACAGTGGATCTTATGTGCCATTAAATTTCCTTATACATTTATTTGAAGTAGGATATTGTGCAACAAGTGAACCCCTTAACATATCTGTTGGCTGTAAATTGATCAGTGTGCTTCAGTCTTTCCATCTCCCTTTGAATGTGTCTGTCGTTCTATATGAACCTTTTGTCCAACAGCATTTCCCATCCTAGTTTTCATTCAATATCTGCCCTCCATATTTTGACTCATCCAACTAAGTAGATCAGTGTAATCTATATCTGAATAGACTATGCTCATTATAGAAAACATCTCCAGCACTGCAGACTGGAGTCACAGTTGCCCTTTGCATTTTCAGAGGTTTAATATAATTAGTAAAGACTTTGCGCTCCTGCTCACTGATCTGGCCAATCAGATGGTAAATTTAGAGGCCATAATTACATTTGATTTGACATCAACACAGCTCTCTGGCATGAGCCCAAATGCCTGCTGAACAGATGAGACATACAGTAACAGTAGAGAAGCAGCTTTAAATTAAGCAAACGTCCATCGATTTGGGAAGTGATTTAGGCTCAAACTGCCTTCAGTTTACTCTCATATTTCAGCTGCATTGCAGAGTTTACAAACCATTAAAGCATGCAGGCTGGGGATGTGTTCTTTCTGACTATGATGAATTGCCTGCAGCTTATCAACAGGAGTTGGCATATGGTGTGAGGACATGGCTTGATGGGGTGTCAATCAATCTGTCTATGATTTGAATGTGCTCATATGAGTTTCTTTGCCCATGGTGAGGAGTAATCCCAAGATGGGTCTTAAGTAAGCATTAATTCAGTGTCAGAATATTTTGAGGTAGATTTACTGGATGTTAGGCTACAGTGGGCTCTCCATAGAGGTTTGACAGACTTAGATTTTTGCTGTTTAAAGAAAAAGACATTCTTACTCTAAAAAAACCCCCCAAAAAACATTAGGACCTTTGAAGATCTTCAGAGCAGTCTCATTTATTCCATGACCTTTTTCATGTTATATAAAACCAGACCTTTAGAGAACAAGATGCGCTTCTACAGATAAAGTAGAATCATTTTAAAATATGAGCAATGGATGAAAAGAGAGCAAAAATGATGCATGGCCTGGGTTTTGGTAATGATCAGAGATATAATCCCAAGATCTCTCACACACACACACACACACACACACACACAACCACACACACACACTGCATGTATGTATATATTCAAGTCAAATTCACTAACATAAGTGCGCTACATCTTTACAGATACCTCAGGGTTTCAGAATGATCTCAGATGTTTTTCAGCCGGAGTACATCTTTTTGAACAAAGCTAGGCTCTGTAGTTTTAGGAATAACTCAAGTAATTCCTGTCTTCACATAGTCAGAACATTGTGTAATACCACAGCTTGCCTCCTACCTGAAAATATTTGCAGCTCCTCATTCTGTAGTATGACTGATAACTTTTACAGAGCAATCCATCAATTCAAATATTAAATCTTAACTTCTTTTCACAGGCAAGTGCAGAAGGGGTAGCGAAGGTTGTGTCATCACACGTTGTGGTTGGAGAAAGATCATCCGTGATGTGCCCTCCATTATGCTACCATTTGCAATCCAGGACACCGCAGCTGGACACTCAATGGCAACGTTTATATGGTGAGTTTCATTTTTGTGATTATCATGTTATATTTATAGTATTAACATCAACTTCAAATTGTGCATCAGTTATGCGGCATAAGCATTTTTCCTGAAAACCCAATCAAGCCAGCCACTGCCTGGATGTTGATGCTTGTCTGTTCTTGGTGTTAAGCTGAAAAGGGCACATAAACCACAGCGGCACAGCACGTCACATGACACGCGTCAAATGCCGCCCCTAGCACACACCTGACGTGCTGCACCTCACAGTTAGTTATTAATTTTTTTTTTTTTATTTATTTATTTTTTTTTTTTTGACTTCACAGTTACGGATCGTGGGTTTAGCTCGGGATATTTCCCGACATCAACAACGAGTCTCTCCTCATCTATTCTTTGTCACACACAAGACAAAGCAACAGCTACAGAGTTGTCTTTATGGTGAGGAGGGGAGTCGAGCCTCTGTAGGAGCAGAGAAAAGTACATATACAAGCAGAGAACGGGTGGGTGAAAGGTGCATTTAATTTCAGGTGTGAAGAGGCTAGAAATAGGGCAGTTGCATGAAATGCTGCTGGGTGGTGCGTCCAGGAGCGCTGGCGTGCATCTAGCCACCACAATGAGGATTTAAACACTGAAAATAATAGGGCCATATTTTTTGACACATGGCGTTTGCTACTGTTATGTTTTGGGCGTTAGGGTACAAGTGCACTGAACAGCCAAAAAGAAAGAAGAAAGACCCATAATTCAGCAATAATTTGTCACATTTAATATACCAAGTAAAATGACCACATATTCCACATTATATGAAATCAATTTACACAAAAATGTGAATTTGTTCTTTTGTACTTTTTATTTTTTAAGAGTTCCAAGGTTAAAATATCCTCAAAGAACAACTTATTATCTTTGACCTGAGATAAAAACCTTTTCTTCATAGGTTAGCTGAAATTTCTAATGGGCTCTTTTCAGGATGGCCCTAACCATGACCGTACAACAGTTCATATGGCTTGTTTGTGCAAATTTCTTCTTATTAGCAATTTAATTTAAACAAAATTCATAATAGGTCATATGAAATGATTGCTGTTTTGAATAATCCTAATGCTTTGTGTCTTTGCAAAATACACCTCCATTTTCACAAGAAATGTCCAGTTTCTATTTGTTAGATGCATAGTCTTTTTCAAAATAAACTTAAAACTCTGGTATGGTGTATGGTGTTTTAAAATATTGTTTCAGGTTCCCCTTTTAACTTTGAGCCCTTGCCCTGCTTTTTAACAAGTTTGCTATATCTTCAATTGTTCAAAGTGTTTTATATCATTGTGTGCATTAGCTAAGCCCCAAACCAGAGGGAGCCTCCTTCAGAAATGTAGTTTCAACACTAATTATTCATTAACATGTCGTCAAGTTAACATGTCTTCCCAAATGCTTTCCCGAATGTGTGCTTTTTAAAAAAAATAAAAGATGAAAATAAATCCTATCTGGCAGACACAACTGCTGTGTCCTTCTTGACGTGGTGTATTCACATGGTCCTCTGAAAACTGTTTTCTGTGGGTATAAAGAATGCAAAAAAAAGTGGTTAAATAGCAAGTGATCATGTGATATTTACTAGATGTTAAAGGCCCAGGTGGATGGTAAAAAAAACAAAACAAATAAAACAGATCAATAAAGAAAAGAAAAAGCCATTAAATGATGAAAGAAGAAGAAAGAAGTCAGGCACTACCCTTGCTGTTGTAAGTAAGTAAGTATACAATATATAGTAGTTTTTTACCTTTCGCCTGTCACATTGTTTGCTAAGTGTCAATCTCTGTCTCCAGATAGTGTGACTGATGATGGGATGACATGTTACAACTGTGACAGCTGGATCAAGTGCAAACAGTTCTTTAAGTTTTTTATCTATTTGCTTTCTGTAAATGTGTTGGTTTTTTGATGAATTGCTCTCTTGTCTTATTTTCTATTCAAGGGGAACTACAGTTATGTTGTTATTCTCCATCTAAAGATGCTCAGTTTTTTATCTTGCCCTGAGTGCCATTTACGGCTAAAATCTATGTCTATCACAATAATAGACACATTTATCCATATATAGATGATGAAAAAATCTTTACACATTTTCTATTTCTGAATAGATGATTGAGAAACCATACATGCAGATAGTATACAATAAGAACAGACTGCAGTTTAAATAGATGTGCTGTCTATATAGAGCCAGCACAGCATTCAATTGATGAAAAGCTGTCAACAAATGCATTCACAGGAGGGAAACAAGCACACATCACTGCCCAGTAAATAAGAGGATCGTTCTGGTCGTACAGTGTTGTCAATTTGTCAGGTGATTGCATCTTAAATTCCACTGGGAGCAATGTGACATCAGGTTAGCAATTTGTGATTTGTTAGTGCTGCATGTTAAATATAATCAGTCAGCATTTACTTGGTAATATGGCAAGCCTGTCATATAACATATATTTTCCTGGATTGCTATATATATATATATTTTTTTTTTTTGTTTCATTTTTTTTTTTTTTTTTTCATTTTGAAGGCAAATGCAGGATGAATACAAATGTCTGTTTTCATCGAACAAGAATGTTGATGTGTGTCTGGTCTGCAATGCAACTAACTGTCTTTTCCCGAACAACATTAGATTTTGTTTTTACTGAAACTGCATTAGGGTTATAATCAGCAGACGAATTTATCTGTTGTGTCCCTCATAATGCAAACTAATAATGGCTTCTTGGCATAATCCTAACGATCTGGATGTACATATGTGTCTAAGTAGGCATTCATATAGCTGTGTGTGTGTGGCTGCATGTGGGGCTAATGGGTCATCCACAAAATATCAGTGAAAGGTCTGAGAAAAACAAAATAAAACATATAATACTAACCACATGTGGTTAGCTAATGGCAAGGGACAATAATAGAGGAGGGCAGACCAACGGGATATAAGACTATGATGAGACTGGGTTTAAATTTAGTGGTCTGAACTTCCCTGTTAATCTGTTATAAGTACAATCTAATAGATTGTTTTGGTCTGAATTGCCGAGTGTTGGAGATATTGGCCATAGAGATGTCTGCCTTCTCTCAGCAAAACTCAATAGTAATTTTCCTTTCCAGAAATCATGACCAGGTTACTCAAGATAATGCACAGACATAGGTGGAGTACTGAAGAGACCTACCAGGCACAGGCCCAGAGGCCCAAAGGTTCAGAGGGGCCCCCTGAACCTTCGCTTGCCAAATGCAAATTGTCAAAAGAACACATACCAACCACATGGAGATGCAAAGGGTCTGCAAAGAGACACACAATAATTAATGAAACACACAAAACAACCATAAAGCAACACAAAACATCCAAAAAGACACAAGAGTACCTTACTAAGGCACAAACAACTACAAAAGACACAAATTACTGCAAGGGCACATAAAATGACAAAGTGATGCAAAAGACACATAATTACCTCAAAAACCCAAAACAACCACAAGGAGACACAACATGACTATAAAGAGATGCAAAACAACAAAATTATTTCTGTGACACACAAAAACGACTACAATGAGACACAAGTCACTACAAGTAGACGCAAATTGACTACAGAAAGATGCAAACCGACACAAAAGACAGCGTGAATGTACTGCTAGCTCACCTGGCACCACTGACCTTGCTAACATTACAGCTCAGCCGAGGAGGACGCCATCAGCGTTTACACCTTGAGCCATCACGGACACGAGTCTCTTGTCCATGAGAAGACACTACATTGATAAATAGCACTATAGGTCAGAGAAATAAAGATGCATTTTTGAATGTGTTAGTGAACTGTCCTTTTAGAAAGAGACTAACAAATCGTCTGAATCAGGCCCGACGGGGAATCATTGATCTGCTTCCTGTTTCCCTAGCTGTATTTTGAAATAAAGTTATTCAGGCTTTGTCCTGACTTGCATTGCACTGATCAATTTGCCTCAGCCGTATGTCTCTACCCCTCTCGCACACTCTCGCTCTCTACGTTTATTGCTGCATTTGGCAAGAACAACACTGAAAGGCATTATGAGCCTGTCACTGAAATCGATGTGGCTGATAAAGTTGGTCCTCTGAATATGGCACTCAGGCACAGCGCGAAGGTTATAAACATGCAAAATAGGTTATAAAACATATTAATGAGCTGGCATTAACCTTTTTGGTATCTGTACAGGCCTATCTGCATTTAAATTATACACTGTTTTAGGTTTTGAAATATAATTCACTAATGGCAATGATAGCGGCGTTGTACTTTTTTTGTTTAATTGAGTTCAGAAATGTGTCCAGAGATAATGAAAGGTGTATGAGATAATAAGGGTTATGTATTATTTTCTGCTGTAATTAGACGTGATAGCTGCTATGGTTTTAAGTCATTCAGTTCATTAATAATGTAATTCCCAGAAAGTATGATCTTGCAGTGAATGACCTGCTGAAGATTTGATGAATGAAATAAGCTTCCACTGATGACTGTATTAAAGGGAAGAATATCAACAGATGATGGGTATTAAAAGAAATTATTATTATTAAAATGATTTTTCATTTTGATCATAACTTTGCCAGGGAGGTACACTGAAGTACAGCCTGACAAGAGATAATCTTGGATCATGTTGAGCCATTTTACAGAGAGCAAACTGAACACACATAGAAAATGCGTACATATTTTACAATGCCATTCACATATATTAAGTTGCAATAACAAATATGTTACAGAGATATGTGTAGATTATGAGTTAATCGTTTGTATATGAATTATAACACAAATCTGACATCAGAGATGCCTTTGGCAGCGTAGGTGCAGGACAGAGACATGCTAAAAAGTTAAAGTACAGAACAATAGTTCCAGCCTTTTACAGTGTCTGTCCTGCATCATTCAGACCCTCGTATCATCACATCATGAGACAAGAGTCACACAAAGAGTGTGTTACTGAGTAGCATTAACAACGTCGACATCTGATCATCCAGACAGACAGAAGCCTCTCAACATAAAACATGCTAAGTGTGAAGGGCACTAATACTGAATCAAACTACAGATGCAGGATAAAATTGAAATTAGATGTCAGAATTGGACAACATGCTTTTTCTTATTTTGCACAATGAATGAATATTACGTACATTGTAAAGTATTGCATTTCATGTCTCCATCTGCTGATGGGCCATCACAATAAGAGCATACATGCAAAATATGATGTTATTTCCACTACAGAAGAGACATGATAATCACTAAAATTAGTTGGGGAACAAAAGAGGATATATCAATATAGGTATCTGTTATCGTCCAAACCAGTTGTTACATATTGGCATATCAGATATCGGCAAAAAAATAAAAACCAATATTGTGCATCCCTAAATCAAACTTTTCTTCATGATCCCCAAACTAAGTCCCACCTGTCAAACACAGACTGGCCAATCAAAGCTTAGCATCAGCCAGCCCCCAAAACAGTCTGACAACAACACAGCTGTGTTCCATACACTCTTACGCGATCGTTTCAGATTTCCTTCATTTTCAGGCTGGTTTTGTGGATTTTGTACTAAATGTTGTGTCTGGTGCACGTTGTGTATTAATGATACTCATTACCTGGAGAGGTTGGAAGGAACTATACGTTACTTCCCTGTTCCAAAACCAAAATCGAACCCTGAAAAGTGTAGGGTTAGCTAGCCAGCTAGCTACCTACCTAAGGTATAGCCTACTGAATGTATACACATGCTGATTTTGCTTTTTTAATGATTATAACAATTAATAAAGACCTACACTGCTCTACAGGGAACAGCAGGGAAACTTTGCTGATTTTCAACCAACGGTGTTTGGCTTCCCCCAGAGCTCGCAAAGGCCTGGGCATTGGCGGCACTGGGGGAAGCTAAGCACCGTTCATCCATGCACACTGCAATGATACACAGCTGGTTGAAAATTGGCAAAGGTTTTCTTTATTTTCATTGTCTTCTGTCTTTATTAGAAGTGATTCACTTACACAGTGATCCATTGGCTTTGGCTTCTAACTAAATTTATCTTGTTTTAACCTGTTTTTGCCGCTGGCATCCTGGATACATCTTTCCCAAACATATTGTAAACCTTTTTGTCTGCTGCTTTCTGAAATTGCTTTTTTGTTTTTCCAAAAATGTGATAAATTTTCTTCAGGGAGTGCAGTTAGTGACAACGTGGGCTCCATTCTAGCTCCAACAGTTAGATGGACCATCACAAAGGGGCGGGGCCTCTTGAGAGGTTAATTCCTTTACAGATATAATGAGGAAATGTTAATGAACATATCCTACCAAGCTGCAAATATTGATACAGAATGCATCTGTTCACTGACAACGTGTTTAATTTGTTGTTGCTAAAACATCTGTTCATAGCAGCTTAAGCAGGATAAATGTTTTTCATGGTACTCTCAACACAGAGAAAAATCATGGTCTTGGTTTGATACTTTAAAAGGGAAAAAAGTGACTTGAAAGACAAGACAGGACGTGATAACTTTATTAACATTAAATGAATAAAAATCCACAATCTTTTCCTGATGCAGGACTGAGGATGCAACCCCTACTCAACAGTGTCAGTGTTGCTTTTTGTGCTTTTCTACTGCATGCTTTGCTCAAAAAAATGTTGCACCTGAACATAATGGTAAATGGACTTTGCCTGTCATTTACCCATTTACACATACCTTCATACACCAATGATGGCACAGCTGCTATACAAGGTGCTGGCCGAGTGTTTTGCTCAAAAACATTGCAACATGGACAGGAGGAGCCGGGGACTGAACTGTCCCTTGTGAGTAAAGGACAACCCACTCTACCTCCATCCCCTCAGGCTAATGGTTTCCAAACATTTTTTAAAACATGACACCTCTTCATCGCTTTCTTTTATTTTTAATGGCACCTCTCAATGTATCTTTGCTTGATGAAAAGGAGGAGTTGAGATATCTCCTGACACCAATGCCAGATTTGACAGTTTTCCTCAGTACATGAGATATTTTCACGTCATTAAGTTCCTATGAAAGTAGCTTTCAAGGTCCCATTTGATCATAGCTCCTGAGGTTTGGTAATTTTAGACAGTATTTTTTTTTTTTTTTTTTACCTCTATTTACAGTGACAAACCTTTCTATGACTTTCTCTGATAAACAGCTGTCAGAAATAGCAACTATCAGTGTCTTAATGGTCATTTCAATGATTGGTTCAATTTGCTGTGGACATCTTGTTATGTGGATAGATATTACTTAAATTGTAGATCTACAGTAAATGTACAGCAAAGAAAAAAATCAATCTCACAAGACCCACTTTGGAGACCACTGATCTTGGCAGCATTTACATTTCTTTCAAAACATAAACCAGTCTCACTCCGAAGTCCTCGACATCCAGCGCTTGGTCAGTGATTTCCTGCCTCAGACACTGACGGAAAAAGCCATCCTTTCACGTCAGCATTACTGTTTAACAGAGGCCTGCAGTGTTAGGGGGAAATGTGACGACAACGAAAGTTACGAAGTTAACGAAGTTTACACAGCGCCCCAGAACGTTAATAATCACCACACTCGGTATCTTGCACGTTGTATGCTAACATGGAAAGTTCATGACCAAACACTGATATGTGAGGAGGTCTGAGTGAGAATGTGTTGACACATTTGGCAAAACAAATTTGCTTAAACAGGGCTGCAAAAAAAAAGTCAAGCGGTAGCAATGGCTTAATCCTCTGGCATTCATATTAAAAGTTCTAAAAAGTCTGACAGTTGATTAAAGCTAATTTTTGCTTATACACAATTAATTCTTGAAATTGTGTCAGAACTTCCTCACTAGTTTCTCTGTATATCGCACTAACATTACGCAGTTATTTTCTTGGAAACTGAACAAATTGATTGGAAATTATAAAGGCAAACCGGACCTGTAAAAAAAAGAGGCATCAAAAGTGTAAATGAAACTGATTTCACAGAGGAAGCATTCAATGAAATATGCTTAGATTAAAGCTCGTTAGCTGGATTATTTTCTTTTTTTTTTTTTTCACACAGTTCTACTTTCATCATTACACCATTGACATGCGCCTACACCACAATTATCTTTTTTAAAGTATCTACTTTTCTCTTCCCCAGGTTGTTATATATTTAGCCACCGTGTACGAGAAGCCGATTCTCCAACAGATGTTATGGTTGCTCGGGAATATGTGTCAAAACTCTAACACTCTATATACTGTATTTCAAAAGAACATGTCTATATTAGGGAATGAAGGGCATTATTCATAGATGCAAAAGGTTGCCTGCAAACACGTGGGTGAAATCATGTTTAAACTTTTAATTTCCAGTGAAGAGAGTGGATTCTCGTGGTATCCACACCTTACGAAGGAGCAGGCAAGTGCACAGTTTGTGAAAAGAGCTACAGCAGTCTGTCTGATAAGAGAATCCAAGGTACAGAAGATTGGGGTTTATGACACAGAGGCTGGTATTAAACCGAGGCCTGAGGTTACACACTTATTGAACCATGGCAATTTATTGATCCTTTGCCCGTTTGTACTCCACAGTTTGACACAAATGCAGAGTTAGTAACACTGATGGAGAGGATAGATACTTATTAGATTAACGGCCTGATCTCAATTACTTGGTTGGGAGACTGTGTGGTCAACAAACAGATGATACTGGTGATTCCAAGGCATTCAGTGGGGGAAGTGTTTCATTCCAAACTGTTAAAAGAAAATGTAATTCATTCATAATTATTCATCTAATCTTTTCATTACATGAATGCATTTATTAATTTGGCAAGTATGTCCTTGTGTTTCCCTCCCTTTGTTCACAGACCTAGATATATTAAAAATGAAACATATAAAAAAATAAATCATTAACTCCTCATTTTTAGATTTTATCATTTAACACAGAAGTTCTTTTCTTCTTTTTAAAATGAGGAACACAATTTAATAGATAACAAAAAAACCTTCAAATTTCTAACCCTGAACTGAATGAATTTCAGGTAATGATTTGCAATGAAGCCGTTCTAATCATACCACATGCAGTGCATCAGATTAAAGGCTTTACATTGCTCAACCTCTGCTGTGTTTATTCTTTGAATGTACAGGGGTGTACGCACTGGCAGGCTGTCTCCTCTGATCAGTCAGCTGAATGCACAGGGATACAGCAGGAATACAGGATGTTATAGAGTCCATGCAGAGTAGAACAAACAGTATCAGCACTGCACCCTGAGAATATTCTCTGCTCAGCAGCATCGTGCTTGCTGGAAAACTCAAAGAACAAACACTTCCTCCTGGAAACTTTTTTTATGTGGCATCTTTCATATTGAAGCTGGATGAGTGTACAAGCAATAACAACACAGCTAAATGCACATCATTGCCAGTGTGCAGCATATTTGCCCTCGTCTTGGTGTTTTAAAGTGGTAATTTATAGAAATCACCTTGTGTTTTGTTTCTTTATTCAATTCATTCTGGTTCTTTGGTGCCAGCTGGTCAATGCTTGGATGTTTTTTTGCATTCTGTGTTCCACAGATCACTTGACAATCAAACCATGATGCTATTGACCCCTTTTTTCATAGTTGTCTTTTATCTGTTCATAGAGTTTGAGTTTCTGTGAGTGGCACCTTCCTCTTCTTTTATTAGGCTGAGGTGGTTATCATTGCTCAAGGTAACTACAGTACCTAAGTACTACACATTACATTTATTCCATTTCAAAAGGGTGATGCAAACTGCACTTAAGGTGAAACGTTTAATCAATCAATAGAAAATTCAACACTTTAAATCATTTATCATTTAAGTAATTTATCAATCAAATAACGTTCAACATTCTCTGGTTCCAGCTTTTATGTTGTGAGAATTAGCATTTTTTCTTGTCTGTCTGAGCTCTATCTCTAAAGCTGAGCCCAGTCACCATACCCAAGAAACTCATTTGGCCACTTGTATCTGTGATCTAATTTCTTTGATCGTGACCCAAAGCTCATGACCATAGGTGAGGGTTGGGACATAGATGAACCAGTAAATAAAAGACTTTGCGGTCTGACTCAGCTCCCTCTTCACCATGATGGCCCAAGCCAATGCCACACCAGACTGCCTATCCATATTAGGACCCTTTCGACTTAGGGCAATAACTCTCTTTAAAATCAGGGGGGGTAATCCATCATTTTCAGTAGAGAACACTGGGGACAGATGAACAGAACAGGGACACTTTTTTTGTGTGGGCATTTCATAGACCAAACAGTTAAGCGAAAAATGAATCAATATGTTTATCGAACATGAGTATAATTGATATTGCAGCCCCAAACAATACATTTTTGGACCTGACAACGTCAAGCTGGTGTCACACCATGACTGGTAATATAAGAACATTATAGTGAATCATCTTAACCCTATGGGCCCTAGGCATTTTTGGGGTATTTTTACTGCCTTTACTTTTAAGCTCATATCACAGTCATTATAAAGGCCACACACACATGCTATATCTTGTTTTTTTTTTAGGACAATCTGGGCTAACCAGATTTGCCATCATTTCATGTCCTTCTATGTGCCTGTATTTTATATTCATTTTTATATCAATTAAAAAAACAAATCTGTGTTACTAAATTCTTACATTTTTTTACATGTATCTCACCATAGCAAGTTGGAAAAAGACATATTCTGCCATATAAGACGAGGGGAGACTCTCTGGAATCTGGCAATATAAGAACCATGATTGTGGGACATTCTGTCACTTCACAGCTGTCCAAAACATGTGGTTTGTGCCAGGCGGAAAATGATTGCCAGTATTTTTTCATTATTGCAAGAAATTCCATTGACTCATTCACAAGTCAAAAATGTGTTTTATCTGAAAGAAACATGCAATATTTACATCTAAGATCATAGAAAAAGTAGTCAACCAAGTGCAATGATGTCCTCCAAAATAATATTTGCCACTTTGTTTGCAGTAAACAAAGTTTGTTGTTGTTTTTCAGTTTCAGTTATATATTGGGGGGGGGGGGGGTGTCTCCCTCAATGTATATGCTGACTACGGCCCTGTCATGCATGCATAATTAGGCCTCAGTTGTCTGGGTGCGCAAAGGTGAAGTGGCTGGTCTTGTCATACAAAGTTTGATGGAGTGTCAACTGGACAATATGGAGATACTTGCATCTTGAAAGCCGGACTACAAATGTGGATAGACAGGGAGAAACACAGGCAAGCCTAAGACGTGGTAAGATACGATATTCCTCACTATATGAAGTGACTGATAACAAGATCTGTATAATGGGTTGTAAAGAAATTTGTCAGGTTTTTATTTTGTAGACAATTGATCTGTATTTATAGCATGATGGGATGACTGCTCAATGATGTGTGGTACCACTGGAAAGCTCTGCTCCTGCACTTTCATGTGATATGTGTGGCATTTCTGTGCGACCCTGCATTCGCGAGTAATCCATCCAAGAGTAATGTGTGTGCAGAGCTGTATGAAAGCTCTGTTATTCATGATTCTAGTTTAACTTTATCTTTTTTTTTTTTCGTTGTGAAAACATTGGACTACCAACAAGTGCTTGGTCTTGTCAGAAAGCTACAATCCCGTTGCTGTGGCTCGAAATTGCAATGGAGTACATGGCCATTATAAGGAAAAAAAACAAAGCAAAACAAAACAAAACATGGAGATAGGCAAGGTGGGTAATATTCCGAGAAAAATAACTCAGAAGTTCTGAGATAAAAAATGTAAATTTATGAGAAAAATCATGAAAATTGTGGTAAATGTATGTAAAAAATAAAATAAATAAAAAACCTCACAAATTTACTACAAGAAAGACAAGCGACAAAGTATAGAGAGCAACAAAGTCTACACAGGGAGGAAGTTACAGTGGATGAATGGGTCAAGCACAGGACTCCCACCCAGGAGACTGGGGTTTGTGTCCTGTGTGGGTCAACCTTTGGTTATTAATTTTAGAGTTGGTTGACCACACTGGGTACACACACTAGGTCAAGCACCATAAGCTAAACCTCAAATCAAGACATCCCATTATGGTTCAAAAATTGTTCCAAAATGAAAGTTGTGGTGACGTCCTGGACTTCACATGAAAATCAGCTAGGCATTCTTCCTGGGCGTCCTGGCAACATTGAAATATGATGTTAAAATGTTTATGTACACAGTGTGCATTCAGCAGCTTCATACTTTATATATGTATACTTCATATATTCTGACCTCTAAGGACCCCATCCTCTGTTTTTTTATTATTCTTCAATGGTGGTAGTATGCTGTCATACAAAATTAAAGTCTAGCATGGTTATAATCGTTCTCAAAAAAATGCCTCAATAAGAATTTGTGACAACATAACATAACATAACATAAAAAACTGTTAACAAATAGAGTGAGGCATCAGAATTGCGCCATTTCTGAAAGCACACAAAATGTCTCCTATGAGGCCTCCAACCTTTGGAGAAACCAAAGCTTCTCAAATGCATCTTTGATCTTTAATGCCCCCCAAGGCTCTCTGAGGAACCCCTCACAACCCTTACTTTTTGCAGTGTTCTGGAGGTTCTATGGTTGGATGGATGATGAGCCCATATTGTGTTACCGGTCCTGCAGGGGGGATTAAAAGTGTATAGGCTCCGCAGGGATTAGCGAGAGGCAAGGAGCAGGGTCTGTGAGTGGCCCATTAAAATGGCAGGGAAGGAGGACAAGGTTATCCATCTCATTCGTGTAATAAAGGTGCAATTGATCTGTTCCAATTACAATGAGAGCCCAAGAACATGAGGTATTCAGGTTTGTTTTGGTTAACACACCCCATGTCTAGAGGGAATAGGATTTAGCTGTGGATGGCAGTCATGCTCAGCCCCTCTTTTCTTCTGATACATTGCATTTGTACACAGTGGTTATCTGATTTATAGCTTTGATTATTTCCACGTCTTCATGCAGCACATCACTATGTATGGAAGTACAGACTGTTCCTGTCCCATTATAGTAAAAAGTATGGTAATGCTGTGGTATTTTATGAACCATGTGCGCAGCACAAATAGTAATTCTACACGTATCGGTAAGTGCTTTTAGCAAGAAAAGAAGAAATAGGCATCCAATTATTTTATTTTCGATATGGAACACAAACATATGCTGATGTAATTAGATGAATAAGGGGCCAAATAATGTGCAGTTTCAATACTTCATATGTTGTCAGACAATCAATACAGGTTACAGGGGACCTATTGTGCTCATTTTAAGGTTCATACATGTAATTTGGATTTAAGCTAGAAGGTGTTTACATACTTTAATGTTTAAAAAAACACTTTATTTTCCTCAAACTGTTTGTGCTGGAACCCCTGTGTACACCCTCTGTCTGAGTGCACCTGTCTCTTTGAGCCCCCGTCCTGAAAAGTCTCCTCTCAGTGGTAAGTGTTTCCAAGTCCCCTGTATCTCTGCATCTCTGCACCAACATTTGCAGCTGAGGTGCGGCTGAAACTAAGTATGGCAGCAATCTCTATTTTGACAAATCCCCAGTAAAAGCTTCTAAACCAAAATCTTTGAAGATTCAAGATTCGTTTCACTCTGACTTGACCCACAATGCAGACAGTGCAAAAGGATAAGTATAAAATTGAAGCGATAATACAAAATTAAAATAAATAAATAAGAGCAAATTAAAGTACTGCAAAGATGTTACTGCAGTCAAATGTGTAAATATTCAACAATTTGAATAGCAGCTTGCATACCTTCACAGCCAGACATGTTTTAGCAAGAATAAGATAAAAATCAGGGAGACATTAACAACATTAGGAACAGAGATTGCATGTTTCCCTGATGTTAGCATGTAGCTACATGTAGCAGTGTAAGCTACGCAAAGTAAACAATACTGTGCCCGGAGCTGACGACTGCCACGAGCTGACATCAGCTTGTCTTAGGCTTCAGACAGTACTGAATACTCTGTTTCCAACGTTTTTTTCTGCTTCTAAGATTTTTGCTCACAGAGGTTTCTTTTACATGTTTTTACCATTATCTGAAACTTTGATCACATTTAAGACGACCATCTGACAGTGTAACATTTTATATGTGACAAAAAATGAGAAAAGGTTGAAATATTGCATATCGAAAGAGTTATTTCTCATTTGTTCTCATTTCAAAGTCATCATGTACCACCACTTTGTCAGTGATCTAGCTGTAAGATACTGCTGTGCAAAGGATCCTTTCACGGCCGTATAATATGCACCAGGTGGCAGCAGCTGTTGATGCAGCTGCCACCAGCTGAAGTCGTTAAGTACCGGTGCTACATCAGTGGACATCCCTGTATGATACCGACGCACAAAGCCCCCTTCCGCGGTGTTATGAAATGCACCGACCGGCAGTAGTTTGTAACCCCGCCAGTAACAACATTGTTCCTGTCCCGTGTGAATGAGCCAAAGCATGATGATTTTTTTTTTAAAAACCTAACCATGTGCTTCTGTTGCACAAGGAACTAAACGTAAAAACCTGGTATTCTAAAAGACTGTATACATCTAACGAGTGGAAACTGTACATGTCCTGTTAAAAATGGAAGTGTATTTTAAAAAGACACAATGCATGTAGCAAGCGTCAATTGACACAACATCCCAGAACGTGCACAACAGACAGAAGGATACCCAGTGTGTCACATGTAGACTTGGAAGTCATTGACAAAGTGGTGATATTTGACAGTATATATGGCATATACGGCATATACATACATATATATATATATATATATATATATATATATATATATATATATATATATATTTCAAGGTTTGGATGAGAATTCATTGGTTATTGGCAGTTATTAAACAAACAAATGTGAAACCGACACATTTGAAATTTAATGTTTCAATAGCTGCTTTTGTAGTTTAGAGCAGACTTCATATGTGCATTACTATAATGCATTATTCTACGGTTGCAGTAATTTTCATCATGTATTCATCTGATGGTCGTGACTTGTTTGATGAAAGGTGCAATGTGTAATGCCCGGACACATGCTTCAAACAAAGAGCAGCGTTTTACCTCCTCCCACCCTCCTCCTCCTCTTCCTCCTCCCCCTCCTCAAAAGTGTATAATAGGCACATACATGAATGGTGTCTGCCTACAGTTTACATCACAGCGTGCTTTTTTTTTTTTTTAGTAGGACTTACGTAGCAAGAAAACTGCCATATCAAAGCCATATATGGACGTCATTTGGGATATTTTTGGTGCAGTTTGTGTTGTCATTAGTTCAACTTATGGTACATATTGTCTAATGCTGGGTTCACATGACACAATAGCAGCCTGATTATAGCCGAACGCAGTGTCGTACAGTGTTGGCTTGGATCGTGAACAGCAATGAGTGTTGTACCTGATAATCCATCATCTACATCTCATGTAGTGTGCAGTGTTGGATAAAGTACGTTACTGCATTACTTCTTAAAAAAGTAACCAGTTACTTTACTGTGTTACTCCCTGACTAAAGTAACTCAATTACTTTAAAAGTACTTCCAACGTTACTCCCTGAGAAAAGTAACTCAAGCACTTTTAAAGTACTTTTGAGTATTCTACATTTCCTATTGGGCAATGGACCATACACACAGCGTGTGTGACGGCCGGGGATAATTGGTGAGTACCAGCGTGTAGCGTCTACCAAGCATAATGCAAGTCCTGAGTCTGAAATATGTCTGTCAGCGAGTCCTACTCCAACTATTTAGACTCCATCGTAGACAACAGCAGCATTTCCCCAACCACGTAGCGAGCCACAAGCTCCTTGGCTTCTTTCAGACTGATAGGTTTAACGTTATCTCTGTTATTAGAACCAAACGACAGCCATTGCTGTTTCGGAGCTGAAGGACCAGCGTTCTAAAAGTAACGGAAGTAACTGATGTCTTGTTTGAAAATGTACTCAAGTATTTGATTACTCAAACAGCAAACTAACGCATTAGGTTACTTGTTACTGCAAAAAGTAATCAAAGTACTCTAACGCTTTTTTTTTTTTTTTTTTTCTTCCTTTACCTCTGGAGGCCCTGCTTGCTGTAGGTACACATTTCCTGAGGACACCTGCACGTCTTGGCCCCGCCCCCTCCATTGTCATTGGCTAAAGCGCAGTCGTCTTTCACACAAGGCTGCCGACAGATTCTACAATGTAAATTGCAGAATCTGAGAGATTAAGTGGTATTACAATATGGGATGCAGGTCTGGGCTAGCTGGTTATTTCAGTGGATGCAACACAATATATAGACATCATAGATGTCATCAGGTGGCTGTGAGTCAGGAGGTAATCTTCCACTCAACAGAAACTTGCGGTCTGATTTCCGGCTCCCCCAGTCCACGTGTTGAGGTATCCTTGGGCAAGGTACTGAATCTTAAATTGCTTTTGATGGCTGTGTCATTACTGTGTGAGTGCATTTGAATGTTTAACTGAGTAGCAGGTGGCACCTTGCATGGTAGCCTTGACCACCAGTGTATGAATGTGTGAACGAATGTGACAAGTAGTGTGAAAGCATTTTGAGTGGTCGGCAGAAAGCGATATCTCAAAGATGGTACATGCAATGGTTTGGTCAATAGAATGTCGGAAAATGGGCTAAAATGATTAAAGCTCAAGATGACAGCTTTAAATGTGTTCTTTTGTTCAACAAAAAGCCCCAAATGAAAAGATATTAAGTCAAATATCTTTAACGAACCAGCACATATTCACATGTCAGAATCTGGAACCATAATTTTCTAGCATCTTTGCTTTTGCTTTTTTCTTTACTCAGACTTACTTCCCCTCGGAACAATGCGTATTTAGTGAATGCCTTCATATAAAGCTCCTTACATCACATTCATCATTAATGTGTCTGATCCTATGGGAATTCAGCATCTAACCCCCCCCCCCAACCATAACTGCAGCAATGCTCTATAGTATAAAGACAGCAATGAAACTAAAGCTACACATCAAAACCAAAACCCTTTATGCTGTTAATATTATTGATTGTATGCCAAAACTCATATACATCAACACAGAGGCCCAGCTTTATGCTGATATTCCCTTTAAGTTTACGTACAAGACGTGTCAGCATCAGACTAGTAAACCTTTAAAGTGATGCCCTTTTCAGACCCTCAAATCTCTGCCTGCATCAAACTCAAAAGGAGACTGTAGGAGGAAGGCAGCTTTGAATATTTACTTGGGCTGAAAATAGAGACTCTTTTTTCAAGCTGTTTGAGAAGGAACAATAAGACATTCTTTGTATAATGTTCACAAGACTAAGCCTACACAAAATCCCTGCTGACACAACTCGACTACAAACCTTACTGTCTGCACTGCACTCCCACCTGGGACTTCCAGTAGCAGTCCTGCACGTCCACCTCTGCAGCACCAGCTCTGGGTCAAAGTTTTAAGTAAGTGGCTTAACTGTGTGGAATGATTTAAGTATGTCCTCTTGTTCATTAGTGAAGTTCAACATGCCCTCAGTGGAAAAGTTCATGCCTTGAAGGGCTTTTACTTGTTTTGTTTTTTTTTGACATTTGGGCAAAGCGCTATGTGTACCCATTTCTCATTACAAAAACATTTATTAAATAAGAGTTCAAGAACCCATGAAATAATAGAAGTTGAAGTTAATTTGGAGTGCAAATTGTGATCTGTGGTCCTAGGAAAAAGCAGATGGTGGGTGGAGGCATGCTGGACAGATTATATGTGCACTGGCAACCCAGTCATAAGAAAAAAAACGCTGGCATTGTACATTTCTGCAAACTACAGATAAATTACACTTGTACATTCCATACATATCCATGTGTCTAAAGTATCATAGTTCTGATTTCATGTGCATTAGTAGACTTTGTCATTGGGAGGTGGATGTCATGATACTTCAGCAAGACGGCTGTCAAGCTGCAGACAACTGCAGATCATGGTTCAAGACCAACAAACAACAAAACATGACAGACATCGACAGCATTTATAGCGGGGGATGTGCCACCAAATTTTAATATTTAAATCCAAATCCTTATCTTTTCTGAACCAAAACTGAAAGGTTTTTGTACCAACAAAGCTACATTAACCACAGCGTTCTTGAAACATATTTCTTGTTTTTAGTGAGACATTGACGGCACTTCCAGCAGCGCCACCAAAACCGCACATGCTTTAGCGAAACATGGGTGCCATTTCTAGCAGCGATTGTGCCACCTAAACTGGGCCTATTTTAGCAAAGCATCTGTGCCAATTCCAGTGGCGATTGTGCCACCAAAACTGTGCGTGTTTTAGTTAGACAATGGTGGCATTTCCAGCAGTGAGTCAGGCACCAAAACTGTGTGTTTTTAGAAAGACATCAGCAAGATTTGCAGCAATGATTGTGCCACCAACAACAGCTATTTTAAGCCAAACCCAAACTTTTCCAAACATTACAAAATGTTTTTTATGCCTAAACATAACCACATATTAACCACAGCATTGCTGACATGTAAAGAAAAGTTTCAACATATCTGCAACATATGTCACATATGTATGGATTGCAGAAACACACACTGCCAACATCTATTCATTTTTAGAATTGCAGTCTGTTTAACAATTTTTTTTTTTTTTTTAAATGTGGTGTCCCCAACCAGTAATCCCATCCCCCAACCCAATGGTAGGAGTCACTAGTGCAGGGACAAAGACATGGGCTCTCCTCAGCTCCGCACTCACACAACACTGCTAACCATTTCCACTGACACATTTAAAACAAGCTAGATATACCATTGCCAGGATCTGAACCTGGGTCTCTGCGGTCTTGAGAAATAATCTTGCCCTTGCGCCTCTTGTGCTAATGGCCGCCTTTAATTCTGGTTCTCAAAGGAGATTCAAAGTGAAATCCTCAGGCAAATCATGGACAAAGTCTGTGTGCCCTAATGACAAATGCCCAGCTGCCTTTAGTTTTTACTTTCCCTAGTTAATTTCCCATCACAGTACAAAGTGCTTTGCTCAAAACCTAAAGCTATGACCCTTGTCATACGCAGATGAAAGAATTGGGAAAAATAGGCTGGAGCTAAATAGCGTATATGACGTAACACTTGAAAGTGAAATACAAGCTGTACAGGAAGCCAAGGTGAAAGATGTGCTAATATTTCCTGCTTTTGCATAAAAGCCTTGAATGTTTGAGCCATGACCTTGTGGCAAAAGGAAAATGATCCTTTGATTCTGATAGTTACTGACATTTTCCTTTATTATGTTTCTTTCCTTCACTTGCTATCTTATATATGTTTCCTCAATTTTCAACTTGCATGGTTGCCTCACTGTGTGACAGTCAATACTGACCATGCATTCATCCACTATATATTAGTCCCATCCATGATGAGACAAAGTTTCTGGGCAGATTTATTAATAAAAGGACTTTGTTAAAGTAAAGGAGGTAACTTTTTTCTTTTTTTTCACTTAAAGAACGGTGAAATACACTTTAAGACAAACAATACTTTGACAAGCAAGTAATCAAGTTTCAAGGTGAAGGTATTGTGGCCCTGAAACATGCAAATAGACAACACAGTGGAGAAAACATCAGCGACTTGGCAGCACATGTACAGCATTCTGAAGAAGAAAAGAAACCTGCAAAAACAGAAAACATAACCACATACAGACACGCTGCAAGTTACAAAGAAGACATCAGGAATGACTTTAAGCATTTGATCTTCCGTGAATGGCCACGGGAGACCGATGTTTGCGTTTGCAGCAGAAATCTAAGGTGTCTCCCCCACCATCATGTCATGACTTTTTTGTTACCTTACCTTATGTGCCGTGCAAATGTGATATTTTGCCACAATTACTCTGGTATTTCACTGGGGGGGTCATTGTTTGCATAATCTGGGATATATATTGATCTGAAATACAAACCATAATTGCTAGAGCATTCATTCTTTGTGCAGCAGAAAGCTAAGAATTCTGTTTTCCCTGTCATCAAGTCATTACTAAGCCAAAATTTTAACCCTAACCCTATTCTAACCCTGATCTAAAATAACAACCAAATTAGCTAGAAAATGAACTCTTCAGCAAATTCTGCAGCAGAAGCTTAGGGTTCTGTCTTCCATGTCATCATGCTGACATTCGTACTGACGTCATTGCGCTTTGTTGCATGTGGTCATATACCAGAGGAAGCCGGAGGAATGAATACCTTTTCACTGTGCTCATAAACATGAGCATATCTCAAAAATTAAATGATGTACATAGTTCAAATAACTTATGGAGTATTAGGAAATATGTTCATCATGTTTCTACACATAAAAATTGGTTAGCTGGTACAGTGGTTAGCATTGTCGCCTCACAGCAAGAGGGTTCCTGGTTTGTTGTTTGGGTTTGCATGTTCTCTCACTGTCAGCGTGGGTTTTCTCTGGGTACTCCAGCTTCCTCCCACAATCCAAGGACATGCATATAAGGTCAATTGGTGACTCTAAATTGTGAGTGTGCATGGTTGTCAGTCTCTATGTGTCAGCCCTGTGATAGTCTGGTTAGGTGTCCAGCGTGTACCCCACCCAGTGTCAGCTGGGATAGGCTCCAGCCCCCTTGCAACCCCCAACAGGATTAGTGTTTACAGAGAATAAATGTTTTGTGTTTTTATTTTATAAAATCTGATGAAAAACATCTCCAATGTTTGTATTGTTGTGACACATTTTCAATACTTTAATCAGTTATTATGGTATATTGACTTAAACTATCGTTTAGCTTAGATTGTACAGATTTTAGGGATATGAGGCCTTTGAAAATACTCCAAATATGACATCGCTATAAGCATAAATACCAATGGAGGCACTGATGAACCATTGCTACTGCAGACTTATAAGAGTTAAACCAATTTTTTTTTGAGAAATGTGAAGAAGTGCATTGAGGTGTAGAATGATCAAACCTGTTTATTTTGGATTTAAACTAATGGACTTTTCCTCAGCACCCTGGTTTACAGAAACCCTCTCACAAGCATAGCAAAGCCTGCATAAACTCAAGAGACATCAGAGAAGAATTGGTGACCAACCACTGGGTCACTTCAAAGATAGACCTTCACTCAGCTGATAAGCTCTTAATAACCCCCACATCACCAGATGTGGCTGGAGAGTTTACGACATGTCACAAACTCTGGAAACGAACAAAGAGACAGACTCAGCCACATGGAAGAAGATTCAAGTTGAGATGCCACTCTGACCCCATGACCCCTATGGTGCAGACGTCTGTGTGTATGTTAATGTGATAACACCCACCTTTCCCTTCTTTTCCTTAGGAGGACAGACAGAAATGCAGATTCCAGGAACCAACATGTGTTGATTGTAATTTTATGTTTCACCTTTCTTTCTATTTCAGTGCATATACATACACATGTGTATATATGTATATGATGTTATAACATGATCACCATGTATAACATTTAAATCTGAATTAGTAGTGTCTGTTGACCACTTATTTATAAGTTGGTAATGTCCTGTTGCAGACAATGTGTTTTTGGTACCATTCAATAGCAGACAGCGCCACATTGGTAAATATGGAAGCATTAGAAATGTTCCGATCCTCATTAATTATCTAGGAAGCAATTGAAGTAAATTAAACTTTAAATTTGCAAAGGTACAGGAGGGGAGGAGTGAGATGTCTCGCCAGTGACAGTGAACTGTTCCTACTGGACATCAGCCTGAGACAGACAGCTGGCAAGGCCAATCACAGCGCAGAGGCTGGAGCCTGCCTGCCAGTCTCAACCCCTTTGAACAACTATAATATACATATATATATATATATATATATATATATATATATATATATATATATATATATATAATATAAAAAGGTAAAGACGTTAAAAAAATAGAGAATGAAAGAATAGCAGAAGAAGAACTTTTGTGAAGCTGGCGGGCCATGCTGGGCCCTATCCAGCGTGGCCCCGCCGGGCAATTTCATGGCATCCTGAGCAGAACTGAACATGCTAAAACACAACAGAAAGAACTTTATGCCACAAAGTCTGTCTAACTCCTGTGTCCTGGACCAACAAGGTCAGGACTGAACAGACAGACTCCTGCATGCCCACACTAAGTGTGTGAAGATGACCGACATGGAGAGCCAAGCTCACCCGTGCCAAAGTTGCCATGTGGGCTCAAGAACGCCCGAAAGTGCCCAAGGACTCCAAGAAGTTTGACCGAGGAGAAGAGAAGGGCCAGCTCAGCAGGCTGCCCCGTGGGACAGCACCAGGAGCGGTTCACACCAAGGAGCAGCACTGTTTTTCCTCTTCCCCCTCCAGAGCATCTTCTTTCTGGTCTGCTACAACTCAGGTGGAACAACATAATTTCCCTGTGCTGGGGTTTGATGCGTAGTTTAATAAGTATGGCAGGCAGCATTAGACAAAACTAGGATTTCCCCCAAGTTTTCAGATATTTCCCTTTTTGCTCCCCATGCCGCTCAGCTGTTGAATGGTGCTTTTCACAGGTCCACAGTAATTTTCTCACCATTGCTCACTGCTTCATCTGGTTCACTCTGGTCATTCATTCATTCATTAGCATCGCTGTATTCATTTCATTCCACTCATAGTTGCATTTACTCATTGTCTTGTCTGTTGTTAGTTGTATTGCGTCTTGGTCTTCTGTGTCAGTAGTATTAGAATAAATGTTTGTCTATAAAGTCGTTGTCTTGGTTTTCTGTAGGATTACATTCAGTCACTTTATGGGTGCAAAGATCCTGACTATTTGAGCTATATTTGAATTAATAATTGATAATTAATAATTTCCCCAAAGTCCATTAAACATTCTTGTCTGATCAACAAGAGTTGTAGTTTTATTAGTCTGACTATGAAATTATATCCCTGGATGAATAATTAAAGTGGTTATGTTTAATGACTCTTATTAACGTCACTTTGTCCTAATATTGAGCTAATCAAACCCTACAGTATTCATGGTGACAAACGTAGGCACCTGAATAAACTGTTTATAATCAAACAAATCTTACATAAGTAATGGTGGAGAATGCAAACCCTAAATTAATCATATCAATCAAACTTTTCAGACAAAATGGTGGAGTGTCGGCGAGCATTTATTTAATAAATGCTGCCACAGAATAAATTATAAATTATGTAACAATCAATATTTCCTACAGAGGACAAATGTGAAACCATAACTTAAATTATTTTTGACACACACATATCATACTCTGAGCACATATTAACCAGTATAATTTTCTGCAGCAGCAGCAGCAGGGTTGAGCCAAAAGCTGTTATCCAAGTACAAGTAAATATTTTGCCTTTGTTCACACCGCAGATTTATTGTGTGTAATATCTGATTTTACCCACATGTGACACACCTAATGTTTTGTAATCAGTTTGAACAGCAAGATGTCTTTTTTTTTTCTTTTAATACTGCACCTCTCATTTCTTCTCCTGTTACTTTGGGGACTACATAGGTATGCTGTGCAAAATTGGATCGTGTGACATGTGACCTATTAGTCGCTAGTATTTGAACACTCAAATCAAAATGTCTCTGTGTTACTGTGACAATAAGTAAATGTCACATTGCTCACCTGAGAAAACTCTCATTATTTTGACTCCAGCAAATAACAAAGATGCTGGTGTGGATGACAGTGACGCACCAAGGAGATGAATTACTGACTAGTTTGGAATTTGAGTAGGAACCTTAATTTAGTCAAAACTCAATATGAAATGTGGTAGACATAAAAAAGGTAAGTAGAAAAGGGATTTAGTGTTGTGCAAGCTTTAAAACACAAATACACACATAATAATAGTACAGTGTTACAGTTAGAGTTAAAGAATGTAAATATATCTAAGTGTAGTGTCTGTGATGATAAATGATGCATGTTTCCACAGGAAATATAAGGGAAACAAATAGCCAATGGATTTGATGCCTTCACTCTTGCACGTTAGACTGTTGTGTTAAACTCTCCCATTGCTTTCTCTTAAATGAATGAGATAAACATGCAACTGGGATACAACCCTGCCTCTCTTTTACATCTTTGTGCATTCCCTTTCATAATGATGGCGTTTCATTGTTATTCTTTTTGATTAAAGTTTCATAATCAATACAAACAAGAACGGGAAGGTGCTCAAAATTTAATGCCACATGTCAGTTATTCACAGCGCGCGGACGGATGCATCACACTGTGCTGAAGAACAAACTGGATATCACTTGGATAGCTGGCAGATATTTGACTCTTTTGTGGGTCAAAACACAAAGAAATCATTGATTTCTCCACACCTGTTTGTGCTCTTACATCTCTCTGCATAACAGACTCAACACTAGTTTGACAACATACTGTCAAATCGACCAGATTTGCCCCAGGTGAAATTATTGATCACTGCTTGTGTCCATGTAAAGATATGCCCTACAATATTACACTGTTAAGACTAGAATTATAACATTGGATACATTTAAATGCACCAATACTCATTATACTAATAAGGAAGACAGTCAGATTAATGAAAAACACTATTCATTTCTTGTTTGTTTTTTTTATAAACAACTATTGTGTGTTGGTGGTGTTATTGTGTTAGTGGTGATATTGATGTTACTTACTACAACAGCTTAATTAAAGGGGCAGTTCACCCCATATCAAAAATACAGATTTATTTATTTACCCAGTGGTGGATGAAGTACCTGAACACCTGTACCTGTACACACTTGAATAAAAGTACAGATATCTTACCAGAAAATGACTCTGGTAGAAGTTAAAGTCATCTATTGGATTATTACTTGGATAAAAGTCTTTAAGTATCTGATATTTGCACGACTTAAGTATCTAAATGTTATTATACTAAATGTAATAAAATGTTGAAAGAAAAAGTACAAGTTAATGCTGGTAATAAAAAAGCAAGCGGTCAGAATTCAGGGGATAATAAAGTTTTTTTCTTCTTAACATGTACACCACCTTAAAAATGGAGTGTGTATTACACTTCAAGAAAAACGTCTTCTTCGGAACTTAAAGGGATAGCGCACCCAAAAATGAAAATTCAGCCATTATCTACTAACCAATATGCCGAGGGAGGCTCAGGTGAAGTTTTAGAGTGTTCACATCACATTGCGGAGATCCAAGGGGAGAAGGCGTAGCAACATAACTCCACCTAATGGAGGCTCACGGCGCCCCAGATTCAAACATCACAGCTACAGGCTACAAGGAGGCTAAAAAGTGTGTGAGAAGGTGTGAGAAAGAATAGTATCTGTAACACTGTTAACACTGCTACATTACAGAGAAATACAAAACCGTACTAATGAACCTTCATTAACATAGGCCTATATTTTATCTACAAGTGCACGTCACACACTGAGTGAGCCACCTGTTAATGACGCTGTCGGCAAAGCAGTGATGATTGTGCTAAGTGGCTAATGGGCATGTACTGTAGCTACTTACATGTTGATGAATGATAAGCAAGTGTTTGCCTGCAGAGTTTACATATCACCTTGGCTTTGTCCTTCAACTTCTCAAAATGATCCCACACTTTGGATTTCCTGCCCGACATGTTATTAACTAGCCTGTGTGATAACCGCAGATACCAGCCCTGTAAATTAACGTGACTCCTGTCTGACTGCTGAGTGTGGCCACTTCCTATGTCTGTCTTAAATTCCCACATGGTCCAGTCATATAGGTTTTGATTCATTTTGACAAGGTACAGCTCATAATAGAGTTTAACATTTTTTTTTTTCTTGTTACTAAGCAACCAATGAAATCTTGCCGACTGATGACCTTTCTGGTTGACTGACATTTGGTCGACTATAAGGGGGCAGCCCTAATTATTACTTCTTCACATTACACCACTGCTCTTACATGTAGTGCTATTTATCAATCTAGACTGTTTTGTGAGAGTTGTTGAGTATTGAAGATATCGGCCATAGAGATGTCAGCCTTTTCTTGAATATAATTGAACTAGAAGGCACTTGGCTTGTGGTGCTTAACTGCCAAAAAAAGTACATTTGAAAAACTCGGCAGCTATGTCTCTTTCCAGAAATCATGGCCCGGTTACTAATCCACAGACCTTGTTGTGTTCAGTTTCACGTAGGAACTATTGTCTTTCTTTCAACGAACATCCGCCAACCATATGACCCCCTAGGAGGAAGCAAGTATCTCGTCAAGTATGAGAGACTCATGCTTGACGGCGTGAGGTGTAAATATTATTGGCATCCACCTTGGTTGCTTTTTAACATTAGCTAAATCAGTGGTGTACGGTGAGTTAGCAGAAGATGCATGCTTTCTGCCATCTAGTTCCATTATATTGAAGAGAAGCCAGACATCTCTATGGATGATATCTCCAACACTCTGCAACTTGCACCGAAACAATTTAGATTGAAGAACAGCATTGCAGGTCAGAGAAAAAAATAAGTATTTTTGATTCTGGGGTTCAACTGTCCTTTTAACACCTTGCACTCTCTCAATATTGTGCTACATTTGAGCTTAACCTTGGTAGCATACAGGAAATTTAGACTGCCCTGAACGGTTACAAAAAAGTTTGTCTTACACAAGTCTGACAACTCTAGATTATTCCTTGAAGGAAAAGCTTATATCTGGCCCCAAAACAAGGTACACAACAAAAATAAAGGTAACTCTCTACAGCACTGAAGGTGACACCACTTCCCTATGATATATTTCACCATTTGGTGTAAAGAGAGGGAATAAGCTGTCACAAGTGCCACTTCAAACTCCCAAAAGAATAGCATTCAAGTCAGTCCAAGGTGGCCATGGAATTTACATATTTTATATGCTCACCTAACCATTTAATCACATAACACCCTGGGGATTAATACAAACAGTGGTAATCCTGGTAGAGACCACTCCCATAAGGGTTGGACTGCTTTACAACACAATGAAAGCAAACATTATTAATGGCTTTAATTAGTGCGTTAAACATGTGTGTACCATGATCACAAAGGGGTTAAGTGGACCTCATAGTTTCATCTGTTTTCTCCTACACCAACCATTTTCTGTAAAACCTAATAAAAGACACAACTATCATGTTACTCAGAATGCTGTGTAATTTGCAAAACACTGGGAAGCCAAAGCGATGTTGCCATGAACTGACTGTTCAAGCCCTCAAGACGAACATGGCATCAGTTAACATTTGGATTCTTAATTAAATGCTTGTACACTGGATTAACATCTTTTTATTATAATTTCATTCCCATAAAGTCTTTTTTGAACCATGTGGTAATTAAAGGGTCTGCACCACATATTAACCACATAAATGCCAATGCTGCAATTTCATTTTAACAAATTCTATTATTTGTAATGAACTCCTGCCATATGCATTTCTGAAAAATAAATAAATTGGTGCGCGGTCGGACCTGGAGCACATAAAGCACTTAACCCCATATCACAGTTCTAGATAAGTGTTTGTCTATGTGTGAAAAGAAGATGAGAGGGGGCAAAATAACTCCAGTCTCTGTGGGTGGAAAGGCACATTTGTTATGATAATAATTCACAGCACATTGCCAATCCACTAGAGCTGTGTGAAGGACTCCCTTGGTAATGGTATTTCCTCCATCTGGTGAATTATTCCTCCGACCAATTTAATAGGTATTCATATGTTAACATCTGGCCCAGACGTGTATCTTACAAGCCCTACTTTTTTATGTACTTGTTAATTTTGCATTATATATTTACATATTTATTCTATGCACCAGTGGCTTTGAATTAGCTTTGAACAGCATAAAGCACTGAAAACCAATCTAACAACAGCCACCATTATGAATCAGCTAACCCCTTACAGCCGCATTTCAGGCCAAAGTGATGTGTTTATTACTGAAAAGATATTGGTAGGGTTTCACTTTAAAGTGATAAGCAACCGTATTCCATTCAATACAACAAAAAATGTTCGAGGTGATGAACTTTATTTTAAACATTAGTTTTAAATTTAATGCCTGCATCACGTTCCAAAAAAGTCTTACATTTACTTTTCCCTAAACAAACCCTGAGTAAGCATTTGGGAACTGCAGACACTAAATGTTGAAACATTTAAAGTGAAATTCTTTGTCAAGATTCACCAGTGGGCCACCCAAAATCTTTAAGATTTAAAGACTGTCTGTGTGAAAGAATGGGCCAAAATCCCATCCTAATACTGTGAGAGTTTAGTTTCTTCATTCGAGAGGCTCCTTGAAGCTGGCATAGCAAACAAAGGCTTTCCCAAGTGTTTAATGAATTTCAGTTAGCGTGTTCAAAACTTTTTTTCTATATCAGTTCACTTTATCGCGTGTCATTTTTATGAATTGAAATGTTATGATTTCATTATTTGTGTAGTTTTATTGAGATAATACCACTGTCTGGTCTGAATTTCATGTGAGTAGCTGCAGTGTAAAATATGTTCCCTGACAAAACAATTTACATGTTGGGTACCAGCTCAGTTTTATTCTGAAGTATTCAAATACCACTGATTTGTCAGATTTCGGCGTCAAACACCGATGCCAAAAGCCACCTTTCGCGACAGAATGATATGACACCAGGCAGCATCAGATTGTAAATCAGTAAATGTAGATGCCAAAGTCCACTGACAAAGCAGCAATTTGTGACGACTTGTGATGAGAATGTGTTGTGAGTACCTGTTTTCCCCACTGAATATTTAAAAGGATTTGCAAATCATTGCAATCTGTCTTTATGTACGTTTTACACAGCATCCCAACGTGTTTGGAATCTGGGTTGTACTTCTGATTTTGAGTTGAACTGTCCCTTTAAACTACTGAACTTTCCATTCACAATTAAAACCTTTACTTTGGTTAAGCATATGCTCTGTAACACTTATTAGCTGTATGTCTGAATCATTATAAATGATGAATTTAACAAAAATGTCATCATTTACAACAACCACAACATGATAGTTAATACAGTTGGAGAGAAATTGATTACACAATGGAGAAAGGATGTATAATCTAAATGAGCTTCGCTGGAATCCAACTATTTACCATAGTTCAAACAGTTAAACTCTTCGCCTCTCAGCTCAAAAAAGCACTAAAGGATGTTTGTAATTGAGTCAGTGCATCTTCTTAATCACATATAACAGCCGTGCTGTGCAACTGCTCCAATTGAGATCACTTCGTCTTGTCTTTGCACTCATTGGCTTCATTAGTTGATGTCAAAAACTGGAGGCCTAGCCCAAATTGCTTATCGACTGGGCTTTTAACTAAATGTTACAACTGTGTATGGCATGGATGTCCTCCAAATATCTTTAACAACCATCTGCAGTAATAGGACTTAGCTCATTCAGTAAATCATAAGCAGCATTCCTCAAATTATTATTATACTGACAATGGAAGTAATGGTATTGCCTTTAAGATTATTATTCCTATCAGCTCATTCTCTTTTCTCTTCTCTTGCCCGGGCCTTAATTGTGGTATCAATTAGAGATGACAATTTTCAATTAGAATTTTATGAGAGCAAGGACACTGAATAGAAATTAGGTTGCTCATCCAGAGTATGTTGAAAAGCTAAGATCGACATACTGCATTATTTCATTATGGACTGGTTTATTACATTTTTATCCACGTATAATGCGTATAACGCTCCCAACACTGTTTGTAACCTGGTAAGTAGAGGAGGACATATACGGAATCTGTTTAGATTACATCCTATTTAGATGTAATATGTTCAAGTCAAATCATACACCAAGAGTACTTTGGCATGTTTTTCTTCTTGGAAATTAAAACATGAACCATTACGTTGTACATATTTGTCATCTAGCTGCCAGGGGAGGGCTTTACTTATAGAAAAGAAGCTAAAGATTGATAACCTAAATAGGTTAACATGAGCTGTCATTAAGAGAGGCACATAGATGGGTCAAAATGGAAACGCAATCAGTGGAAATTACATGGACTCAACAGGAGATTGTGTTTTGTTTGTCTTTTTTGGGGAAAATAAAGAGAGTTTGTGTCAAAACTGCTATTTGACCTCAACTGCCTCTTTGTGTGGGTGTAATTGGCAAGATGAGGAAAATATCACAGTCTTCTCCAAATTGCATGCAGCCTTTGGCATTTGAAAGAATAAATACTATTTTTTTTTTTGTTTGAAAAACATGATGCCAAAGTGTGTCTCATATCATTCAAGTGGGTGCATCAGATCATATATCAGTCACACATTTTGTCAGCCATTCAGTTTACAGGGAACACTCGACCTTGTGGTAAAATGGCACCGGATTAAATGGAAGTTGTGGCAGACAGATAAGTAAAAGGTCACGTGTTTGATCCCTGAAACAGCCACGCTGTCCAAAAACAATCATACATTCAGAAAGGCATTGAACTTTGGGGATGCTGTTTGCTTCCATGCCAAAATGCAACTCATTCTCTAAGATGATAAAGCCACATTCAACTTTCTGATCACAAGAAGAAAGTGTTGGTATTGCTACATATAACACCATCAAAGCTGCATCAGTTTAAACCCAATTCACCACACACATACTTCAAATGTAACAGTGCTATAGGAACACTCATCCACTGCTTTTTGGAGCGAGGTTTTGATATGGTTAGCCAGAAAACAAAACCGATATTCTCTTCTTGGCCAAAGCTAGGATTCCTGGGGAACATGGACACACATGACCATGTTGAAATGAAACCCACACCCTTGCATGCAAGGACTTGTGTGTCCTGCAAGCTGAGACAGCGACAGATACAGGGTGAAAAGATGTGAACATACCAAGTATGAATCAATATATTACAGATCCATCAACATGTATGGCTATAGGAAAACTGAGATACATTACTAGAGGAAGGCTGGCGAATGATCAATAGAGTAAAGATCTGGTTGGAGGAAGGGCAACTGGAATAAGATCATATGACGAGTGTAGTAGCCCATGTGATCTACAAGAGTTTGGTACATTTTAATTACTCTAATAGCTATACATACACCACTGTTTTAATTGTCACCTTTTTATTGACCTACGCATTAATTAGTTTACTGTATATCGTGCTAAGATTGACCATTTTATTAACATGTAATATTTGTTGTAATTAAAACAAAGTGGGGATGTCAAAATAATGTGTTCGATTAATTAATCGTAGAAAAAGTGGCAGAGGACAGGTGGGCAATTGTGTCCAAAATCCAACAGCTTTACTACAACATATCTGCCAACATACATTTGAAATAAAATGTACTTTCACAGCAAAAATTGATGTATGTGATTCATTTAGATGAATTAATCAGAGACCATGTAGTTAATCAGATTAATTTATTTAGTCCCTTGACAGCCCTTAAAAAAACCCAATGCATACACTATTTGAGGCCAAAACATTCCTTCCTCACCTCCTCACCTGTGCTTAAACATAACCATGCATTTACCACAGCTTTCTTGAAAAGTTAGGTTTCAACAAAATAATGTACAAATGTTTCATACCTGTGGTTTGTAGAGATATACAATGCCAGCATTTATTCTTCTGACTGTGTTGCTGTCAAGGAAGTACTTGCATTCCGATTGCTTGACTTGTATCATCTTCCTTGTGTTTAAGTGTTTTTATGTCATGGCCAGTCCAATCAAAAGTTTGCAAAAACCCAAGCACGACAAAGCCAAGAATGTAAAATTGAGATCTGCTTGGGTCTGCCCAAAATCCTCTGAAACATGTCTGTTTCAAATACCGGCTGCCAGCTGCTGCAGAAGCCCAGTCTAACACCATAAGAGAAGGCATCAGCTTCATCACTGAATGTTTTATTAACAGCCAGATTAAGCTTGAAGTTATTTGCCCTTTAAGTCACACTTTTAATTATCAGTGCTTTTAAAATACTTTTTGGCATGAGAGTGTTGGAAATTAATTAAGCAGATCTATTCTTTTTGACAATACATTGGTAAATTATGTGGTAATTCTGGGACAGTCGTAGATTCAGCTACAGCGACAGATGATGCTGCACACCTTGCTGGGCACCATGGGACTGCATAGCATCTGGACATGTCTGTGTATTTGTTTGCCTTTGAAAAGTACAGCAAGGCAGTCTTTTTCTACTTCGGTTGACAGCTCTCCTGCACATTTAACACAAAATTAAATCTGACACAAGCATACATTAAATAATTACAGAGAGCAACACACAATAAACTGATTTACTATGTGATGGTGTTAACTCAGAATACCACACCATGATACAACAGTTTGGAAACTAATATAAATATTATATATGTATGGGGCACTGCTCCATATTACAGTACTACTTTATTAAAATATTTTCATTTGTTTTTGTTATTATTTTGCCATAATATCAGTTTTGCACTGTCTAATATTACAAGATCACAACAAAGGGACAAACCCCTGCACTGGATTCGAGATTTGTGAAAAGTGTCGCCACACATTTTAACTCATTTTTAAGACGCTTTTCAACATCTTTAAGAGGCGGTCACAGAATATTAAGCTGCCTGATAACAATCCCATCCACTCAATTGCAACCCAATATGGAATTACAGTTGATTATGTCTTCCTAAGAAGAATATCTAGCTTTAATCTGCTCGCGTTATCATCAAACTTATTAAAAGGTTTGTTCTATTAAAACACTAATCCTGTTAGTGGATGATCAAACAAAGTCATATTGCCTCTGCTTCATTGATGTTCTTAGAAGAAGAAACTAGATCAATGACATACACAGATAGAAAAACATGGCTGACTGGAAACCCAAAGATGATTGCAAAAGTTTCATATTTTACTAAATCTTCTTTGCAATAGAATTTTATTAAAAGAAAATCATGTCCTCTGTATAATGCCACACTGACTATTGGATTAACTTTATGAACGACCAGGAATGAAGGTAACAGTAATTCTAATTTTCATTCACATACTGGAAATAACTTGGTTAATCACATTAACTATTACATGTTAGGGTGAATTTCAATGAGGGCCAGGCTCAGGGTTTATTGAGTTGTTAATGTGTTATTTGGTTGTTTGGTGTGTAACACTTGTGGCAATGAACACCCCTTATGAGAAATGTAATATATGCAGCCCTTAGTGTGGAAAACACACCACAAAACATGTTAAAAGTAATATATTCAGTAAACTTTCACATTATACAAAGAAAAGCTGCAAATCTTCACATTTCATAAGTTTAAACTGAGGAATGTTTTAGCTTAAATACATTTATTATTTAAATTGTTGCCCACTGAGTTTCTGTCTATTGACTTTTTGATTAACTAACTAATCATTTTAAGTCTATTTTGGATTCAGCACAGTTTCACTTAATGCAATCAGGTACAGATCCCAACTCAAACAACCATTCATCATTGGAGTTTTAAAGGCAAACTTTTGATGTGAAGATTATTGGTAGACCTAGGCAAGATCCAAAAAAACAAGTTTTCATTTTTTTAAACAGTCTTTAAAAGGAAAATGATCCCCGTAGGACTGTCAACGAATATTCTAAATTCGAATTTGAATATTCGAATGGTTCGAACCTATGAGTCATTTTTAGAAGGAATATTCAAACGTCCTTTTTGAGTAATTTTGACAGCCCTAGTACACACAGGCATCTCAGCATGGTGGCAGAAATAATTTGTCTATGCATATACTACTGCTGAACTCTGCAAAAGGCCTTGAACATGTTGCTCTTTTTGGGTTCCACTAGTCTAATTACAGAAAGTACTATGGAGATGGCGAAAAGTAAAATCAGAGATTTCCTTGCCAGGACCAACAGAGATGTAGAGCTGTTTACCTTTAAAAGTGCCATGAGTAAAAGGCAGTGAAGGTGGCGGAAAACAGATTGGGAGTAGTTGCAAAACAAAAACTGGGACATATCAGAGTGACATCGAGAATATTGTCCATCTGTACCCACACAAGAAGTTCTGCCTGTTACATGCATTGTCTATCTTAAAACTACACTTCCGTTTCCACAGGGCATGTACAGCTTGCATACAGTCTCTGTCAGAATAAAGGTACCATGTTGGTACAACACCAATTTTTTTTTTTTTTTCCCTCCCGTGTGCCAACACACACACATGGTTGTCTTACTGGAAACAAATGCTGAAAGGGTTGACCAGAGACTCCGTGCACTTTTTACAGTTTTAGTCTCTTTCTGTTGTGTTTAATTAAGCTTAATCTGCACAGACAGCTGTTTAAATCACACAAATATCCCGGTGCATGTGTTTTTAACTTACTAACCATGCATTTATTGAGCAGTCAGCTACCAGTCTGTCGATGAGCGACAGATTCCCCTCCCTCACTACAGTGAGCTGGTATATAAATCAGTGAATCAATAAATACAAACACTGTTGATTTCTTCTCATGGCACTGACATCAAAACTTTTTTGGTTCAATAAATGTCTGCTGTCAGTCAGCCTGGTGAAGACAGTTTAGCTGGCAGCTGTCCTCCCAGCCCTCCCACGGGCTGCTGCTCACAGTCGGCTGTTTCTTTGGACATGGATGCTGAATGCAGGTTGGAGTTGATGTGAACTGAGATCTGTTATCTCTATGGCGATGATGTTACACTACCAATGACATTGCACAACAATATATGACCACAACATAATGAAATTCTCTAGTGCCGCATGCAAGAAAAGAGTCGAGGGACACTAATTCCTGTTGAAAAATACGTCATTTCTGTCGAGTGACACTCTTCAAAATTGTTGGTTGCCCTTTAATAAGTCAAGCCTTAGTGTTCACACTAACACAGAAGCTACAAAACATACAACAAATTCAGGAAAAAAATAAAAATGGTAACTATTCATACTCTTATTCACAACAAAATGAGAAATCTTCCAAAGTCTTACATTGACCTAACACCTGTTTTGGACTACACATGCTCTGGTTTATGCGAGACATTCAAGTACATTTGGGAAGCATAACTGAGGGTCAGTTGGTGTTGTTATGAGAGTTTTACAGAAGACGGATGCGAGTTTGAGGCATTTCTTCAGCTACAGGACATCCTCAAGTCATTACTAAAAGCAGTACTGCATTTAAACTTGTTTTATATGAGTTCCGTTGCTAGGTTTTTGTACTACTTAATAAAATAACATGCACCACTATTTCAAAGAGCAATTTCTGATCTGTCCAGAGCAACTGACAGTGCCAGATTAATTTAAAGAACTGCATCAATTCCTTTTCCTCCTTATTTCCGAGCCACTAAGACAAAAATAAGAGATTTAGTTTGGCTGTACAGTATATCACTGTTGGGTTATAAATTCCATACCACAACTAAATTAAATTGTCACTCCAACATAAGCCATTCAAATTATTGTTTTTCATTTATGAAGGAAAACTATTTTCTTATCCTCAGTGGTGATAGGTGGCTATGTATGTCATCAGCTAAAAGATTGTCTCCGGATGAAAAAGAGGAGACAAGCAAGGCCTCAGGCATGTGTTTCTGAACAGTGAAAATAATTGAATTGTGTAAAGGAGAATGTAATTGTTTCTGGAGAGAATGAAAAGGAACATCAATGTAGCGGTAGAGCACTGCTGTATGCATCAGGGCACAGTGGGAGACAAAAACAAACTGGCTTTACTTCTTTTTAAATATAAAAAATTAATCATGGAAGAAAACTGGCCTCAAAGTATAGAAATAAAGGATTTAGGAACATTGATCGAGTAGAATGGGGTCGACTGCATGAAAGACAAAAAAACAAAACAAACCTTAGCATAATAAGACTTTAAAAAGACCTTTCTGTAAAAACAAGTTCATAGGTTCAATGCCTGCAACAGTCATTTTAAGTCTTCAACAGCTCTTTATCCAATAAACCCATGTCTGATCTCTAACTGCATGATAACTGCACAATTCAAAGACTGCATCTGTATTCAGCACTACAAAAATAGTTCCAGAAATCTATCCAGGGTAGAGTGCATATTTCTTCATCCTGCAGGGGAAAGATGGAACTACACGGCATTATATTGAATTTTTTTTCTCCACAAACATTAGGTGGTGAACTAACTAAAACAAGTGAGCACAAACTGAAAGCCAATTCAATATTGTAGTTTAATTGAAGATGTGAAACAGATTTATCTGATATTAGATTAGAAAGTACTGCCCTCAGGTGGAAGGATCAATTACTACAAAAGATTGAATTGTCTCATAGTCTCTTTGCTGTGCGCATAATTAGATAGATGCAGTGTGAGGAACAGTGCACAGTGCAAACACAGGCACACATACACAGTGGGAGACTGCAAGACAGGCAGGCTCTCCATACACAGAGCCACAGCACTTCCACGTATATTAAAATACATAGCTGAATTTGTACATCGATGTGTTTGAAGCCAAAAGTACAGTTTGTAAGAAAGTAGAGACTGCTACACAGAACAGAGCAGAGAGTACTAAAATACAACAGAATGAACCTTCATTAGCCCCGAGAGGAATTTTTGCAAAAGTGCTACTCTGGAAAACAACCACATAACCTTCAAATCAAGATTAAACAAAAGCTCCCATATCAAAGGAGAAGATGACTCTGCAATATGATGCCGCAGAGTTTTTCTGGCCCCTTTCTTTCACATCATTTCAGCATTGCCCATTAAGTTCTAACAAATGTGCTTAACACTTTGATTCAGAAAAGACATAAAACATGCTGGAAAAGTTCAAATTCTATATTGCAGGAGTTTTTCTCAGAAAATCAGTGTATTTTTTTTTAGATATTGCACACTGGTTAAAAAAGAAAAAGCTGGTAATTCAAAATACTCTATGGGTCCTTCACTGAACTCTGGTCTCTGGTTTCCCGATAGAATAGCAGAAATGTGGGGTGCTATGGTAGCTCACCGGGTAGAGCGCACTCCATTAAGGTTGAGTCCTTACTGCAGCGGAGCGGGTTTAAGTGCAGCTTGGGCCCTTTGCTGGATGCCATCCCCTCTTTCTCCCCTTTTTTAGTATCACAGAAAGCAGAGCGAAAACGGGAATACTAGAAATGTTGAGGTACGCTTTACAAACACTGTAAACACTGAACTACTGTAATACTTTTAAAAAGTATCTTCTCATCTCTACTAGCTGCTGACAATACAAAGACCTTCACACATTCACATTCATTGCAAGTCAGAGGATAATTAAATAATGGCCGGGCAATGCACTTGCTGACCTTTTGTTTTAGCCAGCAATATGTTTTACACTCTTTTGATATTTATAATGAAACCTCAGCACCATTGACTCGAGTGTGGATCAAAGAGGAGCTGACAGTTCATACCGACTAATGCCTATTTCAGTCTGCAGCACACAATTGTCTGATAAACACACAACTCTCATGCGCCTTACCGAATTCTAATTCATACAGACAATGCTTAATGAAAGGTGGTCAAAACAGCTGTGGCTGGGAAACAATATACCACCTTTACAATGTGCTAATGAGTAGAAGTGATGCCGGCAGTCTTTCCAAGGGTTGCCATAGTGATGGTGGTGCAGTGTTGGGAGTCATGGCCAGACAAGCCTGAATGGAAGCCCCAAGCCTCGCCTGAGATGTGGTGTGTCACGACCGGTCTCCAGTTCGGCATGCAAGTAACTTTACGGTCAAAGAGTACAACCCCACCTCAGTCATTAGTGAGATCACAGCACTGCCAACTGTGGGGGATCGATGTATAGTAACTATAATGTGATAATGAACACAGTAAAGTGTTGTCTTGGTAAGGACAAACAGTTGAAATTTTAATTATGCATGCCAAGACAGTCGATTGGAAAAAGGCCCGCCAAAAAAAGAAAAAAGGATTGCACACCAACCGCCACTTCCCAGTTAAAGGGGAAGTATAAAGTATAAGTATAAAAACATATTGGTGAAATGAACGAGTTTCACGGCAGATAATGTGTTATTTAGAGCCTCAAAAAGGCCTCTTAGGTCTTAGGGAGTATATACCTGGTCATGACACTGATAACTTTAAACCTACGGTACAACACAACAGCTGTGTTTCTGTATCCCTTGGGAATCAAAATGAGCCCAGATGCTTGTCTCCAGGTTGTTGCCCCTGACTGAGGACTTTTGCATAAAGTTTCTCAACATGTGTCACTGAGAATAATGTTAGAACAGAACAGAGGGGCCTGTGGCAGACTAATGGAGAACAGCTCACCTGTTATGGGATGTTCAAACAGACACTGAGAGAGACCCTGAGACATCCAGTGTGACACTGCTGAATACAACTGTCAACACTACAACACCTTGATGGAGTGTTTGTTCCTTATGCTAGAATCAGGGCAAATGACCGTCAGTTTTGGGAATAGTCAAGCGAGGCTTGTGACACTTGAGTGTACCTTCAGCCTGCTAAATCATCTCTGTAAGGGCCTCGTGCACAGGGGGCACCTCCTGTGTCATTACATCCAGACGGTACCTGGATGTCAATCTCGGAACCCATCGGCTATCGGTTTGATGATGATAAAGTGTCAATGGGCAATGGCGAAAATTTCATGAGGTCCAGAGTAGCAAGTGGATATCTGAGCCAAGACTTCTTTTTCCATACGCCAGTCATTTTGGCTGATTTCTATACACAGACATCTGCATATGAATGTAGACAAGTACATTTAAAAAAAGCTAATATAAAGCTGGCCTCTGAGATTGCACTTCGGCCGATGTGTTCCGCCTTTCCACATGGACTGTTAACCTGCTGCTGAAACGTTGGTCAATACTAATCAGACTACAAATGAAAACCAGAACACTTCTGATACCTAAGTCTTGCCCTGTTGCCTACAGATTCTGCATACATATACAGATAGCTGTTTTAAGGCATTGCATGGATCTCAACGCACTGCTGAACTCTGCAAAGGGCCTTGAATATGTTACTCTGTTTGGGTTCCAACAGTCTTGTGCATGGCAAGGTAGAATTTAGCTTCACCCCCACTAGCCAAGAAGATGAAATAGTCCAAAAGAACATTTTCATACCCAGATGATTTCAGGGCTGTCCACGTTTTGTGTTTGTGCAGGTCGCCAGTGATTGGCTGAACAGTTGCGGTTGCAATGAAAGCTAATCACTGGAAGGCAAAACAACATCGGGTGCTATTGTTGTCAAACTGGCAAAGATCCAGAGTGGCTGAGGACAGACAATCATCTATTCCATCGGTAAGCTGTGGGTGGTCTGCGATTTAAATAAAAAAAACAAACAAAAAGTTAGCTGAATGTTTCACTGGGACAAATGGGTATGTCACAATGTGCTACCACTCTTTTGTCCATGTTTGTAAGCATGACAAACAGGAAGCATTACATTTGCAGTAGGCTTTTGGATATGCTTCACACACTACCCCGAGGCTTGTCTGTGGCCACACACTCATCCCTGATGCTTGCAGTATTATCGTTAGAACAAGCAGGCATTCCTCTAACCATCACAGCATATTTGGACATCAACACTATGAGGTTGCATCACCACAGTTTTAGTAGCTGGTGGAGCAAACACCATTAAGAGACAGGGAGGTAGAGAGAAAGCTTTCACTACACTCTCTTGGAGCCCCAGAGGACATAAGAGGGCGGCCCTCCAGTCTTTCTCAATATGCAGACTAATGTGTAGGGAAAACATTCAATGATCTGTGCAAAGTCTGTGCTGATGCCTCTCCAGTATTGAAAGCATGTTAAAAGAGAAACACAGTCAAATAAAATACATTAAACATACATATTACACATTTATACTGCTTTGGGGTAGGGTATCACAAAATATCAGGCTTTACGTTGCTGCAGTGACAACTTTCATTATTAAATTTTTTTTCCTTCATCCATCTCACTGATCCCCCTTCATGCTATGCTTTGCAGAGACAGTGTAAGCATTCCTGAAGAGAATGCCAAGGGATCAGGTAGTTTAGTGTGGTTTTCTGTGTGGTTTGCCAAACTAAGGGATTTCATGAATCTGGAGAGCAGGTAACAGTGTAGCAGTGGGCTGTTAGGAAACAAGCAATATTGCAAATTATGAGTGAGAACCACCCAGCTGACATACTCTTAGAGGACTACAGTTCCAGCTCTTTATTAGATTTATATTGGAGGCCTGCTGAGAATAGTTGAAAGAGAAATGAAATGGTGCCAACGCCTGAGTTAGCTCCCCATTGAGAGAGTAATTTTCAGTTGAAAGTGCAAGAAAAGGGTCAATTTCAGATGGGTCAAAATTGATTAGAATAGGAAGCATGAATTGCAGACAGTGAAGAAGCAAATAATTGCCCAGTCAGAGATCATTCTGGTATGACCAAATAACAATATTTCATATTTATAAAGCAATGTGCAACAACTGCATCATTGTCGATTGATCATTCCTTTCCTTCAAAATGGAGAAATTATTAAACCATTTCTAAAGGAGCAAAACATTTAAAGCATATTGTGCTGTATTTGCCAAATACATGCAACTGATTTTGTTTTAACAGGTGCATAGCAGCAATGCTAACACAAGAGATCCTACATGGGCAATGTCTCGCCAAGCAGCCTCCATGCAGAAAACCAATATGTTTGGGCAATGAATATTTCATTCTGATCCAAAGTCCAGACAGTAAGATTCTCTGGATGCACTAACAGCCACATAAATTCTACCATGATTTTTCTCTGTCACCACTGAGACCTAGTAAGTGCTCAATTTCATGGTTGATCGGGTATTGCACTTGTTTAAATCCAATGTTGGCGAGTGTGAAAGCGGAAAAATTTGCTCTTTTTTTGTGGAGACTGGAAATGTTAATGAGTCCTAAAGTGTGTCCATTGAAAAGGTTAATGGAAATGTGAACTCTTCAGGGGTGACATTTTGGTAATATGGATGCCTGAATCACTATTAAAAAGATTTGCTGACCTGTACAGCATTAAGATCTAAGACACAATAAAATATGATGAGGTTGTTTAAGTTTTCTGCATTTTCCCAGCCTGACAAGGACGGTGTAACTGATAACTGAGTAGGTTGTATCAAGCTGAGACTTTAGACTGCTTAACGCACAAAAGTAAAAGAGAAATAGCTAACAGTGCCTATCGCAGTTTACTAAAGCTGAAGGGGATTTCCTCTAATTCTTGGCTCTGAACCCAAAGGCATGCAATTTACAAATTTGAAAAGCTTCAGAATTTTGGAATGAATTACTACAGAACATGACTTTATAAAAAAATCTTGATCAGTAAATTAATTAATCAGCCAATTGTTTCAACACAACTTCATTATACTTTTAAGTTCAGCAAAGGCAGATTAATCTCACTGAAGAAGCTTCAGGGTTGCAATTAAATTGAGGCTGTTCAAAAAGAAAGTAAATGTGTGGCACTTACAGTAGATACTCCAGATACTTTATTGGTGTTCAGGCAGGATGTGAATGTGTTTCTTGCTCTTGCCATGGCATGTTCTATGTGTTTGGATGTGGACTGATTTCTATCCAGAGACAGTGGTATTATTAATTAGGTTCTATAGTCATCAAAAGGCTTCGGTATGTTTTCCAGTATATTTTGAGTGTCACTGAGGTGAGTTAAACCAAATGATACAACCAAACGACACTTGGAAATGCTTTGGAGAGGGTCCAGGGATACCAGTGACACTGCAAACTAAAGAGGTTTTGGAATTTGAAATAGGGTTGTCTGGTAAAGTATAGAGGGTAGAGAATGTGGTATGCATAGTCTGGCATAAAAAAATGTCCTAGTTATTTTTATCAATGTATGAGTTATGCTGGAAATCCACTGGATGCGTGTCCATTGCAGAACAGCTGCGCAGGTTATCCGCTGCGTGCTCTGCCGTCCGTCAACACCCACCGACTGCGTTTGTGGTGCAGAGCGGTGCAGCTCCGCCAGACAGCGGGAGTCTCCGGCTCCGCGGCCATTCTGGAGTGCAGACGCAACCCACACGCATCTGGTGGAATTTGGGGGTTACTATGAAAAAAGAGGGAAAAAAGACAATTATAGCCATGTTTGAAATGCTATAGTTTAGGTTGTGTTTTAGCCACATGCCAAACAAGCACATTTTCAGAAAATAGAAGATGTTACGTTTCAAATGAAGCCTCACACATGCAGGGTTCTGGCCTTAAGGTTTCCCATTTGGGTATGCCAAACAGGCAAAACCTATAAACAATAAAGTGGAAGTTCAGAGTGTGAATTCGCAAAATTTTGCAAAAAGGTTTTAAGGCAGAAGTGGAAAAGTTGGTGTATTGATAAATTCAAAATGCAACGAAGTGCAATGAAAACAGATTTGTTCCTCACTGACAGTGGTGGATATAGTATTGGTTTTGCTGGATGTTGCAGTGTAAGAGGTTGGCAATACTTGGGGCCTGTTGCTAAATCTCTGCTGTTCTTATTACTTTTCCCTCCAGTGGCTGAGTCTGCTTTTTGAAAACCATCATGGCCCATGTGGATGTCACTAGATGGTGGATAGTGGGGACAGCTAACTCCATAAATTGGGCTCCAATTACTTTCTTTCTGCACAAATACACTAATTGACAAAAAAAAAAATAAAAATGGCAGCATCATCCATCTGCTTGATTCATTTAATAATACATTCACCAACACAGATTGTTGTCCTATCAGTATCCCACTGTAGGTAAAGTAAGCTCATTCATTACAAAAACATCATCAGGGGCAACAAGGATAACCCTGCCTTTTCTTCTAGCCTTAGAGTACTCTATATTCGTTAGTGAGTGTTGCTTCCAGCAGCTTATTGATTGAGTCTAAAGAGAAAGCCTCTAGCTTTTAGTGTCGTTTTAGAAAACTTCTATTGGTGAGATAAAGCACTTTTTGAATATGAGCTTGAGTGTTTACAACAAAGAGGATAAAAGATTTCATGAACTGAGAAATGAACGCGACTGATAAATGTGCAATGTTACAGAAGCTGAGAACTGAAATTTATAAAGAGTATGCCACACATTAAATCTAAAACAAGCTTGTAGCCTACAGTTCACACGTCAACAAATATAGAATATTTCAAATAGTACGTTCTTGTTGCAGAGCCAAACGATCCCACAAAATAGCATTCGAAGCTTGAAAACGGTTTCACAGTTCAGTATTTCATCTTATTTCAGAGCTTTAAGGGGCAGCTGTGTGAGATATCAGCTGCAGATGAGGTCGAACACCAGCACCAATAGACAGAGGTTTCCAATTACCCAACAGTGGAGGCAGAAGGAATGCAGAAACAGGTGGCGCCTTTAATTGCTTTTTGCAACCCCAGAAGCATAGCGTGAGAGGGAGCAGAGCTGTTGGAGGTCCTCTGGGAGATGAGACATCACCAATGTCTTTGTAATTGGTTTTGGAAAAAATATAATTCTGTAGTAAAGAATTAGTAAAATATATCATATATAAATATGACAATATGCCAAACAACATCATCACCATTTATATGACACAGGCTGCTCCCCAGAAAAACTCTATACCCCTGTATTGTATTCATTGTTTTGTAATGACCTCTATACATTTCAGACCTGACAACACTAACTGTTTTGTTTTTGTTTATGATGTTATTGCAGCAGCTGTAAGTCTCTTAATTTCCACTGATATGTGTTTTGGGGAAATCCCCTGGGCACTTGCCAATGCCACGTGTTGTGATTGCAAAAATACTGACTGAACGCCTGCAGAGCACCTCATGGATAAGAGGTATAAGGTGAAAAAAGTACAGATGATGACAGAATGGCTGACTTTATCTTGTACATCTTTGTTCTAACCAGTGTTACACCCTTTGTTAGCTCAGTTCTCTAGCAAGATAACCTTAATTGCTTGCGAGATGATGTCCAACTTTGTGTTAAGAATGACGCAACCACATCACCTCTCTCAGTCTGCGCTGTCTCTGTCTCCAAGCTAACAACTGTGCCTTGTAGCACGAGGGGAGGGGGGAAGCAATCTGATCCTAGCCTAACCCTATCTCTTATACTGAGGGGATGAGATCAGGAAAATGCCAGCTCTCTACGCCTCTACAGTTAAAAAGCTCTGACTACAGAATATGCTTACATCGTGGCAAGTGTAAGTGGTGAAGGGAGGTTATGTTTTGGAATCGTGTATCTAAAGTGTTTCATCTTCAAGGCTAGACAAGACTTGTGGGATTCCGACAGCCATTTTCAATATCAAGGAGGTGTGATTTGTGGGGATATGCTGATTTCCAAGGTTGGAGGAGGATGCATATTCATATGCTGAGTTTACAAAAACAAAGTAGCAAAACAGCAGTTTATATAACCTTTAGAATTCCTCATCGACGGTGGTAGAAACGTATTTTGCATCACAATAAGAATGTGTATTATTGCATTTTGTTTGTTTGCAGAGGCTTGCGTGTTTGCATGTTAGTGTATGTGTGCATGGATGTACACACACACACACACACATCTGAGTGTGTGTTTGTGTCCATATTCTTCTGATGTGAGACTGCTGGCAGCGATTGCCCTGTTTTCCCATTTCCCCTCTGGCTAATCACTAGAGTCCCCGTAAATCCTTGGTATCACCACAGGATCAAGAGAAGGCCTCCAAGCCCCAGGGAGCCTATTTCCTCTGAGAGCAGAACACAAACTGGAAAGCTCCTTGATATATTTGCTGGCCCAGGGATGGTCAAGACTTCAGGGCTGAAAGATGCTCCACGACATCACCCTGCTGTTGGTAGGTCTCCATTTCGCATATAACACACCAAACAGAAAAAACTCGATCAGATATAAAAACGATGTCTGAAGCTCCAGAGAAAGGTTATTATGACAAAAGGACAGAGGAATATTGTACATCATCGACGTCAGTGGGAATAAGGAGGAAGAAGGTCAGTGATAGGGATCACATTGTAATGTTTCACTCCAAACCTGTATTTTTCAGCAGCAGTGGCTGTATTCCAGCTGGTGTGGCTACACAGAATAATTAGTTTGGTTGGAACAGCACCTCGGGGGGCTGGATTAGCTCTTGGAGGGCAGTTTCTCCGGCAGCCCAATGTTCTGATGAGAGCTGAGATATACTGTCATGCACCCAGCACTGAGAAGCTTTTGATGGTTTTAAAAGCCTTGAGCAAGTGACAATTACAGCCTGAATGGCAAACAGTGTCAAAGGGAATGAGATGCTCTGGACTCCAAAGCTGAAGGTCACTAGGGAGACGGCCTGTTGTAAAGCTGTGCATTACAATGTCGAAATAATGGACGATGTCCAGAGATGGGGTGGCAGGCAGGCAAAATGAACTTGGAACATTGTTCCTGTATTTTGAAATGAAAAGCATAATATCTGCAAATGGAAGCCATTCAGAAACTGCACGAAAATAAATATATAAATCCGTTCATATAGACATCAGAGATGACACATCTGCAAAACAGCATGTCTGATAGTGTTTAGCATCAAAACACAAGAGGAACTGATGCTTTAAACTTCATCATAAAAGCTACAATATCAAGACGATATAGTAATCATATGTATCCATAAGTTATGTGCACACAGGTAATTTAAAAAATAAATAAGTATAAAGAAAAAGAGAGCTTTGGAGAGGTTGCTGTGCTTTTGATCAGCCAAGTTTCCCTCAGTCATTGTTTGTAAGAGGGGCAAAATCATGCAGTGTGAAAATGACTAACAGCAATGGTCAGTATGGTGGAAAGTAAACAGAGGTTGAGCTGGAGTTACTGTGACAACCAGGAACCACAACTAATGCCATTAGCTGCAGCAAACATGCATGTTAAGCAATGGATTTACTACAGTGATATTAACATTAATGTTTTTTTCTCTGTTTTGATAGACATGAACCAATGACTGTATAAAAAGATGGATAACATGATAGCTCCTAAAAAGAAGCCAAAACATTTCAGTCACCCCCTGGTGGCTGGCTGCAGTACTGGCCATAATCCCCACCCCCTCTTTTTTGGCAGATAGGACATGAGCCGAACTAAAAATACATAGCTTAATTTTCCCTAGAGATGATTCAGTTATTTTCTTATCATGCTGGTGTCTGTTCAAGTCTTAGTTTTCATAACACGTTGTACCTCAATCAGCTATTAGATGCTATAAAAAATGGAATTGAGGTCATGATTGACAGCTGCTTGTGTCAGTTTTTGTGCTTGTGCTCAGTGGCGCTGCTTGCGTGTGGATCAGATACCACAACTCCACTTCCTAATAGTTACCAGGCAGACTCTGGCTCCAAAAGATGGCAGCGCACATATCCAATATATTTTGGCTTCAGTTAGTACAGTGGGAGTACTTGGAGACATGTTGTCCATCTATGGTCTGATCGTAACATGTAAATGTCACTGGTACTCTTAAATGTGATGAAACATTATAAAAAGCCATATGAAATGTAGATCTTGTGTGGCACTTACTTTGGGATTGCCCAGCCAGGTTGCCATGAGAAAATCCTGGCAATATACGATGTAGTTCATGAGCTTTGACTGAATGACTTTGAATGATTGTCATTGGGAGGTGGAGGGGATGGTGTATGGTGTAAGCAGACATTGCTGCTTTTCCACTGGGTATTACATGACAAAACAGGATATTTTCCTAACCACACTTTGGCCACAACGTTGTCAAAATGTAAAGTTTCAACGTTTGCATGACACAATAATATACCAAGGGAACATATCTGTGGTTTGCAGAAACATATGATGCCATTTTTTTTTGTTGTACTGTTGTTGTTGGGTTGGAGAACCACTGGCTACACCAACACTACACATTAACCACAGTTTATTTGCCATAACCACAGCATATCCCTGATCTTAACCATACTTTAGGTCTCTGCACAGATATTGTTAAAAGCCAGAATTCTAAAAACCGTTAGCACTGAACATGATCTGTGTTCTTTTGCAGCATTGTCTAATATCAACTCTGCTGTCTGGCCCTGTTTTGTGGAAGTATGTCAGTTAAAAAATATGATATTTCATAATCAGTTGAGATTTCTTTATGAGATTAGGAAAACATGCCTTGATAACATGTCATTTTTATTTTGCCACATGTGTTGACAGTTGTGATTTATTGCCTAACATGCAAGTGGCAACCTCCAAGGCAGAAAAATGAAGTCAATGACCAAAGTGCCAAAAACTGCAGTTCCTCAAATGGCCTCTTGAGGCTGACTCTAAAACAGAGCAAATCCCCATAGACTCCAGTGTTAAAATGCTCAAATTTACAGCAGAAATAAACATGTTTACAGCCTGGTACAAAAAGCAGTTTTGGTCTCTATAGCTAATTTCCACATTCATGACAAGTTTTATATAACTAACTGATTTACATTTATTAAGGCCTAAAATGATGCATATTTCAGGGTGGCGCTGCTTTTAGTCTACAAACTCGAAGCTTCAAAATGGCAGTCCACAAACCAATGGTTCATGTCACGGTAGCTACATCCATTGTTATATACAGTCCATGATAATATGCCAAAAAACACAATGTCCATCTTAACACATGAAACAAAATAAAAATACCATAATTTCTACTGAGAGGACAAGGTGGTAGATTTGGATTTGCATTCAGGTGTTCAAGAGAGAATGTATAGTTTCACCTGGAAACCTATATACATAATATGTAAGAAAAAATAGCACCAACATTACAGCTTGTTCCTGAAACTTTTCTTTTCCTGAGCAATTCACAAGTGTTCATCCCCACGGTGTTCTTAAATGATGTATTTCCACTTCTGAGGTAGCACAGCTCATGTTTTACTCTAGTGTACCACTTTTACAACAAACACTCATCAGAGGAAAACCAATATAGGACTGGAGAGCTCCATTCATGATATCAGAGATCAAACACATTTTCCCTCAAGAGGGAATTGTGCGTTCAGTTCTTCATCTCTCCCGGTGCAACACGCATGTATGTTTACTTCCATGCTGGATGTGTCAGGTGTGCCTATTCTACCGAGCAGCATGTTCATCATACCAGAAAGCCATGAGAGAACTTACAATGTGACCTCCAACCATCAAGAGCATCTCCCACAGTTCTTACACTCTTGTGATCTGACACCGAAGTGTTTTACTGCATCGCACATACAGAAGTAACAGCTCGCTGGAATGGCAGAATCGCAGTTACCATCATGAGGGAAAAGATGTGTTTGTGAAAATTAAGTTTTTAATCTTCAGTATCTACACAGAGTAGCACATTTGATACTCTGAGGCTTTAATTTGCATAACGGACCGGGTCCCATGAGGAGAAAGAGGAGAAATGTTAAAATAAAATCATGGCATTTTTTTCCTCTTTTAATTTAGCAAAACAGTTTGATGTGATATCAGTGTTGCAGCTATCAGCAAAAAAGATCTGACTGGAAACTAGCACATTAACAATAAGGCAAAAATATTGATAAACCCCAATTTAACAGTTTATTAACCATCAAAATTTAATGGCACTGACCTTAAAGTATCACCTGGAAGTGTGCTATCAGTTTTCTCAGCCCTAGTTCTTGCTCGCGTGACAAATATTCTTCCTTAAATAGTCTTGCCAGTGACAGATCCTTCTGACAGCTGTGGCACAAGGAATACTACATCACTCTTTCACCAGGCTTCCTGCATGGAAATTACAGCTAAATGATTGTTTCTTCTCCACAGAGTGATGATTTTGGCGACAAATAAAAGGAGGGGGGTAAAAAGAAAGAGCCTCGGATGAAACCAACCTCCGGGAGTAAATAAGACACAGCTTTGGAAGTTTTGACTCCTGACTGAAAGAGATGCAGAGCAGGCAGAGACAAGGTGTCTGAAACATGAGGACTTTGAGGTGTGTTTGCAAACAGACAGCTGAACATGCAAGTCAAAGTTTACTCCGGGATACAGTCGTGAATAATTGAATTTTCACCAGATTTGCTCATCTTGACATTCTGAAGGGAAATCCCAACTGGAGGCCTGAAAATAATACAATTACTGGTAGTGTGAGAGGCTATGCAGATTTTTTTGTTTTTCTTTAAACAGCTGTAGTCTGCAGGGGTTCTAACTAATATGATTTGGTCTTTAGTTTGCCTGGAGGCATAGGTATCTTAAGGTTAAATTTATTTTTGCTAGGAAATGTTTTTCTTTGGTGGTTTTTACCTTTGTTCAACATCATTATGACCAAAAAGAAGACTGACACTGATGGTTCTGTACTTTGAGTGGTGCAGTATCTGTGTGGGAGGACACTAAATATAGTTTGTAATATCACTCACTCACCTCAGTTGCAACGACCACACAGGCTGGGGTACAGATGTCGTTAGCCATTGTTCAGTCCCACCTGTGATTTCAGCACTCCCTGCATTCCACCATGACTGTATGTATGTATGTCAGTCCGTGTCATGATTAAAATCACCCTCCCCTTGTTTTTAGTTTTAACAGTTCGGTCATTTACCATCAGTGCAAGGGGACCCATGACACAGAGACAGCTAATGTTAGCGACACCTTCTATAATGTGGCAGGCACACAGCACTGAGTGTGTGGGAGCTGCTTATAAATGCTCATATAACAGACTGCTAATCCGAGATAACACCTAACAAAACATTGTGAACCAGAAGCGCAGAAACAGTATAATGGCTCCAAAAAAATTTAAGATTCAAAAGATTCTGTTTCCTTTACACAGGTGAGGAGAGTGCTGACTGACCGTCTCAGGTGCTGCTTTTCTCCCAGGGAACAGTCAATTCACTGTCTGCCCACTTAGCATGAGCTGACACAGCAGCGGCTAACAATCAACACAGAGCCATTAACAGCCACAAATGTATTAATTGCCAGGGCAAGTATTTGCTTAAATCACTGGAACAGGCGTCTATATGGGACAGGCCTTTGATTCCTTTCACACAAAACTGTTGCTCAGCAAAGCTCGGGGCACCAGTAACCATAGCAATGTGCTGCAGTTAGTAGCCTACCTACGTGGTTACCGTGACGCCGTCGTGAACCCTTCGAACTTCTCCGTCACTCGCGGTGCAATTCACCACCAGAGCGGTAGTAGGCTGCGTTCCTTTCCTGAGTGGTTATCGCCGTCTCTAGTTGATTCCTTGTTTAGCTTCCGGCTTTTCCGGTCACAGAGAAATGAGCACGGAGCACGGACAGACGGCTCCGGCCGTATCCGTATTGAACGTTGAGCATAATGGCATATATATAATGAGCCTTAACACTGCAACATCTACATCGCAACAGAAGCTGTTTAAAGATGGCGGGGATGGCGAATCTGGAAATACGGAACCGGAAATGCGTTGCTACCAAGCAAACCAATCACAGCCCTGCCGGTCTGCGCTGCTTCTGCGTCGCCTCGACGCGTAGTTACATTTTTGGGGAGCTGCACTTCAGGCTACGCCAGGGGCTACGGCAAGCCTTCTGCGTAGCTACGTACTCTGCAACGTAGCAACGTCGTCAATTCAACGCATGACCATAAATCAGGCTATAGACAGAGAGGGGTCACAGAGCCGGTGTCGAGTAGAAAGTGCTGTGTCATTTGACCATAAAGTGACGCTATGAAACGAACTATAGATTTGTTTTTCACAAGAAAAAAATATCCAGAAACTCCTGTCGGTCCTGTGCCAGTTTCCCAAACTTACGACGACGATAGTTCAGAGGACGAGTCAGCAATGTCCTGCCCGCAGCCCCCATTGATTGGTTACATGTCACAAGTGAAGCCAATCAACACTGAAGCCTCTCTACATGCTGCACTGTCTTACCTCTTCATAAACTAGAGTCATATTATTTTGCGTGACAGACGCTTCATATAATAACATAACAATATACTGTTTATGGTGTTATGTCATCCTGTCATTTCTGTCTCTACGTGGTCACACGTTAACAATTCTCCTCTGCTCTCTGTATCGCGCACGGCGGAGTTCCACCACACACACAGGTGAGCACGCTAGAGAGCGGCTCGGGCCACACTTTCCTGGCTAAACCTGACCCGAGCCCGGTGCAGTTTATCAGCTGACAAAGTTATTGTTATGGACAGTGTGTAAATAACAGACTGCTGTTACGCATAGACAAACACACTGCTCGCACAGCAGCGCAGCACGACACTCGATGCTGAGCTTGTATTGTGTTGCGTTCAAGCGTTGTCATGTAAATAACTTCCAGCACTTAAATAGGTCATAGCACAAAGCAGCAGCATGTCAAGTGACTTTTATTATGTTCAATAAAACTGTATTTTCCTAAATCTTGAAACACCTCATATGTAAGCTAGACAGACATTTCACCTGCTCATTACTGTGCACATGTACTGTATGTACTTAGTCCTAAAGAGCCCTTCTGGTGCCAGTATACATAGAAACATCCCAGCAGGCTGTGCTTTGCAAGCATACAAAAAAGTTTCACGCATGTGAAAATTATTTTTCATATGTGTGCTTCACCTCTGCTGCTACAACTCCATCCTAGGGGAAACACTACTGTGTGCGTTTTGTGCAGCAGGTGGATGTGGCAGTCTACTGGTTGAATAGACAGAGAGCTAAGTAGCGCTGAAGTAGAGCAGAGCAGGGCAGAGAGATGGAGGCAAAATATATTCAACCCGGTGTTAATACAGCAGAACTGGAGAGAGGGGTGAAAAATAAATAGAGGTGGGCATGGCTCAAGTAGGGCGCAAAATAATAGAGAGATAACGATACGGTGTGAATAAAGATTACATAACATAAAAATAACTGCAGTCTTTGTTATTTGATAGCCACTTAAATTAAACAATTTTTACAGGGCAAGTAAAAACTGACTTCGGGCAAGGGAAAAAAACCTTAGCGTTGAACCCTGCAGGGTTGTCTGTGTTTATTGCTAAATTATCAGTAATGCAGTTAATCTCGACAAAATTATGAATATGTTGTGTCGATATAGATAGTGCTCCTAAATTTTGTGCTGGTGCTCCTAAAAGTTTCAGTAAGGAGCGCTGGTGCTCCCAGTGGAAAAAGGAGTCTGGAGCCCTGTAATATAACAATTATGAATAAGTCATTTGGTCTCACTCCAACAGAAAGCGCATCTGCGAGTTATGGCACTTGAGCATTAGGGCACCCAGCATACTAACACAACACCACTTTATCCTGTTAAAACAATACTCACAACTTGGAATGATACTTTTGATCTAGGGGCCCTTAATAGAATATAAACATCTTACAGGGTAATCAAGGAATGAATACATAATTTGAGGTATCCAAGAACCCGGTTTTATAAATCCAAAGAACTTGTACAAAAAAAACAAAAACAAAAATAAAAACAATTAAACAGCTTGGCAACCAGACCAGGCGTCTAATTGAGACAAGCTTTACTTGTCAAAATGTGGGACTAGGTGTTTAATTACGGTAAATTAATAAGCAGGTATAAGAAGGATACGGTGACTGGCAAATGGGCTGTTGTGTGACAAGATGGCGAGCAGTAGCCAGCGTCTCATCATCCTGGGGACAATAAAAACATGTTTGTGACAAACACAGATCTTTCCTGGGACGTCTTCAGGAAGAAAAAACGTAGTAAACTCACTATCGTCATGTCAGAGAACGCATCATATTGTTTCCCTGATAATGCCACATTGTGAACAATGAATACAGCAGCAGAATCAGCAGAAGGAGAGCTAAGTAACGTGAGCTTTAAGCAGCTGATGGCTGCCACTAATGGCTCACAGAGGTTGCACGAAGTTACATTAGGATGCCTTCAAGCTCAAGCCAATAAAAATAAGTATTGGGCAAAGGTAAATTATGTTTTCATGATGTGTTCAATGTAATCTTGTAAAATCGAATTTTTTGGGGGCGAGAAAGTTGAATAAATACGGCTGTTTGGAATAGAAATTTGTTGGTGTTTTCACACAAATATAAAATAGATATTAGAGAGGGAAGTCTGACATTATATATTTATTAAACAAACTTTTGAAGCAATTATTATTTTTCTAATATGTTTTTATATCACACGTTATATTAAATGGTTGTTTCATGAATTTGTATGACTGAATAGGCCTATTAAAAGGTAGTGTACTAATGAGGGGTTTATTACTTTAAAATGGTTCAGTAATTTTTATAGTGTAGATTATTTTGTTTACATGGAACAAAGGGGAGAATAAATAGCAACAACAACACCAACAACATGAAAAACATTGGTATGGGCCCGAAATTTAAAAATTGGTGCAGTAGCTCAGTCCATAAGGACTTTGGTTGGGAACCGGAGGGTCGTCTGCTCGAGTCCCCGTCCGGACCAAATATGGAGCTTGGACTAGTGGCTGGAGAGGTGCTAGTTCACCGAGGTGCCCTTGAGCAAGGCACCGAACCCCCCAACTGCTCGGGGCGCCTGACCAAGGCAGCCCCCTCACTCTGACATCTCTCCACTTTGTGCATGTATAGGTCCTGTTTGTGCATGTGTGTGTCTTTCAGACCTGTGTGTAATTGACAACGGAGTGAAAAAATTGAATTTCCCCTCAGGGGGATTAATAAAGTATATTTAATTAAATTAAAATGAAATTAAATTAAATTACCTAGTAGAAACAATTTGTTTCAACAATCATAGGCCACACATGGTCTATATCCAGTTGCAGTCTTTCTACAAAATATGTCAGAGAACCATTTCATCCTCTCCTAAAAAATAGCAAAAAGATTGATAATAGCTGCAATTTGTTTTTTAGTTTATATTTCCTTCAGATTTCAGTTTTGACTTTAATGAGGTGATGGTAAATTGAAGAGTTATAGCTGTAGGAAAGGTTTGAGAGTGATAATTACAAAGAATGCTAGCATCTGTCCATTTCATCTGTTCTGTTTATTGTGCTCCATACTTCATGCATGACTGATGCATCCTGTGAATGCAAATCCAGTGTTGTCATTAATTGTGGTCTAAAGAGGGCCATTTAGTGAAAAGGAGAGGAAAAACTGATTGCCTATGTCAGACAACATCATTGTGTCATCTATAGGGATTACACTGGTGAAACGACATTCAAATCAGATGTGATTATAGCATATCGCCACTGAATGAGATGCATGTAGTTGCATTGTGAGCAGGAAACCAAATAGTCAAACTGCAATTGCTAAACCACCGGCGCAGTCACACACCTACCACTCTCTCTCATTACATTGCTGCATTGGATCACACACATTAACATGTACATGATTTTAACCACAGCAGTGGACCAGGAAAGAGGACTCTGTCCTTAATAGCAGTGAGCCAAATATACAGTCATCATTTGTGGGTAAAGCTTTGTCAGAAAAACAACCGCAATGTTTCTGTCCCTAGTGAATTTGCTTGGCTTCAATTAAATCAGTGAAAAAAAACCAAACATTTAAAGTACCCCAGCCCTACTGGCTGTGTGCTGTTTTCAGCCTCACACACATTTTTCTTTGGCATGGGAGATGCACTGGCCTGTATTCTACTCATAAATCTGCAGTTTATCTTCTATTCACCAGAGGCCAAACAAGGGGCAGAGTCCACAATACAAACACTAGAACTAATACTTATGATAACTTAAAAGTTAGAACAAAATAAATATCATCATGGGGAATTTGTAACATGTATAGTTTTAATAGTTTAATAGTTTTAATGAGCGTTGACCATTTAGATGTGATTCCACTTGTTTTCCTTACTGTACTGGGTTTATCATGGGGTAATGCAGTCTATCATCTGAATAAACTTTGCCAAAACGTAGTGCGTTTGATTTATGGTTAATCAGATGGCATACAGATATGTATCATGCATACTAAATCATGACTCAGTAAAGATGCATTTCCAGACAACAGCTACAGTATTCCTCTAAAAAAAAAAAAAAAAAAAAAAAGTCAGCAGGACTGTGACAAAATAACTGAAGTTGAATAATGGCTGCTGAACTTCAAGCAGCAGAATATACATCTCTGCTTCATGGATTATTCATGTACTCCATACCTGCCACAGTCTTATCAACGTGACATACATCTAACAGAGAAAATCATCCCCTATCCAAGCTAAAAGGAAATGATCAACCAGCCGCCCACGCTGGGAATCTTCAAAGATCAATACAGTTGCTGAATGATGGACTGTACACACTGTATTTCAATCAATGAATTTGAGTAATAAAACCAGAATAACATAATGAGAATAATATCACATCTCCATCTGTGGGATTTCTAAAATGGTGCTGTGCACACAATAACTACAATTGCCATTCTCAAAGAGATGCAAAGGAAGTAGCAGTTTCTCCCACAACCTCCCACACTCTTGGTCTAGGGACCGGTGCAGGGAAGGAGTGCTGATCTTATCCAAAAATGTGTGCAGGTAAGCAAAGCCTTGTGGGAAAGCCATACATTAAGTCATGTTGTGTGGATTTTCTTGCTCAGTCACTGCATTCCTCATTGTTATCAGCCAAAGCCTCCCCTCGCATAAGCCCTACCCTGCAGCTGGCACCATACATATACACTATACAGCTATCAAGCACCAACAAATAACACATGGGGGAAAAAGCCAGTCATTGGTAAAAGAAAAAACAATGACGTGGTGTAAAAAAAAAGTCTCATATTTAAACAGGTATTAGTGGTGATGACTGTGCCACCACAACCAAGTGTTTTAGTGCAACATCACAAGCATTTCCCATCATGTTTGTGTCACCAAAATTGATTGATTTTTAGCACAACATTGAAGGCAATTGTGCCACCGAACCTGGGTGTTTCTCAGAGCAAAATCTGTGGCATTGCCACCAGTAATTCTGCAAAGTTTTAGCCCAACATCAACAGCATTTCCCACCATGATAGTGCCACCAAAAGCAGGTATTTTTTAGTGTGACAATACACACGTGAAACATAAAGTTTCAACATATCCGCTATATAACAACACACGCATTGCATATTTATGGATTGCAGATATGCCAACATTTATTCTGGTGATCCAATTTTTAATAACCATAGTTAAAGAATTGACATAGATAACAATAATTGGCTCTTTTTCATTAAGATGCAAGAAAGAGTTCTATGCCTACCCCTGTAAACTTCCTATTATAGATGTCAGGGCCTGAACATTTGTAGCAGTGCTGCCATTGTCTAGCATTAACTTAAAGCAGTCTCTTAAGACCAGCTGTTGGTTTTATTGCCATCTTTATAATTGAAAAAGTTTTGCTTTTATAATAACAAAAGTATAAAGATAATAAATGTTTCTGATTCTAAAAAAAGGGCTGTTTGCAACAACAGCAATATCTTAATGCAAACAAACCCAACCATCTGAGGACATATGCTACCTATAAGAGGATTATAATGTTCATTTTCTGTGTCAGAGAGGTTATGACTCAACTTTGTGGTCATTTTTCAGGCTGCGGTATATGTTGTTGTTATATTGCTTTCCATTGTCGTTATATTGCAAAGTCCTTCTGTTATTTTGTCCGGCCCCCGTAGATTATATGGGCTGTTTTTGTTGATGGTAGAGATACACTGCCTGTATCTAATTAAAGGCAAGTATTGGCCATACACACGGCTATATCGGTCTAATCCTCCTGGACACTCTCATTACCTAACAGCAGGCGCGTTGGCCTTGTATTTCCTGGTATTGTCCTGCAACCAGATGGTCACAGGTTCAATCTCTGAAACGGCCAACTCACAATGCCATGGTGTCCTTCAGGAATCCTTACCTGCACTGCAGCGCGAGTTGATCTGGGTAAGCGTGTCAAATGAATGCAGAAGGTGTTAGTTCAACAGTACAGTAGAAAGTGTAAGGTGGGATGGAGGGCTTGGCCTTTGTTTGAGCTGAGCCACATCCGCTCCATGGGTCTGTCCATGTCCCTGGTGTCAATGTGACTATGTTTTATCCCGCACCATTACGCGTGACAGCCCATTTGTTAGCACTGGGCAAAACAATTTGAATCAATGCCCCTGTATCTCATAGAACTACATAATGGCTGCTGTTAGTGCCATGGCAGCTGAAAGTTATTCCCTCGCTTATTCTGTTATGGGAATGCTTGCATGTCACTGACTGTCTACGCTGCATTCTGGCTGCATTTTACAGCTTAATATGCTCCTACAGTGTTTAATTAAATGCATTTATCATATTACTGCAAGCATATGAAACATGATTATTCAAATTTGCTCTGAAATATTGGTATTAACTAATAATGTGTGTCATTCCAAAACCACTGAATCATATTCGAAATGTTCACACACAAAAAGCTTACAAATAGCTACATTTGTTCAACACAATGGTGATGACTCCCCCAAAATCATTCTGATATTCTGAATGGTTTAACATTTCCCATTCGTCTGAGCCACAGTAACATACAGTGTCTATCCCCCTTAACCTTCTACATCTCTGCCTAGCCACTGGAAAGACAATAGAAAACAATTATGGGCGTTTCAATATAGAAAAACCATAAAATGTGTTCCTGCGCATGTTGGACTATAAATGCATTTTACAATATAACACATTCCCACAAACATGTTGTGTGAAGTGAAATGCATTTACCATAGCACAGGGAACAAATTAAAAATGGCGATGCAAATAATATCCACTGAAGCAGGACATCCTCTGATATAATCATACAAATAGCTAATTCATTTTGTCATTTTTATGTTTTTCACCCCCTGTTCAGTCATGGTGTGTGAGTACTGCGCATCCCCTTGATACTTTGTTATTTCAGTCAGTTCACATTTAATTTATCTGAAGCATACAGTATCTCCCTAGCTGCTCTCTCAGACATGTAAAAAATGACCTTTGACATGGAAAAATCCAGCTGGAAGGACTGTTTTAAACTTGAAACAGCTGGGTTCACTCAGTTGTCATTAGGTATTAAATTAACAGAAAAAAAACCCGAACGGTTTTATGCCTGCACTAACCAGTCAAGTTGCAGTTTACATCCATGTCTGTCCAGACTCAAATGAAGCCATGACAGTTGGATGTTGGTTCAAAGAAGCTACAAATTCTGAAAGAGGATGCTTCCCACACATCCTCCCCCAGCAGCACGGACGATCTATACAATCAGCACAGTTTCAAGTATGGCAACCGAGATTAGTGTCACTAATTCAGTTTCTGGCGAAATGTCTCCCCTTCTGTTCCTGAGTTATGGCAATGAATAATGGCCAGAAAAGTCTTTCTGCAGAAAATCATTATGTGACAGTGAGCTTGACCTTTGACCTTTTGGATAAAAAATGTCATCACTTCATCATTTTAATCTTTTAGACATTTGTGTGAAATTTGTCAAAATTACCATCTGTATTCTCGACTTATGGCGAAAAAGGTGTTTTGTGAGTTCACAATGACATTTGACCACCAAAATCTAATCAGTGCATTCACTCTTGAGTCAAAGTGGAAGTTTGTGCTAAAGTAGAGAGCATTTTCTTGAGGTATTCTTGAGATATTGTTTCACGACAACAGGACAGTCGGACACCCTAAAAACATAAAATAAAAAAATAAAATAAAATAACTGCCATTCACACCATTTCACACCATTATCTCTAACTACTGAACAACTGCATTAACTGGAAAGTCAAAGTCATAATTGTATTTTTATTTTATTTTTTTGTAATATTGTGTGTGTATGAGATGTAAAAATTTTGGTCATATTAATATTGTCTGTGGTTTTTTTTGTTTTATTTTTGCTATCAAACTTAACAGCCCTGGTCCTAATAATAAAATAAAATACCATTGTAACCACTTTCTGCATGTTGCTATGGTAATCCTTTTGTTTTTATTTGTTGCTATGCATTAAGAAAAAAAACATATTTAGGGCTGCAACCAATGACTATTTTCAGTGTAAATTCATCTTTGGATATGGCCTGTTTCTCCATTGATCATTTAGTTGCTTGGTTTGGTTGTTTGTTTGTTTTGTTTTTATCTTGAACTTATTATTTTGTTGTGTTTTTGTGTGTGTGTGTGTTTTTTTTTTTAAATACATACACACACACACACACACACACACACACACACACACACACACATACATATATATATATATATGTATGTATATATATAGTGTATATATATATATATATATATATATATATATTTAATCTTCAGTCTTTAGATGTTGAGTCGTTTGGTCATGAACTTTCCACGTTGAGATATAATGTGCAAGGTACCCTGGGTGCGTTAGTTGTTGATGTTCTGGGATGCCCTGTCAATTTCAGCCTGTTATATGAGTTATGTGTTTTCAAATACACTTCTGTTTTCACAGGAAATGTACTTTTTGCTCTTTCAAAATAAACGCACTACATGAGTACAACGCCACAAATTGACGTTTTTTTTCCTTCAACAACAAATGCACATGGTTACAATTTATCTACATACACAGGTGGTTGGGTTTAGGAAAAAGAATGGGGTTTAGTTTGCAATCACATGAGACACAAACACCAGCCTCCTGGGTAAAAGTCAGTGGTTGTTGGACCTATCCCCCACTAGGGGCCCCACTCCAACTTTTGTAGCCATAGCTATCGTTGTTGTCCCGCTGCGTTTCCCCTTGGTGCCACCGGGCACCATGAAACAATAATGGTAACCAGCCATGTATCATGTCAACGTGAAAGCATGGCTTTTTTATGTCGGTGTCTAACACAGTAAGCTACTGACCAATAGCTGCTTTTCAGTGTCAGACAGGACTGGCTGCACAATCACTTGCACCACTGGGGACTTATAAAGATGCTGACTGATTAATTTGGTCTATAAAATGTCAAATAGAGGTGAGACATTTCAGTCAGTGTTTCCCAAAGTCTCAGATGGCGTTATCAAATGTCTCGTTTTGTACACATCCCAAAGACACACAGCAGGACTATTCAATTACAGATTCAATTGGACTGGATTTTAAAACCAGGAAATGTCAATAAGCCATTGACATTTTCAGCAGAGAGCAACCTATTAAAAACTTTTTTTGTTTTAGCTTTCGGAGATGACAAATTCTAAACAAATGCAAATTTATGTAGTAGAAATAGCGGTGTATATTGTTTCACATTTGAAATATCTATCCGTCTATCTATTAGACAGACGGATAGATAGATATTGATTTTTAGTCTCACACACACACACACACACACACACCCTTTGAAGTCAAGTGTTTAGGAAAATACAGAGGACATAGATTTATACAATCTGTAGCACTATTCGGACGGGATTAGTTTTACGTAGGCACGTAATGTCACTTTACCACAGGACGTCGGTAATATTAATGGCCAATACGCACGGGATAAGAAATATCAGTAAAACTACCACAAGTGGGAGGGGCAAATCCATTCATGCACCGCTATCCCCTCCTGTCGTCATGTGCGTATGACGTTGCTTCCTGTGCATACCACACTCAAACACACTTGAATCGTGTTCATCATAGGCCCACAGTACCTGAGGTTTTACATGGACTTGTCCGACTGTAAAGTGCAAAACTGAGTGCTTCTTCAAGAGCCTCCATGCTTGAAAATCTGTGAAAAACCACTTGTAAACAGGATATGACGAAATATCTACACACATTAGGGCTGTCAAAAGCACCATGAAATTGAGTTCGAATTAATTTAGTAGAGTTCAAATAATATTTGAATTTATTATTATTATTTTTTATTTTTAAAACAAAAAAAAAAAACACACAAAAAATAAGATGCTTATTGCTGACGCAATATAAACGTGACCTCAGTGAAGTGCCAGATATGACCAGCTTCTGCCTCGCTATCTGGGCAATGTTTGGATACTTCAGTGCATAGTTTTCCACCACAAGAGTGGATCCTGGTCGGCTCGTAGTGGTGTCTCATTCTGGTAACGTTTCATCTCTTCTTCAAAAACGGTAGGCAGGGAGGCAGCAGGTGCAACACTCTCCCTGTATGTCTCCCCGAACAGGTCACACATCGCGGAGAGCGCAGTGGGTGTTGTTGGCACAGCGGGCTCCTCTGTCGGCGCCTCTCCCTCCGTCGCTGCGTCCCTCTCTGGCCCAGCTTGTGCACAAGCCGTCTCCGCCCAAATTTGATTCGCCGAGATCATAGACTGTATAAAATAATGGACGTAGTCACCGTGACGTCACACGTCCGTTTCTGCAGAGTGGATTTGAAGCTCAAAATCCTCCACTCTGGACGTCACCATCTTGCCAGTGCCTGACTCCGCCCAACTCCCGGACAATCAAAAATGGGCAAAGAGGCGGGCCGAAGGAAGCCTGGGTGCTTAAACACGCCCACCTCGCTCGGCGCTGCTAAGTTAGCCAAGGCTAACAAGCTAGGCTAACAAGCTACGAGGCTAAGCTAGCCTTTGGCTAGCCCTGTGGCAGCTCCCTCACGAAACTTGAGGTAAGTTGAGTTTAGCTTAAACTAACGTTATACAACAAACCTTGAAACAATGATTCAGCTGTTATCTTAAAAAAACGCTTCAACTTTTTTTTTTTTTTTTTTTTTAAATATATAATGCTAATTATTTATTACACTCATTTTACTTTCATATGCACAGTGTGGAGCACTGGTGACAGCTATGTCCGGCGTGGTGTCCAGAGAGCTGCAGAGACCTTGGGAAGCAACCTCAGCATGCCGGGCGTCCCTGTCTGCTGGTTTGGCTGGGGTGGACTGCAGAGAGGCCTTCTCTCCTTCTTTTCCCACTCCCTGCGAGGAAGAGCAGCACCAGATGTCCTCATCATCCACTGTGGCGGGGAAGGCCAGCAGTGTCAAGCTGGTCAGCATGATGAAGGAGGACCTGCACCAGCTTCACCTCCAGCATCCTGGCATTAAGATAGTACTTTCTTCATTGGCCCAAAGGTGCAGGTGGGAGGCTGGTGATAAGATGAAGAAGATTGATAAGGCCAGGAAATGTTTTTACAGTGTTATGGCTACATTTGTTCATAGTTTAAATGGTGCCATAATTGAGCACCCTCACATCAGACACAGTCATCTCACACCTAGGAGAAATTATATGTTTTTAAGTAAATTAGTTAATTGTCTTAAAGACCACCTCCAAATGCAGTGAACTGCTTACAGTTGGCACTGTCACTGCTTTTGAATTTGGCCTTTAGGACACATTTTGTTAGGCCTGAACATAGCCCAGGCTGTCATGGCAGATGTTGAGTTTTTATATTCATCTATAACTTGTTTAAAATTTCAATAAATTCTATTTATATTTGCACTCCTTTTGTCTTTGTTACTGACTGAATGTTGTGTTTCACAATCAAATCTGACTGTCAGTTGAAAGGGCAAACAAATCATACACTACAAATAAAACATAAAGCATTAATGTTTAACATTGTCACTGACAAAAAATTAGGCAGTCCAATTCTGTATGGGCCTGATTATTTTAACTCTGTACTTGAAGATAACTAGCACCTTACACCCAGCAGCAGAGCCTGAGAAGATTTTGGAGAGTAATCTTTGTTTGCTGCTCTATTAGAAGTCTAGTTTTAACACAGAAGAATGTGACTGGATAAAAGGGCTCAAAATGAAAAACAAAGAATTAGCTGGACACAATAGTTTGAAGCCCCCAAGAAGGTATCACTTGTTCGCTATGTTGCCAACTCTGAGAGGGTCTTCCTCAGGCAAAGGTATTGTGACGTTTTTGTAGTGAGGCAAACAGAAAGATAATCAGCCAAGTATGTGTTGTTGGTTTTTTTAGCCTCACCATACAAGCCTCAATACCGAGCAATACCCACAGAACCTTCTCATAAGTCACAATGTCACAAATAAATAATACCTCCTACGGGACTTAAAATTATTCAGTGTACAGATAATTCCTTGTTTTTCACAAAAGGAGAATAGTTTCTCAGTGAATTTTCTTCATTTGTCTTAAAGAAATGTGAAAACAAAACCAGCACATAACATCAGCTTTTCATTTTTTTTTTTTTACATTCTGCTAAGATAAATGCAAACTTGGGTAAATGTTAAGACATAAATGAAAACATTAAGATGCCATTAATAACGATTATATTTTGTTAATGGTTTAAATCACCACTACATTTCCAATCATCACAGGGAACTGATGAATGACAGCTTTCATTTTTTTTTTGCTTTTACTCTAAAGTAAATTTTGTCTGATCCACTTTATATCACAAAAATTCTAACCATTACACAAACAGTTTAACAAAATTAAGTCAAAGCTTGCATTCATGAAATCATCACTATTAAAAGGTTACAAAAAGTACACATGAAATAAATGAAAAGATTTATAACAGTAATTATAAAACATATGAATTAGGACCCAGTGTCATAATTTGCAAAATCTTAATTTCTTGTGAAACAACCTCTTTACTGTGGAGTAAATATCACATTGGTCGAGGCGTTGTAACTTTCCTCAAGTGTCCTACAAGACAGAAAGATGACAGGTTAAAAACACAGGTAGAAAACATTGACTACAGCCTGTCTTGGTTAAAAGCCCACTCACCACCAAAATGATCTTATTGCTGAGTAAGTGGCTGTCATTCATAAAATAGTTTTGTGTTTAAATTCTGTAGAGATTCGACTTTATATTTGAATTTGATTTTAAATTTAACTGTACTATCAAAACAACTGGAGTATGAATGTACAATATGCAATTCATCCACATTAACATGTTGCTATCAAAAGGAAACTGAACTGTTCTCAAAGCTCACTGCCACTGTGGAATCATGCTATGTTCGGCTGTCTCATTATGAGAATATTTTTTCCATTGGTTCTTCACAGACTGTGTGTGGGGAAAAGGTAGTAATTCTCACTTTGATAAAGGGTCTTTGCATAAAAGGCACTAAAATGTTAAAGTTGGTAAATACATGTCATGTTCCTTAACTGATAAAATCTTCATTTGGCCTTCTGCATCAGGGGAACACTAAACTGCACTGGTGTGTCAGTGTGTCATTTCACCTTATCAGTAATAGTACAGAGCAAGCTGTGCCCTAATCGAGTACTTAGTAATGTATAACAATTAGTAATATATGTAATGCATTTCATTGTATTATGGACAATAATTCATCATTTTAAACTAATAAGTTTCTTGACTCTTTGTGAGGTACTGTATGAAAAAAGGTGTCTTTATCCTGGAGTCAGTGCTGAAGTGATGACTCTCAAAGTGTTCACTGCACAGACGGGAAGTCTTGTTTGGAGTCCAGTTCTGTCTCCTCGTGTTGAGTGTCCACTGGTCCAGTCTGTCTGGGTCACCTAGAGGAAAACTTTACACAGAAATATATGTGTTAGCTAACTACTTTGCAGACACATTTACATGCAAACAATACAATTTAAATCACTTCAGTGTTAAACAGATCATAATCAATTTAATTTAGCAAAACAAAAAGGTGGTGACCATCACAGTCCCCATATTCTGTCTGTGCATTATCTATTGTTGTGTAGCTACAGGTCTATATCATACACTAATCTTCTTAATATTTTATGTGTGACAGTCAAATGTCACATTAGCTTTTTTTTAAAAATTACGTTACACACCTTATTGTAATTTCACACAGATCGACATTTTTTAATTTACATACACAAGTATAGCCTTAATGTTACGTTAACGTTACACTGCTCATATGACAACGTTAACATTGCATCACGTTAGCTAACTAACGTGGTGGACCTTTATTTTCAAACCTCATACAGCCTTTTGTTCAAAATATCCTCTCCCTAAATGCCTAACGTTAAATCCTAACACTTCTCTGTCAGGCTCTGACTTCGATGCATCCCGGACTGGCGTCTTGCTTGAAGGCTAAATGTTAGCTGGCTGGTTAGCTAGTTAACGAGCTAAGCTCGTGTTGTATCGTATTGTCTGTGGCTCTTTAACTTAATGTGGATGTTGCTGCTGTGATACAGGTCGCACTTGAAAATGAGACCTCCAGTATCAACGTTATTTTACATGTATTAAATAAAGGCTTAATAATATAACAAACTTGGACGGTCTGTTGGTATAATTAATCGAACAGCAAGCCATATTACTCCAATATTTGCCTGAAAAAATATCCAGAAGGCACAGACCCGGCTGAGAGGACAGGTTCAATGCCTTGAACATGGGCACGAATTGGCTGAGATGACGCCGAGCAGACGGCAAATCTGAGCTCAGCTCCGCACAGCAGAGCCAGCGGCTAGTTAGCATGCTAGTTAGCCACCCGTGATGGTGCGACCTGTCACTCAAAGTGACCACGCCCTTAATTATGCGCAATTTCAAACCTTAATAACATTTAAACGGAGGAGTTGGCACATGGCACATTCGGACGGGACTAAAATTTCACAATCAGACAATTAGGAATCTCCGCCTTCTGATAGTCTGGGGACACTCCTTTCTAAAGTGTGTTTAACACACTGGAGAAAATGGCCAGCAACAAATCAACGCCTTTTGCATTTTTTAAAAGGACACGCCCTCCCGGAAATGTGCGCTCCCCCTTTTCTTGTCTGCAAGGACACAAACACACAGAGAGCTTGGTAATGGATGCCGAGAGATTTAACTCCGTTTTATCAAACGTGTGCTCAGTTCACAAGATTGTGGAAGTGAAGGACTTACAGCGACTTTGTTTAAAACTTTTAACGCAGTTGGACTATGTTTACAAGCACAAGAGTTCAGCGAGCCACCGAAGGACCACCCTGAGGATTTACTATTGGTTCTGCAACGTAGGGAGTTTTTTTAAACTCTGAAATTGTATCCGCCCATCTAAACACAAAATCAGGGAGAAAGACATCAGTCTTTAGTTAAGCAAAGCGTCTGAAGACAGACTTGTGAGTCTATGTTTACAACAGCTAAGTCACTATAGAAACTCAGTAAATCTAAAATGTCAATTCAATAAATCATATTTCTGACGTCACAATACTGAGTCAAGTAAATGAGTAACATTATTAAAGAATAAGGAACACAGACAGCAGTCAGTATCAGTCCCTCCTGTCCTCTGTGTTCCTCCCTCTGCTGAGGGGATTCATTATCTGCCTCTGGCAAATGTGATGAGATACGTAACTAAGTTAAACAGTTAGGCTACATAAAGACAGCTTTCATTTTGGTTTGTGTTTAACAATTTACTTATAGCCCCGCAAGTGGGTTGTGTTTGTGTAAAACATGACGTCAAGGTGAATGAGAGACGGCAGACAGAGCAGATTGAAATATTGCTTTCTACATGCTGAACGTTTATTGATCAAGTATTGGCGTTTCACTGACAAGGGTTTAACTGCCCTTACTTACAGTAACAAGCATAAATTGTCATCAACCAGAGTAATCTTCGAGCTATCTTAACTTTGACTTCACCACAGCCTCTCTACCATTCACTGACTTCATGCCGCGTCATGTTTGTTTGCATCTGTGTTTATGTGGAGGTCAGCCCCGACATGCAGACAGCAGGCGAGAGGCTGCAGCGTGATGATAAATAAACCAAAACTTTAAAAAGTAAGAGACGATAATGTCAGAGCTGGACAAGTAACAAACATAAACACCTGCGCCTTTTGATCATTCCTCAACCCTGACCTTCCCCATCCCTTTCTCTAAATTCTACTACACATGTATAAAGTGCCTCCCCCCTAGCCTCTAGCACAATGTAGCCTGCGCCCTTAACCCTTGCAACAGAGAACTCTACAGACAAAGTCTCTATTAAAGAGTATTTCTATAGCTAAACAGAAAGACTGTGTGGCAGCCTCTACCTAAACGGCAACATCGTTTTTAGCAGCAGTGCATGCTGATAGCCATAGCTGCCTTTGAGTGTGATTGAAGTTTTGCCCTTAATCATCCTTACGTAGCACACGCGCTGGAGAGCAGTCAATCTTAACACCGAAAACTTCAGACAGACGTTTTCTTATAGGTTCACAGAAATGTTTAACTTTGAACTGACGTAAACTCCAACATGATACATAAGAAAGTGATTCAACATCAGAGCTTATTAATCTTATGGTCTTTAATAATTTTGCTCCGGGGCCATTTAATACCGGGTCTTTGTACTCATTCCTAGCTGGGCCACTCAGAGGTTGCTCCTGGGCTGGATATGGCTGGCGGGCTGCCAACTGAATGGGCCTGATATACAGTTTACAGGTATCAGAAAATATTCACATTTAAGACAGTGGAATCAAGTCAAGTTTGACTTTATTTAAATAATTAAAAAAAAAGATTAATCACTTGTCAGATTAGCTGGCAGTTGATTTAATAGTTGACAGCTAAGTGATAAATCATTACAGCTTAATTCATACTCTACATGTTGACTACTGGCCCCTTAAGAAGTCAGAAATATTACTACTCGGTCTGACCTGTGTAAACTGGTTAGCCCTATTCAATAATGACTTGTATTTTACACCTTCAGAATTCTAATAAATGCATTTTGTAAAATACTCTTTTCTGAGCAAGTTATACATCTGAAGTGCAGTTGTTTAAATACATACATTCATTTTCTGTAGCCGTTTATCCTGTTTGCAGCGGTCGCAAGGGGGCTGGAGCAAACATTGGGTGAGAGGTGGGGTACACCCTGGAGAGGTCGCCAGACTATCACAGGGCTGTCACATAGAGGCAGAGAACCATTCACACCTACGGCCAATTAACCCGCATTTCTTTGGACTGTGGGAGGAAGCCGGAGCACCCAGAAAAAACCAACATGCTGCTGACATGGGGAGAACATACAAACTCCACACAGAGGGGTTCTTCCACCCTGGGTTTGAAACAGGAAACCTCTTGCTGTGAGGCAACAATGCTAACCACTGCACCACCATGCCACCTCTTACATGGTCTGTACTTGTAAAACCTGATAACTTAGTGGACTGTTGTAAACCCACAGGTGCTGCCAATTAGCCTACATCTGTACATCACAGTTTCATTGGTTAGCTCTATTCAGTTGTGTTTTACACCTTCAGAATTCTAATGAATACATTTTGTAAAATACTATTTTCTATGCAGAGTTAAACATCTGAACTGCAGTAGTTTACATGCAGTATTTCTTCAGGCCCCAAAGTAATGGTGATTCTGGAAAAAAGTGCAATGCCTATTGAAGCTAATCAGATACTTTGAGAAAGGGATAAATGGAAGTGGGACAAAAACACAGTTTGAGGACTCTTCCTCAAACTCATCTTTCTATAAATCTATTTTCTGAAAGTAGGGATTGGAATGGTCTCTCTTTTTAATGAAAGGGACTTGTTCATGTTAGTCTCATGAAGTGGTACCAATGTATTGAAGCCCTTTTTATGTACAAGATAAAAACCATCAATTGACCTTTTACCAGAGTACAATCACTGTATTCATTCTACATGTTCGACAGAATTGCATTCAATGGGACTATGATTACATTTATTTATGCATGGACAGGTACTACTATTTACTTTAATATGTAATGGACTACTCAGCTGGTCACATATGTGATCACATTGTAAGTCATCACAAAGCAATCTATAGCATTTAAATAGCTCTGAAGCCCTGATACCATATGAGAACTATGTTTTTTTTTTTTCTCAAAGTAGTGGAAGCTACATGCACCAAGGTTTTGGCCAAGGATAGAAGCTATTAAGACTGATCAACAAGCTACTTCAAAGCAAAACAGGGAATCAGCTTTCCCTTTCATCATCACTAAATCCAATCTGACATCAAAACATGATATCAGTGAATATCACACTAGTCCAACATGATATTTTTATCATATGCGACGCAGGAGGTGCTGCAGTGTTGGCTCTTTCCAAGCCAAGTGTATGGCTCGGTTGCTTTGTAGGATATGGCGGCTTTGTGTTGGGATTTAGTAGGGATTGAGTAGTAATGGGTGGGCAGTGTTGGGTAGCGCTCAGCTATCCCTGAGGATTCATCTGATGAGCCGGGATTGGATTCATCTGCTCTGTCGATCGATTTGTTTTTGCCACACGGACACCTCACTCCAGTTTTGAGCTAGACTTTTTTTTCATTTTTAACTAGTTCTGAAAAACGTAATTCTATTGAACACAATCTCATCCCATCTGCGCCGGCTTTGGACACTTGTTCTTGTTTTGATCAAAGTTGTAAGGTAGAATTGTTCTTGTGTCCAGCTAAGAGGAAGAAGAAGCAGTATTACAGCTGAGATGAAATCTTTTTTTAGAGAGAAACTCATCTTCACTTTTGTTTTATGATCGTACAGAGGAATTAAGACTGCCATTAATCTTTTTTTTCTCACTTTCATGAAACGGAAGCCTTGTTAGAAAAAAACATCTTGACAGGAACTGGCAGTAAGCACAGAAGCAGACGAATGAAATGTTCCACAGTTCCAAACCATGAGGGGTTTGTGTGTATTTGATAAAATCATATTTTGGTTTGTGAAATAGAGAGGAACATTTGGTCTACGAAGAGTGTTTCTGTGTGCATCTTATAAAATAGCTCACTCTATCATAAATATTATGTGACCATCATATATTTCAAAGAAAGCTTGTTAACTTTATTGACATTGTACTCATGTTAACTTTCTTAACAGGGGTACATAGAGAACTCAGGGAGGCGCTGGAAGGACTATTTTTGAAAGGAGGGCGTTGAGGTGCTCTTGGTGGGGTGTTTCTTTTTGTTAATGCCAGTTTAGTCTGACATTCCAAAGAACAATTTTCACAATTTCATTATTACACTTGATTTTACCACCATTATCTGAAGCTTTTCTATGTGGCTTTTCCCACCAAAAACAAGGCTGTTTTTTCCTGAAAAGCTTCTGTGCAGCATTTCATTGTTTTCTATGGAACAGAGCACTCGTCTGTCAGAGGGCGCGCCTCAATTCTTTGATAAGGAGTTAAAGTAGAAAGTAGAGGGAGACATCGCAGTGGATTTTTATTCCTCTCCCATCCCACTTCTACAAAAAAGTCATGTCCATACCAAATCCTGTCCTGTCACAATCCTGGAAGAACGACTCCTGTCCCATTTCTGATTCATATTAGAACTGTAGATGTTTATATAAAATCTAAGTATATTGAATCAACTACACAGTATAGTATAAGTCATTTTAAAGTGGGGAAGGCAGCAAAGGGGAAGTGGTTTCAAGCATGGCAGTAGGGGTATAGGTTGCTGCAGTGGTGTAATGGTAACTGATGAGGTGGGTGTACTACTAGGTAGATAGGTAGGTTACTGATGAGGAAGTGGGCATACTCTCCTATATATTACAATGGCTTTTTAGGTGATAGGTGGGTATATTGTAACTGGAGAGAAAAAGAAGTGGGTGTACCCCATATACCTAAGTATACCCTCCACTACACCACTGGGTTGCTGTCCATGTGCACATGGACACATTTAGCTCTGCCGAACTGAGTTCACCATGATGAACTTCTAGCAGTTGCCGCCCACTCAGTCGGTCAATTAGTGAGCATCATGGAAGCACAAGAAGACATGAGTAATGTTTGGTTAATTCAGTGATTTTTGTCGTCTTGCTACAGTATGCAGCTACAAGCTAGCTTGCACCTCTGCCAGTGTTCAACGCAACACCTGCTGGACACTGCAACCATGAACAGTAGCGGCAGCAGCCACTTTTAAAGACACTTTGCTTTTGGGGGGAATGCTCTTGCAGATAGGCAGTTGTCTGCTGTGAAAGCAGCTTAATGCTGAAATAACTCCTCACATTGCTGGCATAACTGCTACCACCATATGGAAAATAATTAGCACTTTTTCCCTTGTGTTACGCTAACACATGATGGCAATTAACATACAGAGATGTGATTATTCCAACAAATGATCCATTTTACTTAACATGTTTAACACAAAACTTTGTGTGCTCATACTTGCAGGCATATATTTCCTTTACTCTTGTGGAAACAAACCAATAGCTGATGACTTAAGCTGAGGGACAGGCAAGAGGTTAAAGAGCTAATTTCACAAAGACACAAAGAAGGATGGAAGACTTATTCATGCCCACAATTGTGTGTTGATTTAGCATTAGATGAGAGAAGCACAATAATCCATCACATTTTTACACACCGGTACTGGCCAGTACAAAGTACTACAACTAAGGGTGCTTTCACACCTAGAGTTTGCTTGCTTTAGTCCCAATCAGGGACTAATTTTGACACAAAGTTGCATAATTGCCTCCAGTTGGTTCTCACAGCAGCAAATACCTTGCGCAAGAAAGCTCTTGATTGGTCAGAATTTCCATGTGGGGAAAAATCCAGGAAGTAAACAAACGTTGAAGAAGAGCACACTTGCAAGATAAATGCAACACTTTCTAATGTCACAATGGAGGGACAGCTACACGAGTTGATTTAAGCACTGGTCATTGTGTACTATATTGCTTGCATTGTTCATTATAGGTAAACCATACAGTCTGAAAACAGCTAGAACAACAAACAAACAGGGCAGGTGAGAAAGCGCCCTAAAACTTACACTCTGCAACCCTCAGTGAAGAAACTGACAGAGAGGCACCAAGCGAGGGCTCAGGCTAACTTTTAAAGCAAATCAGCTTATTTACTTTGGAATTTAAGCATAATTGGCCTTTAATGTAGGGTAGTCTGCATATCCTACTGTCTTTTAACCTCAGACTTCTCCTTCATAAGCTGCTATTGTATTCTTTTGGAAAAATTAATAATACCAAATTACTCCTTTCTGATTGACTGTTGTTTGTTATCAATTACAAGGCCTAATTAAAGTTTGAATGTCAAATGTCTAACTGTTGAATTTGTTTACTACTCATAAGCATAATTTCTATTCACATGGCTTTTTTGCTCCCTGGGAAACTAATGATAATGATATTCCAACTGTCCAGTTTAATCAAATCTGTTGTTTGGCATTCAATGACAAGCTTTTTTAATAATATAACACAGAAAAATCATCAACATTAATATTCAGGGAAGACAATTTGCCCACATTTTAATTGATGGGGGGCAGTTAGGGACCTAGGTAATGGATAGGGGGGCGCTTGCCAGAAAGGTTGAGAATGACTGTGTTAACTGATTGCCTGTTGGGATAGGGGGTGTGTTTGTTTTGTTTTACCTTAACCAAGTGTCAAATCCATCCTGGTTTGAGACATTTTCAGTTGACAGTTAATGTTTCTTCTTCTTTTTTTCCACATTCATCAAGACATGCTGATTAAAGAGTTGTTATTTCCATAAATAGACTTAGAACATTTTGCACTTGGTTGCTGTGTGTAGCTCCATTCTTCATCCCATTACTTAATAAAATCTGATCGGTCCGTTGTTTTTTCGTACCAGGGGAAACCATCAATCTCCACGATGCCAGCTCTTTTTGGATCACTGAACAAACCTGAGATGTGGGCAGCAATTCACAAGTCTGGAACAAGCCTAGACAGATGCTTTATGGATCAAAAATTAGATCAATGTCTTTATCTGCTATCTTTTCCTTGTAGATTTCAATCAAAATCCATATATTTTTGGATCAGATTGTTAGAAAATCCCAATGGCAGTTCATACATGTCTTCCTTTGCTGTTTTTTAATGTTTTTACACCGTTCAGATGATAACTGTACTGTCTTTACATGTGTAAACATATGGATAACCGCATAGCTCAACTCCACAAGAACCCAGATGGGACGCTTCTTCATCAAACAAATTTAAACAGCATAATTAATTAGGATCAGTAAATAGACTTCTTCCTTCATGAATACACATTGAAGCTTTGGACCAAATTGGGATGTGTATTTAAAATAGCATAATATAATTAAAAACCCTAATAGGAGTATACGTTTAATCCATCTCAGATGTACGGATAAGAGCTTGTGTGTGAGTTGTTCAAGTTCTAACTTTGTGACATGTTGGACAAGTGCTCATCAGTGTATTGCACATCCATCCTGCACTGTCTCTCCAGGGAAGACTCAAACTGCAGCAGAGCCTTGCAGTGTGCTGGACTGTGTTCAACAAAGACAGATCTCCCTCATCTTGGCCAGTGCTGGAGATTTGAGGGGCAGACTAATGACAGGGAGCTTGTTCTCGGAGCATAGCACTGAACAATTTAGAAAAAAAGCTGTGTTGACTTCAAGGCCTGCAGGCTTCCAGACTTCTTGTGCAAATGTAGAGAGGGGAGCAGGGCACAGAAGGACCCTGACAAATACTATGCTTCACAGCATCTAAAGGAGTCCAGGAGGAGACTCTGCATTAAGTCCAAATAATGAAAGTTGCGATCAGAGGTTTATCCTGAAAACAAGAATCTCCTTTCAGGTGATATTCTTACTCAAGAGTAAACTATAATTATGGAAGGTTCAATTTGGCACTGAACAGAAAACAAGTATTCTGCCTGAGGTATGTTAATGCAATGTCTAGATCAATTGGAACAGCAGAAGGTAGCAATTTGTTTTCAGATACACAGACCAATTTCCCTCTCATTAGGACCACACATTGAGCACTGTTTTTGTACCCACTAAACAACAGAGATGAACACACAGATTATGGGGTATGTAAGGAAATTCTCAACGGAGAGTGCACAAAAGACGTCCTATTGAGTCTCTGTGCTCATTAGGGAATACTAAGGATCAATTAATGAACTGGCTTGGTCCACTGTTGGCTTGAGTATGCAAAGCATGCTTGCTGGAAGAAGGTAATTGACAGCTCAGAAGCCCAGTGGGTGATTTGAGTGATGAGTGTGTTGCATTAGTAGGTTTGCTTGTTTGTCCTCTGATTTATATTACCCAGGTGAAAACATACACATTATAATTAATTGAAAAACATATTTAAAACAGATGCAGAGGGAGTGGGGATGAAAAACACTTTCTGTGGCGTGGAAGCCTATGGGAATCTCGATAGATTCAATAACAGAAGCCCCTGACATAGTCATATCAACAGTGATATGTTGAAACTCATGCCACATTTATCAGATTTTATGTATGTCATCAAGATTTGATGGTCAAGAGGTCTTTCAATAGAAAAAATCCTCACTGAAGTCCTCACAGTTTTTCAAAGCGCAGTCTCAGTGATGGTCATTTGAACAAATATAGAGAGAAAAAAGACAGTGTTCATTGAGAACACTATAGCAAAAAAATATGAAGTGATGACCTTTCTTTCAAAGACAAAAATTAAAAACCAAATTAGTCTTTGATAACAAAAATCGTGACAAAATATATTACAGTTTTGATAAATGAATAAAAACTAAAAACAAAACAAAGCTGCACAAATGGAAAAATTACCTATAATTAAATCTTATTCAATGATTTGCATGCATCCAAAAAAAATCACATAATATATAGTTCATGATTAGTAAAACAGTATATGTCACTGCCCCACGCTCAGTCTCCCTCTGATGCTGATTAAGCTGCTTGACTTGTTGTAGTAATGAGCAGCATCTTGCATACCAGTAAGGATACAGCCCAGTCTCATAGAAATATGTGAAATTGACACGACCTCTGAGCGACAACCAATATATGAACAATATATGTGTAAAAATTATGTTCTGGCAACTGGAAAACAAAGTCAATGCGAAGTCCATGAGTTTTGTTTTTGTTGCGGTGGGTACACAAACTAAGTTCAAAAAGTAAGAACACTTGCGCACAGTGTGTGGAGGTTGGTGGTAGATGGTCAAAACAACATGGACTTTCAACCACGAGAATGCTGTTGGTGTCTTGTGTGAAACCAAAAGTCAACATATACTGAACAAAAATATAAACGTAACACTTTTGTTTTTGCTCCCATTTTTCATGAGCTAAACTCAAAGATCTAAAACTTTTTCTGTTTACACAAAAGACCATTTCTCACAAATATTGTTCACAAATCTGTCTAAATCTGTGTTAGTGAGCACTTCATCTTTGCCGAGATAATCCATCCCACCTCACAGGTGTGGCATATCAAGATGTTGATTAGACAGCATGATTATTGCACAGGTGTGCCTTAGACTGGCCACAATAAAAGGCCACTCTGAAATGTTCAGTTTTATCACACAGCACAATGCCACAGATGTCGCAAGTTTTAGAGTGTTTTCAGCTCATGAAAAATGGGAGCAAAAACAAAAGTGTTGCATTTATATTTTTGTTCAGTGTAGTTAGACTTCATGCAGTCTTTATATACAGACTCTACATTCAGTGAATGTAGAGTCTGTAGGCAAACCCCGGAGATCTTGCCTCCGGAAGAAGAGCGGAAGAGCCGTGGTTTCCGGTTGTAGGCTGTTTGTAGTCTGCGTGATATTGATCAATCACGTTTGAGCCGGCTGCAGTTGGCATCACTGCAAACTCTGAATCGATCGCAATGGTTCAGCATATTTACTTTATAATGGAAATTCGCCTCCTCCGCCGGAATGCCAAAAAAACGGGGGTCTGCCCCCAGAGGCTGTATTGCCGTCTGCAGGAAGTCAGAAACTGAATACAGCCAATGGGTTCCAAGAATGGACTTCACGTAACTAAACGAAGTACTTTACACAGGTGTTTTATGTAACAAGGCAAAGTACGTCACTTACATCCACTACATAGTTATTTAACTACGTACAGGTGGCCAATAAATGTGTGAAAACTATGTTCTGGCAAATGGGAAACAATGTCCATGCAAAGTCTATGAATATTTTCTCTTGTGGTGGGCACACAAACTAAGTTTAAAGAGTGAGGAAGCTTGTGTACTGTTTACAGGGGTTGGTGGTAGATAAGTCAAACAAGCATAGACTTTCTACCACGAGACCGCTGTTGGTGTCCTGTGGGAAACCAAAAGTCAATGTAGTTACATGATTTTACAGACTTCACATGACTATACAAAGTACTTTACATAGGTGCTTTATGTAACAGTGCAAAGTAGTTATATGATATGATATGATTTGATTGGATACAATCTGGTATGGTACAGCACATACTGTACAGTATGATACGATGTGATACAATGCGATGCAATACGATACAATATGATACCACACAGTACGGTACGATATGCTTTATTGTCCCCATAGGGCAATTTGTCTTGGACTCAGGAGCTGCAGCATTGCTGCCTCACAATAATAGTTCAGAAGAAATGAAGCATACACTAGAGCCCTGTGCGGGACTGTTTTCTTCATCCTGCTCCTGCCCGCTCACGCTGAATTTCTGACCATTACCGCCCGCTACCGCAATGTATGTGTAACACTCCCGCCCGCACCCGCAATGTTCATGTCCACTTCCGCAAAACTCTGAGAATTTATGTCCGCACAATAATAGAGATGCATTGATTTTGTTTCTTCTCCCGTCCCGCAGGAGAAAACACATCATTTTATAGGCTATTAATAAAGAGATTCATGGGGTTGTTTGTTCCGTTTCCCTGGCCTGCATGTCTTTTGATGCACTGGTCAGGAATAGCGCTCCTATTTTGTTGTTTTCATTTAGTTTTTGATGAAATAAAGGCTGTTTCATATTCTGTTCTCCTCCTCTGTATTTTATTTTTCTACCTTTATATAATCACGCAGTGATTGAGGTTAAGGTCTCTTTTCTAAGAGAGACCTGAATAAGAAACATTAATGAGATAAAGATAAAGCCTATGCTCAATAACAACGGCATCATCACGCCTCTTTATTTAATTAATAAATAGCAACGAGAGTAGGCTGTGAGTGGCTCAAATAACACTAATAAATTACATAAAATAAACAAAGTTAACGGATGAAACGAATGCATTTAACAAATGAATCACTTGGTCATAACATTGCTGTGGAGGAAGAGAATGTTGCTGACCGACTGCGGTCCCAATCCCATGCGTCTTTCTTCCATGATGCACCCACAGACACTAAAGGCCCGCTCTGAAGGCGCACTGGATGCAGGGATATACTGAAGATGAAACGTGCCAGCTTTGTTGTCATCATCCTGTCGCTATAGGCTACATCCCAATCCCGTAGTGGTTTTTTTAGCCGCCCGTTCCAGCCCGCAGCAAAGTTCAAACCGCCCGCTCCTGCAAGATTTGGTTTGAGACCCAATCCCAATGCAGCCCTCTAGCATACACCATAAAAACATAAAAATACATCCTACACATAACAGTACTGCACATCAGCCATTCACGTTTTGCATATAACATCAGCACATAAACGAGCACCATAAGCAAAGTACAACATAACTCCTAAGCATCAAGCAACATTATTTGAAATCTTAATTGAGGTTGGCACGAATTAATTTTTAAGTCATACGATAATTAACGTTAACAAAGTTAAAGTCACTTATGGCCTGCATGTAGTTATTTAACCAAAAACATGATCTTTTTCTCAACTTAACCAAGCACTCTTTTAATTTCTAAACCTAACCATGTGATTTTCCTTTCACTAAACCAAACTGTCACCATTTTAAAACCAAAATGCAACTATTTGTAACAGACTTTGCATTGGCATTGTTTTGTGTTACCAGCACATAATTTGAACACACCGTGGCTTGTGTCCTTTTTAAATATTTCTGTTGAGTGTGTTAAAGGTTAGGTTTTAGTCAGTAAGGTTTGCTAAAAGTTACAGGTTCTTGGTGCAAAACATTGTAATGATTTATAGACTAAATGCATCTACAATCCAGGTAAAAACTGTACAAAAAGCAATATAAAAAAGGCAGCTGGGACAAACCGAGGGGACGGCACACTGACATCTATTAAAAGGTAAGCTAACATCAAATTAATGTCTTGGTAAACAGACCCTTTAGTGCTAACCTTGAAAAAGACAATGGCTGTAGCCTCAGGATACTTATAAGACTAAAATAACTTTACTTTTACTAAAACTAAGACAGTGCAAATGGCTAAATGTGACACAAACTAAAATGCATTTTCATCAAGTGACAAAATGACTACTGATAGAGAGGTAAATCTGGGCATTTAATTTGTTTAATCACACATGACCATGATACTTAATTTAAAGGTTAAAAATGTACGAGTTTTCATTTAAACCCTGAGCATGGCTGTTTTGTATAGTTTAATCTACTTGCAGGCAGAAGGACAATATGACAGTCAACAATGAATAACTGATATTAGACCAACAATTTAAGAAATGTCTAGAGATGGAGGAGGATTTTACTGGAATATATATCAGGGTAAAAAGACAGACAAAGAAAAAGAGCAGTCTAATGATTCAGCACATGGCGGCTGACTGAGTACAGTGGCGATAAAGGAGTTTGGGACTTTGCGTCACACTTTCTGATTATGTATTTTGAGGAGAAAGCGAGTCAGTAATTGGACCCTGGAAAACATTAGGCCATTAATTATTTTCTAAAAGGGCTCATACGCTCTGTATATCACAGAAAAAATGAGCTGAAAATGCTAATCACATGGATGCTGATTTGAAATAAGATTTTTTTTTTTGAATTTGAATAAATAAAATACTTTTGCTTTAAGATGACTTTGGCACACATTTGCATGGGTATCTGATTTGATTTGCATTCCTGTGATCCATAGAATGTATTATCTCTGGGCAATTCAGCATCCCCTCTTATCTGGAACACATCCAATCAATAGAGAGCAGCTCTGAATATGGATTAAGGATGGATATCTAAGGAGCACAGCTTACATGAACTGGGAAACTGTTATGCATTAAGAAATCTACTCCATTCATATTTGGCTTCATCAGACATCCCATACCCTCAATATAATTTCCCTTGTTTTACATTGCATTTTCTTTATCAGCAAATCAGGGAATCAGCCTTCTTATTAAGACCCAAAGAAGTTTAAAAAACAAAGACAATTATGCTGGTAATTAGCATGCAATAACCTCATTCTGTGGTGACCTTATTTTACCTTCCTTGAATGGCATGATCTCTCTACAACTTTTAAATTCCTTAAAGACACTGACTTTTAAATGTTAAGCAGTAGCAAACTATGAGTCATTACCGGAAATCAGTACCTGTTCTTGTCACCTATACATATACTGCACAGTATGTAGTGACCAGTAATACACAACCTGATCTCACTCCATGCAGCAAAGGGCCACAGGCCGGACCCAAACCCGGGCCACCGTGGCAACAGCCCCGCACATGGGGTGCCCGCTTCACCACCAAGCCACCAACGCCCCAGAACTGCAGTTTTTGACACTTCCTTGTTGGCTTCATTTTTCGGCCACGGAGAGGGCAGGAATTTCACGAGGGCCACGAGGGCCACAGATCTTGTGCCCTCCCAATTTAGCCCTGTGCCCTTGAAAAAAATATCTGCCCAAAGGCCAAAGTGGCCTTGATGCCCCGCCTGCACTGCCCCAGGTGATTTTGCGGTTTCCTCCTCTGCCCCTTTCTTGTCGACACGGCTTTGACACTTGCGCCTTTTGCGAAAAAAATAATGCGATGACAGTCTAGATTCTTATTGAGCAACATCAAACGAGACGATGAGTACATCACCAGTGGTGGGTTTGATTCGAGCCTGGCATGAACCGCTCGGACGGGCTGTAACGACAGTTTGACACCAATCTATCACCGGCCAACCAGGAGACTTCATCAAACGCCCGGGCAGGGATCGGTACCGAGACCCGGTATTAAACAGCCCAAGGCAAATTTAATCAAGACTGTAATAGTAGTGAGCTCCGCCATTATCGGCGTTACTTTTTAAAGTTTTGGTTTCATCATCATTCTGCAGCCTCTCTCCTGCTCTCTGCATGTCACCCGTCACAGCACGCGCACACACACACACAGACACGCAAACTCAACAGCAGTGGGGCCGCGTTGCAGATGAAGGGAATATAACTTCAAGATTACTCTAGTCGGCGACAACTACGCTTATTACTGTGAGTAAGTGCAATAAATCCTCTGCCAGCCAAGCCAATGCTTTATCAATAGGCCTAATTGTAAGCCAGTCTTGTTCAGTGAATCAGTTTATCATGTGCTTATAAATACATGAATCTGGTTGTTCTATATTTAAAACACATTGGGTTTATTAGTGCTATTAAATAAAACACATTATTACTTATTATGCTCATTATTATTACTTGAGCTTGACTTTCATTGTTTTATTGTATGGCCTTGCTGCCCCGGTTTTTGGCCTTTGTGCCCTCAAAAAATTGACAACAAGAAAGGCCAAGTGGCGTAGCCCCTAAAATGACGAAATTCCAGGCCTGGCCACGGAGGTTAACGCTTGGTAACAACATAGTTTTGGGACAGAACTTTCGCTACAGCTATTTGTCTTCACAAATACAGGATTAAGCAATGAGATAGCAACTGAACAAACCCTGCAAAAAGATGCAGAGAGGGTGCATGTGAGTCCCATATGTGTATCTTTGCCTAGCTAATTGTTGTCACTCTGCACTGCACTCGTACGGCAGTTGCCATGGATATTGTGGCGTCATGGAAGAAGCGTAATGCCCACCCTCAGGTTTCCCCCTACATTCACAGTTTTAGCTCTGTCAGCCCTGTTTTCGTTGTTAGCTCTGGTCGCACTGTTAGCACTGTTAGCTGCTAGCCGCCAGCTCGGCCTCCTCCATGTTGAGAGCTGTGTGCAGACAAAATGTAAATCAAACATATGTTTAGAATATCACATTGAGCTCCTGTTAGCTTTTTCATACCTTCATCTGATTAACGATATCTCAAAACACAGGTGGTATGACTATCATCACAATAACTTAATCAATCCCAGGATATGAAATACATGATAACACTGTTAAAACACATGACATCAGCAGTACTGTAGGAATCAAAACTTAACACAATATTAACCCATTGTCCCATACAATCCCAACAAAAAAAGGATATGGTACATGATCAGATGTAAAACAGTGTGAACATAAAACAGTATGAGTGTAACAGTTTGATAGGACTGTGAAAAATATCAGTTCAGAGTCTGAAGCATTTGAATCTCCCAAGCTGTAAATGTCCTTGGCTGTTAAAGTCTCATGTTGTTTCATAAGTTTTTATACTGATGAAAAATACCAAGTTTTTAGAATACTCTCAGCTATGTGTGAATAGCTGTACTGTATGTATCAGTGAGTGTGGTGGCTTATGGGGTGTCGCTCCGGGACGGGTGTGTGCAAGGCGGGGGTGGGTGGTGTTGTCACTAACAGTGACTCTACGTGTAACCAAACATAGGGCTTCTGAGAAATGGCACACATTGCAACGCTGCTAGGAACAGTTGAATATCTCCCTTGCCCACGGTCTTGCAGCAGAAGTCGCAGCTTGAAAAATGAGCCAAAAGTCTGAAGAATCTAAAGCTAGATAGCTCTCGTTCTGCACCCAACCAAAGGGAGAAGTGTCAGCTTTTTCATCCTCTGAGTGATTTAGACTGCCATTGGAGAAAACCGATGAGTGCTTTTGAGATTTATGATGCTTTTCCTTGCACATTAAATATAGACTTTGTAACATGTACTCAGAGCCGCTTTGAAAACCTAATCACACAGTGGAGCTGTGCCTAAAAAAAAATAAATAAATAAAAAAAGATAGCAACTGAAAAGCTCTAGTTAGCCCTGTATAATTCTACCAGTAGAAGCAACACATGGGCGATATTTCCCCAAAATACATATCACAGATTTGAACTCCTCCAGATGTAGCTTGAGACAAGATTCCCCTCTTTATAGTCAATATGGCAATACGGATGAACATTAATCTAATCAGGCAGCAACAATAAAAGCTCTACTGCTGTGAATCTGAGTATCTGGGCACAATTTGACAAATAGGGCAAATAAGTGTGAATGAGACATTCATTTCAGCACAGCTCTACAGCGAGGAAGATAGTGGAAAATGGGATAGGGCAGTCCTAAATATTGCCATTTTCAGTCAGCATGAGATAAGCTCATATGAGCCTACTGTCAAATGTATTCATATCATACATTAAAAAGTGGCATTCAATATACCTAGATTATTTAAATGTAGCTATTGGTCTACTGAGCATACAGTGACCAAAATGGTTCCAGTCTGAATTTCAAAGCACAATGTTAAATAGGAAAATCCTCCATAAAACAGAATTTACATAACGTTATTACTGTGACCTTGGAAAATTTAGATCAAGCAACATGGAAAACAATGGCTGACAGAGGAGTGCTCCTGACCTGCAAATCTAGGAAATTTTAAATATAACCCATTATAATTTTAGTTTCTTTAATTTAAAACACATATAGTGTCTGTTTAATGTATAGAAAAGATATGTATGGTTTATCCTAATGTAACCTGCTTTTCATCTGACCATAAACTAAACACACACTGGACCGTGACTCACTGGTGTGTTTTTTTTTAACCTCCGCTCATGCTCATCCATACTCTCTGGGAACCATTTTTAATCTCCTCACCTTATTGCCTGCAGAAATATTGTCATCACCATCCGAGACTTCTGGCTGGGGCCTAAAATGTAAATCAATATATTCATTACCATGTGCAGAATACAAAACAACTCTGCAAGGGTAAATGGGTACTGCTGACAATGACATCCCTATAAAGAAGCAGACAAAGTATAGGGAGGTCCGGGCTACTTGATATATTTTAACTCTTGGACAAAAAAACAAAAAAATGGGACAGATTGTTTTGGTCACGCTTGGAATGATTACAATTAAACTTCAAATTAATGTGCGCGTGGCGTCATCATTCTCAATGTCTGTAACATCGAGTCAATAAAACCAATTGTGACTGATTGTAAGATGAGATGGTAATAGCTGTAATGAGTGGGAGTTACTTTGAACTCAAGCTTTGCATCCTCCTTTCCTAGACTCTAAATGTTGTCAGCTAACTGATATGTAACTTTGTACCTTTCATTGTTTCACTTGTCATTGTACTCTAACAATAATTCCGTTTCTAAACCTTTTTAAACTGCCAAGAATACAATCCTGGTGGAGAAATATTGAGTCATTTATAGGTATAAAAACATTTTAAGTGCAAACCCATACATGTCTGCAGCACTGAGAATCAAAGTGTCAAGTATAAAAAGTTGCTATGTAATGCTTAGGCAGATACATCTGCTTTTTTACTTCCTCTTTGACGAGATTTTTTTTTTTACCTGATTTCAACCATCCCTATAAACAATGTAATACTGACACATTGACACATTTTGTAATATATATTTTTTCATTACACTCCAAAGTGAGGTAGCCCTTGATGGAGTACAGATAGTCACACTGAGGTAAGATGAGTCTGCAGTCAGCCTATGAAATACCCACCATGTGTATGTTCACTCACCTCAGGTTGCTAAAAAGCCCAAACTGGAAAATATCTAGCAGTGTGCTCATATTTTTTATTTTGGGGGGGCTTTTGTGCCCCTAAAGGGGGATGTTTTTGGCGACACATTGTTGCATTTCCAGGCAGTAACTTATAAAAGGCACATTTAATTGAAGCAGTTTTTCAACCACACTCATGCCACAGAGCCACAGCAAAACACACCTTGAAGATTTTCAGATGGGTTTAAGCACCTGAACTGTGTCTACACCACCAGAACTGATTTCCCGCTCAAAATAAGTTTCCCTGAAAGGAGCAGCACTTTAACACTGGCCAAGGTAACAAACGGTAGCCTGAGTGTCAGACTGAAGCTCGCAGAACCTTCAGTCTGACATCGCCTCCATTGAAGGCGATTTACAAGGGGGAGGGAATTTGATTTTTTCCCTAACCAATCAGTACGACTCACCCAGAATCTGACGTCATTAGTATCCATTCCTCGGGGGTGCCGGAAACAAGAGAGCATTGCCCTTTTAAAATGTCTCCGTCGTCGTGCACGTCCAGCTGCATCGCCATTAAATCCAGTTTAGCAACTTCCTTAATTTGGTCCTCCATTAATGCGAGTAGTGGCGAAATACCTCAATAGCATCGTTAATGTGGTCTGTAGGATCTGTAGCGGTCGCCATTGTTGCTATCCTCACCAGTTACCCACCGGCGTACAGCTTGACATCAGCGTGGCGCTGATTGGCTAATCGCTAGACCCCCGGCGTTCATTGGTCTGTCCATCGTTTGGACGAGATAAATCACAAATTCAATTAAGTATACCAGACCAGTGAGACAAGCCTACTCAGTTGAGTGGAAGGGGTCTATGGTCTGGAACCAGGCTAAACAAACGGTGCTATATAGCAACATTATCTAAATATTCTCAAAGATTACTGAAACACACATTTATTATATGAATTCTGCCCTCCGCTCCTTTTGCAGAAAATGGTCTCTGACCCCATCAAACCAACTGCACACACACAGCACAACTACAGCTGAGCCTCCCTGGAAGTGACGATTTTGTCGCATTTATCCAATGACTGTCGCTTTGCTCCATAAAAAAAACCCTGCTCAGCACTGACTTGTAGGAATGCTTGGAAGCTCCTCGTCCACTGTGCTGACACAAGAATGTATGACAGAGACAGGGGTCTTCCATTCAGGTTCTGAAAAGGAATATTCCACCCCTGTGCACCTGACTAGGTTTTCATTCGGGTTGAGGTGTTTACAAGGAGCATTTCTATTCGGGTAGGGCTTCCAACCCAAATGCAAAAGGAATACATGGCTCCATGTTAAGGCACGTATTGAGACACAGAGCACAGATGGAGCGGGAGTGGGAGAGGCTCCAGTAAGCCAGCGGTAATTTTGAAGGTACGGTAATAGAAACCAGACAGAAACTTATGTTGCAGGGCCGTCGGTAGCTTAGTGGATAGTGCTGGTGCCCCATGTATAGAGGCGATGCCTCGCTGCAGCGGTCGCGAGTTTGACTCCAGCTTTCAACCCTTTGCTGCATGTCGTCCCCCCACTCTCTCTGTCTCCCCATTTCACACTGTCCTGTATATTAAAAGGCAAAAAGCCAAAAAAAAAATCTTTAAAAAAAAAGAAACACAAGTTGCAATGAAAATCCTCCATGCTCAAGTTTTAAAGTCACCACCACAACGTTATATGATCCATTTCAATGATGACATGCTTGCCCAGAGGCCAAATTTCGACGTAACTGCCTGTTTAATTCACATCAAGCGCGATACAATTTTGCAAACAGCCTAAATGATTTAGAACTGCCTCAGACCATGCCTACGTACAAATGAGGAAGTGAACTGACTTAGAAAATGCAAACACATACCTTTTAAGTACATGTAGAGCCTATAAAACCACATTAATTAAAAGACATTTAACTAACATTTTTTAAAATCATTAATTTACTAATATATTGGCCAAATGTATTAAAAAACCATGCAATTGACACACTTTCACCCTCATCATTGTGACAATTAAAATATTCAACGATAACAACAGTCCTAGTTTAGGAACCACTAAAACTATAATATTTTTGTTAGTTTTGATAATAAACACATTCCTTCGCAACACATACATTTCTATTTCTTCATTTTGTAACCGCAACACCAAGCCCCCCGCTCCGGAAAAGATTTCAGATTTCAGGCACACAAATCTTCCGTGATCCACATTTCAGGCACACATTTTTTTCTTGCTTTAACCCCTGCAGGGAGGACACGTTTGAAAACTGGTGATAAACAGCTGACATTTAAACATCATAGTCATGATGTTAAATGCATCCTAGCGCATGTTTAATGTAAATTCTTCTTTTAATGTAAATTCAATAGAAATTCTAGGGGAAGTTCAGCCTCCCTTGTCATCTCAGAGCAATCGCCCATGCATCAAATGTGTCTTTTGGTGACACATTGCTGTATTTTCAGTGGCTACTGTGCCCCCAAGCCTGGGTGTATTTTAGCAACACATCACTGCATTTTCAGCAGCTACTGTACTGCTAAATGTGGGTGTTTTTAAGTACTGTGCCAACAGGGCTGATTTTTAGTGACACATTGCATTTCCAGCTGCTATTTTGCCCCTAGACGTGGGTGTTTTTTAGCACTGTTCTTGGCCCTAAACATGAGCATTTTCAGCTGCATTTTTGCCCCTTGATATAGCTGATTTTTTAGTGTACCATTGCTGCAAAATGTAGGTGTTTTAAGGGAAAACGTGATCTTTTCCTAACTGTAATCAAATGTTTTTGTGCCTAAACATATCAGTTTTGCCAACAGCCTTTTAATAGAGTGATCATGGCATTCTGAACAGACTAATCAGTGAAGCAGGAGCATTCAAACCTGTATCCGAAACAGATAACCACTATTAATGCCTATTTAATAGAGTGAATATTCAAAATGGGTGAATGGTAGATATACGGCCCTGATCATAATGAGTGACAAATTGCTCATTTCTCAAAGTATGTAGTCACTCATGATACTAATATTAGAATAATGAATAATTGTTTTTTTGGAGAACTGGTGCATAACACAGTTAGCAGTCAAAATAGATTTAAATAAGAAGGGGGAAGGGGAACAGTCTGTTTTGAGTCTTTAAAGACATCTTTTAAAAGATCTTTTATACATTCTTTTTTCAAATTCACCTTTTCCTGAAACCTTTACAGAGTTCTAGCTGTACCTGACAATACATCATACTTTCTACCTTTATGCTCCTTTAAGAGACTTCTTCTTCTCTTCTGGTGATAAAGAATCAATGATGCACATTTTGTATCTTATGTCACATTTCACAAGCAAGTCATCTCAGCATGCTTCATTTATTTAAGGGGAGGACAATTTACTTTTTTCCCCTCTGTGGCTTTTATGAGAGCACAGACAATGATGATTGAAATTACAAGAGGGAGTGATTACAGTGCCAGGTTTGTTTTCAATAAGCAGCTGAATTAGACATGGAGGAAAGCAGACATTAATTCATGTGCATTAATAAGAGCAATCAGACAATACTTTTTGTGCCCTCTTGTAAATGCAGAAATATATGGCTTCAGATTAGTGAGGAATAATATTGGACACTCCAAACAGGATGGTCAAGAGCGGGGCATCATGTATTTTCTTTTAGATTTTGATGGTAATGACTCACTCCACTGCAATATTTACCTTGTTCGTATTGTGTTATCTCATGCAGACATACTTAGTGATTTATACATTGCTCACACTCAGTTATATTGATTGCATTTGGCAGAATATTAATTCAAGTAATTAAAGCATAGAGAAAAAAAAACATGATGATACCACTGAATGTTAATTTATCTTCCACAGGTTGCAAAACGGAGGCAGGCATTGTTATTTCATCTCCAAAAGTCTTTTCTACCTGGAAAATACTAAGACTGGCAAAATTCACCTTGCTGCCATTTTCCCCTAGCTGCACCCACTTTACTTGGTGGAATGATACCTTGCATTGCTCGTGGTGAGGAACAGAAAGTTTCCATTAACTTTTATTAAACCCAGATATTCAACCGCGTATGACTTTAATTAATTCTATTCTCAGGTTATGAAGTAATTTGATTATATGGGCAAGAGGGAGAGCAGGGATCCGTATCTGTTCTCCATCTTAGGTTAAGCACTTAGGCTCCGCTGAATTCATTCATTACACCAAAAGCATGGGTACATTAAAGATAATTTTGGTAATAATTGTGCAATTAAATAATCTCATGTGACGTTGATATAATTGAAAAAAACTGCTGCGACATCAAAGTAGCACCCCTGTCAGGCTGAACTGGCTTGAGGCTAAATTGTAAATAGGAAAAGTCTTTTCTGTGGTCGGGTCCCACGAGCAGATTCATGTACCCGAATGCTCGCACAGTTGCTTGAAGGGATTCTTTAATGTAATCTGAAACTGCAATGTGACTGGCAAATGCCAGAGTGGTGTTCAAATCTGTGTTAAAAACACCAGGAGATGAAGGTAGGAGCAGTGAAAAGCAATGGGGGCAGGCTTGATAAGCATTAGAGAGGACTTGACAAATAGGGCACTTTAGATGGTGACGTCAGGCTAATGTATACCTTCTGAGCTTAGTGCTGCTACGGCGGGTGTGGAAATAGCTTGCCATCTGCAAGAAATAATATTTGCTTTTGGGCATTTCAGTAAGTCTCTGTGGGGGAGTGGGGTGGTATACGGTGTGGTAGGCAGTACAGTGCTTTGGATAACAAGAAGCACAGTGAAAAATTGCTTCTGTTCCCTTCATCTTTATTATGGTTATTGAATTTGGTTCAAAAGGAGCTGACATCAAAGGGTTGCTCAGAGATTCATAATTCGAGAGGTTCAGTGTATTTCATTGTGAACCTAGAAAAAGGAATGTCAGAAACAACATTAAAATGAAAGGAATTTTCACACGTGAGACGCAGGTGTCTCTTTCTGTAGACCCATGTCATCCTATAGGTTATGGGTATTTTTTAAGAGCTTAGCACTAAAGAAAATAGGACAACTCAATGTGCAGTAAAGATATCTCAGCTATATCTATTGCAAAATGCAGGGCTCACAACAGCGATTGACAGAGCACTGTTTCTTTTACTTAATATGGATTAGAATACATTTTGTGGTGAATGGTGCAAAGAATCCTGGGAGGTTATCTCTTCTAACACAAGAAAGCAATGCCTAATCTATTCCCACGTCTAGTTAACCTGAAGATTATGAGACAAAATGGATACTTCAAAGTTGAGTAAAGCAGGTAATTATATCCTTACATCCCTTTGAAAACCTATTACGTCTATACTGTACCTCTGGAGATCTCCCATATGGTCTACTAGGGTACTTGACTTTGATCTTCAAAGCTGACCTCCCTTCTCTCCTGATTGATGGATAGGCCCACCATTGATGCCTGCATATCCATCAAGTAAAGCCACCCGTGATGAATGAATATGTCCTTTATCAACCGTGCATCACCTCATGAAGTATTGTCCTTTTTCACCCAACGCATTCATCCTTCAGCCAAAGATTGATTAACTATGGACGTGATTCAGTCAGCAATTATGACCTCATCGCTAATCAATCTGCCTCTCGCCAACCCTGCTTACAGAGCATGTGTATGTGTGTGCACACATGTGTGTGCAGACACTCACACACACTCTGAGACAATTGTGTCAGTTATCAGCAGGCGCTTTTTCTTAAGTCCCTGGGATCATGGGAAAGTTTTTAGCCACTGTAATGGCGTCACTCTGGGGATGGCGTATTGGTCAGGCTGCCGTCGAAACATTGATCCAGAGTGAGATGTCTCAACAGCTATTGAATGGATTGCCATGAAATGTTGTGCCATCAATCACTGGTCAGAGAGGATTATCAACTTGATATATTGTCTCAAATGCATCCTATTTTCATAACAGCAATAGCAGCAGTAAACTCACAATCCAAGATGGAAATTAACTTTTGTCCAAATCTTAGAACTGTGCATTCAATAGAGTAGATAGAGAGTAGAGTAAATATGTGTCTCTTCTGTTTTTGACATAGCTGCAAAGAGTTGCACATAGCAGATCAAGATCACCTACAAAATGCACTGTATGTGAATCATACAGTGGATGCAATGTTATTATAGGGATTATTTCATTTTAATAACTAAAAGAAAGCCAGAAATCTTTGATCCATGTTGTTCACAAGTGGACTTAAAATGGTATTATAGTAGTAGTTCCGACTAAGCAATGTGACAATCTGACAAAACATTTAAAATGTGCTCAAATCAGCCTAACAGCACACCTGGCTCACCACTGAAAACATTACTCCGCCATTTCCGTGGGAACATTGTAACTGCCACAGCAAACACCAGAAGACTATAACACTGCTACATAACGGATGGTTTTGCTGTTGATTTTGTTAAATGAATGGTTGAAAGAGGATAAGACTGCTGCTGCTGTTGCCTGGACACATACATGCTCTATATGTATTCATGTATATGGGCTAAAATCTGACTTAAAGACTTAACAATCCTGAAAATATTATATAACGTCATATGTAAATACAAGCACACTGGAAGTCGACATTTTTTAAACTAATATATCTGAAACATTTTTTGGTCTTTATTTCAAATGACCTGAAAAGCTGATGAGCAAAAAGTCACCTATAAATGGGTTATCATGATATCTTATAAACAAACGATATGACAAATTCTCACTATAGCCTGTGTCTGCAGCTGTTACACTAACAAAACTTAACCACCACTTTGGCAGAAATTCATAATATACTTATGAAGGCTAAATGATTCATCGGATAAAATGAGTTAGTGTCGTTCTTTATTAAATCAGCTTGTTTGATTCATGTAACTTACAATGGTGTTTGCTGCTCCACCACCCCGTCATTGCAGGTGCGTCCCTTCCTGGAGTACAGACAGAAAAGCTGTTTTTGAAAAGCTGAATGCCATCAAATATTAACTGAAGCAGCATATTTCACTAGATAAAAACACAATGTGAATTTTGGAAATTATTTCATCTATTTTTTTATTTTTTTTTTGACTTTTGGACTTTAGATGCTATTGAGAGATTGGTAATTTCTGGCATCCTCTGGCGTCCTCCATCAGCTGTGCCGGTAAAACGGCAGCACTAGCTTAGAAATATGTGTTAAGTTTGTGGATGTGGAATATATTGCTAAATTAATTTGTCTGTAGGCTACATAACAACAAAGTAGAAAATAACAACACTAAACACAATTAAAACAGACAAAAATAAATCATTCAGCTACACAGACTGGGTAGTTGCCCAAATATCAAGGAAAAATGATCAAATCAACATAATGTGAGTTTGCAAAATCAGGCAGGCGAAATGCTTCACTTCTGAAACGCTCCTGATGTGGTGCGACTCCATGAGGAAACCAGGTCGCAGCCAGAATGCGGCACAGCAGTGCCTGGTGGATTTGACCCTCTTGCTTCATTTAAAGTCTTGTGGCAAAAATTTAAAAATGACTTGCTCATCTTGTATTAAAAAAATTGAAACAGACAAGGTGAGGCTTGTTGTTTTCAGTTGAGTTGCTTGAGTGACGAGGCAGCAGGTAATGACAGAAACACCGCAACCATTAGTGATCTTCGAGCACACAGTCATACATGTGGAAACAAAATATTTTGGCTGATCGGTCCTGCAGTTTCCGATATTAGCTTAGGACAAACAGATACACACTCTTTCTCTCTCACACACACATAGACGACCAAATGCATGATCCAGATAATAAGTGTTTTTGTAAGCCTTTGTTTAGATATACTTTTAGTTTCAGACACTTAATCAAAATATGTGACTCTGTTTTAAGTCAGATGAAATAATTTTCTTGTTTTAAGCCAGTCATTTCGGACAAGATGTGTGGTTTTTTTCTCCTAGTGTATCCTTGATTTTGTCGAACCACTTTGACAATATCCTTTGATCCCCTCCTTTAAAAGAAGGGGACATATTCATCTGGAGATTGATTGCCCCCTCTAAATGACCCTGCAGGGTCATACTGTAATGGGCTCTCTTCCTACTCAGTGACCAGGGCCAGTCTCCCTCTACAACAGACAACGCCCCCGTGGATACAGACAAGCATTCCCTGGAGCACTGTGAGGAGAAGGACATTATATTACAACCTGGAAATCAGAGTCAAGCAAGTTAGATGTGAAAATTGTTCAGCTGAGCCACAGCACACAGGCGTTAATCTGCTGAGAGAAAGACCGTGTGAACGGCACAGCAGGTACACTGATCAGGCAGAGCAGTCTGTGAGATGGAACCACAAAGCTGGTGACAGTTCCCTTTGTATTTTAATCAAAATAATAGAAAAATGTCATACTTAAAAAAGTGTTTTGATTGGAAAGAAAGAGCCAGAAAAACCATCGCCTAGCAACCACGGTTGATGCTACCCTGACGGTCCAGCTTTATGCACTGTGCACATGTAAGGCAGAAAAACAGATGTATAAATACATAATTATATGCATATACACAACACTCCATAACAGTCAGGTACACTGCTCTTGTTGGTTGTAACAAGCATTTCTTTGATATTGTTCAGTATGATCTGATAATGATGTGGCTTCATGTCAAAAACAGAATGGAAGTCATTTCATCAGTTCTGATGTGACATGTGAGAGAGCTATTCAAAGCCAGTTCTACTCAAGAGCTAAGGACCTCCATTTCTGGATTTTAGAGTAGGGCTGGGGGATATTGACAAAAATTCATACTTCAGTATTTTCAGGCTGAATGGCGATACACAATACATATCAAGGTATTTTCTACAAAATGTTCGGTTGCAAGTCAAAGCCATAAACAGTCTTTTTATAAACATAGTCTGTGATCAAAATAAAATGCAAAACAGGGATTGTTTTTCCCCTGATTGAAAATATACAGCTGCACATGTAAATCAAAATGATATACAATGAAGAGCAGGACTGTACATGAACTTTCTGCACATGGCATTGAAGTTACAGAGGTTTAAAGGTTTGCAGCACGGGACACAAAACTATAACATGATAATAAAAGTATTAAGTAGGCCTAAATCCATTGCAGTTCAGAACAATTAAAAATCTTTGTGTTGGGAGTTACAAAATCGTCTTCCACGGCATTTCAAATGAATCTGGTGCTGGGAAATTATTTAAATGTTTTTGTTTCAGCTATTAATCTTTTTTATGCACATGGCATCAACAGAGAGGCTGAGGGGGCTGTTTCAATGTCACACAGTAGACTACAAGAAGAACGGCAATGCTCTATGTTCCATCTCATACACAAACTAGCAAACAAACGCTCACCTGACACAATGAAGCATCTCTATCTCCCACACATGTAGCGCAGAGCTGTATCACATGTGTGTTCCTGTGGTAATTTCATTTATACCACAGACTGATTTAGCATAGCACGTGCAAAATACAGACCGATGTCACACTGTAGACTAATGAAACAAAGTAGCAGCACTGTGTCTCTCTTACGCCCAGCATACACAGTGCAATTTTTGGTTGTCCCAGATGAAAGATGACCATTTTGAAAGAATTGTGGGGTATCTTTGGCTCTAAAATGGAGTTCCTACGTCGTACAGTGAGAGAGGTTCAAGGATGGCCATAATCACAGTCTTCCAATCGAAGACAGCATGGGATAAAATTCTCAGTGTCAGAAATTTGGGCAACCAATAGGTCTACTACGACCTACGTCTGCTAACCAACAAATAGAAATGCAGCATGAAATGACGCACTGGTGCTAAATCCAAACAGAGTCACACGGATAGGGGCGTGCCATGGAGGAAAAGGCACTAAAAGAAATGAGTAGGATCCCAGCAACCAAGCAGCTAGCAAACACACACACACACACACACAGACACACTGCAGTATACAGTGTCTACAAAACTTAAGGTTATTTAATAATGTGACCCTCTATGTTGTGCTTCACAGTTGGAGAAGTATTAACCCGGGCAGCACTGCATTGTACGTCATCGCCTGCGATTCAGTAGGCGCTGTCATCGTACAGTCTGCATACATCAAACTTACTATCGTACCCAAGTTTATTAGATCCATGTCGCACAGTGTAACTGCACTAAAGTAATAAGACTGCAAAAGTCTCACAGTGTGTATGAGTCTTTAGGTCGTAGTGTTGCTGTAGAACCTGTGAGTGAGTGAGTGAGAGGGGCAGAGCTGTGTGGACGGTGTGAGAGGAGAGATGTACACTGGCATGGCTTTTCGGGTGAGCAGCGTTATGTAACACAATTTTACTCGATATCAACATAAACGGTTTTGTCTAAATCTGAATCCTCCTTGAAAATATATATCGATGTATTGCCGATGTATTTTGCAGTGACATCATGGCGTGAAAAAGTGGGGTGGTGCAATATATGTCATATTAATGTTATTTATTTATACAGAGAAGTTAGGCGCTGACTCGTGTGTCTATGTCTTATGTCTTTTTGTATGATTACTTTGTTGCATTGTGATACGTGTGAGTGATGAACTGTAATTGCAGCTGTGGCATTGAAGTCCAAGACAAATTTCCCTCCGGGGACAATAAAGTCTAACCTTAAAACCTTAACCTTTAACCTTACAGATCCCCCATGTAATAATGTTCAACTTTAGCCTGTTACAAAAACGGTTTGGGGCTCCACAGCTAGTTTCCCCCTTCATGACAACTTTACAGGGCTGAATTTTTTTTTTTTGAGCTGCTATAAGTGACAAACTCTCTGGCTCTGAAAAAACAAGATGGTGACTTCAGGGTTCAATATGGGAGTCCACAAATCAATGGGTGATGTCACTGTAGCTACGTCCATTATTTTCACAGTCTATGGGTTAACTAAAGGCCAAACTTAGCTAAAGGGTTAACAGTTAAAATAGCTAAAAAATAATGAAAATGTTTAATAAATTTAGCTAAAGAATTGGATCAATGGTGAAAACACTAAAAGCAGTGGAAACATAATTGGAATAGCTAAAGGCATGGCTGAAATTAATGTGCGAATGGTTAAAATAGGTAAAGTAATGGATAAACTGTTAGCTAATTGCTTTAAACTTCCAGCTTCTGCCACTCCAGAAGGTGCAACTGCAGTGTGAATGCAAATTGGATCAAACTCACCTAAACACTAACAGTTAAACTGTATGGAAACATATTGCAAGAACATTGAATCTTACATAATTAATAGTGTTAAATAGCATCTAGTTTAAAATGAAATATAATTACTACTTTTGGAGCATAACTGGTGTTGTTTGTAAGGGGTTACTTGAGTTCATCTGGCAGGGCTTTGGGACACATTACACAAAAAAGGTTGGGAACCACTGAGTTAGCAAACACTGTGAAGTAATGCAAAAAAGTAATTGCTTTTAGCTGTATTTCATGGTGCATTATGCTGTTTTGTGACATCTGAAAATTAGATGCACAGTCAAACCAGCTCCTGTCATTCTAAATGTCCAACAGGTGAGCTATTTCATTCACAATATCTCAGCAGGCCGACCTTTTGTCAACTCCAGGCTACTTCCACCCCGCCAAATGCTCTGCTATTAACAATTCATGCTCAACCCTGATGCAATAGATCCTCTAGTAAATTGGTAACAATTTCACAGAATTTTTTTCAGCAGAAAATATTGTTGGAACAATAACACTGCTTGCCATGGGAATTGAAAGATAATTGTATGAGCCTGTGGCATTGCTGTTTCATAAGCTTCACGCTCCATTTCTGATTCCCACAAGAAAGCTGCTTCTTTTTCCTCCTTTGCACATATTTATTTCTGGCACTTAATTTAAGTCTCTATTTATGTATATCTAAAATCGCATGTTCTTCTCTGTCCTTGCAAAATGGAAATAGGCACTGTTGTTATCTCTGGAACAGAAATAAAAACAATGTGCATCTTAGCTATTAAGTGCATAACAACATCTTCAAAAAGGGCAGTTTGAAAAGAGAGGGCACACCAAAGCTTGAACATGCTGTTGAATAAATACATTAATTAAGGGGGAATTACGTGCTTGGGGCTCGGGCTGGCTTGCTTTCAAGTGCCAGGGGTCCTCATAAATATACATTTAAAAGACATGTGGCAAGATCAAGAAGTAACCTCTTAACAATGAACTTTTGTATCATCATCTCTGTGATAAACACCTAGCGCACGCTGGTAGCCTTGTTAAGAAACCAACACTTTTACTTAATATTAATGAATGTAAATTAATGCTTTGTTTGTTTGAGTTGAGAACTCTTCCAAGTCGTGGGACACAGTCTGTTTAGTTTCAACTCTCACGATGCAGACAGAAATATCAAATGCCAGTGGTCCCTTGACAGCCAACACCTATCCCACTTTTGTCCCGAGGCCCCATGGGATGCCATCACTGCTACGATTTCCTATCCCCCACATCCTCTTATAGGAATGTCGCTGTTGTGAAAATTGCACATATGAGTAATCTACGACGTGCTTCAGGAGTTAAACAGGGGAAACAGCTTTTAGGCAAATAAACAGTAAAGGTGGAGAATTGACCAGACAGCATTAATGAATAGTTCCCCAAAGTATAGAGACGGTTTTAACGTGAAGCACTTTGTACAGTAACTCTTCTCTAAATGAACACTGTATTTAGACAGCTTTTATGATGTATCACTGTGCTCAATGAAAGTGACATTTTTTATCTTGGTTTGCAAAGCTTTCTGAATACAGATCCTTTTAATAAATTGGTCCAGTAATGCTTGACATTGTTGATGGATGGCACCGAGGTGAATGTAATGGCACGGAACTGCTACTTTATAAAACTATGCGTAAATTCATCAGATTTTTGTAAGGCAGTGTTAATACAGCAGTGCGGGTGATTTTTTATTTTTTTTTTTAGTCAGCAAAAAATCAATGTTATGATTAAAACTGCAATAAAGACAAGGAAATTCTTGTGAATTATACATGAGTAGTTGCATAAATCTTACAATAGAATATCACCATATACTCATTTGCTTCATGCTGTTGATTCTCATTACTTTTTCTGTATTGTTGCCATCACCTGGCTACATTTGACTTAATATGCTAGCTGTCTGAAATGAATATAGTACCAGATGTAGCTTTGTTAAGAACATCACATATGTGTAAAAGCACTGAATGGCAATTACCTACGTATGGCTTTCTCAATGCAACACCAGTAGCTACTGTTGACATGCATTTAAACCAGCTTTGAGCCGTACATTTGAAGTCAGGTCAAGCTGTTTTTATGTGTATTTGATACAATTGTCACTGTTTATATGAATAAATCAGTAAACAATATATTCCCACCCACAGAATGAGCAAGGAGTCAGCAAAAACATATGCAAAGATTGAGCTGCTAGCTACACTTTTCATTTGAGCAGCGAATGCAGGAGGAAAATGACAATCCTAGTAGTAATCCGTCCATTTTGCAGCCACAAATGTACCCACAACACTGTGCAAGTTTGAGTACATGGTTAAGCAACACGTTAAATATTGAAGTTATGCACTCTCAGCTTGCTTTAACTTGCAGTGTGAGCTTATGTGAATTATAATGCCGGCCCGTTATTCCAGTAAGCAGGCTAAGCAGGCATGATCTGTTCATGTAAACAAAGACGCTGAGCCATGCATCGTGATGGTTCCCTTTCTTATCCCTTGTAGTCTTCCTATTTCTGTGTGACAGTCTGGCTTTGCACATGGTGGCTTTACAATGTCCAACCCCACGCCCAGGTGTTTCCTGAACCCCATCTGTCCCTCTGTGCCTAAGAGCCTCATCATAGAGTCGCTGCTCACTGTTGCCTCTACACAGCGTGTATTGTATTGGTACGGCAACTCTATGGTAAAAGAGCAATGATTTTAAAATGCAAAAAATCTGACCTGTTTGATTCCAGAATTATACATAAAATGGAAAATGCCTGGTGTTATTTACACATGTAACGAGTAAAAAACAAATACTAGTGATAATATTCTGAGTGACATGAGTTCACAGGATGTGACACTACATCCAATACAGAGTTTTATTGTTTGGTATAAATAAAATTCTGTGTGATTGAACAACTTATGATGTTTATTCATATAATTAAAAAATCAAGGCAGGCAATAACAAAAGTACCTTCAAAGGAAGGTTACTTGAAAGTATAATTTTGAACAGCATCCAAAATACAGATGCTATCTCTATTAAATTGATACGGATTTGCTGTACGAGAGCGATGAAATGTAGTTCACCATACATGCCACTAGAGGTCAGACGCTACTGGTGAAACAGGGCAATCTATTCCCGAAGTCATCAAATATCGGCACTTTGGCAGTGACTTCTTTTCACATCAGTGCCCAGTGGCATCAGGGGCAAATATGATGGGGCAAACTAAGTTAAGGGGGCTTAAGGACAACTATCCTGTGTGCAGAACATGCAGAAAGAAAGTCGCTGCGAAGGGTAGCAACACTACAAATCTGCTGGATTATCTCTGTGGCCATCATCCACAGCTTTACAGCCAATGCAAGTTATGCCATGCAAACGTCAGTTATTGTGTGAGGGACTTCGGTTTAATTAAGATTGTCATAATGTGTAACTCTGGAAGTATACGGGACATTTGAGCCGCATCTGTCCTCCCAAACGGCGACTAGGTTTTCCGTTTTCGTTTAAGACACTTAGGAGCTAATACTAGCTGAGTAGCTAATAGCCGTATTAGCAGCTATGTTGCTAAGTGTTTCAAAATGAAACAGAGCTGAAAACACTGAGCAGAGCCAACAGAATATAAACCGACGTAACGTAACGCTAATTGAGATCAACTATGATTGAATCACTGTGATTATGGTTATTGTATGGCGAGCTAGAATCGATATAGACGGCCAGTTATGCTTTCTCGACATAAGCTCAAGGAAACAACATAAAACGCTGCCGTGTTAACCTTTAACCGACAGTCTTAATGGAGGCTCTTGGTTTTATAAGGTTAATTAAATTCACTGCTCACAGTCTTGACCTAACACACACACACACACATGAGAACATACACTCTCTCATACATGCACTCCTTCACATGCACACTTCTAATGTGTGAACCAATTTTGTTGGTTTCTCTTGCACATTTGTGATATATATTCTATATATTGTATGTTTTTTGTTCTACTCTTGCATTGTTTTGTTTTATATGTATTTTTCCTCTCGTGCTAATAAATAAATAATATATAAATTGTTTACATATTTTGCTGACTGTTAAAATGCACCAGACAAGTAAGCTTTGTTCCTGAAATTTGTTTACATATTTTGTCATTTAAAGTCAATTTTTCTGTTGCTGTGCCAATCCCTTGCCCCACAGCAAGAGAGTTCCTGGTTCAATCCCGGGTGTGGGAGCCCTTCTGTGCAGAGTTTGCATGTTCTCCCTGTGTCAGCGTGGGTTCTCTCCAGGTACTCCGGCTTCCTCCCACAGTCCAAAGACATGCAGTTTGGGGACTAGGTTAATTGATAACTCTAAATTGTCCGTAGATGTGAATGTGAGCGTGAATGGTTGTTTGTCTCTATGTGTCAGCCCTGCGATAGTCTGGCGACCTGTCCACGGTGTATCCTGTTAGAAGATGAATGAATGAAACTTTACATCTGTGGTTAAATTGTTGTTATGTTTAGGCACAAAACCCTGTTGGTTATGGTTAAGAAAAGATCATTTTTGGGCTACAAAAAAGCCCTGTTTGAGTGGCACAATCACAGCTGGAGAAGCTTTTTATGTCCCAGTAAAAGAAAAAAAAAAAAAAAAAGGGTGAAAGCTTTTCATGGCAAAATAAAACCAGCGTTGTATTGCTAAAAATCACTCATGTTTTGTGACTTAAAAGCCTTTGGAAACACAGCAATATCTTGCTGGGGAAAAAAAACAACTGGTTATGTTGGTTATTGGTCCAAATAATGGTCTGCAGTTTGGCAGATGTAACGCCATCCTCTGTCCCTTTCCACCTTCTTATGACAAAGTCAGCTCATACGCTACATCACTTTAGAAATGTGAATATGATACATACGATGCCAACAGTTCCTTCTGGCAACTGGGCTGTACAATAACATTTATCACTAGCAGATAGGTTCACATGTATTCATTTAAATACAAAAAATGTTACATACCGTATGCCCCAGTAAAATTTCAGGAAGGTATGAAAAAATTGATACCACCCAATCCTATTTGACAGTAATTTCTGTAATGGTTTGAGGGAATGTAAACGTATGCCTTCATGATCATCAGCCTAACTGTCAAGGTCAAAACTGAGCAGTAGTGGCATTACTAATTGAGAGCAGAAATGGCCATTCAATTTGCGCTAATTTACCAAGTGATCTGCCAATATCGGCTGCAGCGCACATGTGGGTGGCACATTTCATTGGCTCTCTGCTGCACATTATTTTTGTCTTCCCCCTTCACAGATCAAGGGTACAGATGACTTTTGTCAGCCATCAGATGCTGTGTGGCAGATGTCACAGCATTTATTGTCACCATGATTTATTGGTTTAGAATGACCACAGCCACAGGGAAGAACACATCAAAAAGGCCAGGCGCTGTTGAAGGGGAGCTACTGAATGCCAACTCCTCCAACAACTTTCATCCCATCCCTCTTAGGACCACACATTTTGCTTCTGGTTATTGTTTGGCCATCTGCTGTATTTCGAGCCTGTTTGACTATACACCGCTAAGCAAACACGGAGTCTGTGCCAAATACTGTCACCTTCCTTTTGCCCCTCTAATTCAACCCTACTGTGTTTCTCCAGTTAGATCAAGCGGTAATTCATTTGAGAAACTTGTATGGCAGAGGTTCTACAGGAAATTCACCCTTTTCACGTTTTTATTTGTGTTTTTTCCCCCAGATTTCTTTATTGCCAACAATTTCTTAAAGTTAATACATAAACAGAGCGAATGCATTGACTGATAGACTGCCACAAAACTGCTATCTTTTTTTTTTTCTCATTTTAATCCGTTTTAACCTTTGACATCTTAAGTTTGCTTGTGGAAACAACAAATATTATAAACAGGAATATTAACTTGGGGTCTTCTGTTCTCAGATTGAGCAGTGTGGTCAAGGGTCAACTCATTGATCTGACAGCAATTTGATTCAACTCACCTTCTTCCCACATATTCCCATCCATGCGCAGCAAATTTGCAAAATCAATTTGCCTACAATATTAAGTTTTGATGTTTGAAGTTGCCTTTTTAAAGTTCATCCATTAGCACGATCTGTCTGTTATTTTCAACCAAGTGGTTTTTATTGTATGTGCGTCACTATGACTACTGTTTTGCTGACCTGAACTAAGTGCTTTTTGTGGCCTTAACATAAAAGTACAGTAAATGAAAGTAAACTGTATGTTGAATAAAAAAAAAAATTGAATACGTTTGCACTGAATATTTTGTAGGTATAATTAATACACATTACTCAAGGTTATACATGAATTTAATTCTTGGGAATAACAGACAGTGATTTAATGCATCACTAACTCTTATATTTTCATCCACAGTGAGGTTAAATTAGACTTGAATTGATATTTATTCTTCCAAGAAGGATTCAATCTCTATAAATTTAAAGAAGCTTCATTAATTCTGCCAAATATAATTAAATCTGCAAAGTGTAACTTGTCACAATTCAATTTAAGCTTGTATTGTTGTACAATAAATAATGCAAATATGTATAATTTAATGGACAATAAACCAGATGCTACTCACATTTCAGCTGTGGTGGACTCCTTTTTTCAGTGCTTCTTAATACTATGACACACAGATGAAAATAATACATAGATTTATAAAAAATAAAAATAAGTTTGCATGCAAGCCTTCCACTAAAAGACTACCTCAAAGAATTGCATTTCCTTTCAAGACAACATTTCAACCTCTGAGAAAACACCTTGGGACGTGGTTCAGGCAGGTGAACAATGGAGGCTGAATGGAAACAGAAAACATTTTCTATTTCCCTCACTCAATCATATTTGAAATACATATTCCAAATATGCATGAGGTCAACACTAAAACGCCAGTAATATCCAGCAGCACTGCAAGGAATATAAAAACATCTCCCCTGTAACAATGTTTTCGAGCCAGGTTACCTTCGTTTCCCCTCCACCGCTGAAACAGTTTGCTGAATCATTCGGCTGAAATCATGAACGTGGCTTTCAAATGCCTCTCAGCAAATGTTATTAACAGTAAAATTCAGTTTAACAAATTGTACAAATGCCTTGCTGCCACTTACAGTACCTCTACTAAATGAATTATGATAGCAAAGCATTCCGCTGATGTTTCACCTTCAAGGCTGACCTTGTGATGGCTATTCTCTGCTGATGCTTGCCAGAGATAAAAGCTATGAGCCCTTCTCACCCCCCCATGCCAAGGACACACGCATCATCGCTTTACTGGCCTATCTGCCCAGGTGATGCATGGCTCCTATAGCCAGTCAGTCTGAGGCAGTATTTATAACAAACTATGTGAGGCAGCAACCAACTCATCACCGTCGAGACCTCAGAATCCTTGGTCTCCTGGTGCACTCGCACAGGTTTTGTTATACGCTGTGAACAAAAAAACCTAATGCTTCTTTTTAGCTATAGAAATGCAAATTAAATGTCAAAGGGTGTGTTAGATTTTAAAGATAATTTAAGGATATGTTTATTTAACTCTGTAATATGATGTTACATTATCTCTAATAAATCAAGTCACATTTGGGCTTTAAAAAAACGATTGAAGTTAAGAGACAGGATTCAGGCTGACAGAGTTATATCAATAGATCCTTCATACCAATTTGTTGTAAGTGGTAACAAAGACACAGTGCACATTAGCGAGAGAATAAAATCAAATGAACAGAAGGATGAATGCTCCTGAACCTGCCAAATGCAATTTTAAGAAGAAAGTGAGACAAAATCTACACTCCAGTGTCAGGAAAGGACATCTTGTGACTGGCAGGGATGTGAACAGCAAAGAACAGTCAATGCTTGAAATTCATTAGGTATCAGTGGGAGACAAAGCACTGACAGGTGTTTATGCAAATCATCTGCGAATGGATTCATCTCCCTAATGGGGAAAACAGCAGTCTCAGAATAATGCGAAGCATGTGGAAGTAAATGATAGTCCACTTGTGAAGTCATGAGCATATTGTAAGCCGTACACTGTGCTGTGGTAGAGAGACACAGTTGGAATTAATAACTATTGAGGGCTTTGCATTGTTTTATCTGAGAACATATGGCTCAGTTCGTACAATTCAGTCATTCTGCAAACATATTGTGTTGCAGTTTGAAGAAGTTACTGCATTTTCACAGATGCTATATAGATGCCTCATATCCTGACGTTTTTCAAGTTGAAATGCGGACAAGTAAGTGCTGAAATATAAGCTAGAACAACTAAAAACAACAAAACAAAGGTTAATCTGGTAGAGCTGTTGGTTATTTTCTGTTAATGTGGTAAGAAAGTCTACATCTATGCCAGCTGTTGTGTAAATAGTACTAAGGCACAATGGTGCTTTGAGCTTAATGCTAACATGGGCATGGTAACATGTTGACAGTAATAAGTAATTATGAAATTAGTCATTTATAGAACATCATTTAAACATTCCACCCCAAGGGCTTGTTTGTTGTTTACCATCCGATTATTAGTATGCTATCATTTGCTCATTAGCTCTAAACACAAAGTGTACCTGAGGCTAACCAGACTATCACAGGCTTTCCAGGTATTTGATTTAAAAAAAAAAAAATTATTTAACACATTAAAAATTTGACCTGGTGGTGGTGCTACATTAAAAGTTAAGGGGCCAAGTTATTTCAGTTCATCCTTGGGAGAGACATCAGATTTTATCCAACCAATAATTCTTGAGAACTTTTATTCAGAACCACAAATTTCAACCTCACAGCCAAAAGAGAAGCCAGTGGATCACCAAGGTCAGCGCAATTCAGCATCTGGGGATCATGATTTGCTGTTCAAATTTCCTGGAAATCAATGTTATAGTTGTTGAGTTATACCAGTTTCTACAAAAGTGGTTGACCGGCCAACAATTGGACATCGGCTGTAGCATACCGAATTCCATGAACAAATGCAATCCTTACTTTGGAAAATTTCTCCTCCTCTGTGGGGCTGCATTGTGTCCGCAGCTGTCTGGGACAAAGAATAGCGTGAAAGTCAAGTGTTCTCATTCTGCAGCAAAGTCTAGGGACCAAAACGTCCCCAGCAGCACACTGACCATCAAAAATAAATAAATAAATAAATAAAAAAAAGCTTCACTTTTCAAAGCTGGATCAAAGTCATTGCACCACAGAAGCAGCTGGGGTCGCACTTTATTTCACGGTACACTAATAAGACATAGTATTGTATTTTGTATCATACGGGACCAATAAATAATTATTGCAATTTATCCGGCTTTTATTTGGGTGTTTAAACTCCCTCATTCACTTTCCACTTGTTGTAACACTCCCCAGACTATTAATAGATGTGCATAGGGAAATTCTTTCACCTGAACACGCTGGGAGAAAAGAACAAGTAAGGCTAAGTTTGTGCATGACACAGATTTCAATGTATTATCGCAATTGAGAATGAGTCTTACATTAGACTCCTCAATAAACAAATATTTTGCTACAATTGAGTCATAAATCAGTGCACATTCTTTTTCTTGTTTACAAGCAAACTAACAACGAGGTGGAACATTTCCGGTACACGGTTTTTGGGTTAGCCTTGAGATTTCCTTGTTTGAGTTTTTTCCTTGCAAAGTTATAACTTCTATCTCACAAAATTTGAGTTTTATTGCAAATCTATTTCTTTGTCATATCAGCGTTTTTTATTTAAAACTTTGGATTTTTTTCTCTTAAATTTCTCATGTAAATCCCAAACAAATAGCCATGCTTTTATCTTGTAAATTAATTATTTTCTTTTCAGGAATTCTAAATTTTTAATATTACCCCTCTCCCATGCCTTGATATGTAGATAGATAGATAGATAGATAGATAGATAGATAGATAGATAGATAGATAGATAGAGGGACTATCTTATCTTTTTTTTTTTTTTTTTTTTTTTTTTTTTAACAGTGGCCCTTATATGCCATAGTATACTATGAGGCAGATTGGTGATTTTTTTTTAAATATATATATATACATACACTGGATTTTACAGTGGCATATCACTTAAAAGAGGAAGCAACACATTACTTGCTATTTGAGAAGTTTCTCACTTTCAACTGGTATTATCCCAGTTATTTCTCATAGTGACATCAATTAACACACAGTCTGATAAATATTCAAAGTTCTTTTCATATCCTGTCATGGGAGAACAAAATGGAGACAGTGCACAAGGCTTACATCTTATTAATGACTCATTTACTTTGATCACAAGCTGTCATTACACTGTTTGTTTCTTTTATTTTGTGCCATTCAACATCTGCCAAGAGACTGTAAAAAATATGACAACGTTCAAGGAAAAAAAATCAAAGTTGCCACAACTGTGAACTGCTGAGTTTGATAACTGCCTGATACGCACATGCCTAAAAATGATTTGAATACTTAAGTGATTTATGAAAGGCTTAATTACATCGTCTATACTCTTGCTACTGTATCTGTCACATCCACAGCTGTTCCAAAAACTTCAAAAACAATGCATACTTTTGGCTTGTTTATGTAACTTGTCTACAGGGGGCAAGTATGTTAATGCTGAGTCCTTGATATTCCAGTGGAGCCTCCCTATTTTTAGTGTGCACAGCATTTCTTTGCACCAACTCACTCTAATGAAATCTTTCTCTTTTTCATGTACTGCAACCTGGGCTACACGGCCTTGAAAAACAGTACAGAAGGTTTTGGACTAATAATAATAATATGATGGAGTTACATGCCTGACAGCAGTCTATAAAAATACAAAAAATCTTGACAGTTTGTAAAAAGACTCCAGTTCTTACATCATTAAATGTTTCACTACATTATTTAACAAGGTTTAATGTACATGAATTCTTAATTTAAGGAGTCTCCTCTGCCACTTGATGGGACAAGTTGGTCATTAACTTGAAAAATAGTTGGGTATTTTGGGAAACATGCTTGTTTTCTTGGCAAGAGTTTGCCAAAATGAATACCAGTCTTAAGCCCCGTTTCCACCATCAGTCTGGTTCAGTTCAGCTCAGTTTGTTACACATTACAGCATTTTGGAGTTTTCATTGTCAAAAGTCATGGATGGTACCAATAGAATCATTCAATTTTGTCCCATTTTTTCATCAACCCTCTGTTGAGGTACCTACATACTACACTGATCTGATACTAAAAGGTGGAGCTATAAACACTGCAGTCCGTAATATGTCAAGAAAATCATCCTTGCTCAACAAGGACTCAATGCACAGACTCTGTATTTTTACCAGCCTGATCCTTTTCACTCTGAATGTCAGCATGTAATCTTGTTCTGAAGACAATCAGCAAGGTGCAGACACTCTTCTGTACCTTTGGTGAAGAGGAAATACAACAAGTGCCAGACAAAGCAGTGATATTACTATCTGGTAACAACAGCGTCTACAGTGAAGACTGCTGTTCGCGGTGGAAACGCAAAATAGATCTATGGTTTCGGTACATGTCCTGAAGGTTAGGTAGAGATTCTAAGGGTACTAAACTTAAAGAATTAATTGGAAATGTGGCTTAAAGGGATAGTGCACCCAAAAATGAAAATCCAGCCATTATCTACTCACCCATACGCCGATGGAGGCTCAGGTGAAGTTTTAGAGTCCTCACATCACTTGCGGAGATCCAAGGGGAGAGGGGGTAGCAACAAAACTCCACCTAATGGAGGCTTACGGCGCCCCAGATTCAAACATCCAAAAACACATAATTGAAACCACAAAATATCTCCATACTGCTCGTCCATAGTGACCTAAGTGTCCTGAAGCCCAAACATAAAAAGTTGTTTGGAAAAACGTCATTTGAACTCTGTTTTTAGCCTCATTGTAGCCTGTAGCTCTAACTGCCTTTGTGTACACTGCGCTCACATGTGTGCGCTTGCGTTCATGTGTGTTCACATGCTTTCGCTGGTCTCGCACACGTTAACACAATTATGTGTTTTTGCTATTGCTATGTTTGCGCCTAGCGTCCACACTCCTCCAGCATTGTTCAGCATTGTGGAACTACTAAAACAAAATCAGTGCTGACCAAGTTTTGTTTGAAAAATCTGCGTTTTTGTTTAAGTCTCGACCAGCAAAAATGGAGACTTCAGGAAACAATAACGCAGTCACCCACATTTGTTTGTCTGTTGGGCCTAACCATGACATTCTGTTACCTTTTTTGATTATTATCCTTCTTGTGTAGGTACTCCTTGTCTTTCGCCTGGTGACTGATAATGCTCCTGGCCAGTTCTGCTCTGATATGTAGCAGCTGCTTTGTAACAATCTATTTCACTGCTTTGACCACCTTATGCTCTTTACTCTACTTTCAATAACAGCTTAGCCTTGTTGTCAGTCCACACAAAGAAATCTCTGGCCTTACTTTTTACAATCTCTGTAGTATTTTCTAGAACTAAGGAACCAACTGCAGAATTGACAGTCTTATTCATGTTTACACCGGCACATGCATGTGCAGTGTGTGTGAATGGTCATGTGACATACAATTTCAGGAGTGCTAATATGGACAAAGATAACTTCTGAGCAGTATTAGTGTGGATACGGCTGCAGTGAAAAGAGAGGCTATGTTCTGTACATATTAAACAAAATGCTACCATGTCCATTAGTAAGCTTTAGAGATACTGAAAGTCAGATTTTGCTCGCTTTGGACATAGCCAGGCTAACTGCTTCCACTTGCCTGCAGTACAAATACTTAACTATTTTAATTGGCTGCTGGATGTAGCTTTATGATTTTTTTTTTCTTATCTAACTCTTGGCAAGAAATTTCTCAAAATGTTGAACTCCTTCTTTAATGGTGTGCTAACCCATCTGAAAAAGTGTCATTAGCTTGGACATAAATGGAGTTTGACTGACAACAATGGCTAGACTCTTTTTGAGGAAACTACCAAGAGCAAAATCACAGCATACTTATAACCGCTGGGCATGTCACGCTTAAAGATTGGCAGAAATATCGGCAGCTTCATTACACAGTATCAGTCAAATCCAATGAGAACACATCAGACTGAGAAGGCAATTCCTTCGATGGACTCATTCAGTCAAGTCAGTCTGGGAGGGAAATGTGTTTTTGCCACCGAGTCACTTCACTAATCAAATCAGAATCAGTGATTTCAGAGTGGAGAATAGTTGGTGCTTACCAAATCATTATGGTCAATAAACTGTGGGTATATTTAGCTTGCATCTACATACCCTCCTCACCCTCTTCTCCCTCCTTTGCTCCCACTCTCTATGATCTTGTTTGTCTCTCAGTGCTTGGCTAATTTTGCACTTGGATGTAACTTTGGCTCACAGGAGAATGCTCCTCTTTTGCATAATCTGGTTTCTAGGGCTACAGTTGTAATACAGCTGCAGTCAGAAATGCCATAAGGAGTCAACCCCCAGAGTGATGCAGTGCAAATTAAGTGTCCACTGATTCCACAGCCATTCAAACGCAACCCTTTCAACAGTACATAAAAGAGAACATTGAGTACAATCCCCTACAAAGTGAATGAAAGTGAATAGCTGATATGACAACTACACATCAGTCGTTTGTCTGAGAGCAAATATGCAAAGCTAGTATGATGCACCTTAAAAGAACAAACAGTTAGAGGCCAAGTCAACATATTGACTGAGCAAACTGCACTCTGTATAGATTTTAGAGGAGCACAGAGTACAGTGGAACTGGTAAAAGTCTCTGAGTCAAAGGGTTAAAGAAGAAATCAGTGAGTTAAGGAGGAGCACATAGCTGTCAGTTGACCTCTGTACACGCTGGCTGGCTTAGCTTTGACCCAGGATCGATCCAGTGCTGGCCAGTTAACTCTTGCCCTCTCAGCCTCACACCACTCTGCCGTTCCCACAGAAGTGAGGTGATGTGTACGGACAACCCCCGACTTCAACAACTCTTTGAAAAGCATTCCAAACCACCGCTGAGTGAAATGTCTGCTATTTGTCCATCTAGTGTGTCAGAAGGTGTTTCCTTTTTCTGTGTTTTTCTGTAATAACAGCCTGTGTATCTTTAATAAATGCATTATTCACATTGCAATATATCTAATTGTGGGTTTAAATTTCAACATCATATTTCATATTATTGCTGATACTGGTCTTTGATTAAAAATCAGATGTGCCATCCACCTAAAAGCAGAGTAAAAGAAGCACTCACATATCACATAATTCAAGCGCTGATTAATGACAGACGTTTTTTGCAATCCTGCAATTTGCTTATACTGACTAAAATTTGGGGTTAAAGGGACACTGAATTTCAAGGTACTTCCACCCCTGCCCTGTTTGGTTTGGTTCAATCGAACTCAAGTTTGTTTGCCCCCTAAGTGCCGTTCGTTTGTGGTGAGAACGTGTTCCGACCAACATTGTTTGGGTTAAACAGCATGAGCATGTTACAGTCCCAGAGGATTATTGTGTCTCCTCCTGTACTGCCTTAATGTGCACATTTGGCACATCCGACTGAAAACATTGTTTTCTAGTTGGAGCCACGCCTCGTTTTCAAATTGTATGGTTTGCATGGAAAAATGCAGATCCAAGAACTCTGATCCAGTTGTTCATGGAGTCCGATCCAGTCAGCCCAGCGCTCCGTGATTCAAGCAGTCCATTCCAGTGATCCACTCCGGCACCTACTATCAATGCACCAGGCAAGCATGCAGACACCAGGCTGGCATTGACACTACAAAAATAAGTGAAAAGGAAAGGCTGCATTGTTTGTTAAATGTCAACAATGTCTTGTGGTGTTAATCTATTTTTTTTATTTATTAGGGGGCCAAAGCAGCCAAAGCAAGCCAGCTATATTTTTTATCTAATGTTAATGTTCAAGTTTAAAGTTTGTTTATTTAACCCTGTTAACAATAAACAGGTCAGTTTCTCATACCAACTGTTGTGGATCATTCTAACTAACACAATTAAGTTGTTCTTGTTAGAGTAATATCGCTTGATTTACCCTTTTCTAACATGACTGACAACAAAATAAGTGAATATGTATAATACGCGCTTGGAGTGGATTGGTATCGCTATCGGCCAAAACTCAAGGCTGTAATATCGGTGTCGGATTGGAAGTGAAAAAGCTGAATCGTGACATGCCTATTTAATACCACTCTTGAATCTTTCCAATAATTGAACAAAGGCCAGGTGGCTGTTAGCTTTGCTTAGCATGGAGACTGGAAACGGCTAGTTTAGCTCCATTAAACAATAAAGACATTTGCCAACCAGAACCTCTAAAGCTCAACAATTAGCACATTCTGTCTTGTTTGAGTGTTTAAAAAGAAGTCACAGTTTGAAGGGCGGTATGTGCCACACTCTTTCTCAGTAACTTTCTGCAGACTTTGATGGTTGCCTGACAACCTCATGGTGACGACAGTCCACCACATGACCCGCTTCACTCTATTTTAATCTAATGCGACCAAAGTAATGTACTTAGCAATGGCTATTTTTGCCCCTGTGTGCTGTCTACTGCAGTATGATCAGTTTCTCCCACCTCAGCAAGTGGTGACTATCATCTTTAGAATTATTACATGCCTCTTGTTGGTCTTAAACTTAAAGCTCTCCTGCCTGGGCACTGCATTTTAGAGGACATACCATTGTAGGTGGATTTGGAGTTGAGTCAAATTCTTTCTGTCTCTCTATAATACACTTAAATATACCCTCAGGGGTGTTTAGGATTTTGTGTGTATTCTTACGTCACTCCCTCTTGCTGCTTTTAGCTCAGCTGTTTGCAGTGGTCTGTGTTTCCCTGTTGTTGTCTCTTGTGGTGGATGTACATTTGGATGAACAGTTAGACCACCAGCTGCAGTAAATGTTCATTTATATATCTTTACCAACCTTAAAATGAGCCAAACAGCTATCTCTTCTATCCAGCTGTCACTTTTAATAAAGCAGGCTGTTCTAATGCACTGTTGATATGTTGAAAGGAATGGACCAGAATTTCTACATAACCCATGTAAACATGAGTCAGTAATTTGTATATAACACACCAAATCAGGAAGGCTGTGGTCGAGTGACCATTGCAGTGAAAGGAGAAAAAAAGGAGGTAGAAGACAGAGTGACAGTATGTGTAAGGAGGAAGGCTGGGGTAGTGGATGGGTCAAACAAACGTAGGACTTTCCTCAGGAGATGGGTGTTTGAAACAAAGTGAACATATATTAGGCATGTGGTCACTCCATTTTGACCAAGCATGTTATTTTTCCAAAAACTCTATCTACATAACTTTCCTAAACCTAACCTACGTAACTATACTTTGATAAACCTTACCTATATAACTGTACTTTCCTAAATCTTGCCTTGATACCTTAATTATCCTAAACATAGGCTACATAACATTACTTTCCTTCCCTGTTCAACTTTACTTTCCTAAACCTAATCTATGTAACTTTACCTTGATAAACCTCACCTATGTAACTTTACTTTCCTAAACCTTACCTACGTAACTTTACTTTGATAAACCTTACCTACGTAACTTTACTTTGATAAACCTTGCCGATAAAGCTTTACTTTCCTAAACCTTATCTACGTAACTTTACTTTGATAAACCTTACCTAATTAACTTTGCTTTCCTAAACCTCACCTACGTGACTTTACTTTGATAAATCTTAACTTCATGACTTTACTTTCCTAAACCTTACCTACGTACCTTTATTATTCTAAACATAGCCTACATAACTTTTGTTTCTTAAACGTAGCCTTGGTTACTTAACTTTCCTAAGCCTAACCAACATAACCTTAATTTTCCAAACCTAGACTAAGTAACTTTACTTTCCTAAACCAAACAAGCGGCAACCTCCGGGGGAGACGACTGAGGCCAATGTGGCTCCGGAAGTGAGTCAATCCCCATAGACCCCCATGTTAAAATGCCCAATTTTACAGCAGAAATAAACATGTTTAAAGCCTGGGGTGGCTAACTAGTATGCTAAAATTTCTGCTGGCTACACTGTGCGGAGCTGAGCTCAGACTCGGCCGTCTGCTCAGCGTCATCTCAGCTAATTCGTGTCCATGTTCAAGGCCAGGTTTTTCGGTGAGTGCAATTCGGAAATTGTAATGTTATTTTATTTACGTCTACATGTTAGCACTAATTAGGATGCGGTCACCACCTAGCTTGTCAGCTTTTTAGCTTATTAAGCTTATTAAGCCTTTATTTAGGACATGTAAAATAACGTTGAGACCAGAGGTCTCATTTTCAATTGCGACCGGTATCGTATCACAGCAGCAACATCCACATCAAGTTACAGAGCAACAGACAATATAACGTTAATACAAAACAAGCTTAGCTCGTTAATTAGCTAACTAGCCAGCTAAGGGTTAGCCTTCGAGTAAGACGCCAATCCGGGATGCATCGAAGTCAGAACCTAACAGACAAGTGTTTAGGCATTTAGGGAGATAATATTTTGAACAAAGGCGTCTGTGTGAGGCTTGAAAATAAAGGTCGACCACGTAAGTTAGATAACGTTATGCAATGTTAACGCTAAATTTGTCATATGAGCAGTGTAATGTTACCGTAACATTAAGGCTATACTTGTGTAACGTTATGAAAATTAGTGGCGAACTGTGTGAAATTACAATAAGGTGGATAACTTAATTTAAAAAAAAAACTAATGTGACATTTGACTGTCACATGAAAAATATTAATGTATTAATATTATTATATTACTGTAGGATTTAGGCCTATAGCAATCAAGTTTCTCTTGATTTGTTTTTGTTTTTTCTCTTCAAAAATGTGTAAGTGTGTACACTAATTCTGTTTTATTTATTTTGTTGTACATTGGTTGCCACCTGCTTTGATTTGTTATTGCTATTTTTGTTTGTCCCTTATACCCCAGGGAAGGTTTAAAAGGAAATAAATGAAATGAAATGAAGCTATGCAACAATAGATAATGCACAGACAGAATATGGGGACTGTGATGGTCACCACCTTTTTATTTTGCTAAAATAAACTGATTATGATCTGTTGAACACTGAAGTAATTTAAGTTGTATTGTTTGCATGTAAAGGAGTCTGTGAAGTAGGTAGCTAACACATATATTACTTTTAATATCTATTTGTCTGTGTAAAGTTTTCCTCTAGGTGACTCAGACAGACTGGACCAGTGGGCACTCAACACGAGAAGACAGAACTGGACTCCAAACAACAAGACTTCCCGTCTGTGCAGTTAACACTTTGAGAGTCATCACTTCAGCACTGACTCCAGGAACACACACACACACACACACTCACAACTACTAACACAAAGAGAGGGAGAGAGGGAGAGAGAGAGAGAGAGAGCGAGGGAGAGAGAGAGAGACGGCTATAGGGGCTGGAGGTTGGGGCACACACACGCAAACAGAGAGAGATACCCATGATGGAAAAACAGCCCGAAATGTGACGAAGACAACATCTGGGAGCAGAAGCGTTTGTTGACCGGCGTGGAGAAATGCGCGTCTGATGTGAATGGGCTTGTGCAAGAATTTCGGTGTGCTGCGCTTTGCAGCACTTCGCAGCACTTTGTTGGCAGTGTGGCCCTGGCATAAGAAAGAACACTACCATTAAATGGTTAACATCACATGTGACTTAGTTATTAACATCTTATTCAAAGTATAATCAAGTGACATCCAAATAAACAACTCGTAACTACAAAGTTACGTGAAAATCTAAAGTCAGATCAATTGATTTGCTTCAAATTATTCGCTATATATGTATTAAAATAACGTAATGTTGATTCACTGTAAAAATAGCCAAATTACTGAAAGTCTTGACAAAATCAAGTGTTGCAAATTAATGTACCAAAATTAACGTCATATATTTAAAAACGTTGAAGCATTTTTAATATTGTGTTATCTCAATAACAGCTGAATCATTGTTTAATGTTTTGCTGTAGGTAAACTCAATTTACCTCAAGTTTTGTAAGGGAGCTGCAGGGGAGCTGGCGGCTGGCAACCAAGCGGGAGCATGAGTGGGAGCGGTAGCCTAGCTTGTTGTTAGCCCTAGCTTGTTAGCCTTAGCTAACTTAGCAGCGTCGCGCGAGGTGGGCGTGTTTAAGCAATCAGGCTGCCTTCGGCCCGGATCTTTGCCCATTTTGAATTGTCCGGGAGTTGGGCGGAGTCAGGCACTGGCAAAATGGCGACGTCCAGAGTGGAGTGCTTTGAGCTTCAAATCCACTCTTCAGAAACGGATGGGTGACGTCACGGTGACTATGTCCATTATTTTTATACACTCTATGAAACCAAACGTACACAACCTCATTTTAAGTATGTAACTTTACATTAAATGCGTAACGTGACAATATGATTCGTGGGGCACTCATTTATATATATCACACAAACTGTTGAGGATTTGCCGAGTATGTTGGGCTGTGTATTGGCAAGAATCTGACAATATGAAATGTATCATGATTCAGGGGTTTCGAAACAATAAACTGTGATGCATTTAAATACTGTAAGCAAGACAATATATTGCAATTTTTATTAAATTTAACTTCTGGATTGTCAAACTGTCAAAGTATAAAGAACGCACCATCGTATGCATAAAAAAGTTTACTTTTTTTTATACAATCAGGCAACTGCAACATCAAACATCATAACACTGCTGTTGTGCAATCTGAGCAAAGGAATTTACAGTTGCCTATATCACTAAATAATAAAATAGTAACAGTACTTGCAAGATTCTTAAGGTTAACAGAGACAGAACATTTGTAAACAATTAAAAGTTAAAAATAGAGACTCGATGGAGTACCAAAAACATCCAAATACTATATTTTCTTCCATCTCTATTCTAATATAGTGTCTTGAATAAGCCCTTGGTTTTTTGCCCAGTACATCAACAGGGTTAAATTGTTTTATGGCAACTGTGCTGTTCTTCAAAAACCCATATCAATATTTTTTTAATATTCAAGCTGTGAATTGTAAATTAAATGTATACATAAAATAGTGTCAGCAAAGGGCACGTACAGATATCTCAGTCTTTGTGCCATTTCATATTTTTTATAAATGCCATTAAATTTCATCATGCAAATTAAATCCATTGTTTACGGGATGTCAAAAGCATGTCAGTGTCTGGTAAAATCCTGGAATTATTACTTAATAGGATATTAAAGAGTGTAGCAAATAATTGTCATCTAAACAAATATAAATGGTTGTTGTGACACCAAAGACTTATTTATGTCCAACAACAGACTGTGAGCTAAAATGAGATGTACCATCTGCATCATGCTGTCAAAAAAAGTTGTCACTTCCTCCGTGATAAAAGGAAGAACTAGATAGTATACTGACAAAGGAGACAGTGAAGAAATAGCCACACTGTATTTCGAAGAGGCGAAAATAAATAAATGAATGAATAAATATAGATATACTTTTCAAAGACTGAGTCAGTGGGGTCATCGCATGAGGCAGGATAGAAGGTAGTGTTCTGGGAAGATGTTGAAAGACAATGAACCTAACTATACCTTACCATCAATCATTCATTTCTTGCAGCCACCTCTAGAGAGGGGAAACACAAACAGTTTCCAGAGTCTAATGCTGCAGTTTTACTGAACATTTCACTGGATGCCTGTGAGTCTGTAGTGTAGCTGATATACCAAGGCGTTCACAACAGGCAGTTTACCAGGAAATGTTCAAAGGTAACCCCCCCATTGCTTGATGTGTTATATTACATTAATAACACCTCTGTCTCATGGGTGGCGGAAGCTTGACAGCTTTCTGGTCCCAGGTTGCCCACACCAAGCTGCTCCTGTTTTGGGCTGAAAGGCTCAGCAGGAGGAAGTCAGACAGCAGGAGTTATGACTATCACCAGGCGCCACACACGAGTCTGGTGGCTTACCTGATGTTTAACTAACTTTTTTTCAAATTAAAGGACTCACAAATGTGTCAGTCATGATTTATTTCATCCACAAAACAGCTTAGTATGCAGGAGGTTGTCCCATTGCTTTATAAAAACTGACTATGAATGATTATTCTGTTTTTACAGTATTTCTAGCTCAACTTAAAGGACCATTTTCAAAAAAATATAAATAAACGATTGAGACAGTGGTAGACCAACACGGTAAAATTTCTGGTTCTGCCAAAAGAGTCTGGTGGCTCTGAAGAGAGCAGTATACCAGCTCCAGTTCCCCAATGCAAAGTGCTGTCAACATTAAGGTGAAACAGTGAATATATTCCGATTATATCACACACTTAAACCAATACTGATTTTTTTAGGTGGTTATTTCTTAAGTGACTGACATACGTTTTGCTGCTGCCTCCATCCACAGCCACCAGACTCCTTTGATAGAAACAGTAATACCTCACAGCACACAGGAGTTGCTGGTCTACCACTGCCTTGATTGTTTAGTTTGTCATTATGTGACTTTTGGAATCGAACAAACATGGCGTCCGCAGTAGGACGTTGCTTAGCATCTGTACTCCTGTCTGTTTCCTCAAACTAAAAGAGTGTCAGCAGCCATCTACCTTTAAGTAACACACTGACTTTGGATATACAAATGTGTTAAAATACAAGGATAATATAAAGAAATATGAATTGAAATATACAGTATAAATACAGCAACATATCATATTGAATCTGAATGTGTCTTCACCTGGTTAAATAAAGGCTTAGTGATAAGACAATAGCACCATCTTCCACCTCTCAACACTTTCCTCACTCTCCTGGCTTATACTGTCAGCTTACTGCATGTGTGGGGGTTGAAGGAGGGGACGGCATCAGGGCTGTAACTTATGTCACTGCTTATTGCAGTGGGTGAGTAACTAAGTGGGTAACAAGGCAGGATGGTATATTGAGCGTTGCCTGCTAAACATGAGCACATTTACCATGTTACCCTGTTAGTATATCATGATAGCATGCAAACATAATTCATAATGGATACAAAATACAGCTGAGGCAAATGGGGATGTCATTAGTCTTGTAGATATTTTGCATATAACATAATGGATATAGCTACCGTGATGTCAACCATTGTTTTTTGGCCCCAAAAGTGACCATATCTGGATGAAAGGTTGGAGCTGTGAAGGAGTGAGGAATGGATCTAACTCATAGACTGTAGCAACGCCTCAAGACCTCCTATCACTGAAGGGTCCCTGCCCCTTAATATGTGTAACTTTAAGGCTTAATAAAATGTGAAAAGGTTAGTTATATAGAAAGAAATTAATTAGTTGCCATGATAATTGAAATAAGCAAGAGGGACCAAACATGTTATTAGGATTGAGATATTAACACAGCTCACCTCATCTAGGAACTGAAAACTCTTCAGAAGCTGTGCTTTATTTCTTCTAGGAAAGCTTACATCAACGACTAAATGGTGACAAAAACACTGTTTCTTTAACATTCCTGTAGCTGCACAGCCTGTTGGCTCAAAGTAAGGTAAACTGCCTGGATCCACAGACTTTTATGAAACAAATAAGTCAGGCACATCATTTTTTATTAACTATTCACATGATTTTGTTTCTTGTGCTTTTCTTAAAGCCCAAGGCTCTACCAATGAAGACTAAACAACACAGTATGCTTTGACATTAGATGAAGACTGGTGTAGAGTATACTGAAAGTTCATCCTATTGTCATATTAGAAAAAAATTCTCCTTGGGAGATAAGCCATGTTGATGATAATTACACACATTAATCTTGTGTTACCCGTCTGCTCGCTAATCAGTTTGTCAAAGTCAGCCAGGATTTTCATTCCAGATAGAGCAGTGCCTCCAGTATACCATTTTTGTTTTTATTCTTCTTGGCTTGCAGGATCTTACCAGAGGCAACTGAGGGGAAGAGCCTGCCAAGTTGAGAGGGGGGTTGGCACAATCCATGGGAGTGAGAGTCATAGTTGTTGAGACACTGCTTAATTTTAGCTGTTCTGGCACCTTCCTCCCCTTTGTAACAGTGCCAAAAGGTGGCATGATGAGATACAAACTTACAACACTTCATCAATATATAATTGATTAGTCTACAGTTGGGTCGGGATTTAGTTCAAGCTCTGGGCAAACAGCCCATCTATTATGGCTTCTGTTAATTTCCTTCCTTAAGTTCCTTTGTCACAAAAGCACACAGCCTGTGAATATGTGTTTGTTACGACATATTTTGGTGTGATCAAGCCTACAGTTCGCTTTGTTTAAGTAATGTCATTTTTTTTTTCTTCTTCCCTACTTGTCTGTATTGGTCTTCATAGCTTAGCGCCACAAAAGGGTGCAAGCTTCTTGTGAAGATTGATGCACTGTTAATCTTGCAGTCAAGTATTTTATACCCATAATGCGTGGTTGTGACCGTCACCCACCCTCCCTGGAGACTAGCCTATCAGCCTTTATTGGAAAAACTTCCTATTTATTGGAAAAACTTCCTATGTCATTATAATGTGACCTAAAATAATGTCATTATTTAAAGGTTATATTTGTTGCATTGTCATATTTTGTAGGTCAAGATCCATGCACTTTTAGATATCTTGATGTCTTTCGCGATCAATTTTTGATCCCACTGTTTTTCACCTGTCCAAGCAAACCATCCTTTATTTGTGAAAAGTTTTAAACTCTAAAGGGGCAATTCAAACCCAAATCAGAAATTCATATTTTTCCCGAATTTAGTGCTATTTATCAGTCTGGATTGTTTTGGTGTGAGTTGCCGAGTGTTAGAGAAATTGTCTTGTTGTTGAGATGTCTGCCTTCTCTCCAATGTAATGGAACTAGAAGGCACTTGTCCTGTGGTGCTCAAAGTGCCAGAAAAAAAAGAATGCTTTCATCTGCACTGTGATTTGGTTGCTGGGTCTAGATTGGTAGCAAGAAAATAACTCACATAAAACTGCTCACTACAAGGTCTGTGGATTACCTTAAGTAACCAGGTCATGATTTCTGAAAAGAGACATTGCTGTTAAACATTTTTTTTTGGCAGCTGTGAACACACAACATTAGCCCCTTTCACACAAGTCCCCAAACTTGAAATTATGTAGACATTACCCGGAGGAGTTTATATGAGAATGCAAATGTCCGAATCAGTTGGTTCAGACTTTACACAGACCTAACAATGCCAGCTTCCAGTGTCCATGTAATTTCTAATTGGGCCCATGTGTGAATTGAGTATGTAATTGTCCAGATATTCACAGTGAGTGGGTGTTTTAATGACATTTCTATCAAGCAGCTTGCGCAAAACTGGAAGAAAAAAACAAGCATTCACTGTCGAAGACAAAGGATCATTTACACAGAGACAGCAGCAAAAACTTAAACTGGAGAAAGAATGATATTTGGGAACCTCTGTGGGTAAGGGCTGAGGCCTAAATTGTCAAGGCAAGCGAAGAGGAGCAGCGAGACACTCTGTTTATGGGTTATTCTCATGAAGCTTTAGTGAACATGTCCAGGCCATATTTTACACAAACAACCCTTAATTATTATAAGTTATTTATATTTCCCATAAAGAGGGGGAAGTACACTTGAGGGTTACACAGTAGGGTTTTCTTACAGTTTTAATATAATTTTCATAATTATTAAACAAAATATCCCGGCAAATTCTTATTACAGAAATGTGTCCAGATCCATTATTATATTGTTGTTTTTTTTTAATTCCCTGAATGCAGTGTTATGTAAAAATGTCTAAATTTATGAACAATAAGGATATTTATGGTGTATAACAATAAATATATATAATATATATTTATTTTATTGAAAATTATTGTGTCGGCACAAAAAGTTCCTCATCACCACTATTGGACAGGGAAACATGTACATGTAAAATCCATGAGAATTTTGAGGGTAAAATAAAGAAGTTACACCAACCACGTGTAACTTCTTTAATATCTGGGGACAAAGTGTGGTACTTCTCTGAGCACATTAAGTAAGTCATCCCAGGGCCAATGCCTGCAACTTCTTCTGCTCGTCATTTTTGTGTCTTGCCTGAAAGTACTCAAAAAACTTCTGAACTGCATGAAATGGCATCTCAGTGAGTTTCGATGAGTTTTATCTTTTTCATGTGTAATTGTCAAAATGTTAATGTTAGTTATGTCATGTCCTGAGGACCTTTTTCATTAGATGAAATTAAATCATACACATTACAGCAACACATAATCTCATCCTCCACAATGTAAGTTTGAACTGATATTTTCACATTTTGAAAAATTTGGCTCTAAAATACCTTTAGCATATTGGTAATGAGAGTTACTACTTTTTAAATGTGATTAAAAATATATAAAACAATACTATTGATGCACTGTGCTGTTCATTCAATGTGCTCATTTGTGTAAATGTGAAAAAATTATCCATATAGGTAATGAGAATTATTCTGGATCATGCTGGTATGAAACTGGAATAAAATGTAATTCAGTTAAAACATCTGCCAAATTAGGTTGATTCTATTTTTATGTTACTATGATACAGTTCATGAGAATCACCCTTATGAGTAATATACAAACTGGCTATGCGACCAAGGTGTAATCTGCATCATGTCCTGACTCCTGCACGTTCTCCCCAGGAGCCAATCCCCATCTTAACCATATAGAGTATTTCCAGTTGTTGAGAATGCCTCTGACACGGACAATCTCCTGTTGTGTGCGACATTTATTAAAAGGCAACCCGAAACAATGTGCAGACCTGATTCTCTGGACATTGTCCTGAGTTCATATGAGAAAACAGCTAGTGAGACATTGTTATTCTTTAAGTTGGTATGGCAAACTTGTAAACAGTAGCTTATTTATCCAACATACATGGAGCAGACTGTAATTAATTTGGAGTGGCGTTTGTGTCCAGTTGGTGCTGGGCAGGTAGCGAACAGCAGAGTCCTGAGGCCCATTTTAAAAACCAGCACCCGCCAATACCCGTAAAGCTCAGTACCAAAGCCGACCTGTTATCTGTCATTATGTCTAAGTCACTTGTACCCTTGAATTTATAATATATATATTTTTACCCATTACACACCTTTTAGTAGGTTATCGTGGTGACCCAATGCAGGAATCTGGCGTATAGTGGCTTTTAAGAGCAGGCTGGAAAATCAAAGATGCTAAAATGCTCACTACAGCAAAGGGAGGATGCAGTTTGATTTTTATTTGTGGGTTTGAGCCCTCTTACATGGCCATTTGACAAATTGTTACTATAAAATATAATAAACTTATTACAGCAATGCTAAATATACAACTCTAAACATGCATGGTGTGATCACGCCTTTTGTATAGGGTGTTTACACACATTACTATTACTGCCTTGCATTGTGAAGAATACCAATTAACATGTACATGAGGCACCAGTAAGCACATTAGGGTTCAGCACAATAATACACTCTGTACTTTAGCCTTGTGATCAGAACAAAAACAAAGAGCTATGCAAATAAATAATTCCACTTTAATAGTCTCCCCTAGTTTCATTTTAAGCATATCAATGGAGGCCACATCTGAGCAATCTAATCAAACATTTTTATTGTGTGTCTCTCTCAAGGACAAACACCGTCAATGGACACACACTGGCTACCATGCCTTTGACCTTTCAGTTATGGGAAAGTCTAACTACTGGGTCACCCTGTGTTACCTTCAACGAGCGCTTTTTATTCAAATAGTACATTTGCATGATATAAAACAGTAGGGGATGAGATAAATGTTGCTTTGTTGTATTTAATATCCCCATACACAGGCTGAAGTTGTCATGTCAGCTTAATGGTATTATTATTGCCACAGTCAAGTGCTTTATTCCCACTTTGCAGCAAAACAACATCAGATAACCGTGGTGCGGAGGTTGTAAGATACATCGCATTAAGCAAAAGTACATTAAAAATTTAAGAAAAAGAGGATCATAAATGCAGCCTCCAACTTTCACAATTTGATAGAAATGAGGGATGTCCTGTGAACCAATACTTTGGCACCAAGTCAATGCCAAATTCTCCCTGACCTGATAGGGAAACATATACCTCCACAATTGTATTAGTCTGCGGTTAAATGTAAAAGGAAGAAGAATACGGCTACCAGCATGGAAGAAAAACAAAAGCCCCTTTTACATTGCCTCTTCAAGGCGGGAATATAATGCTGTTGTGCCACCTCGCTGCTCTGTATAAAAGGTATAACCGCGGCATGGGGGACACGGAGTTGTCTCACCTTTAGGCTGGCATGGGAAGTAGCAACAGTACTGAAACGATGCCTACATAAACGGGACCGCTGGCAGGATCTGCGGGACAGATATGATGTTGTGAAGAAGTGTTATTTGTGTGACCAACTGCTAGATAATTTAAAAAAAACTCATAATAAAATTTACATTAAATTGTATTCAGAGGTTTTATTAACAAAAGAGTGCATGTTTAAGTCCAATATTGTTTTTATTTTTAATGTTTTTTACTGTTGTATCAAATTGGGTATCGAAAGCCATGAAATTTTACTGGTATTGGTTGACCACTAAGTTACTTGTATCATGACATGCCCAGTAGAAATCTTGGAAGTAAAGAGGGTGTCCACATGTGAGAGATGATATTGGAATATAATGAAAAGAACACTGACTGTAAAAGACACATGAACATTCAATATGTATTAGGTATATCATGCACATTTAAAGAAAACGATCAATAGCAGGACATATGAACACAGGATGTATCAAATATGTGAAAAGGGATTTGTTTAGAGCCATGAGTTTTCTAGAAAACTGGTTCACAATGGCATAAATGACAACATGCTTTGGAAAAGATGTCAAACAAGCACAGCCTATTCAGTTGCATGATATGTTACCATCTAGTCATTTGCTATATTGAGTCTGCATTGTAATTCTTAGCAGGAAGGAGAAAAAAAACAACATGAATCTAATAACTCTCAGAGCACCAGCAGTAGCCTCGTTGAGCTGCCGCCTTGTGTTTTAATTTGGGATGTTTACGTTGTGTTTAAAATCATTCCTTCTGGGAAACAATCAATGATGCAGCAAATAGTGAATAATGATTACTGATGCTAAAAAGACGTACGAGCAGTATCCTCTGGCAAAACAAAGTCAGATTCTCATTCCTCATGAGCCCAACTACCATAGTAACAAAAGCACAATAACTGAATCAGAAGCACTAAAGTCAAATGTTTCATCTTTACTGAATAAAGACGGATATTAAGTGATGCTTGGGGGTAAAATATGTTTGATTACTCAGCCAAACCTTCAGCTCAAAGGGTCAGAACCCTTCAAAGGTTTAGATTTTCCTACACAAGGCCTTTTGAATTACTCACCCTTAGCACTTTGAATGCACGGGGGTTAAGCCTCGATCAATAATTCCTATTTCAAGCATGGACTGCCACTTCAAGTTAGATGTTTGGTTGTGAGCATTGTATACTGTGATTCCAAACAGCCAAACCCCCCCCCATACCATGTGTGCATACAACAACTTCATGGCAAAGGGCAACTGCATATGAATGATGATGTTCACCAAATTCCACAATGTATTATGTGATGACATGTGTGAACCTACTCCCCTAGAATATCTTGTTTACTTCCATCATAATTTCCCACATTGTCCTTTGACATTTCCTAGACTAGAGAATTCTGTGTTTTGCACATATGTAGGTGGAGAAAGCACTAGAAAGTACTTACTGCATACAAACAACGTACACTGTAGATAAAGTTAGAGTAGAATCAGCAGTAGACGATAGTCTTAAAGAAAGAGTGGGTGCCCACCAAAGTTGATGTTTGAGATAGAGAACATGTTTTCATCCCAAGTTGTCAGTGGACCTTCAATGTCTACATATTATGCTCTGGGTATCCTCCTGCATCTGTTGTTGATGTTTCATGACACCGCAACCAACACCGGGATGTCAAGAAAAGCACATGGTTAGGTTTAGGCAACAAAAGGACATGGTTAGGTTTAGGCAACAAAGGACATGGTTAGGTTTAGAAAAAAGCATTCATACGGAAAACTAACACTGGGCTCCCGGGTGAAGGTCTGGGGTTTCTTGGACCCATCCACCATCCCTCCCGTCTGCCCTATAGGAACCATCAAGCTCCTTAAATGAATGTGTTAGCGACAGCATTTCAACCTGACACTGTCCTGTGATGTATCACACCACCGTGACAGGTGTCATCCAGCTGCGTTATGAACTGACACTGCCTGTCTGTGTATCACACTGCCACGCCACTGCCTGCAAAGGGTTCTGTATGCTGCCCGGTGGCGTATCATATCATCACGAGAGGTAGCTTTGAGCTTCAGTTTCTGACGCCGAAATCCCTGACAAAGCAGTGGTATTTGATGACTTAAGAATGGAAAAGGTGAGAACAGGCTGCAAATACAGCAGCTTGATCAGTGACGCTTTAAACTATGACACCCCACTATCGTCAGTTGTCGACGCATCAGTTTCTGTGTCAATTTCTGCTTGTTATATGCTACAGTGTCATTAAAAAAAACATCCATCCTTACAGGAAACAAAGTTTCTCCACCAAAACTATTTTACATCAAGGCAACCAATTATTTGTTTGGTTGTGACAGCATAAAATTGAAAACGTAAAGAAAAAGTAAAAAGTAAATAAGTTTCAACTTACTGGTTACATGTGAAATATACAATTTCAAAGGTTCTTTGTACACAATTTAGAGCATTAATGTGGCAGTAAAACACTATTTGCTATGTAAAGATAAAGTGGAGTAATGGTGTACTTAGCAGAGAATGAGATCATGCTATCTTTGTGTATTTTGTTATCCGAGATTCTCTGTGGTTTGTTGTGGTAAGCCAGCCCAGCCCAGCCATGCATGTTGTGCATGTGAATATCCTACTGGCAAACAAATCGCCATTGTCTTGCACTGCGATCATACAGTGGTTATATGTAATTATCCCTTTGGCGAGCTAAGTCCCACTGGTTCCCCCCAGGTTAACACTCTTCGCTTTGTCAGCACTGTTTACGTGTTAGCACCATCAGCTGCTCGCGGCTGGCTCAGCCATCTTCATGTTGAGAACAGTGTCCAGGCAACTCATATGCTGTTACATTTCCATGGTTTGCAGAAACTTACAATGCCAACATTTAGTGTGGTGACCAGGTTGATGCACTGTATGCTGTCATGATGGAATGTAAAAGTCAATAAAAAGAACTTGCTTAGTAATAAAAATAAAGCATCCAGGTGAAAACAAATTAAATACTTCCTCTTTATTGTATTGTATGCGTCTACTGCATGCCATACGATGCTTTCATCATTTTAGTGTACTGTGTGGAAAGTGATACTTCAATTGAAATATTTTTTTTAGCAATATTTCAAAGTTTCTTACTTAATCAGCCCAATCCCTTTATATTTCTGCTCCAAATCACATCAGAAGAACTGGTGACAAGTAAGAGCAGGGAAATGAAAGAAGTGGGACACTGGAAGAGTTCCTGTACACGAGTTACTGCAGAGCTCATGTTCCCAGTAGACCCTGAATTAAATTATGTTGCAGCTATGCTGCATCAGAAGTGCAGACAGTTCATTCTTTAATGGTAATTAGTGGTTTATTTTATTGTAAGACAAATCTCCAAAGGGATCACACATACAGCTTGCTTCCTCTTTTAAGGTCACAGATCAATTATTACTGAAACTTTTCTTAACAGCACTGTAATCGCATATCTCAGTATACTCATAGAATATTGGGATTTGATCTATACTCAGTCTGACAAGTCAAGTTGATTTATTTAAAGAGCACATTCAGATAATATCACGATGATTATTAAAAAAAAAAAAAAAAAAAGCTACAGAAACAAAAGGGTTTTATCCATGTTTTAAAGATCTCAGTTGAGAGGACAGATCTAATAGTGAGGTGTAAACTATTCCACAGTTAGGTGAAACAATGGATGTCACTCCATCTCCATTTGTACACCTTAGAGCAGCTGTAAAATAACCCAAACCTGCTTTGTACAATGTAGAACACATGTTCAGATATTATTCGCAATGCTGCTGACAAATCAAACACTAAGAAATGAGATTAAATCACTCTGACAATGTTGGGTGACAACAGAGAGATAGTCAATGGAAAGTACATTAACAGAAAATCAAATGCTTCAGTAGGCTAACATTACAGCAAGTTACTGTTTTTTTTTTTGGGGGGGGGGGGTAAACTTGTCACTTTTTCGAAGTAGAGCATGCAGCTGTGCACAACTGTGGGTGTTAGTTGTGATCTACTTAAGGCCCCGACAAACTAAACCGACATCAAAGAACTAGTGGCAATAAAAGCTGACTGTTCCATCGCCTCACATCGCTTGTGGTACAACCAAAAACTCGCACTTGAACACACCACGAACACTACAGCCAACAGCCAATTAGCACTGTGTTCTGCACCTCAGGGGAGGATATAACTCTCCACACCAGCAGGTGGTGGAAGACTGCATTTGTAACTTAAAAATTGGCTCAGACAGCTCTGACGCAATTTCAACATACTAAATTAGCTGAAAAGCAACAGATATGTGCTGACAATAGCTGACTAGTGCTGACAGTGAGGGACACACCCTAAATACTAGGGCAACAGACATTCACTAACAGCCCGACATTGACCATCAGCCTTTCGTGTCAGGGCCATTAGAGCGGTGGTTTCAACCTGGTGGGTTACAGGTCCATTTTGAACAGATGGCGAGTGACTTCTGAATGTATCAAACTTGTTAAAAAACACACTTTATTTTGAAGTACAGTGAATTCCTGGCACAAAGCTTTTATTTATTATTATTATTTATTCCACAGATTTTTTTTTGGTTGTTTGTTTTAGGCGTGATAGTTTCTGATTCACATATCATAGGGTGGCTAAAGGAGTACAAGTGACGTCAAAAGGAGCCTTTCTGAGAGTGCTAGAGGCACTCGAAACAGTAGCACAAAATAGCTAGTGCGCTCTGGAATAAAAAATAAAAAAAAAGCTGGGCAGGCCACTTATTAAGAGCTGTATGACATGGAGCCATATACGCTCGCTCCTCATTGGGAACAGTTAAAAATAGATGCGGGCATTGAGAAAATAAAACACACATGGACCCTTATGAGGCAGCTCTCAAAGTACACAATGTCTCAACAAAAGGACAAATATCCCACATTTATGGTTCACAGTGGGGCAGCACTGCATCATTTTTGAGGTATTTCTTAATATTTCTTTTGTAATGTCCTCTCCTCTGTATTTATGTTTCTTTATTTTGCATTACTTGCTTTTATTCTTACATTTAATTTTCTCTGACTGTATTTATGTTTTGCACCAATGCACCAAAGCAAATGCCTTATACGTGAAAACCTTTTCGACAATAAACTGCATTCTGATTCTAATTATAGAGAGCAACACATAACCTGAGTCACCTAAGCACTAAACTGACATTTACTCACCCCCTTTTCCTCTTTTATGTCTAATACCTCATTTTAAGCCCTCTTGAAGTCAGGGTAATCTGATAGACTGGGATTCTGTTTTTCCTTTAGAAATATTGGCAGAAAAAGTGTGTACATCTTGACTCATACGTTCGTGGTCTATGTCCCCACGAGGATTATGTTTTTGTTTTGCCTAAGACCTGCATGAGCCAAGACTTAGTCATCTATTGTCCATTTAACATATATGCCAAACAATGCACATGACAAAACCCACAGCGAAGAACATTTTTAACCCTTGGTTTTATATTGATCAGCCACATCAGAGTTCATACTGTAATTATTTGTAAATGTAATCATCTCCTCCAAATGTTTTCAATTCTCCTTAAAGTTGTTGATCTGCACAGTTGGTAAGCTCATAATCTACAAACCACATCATGGATGACTTGTAAATAGGGAAATAATGCAGTAACTGGAATAAAGTGGGCAAAGAAGTCAAAGCTGGTTGCTGTTTGATGTTCGTAAGCGCCTAATCACTGTGTTACAGAAACAAGGTATCTAGGCAACCAATATAAAGACAAAAAGAAAATGCCAGTAGTGTTATTATGGTTTAGACAGGCAGAATGTAAGAATACGTTTTGGGTTAATTGAACATAGTCCACACAGTAATGTAGTGATTTGGGCTTTCGTTCTACTTTAAGGTTCTGCAGATTTTTGTGGAATGAACTGTCACTGAAAAATGCTGTATACATGGTGCAGGTTTAAATTAAACATCACAACGTTTTGCAAAAATCAAATCTGCAATAAGAAGCTGCCAATCTTGTCAAAATGAAAAATGACCTTCAGTGCAAGGAATGATTGAGGTACTTTTACATCACAAATTGAAAACATTCCTGCTACTAAGCAATTTTTGGTATTATAGATTTGATGAACATTTTGACATAGTCATTCTTGTTTTATCATCCAATTCAACTTGAGGAAACTATTGTGTCAAAATTGAAGCAATAGCTGGGGATAGTAAACAATAGATTTTTGCCGTATAATATTGCTGTGGGATCAGTTTTGACGACTTATTCTACTGAAAGCAATGAAGTGTGACAGTAACTGTTCAAAAACACTTAATTCAAATTTCTTCCCATGTGTTCAGATGGTCCAGCCTGGGAATTATTAGATTCACTTCTCTGTTAAGTCTAAAAAAAAAAAAAAAAAACCTCCTGGTGGACTGGTGAGTTATGCAGGCTTCAGATATATTCAGCGGGAGCAGCAAAATGCGCAAGAAAGAATCAGCTCAGTGGGGCTGTAAAACACAGAACTGAATATATTTAAAGCAGCCTAATTCATAATGAACAAGAACATACCACAGTGGCTACCTTTAACATTCAAGTTCTAATAGATGAAATTGGTCCAGTCATATTTGACAGTAATGTGATTGATTAATACATATCGGCACATTATACTGTTTGCTCTGTTATATCACATAGTTAATAAAGCTGCAGTGTTATTTCAGTCAATATTAAAGATGACCCTAATCATTACACCTCAGCACTTCCCAAGCAGTCCTGCTGCGTGTCAGGGATTTAAATTCAATGGTCATCACAGCTGCAGCACACACCCCATTCCCAATTCACATCCTTCACACTAAAGAGCCCCCCAATAATCTATCTTTAATGCCCTGACAATGTCCCAACATAACAGAAGTAAATCATTCTTTCATATCAACAGAGTGAACATATTCCAGAGCTGTGATCCAATGCACTGTGAAAATATGCAGAATAAAGGTGTTTTTGCCGATACGTCCACAGCTGAATATGACAAATGACGGTGATTTGCCTCAGGGCATGATCACTCACAATTGCCAGTTCAGAAACTTTTATCTCACTCTAGTGGGAGCATTGACAAAAGACAATTGGGCTATCAGGTATTCTGCATGACAGCGATATACTTCAACCTGACTCCAAGTAATTTTAATGCTCTTCTTTGGATGGAGGAGGGAAAATGTCTGTTTGCAAGAGCAAGATGCAAAATCTAAATAAAAGATTTGCATAGGTTAAACTCTGATGAGGAAAGTGCAATGATAAAAGAGAACTGATAGTCAGGTAAACAAAATTCTAAAAAGGATTATTGCAAGTGTTTTCCAGGTTTTTATTTATGATCTTTGCATTCATGATCATGGGAGTTGAGCAAGCATTAAGCAAATTGGCTAACTTACTCAGGGGTCTCCTCACAGAAAGGTTAATGTGATATCCCATGAAAATGCACACACAACGATGTGTATGATATCCCACGAAGTAGCACCCCATGAATGATGCCATTTGATCACCTTCCAAAATACGTGGGGTAATGCATGAATTACTGGTTCATGATTATGTGGGATATGTACAAATTTATGTGCATTACTTTTCATAAGAAAACTTAACCACAGTGCTTGAGAACAGGCTAACTTACTGTAAGTTGGCACGTGAGTCATTTGATGAAGGGCATCGGGCTTCTTTAGCTACCTCCTCTTGTACCATTTGTACGCTGCAGCTTGCAGCAGTGAAACAGGCTCAACATTCAGGGCATGTTTACACCATCAATTTAGGTCCATTATAAGTGCTTGTTTTTGCCACTGACTGGGTCTGATTGTTCTTTTGAATTTCTGGCTGCTTATGGAAAGGAGCCCTACAGAGACTGACCTTATTGTTCAAGAGTAAGATCCTTTTTGTTTCACCACAAACAGCCCAAAAATCGCCATCACAAAACCCACCAGACTCCATATAAATAAACAGTAATTTTAGCCTGTATAGAGCCAGCATATTTGCACATCTTACTGGGTGAATTAAGAGTTTATTTCAAGCAAACTCTGTTGGAGATTGTTGCAACGGTGGAAAGACGAATCAAGACAGCTTTTGTGAGTTTTATTGTTTCATTACCCTTGAAGGCAGTATGATTTACAATGATACATTTATGGTTTAATTAAATGGACTCTTGTGGGCTTGGCAATGACTATTCAAGGGCTTTTTTGCGTAAAACATAAAGGATCTAATGCTTAACAAAAAGGTAAATTTCTGTAGGAATTCTTTGTATAAATTGTCAGACACTCAGAGTAAAAATCTGAGTCTGTTAGTGAAAAAGAAGCACTTTTAGTGGGCGTAAATGGATGGTGTGAACAAGCACCAAGTGTTTGCACAGCAGCATGTTTTTTGCTGTTTCCAGCTGAAGCAGTATCGTTCAATACTGGAAATAGGGTCTATACTGAACTCGAGAAAAAAAGAAAATATATATATATATATATATATATACACTGAACTCACACTCTAAGATGTGATTAGTCCCCTAATGTGAGCTGAGAATAAATTAACATTCATTTTGAGCAAATACAGACAAGTCACCACAGCTCAATTAGACAGTGCTTAATCAGAGGTTAAAACAAACACTACGGGTATGAATTCAATTTAACATAGTGTGCACATTTAAAACCAGAAAGAAAATAAATTAAAACATGCTACATCTGACCTTGCCATCACCACCCCCGTCCACATTCCTGAAAATACCCGCCAGACATCTGAGGTCATCTGTGGCTCTGACAAGTCTGTAAGCTATCTGGCAGCTGTCAGTCTTGATGTAGCCACTTGCAGGAGCCCCAGCTGGTCAGCTCACCCTTATTTATGGGATGAAATTGAGCTGCTTCCCACTCACCTGTTCCCTTGCTCCCATTGTTATTGGTTAATGTGATTGGATAGTTTCAATAATGGAATATGATGTATTATTTATTAGGTTGAGTTAAGCATGACTTATTGAGTGGAGTTTGTCCAGCTTCCTCTGGTACCAATTGACCACTTATTTTATTATTTATTTTTTATTTTCTGTTCTTATCTAATTGCACACTTGTTAAGTCAGGTCAAAACTGCCCAGTAAAAAACACATGGAACAAAGGAATCAAATGACAGCTTTAGGGTCATCCGCAAACTTTATTTTAGAAATTCTGAGACCTCCGATTATTAGTTTCGCCACATTGGCAGCGGCTGCTGAGTGCAATGTCTGGAGGCCCATACAATTAACATACAGCTCCATCTAGCCTCTGGCCTTAGAATAAGTAGAAGGCAATTATAAAAACCAGAGCCTAGTGAGAGCACAGAGAATGACACAGCCATCTTCTAGATGATACTGAAGTGAGAAAAACACAGGAGACATTTAAATGAAATTATTAAAAATTGGGCATCGCACGGGAACCTGTACCCAATTTCTTGATAACACTGTCACATAGAAATAGCACAGCACATAAGGCTATTTTAATTGTATCATTATTTTTGTCACATGAACTCACGTTTTTTTCTCAATACTAGAGAACAGAAAAATAATGATTTTTATTACTTTAGATGTAACAGTGATTACTGCATAAATTTCTATATGACTTACATCAAACCTTTACCTATGGACCATCACTGGGGGAAAAAAAAAAAATATCAAAGTATGAAACTCACATGTTGCTTTATACAAATGCAAATGACAATTATGCAAAGCACAATAATGAAACTGATTTTTTGCTTGATTCTAATGGGTTCAAAGGCAGACATCTATAATGCAATTGCAACTGGTAAATGTTATGCAAATGAAAGTGGTCTCTTAAGTGGTCCCAACACTATCTTTATGAGTTTAGTTGGCGTAAAATATTAAATGTAAGGATTGTTATTGGTTCTCCACTTTCTTTTACAAGTGGTTAAAGGGATAGTGCACCCAAAAATGAAAATTCAGCCATTATCTACTCACCCATATGCCAATGGAGGCCCTGGTGAAGTTTTAGAGTCCTCGCATCCCTTGCAGACATCGGCGGGGGGTAGCGGCTAGCACACCTAATGGCAGACGGCGCCCCAGACTAACGTCCAAGAACACAAACTTGAATCCACAAAATATCTCCATATTGCTCATCCATAATGATCCAAGTGTCCTGAAGCTGCGACATAAAAAGTTGTTTCAAAAAACATCATATGAACTCTGTTTTTAGCCTCACCATAGCCTGTAGCTCTAACTGCTTCTTTGTGCTCCGCGCTCACGCGTGGGCGCTTGGGAGCAACCAGCAAAAGCATGAGCTTTGCTTACCCGTGTTGACATCACGTGACACGTGCACCGCACGGGGAGACAGCAGTAACCACAGTAGCTAAAAGATCATTTGCACTATGGTCAGCCCAACACGTCTGAAGACTTTGAAATTGAGGAGGAACCGCATTTCTTTGTTGAGCCGTATTTGTTTGAGCCCGAGTATACAGACAGAACTCAGGCTACTGGACGAAGCAGCCGCCGCAGCTCATGAGCCTAACCCTCAGCCAGCCGCAGAATACCTGAGTCGAGCACTGGAAACCTGGTGGTGTATTTGTTTCAAATGCAAAGCAATGCCAACGGATGAGGAAAGTTTTTGCTGCTCAGACTGGGAATTGGTGATGCCTGCACTTGAGAATCTGGACAGCAGTACTGACGAGCTGCTGCTCTTCAGAGATCACCGATCACCCTGAGCGTGCACACGTGAGCGCGGAGCACAGAGAAGCAGTCAGAGCTACAGGCTACAGTGAGGCTAAAAAACAGAGTTCACATGACGTTTTGCGAAACAACTTTGTATGTATTCGGGGCTGCAGCACACTTGGATCACTACGGATGAGCAGTATGGAGATACTTTGTGGATTCAATTTTGTGTTCTCGGACGTTAGTCTCCCGCTCCCCCCGCCGATCTCCGCAAGGGATGTGAGGACTCTAAAACTTCACCAAGGCCTCCATCGGCATATGGCTGAGTAGATAATGGCTGAATTTTCATTTTTGGGTGCACTATCCCTTTAAGTGTCATGTGCTCTGTAAATGGTATGTCAGACAGTAACACTATGATTTACTGTAATAGTCACTTGGTGGCTCTACATGAAAGTTGACTGTTAACATGGTTTGTAACACGACATATATTTCTCTCATCATATAGCCGACTACCAACTTCAGTTAACCTGATTTAAACAATCAAACTATCTGGTGTCATCCATCGACCTCAGTATGATTCAAACATCATACAAATTGGTGTCTCTCTTTAGACAAACAAGCCTCCGAGCCACAGGGAACATGTCAATTTGTGTCATCAAACTAGACATCAGGTGGAAGGAAAGGCCACTTTCTGTGATATCCAAGAACTGATGCTGAAGTCTTATTTTCAAGAGTACACTGCCACTGTCAAAATGTCTTGTGACATAAACTCCAGATGTCTATACAGTATGTACCCACCTCTGTTTAATAGTGCAAAATATTAACATTAGACAACGTGCAGATCAGGCAAGTAATAACAGTCCTTCAATTTTTAGCTGTGCCGAGAAAAGAGCAAGTGACACATTATACTTTGTCCAAAAATCACACTAAATGAAAAGGACAGGCAGGGGATCAGCATGCACCTGGTTTGGAGAAGCAGATAGGGGTAAAGACATGGAGGTTAAGCAATGTGCTGCTGTGGAGAGGTCAGCAATATAACATATTTTAGCTGCATAAAAAAAGTCCCTCCTAAAAAAATTAATTGGTTTAATCGTATGCTTCATTTAGAGTATTTTCACAGCTTTACCTTGCCGCCAGTTAGTGATCTTGGATGGGGAACTGAAGCTGTTATATCTCTCTCTTCAAAGCCAGACTCCAATGAGAAATACAGATATTTAACATCACTATACATAGGAGTTTGTGATCTAGTGCTGCCTCGATCAGTTTGTTGGTGTAACTGTGGGACTTTGGTGTTTGAAAAGGTTAGTTTCACCAAAGTCACACAAAAACAACTGATTGAGGTAGTGGTAGACCTGCAGCTTCTGTGTTCACTGATCTAAAATTACTGTCTTTTCATTGGAGTCTGGTGGCTTTGACAAGAGCATAGATTGGGAACGGAAGCTGCTGACTGCCTGTGTTGGAAGGGGCTGTCTGTGGCAAGGTAAAGCTCTGACTACATGCGACTATTTTAGGTGACTAAAATTAGGGGTGTTTGTGTTGCTATGTTTTTTGGTCGCGTTAATCTCATTTTTAATCTCTAACTTTACTGTTTCTGTATGCCACAGAGTTGCCTTATATAAAGTCCGTCTGTAGGCGTACGACTGGGCTTCTTTGTGCTTGAGTTGTTGGAGAGCTGCAGCGCTACAGAGCAGAGGCTGACATTTTTTCGGGAGTCTCACGGGTCACGTGAATCCCGTGGGATTCCCACGGGATGGGAATCAGTTTCACTATTCTTCACGTAATTGGGATGGGATGGGAAAAAAAGTCAACGGGAGCGGGTGGGACTGGGAATCATAATTGGGCCTGTCGCGATATGTGTTAAGTCGGTTAATTGCACAGTAAATTCAAAGGGATTCATTTCCATATTCATGCGTGTTTGTTTTCCTCGTCTCTCTCCACCAAAGAGACTGGACGACAAGAGTGTTCACTGCCGTGCATCGTCTGGCAGCCAGGTGAGTTGGTTCATTAGCGTAATGAACGGAGGGAAAGCTCTTGTCATCGAGTGTCTTTGTCTCTGTGGGGGAGGCGGGGCTATGGGCTACACACACACACACACACACACACACACAGTGTGATCTTCGTGAGATCTTCGTGGAACTTGTTCCTAAACCAAATGCCATGGCCCCTGTGTGGGTGTGTTTTGGATTTAAACCAAATGACAGAGGGTAGCCCAGTAATTTGGACGAGCCGGTGTGCCGGGTTTGTTCTAAAACCATCTCAACAAAAAGAGCAAATACGACCAAGTTAACTGCACACCTGCTACAACAGTGACATGCTGCTCTAACACTGATGCTTCACTATTAATAATCTAATGATGCCATTTATAATAACATCAGTCAGAGGAACCAAACACTACTTTTACTGTAATACTTTAACTACATTTTTCTCTCTCAGAACTGGTTCTTATGACGTGTTGTCTGACCACATCAGAAATCAAAAGTGTTTGTCATTCTGAACAGCATCAAGGTGGAGTGAATGTTAAAATAATTAGGCAATAAACATCAAAACACAACATTAGATGTCACATTTGGGTTTATATTCAACTAAGGTAGGCATTGTGTGATCCATGTACAATATATATATATATATTTTTTTTTTTTTTTATACTGTAACTGAAACACAACACGGGAGCGGGATGGGAGTCATTCTTGTGGGATTGGGACAGGACAGGATTTTTTTTTCCTTTTTCATGGGATTGGGATGGGATGGGATTATTTTTGTGGGAGTAGGATGGGACGGGACTGAAAATCCATTCCAGTGTCACTCTCTACTACAGAGCAGAGCCTAGCATGAGCATTGATGACTGTCCCCTGCAGTGGTGTCTGCTCACTTAGGAGCCTATGAAAAGCTGTCTGCCCTAGCACGCAAGTATCTGACCTCCCCGGCAACCTCCGTGCCTTGTTTGCCGAAAAATTCGGAACAGTCCCGAAATCCAAGCAGTTGTCTTGAACCCTGGATCCTGCCCTGATTGTCCCGAAAATTACACTAGAGCAGTCTGGAGTAGTTATTGCCCGATAAAACATTAAAAACTGATCATGGTGGTTGAGTTGTCATGCAGCTCCCACCGGCTGCACATTGGCTGCAGCAGTTCCTACATGAATTATGGGTGTTGTAGTTTGAAGAAGAGAAGACAGCACAAGTTGCAGCCGCGAGGACAGGGAAAGCACAGGCAGCCATGAGAAGGAGTGATTTGCACATTGCAGTGCAGCCTCTTGTTCTAACTGTTCAAAACTGTTCTATAAACTGATACAGCTGTAACGAATGTACCAGGTGTCTTTTATTTTGTTAGCTTTTATTTTTTATTAAGTTTAAAGATTGATCACTTAATGAGTTAGTTAATGAACGATTCAGGATGATACTAAATCAGCTAAATTAGGGATGTCAACGGTGAACCGTTCTTTTAACTTTTAATTGCTGAGAATATTTTCTGACCAGTTACACATGTCAGTCTGTAGCTTACTGTGCTACTCTTCGGTTTACTGCATTCAATTACTGTTACTTACTACAGCGTACCACCCTGGTCTAGCTAATGTTAGCGGTGCTGCTCATCCAAACGTAGGAGCTAGTAACACTGTCCTACCCCAACAGTGTGGAAAAACTGCATCCTCCAGCTCACATAAAGCTATGTTGGAATGTTGAATATGTTATCACTGTTAGCTTTGTTACCACCGTTAGCAGTGCTAGCATGGTTAGTGGTACTAACATTTTCAACAACACTAAAAGAGTTTTGCCAGTCAAAATTATGCTGCATACTCATACGGGTGACCTGGGGGGGGGGACTGGAGGGTGAGCACAATGTTTTCAAAAGAACACGTTCTGCTACTAGAACAGTGTTAACACTTGTTTCTGCATGAGCAGAGCATCGAGCTAGCCAACATTAGCTCCTTCCTGACCCGGAGTAGTGCGCACTGCAGAGCGGCAAAGAAACCAGTGGAGACAGAGTTTGGGCAGTGGGCACTAACTTTACACGCTGTCTATCAGTAAAGCCAATAGAAACTAATATAAAAGCTAACATTTACATCACAAAACATTAAAATATCAACACCTATCAATGGATAGCACTTTGAAATGCAGTGCTTAGAATCACTGAGTCAAAGGAAGCCTCCTACATTTCACATCTTTTTACTTTATTAAAAATCAACCAGTTAATGGGTGCCTTTCTAAAGTAATATGAACCAAAACTGGCATCCCTAAGCTAAATGACAATGACAGGAAGCTACCATGCTTACAGCAATAATACTAACATGCTGGTGTTTACTAGGTAAAATGTATGTGTGCATTTGCTATAAAGCACATCTGAGACTGATGAGCCTGCAACCAAAGTTTCAAGCAAATAGAAATTGTGACCAGAGGAAAAGAAAAAATATTAAGGGACCACCAATTATCCTGAGGTAGACATCAATGTGTGTGGCATAATTTCATGGCAATCCACCCAGCAGCTGCCGAAACATTTTCTCATAACCAAACATCCCACCTCATGGTGGCAAATATCTCAAAGCCATAAATGTGTGAACAAAATGAATATTCCTGTTTAATACCCTTTCCTGTGCCATCACAGAAGGAGAGGATTGGTGGATAGGGATCGGCTAAGGTGTCAAAAATGAGTTCACTTGTTTCCAGTAGTAATTGACTTGCTGCTCACGGAGTCACGTGAAAGTGAGCATGCTCGAGACTGGAGTTACTGTGCCAAACTGATAGCGCTTTAAGCTTTGAGGAATGAAGCCCAGTGCATTTGCTAAAGGTTGCCAACAAACATTCAGACACAATGTGGCTGATTTCCTGGGGACAATATGCCAGAATTGTTTGACGTCTTATTAGGTCTTAAGATGTCTTGTTTAAGACTGTTGTGAGAGGCTTGGCTAATTAAATTGGCTTTCAAGCAGCGTGTGACTGGTGTGCATTGTGCATTGATGTGTCTGGGAACAAGCTGACAAATATTCAATGCTTGAATGTCTCAATAATGAAACAAAGTTTTTAAGCTATGGCTGGGCATTCTTTATTCTGCTGGTTTTGATTTGCAATAATGAACAACAATATGACGCATCAACATTTGCAGAGATGCATGCACAATATTCACTCAGTAACACTTGTAGCTCTTTTGAACTTCAGTCACATGACAGATGATGGCTGTAAAGGTTATGTTGCAGATTAATTTGAGAGGCAGGCAATAATAGACAGATGAACATGAATGGATTTAGACTGTGCATTGGCCAACGCTAGACTGTGATAAACAGTTATGTATGTGACTGAGACCTTTAAGAAATAAACTGTGTTTAAGTCTCTGTGTTTTTGTGTGCTTCATAGTTGTGGTTCTGAGCACTTACTCTCTTTTGCTGAGTATAAAGTTTTAATACACCTCTACAGTACTATAAAACATAGCATGCTCCCACTGAGAGTGTACAAGAGAGACCAAAGCATCTTGATAATGTGAGCATGAGGAAATGCTCACAGCAGAGGCTAAGAAAAGGTCACCTTGACAGAAAAGAATTAGAAAATGACAGAAATGTCAGGAGGCATTTTTATTAAAATGCCAATATTTTGCTATATCAGTCTAAGCAGGTCATCAAGATAAGACCTTTATACTGTTTTGCTTTTCTGTCAAGCTCTGGCATTTCCTATGAGGGGAATCATATAGACTCATTTCATTTTAAGAAGGGGAAACTTTGCCTTACACACTTTATATTAACATCTTTCTCTGGAGAGCATTTTCACTATTGTGTAGAGGTCCATTATACTGTAGAGACACTAATTGGTAGTTACTTTACATCTTACTAAGGTAAGAGTAGGCAAAACCCCATGAGGAATATTTAAAATTGGATATTCAGTTGTATCAAGTATTATATGTGGTTTTTTCCCTAATACAAATTGTCTAAGTGACAGATCCTATCAAAATTACCCACATATAGTATATATACACACACAATGCCACACACACACACCGAGTGATTTAGCATCTAGCTTAATACAATTTTGTGGTGCTATATGAGCTGCTCTGTTTACCGAATGAGTTATTCATACATTTTATTTCCTTGCAGGTACATGGAGAAATTGATGGAATATGTGTCAAATCACTCTCTGACATCTGCTCATATTCATCAGCCTCTAAGTCCTTGCATTGGTTCCTTCATTAGAGAGGTGACACAAAACTCCATCAAGACTTGATATCCCCCTAGCACCTGAGCTAAATTGGATTTTAAATAAATGTCAGAGTGAGTTTTACATTAACATCGGAGAGCGCAAATGTAAGTTTGGTATCGGGTTTGAGGCAGAAACACACAGTTTGTGTAAGGTAATGTCGAATGAGGTTTCTCCGCTGTCATTTGCCAGGCCTGAAAACGGTATCAAGTAGTAAATGTAACAAGTTGGGATTTTAGTGTTATTCATTGCCTGGCTGTTTGGTGCCCCCTCAAGTCTGACTTGCACCACGTCTTTGTTAAACACCTATTGTAATTCAGTACTATTGGAAGAACGACAAAGTAAAACTTTATTTTAAGTTAGTAAGCTTTTAGGTTTACCAATTGTCTGAGAAAAAAAATGATTGAATGGATTGACTCATTTTATTGGATTTCTTACATTGGACACATTCCTTGGACTAACAGGAATGGACCTTTTCATACTGAATTCACAGTATTACTTTTGGAATCATAATAAACTTGTTATGACGTTGAATAACAGCCACAAAAGTGGTTTTGCAGAACATTAGGATATCACAATTAAGGTGACCTTTGACTTGCTGGATATAAAATATCATCAAGTCATCCTTTTATTCTGATGGACATTGAATTTTTTCCCTGATTAGCTTATTGATTGTAGAGCCATGGACAAAAACATGTTTTGTGAGTTTACAGGGGCCTTGACCTTTGACTGCCAAATTCTAAACAGTTCACCTTTGAGTCCGAGTGGACGTTTGTGCCAAATTTGAGGAAATTTCCTCAAGGCCTTCTTGAGATATTATGTTCACAATAATGAGATGAGAATGAGGTAATAGTGAGCTTGACTTCTGATCATCAAATCTATTTAGTTCATCATTGAGTCCAAGTGGAAGTTTGTGTCAAATTTGAAAGAAATCTGTTAAGGTGTACTTAAGATATTGCATTCATGAGAATGAGATGGACAAGGTCACAATGACCCTTTACCAGAAAAATCTAATCAAGGGGTTCTAGAGATATTGCATTCATAAGAATGGGATGGATCAACGCACAATCCCAAAACATAATGCCCCTGGTCACAGTTGTTGGACACAGACAACCTGCTGATTATGCTGAAAACAAAGGCTAAACTAAATACTAAATACTTAATGTGATTGTATGATTATGAATTAACAGGTTGATGTGTACTAAGCATGCATACAACCTCACATATACAATAATATTGGAAAGAATGTGTAAATCATCCACAGTACTACACAGAATGGTACATTCTGCCTCCATTGTCAGTCCACTTATTTGCTCAAATAATACACACATGCCTTCCTGCTGCTCAACAGGCTACTGAATAAAGTAGTTTCAACATAACTAATTTATGCATGTGCCCATATCCCCAACCACTGCTGACATTTCACTAAATAAGTTCTGGAAGAATGAGCTATACATTCCCTGTTACCAGCCATTTGAAGAAGACTGGCAAAAAGGTCAAGCTGTGTTGTCAAAATTAAAACAGGGTGCCAAAAAATGTATACCATTGACATAAAAGTGTATAGATAGATACTTAATGACCTAACACCACTGACTCATAAGCGGGCCCCTTTACAGAAACTATATTGTCTGCTGTCTTCTCCTGAAAGGTCAGTCCAATCACACAATTTTCAATGGTTTTATTTCATGTCCGTTACCTTGGCCAACACACACACCCTCTGCTCCATGTAGGTGTGGAGATTATATGAATTACCTTTTGATGTTTCAGCTCATCCGATCCAGAAGCAATTACTCTGAAAAACGCTGTAATAATTAGAATGAATTAAAGTACAGTAAAGAATGAAAGTGGGGGAAATTACATTTGGAGCACACTAATTGCTCCTCTCATAGAGCTTTTTTTGGTGGTTGAATGTAAAATGTATTATGTATCTATTCTTTATTTTCCAAGAGAAATAAACTTTCTGATCAAAGCCAGGCAAGAGAACGCAAAAGCAAGATCAATATCTGAGGGTACTGACCTGATCAATTTTTCTCTGCTCTGCTGCTTAAGTATGTTATTTTCCCAGAAAGAACTCACAACCTGATAGATTGGACAGACAGACCATCCCCATGATGGCCACCTGCGCTCAAAAAGGCCTGACTTAAATCTTTACACTTTTATCTGAGAGTAGCAAACAGTCTACAGAACTGCTGATAAGTTTCATTTTCAGGGGTCCATGCATGCATTATATCACTCTGTATTTATTCAACATACAAAACAAACAGATCATATTCTGAATGATCCCTAAAATTAGTAGAAAAAGTTATACAAATCAGTACATTTCAATGGTTGTATGATAAAAGACAAAAGGCTCAACATTACATGAATCATGTTTCATTATATTTTAATAGTTCTTGACTATTTTTCAGTAACCCAAGCTGTAATTAACAACACACTTTTGGCATGGCATAGTAATCAACTCCTGATTAAATATATTTTTGTTCTGTTTGCATAATGCTGTTAACACATTTCCACCTCCTCTGTTCATTTACTGTCAAAACAAGTCATCTGTGTTAACCCCTTATCAGCTCCCCACTCAGCACTGCTCCAGATAAATCCCTCTGACTCTTTCACCACGCTGCTTATCACTTACTGTGCCATGCTGTGGTCACAGCAAACAGCAAAAGGAAAAAAAAAACAATCTTGTCAAGTTCAGGTAAGTGCTCCAGATATGCCTGAGTTTTAAATGTGTGTCCTAGATTTACTTTATATAGTAATTTATTGTGTTGAAAATGTATAAATATGTGCCTAACTGACTAATCAGCCAAATGGGTGAAGGAGTCCAGTATTACTAAGTATCATCAATCGACAACAAGTTAATTAGCCATTCAGGAAAACACAATCAGGATATATTTTGATGATTTGATTTGTGCTCTGTAAAGGATTTTTCAAGCAAAAATGCCAGGCTTTTGCAGGGGTGTAGCACTAAATTCTGGGCAGTTTCTGTGGGCTCCTCCGTCCTTCTTCCCTATATGTCACTCTTGCACATCTTTATTACATCTTTTCCTTTTTTTCTTTGGACCCCCAATTTCCTTTTCTTGAGAATGACAGGAAAGTGTAGGCTGGTGCTCAAGCAGCATAAGCAGCCTCTTAAGTGGGATTTAAACTTGTGCGTCAGCTCTATGCAGAGCCTACGCCATTGCTTACACATGTGGTCTACACCATTATGAGCATTTAGACATTTGCAGTGGTGTGTGTGTATCACTCTGCAGTTACACGTAAAAAAAAAAAAAACGAAACTAGTCAGCGGTGGGGTTTCTGTGAAATACTCTAAAGTTGAGTTGATTCAAAACACCTAAAACACACATTAAACATGGCTTAATAGCAACAATTTCAAACACAGGTTCACTAATTGGCTTCGTTTTAACTCACAGCATTCACAGACAAAGCAACTGTCTTTTACTGGACACATTTTCCTTACAAATACAACATACATGTTTGTTTCTAAAACAAGCCTATGGCATTTTACATTGTATAATTTAGCCTAGCGGCTAGCAGACTTTCCCTCTACTCATATGAAGCCAGTCACAACAGCAACATTTAACAAAGGTAATGTCACAAAATTCCGTCAATTACAAGTTACAAATACACCTACAAAAAAGTGTCTTGTACGAAACATGTCTTCCAAACAAATATAACATGCAAACGTTAGGAGCACAAGCCTATCGCATTTTACATTGTATAAATTAGCCAAGGGAATAGCAAAGACTTCCCCTACTCATATGTAGTCAGGATAAATCACACACAAGACAAGCTTCCTTTTCACTGAGGGAAATGGTTGTAGCTTATTAACATAGACAGGAAGTCTGCATCACTGCTACATGTAGTTACATTTCTGGGGAGGTGCAGGCTGTGGCGTAGGGTATAGTGTTAACTCAACGCATAAGTATAAATCCTGCTTTACTCAGGTCTAACTACGTTTAGAGACAAATCCTAGTGTAGCGGTGAACTAAACCATTTTCATCATCACCATCAATCACACAAAACCAAACTTTTCATTTCAGGCTTTAAATCAGTCCCACTCTTCTTCACTACAACACCTCTGCTCATATAAATTTAATTGCTGCATATTTGCAGATTAAGAATAAAATAATCATTAGTTGCAGCTTTTTTATTATGATAAACTGCTTACTGTCATTTCAACGCTGCCGCAAAAACAGAGTTCTGTCACAAATACAAAATCACATTCTTACATAATCAAATCAGTGCCAACTACTCAATCTTTTTTTTTTAACCACAGCTGCAGCAGAAAATGCAGAGGCATTATTTCCTGTGCAAAGCATCACTTTCATGAAAGAGGAGAGCATTTACAACTCCAGGTGTATACATTATTTAAGTCAGTGACTTATCTTCGAAAGGTGTGTTATTGTTAGGTTTGTAAACTGTAATAGATTCCCAAAATCCCTGTTGTTGTTTTTTTCTGAACAAGTCACTTCATTGTCTATATTCAGCTAATATTTGTGTGTGTGTGTGTGAGTGTGTCTGTTTCTGTGAGTGTGCAACACAGAGAAAGCCAATGCTTTATGAGCAGCTTCCTCCGTATAATTGCACAAGCGCTGTTATTGTTAACACGCACTATCAACTATTTCAGCAAGCAACATACAAACAAGAAAAATAAAGCCTTTACCTGTGTGTTGTTTTCTAGCTATATACCTTTATAATGAAGACCAATTAAAGAGTACAGGCTGGGAAGTGGCTTGGCAGTAGCAGGATGAATACATTCTGACATGCCTCATAGCACCAGGATAATTAGGTGAGCTGGATGCAAGAAAAGGGCTGTGCCTATGTTCGACTGCAAGGGAGGAATTGGCACCGACCTTTTGGAGGTAGGTATGAGATTGGCAACAGTCACTAGAGAAAATACTTCCCAGAGGGCAAAATAGCTACAGGCATCTAACGCCACTGGCAAGGCACTTCTGAAAAGGAATGGTAATACTACAGGAAAAAAGTCCTGTCGGCCTCCTGGCAGAGCCTCTTACAGTAAATGGGATTGTCTCTGGAGTTTAAATTAAACTTTTCCACATTTATCAATAGTTAACGAATGTACACATTTAAGTTGAGTGGAAAGATCAGCAAAGTGACAGGTTACCAAAGCAAATAAAGCAGCTTTTGAGTCCATCCATCAATTAGCTAAGCCCACTTATCCTTTAAAGGGGCTCAGGGAGAGGTGGAGCCGATCTGACATTCGTTGAGAGGTGGGGTACACCCAGGACAGGTCGCCAGTCAATCATATGGCTAACACGTAGAGACAGAAAACCATTCACGCTCACATTCACACCTACGGGCAATTTAGAGTTGCCAATTAACCTAACCTGCATGTCCTTGGACTGCAGGAGGAAGCCGAAGCACCTGGAGAAAACCCTTACAGGCACAGGGGGAACACACTACAAGAATTTGAGTTCTATAATAAAATGATATCCAAAAAATGTGGGTTTACATGATTCTTCAAAGTCACAGTTAAAAATAGCATTATTAAAATGTGAAACATTTGCTTAATGAGAAACACCTTACTGTCTTTTCCGTCGAAGACAAACACAAGCCAGAACAGTAATGGAGACATAGTTAGATGCACTGTAGACTGATGTACTATTGATTGTCCATTTAGTGTTTCAGGTTTTGTTTTTGAAGGCAAAAATACAACCTAATAAATGCTCCACTTAACACTGCAATTAAGAGGACTGATCATTATACCAAGTAAAACTACTAGTTCCATCCTTTGGGGAAATAGAGTCATCACTAAATCAATTCTTTCATGTCACCACAGCCCAACAATGTGGCACTCCGTAAAAGAATCATCGATCAATTCTATGCAAAGGAAATGTTTTATTGATTTTGAATAGTTCTTAATATCCAGAGTGAGACCTCCTTTACCAATGAAGTGTTTTACAAAAGCAGGTATGGGAAACACTGGTTGAATGCTGATACCTACAGTAAAGGTTCCATGCGAAAAGCACAAGATGCTGTGATAACCCCTAATATCTGTGACTTTTCAAATTCATCAGATCAGGTGTTGATTGCAGGTGTTACTCTGACACCTTATGAATTCCACAGCTTGCTACAAAATACAGCTTCCTAAACAACAGAGGTCGCAACACTAATTACTTAAAAGTGGAAATAGACAGGTTGTTTACTTAGCGTATCATTAGCTTATCATTACATGACATTATGAAGTAAATGTTGACTGCACAAAGTAATGAAGATAAAATAGTAACATCATCAACATCGTAATGGTTTCCTTTAAGCCTCACTTCCACTAGGCAACTCTGTTTGCCACTAGGTACAATTTCCTGAGAAAGTAAAGGCTTAATTTAGGCACAAATGTGTTTCCCTGGTAGCTATCAGTGGCTAAGTGGTAGACGGTCAAACTCAAGTCACTATGGAAACTGTGGTAGGTGCTAGGCTGAAAACTGAAAGCAACAATGTAATAAACTCATTATAGTACTGTGCAAGACAACAGCAACACAAATGTCTGTGACAGATGTGTCAGTGCAGCAAGCATTGTTCATACACATACAAAGTCTTTAGCTTGTAGCCTCGCTTGCTATCCCCGTGAAATACTGCCACTTTGTCACTGATTTCTGCATCAAACACCAACGAAAAACAGGCATCCTTTGACAGAGGTATGTCTCAGGTGGCGTCAGTTAATAACACCACCGGAGAGCGTTAGTTTGAAACGCCACCAGACAAGATATTAATTGAAGGACCTAGAAAGCTGTGTTTTACTGAAGCTGCAAGTTTATTTTTAATAGACTGTACATTTCTGTATATTCTAACTGTACATTTCCTCTGAAAACAGAAGTGTATTTTTAACAGACGTACATCGATATGCTGTCCCGGAACGTCAACAACAGATGCACCCAGGAAACTTAGCGCACAAGTCGTAGATTTCTGGGGTAGTCACCCAAACTGATCCTGGTGGTCAACAACACATAAATATAAGTACAGTAAAGTCAATCTCTGCTGGTATCTACTTGCGAAGGGATTGCTTACTGTATGGTGTCGAGTCTTAGAATCATAGCGGTTGTAGGCTAATTACACCTCAACATTACAGTCTGATACAAGCAACAGCGAAAACAACACAAACATTAATAAAGAAGAGCTTCTGTGTCCATGCGGCCGCCATATTGTCTCAATATGAATCAATTTGGTTGTCTTTGCAACATCAACAATAATACTGCTTAGAATTGCTGGAATGGTTGAAAAGTTGTCTGTTTTCACTTTAATGAATGGGAAATGTCAGCTTAGGAGTATGGAGATCAAGCATGGTTTCAATATATTTGAATGTGAGCAGTCAGTTCACAGCGTCTCTCTAATTGCCACCGAAGCCAAATATTCCACTAATTTCCCACTCTTTGTCCATGAATGGTGATGACTGTAAGTACTGTACCTCTTGCCTGAGCTGGGACAGCTCCAGCAACCATGTACAGGATAGAGTGGTATTGACATTAGACAGATGGATATACTTTTCCTAGCTCAAACCAAGCATTAATATAAATCTTAATCAAATCATAAACATTTTTTATTAGTGATACTACAGCCTCTTTTCTGCGCATATTTATTGTTATAAAAACATACCGTCTTATTATACAGTGACAAGACACCTTTATTGTTTTAATTATTTTACATTTGTTTTTAGTTGTTATTTTTTCATGAGTAATATTTCTTATTTTACCAAGATCCATTGATTAGGTGTGCTAAGAGGAATGTTGTGTGATTTGATAAAATAAAGGTGTATGTTGTAACAAGAAAATATTCTCGTTAAAGGTTGACAATGCAGTATTGTCTGTCACTGTCGCCAAAGCAAAAGTGAAAGTAAAAGCCAACCCCAGACTCACTTTCATTTAGCATTTTGCCATCTACAATGTGGGTATGGCCGCTTATGGTCACCTGGTTGCTACCTGTTTGTAAAGCCCTGATCTCACCTGAGTGTCGGAGAATAGAGTCTCCGCAGATAAATACAACGTCACACACCTTTAGTGGGTCATAAGTGATGATTAAGAGGGATTTCTTTTGTATGAGAATATACATTGCTCTTTGGGAAAAGCCAGTATAGTATATCGGAACGACTGACTCATTTAGTATATAGTCATAGTGAAAAAAATATTATCACATAAAAAAAATATCTTGTCATAATGTGAAAAGAATCTTTTTAAAACATTAGTAATTAGAATGCTAAAGTAAGCAAATATATCACATTAAAACAACAGACAGATGGATGGGTGGGTGGAGGGATACAATAGCACCTTAGTCCACAGTCCACTTGACCGTGCATGATTAGACCGCATGGAAGGGACCATGAGATGGATTATACAGTATTTCATCACACACCAAATGTGACCCTTTATTATATGCCTTTTCCATATTAAATTTCAAATTACATCCTGTTAATTTGTGGATGGAGCATATTAAATGAAACCTTGAAACCATGAAGTATAGAGGTGGAGACCAAGAGATATCACTGTATTTAATTTGGCGAGCCAGTGGCCTGTCTGTGAAATGAATTAGGACTTTAAGTCAGCAGTAAGTGTGTAATTGTGTTTCCTTGATACATTATCAATCAGCAAACTGAAAAAAAAGATCAGATGATTAGTTTTTTATTATAATAAATTATCACTGGGATTGTTGCTATTGAAATATATAACAGTGTTACCTTCCTAAGCCCATGCACTGCCAAGGGTATTGCAAATATTGAAATAATTTGCAAGCTGCATAAGAAATCACAGGATGTTTATGGATTTAAAACTTCTACAAAACAATAAATGCTTTGTTCAGACACTCAGATATTACGAAAAACCAAAACATCTTTAATGTATGACTGCACTGAGAAAGGCCTTGTGATATCTGCATTTTTTTTATAGTATTAGTATTTCACATGACATGGAATTTGTTATCACCATTAAACTGTTTGTAAATTAGGCCCAGCTGGTTGACCGTGCTGTTTGGATGTCTGAGGTTTTTAATTAATGAAGACCTGTTGTACATAAAACAACATTGCTGGTTATCGTACTATGCGTTAGATATTTAATGTTTATTCCAGCTATGGAATTACTCAGCCGAGAAACACCACTGCAGAGTGACAGCCACTTTGTCAACTGTTCTCCTCCCCCTGCGGTCAGGGTTGTCTTTTTGCATTGCAGTCTTGGCACAAATAGTAAATGGCAGAGCTACTTGAAGCCAGTGAAGAGGGAGGAGGATGGTACAGTAAATGTTAGATTCAGGATGGGACAGGCACTGTTACTGTCAGATAAGCGGGGAGCTGAAACCGTGGCATGCTAGCAATCCAATGGGAATCGCCTGCATGTCAGTAAGGTGAAAAAAAAGGGAACAAGGAGGAAAAGCAAACCAACACTGAGCCTCAGCTACATCATGGGCATGGGCACTGAACTGCAGCTGGGTAACAAAAAGCTTCTCAAAAAGATTGTATTTGATTAAATATAATATTTTAAAACAGAGTCATTTGCACAATACATTACATTGTTTTCAAAGATTGTCTTCACTTTGCATTTGCCAGTTCCCTCAACAGAGGCAACATGCTGAAGAATAGGCAACATGAAAAAATGTGATCATTCTGTGCCTGTGCACCGACCGTTTTGTGTCTGTACAAGTCTTTATAAGTCTGGAGTCTGTTGACCGCCTAGCAGATGCCTCATTCTTGAGTAGTGGCAGTAAACATCGGCAGCATTATCAAAGGCCTCAGCTTGCCCTGCTCTCCATCAAGTCTCCACTCAGCTAATGCCTGCATCTGTAATGTCCCAGAGGCTGCCTTATCTCCCCCGGCCACTTGGATTCATTGCCAACCTCCAGTTCATGGCAAAGCTCTGATCTGAAGACAAGCTAGTTGTGTGCCAAGGTGGGCAGCAGAAAAAAGTGACCTCCCGCCACCAGTGCTCATCTCTCCCACTCACACCCTGCACGCCAACAGCTCCCCAGCACACCCTGACTGTGGGAACAAATGCAGTACTCTTTAGTAGATTACCCTGTGTTTTTGCTGCGTGTTGTCTCTCAATTTAGAGTCCTGTAGCGAACCGTTAAGGTTGGAGTTTATTACTACCCCCACTAACATAGATCAACATGATGGAGCTCACACACAGGTCCAACATGAAGAAAAACCTTTTCCCTCAGAGGCTAAAAAAGCTGCAGCTCTGGTGTGCTGGATGTGCTATAGGTTAAAGAACACTGCTTTCACTTTTTATTGCTATATTTGTTAATTTATAAAAACCTTTTATTCTGGGATGCAACTATAACTATTAGTAATTACTATTTTGATAATCATATATTACTTTAATTAATTGATTACTAATGGAATAAAAAGAAAAAAGCTAAAATTTACTATTTCAGCATTTTATTCCCAAAAAAAAAAAAAACCCACCAGTCTTCAATACTCTCTCAAAAAGCTTGGGAAGACAAAAAAATTAGCGTAGGCCTATGCCACATAAAAAATAAAGTATGTACAGGCAAGTCCACTACAATAAAAAAATAAATAAATGGAAATTGGCTCACACGTGAAATATTGCTCAAGTTTCTATTGTGGAGTAAAAAAGGTAAAAATGTTTCGTTTTAATCTCTCCGAACTAATTTTCAGCTAATTGGCGTTAGCCATCTCCACTGTATTTGTGTCCATCCTGACAGTCAAACACATGATCACAGGTTCATTTAAAAGCAAACATAACCGAAAGAAATACCCTCTGTCGCTTTAAAATAGCTTTATCAGGGAAATTAGCCTTCACTATCGTTAGCTTTAAAATAGCTCCAGTGGATAGTAGGTTTAGCTAACTCTGATTGGCTGAAATCAGGTCTGAGACACTGAAGTCTAACGGGACTCTCTTTAGTTCCTTTGAAACTTTTTCAGTGGCACAAGAAGCCAAAAAGTTTTAATTCCAATGTATAAAATGACCCGTAACTACTGCGTCATTGTGCCCAAAGAGCAAGCGCACAAGGGCCTCGCAAGCTGTGCTGCTATCTTCAATACATAAACCCAACTAATCACTGATTAAATTTGTTGTGAAATGTTTTTACAATAAACCTTTATGGACTTAAAGCGACACTTACCCTACACTACCGAATGCAATGATAGGCCGGGCTTCCTGTCTGTCTTCCCCACGTGGAGGCCTCCGACTGACGTAACCGCTCGCTAAAAAGGGACAAGATGGTCGCAGAGTTTCTGCTGGACAGGTGATTTTAGTTTGCCTCTAATGTAACATAGGCTTTAACGTTATATATGAAACAGCTTATTGGCTAAATTTAGCCTACTGTAGCGTAGCCTCTGAAACATTAACGTTATCTTCCTTGTGCATTTCCACTCACTAGTAACATTAACGCTACTATCTACAATTGGCACTGTAACCTTATTCTAATGTTTTAAAATTCTGGGGTTGCGTTTGACTGTCTTGGTTGTTACACTCCCTCTCCTCTTCCGTGTATCTAACGTTACCTTGCCAACGCCTACGTCTATCATAAACGTAATGAGGACGTAATGGAGGAGGGGGGAATAGGCGTTTGGAGGGAGGTGGAGTTGCAGGAGGAGGGGGATGGGACTCTGGAGGGAGGCGGGAGTTGTGAATGTTCAAATTTTTTGTGCTGTGTGAAATGCAAGAAAGGTAACAGTTGCTTTAACTGGTAAGTTGTTTCAGCCCTGGATGCAATGAACACATTTCAAAATCAATTATGTACTTGACAAAGCAATTAATTGTTTGATCTACAAAATGTGTCTTGAGCCAAAGATGGCGTCTATAGATGTATTTTTTTGTCTTACCATTATCCTAATTCAAAGATATTTAATTTAAACTGATACAAAACAGCAAAAGCTCTGAAAGGTGAATTTAAAACAATTATTAGATGATTAAATAAGTTATTATTTTTGTCAAACAATTAATTGACTAATGACTAAGCTGTTCTGGGTGAACTTACAAGATCAGGGCTGAAGTGGATCAAGTTCCAATTCACCATTGCGTTACACAGCTGTCAAAATCATGCAATGCAGTAGGCAGCACCATAAAAAAAATTACATCTATGCAATAGTGCTGCTGTTGGTTGAAAACAGTAGTATTACTACATATTTTATTCATGTTGGCAGTGAAGACAGACTGGTCACTGCTCCCAGCCAAGAAAATGTCTGACGTCGGACCTCCCTAAAATCACATCTTGTTGTGTTTTTAAACTTTCATTTTTGCACAGATAAAACAAACTGGATGTAACATGTTCATTTGTGATCTTTAGAGGTACTGAGAGGGAGATTTTTTTTTGGTCATTATCATCATCATATTATCATCAACCTCTCTGACCGAGCCAGACTAGCCATTCCTCCTTGTAGTATGTCAAGCAATTTCCTCATCTCAGCAACAAAAACAGTATATTTCTCCAAATATTGGAGATATTCATTTGAATGTAAGCTGTAAGTAAAGTTTTATACTAGAGTTTGTCATTCAAAGATATGTTATTTGATTTACATATTACAGTTAACAGTACACTTTACATCAGACTTGACGTTGGCAGCAATTAAACATTGAGTTCAGGATTGGTTACCAATAAATAAAAGATGATTGGAGTCACTATAACACGTCACTTATTCCACCGTCATTTGCATATCCTTTATGCATACTCACAGAGGCATCGTTTATTATTAAGACTTCAGTAGCATGCAACAGCACATATCTTAATCATGTTGAAGAAGCCGCTGATCTGACTGCTGTTCAGCCACGGGCTTCCTCTGAGAGAGGAGCAAAGGTCAACTGAGCTGCTCTTGACTTACAGCCTTCTCACTTTCTGTTCATACGTCGAGGCTGAAATCGACTCAATTATTCAACATATTGTGGCTTGGTATGAATTCTATTTACTAACCTAGATACTGTGGAATGAATATAAACAAGACGTCATATATAAATGAATAAAGAGGTGCTCATAATCCCTTTCTTAAATTGTCCTTCTCAAATATCAAATCAATATGCAGCAATTATTGACTAGCATATGAAATGAATGTCATTCAGCATCCAGACTGGTGGTCTTTGATAGCTGCAGGTTTCCATTATTTATTCATATACTTATGAATACAGTCATCCGGGCAGCATTACGGGTATGACACAGAATATCTTTAGATTTTCTTGGAGCAGCTCAGGTCATTCACCCTAAAATTATATTTGGTCAAAACAGAGTTATCATTAGCATAAAATAGGGGAAAAAAGGATGACCCTGTTAGCTAAAAGATCACAATGAATGCACTGAGATAACTGTTACATACAACGTAAGTGAATCACTGTCATCTTGGTTCACCACCCTGTTTAATTAACATTACAGCCTCCTGTGGTCAGTAACGGGTCCAACTTGCCTCATGGATGTAGATAAAAAAAGCCTCTCTCTGCTGAGGTTACGAGTTAACAAGGAGCGTGGTGAGGCGTGCAAAATAGCACAGGATGCCTGATCAAACACACTGTGATTGGCCTCCATCCTCTGAACCATTAACCTTTAAACAGTGTGATGGATACTGCAAAGTCAGATCTTGCACAGCTTGATTTGAATGAAAGCTATGTGGGAGGACAGGAAAAGGGAAAGCAAAGCGGACTGACAGCCAAAATATACTGAATAATGTACATTTACACCCAAGTGAACCTCACGAGGTGTCATTTTCAGTCAAGCTGCGGATGCTACAATATCATTTTTAGCTGATAAAACCTTTCATGTTTTCAAAGAGATGTTGTCTTCTTAATGACCCTGAACAGGAATGTATGTTTGGGTGGAAAACGCTTTTGAAGGCAGATGTCAATACATTCAGGGGGAAGTTGCCATATTGTGCAGAGTCAACATCTTTGAATCTAAAATAAAATACAATTACAAAAGCTCAGCATTTCTAGAAAGCAGTTAGATCTTGGAAGACAGAGGCGTCATTGGAATATACATCATACAGTGGATCTCATACAAGTGAAATGCTTAAAATATTAACAGCACATTTGGGCAGGAGCCCACCTGCCTATTTAGAGGCAGAGAGGCCGCCATACATCAAACAGAATTTAATGTTTTAATTGTTGTTTTACAGCTGTTTTCAAGCAGCAGTCATCTGACATACTGTAGATGGAGTGCCATAGCTCTGAGAACATCTGAGAACATATCCCAGAGATTAATCAATTATGAAAATGAGTCTGTGTTGCAGCCCTGCCATGCAGAGCTACACTATAGTTGAGGTAAACCTCCTGCGAAAATTACTCTCATGTTGGGGCTGTGACAGCTGCAGAGACACCACATGGATACCCAAATCAATCAACAGAAGAAAATGTTGGCATTGTACGTTTCTGCAAACGACGGATATGCTACATTTGTAGGTTATTATGTTGACACCCTCTTAAAATAATAGCCCAAGTCATTTTTTCAGGTGTTTCAGAAAACACAAAAAACTGAACCAAATATTGAATATATGACATTTATTACTGATTTCACTCAAAAAGGTTATGACAATAGATGACTATTGACATACTAATAACAGTGTCTGTCAATTAAGTAACATAAGAGGAATAAATGACTTAGGCAATTTCAAACCTTCAGCTCTGTCAACGATAAAGAATAACAAACAAACTAAACATAATGCTGAGGAGGCATGTGCATCTCCTCACTTCTCCCTCCTGCTCTTCTTTGCTGGGTTCTTGACTGCTTCCTATTAATGTGGCAAATTGTCAAAGAAGTGATGACACTTGACGGGCCTGACGTGTTCCACTGACTGGAGGTCCTGGAACTTTCTCTCCTTGATTGGCAGGGCACATGGAAACATTCTTAACCATGCTATCGGCTCATTTGGCACCTGCACCCTCTGTGGCAGTGCTTCCCACGCAGAGTCCTCCGAGAAGGACAGCTTGAAATGGACCTTGACTTCCCTACTAAACTGAAGAGCCTGCAAGTCATGTACAGTGGGATCTCCAGCTTTTTTGCCTGGTCTGATGCTAATGAAGTAAGAGCCATTCAGTTTCAGGAACTCATAATGCTTGAGCACCTTCACGCGGTCAGGTGATGGCCTGATCATCATCACCTGATAGGTCCTCTTCATGGTGTGCTTGGCGTCTTCAACAACATCAACAAGAGTGTTTAACGCATTGTCTGCTCCATCTGAAGAGCCTTGGCTTGGTACATGCTGCTTCATCTCTTCAGTGTCTCATTGTCATTTTCAGTGGATGAGGTCTGATCGGTGTCAGAATTGTCAAGCTCATCTCCTACCAACAAGGAAAAAATCATTTTCACCCTTTGAAGTGTATGGTCACAAATGTGTGATCATTCTGAAAAACATTCATTGCCTATAGTTGCTAGTATTAAGCTACATCAGGGATTCCCAAAGTGGTGTGCATGCACCCCTAGGGGCGGAAAAGCTGCCTCTAGACACTGCACAACAGGCATACTATAATACCAGTCAAATTATGTTACGATTAATAATATTACATTCAAGTGAGATTTTCATTAAATAAAAACACAAATGTAAAGAGGATCCTTTATATTTTTTAGTTATACACATAATTTCTAGCTGTTTACAATATGGTATTCAAATCTTTCTTAATTACATCAAGAAATGTGGAAAAGTGAGACAAAAACTGAAGATGAAATATTGTTTGAAAAGACAGAAAAGAGTTAACAGATAGCTTATCACTTGTAACAGCCACAGATTCTGGAGCCTTTCCACTCCTTGCTAAATGCTAGCTTCATGGACTTAGCTATTTTGCTGACTAAAATGCTGACTAAAAAGACTTAATAAAAGACTAAATAACTATGAAATATTTAGAGCCTAGCCTATATTATAGTAAATCTCACCACTTACCAATAGGGGACGAGCCCTGAATCATGGAAATAACTTCAGTGGCTAGGTAGATTTCCTTTCCTCTGTAAGCAGCCGCCATCTTGAAAAGCTTGTAAAATTGCCTAAAAAGCGCTCTACAAATAAAGAAATAAAGTTGATTGATTAAATCACATTGTCTTCTGACTTAGGCAAAATAAAACGGCCTAAGTCACACTCTTGACACAGGCCATTATACTACAGGGGTAGAATCGCATGATCTGTTTGTAACCCCCTGTACCTGTTACTTCAAAAGTGGTGCTGAGTCTCTAAGTGGAAAAGAGGGGCTCAACCTGTAATCTAGATTCAAAGAGGAGATTGGCTGTAATCTACCTGTCTGACTGTTATGGTGCTGACACACCAAACTGACATCAAAGAACTAGCGGCGACGAAAGCCAACTGTTGTGTCGTCTACATCATCTCACGTCGCCCTGTGTCAGTTGCATTTGAACACACTACAAAGATTACATCCGACGGCCAAGTTGCACGTACGTTCTGCGCCTGCGTGAGAGAATTAACCCAAAAAGGGAAACCGGAAGTCCAAGGAATGCATGAGATAAACAAAGTAGAGGAGTTAGAGAGAGGTACATCCCGTCAGCCAAGGGGTTTCCTGTCTGTGCAGCCGAGCACGACAGCACCTCTACAGACTATTACACCCAGATGGTCCCAGTGTTTCCTCAGCAGGCTCCACTTCACTCAGCTTCACTCAGCTGCCCGATAAACCCGCTGCTTCTTCCCACTTTAACCTGAATAACAAACCGGGGCTCGGTGCTCCGGTTGGATCCCAATGGAGAGCCGGGGCTACCTGGGAGGCTAGTGGAGGCTAACTGGCTGTGCTTCCCTCCAGTCATGCTGTGGGAAGAAGCAGCGGGTCTGTCGGGCAGCTGAGTGAAGTGGAGCCTGAAGAGGAAGCACTGGTTAGCCCCGGTTTCAAAACAGGCAGATTCACTCGCTACAGGGGCGAGGAAATAAAACCTGACAGCCAATGAGAGTGATCTCTCTCACCGACAAGCTGTGCCGCCGATTCAACATGCTCAATCGGCCAAAAAGCCACCGACACCGACGCCGAAGTACCGACGGTGCGGGACACACCGCAAAAACTAGGGCGACAGACGCTCAACGATGGCCCAACTTTGACTGACGGCCAACCATCAGCTCGGTGTGTCAGGGCCTTTAAAGTAAACATAAACATCCACCCCAAGTAACACGACTGCAACGGACTGATTGTGAAAAGTGAAATGTATTATGGTCACCAAGACACTGAGATTACAGTATAACATTATGTGAACTAAACCTTAAGTATGTAAAAATAAATGAAAAGCAAAAATAAAATTGTGACCAATTATCAGGCTACCAGTCCCCCCCTGAGCTAGGGGGTTCGAGTGCGCATGTGCAGAGGCCTCAATCAATCAATCAGTCAATCAATTGCATTATTTCCAACTCGTAGTTATCACGCTCGAACTTTGTTTTATACCTAAAGTTCAACTCCAAAACTCCCACAGGACTGAAATGTTGTCGAAGAGGGGAAAAAACAAAGATTGTCTATAGGATCACCACTCGTAACACTTTCTGCGGACTGAGGCAGAGCGTGACAAAACCATCAACCTCGTTTAAAGGGACAGTGCTTAACTACCCTGGTTAATACCCTGCAGATGTGCACAATGCCGACATTTTTAGCTGGGAACTGTGCTGGGATACCTTAAGAACTGTGATAGGCCAGCATGGACTATTTCTATTCCTGGTTGTTTAGTGGAGAAAAAAAGAGAGTTGAAAGGCACAGTGATCTTCTCTTCTTCAGTAACATGTAGGGATGTACCATAATCTGAATCTGCAATTCAGGAAAGCACAAATAACACAATGGAAACAGGTATTTCTTCCACCTGAAGTTGCTCGTTTTTATACAGGGAAAAATATGATTTCACCTACTAGTCATTTCATTTACTACACGTTATTGAAAAGTGATCACTATATTATGATCGCCCACACTGTGACAGTGCGCAGCAGGCAGGTAGTCTGAGAGCTGATTGTTCCCAGCTATCACTCTCGCATTGAGGAGGAGGAGTAGGAGGAGGCATCATGTCCGGGAGCAGTGAGATAAAAGCCTACTGTGGGAACTGGAGCTGTTTAAATATTGAAAAAAAAATCAAGACATTTTACCTTATATGTATTTCAGTCAGTTTACAACCATTAGGATGTAACATGCTGTATGTGCAGCCATAGGCTTGATGGAATTTTGACTTAGCTTTAACTAACACCCGATCACCATGTATTTTATTGTCATTTAAAATGGCAGAAATTAAAAGAGCAGGAAAATGAATGTACCATTAGGAAATAAAAATCACCTGAAATAAATTAAAGTAGTCCTTACACACACACACACACACACACACAAACAAACATATTTATTTATATATTTAATATATAATTAAATGTAATCTGTTTCTGTCAGGCTTTGTTTCATAGCCACTGTCTATTTATGTCAAACCTTTTTTATCTACTTATTTATTTTTATAAATAATTATTTTTAATTTAATATTGACTTTAATGGTATTTTATAGCAGTTGAGTTCAGACAGTTCATAAAACTTAGTTAAGCATAACATAAAAACAGTGAAAGAGGCTGGTGGGGTGGTATGGATAGAGATAAAGAGCGAGATACAGTATGACAATGTAAAAATTTATTTAAAAAATGTAAAAAAAAAAAAAAAAAAAAAAAATCAAAAGCTAAAATTAAATCACTTTGATAGCACAACAAGTGCCAATAAAATTATATGTCTTGATAAATTTGAGGTTAGAAACTAAATAAGGATGCACCAATATGGATTTTTTTCAACTGATACCAATTAGCCATAAATTCACATTTTTGTATTTTAAAAAGAAGTGTGTAACCTGTTTATGTACACCTAGGGATGCATTTTTATAAACACACACAGGTGCCGTCTCATGTCTGCCTACAATAGACTTGCCTACAACCAGGGTTCAACCTATGTGGGAGCCAGTGGGAGCTGAGCTCCCATAAAGAGGGCATTAGCTCCCATGAAAGCTGTAAAACCATACATCTGTGGGGGTCTCTAACAAAATATTAGCAACCACTATTTAATCACAAATTATGAATTTTTCAATGTAATGATTATTATTTACGTTACAGCGCCAAGACACCATGGGGCGCTGTAGGCCTACAGCCTATCTGTGTTGTTTTATGTGCTGTAGATGTGGTGAAATAGAGCTCCGGTAGCTGACATCACGCAATCCCGGCATGCAAAACAATGCCATACTGGCAGGAAAGTGTGCTATTCAACTGACTGCCAAGCATAGCACAGCTAACAGCTAACTCCTCTCTTCTTTGGGCTGTACTCATATAATAGTGAACATAGTGGACAGCTGTTGTGCCCTTGGGTGTCAGAACAGTTGATACGTGAAGGGGAGAGCATTTTATCGAATCCCAAAACATCCTGAAAGACGGCGGAGGTGGATTGCTGCCATAAAACATGCACGAAGCGAGCAGAAGAAGACGGAGAAAAGCGTCGTAAGCGCCAGCGGTCGCTCAGGTCGCTGGCATCGCACTGCCTGGCAGCTCTGGCAGGGCTTGCAGAAGGCTGCCAAGGGCCGGGGCTTTCAAGCTGCGCTGCAGATGTGTTGTGTGTATTCTAGTTAACCCACCTGTTCACCCAGCTTACATTTTATATGCTTTGCATTTCGATACGAGCCTATTTTACTTACCAGACAAACCAACAATTTAAGATACCCTTTTCCAGGCATCTGACTTCTTCTGGATGTCTCTGTAAACAAGACACACATCATATAGCTCCGGAAAACCGGAGACTGCCACAATCATCTTCTCCTCCATTTTCGTCTTCTCTTTCTTTTTCTTTCACTGTCCCGCCTAGAATATTCACGGTCTGCAATTGGCTGCTGCTCGCTGCTGCTTCGGCCCTACACAGCAAGCGTACATTGAAAATTGTATCCATCTGTACCCCTCCAGGCTCTTGTAGGCTTTCAGGGAATCTCCGGAGTAGGAAGAAGGAGAGTTGATTAAGTAATTGTAGTTGTCGGGATACTGCAATATTGGGACATTGTCCGCTCTGGCTGTCTCAATACTCCTGAAAAGCACCCCGGGGGCATTGTAAGGGTCAGCTATGATTAATCTGTCAAGTTTTGCGATATATCGCTCAATTTCCGGGGCTTTAACATGCAAAGTGAACTCCGACGACCTGAAATCAGCACTGGCGCCATTCATTTTCATTCCCGGCGGCATGCTCCGTAGCAGGCATTACTGACAATGATAATGGATGTAAACCTCAGCACCAGCTTGACCGGTGGAGATGAGGGACAGAAGCTAATGCTGGTTGGATAAACCAGGGAGCAGCCAAGGCGCAGCAGAAACTAAAGGCGAATCCTGCCGGTTGTGGGTTGAACAGGGGGTCACAGACACAGACAGAAATACGTATTCCTGTCAAATACGGCGGCCATAGTGCTCGGCAACGCAAAATAATGGCTTACCGGCGACCGAGAAGCCTGGCGCCAGGTCGGAAAGTCTTCATCGGTGTCATGACTGCCCAGAAATACGTGAACAGCCGAGCTGTGGCAGCACACAGGTATGTGACGTGTCAGAGGAGAAACGAGCCGTTCACGTTTCCACAAACCTCACCACACTTTAGGGACTGTTCTTTACTTGTCAGGGGAGGAGGGTGGCTGGTTGATTTTTATTTTATTTATTTATTATCTATGTTAATCACTTATTGATGCTGTTTTTGAAGTATGAATAAGTCAATAAGTAATTTATTCCATTGAAATATCATTGATGTATTATAGAAAAGTGATTTATCTTTTTATAAATGACAAACACAGACTGTAGCAAACACAGAGAAATAGTCTGACATGCTGTCAGTGATAAGCTGCTAGTCATCAGAGTCCATGATATCAACTAATAAAAGGATATGTCAGATTCTGCCCCTACATTGCATGTTATTATTTTATTCTGCTTTATGTTTATATTGTACTGCGTTATGATAAACTTTATTCCAGAGTCAAGTCCATATAAGATACATACAAAAACACAGACAATACAATAGAAACAACACAACAAGTAGGTTTAAAACACTTAAATTTTACTGAAAGTTCACTTCACTTAAAGTTTAAAACTTCTTCATATTTTTATATTGATCCCATCCAACAAAATGATGTTCATTGAGCAAATCTTTTTTTTGGTCCATGTCTAAAAGTAAATACATTTGACATGTGATTTTGTTGTTGTTTTGTCTTTTTATTTTATTTTTGCCAGTGCCATACAGTAACAATGCTTGGGGATGTGGTCTTTTACAAATTTGAAAATACTGTAAGAATGTCACTTTTATATAATTCTTTATTTTATAATGTATGATTAATGTCTACATCAACAAATGTTAACCATAAAATAATATCGAATTGTATCATCCCTACACTGTATCGAATTGTATCGGTCCTACGCTGTATTGAATCGTTCTGTATTAAAAATATATTGTTTTTGAATCGCATCGTAACCTGTGTATCTAGATACGTATCGAATCGTCTATCACAGAAAGATTCCCAACCCTAGTAACAATAGCTAGCAGTTCTAAATGAATTTAACAACAGAGTTGAGCCTTTTAAAAGCTTGGTGTTGGATGTAAGCCGCTGCTGCTAATTAGCTTGTGCTAACACTCTGTAGACCATCCATCAGCACTGTGTCTACCTGTTTAACAGCTGCAGGAAGTGTGTTGGGCAGTTGGAGATCAGACCCACAATTCCGTTGTCTTCATCTGGAACTGTGAAGACGTCCACAATGCGACATGTTTTGCCCTATAAACAGCACACTGCAGTTGTTCATCTTCTCTGTGTTTACCAGCGGCTCACAAACCAAGTTTGATGGTACATTTGGCAACCACCCACTGTGTCGGGTGTGCAGATGCTGCCCTTGTTAAGTCAATGAAAGCAGCCTGGCTCTGAATTATCAACGCTAATTATCAGCTATAATTTTAATTATCAGAAGGATGCATAATTATGAAAATGTCCCATTATCAGCTGATAATTTATCAGCCCGATATATACCGTGCATCCGTGAACAAAAACATTTTAATGTGACTTCCTCTATAAAACATGCCCACTTCCCGTCCTCTATCCAAACACAGATACAGAGACAGATAATGACCTCTTGTATACCTCTCACACGTGCGAGTCAACGTCATTGCAAACCTTCTGCTCATGGTGACGTCAATTACAGAGAATGAAAGAACACAAATATGGTGACTGCAGGAAACGTGCTCATTTTAAGCGAGGCAAGGCCAACCATACTGCTGTTGCTTGTATATTACACTGAGCGGAAGCAGATAAATACACTCACTGTGGGGAATATGATTCAAGCATCATACTGCTTGATCGCATACAATATGTCTGCTGAGGTGGTGCTCATTACTGGGTAAAATCTTAAGCTGAACTATCAAAATCAAAACCTACAGCAGGACCCCCACTAACCCCTTGCTTCGTGAATAAATTCAGGTTAAGGCTAGAATTACAGCAGATCTATGCACATAATTGTGTTACCGGGAAAAGTAGGTCACAAAGGCTTGTTGAAGGACCAACGCACTCACCTCCAAGATTTCATTTATGCGCTGTGTTTCTTATCCGAGCAAGGTGCAAAACAGAGAGAAAAAATGAATAGTATAAAAGAAACGGACGAGTGAGTGTCTCTGAATCACATCAATTATGTGTGATTATGGAGTGTCAGGAAAGGGGGCATCTTTACTTATACCGGGTCGTGTCTGTCAAAAAAAAAAAAGTGAATAAAATAATGTATGAATGTTGTATTTAAAATATGTCACATATAGTGTCGGAGTATAATTATCACTGCTTGTATTTATTCATGAAATCATCACAAATACAAATGTCAGCTTTCCACTTCACTAAATTCAACAGTCAAATGATTATATCATAATGTTAATTTTCTGTAGACACTGACACTTGACTTTCCCCACTGCCTTCTACATCTGGTAAATACATCATCCTTAGACATGCCAGGTCATAAAATATATCAATAACACATCAGTCTGAATTTGAGCTGCTTGATGTAGCAGAAATTCATCAAAGTCAGCAAACAGGAGAGGACACAGACTGTTTTTCAAATTGCCAAGGATCTGTTCAATGAGCCATACTCACGAGTTATTTATTCTCTCATTTCCAGAGCAACTGTACATTTTGTAAATGCTCCAACATACTTGGTCAAACAGTCAGATCAGGGGAGGTAATGCAGTAAATAAAGACAAGTGTATGTTTTCTATAAACCACCATGCAACAGAATGCTTTTACCTCAGACTTTGACCATAACGTTATGTGACAGTATCTACTAAATAGCAACACATAATGCTGAGCAGTAAATCAATCAAGTCTCAATGCAGGAACATACTCTGCACTCTTTAAGAGAAAAGAGGAAAACTCCCATTAGGTATCTGGCAATGCGAATCCATGCTCTTAGGGAAAAAATACAATTCAAAGAACGCGTCAATGTGCAGATACAAAGGTTGTCTCAATTATGTGTGAGGCACAAGCTCACTTAAACATTTTTTTATAGCCCTCGTATTTAAAAGAATGTGATCGTTTAAATAACTGAGGTTCAAAGCGATCAGTGTGCTCATAAACAACTTGACATACATAAAACTGCAAAGAAACATCCAGAGTGACACAAACACAATAAACAACTTGAGTTTTCTGAATAACTGGCCACTAAGAATACAAACCAGGCCTTGAGTATGAAGCTAAGTATCTCCCCTGACGGTCTGCTCCCTAATGGTTTTTGCTTTGTGAATCTTCCTGAATTAAAATAAAGATGTCAGCGCTGCACAATAGAAACCTTTGCTGTTCTTTTGTGCGAGTGTGTGCATATGCAAGCGTGCCTGCGTGTGTGTGTGTGTTCAGAGCAGTGCTTTTAATCAGTGTTATGGATAGTTTTAATTTGGCAATGCTTAATATTCCTGTTCCCATTACACTCAGATAGTGTTTAAGCTGCAAAATTGAATTTTTAAAATGAATCATTGCAAGTGCACTATGCACCAGTAGCACAGATGATTCAAGTTGAAAAATAACGCTGCTTTCTCCCCCTCCCTGCCCAAGGAGGATGGGTAAGCTGCTGCAGAAAAGAGTTCACACATCACATGGACAACTGTGATTACTGAGAACTGTCTACCTCACGCACTATAAAAAGAACCCTAATGCTTCATATAGGGGATTAACATTGTTTTTGAAGGTATTACAACGCAAGTAGGGAGACTGCACGTGTGTTAAGGACAGCACATTAACATAACACACTAATGTACCTGTAACAAAACCACTGAAGTGACTAGCACAGGCAGGGCCTCCTATTATAACTGATAAAGTGTCGATACAAATGCCATACTTATGAATGTCAGATTACTTTTAACAAAGGAGTCAGATCAGTTAAAGGGCCCCGCATGTTGCAGATATCCTGCTTGCCCAATACCTGCAAATGTACGCTCACCTATTTTATCTGATTACCTAATGTGTGCTCACAGGGGCGTAAATAAAGATAGTGCAGGCAGTGTGGTTGCACTGGGGCCCGTAGGGTGGTGGGGGTGTGGATGGGGGCATTTGCTGTAGGCTATATGCCCTCAAAAATGAGTCATGATTTCCTTTTTCCTTTTTCTTGTTTCTTTTGAATTAAAATAGTCAGTGGCAATCTATAAGAGAGAAAAGAACAAGAGGAAAAAGTAGCAAAGCTCCCTAAATTAGATTTATTTGGCTTTTTTTTTATGAACAGTTGGCAGTGGTGTGTGTGGGCGCCTTATGACTAGTAACTCACGTGCATCAGGGTTTGTCACAATAGCCTGAACTGGGGCCCGTGGTAGTTACCTTACACCACTGTGTGCTCACCTTATTTCTGACCAGATGTTCAGGAAGTTTTTACTGTGAGCTGAACTATCCACAGACTTCTCCTCCTCTCCAAAACAAACAGACTTGGTGATTTAAATTGGCAAAAAAATAAATTAAATAAAGCAGTTTCATGTTACAAATCAGTGTATGGCATACCGCTGTTGGCCCACTAGCCTAGGACCTGTTAATCGATGCTCACCCTTTTCTAGACGTTCATGTTTTAACCGGGAGCCACATTATACGCACAGGTCTCTTCCTCTATAAAACAAATGGACCAGGGACCAGTTGCATGAAAAACATGTTTTCTCCTTAAGTTTGGTATTTAAATGCTTAATTTCTCTTTAGCTGGGGGACTTACAGTTGCACAAAATCCCTTAAAAGGTTTCCTTAGTCAAAGAAAAACGTCAACTCATTCACTGCATTAAAGGAGATTTTACAGCAGTACACATTTCCATGGAGATTGTTTGTTTGCTTGTGATGATGCCCGTTATCGTCTCATAAAGTTAGCTTATAGTTATAAGACTGAAGACTAAAGGGTGTTTTGTGCAACCGATTTTATTTTAAGGAAACCTTAACTGGGACTTGAAGGAAAATCTTAACTTAAGGTGTTTTGTGCAACCGGCCTCAGGTTATTAAAACCAGTAAAAACTGAATAAAGCAGTGTCACGTTAAAAGTCAGTGTTTCTGCTAACCCGTTTGGCCCGTCACTGACGGCCCACTAGCCTAGCACCTGCTAATTTGTGCTGCCTTTTTTTCTCTGATAACTTATGATCTAGTCTCGCCACCAGACAATCAGAGATCTCCGCCTTCTGATAGTCTGGGTGTGTTTAACACACTGGAGGAAACGTCCGGCAACAAAGCAACGCCTCTTGCATATTTGAAAAGGACACGCCCTCCCGGAAATGTGCGCTCCCCCTTTTCTCGTCCGCAAGGACACAAACACACAGAGAGCTTGAAAATGGATGCCGAGAGATTTAACTCTGTTTTATCAAACGTGTGCTCAGTCCACAAGATTGTGGAAATGAAGGCCTTACAGCGACTTTGTTTAAAACTTTTAATGCAGTCGGACTATGTTTACAAGCACAAGAGTTCAGTGAGCCACCGAAGGACCACCCTGCGGATTTACTATTGGTTCTGCAACGTAGGGAACTCTGAAATTGTACCTGCCCATCTAAACACAAAATCAGGGAGAATACATCAGTATTTAGTTAAGCAAAGCGTCTAAAGACTGACTTGTGAGTCTACTTAAGATCTAGATATTGAAGAGGTTTTTACCAAGAGCCGATTATTTGCAAAGGCTTTATCCTCTCAAAAACAAACCTGTAGTTTCACATTATAAAAAAATCCATGTTTTTCTGGTGCTCTTATCCCGCAAGAGCAACTAACTATGGTGGCAGGGGTAAAAACAAAAATTGTCCTATCTAGGGCCAGTGTTTGGTTTGTCTGATCCAGGCAACTGTAGAAACATGAAGTTGCACCTTTGCGATCTCCATAGACAAGAACCTGCTCTATATATAGATGAAAAACAGATTCTTAAAGAAAATAACCATATTGTATTATATTCCATTTCTGCTAATGAACCCCCCTACATCCTACACACTGGACTTTTAACTATCAAGAGTAAAGCAGCACAACACCATCCTTATCCCTCAGTGGTTTACAGGACTGTGGTTATGACACAGTCATCAAGCTTCAATTTATCCTCTAAAAGTGTGAATCCAAAAATCGATGATTCGTGTTAACCCTGGACAGAAAGTAGCATAAACCTTGCAAGAATATATGTTTTTCAATATACCGAGTGGTCATTCTGTATTGAGTCATAGATGTTGGTAAAACGATGTAAATTAAGTGATCTAAATGCAAATCTTTTATGTGTATTTTGAACCTTGCCTTTTTCTCTTGCTTTCACACCTACATGTTTACTTCTTGTGGGTGGCTGCAGCTGCCCGACCTGCAATGCTATGTAATGTGGTGTAAATCTAATAGAGAAGTTTCTCATATCATAGATATAATGAAAACTAAAAATACATCACAATGTCTTATTGAAGAGTTACAGTGCACTTGCTTGGATGATTTGCATATTGATTTATTCTGTGGCCATCGAGCAGAGTCAATCAATAAATCAATCAATCGATAGATAAGAGGAAGTGTAAAATAAGCCAGCAAACCATTTAACTAACAACTGAAGGCAACATTAACCTTCTGATTGAAAATATGTGTAGTATAAACTATGTGCATGATCATGGTGTTGTGCATGCTGGCTCAGTATAACACCGCCATGGTTAAGTGGGAGAAATGAATGTAGAGCTGAGATAATTAGTCAGTTACAAAAGTATTTCACTGCTGGAAAGAAGGAAAGTCTTTTCATGGAACTGTGCAGTAGAAAGATGTGAGCACTTCTGAAATCTGTGCTACAAGGCCCAAAAACATAGAACAAGGGGCTGAGGCATTTGCTTTTGCTCAAGAGGTAAAAAAAACAACCCTTTAACTACCAGATTGCATAGCACCACACTGGACCAATAAACGCTCCCACTGTTGGGTGTCTTTATGCGAGCTTGGCCATTTTGACAGAGGAACAATATGGCAGCCATCTGGTAACAACCTCAAATTACAGTTGTATTGTAAGCTACAATATGGTTATGAAAACATACTTTAGAAATAGGCAACACAGTAAAAAAAAAAATGTTGATTCATATTAGATCTAAGGCTAAGTCTAAGCAGAGCAGATCAGTTTCTTCAGCCTCTGTTTTTACATTACAGGAAGCAGTATAGCACCCGCTTCCTGCTTACAAATTCTTACATTACAGCGAGAGAGTGCACTAAAATAAGTTTCTGAAGACATTCCAGACAAGAATCTTGGTTTTGATCAGCACTGCCTAGTTTCAGAGTTTGACCAGAGATCCACATCTGTACTCTTTGCGCCTGCAGTGCTGGGCATATGGAAATGCGGGAACCCATTCTGTAGTTTGATCAACAGCCCAAGAGCCAGTGAAAATCTATTGTGTGACACAAAAAGCGTCATCCAGCTTAATCTGAGCTGAGAGATGAGCGGGGAGATCTAGCTGCTGGTGAGGTGGAAGGAGGGCTACAATAGATCTTTTACACATACTATGCACATTATGATGATACAAAGCTGGTTAAGAATAGGCAAAGAATACCGTTGACTGTTTGGTTGAAGAGCAGGAAATCGATTTTGACAATGGATTCATTTTCATTTTCAAGCTAAAAAGGCAGACGACTCTGAGTTTCATTATTTCAGCTTCTTAACTGTGAATATTTGCTCAGTATTTTATGAAAATAAACTAAATATTTTTGAGTTTTGGAGTATTGGTTGGCCAAAACATGCAATTTGGAAAGATTTAACTTGGGTTCTCGAAAATTGTGATGGGCCTACAGTGAACCTTTCTTCTTACAGAGAAATACAAAACAGTACTAATGAACCTTCATTAATATAGGTCTATATTTTATCTACAAGTGCACGTCGCACACTGAGCGAGCTGCCTGTTAATGTCACTGTGGGCAAAGCAGTAATGATTGTGCTAAGTAGCTACTTACATGTTTCAGATGATATGTCATGTTTGTAGTCGATGATTGATAGGCAAATGCTTGCCTGCAGACTGTATCAGTCTATTTAACTGAAAGCCTGAGTGCAGAGCTGATCTTCTTCCAGGTGTTGTTTATAAGTGTGCAGGCCTATCGTCCGTTGGCTAGGTGTAAAGCTCTGAGTAGCTTTGCACCAAAATGATCAAGTTTTCCTTATTTATCACAGACAGGAATTAATGGAAGAAGGGAAAGATATCTATCAGCTGTGATTGGTTTGTAACGTGACTCCTGTCTGACTGCTGAGCATGGCATCTTTTTGTGTCTGTCTTTCAAATTAGCTTCCCACATGGTCCAGTCATAAAGGTTTTGATTTATTTTGACAAGGCCCAGAGTTTTTCTTTCTTTCTTTTTTTTTCTGTGACTAAGCGACTAATCAAATCTTGCTGACTAATGACTATTTTGGTCAACTATTGGGGGCAGCCCTGAATTAACAGCACCATTTTTTGGGATACTTTTTGGCTTAAGTAATTATACATTTCTCCTCATTTGGTACTGTATTTTCAATATTAGTAACCTTAAAATCTAAATGTCAACTAATAAAGTAATTCCCTGGAGTTTTCTTACATGAAATTTGCACATTAGAGAATCTATATACATATTTTTTACTTTGGTACTCTTTCCACTCTGGCTGGATATGTTTACCATAAACTTACCATCTTAAAAATACCCAGACATTGTCTACTGTACAGTGTGTGTGCTGTGTCTTGGTAATTGAACAAATAATTGGAAGGAGTATGCTACTGTGTACTGACATGCAATGATGAAGGTAAACATCAGTAGTGGGGACAACAGCACAGCAACAGTGAGTCCTCTGACATGTTTGGCCACATGATCTGACAGCAGATGGATAAAACATTGCAGTGTTCCAGCCCTTCATTATTAAACCTGTCAGCTGATGCCTCTCTACCTGTTATGTATGTTGATAGCTGGCACATTACGCTCCTGGTTGCATGTCACCTCTGAAAAATTAAAGCATTTCTCTCATCTGCTTGCTCGCCGTCATTTAATTAGCAGAGATGCAGCACCCTCACCCATTACTCTCTCATGCCTTCATCCAAACTAGCCATCATTTGCAGCAACAGCAAAATATTATTGCTGTGCACAAAATATGAGCCAAATATATCTGCACAAGTACACAGAAACAATGGCATAGTGTATGGCAAACATCCACTGTGCCCCATGAGTATTGCAGGGTAGAAGCTATTATTCATCCGCCACGGGTACAGTTTGCTTTATAGTTTCACTATTCAGGGAGTCAGTTATACATTTATTCTTTAAAGTAAATATGTGACTAAGCTTTAATTTAAAAATCTAAATCTTTCAAGCTAAAAAATATATAACCTTTTCCATATGTCCCTTTTATATTCTTTTTTCTACCCTCCAGTGTTGCAGGATTCTAAGAGTGTTGTGGGAAAAGATTCTATACTATGTTAATCTTAAATTTAATTCCAAGATTTCCAAGCATCCATCAAATGAGCCCTGGGGAGTAAGGCTATGGTATCAGGTTGCATCACAAGTGTGGGTAAATCTCTTTAAACATCTCCAGGTGGTATCTAAAATAGGGTTTTATGACAATACACTTCCACTTTGGGGAAGCCTGTAAAAGAAGGTCAGGTGCAGGCATTGCTCTGTTTTCTCCAATAATCTAAACTGATTCTGCGGAAGGCTAATAGATGGCATCCGATTTGCATATAAATTATTGTGAAGTCTCTGGTGATCTATGACTCTCAATCTGATTTAACAGCGATGGAACGGCAGGGGAGGAGTTGGAGATACAGTGGGGGGAGTTTGAGGAAAGATGGAGCTAAAAAAAAAAAGGGGGGAGAATACATCAACAAACGGGGGAGAGTTTTTCAATTTGGCAACTAGATAAGCGTTTTAATCATGTATCAGATTTCTTGGCCCTCTCTACCTCCACACATAGAGCAAGCTTCCTATTCTATCAGTGTTTTTTCTTTTCTTTTTTTTTTGGCTCAGCTCTCGCTCAACAATTATAAAATTGGGTTAGGTACAAAAGATGACCTATGCTGGCTTTGCAAATGCCTAAAAACATGATTCATATCTGTTTGTTTAGCTTTAGGCAGAATACGAGTGGGCTGTCAGATTTGTTGGGGTTTTTTTCCCAGACAGTTCAATATAATGCATCCTATTTTATTGTGATCATAAATTATGTATGTCACATTTCAAACTGCAAAGTAACCAGTCACTACAGATGTCAGATAAATGTAGTGGTGTTGAAGTAAAAAGTAGCATGAAATGAAAACAACTAAAGCACAAGTAGCCCCAAATCTGCCCAGTCACTAGAAAAAAACGTCGTGTAAAATAAATGTAAAATATTTTATATTTGCACATTTCATACCCATCATATTAACATCTCTAAAGGGACATAGATTAGATTACATGTATTTAATGGTGGATGGCAAGCAGCAGAATACTGTTTGAAACCAATGACATATCTGGTTGTGTTTGTTGCGACAAAACCATAGACTGTGAAAATAACGGACATGGCTACGGTGATGTCACCCACTGGTTTGTGGGCTCTCATTTTGAAGACTCAAATTTGCCATTTCGAAAGTCACCATTTTGGTTCTTGAGCCAAAATTACCATGTTTGGGCAAGAGGGTGGAGCTGTAAAGGAGCAATGGGTGAATCTGACCGAGAACCCAAGGACACTATTGGCAGACAGCCTGTTTGTCGAAGAGACCCACGATAAATTATGCTCAACTTTAAGCTAGAAGAAAATACGGGTGAGTTATATAAAAATGTACCCCCATATAATTGTCAAGAAGGGGGAAATTATCTACTGAGACCAAACACATATTTTTGTACTAGGTTGTAAACTTGTTTATTTTTTGCTGTAAAGTTAGGCTTTTTTAACATGGGGCTCTGTGGAGATTGACTAGCTTCTGGAGCCAACCTCAAGTGGCCCATCAAAGAACTCCAGTTTTTGTCACTTCTGCGTTGGTTCATGTTTCAGCCCTTGAGGATATGACTGAAACAAAACTCGCCAGTTTTTTTAAAAACACATCAGGACATCTCTAGCTGTGTTTGTGGCAACCAAAACAGGTATTTGAAGCCAAAATATGATTTTTTTCCCAACCCTAGTCAATTGGTGCTTGTGCCTCAAACTACCCACACATTAACCACAGCACTGTCCAAACATAAATTGACAATTAAAACGTAAAGAAATGTAAAGCTTTAACATGTCCCCTACATAGGAACGTACAAATGTTTATCCATGGTTTGCAAAAACGTATAATACCAACACTTAATTGGCAATTGGCTTGCCCAAATTGTACTTGCATACAGCACTTGAGTAAATGATCATAGTTATTTTGCACCGCACAATTAGCTACTCCTTCATACATATGGTGGTATTCCTTTAATACTGAAATCTATCAATAATACTGATATGAAGTCCAGCAACATGAACTCGGCCTATTCAATAAGGTTATAACCAGTGCCGATACTGATCCATCGCACTGCATCTTCAGTGTGTTTTTGTAAAAGCTACCTGCTGGCGTTTGGCAGGACACATATTGTGTGGAAAAAGGTGCAAATATCTGTTGTTGTAAAGTGTTGATCCACATATAACTCATTATAATGCAAGTTTTGGGATATTCAAAGAAAGGTGTTATTATGTTACCCTTGTTTCCACACAGCTCATTTGTCGAGTGCACCATAGTCGGTGTAATAAGAGCTGTAATGGAGGCAATCCTGTGAAAATGATGAGTAAGATTGCATGAATCATTGTGCAAGTGTCTGCCGGGTCTGTTGTAATCAACTGGGGGACCCTGGGTTGTTCACTGCAGAACTAGAGGCATCGGGAGAAGGTATTTGAAGCTCTTATGCAAATTATGTCATTTTGCAATGAGGTCCAGTCACTGCTGTATGATTTCCTATTTTGAAACACATTTTCTCCACAAGTACCTATGTCCATTTATGCAGCATAAAGATTAGCTCACCACTTATGGCCATTAGGGTGGGGCGATATGTTAAAAATTTCCAACCGGCCACCGTCAGCCCATCAACCAGCGGTTGCCGATATATTCGGCAGTTGTGTGTGTGGCGGAGAAAAAAAAAGAGGGGGGATGTTGCATTTATGTGATGTCGGAAAGAATCGAAAAATGACTTTCAGAATGGGATAATTCACATGAACGCCACTTCATGTCAGAAACACAACTCGGCAACTCGGATCTCCCGACACCACATGAATGCAGCAAAAAAATGCAGCGTGCTCCGCGAGCCCACTCATGCACGCCGTCAGAGAGGGTGTTTAGCACGGCTGATAACATTGTTAACCATATGCGCATATGAGTCCACATTACGGCCGGGTTCCACCGGCTGCACGTCAAGCGTCTTGTTTACCGTTTGCTGAACCATGATAGTTAAAGCATTTCCCACCTAAGTTATTACATATATTTGAGTAATCTACAAGTTTACTGTACTGTTTGTCATCTACTCGCTTCCAAATGTCCGCCACGGACATTTACACAATGTCACGGATAAACATGGGTAAATGCATAAAAAAAATCATCACATATCTCCTCTGATAATGGTTTATTCATTTAAAAACACAGTTTGCTCGTTTAGCACACTATTTCATGTAGTGTTTATCTGCTGGAGGGCGTAGCGCGACAAAAATAGAAGAGCATCCTAAAATAGAGAGTTGTCGCGCCGCTCCTGTTGCCGGTAAAGCAGCTGTAATTGATAACAGGGGGGTGAGCTGCTACAGGACTCGCGTTGCAGACGTGTCGCGCTGCGTAACTTTCAGCTCCGCCACCACTGACGTGTTTTGTGAAAGACTCGTCGGAAATCAGTGTGAAGCTGCAGGTTCCAATACGCACACACTTTGAATTGTGCTCTACATAGTAATTATATGTAGACAAAAATCGCCAAAAATGAAACCAACCGTGATGGACTTGGCCGATGGGTGATTGGCGATATGTTCGTCCAATCACCCAGGCCTAATGGCCATATTTTTTTTGTGTTACAGAACCTATGTTATACTTATGCATTATTTCTCCCTTAATTTGCCATTTTTTTGGACATACTTCAGGAAATATCATTTTGAAAATTGGCAACATTTTGGAGCACCACTGACAGCTATCAAACCTTCAAGTTACCGTCTACCTGCTCAACTAACGTCTGTTGTGAAAAAAAACATCCATAAATCCCTTGGCAGTTTATATAACACATCATTCATCTTGATACAAATGTTTGCAGTGTGCTGACTGCCATCACACAGACAGGCAAAAACTCAAATGATTTCATATAGCATTTTTCACATCATAAACATGTCTGAGAACAAAATGTAATGCCACTCGCGTCACAAAAAAAATGGCATTTCTGACAAACCATAATTACTCTGAAGGAAAAACAGAAAATGGAATGCCTAGCTAAGAAATGCCATGTAAGACGTGACAATGGCTTAACCCTGTTAATAAAGAGAGCAAAAACAAAGCAAAGGGAAATTAAGGTTTTAGAGGGTTATATCTTAGGTCTACAGCACAAGGAAACAACCCTATGTTGCACAAACTGTATATAAACATCCATAGGAACACAGTTTTTAATGTGCTTTTACTGATTCTATAAAAAAAACCATCTCATATACACATATTGTTAAAGGGAAGCTGGTATTTTTCAACCTGGGCTGTATATTTCCATGCTTTTGTGTTCCAAGTGACTAATTGGAACAACATTTTTTTTTTATATTGGTCCACTATTGAGCGACAGCAGTGGGCAGGAGGAAGAAATGAAAGTCAGGTCACCAAAAAAAATGTTGGCATTGTTCCTACTGCATGCCACAGAAACACATATCACATTTTTTCTTTTTTAAAGTGACATAGTCCTGATGAAATATACGTGCTGACTCTGTCATTGCGAGGTGGAGGGTATGGTAGTGTGACAGCTGCCAAGCTGCAGACCACTGCAGAGAACTGTTTGAGTTTTTTAGGGTGACATTGCTGTGTTTCCAGCAGGGTTTGTGTCACTGAAAGCACGTGATATTTACCAAGCCATAGCTACATTTCCAGCAGGGATGGTGCCACCAAGAGCAGTTGCTTTTTTTTTTTTTTTTTTTTATCACTGTCTTTTCAGCGGAACTCTACCAACAAAAAAGGTTGATTTTTAGTGAGCCATGGCTGTGTTTATAGCACAATTTGTGCCAGTGAAAGTGGTTGTTTTTCCCAAGCTATCGCTGCATTTCAAGCAGGAGTTGTGCCCCAAAAATGGCTTTTTTCGTTACTAAGCCATCGCTGCATTTTCAGCAGGGCCGTATTACTGAAAGTTGGCAACTGAGAGCAATGGTTTTTAAATCAAGCTGTCACTGTGTTTCATGCAAGGCCTGTGCCACTGAAAGTGTTTGTTTTTTTCCCCCAGCAGGGATTGTGCTACCGAAAATAGTTGGTTTTTAATGAGCCATCACTGCATTTCAAGCAGGGATTGTGCCACTGAAGCAGATGTTGCCTACCGAGCCATCGCTGTTTCCAGCAGGAACTGCACCACCGGAAATGTTTTTTTTGTTTGTTTTTGTAATTTCTGTAATTCTAGCAGGGATTGTGCCACTTAAAGCTACTGTGTTTTTTCCAAAGCAGGCATTTTAAAGCATGTCATTGCTGCTTTTCCAGCAGGAAATCTGACAACAAAAGCAGTTGTTTTATTCCCAAGCCATCACTACATTTCCAGTGGGGATTGTGCCACCAAAAGTGGCTTTCGCTTGATCATATCTGTTGTGAGATAAAGGAAAAAATGTTTTATTTCTCAGTAGTGTCCTTCCCATAATGTTGTGGGACACTTTTAAACCTGTCAGTGGCAGAAACAAGCTCTTTTAGTGGACTTGAATTGACGGTGAGCTCAATCGTTGCCCCAAACGATTACACTGCATCCCGTTTTGTGCCTGCTGGCTGCAGTGCTCTCGCTCAATACTGGACCAATTTCAAAAATTGTTGTTCCCATTAGTCACTTAGACACAAAAACATGAGAAAATAGGTTCTGGATTGAAAAATACCAGCTTCCCTTTAAGTCATTAAAACAACACCTTCCTGTACTTTAATGTGTCACGGACCCAAGCAACTTGACACATATCCAAATGATAATGAATAGAGAGGGCCATCCACGTCCTCTAGGAACAGCAGTTACATCTCTAAAAGTGCTGATCAGCTTATTTGGAAAATGATGCACTGTTAATGGTGGCCATATAATGGCTTTCTTTAGCGTGTCCATTCATTTCAGCAAGTAGTTTAATATATCACTGTATTTCAAGATGTGTGCCGTCGATTTCCTGTTAGCAGCACCTCATTTATGTTTATTTAAATATTGAGGATCTTTCAACCAGGCGATACATAAGTGGAAGATGCTGGGGTGCTGAGAGCCTGTTGTCAATTCTTCTGCTGGCTTTCATTAACAGGGAGTCTAACAAAATCAATTACTTCCATTTTAATCATACATGCCTTATACTAGCCTGACTGTGATGGCAGGGTGAAATATAAACTGTGTTTTAATGAATACAACGAAGTTTAAATGGAAAGAAAAATGGACATCTCAGGAACAGCCAACACGTATTATGTAAATACGATGTACTTAAAGGCTTTTTGAAAGTTTAACTAGGCTGGTTTGTTTAGTAATTGGCTGCAGGAAAAAATAATGAAAGGACTTTTTAAAAGCTGACATACCTCAGCCCCAACGTTGACAGTGGCTTGGTCTTATTAGCCATGTATCTATCCTATTTATTCCTATTTTTTTCCCATGTAAGGTGCCCGGTGTTAAACAAAAGCTCTGTTCACTGAAAGACAAGAACAGCATAAAATAATGTTTTATTTTTGTCTGTGGACTCTCTGGACCATTAATTTATGCAATTTATTTTCTAATGAGTCAATTAGATTTAGATTACAAAAGGGCTAGCAAGTTTAATTAATCTATAATGGATAATTGCCCCACATCATTTGAAACTTTCCCCACTGTATTAGATGTACTCAGACATTACGCTACCATTGCAGACATCTTGCTTGTAATGTTTTTAACTGTGAAAAACATCATACTAAACTAAAAAAAAAGGACAATGTGAATATGCTTATGCTCATTAAAAATAACTTAAGTACATGCTAGATTATTCATGTGAAGCCTTGTCTAAATTCTGACACCAATTAACACAAGATCAGCTGTAACATAAGCCAGCAAAATGAATTGTAATTTATTTATCTTAAGATAAGATGGGTCTCATGTTTTTGGGCCGCGTCTTTAGGCAACGTGTGTTGACACAAGTTAAGAAGAGTACTTGCCTGAGGCAATGCCTTGTTAATTCAGATAATGGGATAGCGCCTGTAAATCTTTATTAACTGGATTACACAGTAAGCATCGCAATACACACAAGTATAGAAATATGTTAATCTGCTGCAGAACTAGCGCTTTTTCTCATCTGTAATCTGAAAGTCTGACAATTTGCTACATCTTAATATCCTCTTATGACTTCTAAGGATGTTACTTTTTGACATCTTTCCTGCAGAATCGAAGGCCTCTTGACATTCTTTGCAAGGTTAGAATGTATAAAGCAATATTTCAACATGAACTACAACTACATGGAGGAGGTAGGAGCATATTTAGCAGAAAATGGCGGTTGCTTTTTATTTCTTCTCTCGTCTTGATGTTTGCTAAGGTGCCGTAAAGAAAAGAAGTTACTCCAGTGTGCTCCAGAATTTCTCAAAAGGCTAATAGTTCAAGACTGGATAGCTCCCAGGAGTGAATATCTAAAAACTTGTCTTTGTGAATAAAACAAGACGAAAGAGGTCAGCCCAGTCGTCAGAAGAAAGTGCTGTATGCTTCTGCAAGCCATGGATATGTTACATTTTAATGCTTCGCATGCCGTGACAACACATTCTCAGTCTGACCTTGTCACGTATCAACGCTTGGTCATAGACATATTTCGACATATGCGTTTGTTGTTGACGTTCTGGAACACCGGGTCAAGTTCATCCTGTTACATGCATTGTGTGATTTCAAATACACTTCAGTTTTCACAGGAAATGTACAGTTTGAAAACAGTCTCTTTCAAAATAAACTCACTATCTTGGTACAACATCACATACAACACCACCATTCAATAATTTTTTTTTCCTTCAGAAACAAACACACATGGTTATAAAATAAAGTAAGCACTGATTGTGTTCACATCTGACTAAGACTAAAATTTTCCTCCTAAGTTTTGTGTAAATGTATGTATTGTCTTATTTACAAACTTTTCTTTTGTAGAGTTAATTAAAGTGGCTTTTTTACTCAGGCATATTTATCTATAATTGCATTTGTTGAAGTTTACCACCATGTTGATGTAACACTGCAAATTTGTAGGGGACCAAACACTTACCACACTTGTCTTATGAAAACATTTCACAATTAGTATGGCTGACGTGACCCAGAGTATCACTTAAAGATTCATAAATTCAAAATAACCAGGAGTCCTACTATTTACTTCCTGCCAGCTCTCAGATAGTTGCATTATGTTGCTCACAAATGGAAATGGACAGCTCCTGCTGACTGCATTATTTTTTGACAGATGCTCTTTAGATTATTGAAGTTTTCTATGACAGGAAACATATGGGGTGGTCAGCAATCACTACCTCATTCTTGGGCCAATTTCCCATCTGAATTCGATACCCTGACAGAATGTAGATAAACGCAAAATGAGATGGATGCTCTGACGAGGCCATCCCTATGCTTCATTACTCTGTCAATAATCATGTTCTTTTTGTGAAACAAAAATCCCTTTTTGTTGATAAAACTGTAGGTATAGCTATGTACTATTATTATTATTACTATTATTATTATTGCATTGTATTCTTTGTTAAAAGTACTTGTCCTTGGCTGATTTTGAGTTCTTATTAGGGCAAAATATTAATGCAACACAGTAACTCAATAATGCATATAAACCTACCTTTTTTTGTTTGTTTGTTTTTCTTTAACTCCTACCTTTAATACTGCAGAACTATCTTTCACAAGCCACTTTTTCCTTGTTTCTGTCTTTCTAGGTCATAGAAGTATTTCCTGACTGCTGGAGTGAGGTACTCTTGGGTATGTATATAACCAGAGTGAGTATTTCCTCTTAAACACATACCATAAGAAAAGTTTGTGATTTAAACTCTGTTTGCCCTCCTTTTCATCTCACCTCAACCTCATTCTTTAAAGAATTCAGTTTTTTCCTTCTCAATCGACTACTCGTAAAATCTGATTAGAAAAAGGATAAGAATAGATAAATCTCAGTTTACTGTAGACATTGAGAGTTAGGCTGTTAGCTTGTATCTAAAGCGACACTATGATGATTCCCAGGATGTCAGGATTTTCATACCATTGGTCACATGCTGATACATAAGATGCACAAGACAGGCTGATCTCAAACCCTCTGTAGTGACATGAGATGATTGGCAAGGGCAGTGAGAAAGATAACTCCCGCTCCTTATGTAAAATGACCAATCATCAATTATGCATAAACCTTGATAAGATATTTTATTTTTAGGTACTCCTGAAATCTCCGTAGTGTGACCTTTTTATGGCGCCAAGCAAACAGTGAGCCCTCCATGATATTCATTACACTCTCAGCCCACAAGAATGTGACAACCAGGCCTCAACACACCTGTGTATTTATTTGTCGATGCGTAGCTGTGTTGATATAATGTGGCTGTAATTATTTTCTGCAATGTATCACCATGGTAAAATATGTTATAATGAATCTATGTATCTTACTTTGAACAGTTATCTTCTCTGTATTCTTCGTGCCATTGCTGCGTGCCTGTATTTCCTTATTCTCAGCCAAAACACTTTACAATTACATTTGTTGTTGCAATGATCAGTTTCCTAACATGGATCAATAGATTCCATTGTTTAGTAGAGAAAAAGCTCAAAAATAATACAATGTTGTGCCACATCTGTGGTGCTGCTGCAAAGGATATGTTTATGCAGTTTGAAAAAAATATTATGCTCTCATTTTTAAAGCAAGAGCACTGAAAATGACATCACCACTTCAGTATCTGACAATATTGCCAAAAGATAAGGGTTGACCATCTGTGAAGATGTCCGTCTCACTGAGAATAGGAATACAACAGAGAGAGGTCTGAAGCATTTTCCAGCTGTGCCTTTTTAAATCATCCATCATCCAATCATGGAAATGCATTGGACCTCTGTCTTCGCTCACCTCTTGACGCCCATGGTTGTAAATCTGTCCTAATGATAATGAGGGCCCATCAACAGTCAAGGGCCGGCAGATCACAGACTGACAGTTTAGGTCATATTTAGTGGTAAGGTTTGAGCATGTGTAAAGAGTGACAGAATTCCACCAATTCATCCTTTTCCATGATCTGTACTCCCTCACAGGGCTGCCTGTATATATTAACCCTTTGAACTCTGCTGTAGAAATGGTCTGCAAGTACCTACATTGGTATTTTTACTTATTGTGATGTCATTTTTTGGAGTATTTTCAAATTCTTCATATATTTATATCTCATATTAAATGGTTAATAATAATAAAAGTATAGAAATTATTTCATAAATTAAAAAGGGAAAAAAAGGTTTTTTTTCATAGAATTTCAAAAAATAACACACAAAGCATATTGATCAAAAAGATTTCTAAATGTAGAAACATGATCAAAATATTTCTTGACACTTGATACATTATTTAAAATAGGTACTTTTTTTTTTTTTAGTTTTTGAGATATGTTCAATTTTTTAAGCAGAGGGCAAAGCTGTTTTGATGTGTCAAAAAATTAAATACACCAGACATTCCTATCAACCTGCTTTGTTCCTCTGGTGCCACCACACATTTTCACCGTCTTTTGGACCGCTTGAAGCATGTCATGATGGCGTCATCCAAAGCGGACGACATGAAGGCACAAAGGACAAAAGTCAGTGGCGTAAGAAAGCTATGACGGGCCCCAGGGCACACTATTGTGCACGTATTGTCCTGACACACAAAGACTACATCAACATACATATTACCAGGCAATCATCATTGTATATCTTGTTTTAGATTGGTACTGATTATTTTTAGAAAATAAATAGAAAAAAGGAAACCATGACATGGATGGGTTTGCCTTTTTGAGGACAATTATAGTAAATTGCACCCTTTTAAAATTCTGTATATGTCACTTGCAAGGGCCCACTCTCTCTATGAGCCCCTCCACCCCAGGGGCCCCAGTGTAATTACATTGCCTGCACTGTCAGGGTTTGACATTATCGGTTGCCCGAACGCCCGGGGCAAGTAAAAATAGCCGGCGGGCCAGCAGACCCTGCGCAGACATGCCCGATCGGGCAAGCAGCACTGACTCATATTTTTTTATTATTTCTAATCGCAGGGCAGGAATTATACCACGGCCAAACTGCCAGTGCCGTGGAGTCCCCGGTGTGTGGCCGTAATGCCCCTCCTACCCATACGGCCAGTGGAGCATGCTCTGTGTTTTTATGACAAACAGCATAGCAAGGCTACGGCTAAGTTAACGTACTGACACTCCGAGACATACACACATACTGGACAGCCTCTCAGTACTTAGTCGCCAACGTTAGCTCATGTACAACACAGGTACCACACAGAAACTTTTACAAAGGGTCATAATGTGCTTCTAGTGACTGTCAAATCGCAGGCGATAGCTGTTTACACTGAGGACACGAAGATGGGACAAAGATCCTCTGAGTGTACAGACGGTTCACTCTGCTCTGCCGCCAGGAACAAATTGGAGGCAAAGATCCTCTCTGAGGAAGAGGGTTCACTTTGCTGCAGGGTTCACCAAAACGTTTTTTTGTTGTAAATAAATTGAACACACATTAAAGAACATACAAGATCCTGTAGAGAATTAATACATATAATTCAATACAATACAATAAACATTGTCTAATTAAATGAAGGCAGAGGATTTTTTAAAAGTCAAATAAAATATGATTTATGTCAAAATATACAAAGAGACATATAAATAATTTGGCAAAAGAACTGGAGTTGGTCCCTGGACGCTGCACTGCGGCTGCCCACTGCTCCCAGTGTATACAGTAGGATGGGTCAAATGCAGAGGTCAAATTTCGTTTCAGTGTATGTTTTGTGCTGAGAAAGTACAATAAAGAATCTTCTTCTAATAATAATTTCTTAATAACGAGGAGATAACAAAAGAATAAAGAGATTTCAAAGACTTAAAAAATAAGGGACATGAATCAAAACAACAAGGAACAAGATATATCCCCAGTCATGCACACCCAGATTTAATAAACTCAGTACTGTTTTTCAACACATATATTGTTTTGTCTTCATTCAATGTAATTAGCACATATTGTTATTGGTTTTGGCCTTGGTTCCCCACATTTTGGCTGTGATGACCCAATAAATTTGTATTTATCAAAGGAAAAAACCTAAACGTCGGACCTTGACTGTCTATATTTACACCCCTGGCTTTAGCTATCATAGTTTTTAAGACATTTTAAGATTGATTTTAAACAGGATCATGTAAACAGCGATCTCCTGTGGCCAAGACAAGACAATACTGTGGAGTCACCGTGGGTAGCATAAAGTAATGATGTCATCACATGCAGGCAACTTGATGGCTTGACTTTTATTAATTCTAGATTGATTTTAAACAGGATCATGACAGCAATAACCCCCCATGGCTGCCTGCAGGATGTCTGTTTTCAGAGGGTTAACTCAGTAGTATTTAAAGGACACCAGCCATAACTTGCCTTGTATTAAACATTATAAACATCTTACTATCTTACTACAATGACGAAAACTCTGTCTGTCTATGTGTGTCTGTTCCACGTTTTTCTCCTCACTGACTTGGTCAATCCATGTGAAATTTGGCACAGTGGTAGAGGGTAATGGGAGGATGGGAATGAAGCAATATTACATCAATTGGCCAAAGGGGGGCGCTATAGCAATGAGTGTCGAAGAGACATGAAACTTTGCACAGAGATGCCTCTCCTCGTGAGGAACAAATTTGCCTCAAGAACCCATAACTTCCGGATACATATATTTTCCACCATTTGGAATTTTTTGAAAAACACTTAATATCGATCTCTTCCTAGGAAGTTTGACTGATCTGCATGAAACTCGGTGAACATAATCTAGGGACCAATATCTAAAGTTCCCTCTTGGCAAAAGTCGGAAAACTTACAAAAACTGAGCTTCTATAAGGCAATGACTTTAACTATCTGCCTTTCAACGTGCTACCTCAACTACTAATGTACAGTTTTAGCCCACTAACTATCCCACTATTGGCAATGGTACTACTGTACTTTCAATAAGCAATCGTACTATCAAATTCACAAAAACTCCCTCTGAGTACATTGCTCTTCTTAATGGGTTCAGTTGACTATTTATTCTGCAATTTCCTATGACGTGTGTAACCAGCCCAAATATGTTGGCTTGTTTCCCAAGTTTAGGCTTTTCTTCCACCTACTGTACAGCTCTTTTAATCTTATACAGCTCTTTATTTTTGCCTCATATAAATCACAGTAATGCTATTTGGTGCAATATTTTTTTTTCTGATTATCTTGTGAAATTGATGATTTCAAAGAATAAAGTTATATGTGTTACATCATAGTCCAAGGTAAATGCTCCCACTGACCTTCTTTTTCAAAGCCACAGCTTACTGAATGTAATATTTTCCACAAGGCTGTATGAATAGTGTTGTGTATATGCTCATTGACAGACATTGTGACCTTATTCCAATTTACTTTCCCTTGCATGCATTTAAGACCAGGAAAAAGCATCTTCTGAAGCATAAAACAACAACGCCAAAAAAAAGCATAAGCTTAAATGTGCCAGTTTCTGCGTGTTTTGCAGAGGTCCAAAGGAATGGGATAAGATTAAAAACACTATAAAAATGTCATTATGTGTGTCTGCTTTCAAAGAGCTTAAGGCAGCAGTTACAAATACAGTTTGTTAAAGCTTGAATACCCTTAACGGCTGGGGACTTCTAAATTAGTTACTCTATTTTGAAATCCGTTTAAATTGCACCGTTATTTCCACCCAGCATATGTCTCTATTTATAGTATATCACCTACCTAACCAATGTCTAGACTGATGGAGTAAATGTTGTGACCGTTTAGGGTTAGGGCCGTTAGTTCTAAGTGTCTTTGGTTAGGCATTTTGCAGGTTGTTACCATGGATATGTCACATCTGTATGTTTTTATATGTTGAGGCCCTGACACACCAAGCTGTCAGTTGGCCGTCAGTCAATGTCAGGCTGTCGGTGAGCGTCTGTTGCCCCAGTCCCTGCAGTGTTCCCTGCATCATTGCCCTTGGTCAGCCCCTGTCAGCTTTTTTTGATTCAGCATGTTGAATTGGCGCCGGCTATGCCAGAGCCTGTTAGTGTATAAAGTCACTCTGACTGGCCGTTCAGCTCAGTGCACGAGAAGAGAAATGGAAGTGAGGAAAGTAAACAAAGCTAAAGTCAAGAGGGAGTGAGACCACAACAAGCTTGTTACATTATGGTAAGATTATTTTCCTTTAGCCACTGAGCTCTTCAGCAGAAATGTTTCATGATGGTTTTTGTTACTGCTCACTAGCACACTGTAAATATGCTCTTATCTTTCAACATTGGACTGTGCTGTTAATGTGCTAACTGGCTAACTAGTGTCATTAAAATTTTCTAGTTTCTTTTTTTTAATGATGAATACAGACTACTTCTGTCTGCAGGTCTGGAGACTTATTTCCTCTCATGCAGGCACAGAATGTATATGCTGGTTTACTTGTCAGCTGTAGTCTTTGTGGTGTATTCATGTGCAATATTTGGCCAAGACACAGGTGATGTGAGGCAGGGCAACAGTGGGCTTTCATTGCCGCTAGTTCTCTGAAGTCAGTTTGGTGTGTCTGGGCCTTAACAGATATATTTAACTCTGTGTTTCTAAAAATGCTGTGGTTAATGTGTGTGTGTGCTTATGTTTAGGCATAAGGTATGAAAAGCTCACGTTTTGGCTTAAAATACCAACATTTGGTAGCGCAAAGTTTCTGGTAGGCAGTGTCAGGTTGCTAAAAATCATCCATGTTTAGTGGCACAAAAAGCTGTTGCAGAAGTGGCCGCTGACCCTCAAAAAACAGACAGTGTTTTTGGTCTTGAACAGTCTGCAGCTTGGCAGCCATCTTGCCTAGATGTCATACCATCTGTCATCCCCTCCACCTTCCAGTGACAGATTGACAATAATATATTTGAAATGTACAAATGTAACATATCCATGTTTTCATCTGATGACAGGGCTGACATGTTCGCAGATACACTGTATATTTCAAATTCTACCTGCTTAGTATCTCTCCCTATTCTCAGGCTTTTCAGTGTGTCTCATTTCACATATCTCCATTTTGTCTTATGATTTACTTGTGTTTTAATTGTATTGCTAATAAACTGAATCTGAAGTGCTTATGATGAAGCATCAACTTATCTTTTCCAGAAAGTGGCCACTGTTCAATTATTGTGTATTGTAATGGTACATACAATGCTGCATTTGCTCCAACTTCACTCCCTAAAATTTTGGATAACATTGGAGGAGACTTTGCAGCATCTCTCTGGTCGAAATTGGAATCCCTCCCACTGCATCCTCTCCGCTGCCTCTTGAGGCCGTGCCGAGAGCCCAGGAAAAGAAGTACTTTAGTTTCCATTAGTTTCATATCCTCTCTGATGATATCACTCGCAGGTAAGTTTAGGAACTACTCACAGCTCACCTCTGTGACAATGGCACTTTTCTTCAATAACCATTAGTGAAGGCTGATATATGGAGAGTCAGCACACTGTTCCTTTAATTAATTAGTCTTGACTTGAATATAACACTTAATGGTCTTTGCTGTTAAGCCATATTGACAGCTGATGAAAAAAAGTCAAATTTAACCCATAAGCAGCTTAATAGCAGAGAAAATAGAATAATCACCTGTAAACACATTAGGGCCCCCATATAATTCCATTCACTAATGGGTACAGACAGCTTAAATGAGGATAAATATGCCAATCAACCCGGACTGACTCGGGATGATTGATGACTGTCATTTTTCTTTCCTCTCGGGGGAATCTACCTGAGGGTCAAACCAAGGCATTGCAGCCTCATACGATAGGAGTTGAATCTATAGCACTGCTTTGACATTAATAATGTAAATAGTGATATTTAGATATTTACTGTTGGGGTCATACAGCAAATATATACAAATATAAATTCCTTTGTTATTTTTATGTTAAAGAAAAAAATGCTTCTAAAAGGTGATGATTTTGATTTATAATGACAAAATACACAAAAACAAACAAACTGCAAAAGACTATACCGCATAATTTACCAAACTCAAATGTAAAATTGATTTATTTAAATTTGCCTGTTACTTCGATTTCATTTTAGCCCCAGGGTCTGCGCAATAATTATTGTCATTATTGTTATTATCATTAGACGAACACATTTTGTGTTTGCCTTGTTTGCTAATCAGGGTTCATATAAAACTTTAATAGTTTTCTGGAAGAGGCCAAAATGTGTCCGCTGCACAAGCTTCACCAGGTTGTATACCAGCTCATTTCTTGTATAACTCTGGTCCCTTTTGTTTACTGGGAAAAAAAAAAGAAGAAGAAGAAGACTTTGTACTTTCCCGAGTCTGTCTTGTCCTTTATTGGAGGAGATAAAATGTGGCTTGTGGTCCTATTTCATCTTTTTCTTCTTTATATATTGAAAACATGAAATTAATCAATATCATTTTGACATCACATAACTCTCTGGGATCTGGAATAAAAGGTTCTCAGATGGAATAATGATGTCTGTAGCCACCTGCTTCACTTTACCAATAAATGCAGTGCAAAAACGCACAGTGTAAATGTGCTGTCAGGTTTAGAAAATAGGTCAAAGTTTGCATTTGAATAATCCCCTCCCCCATTTTTGCACCTTAAAAGTGCCATATTCAAAAATACATATTAATGAGGGCAAAGGGGTAATATCCATCTGCCACCAGTGGTACCTTGGATTCAATGCATTTTCACATAGAGGTTGATAGAGCGGCAGACATTTTATCATATGTAGATGCATTAACGCCACTTCAAATACATTAAAGCTCAATGTCAGCAAAACGATGGGATTTATATATCATTCAAGATGCTTTATTCTTTGAGCAGCCTCTGTTCGACAGTTTTCTCTTTGCATAGGGTTAATGAATGCACTCAGATTTGGTCACTTTGCTGAATTGCTACATTCTTCTGTGCGCGGGAAAGGGAAGATGCACCAAACCACAAAAATGTTTAATGGACACGTTGGGGTGGATGAACACGTCTGTTGCAGAGAACCTTTTGGGTATGGTACGGTCATCTGGACAATCAGGCCATCCAAAGGATTTTTTCCATCCAAGTTTATGTGTGATAAGCCGTATATGATGGATTAGAAGAACTAGTTAGAAGAACAACTCCTCTGCAATTCCTCCCATCAGTAGGCTTGTTCAAAGTCTGTATGCTGTGAGGCTGAGCTTATGGGATTACAGTCAGAGTTCAGTGGCAGTTAATCAGAAACAACCAACAGATACTTTTAATATCCCACTGTGCTTGTTAAAACATTGTTGGGAGCTGCCACTGCAAATGTGGATTAAGGAGTGAGTGGGTTTTAAGTTCCGAGACAATGCCTTCAAATAGTTCCCTTTTTTTTCCCATCACTCTAATCACGCAAATATTTTGATTGTTTTTTTATGCTATCACACTGTCAGAAGGTCTAAAATTCTAACATTTATGTAAAGAGCTGAGGAAAAAAAAAAGATTTCATTTGTGTCAGTCTTCAAATGTGAGTTCCTGTGACCCCTTACAACAACTGCAATGACAAGGAAACAAACTGTCATGCTGTTTGAAACAATATGGCCCCAGTCGCTCTGTGCCCCCAAACAAAGCACTGATTTGTTTAGTTTGTAGGAAATTATAAGGAAAAAAAGACGTATTGTGTGCACTGCTGCTTGTGACAGGCTGATAATTGTAGGTTGTTGGCCAGTGAGAGACAAACATATTTGGATGGTGAACAAAATGGATGCAAAGCAAGACATTTCAGGGCAGTTAAACAATTTCATATGTATCGTATTTCTCAAACACAATTTCACCTTCCGTTACACCAAATGTCATTCAGTGGATGTCCAGGAAAATAAATAATTAAATAAAATATAGCAGCAAGAAACAAAGAAAAAGCATCTATTTCATTTCTCATTTTCAACATCAACTGCAGCTCTGGTTTTGAACAACTGACTGCGTATTAAACAATGCCGAGTTTGGCAATTGTTAAACTAAACAATGGGCTGAATGTTGAATAGAGCTGTAAGTGTCAGCGGGATCAGCAGGACTGGCAACACATATAGTACCCACATCAAGTCAGAAACCCAGTTATAAAGACAAAGCTTAAATGATCCGTCCTTAAAACTGACTGACAACCATTTTTGATATTAAACTGGGTAATTTTCAAGTAAAAATGGGCCTTATGCAGCAACATTTTCTGAAATGCATTTTGTATTTTTTCTTAATTTTCTATTTAAAAGCAGAAAATAAGACGGGTCATCTTCAGAAGCACCAGACATTCTTAACCATGCAAATCTGCTCTTACCCGGGTGTGCTGAACGATGAATCCCACTTGATCATAAGTAACCTGTTAGCACACCCCTTAAACACTATATAAGGGCAGGTGTTGTGCCCTGTGCAAAAAATACTCTGGCACATGCCCAAGAATTGGAGAGCTGCCAATTAGAAAAGGCTGTAAGAAAAAGAAGAGCTTGTGCAGGCATGATATTAACATTCTGTTAAACAAACTCTGACAAGTAAATTACTTAATAAATGTGATTTTCCGTCAGTACTGGTGTTAAAACAAAATCAAAAACTCAGCACAGGACACATTTGTGATGCTTTAAGTGCTTTCAGCAGCAGTGGTGGAGAAAGTATTTGGATTTTCTTAAGTAAAAGCACCAAATTTTAAAAATACTCTGTTACTTATAGAAGTCCTGCATTGAAAAAGTTACTTAATTAAAAGAACATATGAACAATCAGATAAATGTTAGTGGTGTAGCGATCTACTGATCTGGACTGATGTATCAATTCAATGGTCAACGATCCAATGTCATCGATGGAAAGTGAAAACATCAGGGATGCACCGAATATTCGGTAACCAAATATATTCGGCCAAATAGTGCAAAAAAACACACATTCAGTATTCGGTGGAATAAGTTAAAAGCAAGGTAGAATAATAGCGGCGTGTTTTGATAACGCAATCAAACAGCGTGCGTGACCGGCGGAGTAAAATGGCGGCAGTGTGGCGATCCGTCCGTCACCGCACTCACATTTGCGACTAAAAATTGTTTTGAGCGAGCTTCATGACTGCCCAGTAGTACCTGAACAGCCGAGCCAGCCAAACACAGGTATGTGGCGTGTCAGAGGAGAAACGAGCCATTCACATTTCTGTCTCGGTGGCAGGTAACAGCCCACAAACCTCACTGCACTTTAGGGACTGTTCTTTACTTATCAAGGGACTGTTCTTTACTTGTTAGGGGAGGAGGTTGGCTGGTTGATTCTTATTTTATTTATATATTTTATTTTGATCCCCCCTATGTTAATCACTTATTGATGCTGTTTTTGAAGTATGAATAAGTCAATAAGTAATTTATTCCAATGAAATATCATTGATGTATTATAGAAAAGTGAGTTATCTTTTTATAAATAACAAAAGGCACATCTGCCTCATTTTCACTGTGGTATCCTGATACTACTCAGAACCGTGATATTTTCATTGGTATCATACAGTGGGTCCCAATTTTGGTACCATGATAACGCTAATCTGGAGGGGGTTCATCTGCAAACACGAATGACAAACTAAACAACGATATTCGGCATTCGGCTTCGGCTTCGGCCCCAAATTGTCATCTCGGTGCATCCCCAGAAAACATCGATCTATATCATCTTTAGGATACACTTTAATTTTGAAAGTCTGTGCCATCATCAAACAACAGCAGGCAGATGGCAAGCAGTCAAGAGAAAGACGATTTATTGACTTATTTATTTACTTGGGAATAAATCAACAGTGTGGACATTGTTTCGATTTCAGAAAATAAAGAATTTCCTCAAATTTGTAGTATAGTGCTTGAGTAAATGTACGTACAGTAGTTACATTCCACCACTGGTCAGCATAAGGATGCATAGTTACTGGCATTACTGTAATGTCAGTAACTGCTGTCCCATCTGATCTTTGCTAAGCCCTGCCTCATTGTGATGGGCCGACAAGCTGTCGGAGTATGCATAAAGCCCACGCTGTAACTAACTCCATAAAGAAGTATTATATTTTTGGAAAAATTAAATAGTGGTTCCAGAGAGAAGCAGACAGAGGGGTCTACAGTCTGTGTTGGAAGGATATATCCAGGATGTCAAACTGACTCAGCAGCAACAACAGGTTAAAAAGACAAAGATAGTTATAAGCTAAAGCCGAACTATAGGCTACAGATCACAGTGTAAAAGTGAACCACCACATCACTGCTGATCGCCACAGAAGACAATGAATATAAAGGGAAACTTTGCCCATATTGAACCAACTGTGTGTCATCGTAGTGTGTGCAGAGTTTCCCTGCAGAGTTTCCCTGCTTCCCTTCACTGGTTCCTGTACAGCAGGGTCAGCCTTTTTTAGTGTTATAATAATTAAAAAGCAAAAGCAGCATGTGTATACATTCAGTAGGCTATATCTTCAGTAGCTAGCTAGCTAACCCTACACTTCTCAGGGTCTGATTTTGGTTTTGGAACAGGGAAGAAACATATGTCTTTTTCCAACCTCTCCAGGTAACAAGGGGGTCCGCTCATAATTCCGACATCCCATTGTTACAAAACTGACCCATTGTTCAAATCTCAATGTTTCAATATCCCATTGTTCCGACCATATTTAACCCATTGTTACGAAGTCCTGTTGTTCCGAAATCTAATTTTTCATTGTTACAAAATAACTGTTTCATGGTTAAGGTCTGGGTAGGTTTAGGCACAAGAACTACTTGGTTAAGGTTAGGAAAAGATCACGGTTTGGATTAAAATTGTATATCTTTCAACGTTGTTTCTACTTCCTCAAAACAGGGCAACCGTTGTCGTCATGGCAAAAGCAAACAATACGACAACATGGTCTCTTGCTGCTTTCCCTTGCTGCTTGCTTTTTCAAATTTTTGCATTGCAACATTGAGATTTCAGAACAACGGGACTTTGGAACAATGGGTTTAATATGGTCGGACCAATGGGATGTCGAAGCATTGAGATTTCGGAACAATGGGTAATTTTCGGAATAATGGGATGTCGAAATAATGGGATGTCGGAATTATGACCGGTAACGAGTATCATTAATACATTATTTCAACATTTAGCTCCAAATCCACAAAACCAGCCTGAAAACAAAGGAAATCTGAAGCAATTGCATTAGAGTCAATGGAGCACAGCTGTGTTGTTGTTGAACCCTGGCACTGATGCTACATTATGGGGACGGGACTTGGCAAAGGATCAATTACTGTAATTTACTGTAATCAGGATCAGTGGACCAGTAGTATTTCTTAAGCCAAACATGTAATAATCCAAATTTTAGAATTACTCTAAAACCCAGAATCTAAATTTGAATTTATCTTATTTATGCATTTTTCTATGTTCCTCAAATTTAAAATGTTTTCCTCTCATCTTGGTAAGAGTGCTTTCAACCACTCTTAAAAATGTCCTCTTACCTAAAAGGAGATTTGGAATTGAAGAACTGGTGAACAAGAACAACAATAAGAGAAAAACTGTTCATACATAGTTGCCTGCCTAAGGTCCAATGTGTCACATGCAAAGTAATGCATTTTATATACACACAGATAATCACTAACAGTCTGTCTACTGCATGTCAGTGGTACTCAATATACGCCACTGAGACCAACAATTACTTTTACCTTCAACCTGCCTCTCATGAGTGAACCCCTGTGACTGAAACAGTGGACTCAGCCTACGTTTTATTCATGAGCCTCGATGGAACATCAGAGTTTCTACTGATTTAGATGATTCCACATCCATGTCAATTTTAGCTCACTTGTTTTGCAATTATGGATTGTTGATGATGTATTATGTAACATGATGATGGAAGTTTACTGTTAGCATCTCATTATATTATGTAATATATGAATCCTAAGGGGTTGATTACCGGTGTAGTCCAGTTGTTGATTTATTCATCAGTGTACTCAGATATACATATGGAAAGTCTGGTTCTGCTCCCTTATTAATCTGTGCACTGAAGTATCTGGAAAAAAAGAAAAAAGAAGGGATTGCTGGCAGGTCACTCGACAGTCACATGGATTGTCTTTTCTCTCTTCCCCAAAGGTCCACGAAGGTCCACACTGAATTATTCAAAAGAGTTCTCTTGTATGGCCAGGCTGCATGGTACTCAGCCCAGGAGGGGAAGAAAAAAAATAATTAGTGCTCTCGAAATAATAATTCGTGCTCTTGAATTAGTAATCCGTGGTCTTGATTTACTATTTCATGCTCTCTATTTAATAGCATATTGTTTTTGACGTAAGACAGCCACTTTCAAGCTCTGTCTCGCTGTCCAGACAAAGCCGCAACACCACCCCCTTAATATACAACAGCTACATCGTTAACAAGGCTGTCCCCACACACAGGACAACATCTGTACATCAAGCTTTTTACCACATTCATGCTCAGAGACAAAGCCGCGATTTGTGTGGCTTCAGTTGGCGGAGGTGCACACACATTCAGACCTCTCCACATTACAAATCACCTTCATGTAGCTTCTAAATAAACAGTTATTACAGCCATTGAATGAGTGAACAGGGCACAGGCTCTGGCTCTGTGGCTGCTGAAGGGCTTGAGCACTGCAATATTTTCCAATGCACCCCGAGTCACAAATAATAGGCTGAAAATAACAATATATTAGATCAGATGATGTTGTAGCCTGATATGACATCAGATTTCTGACTGTCCCTTAAATTAAAAGCAATTTCATGATGCTGGGCTGCGTGCCCAGCACTGTTGGAGACAGCTGTTCCGAAAGAGCATACAGTTACATATCAAAAATTATGTAAATGCAATATATCAAAGTTCAGTGTTTGCTGCCATGAAGAAAGAAGCTGTGTGCATCGTGCGCTCTATTAACCGGTAAACTGTTTTACACACAGCTGAGTTGGCTTTTATGCACACATGAACAGTTACACTGTAAATAAAGCAGGCACAGACACCCACATCCAGTATTCAAATGATAAAGACAAGGTATGAATTACACTAGGTTCCATTGTAGCCTGATACAGTATGACATCAGATGTCTGAAAGAACCTTACAAACCAACTACATGATGCCTGCATCACACAGCTAAAGTATTCTTTGAGACTTTGAATAGGGCACAGTTACAGAAAGCATATAAAGAGGTAATATGAATGCATATGTCTTAATGTGATGCATTAGTGTGTCTTAGTCCAGTTGACAGTCAGGCACAAATTCAAAGGAGCACATGAGCAACAGAGCTGCAGTCTGACATCAGCACCAAGATGACCACGGTAACAGCGTCAGTGTAGAGCCTTGAAACAGCACAAGAGTCAAGTAACCTATCACCACACATCCTTCTATAATATTGATTTTTTTTTTTCAAGACTGCATCTTCCATGAGTAATACCAGGAACCTTACTGATCAGAGTGACCAGCAATTCACTGCACCCCCGGGGGCCTCAGGATCAGCACCAAGGACAGTGTTTATGATACACCTGTAACAAAAAAAAAAAAAAAGGAGGCAACTATTGATTGCTGATCCTTTCATTGTCTTTAACCTTTTTTTTTTATTTATTTTTTTTACAACTGAGCATTACTTAACACCGGTAAAGTCTTCAGTTCATCGTAGGCGTGTTACACAAAAGCCTCCAAGCAACCTGTTGGAGTACGAACCTACAATGGACACAAGTGGGTCAAGTTTGTCTTGAAAACAACACATGGCTTTCTAACAATCTGAAAGTAGCTCAGCTGCAGCTGGATGAACTTAAAATCCCTGTTACAGATGATCCGTCTGATATGAAGGAAAGTACAGAATGTAATGTACCATTAGATTGTGGCCAATCCTGACGCCCAGATGGTATAATTAATAATTGAAAATAATTAATGAAGTTACCAGTGCTGTGTCATGTGCATAAAAATATCCATTCTCAATTTGAAGATGCTGTTCCAGCTGCTGTATGATGGCCAACATTTACTGACCTAACACATTTCAAAAATTGTAGAGCAAAATAAAAGAGGCTAAACTCAACAAATATGAAAGCCTGGGGCCGTATTCACAAACATTCTGAGAACACTCTCACAGAGCTTTGTTAGCCTAAAACTTTTTTAGTCAGGAGTCTGAGCTAAGGAGTGATTTAGGAAAGATCGCAGGGCTCTGAGTGGGGAAAGGACAGAAACTTTTACCTTAATGAGGAGGTGTGGTCAACCCTGTTGCTAGATATGATGTATTATTTTAACAGGTGTGATTGGTTGTCACAGTTACGCCCCTTTGTGAGCCTGCAGGGTGTGGACATCTTGAGGAAATGAAATGAACTTCTGACTGTGACTAACAAGTGTCATTGTTAGTGTGATCACTCTGCTGTTGGACGGTTGAGACAGACAAAAGTCATCACTGCTGCACTGTTGCATTCTCCCACTTTTCCAAATGTAGGGTTCTCTAAAAATGAGTAAAAACATTCATTTTCTATTTTACTGTGTTTCTGTAATCTGAGTGATAGTAAAAATATGCGGATTCTGCCTTTATATTGCTTTTAAAACACAGAGCAAGGTAGGACTTCATTTCCCAGAATCCTCTGGTTTTTCGGGTTTTCTGATAGTCCTGTTAAAATAAATATTGTTCATATATTAACTCTGTAATTCATGTTTTATAATGTTTAAAAATATTCTCTGGTCGATAAAAATGATAGAGGTTAGGTTTTGTGTGTTTTAATAGAAAGACTAGAGTTTTCTCCAGGAGGAAGTATCCCAGACTCCACCGGGACAGTGAAGGAGCTGGCTGCACTTTCCTCATGGCAGAGGCAGAGAGAGCAAAGTCAATGTTTGGAGACTCGAGCTAAAAGTTGGCCCAGATATTGCACTGCCCAGAGAGACTTTAACCAGCCACAGCACTCTTTTCACATATCTCAGTCGAGTGTGAGTAGTTTACACAACAGTGATGCTTATGAGCCGCGCTAGCATGGCTAGCATGGACTCCGCTACTAGCTCGTGCTGAGCGTTAGCTCAGTGACAGAGGACTAGCCGACTTCACCTAACGGACACGAGGAAGTCTACACGGACATTCGTGCTTGGTTAGATTAACCAAGCGCTTGGGTTAGACTTTTACTGGTACCATTATCAGTTATGTGAACTGTGAAAAATATTTTTGGGTACAGGTGTGAGTACTGGTTATTGTGTTTGAATACACAAAGCACTGTTTTGATATTTCTATGCATTTGGGTTTTTCAGTGAGCATTCCATAGGTCAATACAGTTAAAAGATTAAAAACACACCTAGGTAGATATTTCATAAGTATTGGTTTATTAAAAATACAACCATAATTTGATTTGGTCTACAAATAGACTAAAAAGAAACTAATTTCATAAGGATTGCTTTCCATTAAAAAGAGCTGAGATTGAGCTCAAATTAAAAGAAAAATTGTTTCATTGATGTGAGGTTAAAAAAAAAAAAGGGGGTTAAAAAATACTCTTCTGAATTAAAAACTACATTCCACTGTTTGGTTGAAGTAAACTAAAAACTGTTTTATTGAACTGAAAGGGTAAAAAGAGTTAAAGTACAGGAAGTGTTTTGTTTATTATTTTTTTTATTTGTTTATTTCAGTTTAGTTCATTCATTTAAAGGTACAACTCCAAAGAACTAAAGGGAATGTTTAATAAATAAATAAATGTTTGTGTTTTACCTTTACCTATGGTCGTTTAACATTCTTTTGGAGTAAACTGTATTTCTGAGGGCTTATGTATTTTTGCTAGTGCTCACGTAGCATAGTAAGTTTTCAGTGGAGACAACGCGCTAAATATCTTCCTCTTCTCATCCTATTGATAGAGTCCCTTTTATTTAACGCAGTAGAGAAAAACCACAGCAAATTCACCAACTTTAGCTGAGAACCTAGGACCTGTTTAATCTGTTTGAGTGTGACCTCAGTGTAAATAATAGACACTAAGGGAAAAAGGGGTTACACAAACATCTTAGTATTGCGATTATTTTATTTCTGGCATTACAGTGTTATGTCATTGGGTGGGAAATGTGTGCATATCCCGAATAAGATCAACCGCACATACTCTCCCTACACAATCAGATCTGTAGTATTTAATTTACTCACTGTCATTCAGTGTTTGGAGAATATTTCTCTGACCTATATGTGTTTCCACCATTATCTCCTCTGCTTGAGAAACTCTTAAGCCTCTTAAAAATCCTCCTCTTTTCTACGAACAGTTTTTCACCTGAGGAGCTCTTTTAAGGTCTAAGATGCTCTGTGAGTAGCTTTTGTCTTTACTAGGACCTCGTCTTAACTTTGAGAAGGAAATTCTAAGAAAATATCACAATTCTAAGAATTTTCTTAGAATTTTGTCACTACGAGCGGCTCTTAGTACTACGAAGCTTTGTGAATATGGCCCCTGATGTTCAGTTGTCCTGTGTAAGGAGGCAGCATAGTGAAGGATACAGCTAATTTTTAAACAGAGAGCACATATTAATTCAACAAATCTGCCAGCTCATGTTTTTTCTTGCCCTGGCAGATACGTTCTTTACCCCTCAAGATTTCTGGCTTACCTGGCTTGGTTTCGGCCAGTCACAACTGTCAATGCAATATGGGGTGGGTTTTAGACAATGGCCGACTTTTTGCACTTTTCACATAATCTTAATGATGTCATTTTTAGCTCACACATTGTCTCACTTGGGACACAATGGCAAGCGTAAACCTAGCTTAGTAAAGGCGATTATCTTTGAAGAAATTAGAAAATCAAAGACAAGATGGCTGCAGCTGTTGTGCAACTTTCTGCTGAAATATTATTTTCAAATTCAACTGGCAAAAATGAATTAAGAGGTTCCAAACAAACTCATATTTGGACTTCATTGTTTTTATTATTCTCAGGGGCGTTGCTAGGAGTTGAAAACATCAGGGGCTTTAGCTCTGAAGTGGTAATAATTTTTTACCTGGGGGTCAGGGGGTTTCTCCCCCAGGAAAATTTTGAATAATTCCCTTTTAAACACATGACTTTAACGTATTCTGACAAAGAATTTTGTCAAAGAATGAGCACTCGTCTTCTATTGGGCTGCTCAAATTGTTGGTCCCCCCCAAATGGGGGACTTTGAGAACGACTTTGCAAACACAGAGTGAAACAACGCAGTAATCACGCGGAATAACCTTTTTACATGCCCCAAACACAGCTCAAATAACAACTAAATAAAAACAACAAATCAAACACTATACAGCACTGATGGGCCGACCCACTCGGCATATTTCGGGGTCTACCTTGACGCCATGTTAAGGCCCCCACAGAGTCGGCCGTACTATAAGCGGAGCGGACGCCGCGAGGAATGTCCGGAGTCACTCTGGCTTCCATTATCGAGCACACTTCCGCGTTGTAGTTTCCTGTAAAAATGTTTGTGAAAAATCCACGCCATGTGAAAAATACATGCCGAGCAGTCACTGGTGTGCGGAGCAGAGTCCACGTGGTCGTAAAATCGGAGTTTTGCGCACACAGGGCTTGCGGACCTCCGGAGTTCGCTCTGCGTACGTTCCGCCCCAGTATGTTTGGGCCTTTATGCAAAACACACGCCGTTCATCTCAAATGAACGCTGAGACTCCACTGTTTCCACACATATCCGCCAAAGCACGCTAAACCAAACCATCAGACAGCTAGAGGCCAAAGAACAACAACAACAGAAATCTTTTCGCCAAAATATTTTTGTAATAATTCTCTTACCTTGTAGTTTTTGCCGTAAAAAGCTCATTCTACCAGTAAACATTCCTGGTAGACAGATGTGTTGTGTTCAAATGAATCCAGACGAACATGACAGGCTTTAGGTTCGGGGGGAAAAACCAGCACCTCCCCCACAATGGCATTCTGCTGACTCTGACTGGCATACAGTGCTGTCAGTCTTGTTTTGTTAGGTATAGCATCATTCTATTGGCTCTAACGAGTCAAACGAGGTGTCAATCACTCAAATCGACCTATCTGTTGTGGAGATAGAGCCTCTAATGCACAGAAGAGAAAATCTGCTTCACGTTTAGATGGTGTGTGTGTGGTCAGTTTGGAGTGGGAAATACATGACAAAAATGAAGCGGACAGTTGAATGTGTACAAGACTAAAACGCAGCGACTCTGTGCTGGCCACCAGTATGCACAATAAATACACTTGTAATACAGAGTAGCCTGCTGCCTCGTGTGCATCAGATTCAAGCTAACGTTAGAACCAAGAAGGGGTGGGGCCCCTAATAAAGGGGTTTAAGAGCTATTGCACCGGGCCATTGCACCGGGAGGTTTAAGATGGTTGTCAATGCAAATGTGCCTAATACGTGTGGCCATTGAAAACCATTTTCGGGTTTGGGGGCCCCAAGCAATGGCCTGGTTTGCCTGTCCTGTCTGAGCGCCCCTGAACCTAACAGGTGTGAATCACTGAAAATACGTTCGGGGCTAGAGTCAAAACATCTGGGCTGAAGCCCTGGAAAAAATGCTTGGTGATGCCACTGTTCCTGTTTCTCCATGATGCATTCCTGGCTATGTAGCAGGAAGCTTACTGCAACATACAAAAACTGAAAATACCCCGTGCACAGATTTAGTGCACACTCAGGGTCAGTCAGTGAGTTGTGATTATGCTGTCCTGTTATTGTTAATACGTTTTTACATTTTATTAGTTTCCTAACATTACTCAAGGAGTTAATTTTTTTTTTTTAAATAGTCCATTAAAAATAGGCTTATAATATTGTAAAAAAAAAACATGGCAAATTAAGGCTCTTAAATTATTGTAATTTGTCTCGTGAACTGTAAAACAGTAAAGAAGACCAACAATTAAAAAAAAAAAAAAAAAACTCCAAAGAGTTGATGACAAACTCATACACTGACTTGAGGTGGATGGGCTCTACCTTTGTTCTGTGGTTTGTATTCTGTCCAGCACCTGGGAATTAAGGAGATGTTCAAGTTAAGCAACAGCAATCACCTACTTTCTACGGCATCACTTGAAAATGTGAAAAAAGATGGTGACTGGCCAATACTGGCAGGTGTTTTCTACACTAGAATGTCTCTAGTGCGGGCAGATGCAAAAAGCTGGATCATTTAGATACAACATTTAATTAAAATCTTAATCTATCCCATTTCAAAATCTAGCCAAGTAGTAATTCTCCAAAATTTTATACCACTGGCCAAAAAAGTCAAGTGCAATAAATTATTAGTCATGTTGCTATATAATTACAAAAACAAACACAGACGTGGCTGTGGTCAAATATGGTATTCATATTGTGATGCTGCTGTCTCGCATTGTGGTGAATTTCCACTGCATGATCTGCACAATGAAGACATCTAGCTGACACAAATAAAAGAGGATATACAGAGATAAATGTAAACAACAAGGATAGTGAAGGAGAGAGAAAAAAGTCCACAGTGGTGCAAAGTGCGTCTTTTGTATACGTCAAAGCTTTTGATATGCAGTCTTTTCATTCTGGTCTGCACTTGTACAGTAGATATGGTTCAAAATCAAAAGCAGTCCAGGTGCCAGCTCAGTACAGAAGGGGGGGCTGAAAACCGAGGGGGGGCGATGATTTGGATGCATGGTATTAGACAACGTATGCAGCCCAACTGTCTCATCTAAGCCACATATATACACCAATTCATAAGTTTAACCGTGATAAGAAACAAGTTACAATAACACACTGCCACTAAGTAAATATACCTGCTTTACTAACGTTCATTGTAACCCGACCATTAAGGAACACATGAAATCCCAAATAACCGCACTAGCCAATCAGAAGCAAGAAACAAGCCAGGTAACCCAGAGCAACATAAAATCAGACTCCAAAGATCAGACGGCGCTGATCTAACATGTCCAACAACATATGATCAATAACCACATTGCTAACAAACACAAACAGTAGCAACAATACAAATGATAAAATAACCAGCTCTCACCTTCAGTAGAGTTGCAGTCTCCTCTTTCCTGACGAGTGGAACCTCCTTAACAGCATCTCCTTCCAATCATCTTTGAATTTCCGCCTGAGGTCATTCTCAAAGGCCAGCTGGATGAGATGGGCCTTCCGTGTATGCAACATGCTGCGTCTGTGCTCAGTAAATACGTTCTTTAACGTGGAGAATGCGTTTTCGCACACAGCAGTTGATGCTCCGAATGTTAGTGCGTGTTTGAACGCAGTCATTACCGCTGGCATGGCACTGAATACCCTGGACTCCTTTGCAACACGTTGACTCAAAGTCACTTTCTCTTCGTCCTGGCCTGTGTGCTGTTTTTCAGAAACTGTTGAGCAACTGTGAACTCTGCCTCAACCGTGTCTGTGTTTGTTAGATCCAGTAGTGGTTTCACTTTGTCGGCCTCCAGGAAATTCTCACTGACGGGGTCCAAAGCGTTCAAAGCTGCTATGTATTTCCCATTACGCTCGCTGAAACGCGCGCAGCCATTTCCTTCTCTTTCCAGCTAGCCATGCATGCTTGATGCTCTTTACTGTTACTATGCCTGCTAAATCCCTTTGCCTTATCATTAGCGTGCTTCCAATAAGTATATCCAGTTCTTGTGAAAACGGAGTCACTCCCTCCAAATTGAGTGAGTGAGTGATGGGATACTTTCAGCACAGTAACTTGCAAGTAACTAAAATGTGTTTTGTAAAGAAATCATTGTCCCACAAAGAATAATGATTATAAGCCGACAAAAAAAAAAAATCTTAAAGGGATAGGTCAGACCCTCTAAAGTGGGATTGTATGAGGCAGTGGCGATTGCTCTGAGACTGCAAGGGAAGCTTTCCCTAAAATGTCAAAAAAAAAGTGGTCAAATATGTACTGTTGTGTTTACATTTCACTGACTAAGAACGCGTTCAACTTTTGTTTAGAATCAGCTACCTATCACAGGTCACTGACGCGACTTTCTTCTCATTCATTCCCGTAGCGTCACAGTGCATTAAGCAGTGTCGTAGCTCAGAGTCCAAAGACTTCAATGGGGAAGCATAGAGTGGGTTGTTCCACTGCAGTGAAATGAGCGAATCGGGGATCTTGAAATATAAACAACCACCGGAGCATTTTTCAAGTTTCATTCCATTGTTCCGAGTTGATGTGGAGACTTTTCCAATCCTCTTGGTGACTTTTTCTTTGTTAAAAACGACTAGCGACAAATCTAGCATCTTTTTCTGGTGTTATTGGAGACTGTACTCGTGTTTGGAGACTCTGACTTCTGTCGCTCTGCAGTTACTGTCCACAACGAGCAGCGGGTGCTGCTGTGAGCCCCTCCACCGTCCCAAAGCACTCACAGGCGGTCACACTAGCCTCACGCAGCAGCCCCAGAGGGTAGAATTTACATATAAATAGACAGACACATTTTATGATGTAGGCCGAAAATGAGCCTCCCCTCCTTGAAAGACCAGCAGCTGCCACTGGTATGAGGAACCTATATATCCATTATCAGTGTAGCACAAACAGCACATGTAGATGTCGGCCGGAAAGTCCCAGTTTGGAGAAGCACACAGGAATACTGTCACAGAAGCTAAGCAATGCACTGCTGTGGATGGGGTTAGCAGCAAAACATTATTTAGCTGCTTAAAACAATTGATGTAAGTTGAAGTGTTTGCCATATTGAGAATATTTTCACAGTTTACTTTGCAACGGAGCACCTATTCCAGTGGGGAGGCCATAAACACCTTCAGTTCTCAATTTATGCTTTTGTTACAGCCACCAGACTCCACTGAGAAAAACTGTAATTTTAACTCACTGAACACGGAAGCTGCTGGTCTACCGCTGTCTCAATCAGTTAGGTTATTTGTGTTGTAGTAACCCATTCAAATGCTAAAGTCACACAATAACACAAAACTAACTAAACAATCAAGGCAGCGGTAGACCAGCAGCTTGTGTGCTTAGCGATGTTAAATCACTGTTTTTCTAGATGTAGCTTTGCTTTGGAGAGTGATATAATAGCTTCTGTTTCCATTGGAAATCAATGTCAGATGTCAAGCCGTGAAAATATATATGTTGGAATTTTGTTAAAATATGTTTTGCTGCTGAAACCACAGTACATTTCTTAGCCTCCATGTCGGAACCTCTGCCTGCTTCTCCAAACTGGGGGTGTGCTGACTGACCTCTACTGTATGTAAAATACTGACTATGGTGATATGTACCTCATACAGCCCCATTTCTAAAGATCCAAACTATCCCTTGGAGTTGACTGCACTCATCCTTTTCTCAGCCTGGAATGTAAGTGTTGGATGGATTTGAGGTACACAATTCATGTCCAGTTCTTAATAACTACTAGTCCATACCCATTGAGCACAGCATACCATACCATGACTTAGTCATGCCAAAAATTAGAAAAAAAACAACAACATTGGGCCACAGGGGGAGTGGTCATTTTTAGCCATTTTTAAGCGTTTTTCTGTTGTTATAGCGCCACCCAGTTGCCAATTACAGTAAAATTTCTCCAGTCACCTTGAAGTCGTCCTGTTCTACATATCTACCAAGTTAAGTAAAAATCGATATGTCGGTTAGGCCTAGATATGAAATTAGCTCTCTAGTGCCCCCATTTTGTTTGATGGGGTCAATAATGGAGGGGTCCCCTCAGATTATGTGTGGTCATATGCCTACAAAGTTGAGTGGTGATCGGTGAAACCCTTGAGATGTTATACACCTTTATGTGATGAGCCACGGCCTCCGCAATATTCATTGCCTTATAGAAGCTCAGTTTTAGTACGTTTTCCAACTTTTGCCAAGAGGGAACTTTAGATATTGGTCCCTAGATTATGTTCACTGAGTTTCATGCAAATCGGTCAAACTTCCTAGGAAGAGATCAATTTTAAGTGTTTTTCAAAAAATTCAAAATGGTAGAAAATCTATATAACCAGAAGCTATGGGTTCTTGGGGCAAATTTATTCGTCATGAGGAGAGGCATCTCTGTGCAAAGTTCCATGTCTCTACGACATACGGGGCATGAGATATGCCCATTCAAAATTTGCAATTTCAATCGGTTGCTATAGCGCCCCCCTTTGGCCAATTGATGTAATATTGTTTCATATGCATCCTTCCATGACCCTCTACCACTGTGCCAAATTTCACATGGATTGTCAGTGAGGAGAAAAGTTTCGAATAGACACAGACACACAGACAGAGTTTCCATCATTATATAGTAAGATATAGTAAGATAACGAGCGGATTGTGATATCGTTGTTTAACAGTTAGGAAGCAGTTCAATACTGATCAGCAGCTAATGCTAGCAGATGGTATACAGCAGTGGAAACTGTTTTGAACATTATTTCTTAGCTCTTTGTCTTTACAATTCTGACTCAGGGCCTCTGAAGCATTCAAGCCTGAGCACAAGCATGTTTGTCAAACTGTAAGATTAGCTCAGCAGCCGAGGTTTAGACTGAGAGCTGTAGACATTAATTAGATTAATTTTACATTTGACATATTTGTTCAAAATGTCAGATGTGATTCACAAGCAATTTGCCAGGAGCTATCATCCCAGAAAATGTTGACTACAGTAAATTAGGTTCCTTTTTTTTTCAAGTTAGAGGTGAACCTTGAGGTTCTTTCTGACTTTCCACTGAAATACTGAGTAAAATATAGTCCTGATAAAATACTGGCACAGTCACTCACACAGCCCTGGTGTGACAGGACATTTATTTTATTTTTTTTACTCGCTCAGTTTTTCAGTATTTTTCATGTAGAGCTATTAACAACATTAGATTGCAACTCCTGTGGTCTGTGTTTGAAAGGCCTGATTTTGTGCATAATGTTTTTGCTCGCTAACTCTGATTACAGCCCGTTGAATGTTATGCCAAGGTAGTAACAGATACCAGACAATGGGTTTTACCAGTCAAGCCAATATTCCATATTTGCATCGCCACTTGAGGGCAATTCACACCATCTGAAAACATATTTATCAGCCAATGCACTGCGTGTTCACACAGAGCTCAAAGTGTGGAGGTGTCAATCTGACTTTCTTTTTCTGCAGAGCTGGAGGCTGCACGGAACACTGTGGAACAACCTGTCCTGTGGCTTGTATGAATTGGATTTGCAAGTTCTGCACATTTTCCCCAACAGACCAATGCAGCAAGTTTAGAAAGATCTTGCCTCTTGACTTGCATACACAATGGCTGTCTGTGTTCTTTTAAGACAAATTGCTCTCCGAAATCAATTGTTAAAACATAAATCACTAATTCATGAACCTCATCCAGCTGTTGTTGCTCATGAATCTCAGTCCATGCAGTAAATCTTTGACTTTTGTCTGAGGTCTGTATTTGCCAGTGCTGCCACTGCCTTTGTCACACTAGGAAGTCGTATTTACAGACTTAACGTGGACTATCCCAAGGGACTGAAATACACATTCAAGCTTCTACAAAAAGTTTCCATGGCCACCAGTAGTGGTGACTGTTCAGCGACTGTTCAGCATGTAGTGGCAAGTTGGCCTCGTCAACAGCAGCCACAAGCTCTATTTCATTTGGTCTGCATGAGTTATACAAGTGTTTATACATCAAAAATACATCACACCAAACACATCACCACATCCACTTATACATCGCATGGTTGAAACACTCAGCACAAAGCCTATGATGGAAAAAAACAACATGCCCATAATATGCCTATTATCAGAGTTTGCATTGGATCTCTATAAGCCTTGCTTTCATTATTCAACAATATCTGCCAACAAGTACAGAGGCTTGATTTACAGCACAAAGGAAGCATGTCAGCCATCGCCTGTCAACCACCTTTTGTTGGTAGCTATTGGTAGCTATCCCCAGTTATCAGCGAGTATCTATCACTATGTTTACATGTACAAAATATTCCAATTTTCTTCCTTATCCGCTGTGAGGGTCCAAAGGACAGAGTGATGTCGTGTGCTGTAAAGCCCTCTGAGGCAAATTGTGATTTGTGATATCGGGCTTTTTGAATAAATTTGAGTGAATGCAATTAAATGACCCCCATTAAATTCAGAATATTGTCATATTCAAAATAATGGCGGAAGCTTAGCATACATGTAAATGTAGCCGCTGTAAGAATATTGTTGCACATATTTGTTCAGTTTGAGACAAAATAGGCCATTTTAAAGACTTTGCAATTCACTGCATCAATTCCAGCTAAACAGTAAGCTTTTAGCCTATATATTTCATAATTCCTGCATGGAGTGGTCCTTGTATGATAAAAGCATGAAAGATGAATGTTAACAGAAATATTCTAAATATTGGCATTTGTCAGTTTCAGTACAAACTAAAATAATCAATAAAATGATTTAAATTATGAATTGCAAAATAAAAAACTAAACAAAAAAAACTTGAATTAATTGAATTTTTGGATGTTTTTTGGTGTTCATAGATCATTTTAACGCGATGCTTAAAATATCATTGGATATATACTATTCTGAAAATAAGAAGAAAAAGAAAAAGAAGAATAACCTGACTGTCTTCATAAGAGTAATATATTAAACAATATGCTTGGTTGGGGGGGGCAACAACTATATTTTCATGTTTGTGCAGCAAAAATTGTGGGAATGACTCAATTTATGTTGTCTGAACTAGAATTGAGGTTTGTACAGAAACATCTTGTTGGCATCACAAAAAATATGTGTTGATTAAAAACAAAGTATAAAGGTGATTGTTGGCTTCATCTTTCTTACCACAATATATCATTTTAAGTGGGGCAACTCAGATAAATGTGCAGAAAATCTGAAGGCTGCACAACCAGCATGTGGAATTTAGCTAAAGCAAGTATGCACACCCAAACTCATCTGTTCACCCTTTGTGAGCAGGAATGTTTTCACCTGCCCACTGGTGCTTTACAGTAATATGACATCAGTTGCATCTTCTCTCCAGAATGTGGTTATCTTCATCTTAACAGCATTATCCACACTGATTCCTATTAACAGCTGCAGAACCACCGTCAGTCTGCAAATGGTGTGGAATATGATTATAATTAACATTGCCTTGAGCCACTGCTCTGCTCTACTTCATGGATTTCTATGCCGTCCAATCAATGTTACACCTGTTGGAAGAATGCATCCTTTTTCCAAGCCAATACACAGATTACTTGACTTTCATTTGCATGATAACTTTGGATCAATACAGATTTGTCTGTTTCAGTGTCTGGTAAATAAAATGTTAACTAGTCCATGCCCTTACTGTTTCTTTAATGTTTTTCTTCATTTTTTTCTTTACAACTTGAACAACATGACAGTTTACTGTACAGTGTGATGGTACTGTAACACTTCATAAGAACATCTTTAGCTGACTATAGCCCATAATCAAGGCATTAGTGTAAGTGTGAATTTGCTCATTGCATTATTGATCTATGGCTTGTAGCACAACCTGAACCTTAAATGCTGACATCCCAGTTGTCATCTTAATTACACTTCAGTGTAACTGCTCCACATCAGCTGTCTAATAATGTGTTATTTATCTGTGCCTGTTTTTAGCAGCAACAGTTATTTTGTCACTGTCACACCAAATGTAAATAAAAAAACATTTTTTTCCTTCCTTTTCTGATGTCTGGTATCTTCTTCCTTTTTAATCATCGAGTTCTCAAGGGTTTCTTTTTTACTCCACATTATAAGGAAATGAATGCATTTTCGAAAATAACTTTCCCAGACTGTGCATCATTATGATGAACTGTACTAACACACCAGGCACAATATCACCACCAAATTGCCCTTGAGAATTAGCTGTTCTGTAATATATCCTAAAACGTGGTAAAAAAAAAATTGTCTTGTAACACAGGCTTAAACCCCTCGCCTCGAGAGTGCCTACCCTAGGAATACCCCTGAGCCAAGAAAGCATCTGGTGGAGGAGTTAAATCCATCCGGCAGGCACTGCCAGTGCAGATCCCGCTGGGCCGTGTAGAAGCCAGTGATAGACATCCACACCTTTAAAGCACCTGGGTACTTCCTGTCGGTAATCAAAAATTCACACACTATCACAAAACCTTTTTTTAATCCCTAAAATGAAAAACAATTCTCTGAGCAGAACTTATTAAAACATTGATGCAAGGCAGGATGGATCCATGCTTTCATGTTGTTAACACCAAATTCTGACCCTACAATCTGAATGTCGTAGCAGAAATCGAGACTCATCAGACCAGGCAATGTTTTTCCAATCTTCTATTGTCCAGTTTTGGTGAGCCTGTGCAAATTGTAGCCTCAGTTTCCTGGTCTGAGCTGACAGGAGTAGCACCTGGTGTGGTCTTCTGCTGCTGTAGCCCATCTGCTTCAAGGTTCAACGTGTTGTTCATTCAGCGATGGTCTTCTGCAGACCTTGGTTGTAATGAGTGGTTATTTGAGTTACTGTTGCCTCTCCATCATCTTGAACCAGTCTGGCCATTCTCCTCTGACCTCTGGCATCAACAAGGCATGTTCACCCAGAGAACTGCCGCTCACTGGATATTTTCTCTTTGTCGGACCATCCTCTGTAAACCCTACAGATGGCTGTGCGTGAAAATCCCAGTAGATCAGCAGTTTCTGAAACAGAATTGAATAGAATATAATGTAACATATCTTTATTGTCCACCATGGGTGGAAATTCGTCTTAGGCTCCCCTAACACCAAAGACAAAGACAACAATGTAAAAAGCAGACAAATAGTAAAACAAGCATACAGAGTAATTACAAAATACTACTAACACATTAGATCAGTTCATTGTCGGTCTTTGGTTTACACCTCATAAGTCACTTTGTTGAGTTAAGGATATTGATGACACTTGGGATGAAGGACCTCTTAAATACATTTTTGGTTGCCAGAGGAACTCTATAGCACCTCCCAGAGATCAAGAGCTCAAGTTGACTGAAGAAAGGATGGGAGCTATCTGCCAAGATACTCCTTGCTTTCTTCCTCATCCTTTCTGTAAAGAGTTGGGTCAAGGGCTTTTGTGGCTTGCCAACTATTTAACTTGTCACAATCCTGTAGACTTTATTCTTGGATGTACAGTTAAGGTGACCATACCAGACAGGAAGGTGAAACATTAAAACACTCTCAACTATAGCATTGTACACACAGTTTGTGCTCATAGATAATACCCAGACCAGCTCGTCAGGCACCAACAACCATGCCACGTTCAAAGTCATTTAAATCACCTTTCTTCCCCATTCTGATGCTCGCTTTGAACTTCAGCAGGTCGTCTTGACCACGTCTACATGCCTAAATGCATGAAGTTGTTGCCACGTGATTGGCTTTTTGCTTTCTCAAGCAGTTGAACAGGTGTACCTAATAAAGTGGCTTGTGAGTGCATGTTATAAATATAATGTAGACTGATCAGCCAAAACACTAAAACCACTGACAGGTGAAGTGAATAACTTTTGATTATTTTGTTCCAATGCATTGTTCTGCTAGGAAACTTTTGGTTTGGCATTCATGTGGATACCACCTGACATGTTCCACCCACTTAAACAGCGTTGCAGACCAAGTACCTCCCCTCATGGCAACAGTACTCCCCAATGGCAGTGGTCCCCCAGCAGGATAATGCACCATGCCACACTGCAAACATCACTCAGGAGTTGCCCAAGGAATGTGACAAAGACCTCAAAGTGTCAACCTGGTCTCCAAATTCCCCAGATACCGATCTGAATGAGCATCTGTGGCACGTGCCATTAACCCACCTCACAACCTAATGGGCTAAATGGATCTGCCGCCAACGCCCTGGTGCCAGACACAGCTGGACACTCCCAGAGATCCTGTGTCCATGCTTTGATAGGTCACAGCCAAGCAGGGCAAGGCAAATAGATACTGAAGCACTTGCAAGCTAACTAATGATTAGCGGTTAGGCTACTACTGTGTAACGTCGATGTTACTGCAACTTCATTAGCCACTTGTTTTAGGAATACTTTCAGCATTCAGCTAGAGTTAATGTCAATTAATGTTGCTCCCATCTTACAGAAAGTTGGAAAGAAAGACTCAAAGTGTTTGTGGGAATGAATAAGCAACATAATTTAATATATTGGCCTAACTTTTTTTTTAATGTTTAATGTTAGTGTGCTGCTGCACAAACCACTCACTGTTTACCAATTAGGGATATATTCATATACTGTATATTTATGTTTCCCAATTTCCAGATTTGTGCAATTTGTGATGTTACATTTTTTATATTTTGGCTGTTTGCTGTGTTTAAAATGTCATTAGATCAAGGCAGGCTGTAATGATAGGTGCTATTATGGTTATGCCATGATGGTTTCACAATCAACAGCTATTTGATTAATATATTGTAAAAGCCCAGTTTATCAAATATACGTATCTCCTCTTTTTAGATGCACTTCTGAAGTATTTGTGCCCCACCTCTGCAAATCCTGGGCCTACTAATGTAACTGCAGCCACCTCATCCACCTCAGCACCAAGTGATGCAGCCTCAAGTGCATCTCCCTCCCACACACAAACTGCCAGTGGAGAAATAAGATTATTTAGAGAATGTAGACTATTAAGAGATTAACAATTTTTTATTTATTTATTGTGAACTGTAAGTTAATATAACTTAAGTAATAAACATTTGTTTAATAATTAATAAAATCCAGAGATTTTTTTAAAAAAGTTTTTGAAATGTTTCTTCAGTAGTTTTTGAAAACCGAGGTTTGAACCGAACCATGAGTCAGGGGGGTGCCAGCAAATATCTTGCCTAGGGTGCCAAATTAGTCAGGCACAGCCCTGCAGCCAAGTCCGATCCAAGGAGGCCCCACCTTATATTAGAGGTACATCTAGGGTACCAACACATCACAAGAATCCTTTTAATGTTTTGGCTGATCAGTATAAAGTTGATTAGCTGGGCAATGTGGATGCACATCTCCCATAAATAATAACCACCAGGTATTTAAAATTTATGGTAGTATTTTGTATTGAAAATTTGTCAGTAGAGGTGATGCTGCATCACCAGCCAGTATGCACTCAGTTGATCCAGACAAAGTTTCAGTTAGTACATGCACAGACCTAGTACAGCCAGCTCCAACAAATGCTAACTCTATTAAAATGTTTATGTTTTACCTGTTACTAGAAATGTTTCCGATTTATTTTGCAATTTCATGTTAAAATTTCATCTATACCATGCTGATTCATCTTTTTTTCCTCATCTGATCAATGTACAAAACCTTACACCGTTTTATTTGATATGTGTAATAAATGTTATTACTCCATGATATGGTCGCCTTGTGCTTCATAACCTTTGGGTTATGTCATATCCTTCATCCAGACATCTTACACATTAAGACAGGTATGATTCAACCCTCTCCAATGAGACTATAACACTATAACATGTATCACACTTTACCCACATCAAGCAAAAGGCTGTGAGGGGATAGTGGCTAATACTGTATCTACTGTTGTCTATATTGCCACTAATAGGTCCCATTTTAGTCTTTACAGGCTTATTTGTGTCTGAAACACAAAATACACCAGCTGGTTCAGTGCCTTGTGAATCACAAGTGACAATGAGAGGGGCCCTCAAAACCATGTCCACTTAGGGTCCCCAAAGGTATAGAACCAGCCCTGCTGGACTCTTCTGTTCTGTGATTTTAGCTAATACGGCTGGCTCATGGAACAATATTAGCACCAGAAGATCTATTTGAATTGCAAAAACATGCAAATTTGTAATGCCTCTACTGAACTGATGGGTTATAAAAGAATATGTTGAGTCAATGCTGTTGTTTCGAACTTTTAGTCATAATTTCACATTCAGTTCCTGATTAAAATTCATCTTTCTTAATTAAGAGAGGACACTTACAAAACACAGCCATAGAACAACATAATCATTGTGCCACATGGCTTGTTATTGTCAGTCCTGCCATCAGAGAATACAATATATTATCTACCTGTTTTATTCAGATTTCTGCATTTGAAATGCAGCCTCTGCTGCCTTGAATCTCTTTGAAAATACTGGAACAATAAAACAGACAGGTTCCTTTCTTTTCTTTTACTGGAATTTGTTTAAAACTTTAAAGTGATGGCCATACATCTAAAAGCAGTGTAGCGGATTGAATATATTTTTACACCTGAGCAGACAATAGAATGATCTTTTTTTTTCTTTTTCTTTGCCAGATAACAGCCAGCTACCATAAGTAACAACACACCATACCAGACATCCAAAGTTGTCTCCAAGGTTGTCAGAGAAGCCACTATTTGAGAACAGCACTGTTCGATACGTCATGATTTGATTTCTCTGAGTATGGCAAGTTTCAAAGAGAAATACTAAGACAGAAAAGAATGTTGGCAGCCTGGAGCAGAGAAATGTGAAACCTCCTCCTTAATGGGGGAGGAAAGATCGACAGTTACTGTGTCACCACTTGTCAGAAAGAGGAGTGGAGGTATAGTGTGGAGCTTGAGTTGTTCTGAAAGTAGTTTTACATGGTACCTTCTGCTAGCTGTCGGAAGAATGCTTGGGGAAAGCGGGAGTTCAATAAAAGGATGTAGACTGTTGGCCACAGCAACCGATAAAGTGAGAAAACTGAGCTGCGGTGGGGTGTAAGACCAAAATAAATTATTTCACAGCAGACTTTTTTTGACCTACAACACAGGGAATGGACCGAGGTGGATTACATGCCCACCCGGGCTGATAACTGATCTCTTTGTCATGGCTATACACAAACCAAACTTTCCTATACAAGCATGGATGAACAGAGAAAACGGTGAACTATGCTGTAAATGTGCATTTTTATTCACTGCCCTCTACAGTTTGGGAGACTATATGAGCTATAGCACCACATTTCAAAGAGCTTTTAATTTGGAGGTGGTGACATTTTAACATTTTCCGATGTAAATCTCTTGCCCTTTATTTTCTTTTCTTGCTGCATTAACATAGTGCAAATTGCCCTGCCCCATGCTGTTCTGCACTGTGCACCAACCTGCTCAGGTGGGAGGAAATATCATGACCACCCCTGGTCTTTCCCCCAGGTCACCCTGGTGAGAAAGGGGTTACATTTTGAGCCACAAAACCCCTTTAGCATTGTTTACCATGTTAGCAATACTAGCCTTGCTGACATTGCTAACAGAACTAATGGTATTTAACAATGCTAAACAGGGTTTTAGTGGAGTTTGGGTGGCTTTTTCTTTGTAAATAATATTTAGTGTTGTAAATAATAGTATTTGTGTTTTTTGAGAGCTTTGAGTTTTTCTTATGCTGTGTTTTTGGATGTTTTTTGCTGTGTTTTTGTTGTGTTTTCACCATAGTTTGTAGTTTATTACAATAATGTTTTTCAATATCTAGTGTAAATTTTCTTATTGGCTCATTTTATAATCGAGAATCAAACCGATGATTGATTTGATCCACTCGGAGCGGCGCTCAGCATGGCTCCTCTGTTTTCTTCTGCTAAGCTAAGTTAGCTAACGTTACATATTTCATGAAAATAACCCCCCCCCCCCCCCCAAAAGCAAAACAAATAATTACCTGTCTAACAGAAACACAGCAACCTCTGCATCACTGTTCAGGCCCTTCAGCTCCCTCAGTTGTCTCCACCATTCAAAAGCTGCACCGATGTTGACGTCTGGATTATCCTCTCGCTTTATCCAAAGCCTGTTTCGTCGCAGTCTTTTCTGCCTCCGACTTTCTTTTCTCAGCCTGTTTAGCGGGGCGAGCTGTTAACAAGTAACGCTGGAAGTGGTACTTTTGGCTGCATTTTCTCTGCTATTGTTCAGCAAACTTATTCTCCTGCTAACTCGGTATTTCTACTGAGGAGTGTGCTGAATATTTGCGGTGACAACGGTGACACGTGATGAGTGCACGCAGGGAGGAGGGAGGGACAGAGGGGGACGTGGGCAGGACCACAGCGATATATAAAGATGATATAGAGCGACTTTGTTCCTGTTCCACATCCACAAAAGAAACTGTTGGACAAGAGGGAAGCTTTACTCTTTTTTTTAGATTCTATAAGCTTAAAGATGACCAGTGTGTAAAAACACTGTCCTGGTATTTTACAATATTCACAATCCATGTTTATGGTTGCTGTCATTATCAGCTCATTCTCACTCGGACTTTGTCACATATTAACGTTTGGCTGTGGACTTTCCATGTTGAGATATGACATCCAAGGCACCCTGTGTGAATTGGTATCTGACGTTCTGGGACGCTGTGTCAACTTCTGCCTGTTACATGCATTGTCATATCTCAAAAAAATATTCCACACAAAATATTTTCACATGAACTGTACAGTTTGCATACATTCTCTTTCAAAATAATCGCACTACGTCAGTACAACACTGCAAATTTTCATTGGTTTCCCTCAACAACAGATGCAAGTGGTTACATTCTTCTAATACACTGGCTGGGTTTAGGAGAAAAGAACAGGGTTCAGGTTTTCACTCTAATGGAAAGCAAACACCAGCATCCCAGGTGAAAGTTGATGATTGTTGGACCCATCCACCTCTCCCACCCACCCTACTCGGACTCCACCACTTGAACTTTTGTTGTTGTCCCACTGCATTTCCCCCAATAACGGCAACCTGCGGCATATCATGCTGACATGAAAGGACTGCTTTTTGTGTTGGTGTCTAAAGCTGGAAGTCACCGACCAAGGAGTGAGACTGGGTTCTTCTTATACAGGAAAAGTACAGCTAAGATAAAGGATTGGTGGCTTCTAAAATATTGGCCTTAAATGGATCAGGATTTGCTTTAAAATATGTAACTTGCTGCTTATGACATTGGTTAACAGCAAAACACCTCGTATCTAGAGGTATGTAACTGCAAAATAACACGGCCTTGCTTTTCAGAGTATTCCATTATTGTACCACACTGCAGTCATTAATCAGTCATTTTGGTGATGATAGAATTATCAGTTTCATTGTGCTTGTCCTGACAGAGGGCAAGGTTGCCAAGAAAGAAAAGGGGAGGTTTTAAGAGGTTGGACTGAAGGTCGTCATCATTGAACGCTGCCTTGGGCTAATACCCTTGTGCCCTTAAGTAATGATAGGTTATCAAGCTCTATTCTTTGATTAAAATGCTTATGTCCTTCAGGCAAAATGTGTTTGTGTGTGCATATCTGTATAATGAGTTTATTTTGTAAATAATTACTTGTAAATTAGGACTGAGCACTGTGAGTAAGGCCGAATACAAATTGACAATTTGCACAGTGCAAATAGGTTTTCCACCTACCATGCATTGTAAAAAGACAAATACAAATCTACATGTCAGCATTTCATAAACAAGTTCACCTCTGAGGAACTGTTTTGTTCCTGAAAGCCAGGTGGTTAAGTGGGATATGCTATTGCTTCTTTTAACGCCATGCATGTCTTTGTTTTCCCGCAAATACCACAGGAATAGGCCTCAGAATCCATAATCATTTCATTTCATGTACTGTAACCTCTCCAACCTGTGCCATGACAACAGTTTCTATGTAATCCCCACGGGAAAACATGGAGCATAAAAAAATGAATAAAAACAGGCTGGATGGACTACAATTTCAGACTGCTGGTTCTTGTCGTATTGTCATTTCGGATGTATAGTCACTGAATGAATTAGCCCCTCATTTCATCATGTGTGATGATTGTTGGTTAATCAGCACATTGGTTGTGGAGAATTACAGAATTAATTATAGAATTAATAACCTTTGTAGGGAGAAATGTCCGTTGCACGTCAGTGTCAAAGTCAAGGTTTTACATTCGGCTTCAGACGTGTTAGAGAAATGTGGGCAAACAAAAGGAACCGGCCTCACCGATGATGTCAAACGGAAGAAGTGATGCACACTGACTTCTGTAAAACAAATAATTGTTTGCTGAAAGAAAAAAAAAAAGATGAATGGTTTTATTTATAACAGCCTCCCACCTCATATGCTGCATGCAGCTCGCCCATGCAAACAGTACAGTTTTTAACAAAAAGAAGTTACATAATGTAAAATCCACTAGATGAATAATGACAAATAAAACGATATGTGGGTCACCCAATGCAGGGAGGAAAGAAAGGGAAGAACTCCACTGTCCTCTATATAATGTATTCGTACATGGACAAGATAGAGCACAAAACAGACATGAGAAGTCAACAGAATGGTACAACTCTCTTTCCTGACTCTGGATTTAGTTAATATAAAGATTAATTGAACTACACCCAGTGAGCCTGTCAAACTTGATATGACAGTTCTGTTTATCAGTACTGTACATATGCTGGCATTTAAAGTTCAACCTTGGTCTGGAGAAATCAAAAAGATCAAAAAACATCTGCAGTAAGAATAGGCATTACTCCAGAATCACTATCTGTCTAGAACAGGGGCGTCAACTCATTTTAATTAATGGGCCACATACAGACCATTTGATCTCAAATGAGCCGGACCAGTAAAACCATTGCATAATAACCTGTAAAAACAACCCTAACACCTGCAAAAATTTCCCTTTCTTTTAGTGAAAACATGCATACATTTACAAAACAGATGATGAACAGCCTGAGATGTCTGGGGGAAAAAAAGATAAAAATAAGGGTAGTTTCGACAATATGTCTCACTTTTTCTACGTTCAGTCAGTCTACTACTCATTGTCATTACATGTCCATTTTTCCCATACATTTTGACTCCTCTGTAGTAATGCTAGCATCACAACATCAAACTGAAGCGGAAGCTATTGCTAAACCAGGTTAAGTTATCCCCTGCCTTACAAACCATGTGTAAATCTAAAGTTCTGACAGTGCCTTAGCAATGGGGTTCCATCAATATGGTTTTAAGATGGAATTCTGATATAGCTTCTGACTGACAATATTTTGCACTGTTCAATATCCTTGAAAAATCAATAATACTTATCATAATCATATTCAGAGAACTGTATTCTGGTCAGGGTGAAAAGCTTCCGTTGCATCATTTTACATGAAGTAGGCGACTAACTGCTTAGCCTTGAAAAGTCTATCACTATCTGGTGTGCAAAGTCATCCAGTGGGCTGGATTGGACCCTTTGGCGGGCTGGTTCTGGCCCCTGGTCTAGAACATGGGCTGTATAAAATAATGTATGAGGCCACCATGACTTTACCCACTGGTTTGTGGTTTCCTGTTTAGTGTTTTGGATGACGCCTCCTTGGATTTTTGGAGCCAGAAGTGACCACATCTGGACTGGAGAGGGCGGGGCTCAGGTCCCCACAAAAGCAGCTCACTCTTGCAGCCAACTTTTCCCAGTGGCCACTTGTGGTATTGTGACAAAAATCCCCTGGAAAAAATAAACTAAAAAATCCCCAAAACGCATTCATCCCATAGGCAACCATTATAAAAGAGATAGAACCCCTACACACAGCAGAAGTAAACCCAGAAGCTAAAACTTTTGTGGTGTAAGTGCCAGCCGAGCAACTACATTGGAATCAATAGGCACCATCTTGGCATCTAGGTACTATTATAAATCCATGGTGGATCTAATGAAACGCATGTAAAGGGCTGATTAACCTTAAAGGGATAGTGCACCCAAAAATGAAAAGAGTCCTCACAACACTTAGGGAGATCCAAGGGGAGAGATACGGCACCCCAGATTCAAACGTCCAAAAACACATAATTGAAACCACAAAATATCTCCATACTGCTCGTCCGTAGTGATCCAACTGTCCTGAAGCCGTGACATAAAAAGTTGTTTGAACAAATGTCATTCAAACTCTGTTTTTAGCCTCAATGTAGCTTGTAGCTCTAACTGTCTCTCTGTGCACCGCGCTCATGTGTGCATGTGTGCACGCTTGTGCGTAAGACCAGCGAAAGCACGTGAACACACATGAACGCGGTGCCCATGTCTCACTGTCTCGTTGCAAGACTATTAGAATTGTCATTTTTTCTCTGGTCAGGGAAATATCATGGCAAAGATTACGGTAAATAAACTATGGTTCGGTATGATTGGGTTTAGGCATGCCTTGTGTTTAGGGTTAATCTAAAACACCATGTGCAAGTCTGTGATGGAAAACATGCCAATCTAACATCTTGCTCCATACCTTTGATTTCTGCCTTACTACATGAAAAACACACCACTCTCTGCAATGTCAATTAATGTTGTCTGCAGATATAATCGCGTGGTGCAGAATCATCCAATATGAATGTAATTCATATAGAACATTATATAATACTATTAATAGAATATTGGGCTGAATCTCGAGTGTAGAATTATTATGTGTGCTGTGATGGCAACAACAAAAGTATAATCCAATTTCTATTCGACTATTGTGAAGCATATGATGTTCATTTTCGGGTGAAATATGTCAGGGAGCTATTGATCCTATCCATCCATCTGTCCACTTTCCAGCACTCATCCAGGACTGTGACTTTCCTTTTCCCTCGCTACATCCTGTGGCCCCTCTTGGAGATCCTGGTGTAGTCCTGGGCTAGATAGGATTTACAATATAATCCATTCAATGTGTTCTGGGCTTTTTATAGCCTCTCTTCCCATTTGGACACTCAGGATACCTCCCAGTGGAGGATGAATGGCTGAGAACCATCTCGGCCAGTTCCATCAAAGTGAAGGGGTAGCAATTTCACCCTGAGCCCCATACGGATCTTGTTTTACATTAAAACTACTCAAGACATTATGTCAAATTGTTCAACTTTTTTTTTTCTTTTTTACAAAGTAAAGAGGAAACTTAATGTTTTAAATTTTATTTTTATTAATAGTATTATTTTTCAGTTGAACTTGCTTACAATTTTTTACAGTGTACAGGAAAATGTACTTGAAATAGGCCTATCTGATTTGTAACATATAAGATATACACCTTACAGTAAAACAACATTCACAGTGGGCTTGTTTTTAGGTTATATTGCAGGAAATTGTAGTGGATTGCGTTACAATACACAGGCTAGATGCACTTTGTAAAATTGTGAAATATGCATAAGCTGTAACTCTGTTGACATGCTTTGAAGGAAAAAAAGGACATGAGTTTCATTATTTAAAATAGTACAAATGAATAAACAAATGAAAAACAATTTGGTGAAAACCTTAGGTTAAGGTTGGAGCCAAGCTTCAAGTGCTAAACTAGAACTTGAAATTTGTGAGAATAAACCCAGTGTCACCAGACATGTGGAAAGCATTTACACTCATCAGAACATTGGCATTTATTGGCGCCCCCTCACTGTAATGGGTGTGTAGTAAACGATACAGCATACAAAGGTAGGACTATCAGTATATCATGTTGAAGTTTACTGTTTGTCTTGCAGCACTCTGCGCGCTATTCATGCTGAATATGGGGGAGAGAGTATGGCAGCTATGGCAAAACCTTCAGGAACATTAAGGTGTCAGTTTGTAACGGTGACTCAAATGCACCATGTGCAGATACTCAGAAAGCACACTGTAATGTAAGTCATCCCTCCTACAACCAACTGATTGGTGATAAAAACCTTTAGGGGCACTTGGGGCTCTCTGCTGAGATGGTTGAGGCTGTATTTCTTTCTGAGGTTACCCCTAAGGCCGACATGTTCAATTTTAATTTGCAGCTTGTATGTTATTTGGACGGCTGTCTCTCTGGTAACTGACAACAATATAATCTTACAGTGATGCAGGAAAGAACATAATTATATGTATATATATTTAAATTGTGTTTTTCCCACTTGTTCAAACCACTTTCCAATGACATAATCCATGTTTAGATGTGGGCTGAATTAAGATACAGTCATTTTTACAATAAGCTTCTATTGCTGCGCCTTGTTTCATTCTAATGGTTTACTATTGACACACAATCATCATGGGTGATCGGCATAAGATTTACGAAAAAAAGAGCATATGACTTACTTATTGTGACTGATCAGAACACGTTTTGTTTGTGTTCACGATGTCGTAATCAGCAAAGAAAACCAGTCTGATTTCAGTAGTATCAAGCTAAAGCACAACAGATCAGTGAAACATAATTATCATAACTGCAACATATTTTCACCGCCAAAAAATACTGAGGCTTGATCAATGGCCCTACGCATCAAACTGTGCGTTCACACCGGGCGCGAGTGAAGCGAATTAATGCGCCGCGCGTAAAGCGTGAGTTTGGACGCTGGACCATTTTGTTAATTCACGTTAACAAGTCAGTCGCGTGAGTAGCATGCCTTAAAATATAAATGAGAATCGCAATGGTAAGATACTGGCTACAGGTGCATTTGTAGTGATGAAATGGTGAAAATATAAAAAAAAAAAAAAACAGCACCAATTATTAAGTCAGTGAGAATGTGTGGGGGTGGCATAAGCAAATACAGCCCTAAGGCCGACATGTTCAGCAGCAGCGGCGACCCACTGTCCGACACCGGCACACTTTGAGGACAGAAACAAAGGGTTTGCCGGGTGCAGTGCACAAACCTATTGGCTGTTGAAACAGGTGATGCGCTTTACACTCTTAAACCAGCTGCCATCTCATCACAAATCATTGGTCTGAACTATGTTAAAGACATAGGTTAAAACTAGATCACTAATACAGTATGCTTCACATGCTTGCACACTATTTGATGTTAAAATAACTCAATCGACTTTTGGTTTCACTTAGGACATGAACAGAAGTCTCTTGGATGAAAGCCCAGTTTGTTTGACCCATCCACCTCCCCTCCCACCAGCTCTATGTAGATTTTCTTGCATTTTATGCTATGGCAGTTGCTCAGAGCTTCAAAAAACGGTACCGCCCAGGGTGTCTCATACCGCCGCTAAAGGATGCCTTGTTGTATTTGATGCCGATGGCCACTCACTAAGCACTGATGTTTGTCAAAATTGAATAGGGATTGATATTTGTATCAGAGTGCGGTCAAGAGTAATGGCAGCATAGCTGGAAACAGTGAGGAGGAACAATCAAATCACCTCTTCCCCTTCCCTTTAAAAGCAGTACTCAGGGCTCCGCTAATTTGAGTCATTTGAGGTGGAGAGAATGGTCTAGACCCACCACAAAGGTGTCCACCAAGAGGAGAACTGCGTCTGTGGTGGGAGGTGTGAAATTACAAGAATGATCGCAAAGCACATTGAATAAAATTTTGTCTGATACATTTGTTTATCATTAGTCCCTGGAGATCCACTGCCCAAAGCACAGACCTTAATTATGAAATAGGGCAAAGAGCCAATAAAGAACTAGCAGTGGACTCCACAGACAGTTTGACTGGAGGAAGACGGGCGTCTGCCAGCATTCGTCACCAGTCCATCACATCTATTTAGGATACAACCGCCTCCACAGTTCACACTATGTATGACGCACACTAACAACTCACACTGCAACACCATAATTAATCCTGCACACACACACACACTCTGCTCTGTCACTGTTTTGCTGCACCTACAAATATCTTAGCTAAGGTTAGACCCCACACCAGAGCGAGGAAAAAAACAGACTTAAGAGAGGCTAAGTTTTATGAATGTTATAATATGGAGCAGTTCTCACAGAGTAAACCATTTTTTATCTGTTAAAATCACAAAGGCTTCAGTTTTGTTACAGTTGCTGCTGTAGCAGATGTCGATATGGCTCACAATGCTTATGCCTATGCAGTAAACCCTAGAAAATGCTCCATCTTTTTCTCCACAAAGACAGACAAAAGAAATGCTGAATAAAGTTACTGAAGCAGGTGGAACCAAGGCTATCCCAGACATGATGTCACGACTTTGGCTCTCTATAGATGCCTAAATCGATATCTTGGCTTGATCTTGAGACTTTCCTAAATTACAAACTGGAGGTGTGGGATTTTAAAGAAGTGAACACTTAAGGAGGCAAAGGGGGTCTATTAAAAGACATTATCCTGTGGTAAGGTGGTGAACGTAGGATCCAGAGGTTTTGGAACAGTACTAGGAAATAAACGCCAACAAATCTCAGCATTTGCTTCTTTGATTCTGTCCATTCTTGTATCAATCTTTCTCAAGTCCCCCAATTTCATCTATGCTTACTTTTAAGAAAAAAAAATGCCGCAGGAAATGCATTAAAATAAAGAAATATTACGCAAACCGAGACTCAGCATGATTATTTCTCTAGTAATAAATGAATTATTTCCCCAGCTGAGTGCTGCGCTGCAAACTCTGGTAATTGCCTACGAGGGGGGAGTGGACTGTGAAATTTTTATGATAGTGGCAATTTAGTCAATAAAAGCAGATGTATCGCCTGCTGAGCACCTCCATAAGTAAGTGTTCACAGACTGAGTGAAGTGTCATCACTTTGGCTGGGACAGGAGCATCCTCAGGGCTTTTCTTGTGAAGCCATCATCCAGCACTTCCTCCTACACACCACCTCACTCCACACGAATGTCACTGTACATTAGTGGGGATTTGTGCCCACCAGTGATGGAAGTTTCCTCCAAAAGAAACATGCAACATATTTTGTGAACTGAATTCAGTTCCTGGGAGTAGTGAGTTACATAACACAGTATGTCTGCACAATATTTGATAGTTATATTAGCCTACAAACACAAACACACTATTTATAGAAACTTGGAACACATATCTGACTGAAATGTCTCCATTCATTTTGTCACCTGAACTCAAAAAGAATATCAATTTAGTTAATCCTGCAGTTGTACACTGTTTGTTTATTGTGGGTTCCTGAATGCAGCGCAGGTGGAACTCTCCTTTTTTGCCCTAGCAGCAGTTTGTGTAGTTTTTTTTTATGAATGGTTAAGTTTCACTCTCACTGTGTCTGACATTATGCTGCTCTGTCTGTTCCCAGTGTACGAGAGATTAATGAAGTAAATAATATGACAGTATATATATTTCAAGGTTCATCTAATGAATGGTCTAGCTCGAAAAATAGAAAATCAAACCGTGGTGGCAGATGTTTTGCCGAGCCGTCACAAATACATGAATGAGTGGGAAACCCTCCATACATGCTGTTTTCTGACAGTGTTTGCATTTAGCTTTCTTTGTCCTGCATTGTGCCCACATAATTGACATGGCATGTTTCTGTTTACCAGCTCTTTCTCATCTTTATTTCTCAAGGACTGAGTTGTTTGGTCTCTGCAACTGGAAAAGCAGGGTTATTAGTGGAGACGAGGGACAATATTAACCATTTGTGTTTTTGATGCCATTCCTCAAATACCTCTTGGACGATTTAGATGCAGTTTTTAAAGGTAACTTGTATCCGTGTCCCATTTTTTGACAGTCATGAATTGTTTTTAAAGGCAATGTTAGAGTCACAACATTGACTGAAACACAAGATGTCAAATGTTACAACTGCCCATGCAGGAGTCATTGTAACAGTGTATGAGGTATGGGAAGCATTTTATTACACATAATTTAACACCTACAACTGTGTACAAACATGTGTCTGAAGCTTGTGTTAATACCTTAGGAAACACACACTTCAGCATTGCTGCTAGATAAGATCCTTGGGGTAACACTTTTTCTTGATGGGAGAAAAAGAAAAGTTTTATCCAATCCAACAGAGAAAGACTTGCTAATTGGAGAGCATAGTAGTGAGCAACTATAGAATTCAAAATTAATATATGCAAGTGACTATCCATTATTACTATGGAAGCCTACAGGCACCCTAAGAAATGCCACCGCTAAAAAAAGAAAAATACTGCAGTATCTGTTAAGTTCGTGAAGAGGAAGTGAAGTTACGCTAAAGAGGGCTTGCAATTTATCGAATTGGCCCAAATTCAACTTCCCTTTTTTCATCATGGCCCAGGTGCATACTAATCAGAAAAAAGCAAAGATGACTTCTGAATAACCTTTGATTTAAAAGTAGAAAGCATTTCTCAAGCTCCGGGCTGGGCTGCTGATCATAGAACCAGGACAGGTTCAGTCTCTGTAATAGCCAACATGTGTCCATTAACAGACATGTAAATCGTCTAAGTGTCCTTGAGCAAGGACCTGAACCTTACCCCCTCACCCAGTGATAGTTGGCCTGGGTAAGAGCTTCAGCTGCAGTAAATCTGTGAAATGTATGTAAATGAATGAAGCCATTATGGATCAGACTCTACTTTACAATTCTGCCAACCTTGTGAGTTTAATTATGGAGTGATTTTAGGGAAGTCTGAAGAGAAGGCTGCAGGTACTGGCCTCACACCTTTGATGCTGATACACACACATTGAACAACTACTTATATTCCAGCTCATGATACAAAATGCTTGATTCTTGAGTCAAACATGACATGTAAGTGTTTTTTAATACTTTTGTGCCTTGTACATCTCAGAGTCGATCAGCTCTGGATCGCAATTTTTCATCTTTATTGGGAAAACTGCTGAGAAAAGCTTCAATGGGGAACCACTTCACTGTGTGTGCTAAATCTAATGATGATGTAAGGTATGGTGTTTACATGCTCCACGGATTGTAATCAGAGATAATGGGTCTGACATTCACAATATAATAACCCGGCACTGCACCATTACCAAACTTCTGAGAACGATAGAGCACTATCAAACACTTGGCATCATTATTAATTTACTGCGGCACTTTCTATTGAAGCAACGGTTGTGTTGAAGTATTCTATTCCTGCAGGTATTAAATGGAAGAAACTGAGACACCCGCTGCACTTAACAACAATCAGAATCATTGAGAAAAAAGCAAACGGCACTTTAAAATACTTAACTGCTTTTTTTGCAGAAGTTATACCAGTGTTACCTGTATTTTAGAGATCGTATATTATTTGCCCGCTCAGTTCTGGCCTCGACAAAACCATTGTCGTGCTGACAATCAATCTTGTGTTTGTTTTAGCTATACCAACAGTATACAGTTTTTACTGCAAACAGTGCTGTCAGAGATAAAGCCTACCCCAAAACCACAATGCACAGCTGCAAACCTGGCAGCAAAGTATTTCTGTAAAAGAATACTGACTCAAACTTACAGATCTTTCTTTACACTTTGGGTTATTTAGCAAAGTGAATGACTGACCTCTGAAAGGTTGACGTCTTTTCACAGTGCAATATATCCACAATGAACATGAAGCAGCTTGGCTCAGTCAGTCAAGAAGCAGTATATTGCTTTGTGGTGTAAAGGTGCCTCTGTCCAACGTGTGGATAAGACCCGTTCCTCAACATGTCTGATGCTACAGAACCAGCTTGTGCATTAAATACTTTCTTATTACTTTATCTACTTCGAATTCAATCCATTAAATGCATTTAATCCAAAATTACTAAGGGGGTGGGGAGGGGGGTGACACCAAGGCGACACAGCTGCCAAACTGCAGACCACTGAAAACAATAAAAGTGACTGATTTTAAAGCAAGACTTCGCTGCTTTTCCAGCAGAGATTGTGCCACCAAATTTTTAATAAGACATTCCTACATCTCCTGTGGGGGCTGAGCAACCCAAAAGCAGGTGTTTTCTTTTAGAGAGACATTACTGCATTTCCAGCACAGTAGGGATTGTGCCACCAAAAGTAGGCGTTTTCTAGTGGGAGATTGCTGTGTTTCCAATGTGGATTGTGCCACCAAAAGAGGTGTTTTCTGGCAAAAATTGCTGCATACTGTGCGACCAGATTTAATGTTTTCTAGCAAGACATTGCTACATTTCCTGTGGAGGCTGAGCCACCCAAAAGCAGGTGGTTTTCAGACACATCACTGCATTTCCAGTGGGGATTTTGCTACCAAAAGCAGGTGTTTTCTAGCTAAGATTGCTGTGTTTCCAGTGGGATTGTGCCACCAAATTGAGCATTTTCTGGCAAGACATTGCTACATTCCTGTGGGGGCTGAGCCAACCAAAAGCAGGTGTTATTTAGCGAGAGATCAATGTGTTTCCAGCGGGAGTTTTGCCAGCTAAAGTGGATGTTTTCTGACAAAAAAATCACAGTGTTTCCAATGGGGGTCACACAGCCAAATTGGGCATTATCTAGCAAGGAATTGCAACATTTCCTGTGGGGGCTGAGCCACTCAAAAGCAGTGTTGTGTAGAGAGACATTGCTGCATTTCCAGCAGGGATTGTGCCACCAAAAGCGGACTTCTTTTAGGGAGCTATTGCTGCATGTCCAGTGACACTCGTGGCATCAAAACTGTGTATGTTATGTCAAAGCATGATCTTTTTTGTAATCATTACAAAGCAGTTTTTGTGCCTAGACTTAACCACACATTAACTGCAGCATTGTTGAAACATAAGGTTTCAAAGTATCTGCTACGTAATTAGATGCAAATATTACCTGTCCATGGTTTGCAGAACATTCAAAGCTAACATTATTCAGATGGCTGGGTTGGAAGGTTAGTTGCACATTTGTTTTGTTGTGGTAAGAAATTTAAACTTTAAATAATAATTCAAATTTTGCAGTCATTTAGTTTTCACAAATTATCTCTGAATTTAAGGAAGACTAGTCTCATAATGATTGGTTATTGTGTTCACAGATTTACAAATAAAACGAATGATGAATTATGGTGAAATTAAAAGCAAATTAAGGTTATAAAGCTGTTTTAATTTACTGTATAAAATGATTTCTTAAATTAAGCTTTATTATACATCTTACATATTTTACTTGCTGTGGATGTACAGTGTGGGAATATGCATATAAAAATCGGAATACTCAATACTAAAATAGGGCCATTAAAACTAGAAGCAAGAAGTAATAAATGAATAAATTCTTACCTAGGAGAATCTTGATTTGAGAGGAATATGCATGGCCAAGGAAAAGGTCAGGACTTTTGTAAAAAAAAACACATTGTGTTTTGCTGAAGCTGAGAATTTATGGCAGTGGGGCTGGAAATGTAGCACCCTGTTCATTCAGCCTCTAGGGGAGACCGGGGATTTACCCCAGTACTGGGGTACGTTGTAACAATATACCTCTTTGTATTTGACATTAATTTCCATAATCTGTGATAGTGTAGTAGAGGTCAAAGTGTGTGTTATTTATAGCAGACAAATATGGGTACCATGTATCAAAATTTAAGAGCTCTAACAAAAAAAAACCCCACTTGCTCAAACAAAAAAGTGTTACAATCATCCCGGTCGCCCCTACGTTTAGCTAGCTTGTTAGGGATCTTCACATGGCCGCTAAGAGCAGCAACGAGAGATGGGATTTGAGTTCTCAGCGCTCAGCTAATGTGGTCTTGTCATTGCCATACAGAGAGCTGTATCAATAACCTATCAGCAACTGCAGTTGTTATGCCAGCACAGCAAACAGTGGGTAGACATCCGCACTTGAGCGTTCCTTTGGGAAGGAAAGGGAAATCAGAGAACTAATCAGCGGCAGCTAGGACTGTGGAGGTGAATGCAAGTGCAACAAGAAAGTGATGCTGATGGGAGCTGACAGTGAGAATTGGGAGAGGATCAGGAGACACCCTTACTTAAGGAAGCTGTTTCCTCAGCCTGGAAAACTTTGATTTAATGTAATGGAGTCATCATCAGGAGGGGATGAAAAAAACAATGGGAGTCTGGAAATTGTTTAAGGCCTGCGGAATTAAGAAGAGAAGATTGGGATTTTTGACCATGTATAGTGGAGAACTTTGGCTCTGAGAACATATTTCCCAGAACAGTTGGGTACAATGCTCGCTCTTGTTCTCTGATGTTTGCACAGAGTTGTTTGTGCTGTGTAACAACAGCGTTATTAACATCCCAGGGGTGTAGATAGCAGGTAAATTAATACTAATTCTATGCAGAGATGTACAAATTAGCCTGTTTTTTTTCCCAGTGGCTTGTTAGTGAGCAACACCAAACACACACATTCACACAAATACACTCACAGACACACATTCACATCCATCCTGTGCACACATGGGTATAAGTAAACATGACAAACCTCCCCTCCCCCAGTCGTACATACAAATACAGTACACAAGCCAACATATGCACACATAAAATGCAAACACACACCTACTTCTTAATCTCCCAGCACCATGAACACAACGAGGGAGTGAATTATGAAGTGTGAGGACTTGGCTTGGTATCAGAGGGAGGCTACCTCGCTGCTTGTTCGGATGTTAATTAGTTTGGCCTGTTTGCATTTTTATTTATCTGGTGCAGAGAGTTTGAGCTGATAATCTATTCACACTGATATTGGGAGATAAAACTTGAGCTCGGATGAGGTTGGCCAGTGAAACTGCTGCTTTTCTTAAATTATTCATCAACGGCGCAGCTCTGAGTGGCGTCCCATGCATTTCAAAGTCACTTGAAGCGACCGTTTATCTGCTCAAGGTACATGTTGGGGACGGATATCGGCATCTAATAACGTATCGCTCCCCGTACCTCACCCCTCAGCATCAAACACCTCCGTGATATATTATCCCCCCGACTCTGTTTCTCTCAGTTGAATTAAAATGCTATATCACTCTCAATAGGCACACACTATACAGAGATGTATTGATATGCATCCAACATGGAGCATGTAATGAGAAGAGATGACAGAGTGCCTGGACTGCATGTGCACCTGCCACATACAGCCGGCCAAGTCAGCGGGACGAAAGATGAAGATGAACAGGGCAAAAACCTGCCCCCCTCCCCACTCCACACCCACCCTCAACTCCACACCCCTCGCTGTGTGGCTGATTTACAAGTTATGGCCTTTTTCCCCTTCATTCCACCGTCATTGAAAGAAGATTAGATGGGGCAGATTGCTTTAGACATCAAACATCATACGGTCGATCCGTCATAGCAGTCGCTTTCAGCGCAGCCTCTTATGCATTTGCAGTGTGAGGAGAAAAAAAAAAAAAGAAAACACTCTGTCCCTTTTCCAGCGTCCACCCTCTTCTTCAGCCCCTAACCTCCCCTGTTTCTCCATTCCACAGTCAACTGATGCTCACTGGGATGTAAGGGCACTATTTTCCTCCCTTACCCCTCCCTTTTCACCCTCCCTTTGCTTTTCTTCCCGTTTTCTCTCTCCCTTTTTCTTTATCGCCAACTTGTGAATGGCAGCCAATCAGGGGCAGAGTCGCCTCAGCTTCAGCCTCGGTGACATCCACCGCCAGAAGTGATGCACTGCTAGAGAAAGAGAGAGGAGGGGATATAGAGAGAGAGAGGAGAGGAGGGGGAGGAGGAGGAGGAGGAGGAGGAGGAGGAGGGGGAGGAGGAAAGGGGGAGGGAGAGACAGAGAAAGAGAGACGGAGAGAGAGAAGAGATGATAGAAAGAAAGTGTAGAGGAGGAAAGGGAGAGAAGCCAGAGAGCGGGGAGGAGAAATGGAGCGAGGGAGGGCAGAGAGAAAGGCATAGAGCGAGGGAGGGAAGCAGGCAGGAGACTCTCTCTCTCTCTCTCTCTCTCCCTCTCACACACACACACACCACACACACACACACACACACACACTCCCATACACATTCGCACCAGCTGAGCTGTTGTCAGTCTTGGAATGTAAGCACTGCCGTGAGGAGTCAGATTCTCCACCGCTAAGCACTGCTAAGGAGTAGGGAACACAGCACCGTGCTCTCAGTGACACAGATGGATGCTAAGCTGTGAAAATCAAAGGTAAGGGCTTTTTTCTGATTAATGTTTAAGGATATATTTATATTTTTGTGGTGCCTCCAGACTCCAGGGGATGATCTGCTTCTTCTTCTTTCTTTTTTTTTGCACTGTGACAAAGCCAGACTAATGCAGCACTGTGGATATCTGGTGAAAAGAAGTGTTGCAACTTCAAAGAGGTTGATAACAGCTATACTGAGTGAACGGGGGGATGATTAGATTTGCTGTTCTTTACTCTTATCTTGAATTTGTCCTTATAATTTATTTATGTACAAGGCGTGCTTGAAAAGAAACTGAACGTGATAGTGCCACCGTAGATTCTCAGTAGTCTGTTTTTTTGACAAATTGGAACTTTAAGCTCATTAATGATGCCTGAGAAAACACCTTAAATCAGCACAAGAATGTCAAGCATATATTAATAAATTTAAAAAGTCCATGACACCTGTCACACAGTGAATAACACTGCATATGTAACTTTAACATTAGCACAATATTGTTTGGGGTCATACTGTTCTCTCCTAAAGACTGGCATTAACTTTATCACCCAATCCAACATGCTTCATTCAGCTAATTGCTCTTCTGACTCCACACTCTGCGCCAGTGGGTGCCCATATATCTTAAATACATGTATAGATGCATGTGATTGGAATGTCTTAAGTGCGCGTGGATCTGTGTTTGCACCTGTTCAAGTGCCATGCCAAGCTCGCTCTCTGTGTGTGTGGACGAATTTGTCTGACTGCTGAGATGCAGCGAGGGCGAAATCATACTTGTGATGTGCTCTGGGCAGATTTGATGGAGAGGCACTGTACCATTCATATCTCTAAAAACGCATGGAGGTGTTTATCGTGGTGTTCGAGCGGCGCGACAAGAGCAGCCAACGGTGTTGCTGAGTATGTACATGTGCATATCCTCCACGGCACAAACTTAATCCACCCCTCACTCTTTTTACCCCCTCTCTCTCCCCAGCCGCCTAGTCCTCGGGTGTGCTGCCTCACACGCCGACAGCTTTACAGTCGCCAAAGTGATATATTAGGGTATGGTAGCGTGCACCGGGTCATCCATGTAACGCCATTACTGTTTAGTGCAAATTAGCCACTAACATGCTCCCTGAATTATTGTCAGATATGGAGTGACCTTTCAGTGTTGAGATGAAAAGAGGTGGAAATCCATTCTCCCACACAGGCACAGGGGCTCTCATGAGCATTCACACAGCTGGTTTTAAAGAATCAAACATGAATATTTATTTGCAAAAACACTGTGTGTGTTAGTGAGGAAACGGGGAGCAGGGAGGAGGAAATAGGGGGATTTTCCTGACAAAATAAAGGAATTAATATGGGCATTTTAGTCAGTTTTAATTTAACTCCAGCATCTTTCTGTTCTCACGGCATTTTTTTTTTGCCACTGTGATTTTTTCATGGTGTGGCTATGCTAACCTGAAAATACTTCACATAGCTGTCAGGAAGACAGATGTCAAGGTTAATTGATTATCATCACCTTGCTAAAATACATACACCCTTCTAAAGCAATCCCAATATAAGTAATGCATATATTTTTACATAATGGAGTGGATTTTTATGTAACATTTTCACTGTCAACATACCCTTTTCGTGAAAGAAGGCCCTCCCTCTTTTTTAAAGTAGCTTTTCAACGAGGAAGTGTGCACTGTATCACAAAATTGCTTAGAGGATTTCAAAACATGAGTAAAGCTTGCTGAGGTTTGCCAAAGACTGCAGCCAGCTGAGGCAGACTTGGGAAGGTCTAGGGCTCCACCAAGTGGAGGCTCGCACAGGTGCCGCATCCCGGTCCATCAACGCCCCTCATGCTAGATTTACACTCTTGTCTGTGCTGCTCTGTCAACACGGGCAAGCAATCACTGGAGCTACTCAAACTGCCAATCCCAAAAACAGGAGTTTATTACACCCGGCTCACATGTGTGGTTAGTGTGAGAGATGCTGCATTCATTCAGCAGCAGTGAATCATGTTACAGGATGAATGGTGCCGGTGCAAATGATGGAGACTAATCATGGCAGCCGTTTCGTGACCTTGCAACCCTCCTTTGCCCTCTCTCCATCTTTGTCTTTACTCTCTTCCAATTAATGAATCTCCGTCTCCGTTTATTTATGGGTCTCTTACAATGTAGTCACTTGTTGAATTCCTCAACAGCAAGATTATAATTAAAACGGGATTTGAATGCCAGCAGTTTCAAATGTGGTAGATATCTGTGCAGCAGGTAGGATGTTTTGGGTGGTAGATGTTTAAATATGTCGCCCCACCCTTATTTAACCCTGCACATGTGTATGAATGTGTGTGTGTATGTGTGTGTGTGTGTGTGTGTGTGTATTGATCTGCGTGGTGTTAGAGGTGTGTCCTTTGATTATAATGTGCAGTAAACCATACTTTTTTCTTTCTTCTTTTTTTTTTTTTACCAAAATATGACTCATTATCCGTTAAGTCCACTGCTAACGTCATAAAAAATGTTTCCTTTGTATTACATGACAAAATGTCATATTGAGGAGCTCCTGGGTCAAAGTGCAACACCACGTTAAAACCACACAAACAAAGTTGTATGCTTTCAGTAATCTCTGTGCCCAAGGTTGAGAACACTGAGAACAGATGGTCAGTTTAGGTGTTTATACTCTCCCATGTATTTAGGATTATCAATTTATTATGCATGCAAGACCTCCTGAAAGGGCTTGCCAACCAGACTTGTGCTGAACATAATTATTGTCCTACTAAAGTCAGAGAAGCCATAAAAGTGCTTAGTTGCATTGCTTCGGTTTAATGTTTTTGGGTTTTTTTTGGTTGGGAAGCCTGCACGTTCAAATTTGGGATGCATGTGCATACAAATTTATACAGACTAATGTGCAAGGCTGTGCTTTTCGAGGAAGAATATCCTGATGAACAGCCAGTTTATATCTGATCAAAGATATTCTTATTCAGCAAAACAAGAATGTATAATTTTGCAGATTACAGAAATGGAGCACAGCGGAGCTCCTGCCAGAATGAGCTTGAGCCAAGATTAAGAATAACAACCCCAGACAACACTTTAAAAGCATATTTAACAATTTGGTCTCTTCACATCTCTGTTTTTAATGCCAAGCCATATAAGCTGTCTACAACTTAATCTAATCATAAACAACTTTTTTTCCCCCCTTTAATAAACCCCAGTATTTAATAGGCTGAATGAGTTGGGATAATTCAGCTTGAGTCTATAGGATCTGGCACTGATTCAGCATGCTCACTCATCCTTTAATGGAGTGTTTGGAAGAATTCTAAAAAGACACACTGGCCTAATGCTTAATAGGCACACCACATCAAAGATTAATATCCAGAATGCTATTAAAACTCAAGGACAGGCTGGAATGATAATTAGAAAATGCAATCACAAGCATCAGACTAGATTAATTGCGAGGCGGCGTTTCCTGATTTTCGGGAACGCACGTGTCACATCGTGCCACATTATGGGCACGCACAACAAAATAACATAAAAAATGTAGTGCTGATCAGCAATTTACAACATTATCTATATTTTATCTCCTCTCCCACTGAAGCAGCACTCTGACTAAATTAAAATCTCAGTGTGCTCTGTTCTGGCGTCAGAGAAAGACAAACTGTTGTTATTCGTATTATCTGTCTGGCTCAACATGTTTATATTTTTATGTGTGTTATAGAAAAGGTTTGGTCAGTTCTCCCATGCTGCTGTGGTTCTGTAGTCCTAAAGTCAATGTTCATCCATACCAAACTTTGATCAACTCAGCCAAAAAGTTTTCTGAACACAAAATTATTGCTGATTAAACAGATTCAGTTGAGTGAAACTATCTGAGTGACTGAGAAAGAGCCGAATGAGTAATGTTTAGGTTGAGATCTCATTAGCCTGCTCATTTGATTTCCCATTCAAAGGACTGCATTCATTTACATTCCGCACTTCACTTTCATCAATGGAACTATAATGCTAATTTGTTCGTAGACAGTAACAGGCCTTTTGTCTGTGTGAATGCTTCCACTGACAACATAGCCCTTATTTAAGTGCTCTGGACAAATGCAGAGAAATTGCTAAAATAGCAATGTGCATGTTACGCAGCCTCCCCTGTGGCACACAGGGAATGCTTGTCAGGATAACTCTGGTATTCTAGCCCTTGAATGGAAACCCTGCTAAATGGGCTCATTTAGAAAGAAAGGCAAGATTTATTAGGATTAACTTCGAAAAGAGCATAAATTATGCATGCACACCCAAATTACCTATCAGGATGAGTCCTGATGGGGACTTTAAGGAGAGGACTACCAATAACACAAAATACCCTATCAGAGGCACAAACCCTGACAGAGCTTGGGGTGATTTTGGCGGTTTTGGCATTTCCTTACACATCTCTATATATTTTCTTCTTTTGGAAGAGTGCATCATGAAAACTCAGAAATGTATGAACAGATGAGTTAAAATCTTGGACAAATGGGTAAGGGGGATGAAAAAGATACATATCTTTAGCAAGACAATTCATCTCCACATACGGTAGTTGCTCTGTGATGATGAATTGTTCAGTCTATAAAATGTCAAAAAAAAAACTTCCCAGAACCCAATGTGACGTCTTCAAAATGCTCCTTTTGTCCAACTAGCAGTCGGAAACCCAAAGACAGCAAATTGTCACATTTAAGAAGCTGGAACCAGCAAATATTTGATGTTTTGCCTGAGAAATTATTAAGATGATTATATGATTAGCAGGGTAGTTGGCATTTCTTTTAATGGACTAATCAATTAATCGACTTATCGTTGCAGCTCTGCTTGAAATGTAACTGATGAAACACATCGGGAAAGAGTGCGAGGTTTCACTCAGGTTTTTTTTTTCAGTTAGTTGAAAGAGAGCACCAGAGAAAACTGCATTTTAAATGGTATCTATCATTCTGTTTTTTTTCTTGGGGGCCTTTTGTGTTGAGTTCAATGTTCAGTTTGTTCAATAAAAGAAACAATTTCCTTTCATTTTCTTTCAGTTCAACAAGCCATGTGTTGTATTTTACCAGTGTACTGAAAGGATGAGAAAGGCATTGCTGAGTTAACTTTTAATATCTGTTTATTTATCGCAAGTAATATCATGATATTCAACAGTGTTATCGCATATTGCACATATCATGCAGCCCCAAGCAGGCCATAGAAATACAAACTGAGCTTCAGTCAAGTGTTTTACAGTGGTGCCTCTCATTCATGGCGGAGGCATTCTGCTCTCCTGGAGATGCCTGTGCTCTGCTATTCAAATATACTCACCGGCTGTGAAGCACTGTTTGCGAATCATCAGTAATGCAACTTATAATTAGTGAAGTGCTGCTCACTCTTTTACTACTCAAACACAAGAAAACAAGGAGGCATGCCAGGGAGTTGTAGCTGCAGTGATTAAACATTTGAATTTGACAAATGCACTACGATGATTGCACTCTTTTGTTGATACATTTACATCGCAGTGGCTCTTTTATTTATTTCAGTCATGAATCACTACCTTAGAAGTTTGTCTAATGACTTCTGCATATGTTTTGCATACTGTCTTATTATTAGATTATTTAATTCGTATGAATAAAAACATACCTAGGTTTGGGTTGAGTAGGTTTAGGTTGTTCATTAATTTGTATTTTTCATTTTACAACCATTAAATTCAAATGTGTTTTTGAGTTTACTGATCTCAAACAAATCCAATCACTGAATTAGGACTTTTAAGGTCTCCTTCACTCGCACAATGCACATGTGCTGATTGTGTAATTAGCTGCTGCCCCAGTGAAGCACAAATTGAAAGAGAGACATGGCATACTGAAAAGAGATTTTATACATAAGTGTTGTCCTATTGTAGTCCGCGAGCTGTCTCAGTGCTTCTTCAACCCTGTTGATTTAAAGCCTATTGTAAGGGAGATATGTTAAGTGTCACAAGAGCACTTCCTGACTAAAGTTTCCTTCTTTTTCACAGGGATCTAAAGGACATCAAAGAGAGGAATACAATGTCTGTTCTGTTGACACTGCCTTCCAGTGTTCATCCTATCAGAAGCCTATTACCATAATTTAGAAGTCATCCAGGACATTACCCAGCTGACTGGATACCATGATAACCAATCAGGTTCTGCTCCTCCTGATGCTCTCTATCCTGTGGCCCAGTACTGCCCTGCCTTTCACACCTGGGAATATTGGGAATGTGTTTGGGATGCCAGAGAGTGACGGGAGGATTCTCCAGCGATCCAAACGTGGATGGATGTGGAATCAATTCTTTCTGCTCGAGGAATACGCAGGAAATGACCATCAATATGTTGGCAAGGTAACGTGTCCAAACACAATGTCGGCAGACTAATTATAGAAGGTTTAGCTTGTTGAAGTAGTGTTTGATGTAATTGGCTGAAGACAAATGGGTTGCCAGGAATCTGGCGGTTACAGGCACAGTTAACTGGAGCTATCAGATACACAGCAAGTGCACGTAAACGGCTCTCTTTTTCCTCCAGTTTTCCACAGTTCTTTTGTACAGTGCTTTTTCTAACATTGTTTGCAGAATGAAAAACATAGTCTAAAATCAAAATGGCATTGATTCCATGTTGTGCAGATGCCATCAATGTAAAAACACAACAACCCCTCACTGACAACCCAAAACAATGTGTGCTTTTTTCACCACATCAAATATTAACTCATTTTTGTCAGACAAGCATCATAATCATTGTTCAAGTCAGTCTATAATACCAAGGGCATTATTGTCACACATGAGACTTGACAGAAAAAAGAAACAGAATAGGAATAAGGAGACAGCAATGACTGTTGGTCAGTCATTGAAATCAAACTTTGACAGTCTACATACTTTCACACAGTGTTCATGACTATAATTTGTCTATTAGGACCTAATATGTATTTAACTTTGTTGATAAGATCTCCTCTTTTAGGAAGTCTAACAAAGACTGTAATCATGTGGATGTAAAGGTCATTTCATTTCAGTTCATACTTGTTTTTTGGGTTTCTACTAGAACATGTTAACATGCTTTATTGTTCAACAGACATTTCATTTACCTTATTCTCTCTGTATTCACCCTCTGTCTGGAGCCTGTCTTAAGCGTTCCTCCAAAAAATACCTAGTCTGCTGCAATAAGTCAGCATTTCGTCTTCCAGATCTCGGCATCTCTGCACCGCCACTGCAGCTGACAAATGACTGTAAAAGAGTGTAGCAGCACTATCTACTGTTTAAACATCACCAATAGAAGCTCCTAAATACAGCTGGACATGTTTCAGCAGGAAAATGATTCAAAATCAAGGAGAAACTAACGTAATCTGTGACCAAGATTACATTATTTCTTATGTTAGCATGTAGCTACATGTTGCAATGTATTTGCACCTGGAGGATGACTGTGTATAGCAACACTTTCTCCTGTTAAAAATCTCCAGTACAAGCTTCAAAGCACAGACAAATATATTTTAGCAGGAATATGATCTAAAATCGGGGAGAAATGAATAACTTTGACTACCAAGATTACATTTCCCTGATGTTAGCATGTAGCTTCATGTAGCCTTGTACTTGCAGTCGAGGAATGACTTAGTATAGCGGCACTTTCTCCTGTTAAAACTTGCCAATACAAGCTCCTAAATACAACCAGACATGATACAGCAGGAAACTGAACTCTGGGAGAAAATTACAACATCAGCAACCAAGTTTATGTTCCTGACGTTAGCATGTAGCCTCATGTAGCCTTGTACTTGCAGTCGAAGATGACTGTGTAAAGATGTGCTAATAAATGCCAATAAAAACAACAACAAGGTATGTTCCAACAAAATCAGGATTTAGAATCAGGGCGGAAATTATCAACATTTGCGACAAATGTACTTGCATTCGGGGGATGACTGTATGTTGCAGCACTTTCTCTTGTTAAAAATCACCTACCAAAGCTTCTAAACACAACAGGGCATGTCCCGGCAAGAACAAAATCTGAAATCAGGGAGAAATTAACATCATCATCTAAGATCATGTTTCCCTGACGTTGGCACATAGCTACATGTAATGGTGTACTTGCAGCCAGGGAATGACTGTGTAGCAGCATGCTCACCTGTTAAAACCAACACAAGCTCCTAAATACAACCAGACATGATACAGCAGGAATTTGAAGTCTGGGGTAAAATAGCAACATCTGCAACCAAGTTTATGTTCCTGACATTAGCATGTAGCAGTGTAGGCTACGTAATGCTAACACTTAGTGGTGTGCCTGGAGCAGATGACCATATAAATAAATCCACCACGAGCTCATGTAAGCTTCTCTCCTAAATTGAAAAAAACTTGGAAACAGAGTATTAAGAACAGCCTGAAGCCTGAGGTTTTTGTTCACATAAATTACTTTTACATTTATTTATTTCATTTGAAACGATGGCATCATTTAATATGAACATATAACATTGTGACATCTATAAATGAGGGAAAATAAGGAAAAAAGATGAACTTTAAAGACAGATAAGGTATAATCAGTATCAGGTCAAGTCTGACTCAAAACAGGTTAAAAACTAAAGGGTAAGGGCAAAGTGCTTTGAGACCAAATTCTAAAACTACAGCTCTTGCAAGACACTTTTTCCCATGAATCACAAAAAAGAAGAGTTCGGGACAATGCTCCTCCTCCCCACCCACCCAGATCAGAGAGGTTCTTGTCAGCTCACCCATGCTAGCACTATAAAGACAGGTGTGATGGGGAACGCTACAGTTATCAACTCGAGGAAGGGAAATGAGGTGACTGTCGACAGCCAATTTTCTCAGAGGAAGCTGGCTTTCATCACACACCTCATTCTCCGGAGTAAACAAGTGTCTTGTGCAAGGTTGAGTAGGGGGGATATGACAACTTCTTTTGCAGAAACCATGATCCTGATGTGGTGAAGAGAAAGGAACAGCAAAAAATAAATGGAATACGGGTAGAAGGAGGAGGAAGAAGAAAACATATCAATCACGAAGGCCAATGAAATTCACCTTGTTGTGTTATGTGATGAAGCAGCAAAGGAAGTGCTAACTATAAATGGGGCCATCCCTTGATATGTCAGTGAGTGGTGCGATGTGGCGTTCGTCTCGACTCTTTGATGCTCTCTGGCACCCAACTTCTGTGGCATGACAGCAATCACATTCACCAGTTCCCCACTCTGCCTGTGTCCAATATCATTCACTATTAAACTGTCAGAAAAACATGCGGCTGTAATAAATTACTGAGGGGGGAAAATAGGGCAGACACATACTGCCATTCTGCTTTACAGAAGGAGCTGCGGCGATCCGTATCACTAATTCAATCAGTTTAACTTTGGAGTTTTAGATAGAGAGACGGACTGTGATGGCGCCAGAGACAGATATACAGAGAACAAGTTAAATGACAGATGCATAGATAGAGAACAAGTTATATGAGGGATAGATAGAGAATAAGCAGAGCTGCAAATTCAATCAACAGTGAATTACTGGAGCCTATTTTGATAATACAGTGCTGCGCCAACAAGTCCCATAACCCACAACATGAGTAAGCATTTCTGGACTTCCAGTTTCCTTGTCACAGAGTCAATGGCTTTTTTGAATGGGTTCTTGGTTGCCTGAACTAAGGCCTGTGGTTAACACAAGCTAAAGAGACTTTGAAGTTTTAATCTACGACATATTCGATTCAATTTCAATATCATTCACAAAAACAGATAAAAAAAAAATACAATTCATAAGAAACAATGGAGATGTGAAATGGGACTGCCTGATAAGCTATCGAAAGCTTGAGAATAGGGGCCCAGACATGAAGCAAATTCTATTTCAAAATGTGTTTATTAACACATTGTCAAGATTTAGACATAAAATGCATCAGATAAAGCTCTACTCATAAATGTTGAAGCTTTTACGTGTCTTAAGAAAGGCCGTTGCTAAGTGGCTGAACGAGACGTCATCACTCTGAACACGGCTTTGCAGCCTCCATGTGCTGGCAACATGAAGTCATGCAACCGTGGTGTAAATAGTTTATAGGCAACTAACTTTTTTACTTCAGGAGCTTGCATTTGCACTTCAGAAACCCAACCTGGTCTCACTCCGAAGTTGTTGAAATCCGGCGCTTAGGCAGTGACTTGGGGTCACAGACAGTGATGAAAAAAGACATTCTTTAACATCGGCATGACACATAGCTGATCGCCGTTATGGTTTTATGGTGCTTGGTGGCGTCAGGGCGAAATGCAGCGGGACAAGAAGAGGATTTAGGTGGCAGGTCTGAGTAGGGTGGGCAGAAGGGGTAGTGGATGGGTTCAACAAACACCGACCAGAAATCACAAAAGTGGCTTTCATTTGTAAAGATCATCTTGCTGAACAAAACATGTACATATCATATCATCTCCAGCAGAGCTTATTTTCTGCAATCATCCAAAATCCAACGGTGAAATCGGATAGGCTTTTTGATGAGGGAACCAAGATGATATTCACTTCCAGAGCTGGCCGCCTTAAAAGTGCTAGACTCTCAAGTCAGTCTTCATATGCTTTGCTTAACTAAAGACTGATGTCTTTCTCCCTGTGTTAAACACACTTTAGAAAGTGTCCCCAGACTATCAGAAGGCGGAGATCTCTGATTGTCCGGTGGCGAGACTAAAAAAGTGCCAACCCTGCACTACCTTATAGTTTCAATTATGTTTCAAGAAAACTCTCAACATTGTCATGGTCAAGCTTCTCATTTGTTGTGAAATTTAAGACATTACTGTGGCTTCTGGGAAATTGTGAATGTCATTTTTTCACTGCAAAGTTTCAGTTAATTGAAAAAGAATGGGCCGATTAATCAAAAATGAAAATATTAGTTTGCAGCCCTAAAACCAGTTATAAGATGAATGGATATATAGAAAACAAGTTGATAGATATTACAACCAGTAGTCAGTCAATAATAGGTGAACAAATCCACAAACACGGATCCACTAATTTGACAACTGACTAAAAGACTGGGCCTTTTCTCAAGCTAGAAGGTCAAACTTCATCTAGCTTCCGCCTTAAAAAGACAAAGATATGCTGCTTGCCTCTGGCTCACATCATTGTAATTTGATTTGAATGTCTTTGGGTTGTCGACTAAGGCTACAACTATTTTGTTTAAATTGTCACTTAATCTGTTGATTTTTTTTTGTCAATGAATGAGTCATCCGCCAGCAATCAAATGCCAGAAAATGGAGAACAATATTGATTAGCATTTCCCAAAGCCAAGGATGACGTCCTTAAATGTCTTGCTTTGAAAAAAATAAAAAATAAATTCAGTGTACTGTCATAAAAGAGGACAGAAAACAAAAAAAAATGACACCTAAGAAGCTGGAATCTTTTTTCTTTTTTTCATAAAGGAATTAATCAAACTGATTTTTCAATTATGATAGTTGGCAATTATTTTAAAGTTGACAACAAAACGTTGCAGCTCTATTGCAGATTATTGGTTGCATGACAAACAGGAAAAAGACAACATCTTTGGCTCTGGGGAGAAAATCTAGACATTATTTTCTATTTCTATTTAAGTCTGTAGGCAATGAAAATAATCTATAGTGGCAGCTGTAATTGATACAGCAAAGGCAGAATGGCCAGATAGTGACGATAGTAGATAGAAAAACAAATGAGAGGCAGACAGAGAGAAAGATACAAAGAGAGAAACAGAGAGAGATGGAGAACCAAAGACAAAATGCAAAACCACTTTCATGCCCAGCACAAAGCCATCAGGGCCTCGATGGTCCTCCTCATAAAGATCATTTAATGGCCTTTGCAGTGCACTGTGGGAGACCTTGTTTATTTCACATTCAATCAAACCTCTCCAATCAACCCACACACACTCCCTAACTGTCACTCGAGGTTGATTTCTTGATTACGCCAATCAAATCTGATGTAAAGAACAGCCACACTCTCGTATATTGCGCTTTTTAACCGAAAGGGAAGCAGTGCACCACTGCAACTGCACCATATAATAAATGCAGCTCATAAGGCTTATCAAGGTGTTCAAAAGACACGCTGCTTTGAAGCTCACACACTGAGTGGTGCTGACGGATACCTCACAGAATGATAAGGAAAATAACTGCATTAGTAAAAGTAAGGTTTGGAGCACTTACTCAGTAGCAATTGTCAACACTGAAAAAGAGCACAGTGTATTTTATGATTGCAAAAATACTATGCAGTGGCAGTGCATGAATCAAGCGTAAAACCCTCAAATCTCATTTTAACTGACTTTCACGGGGCCATTAATGAGTGTGAGCGCTCACTGTGTGCAGCTGTGGTGCCCTACTTCTTAAGCAAGGCTGTGAAGTGTGAACACTTGCAATGCTGAGCAATACAACCACAAACTTTGGATTCTGGAGCATTTGAGTGGCGTGTTTGAAGTGAACTAAATCCTATTAAACTACCGGTACACTGTATTGTCTTGTACCTTGTAAGGGAAAAAAATTGTGCTGCTCTAAATTAAAATATTCAAGGTAGCTCACTTTGTTGTGTTAATATTTTGCCAATGAGTATCCTTGAGAATTGGCAAGGCCTTGTTCGATACATTTATGCATGAATTTTGCAAAACTTGTATGAGCTATGGAAACTATAAAGCCCACTAGAGATACTGTAAGCAGTAACCTGCAAAATATATGTTATAGTACAGTGTTCCAATGGTAAATAATTTCCGCCTATGTCTTAAGAGACAGAGGGAAAAAAGGAGGAAGAGTAATTATTCTGTATCCATTCTGCACTCTATTTTGCTATCTCCTCTCTGCAGCACCGAGCCATGCTTACCAGAGACCTGACAAGAATTGCCAATGATTTTGCCGCTTTACTGACAATTCCTCAGTGTTTGTGCAAGGCGATTTAACTCATCAAGGCTCTCTTCTGTGCCTCTGTTGTAAGGCCTTGAAAACGCTGTGTTTGTGCTGCAAGGCCTTGAAAGGGGAGCCACTAAATCTCTGCAAATATAGTGCGGTAGTGCTAACATTTGATTTTGTTATGGCTGTGTGAAAAAGCACTTTGTGCCACACTTTGTCAAGAGTATCAATGCCATTTTTTTCCTGGCCATAAAAGAAGTAATGGATTTACACTACATAATAGATACAGAGTTTAGTGCACTTCGACATATAAGAACTCACTTCTGGTGTATGTCAATAAAAACCAACTTGACTTGGTTTCTATGCTTTAATTCATTACACTGAATACATGATTGCATTCTATGGGGAATCCCTGCAGAAATCAAACCTTGATCGAATGCATTATTATTCTTAGGTGGTATATTGTCTCATTATAACTGCTCAACATTGCTTACTTCTGCAAAAAAAAAAAAACGACCACCACTCAGTAAGAAATTTACATTATGGCCACGGGAAGAAGATCTGTTTACCTATATGATGAGGAAGCTGGTGTTATGTAGACAACTAATAATTAGCAAAAGTGCATGAGGTAAGGGCTTGCAAACCCCCACGTAGAATGGGAGAAATATGTAAAATGCACACCACAAGGTTCTGCCAAGACTGTAAAATTCCTATTATCCTGTAGACAGCTTGGCTGCATGGGGTGCAGGCTCCTTTGATGGCTCGTTGTTTGTTGTTCTTGCTTCTCAGGTTCCTTATTACAGGATTAACAACTGAGACTGGAAATATGCTAATAATCAGATGAAAACTACAGAAGAATACATTCAAAAGATTTGGAATAAATGCAGTTCCTGTGGTCCGCCTCAGTCTGAAATCGTATTGGCCTAATTATCACACTGGAAGCACAGGGGCGTGTTTGAATGGTAACAGTGCTGGATAGCAGCAATGATATATGTTCTCATGTTTGGCATTGCTTTGTGAGCATGTCTTTATGACTCCTGAAACCAACGTACTTTACCACTACTGTGACAAACCTTTTCAAAGGAGAGAAAAGGTGACCATGGTTGTATTCAAGATTTCTTTTCCCCACGAGTAAATGCACATACCTCAAATACGAAACCCTTTTTTGAATGCAAAAAATGATACACACACTCCCCTTCTCACCAAAATTAGCCTGTCATTCATAGTCAATAGCGGTGGCAGCCTTCACATCCATAACACGTCATAAATCCTTGGTTCTCTGGTGTACAGCTTGGGAAAGAATTCATATTCATAAACAATGAATAGACTCTCCCTGAACACAGATATATATGAAAATACAAGCTGAGATGTATTTGTCTTTAATAGACTCTGGATAATGGAGTTTATCTGCATGGAAATATTTTCAAACACAACGGCAAATACCACGCATACTGTTCATTTGAACTTGACAGCACCTTGTTTTCACATGCGTCCCGATTTTTTAATTCTGTCTGAGAATAGCTGGCAATACATTTCTGATTTCCATTCAAAGTTGTACTGTTGACATCACTCTTCCAACAGCGGGGAAAAAAATATAATTAGTTTCCTCACAGCATGCAGACATTAATATTAATACGTTGGTGACGTACATTCTGTGTCCCTAACTACTTGTCATTTAAAATGTGAACCCATGAGATAGTGCTCTAAATATATCTGCTGACAGATTCCAGTACAGTAATGAGCTTGAACCAAGTGTCTGTCACAGTATGCCGCCATTACTCCTTCATGACGCTTGGAGCCGCTTCAAGGTGATGGATAGGTCAGAGGTGACTAATTTTAGCAATTGTTGCTGTAGGTTAGGTTTTCATCATTTTTCAAAGGCACAATTTGGAAGAAAAATCTAAGACTAATTTGATCTGAACTAATGGAGTGTGTCACACTTGACACCGTGGGTGCCAAGGCAATGTTCTGTTCTGAGACTGAAACAGATAGATTCCTCAGTGGGTTTGCGCCATTATATCAGTGTTCACAAGAGGGTCAAAGTTTTCATACATCGAGACTGATGAAAATGTAGTCGAGGTCCACTTGGCCAAACAATATATTCATTTTATTCATTCCCAAGGAAATCATAGTGCACTGCTTATTTACTACGTGTTCAGTAAATGAATTAAGGGACGCAGAATACAAGCTAACTTAAGTGTCAAGATACAGCCGCAATTCAGGTAGAAAAAAATAAACTTTATTGAAGAAAAAAAACTGTGTCCCTAAGGAAGACATCTTGTATTCTTTATTTATTGCATGACCAGTAAATGAACTTGGAGATGCAGAAAACAAACTTAGTGTGAAGACACAGCTACAGCTCTGGTAATCAAAAGCACTAAGAGCTAAACTGGCAAAACAGATGGACAGGCAGAGGGTACTTGCTCTAGCTTTCGTTGAGGGTGAGAGGCTGTCAGCAAATAGATTTTTGGGCACAGGGAAAAGGAGATTTGTGTGGGTACATGAGACCCTAAAAAAGAGGGTGGATCATGGGAAGTACCACCAGTTGGTCCAGGAGCTTCGCCTCTATGATGGCCGTTTTCAGGCAGATTTTTTGTTTGACAACCTGCTGCCTATCGTAGGGCTGCATAGCTCTGGGTATCCAGCAACTGCTACCACCGATTTCTCATCCATTGTTTAACCCTCCTCTCAAATCATCTGATTAGACAGTGGGTAAAAAGATGACGATAAACACGACTGTAACGTTTTTTACTGGCCTCAATGCTGTATTCTAGTGGTTACTAACCCTGTTTTCCAGTGCGTTTGTGAAGTTGAATATAACAGACCAATGAAAAGAGAAGAAAAAAATGTTGTCTACTGACAAAAAAAAGGTCTACTGCCTTTTTTTACCTGGTTTCCCCACTATTTAAAAAAACAAACAAAAAAAAAACCCTGCACTTATTTTGGTGGTAAAACACTGGAGGAGTATGAGGACAATAAAACTCTAAAGTTCACAAAAGTCACCCTTCTTAGGCACCAGTGAAGGGTGTACTAAATTTGATGTTAGCAACAAAAGAGGCAACAATTTGTTATTATGTAGAGAGTTGTTCAAGGATATTGATTAGGACTTGTGAATATTTGTGATTTTTTCCCCATTATAATTTAAGTTCAAAAGTTCTGTCAACAGTGTGTTTTCTTGTTAGTGTAACATGCATGACAGAGGAGTGTGCAGATAGAACCCCATGAAACATCACTCAACTCTCTCTAAATTTTATATGTATAAAATGTTTCTCTCTAATTTTCAGCTGCATTCCAACATGGACAAAGGTGATGGCAATGTGAAGTACGTTCTGACTGGAGACGGGGCAGGCACCCTGTTCCTGATCGATGAGAAGTCTGGGGATATTCATGCCACCAAAAGGTTGGACAGGGAAGAGAAGGCTATGTACACACTCAATGCAAAGGTTCTGGACAGGAACACCAACGCAGAGCTGGAGCCTGACACCGAATTTAATATAAAAATCCACGACATCAACGACAATGAGCCAAAGTTTGCAAAGGAGATCTACTTTGCCAGCGTTCCTGAAATGTCTGAAGTGGGTAAGTTATGGTTTGTTTCATGATGGTTCGTTTAGAGATGGATGGATTTCTCCAACAGGTTCTGATTCAAGCTTCTGTAATGTTAAGCGCTGCTGCTTCTCTCTGTTTTATACTGTGAACTGTTAATTGGGTTATTAGTTGCAGCTCGTTCTCACTCCCAGGACCTCAAATAAGGCAGTTTGCTAATCAGCTATCATTTTCTGATTCCCACGCACAAGGCACCCTTTAGCATTTGTATGAGGCTTTCAACTTACTTCAGTGTAAATCCATCTGGGTCAATGGATCACACAAGCACAGGGCTTTCACCCAGGAGACTGCTGTTTGTGTCTGGTGTGAAACCAAAAGTCAATGTTGAGGGTTTTTTTTAACTTTGTTACGTAGTGACCTACATTACATGCATTACATGCGTCAGGTGACAATCTAGTCGACTGACGTCGGAAGTAAAGTTAAGTAACAGTCATAAACTATGATCCCTTTTCTAAACCTTACCTAATCAAGTATTTTTGTTGCCTACACCTAAAGGGGTTGTAGTGATGAAACCTACGTTTCCTATGAACATAGAATTTTATTTTGAGCATGTAATGAGCAAAAATTGTCGTCTGTCCCTAAGCGTCCAAAAGTGACTCTAAAGGGGTGCCTAGAGCGCCATAGTTTGAAGCATAGGGCCACTGACCAAGCTGACGTATTTGATGAGTTGAGAGTGAGAACATGTTGTTAGCTGGACAAAATATGCAATTTGAATAAGTCACAATTGACGCTGGCAAATATTGCTAGAGATTTTTTTCGCATTTTGTTGCTTTTGTTGTAATTTCAATGGATTTGCAATTAATTGAGAAAATGATCAGCATATAAACCAACAAATTACATAATCACTGGTAGTAGCCATACTTTGTTTTCTAAATGTTTGCAATCATATAATTAATTGAATGCTGCAAAAGACTTTTCAGGGAATGTAAAACATAACAACAACAACAACAACAAAAAAACATTAACCAGTGTTGTTCAGCTGGCCCATTGTGATGCTGTATTCAGTTCCTCAAAGTTACTCACTCTTTTTTTGATTGCTGTTTGTTTGGTCGGGCTCATTGGGCATTCATAACAAGTAATGCCATTTGCCATTTTTAATAGGCAGTGGAAATATTGAAAGTTTAGATTGTCACACTCTTTCCAATTAAGGATTTGCCTCATTGCGCTTCACTTCATTCTATTCAAGTCACATAAATAAACCAATTGGCATGAATATAAACAAAGCTTATGAAAATAATGCATGCAACTTGAAATCAATCCTCAATTATGCGACCACAAATTAATACACAGGAGCAATCAAGGGCGAATCAAAACCCAATTGCCTATATGACAAACAACAATGCCCTATTTGGAATTCATATTGCACTGTTCTTAGATTTCTCGGCTGCATGGATACTGACAAAAGGTGGGTCAGGGTCACCACTGCTCGTCTGCGAACTGATAAACTGCCTTATATGTTCAGACTGAACACACTGGTTAATCAAGCCAGCCAGCCATGAAAAATCAGCAGCTCCCTTTTATGCTATCAGTGCTGGGACTAAGTGGGACAGATGTTCAAGGGTTCATTAGTATGCACGGAGACAGTCAGACCCAAAGAGGACACGGCAGAGGTCTCCTGAATGCCAAGGACAGTATTTGCAATGTGGCGTTATTGAAACGCTTGGGTGGATTATGCCGGACCTAATATAGCAGTGACTCAATGACAGGATATCTGAATGGAACTGAGCTCTTTCTAAGCTTATATATGTGTTAATTTAATCATTTCTATTTCTTTAACACTCAAATTACACATATTCTAGCACCCATCACTTGGTTGCGGAGGTTCATGTGTAACGCATGGGGTCCCTGTGGTTGGACTTTTAGTGATATGATACTGCAGGTGATACAGTGTTATTGCCAAATAACACTTTCAATACCAGTTGCTGGATATAATCCCAGCTGGAAATAAGAAACACAGCATCCCTGAGCACAGTAATTACATTCCAGCTCCTCAATAGAAGCTTGTCAGTATTTATCTAATGTCCCCACACCTCTGGCTCTGACAACAGAGGTTAGAAAGAAATGCATCAGTAATATGACCTTGCTAAGCTAAGTGTTTTATTACATTTGTTGATGACACATCAAGAGTTTTTTTATCTTGCAGACTGTGCAACAAACATGTAATTGTTTGTTCACAGGCTTTGGTAAAGGTTTTATTTATCAGACACTGTGATATATATTAACGAAGGAGAGGAGAGAGAAATCTTCACTTCAAGTCTTTCTGTTGTAGAACCTTTCAGTCTCTCTGACATTTAAGAGATACATCTACTAGGACACCAGGGTTTAATCAACGCAGTAGGTTTAACTGAGGTGCCAGGTAGAGTCAAGCCTATCACTTTTGTTTCACAGTTTCTTAAGCTGAAGCAACTATCTTGTGGGGGAAGAAATTACCTCTGTTGTTCCTGGTAAATTTAGACATCATCTTGTAGCCGACTAATTTGAGTTTGCTCCACAGCCCTGTTATTTGATAGGAAATTAGAGATCAGTCCAAATAACTTACTTACCATATGAAGAGAAAGAAAAACATATGTTATGTCAGTTACTTAATTATGTTGCGCAGTATCACCGCGTTGGCATTAAAACTGACTTTGCATGTTCTTTTCACAGGTACATCTGTTGCTACCGTAACTGCCAATGACGCTGATGATCAAACATATGGGAACAGTGCCAAGCTTGTCTATAGCATTCTACAGGGACAGCCATATTTCTCTGTGGATTCTGAAAATGGTAAGCCAAACACAGCAGGATCTATTGGATGCAGTTTCTAATGTTATGCAAGCCTGTAAACAGATTCTTTCACACTGCAAAGTCTTTCTGAGAATTAAATAAGAAGAATAAGGATTGAGCAGCTCATCAACGCTGCTGATCCTATAAAACTAAAGATTTTACTCCACTAAACACTAGGGGTGTAAATCACCAGTCTCATCTCAAAACGATATTATATCGATTATTTGAAAAAAGATATATGCCGATATTACAAAATCTGCCATGATACAATTTCGATTCAATGCGATTAAGGGGCCTGCCATTGATATGAGACGATACTATATGCCCATATAACACACACATAGAAAAAGAAGCTGCCACCCCTTTCTTTTTCACTTTTGGCCATAACAGATAAAACCAACACATACATGCTGTAAATAAATAACTGTTACTGCTTATGTGCAGTAAAGTTTACTTTAAACTGGCTCCACTAACACAAACAAAACACCACATGGAATATGTTAACCTTCAGGGCTCTCTGCCAGAAAGTCCTTTCAGAAAGAAATCTTTTCATTTTGACCTAAACCTTCACCTTTTTCATAAAACTTCAGGACTATCTGGTTTAAAGCCCTGAAGGCAAACTTCACCCGACAGCCATAAAACATGGATTAACAACAACATCATTCAACTAAAGCATCAAATTCAGCTCAGTAATAACTGTCAGGGTTCATGGACACAATTGTGTTTTGCTGGTGACCTGAAATAAGCTTTAGCATGTTAACATTGCAAAAATTAGCCGAGCCGCTAGCGGACATTTTCCTCTACTTATAGCTCAATGAATTTCATGTAGCGTTATTATTTTTCTCACTTTACTGTTGGTTTAAGTCACTGCGTCGCCTGACAGAACAGCATGGTTGAATATCAGCCTGCATGCATGTTTTTTTCAGCCTAAAATTGTTAAAACAGAGCAGCTAATGTTGCTGTAGTGAGAAGTTAGGATGATGAGATGCCCGACCAAGCAGGTAACATTAAGTCGTGTTCAACACTTTCAAAATAAAAGTGTATCCTAAAGATGACGATGTGGATCGATGTTTTGACTTTGCAACGGTGACATTGGATTGTTGATCATTGAATACATATATCTTTATATATAATGACGAAAACTGTAGGTATGTCTGTTCCACGTTTTTCTCCTCACTGACTTGGTCAATCCATGTGAAATTTGGCACAGTGGCAGAGGGTCAGGGAAGGACGCATATGAAGCAATATTACATCAATTGGCCAAAGGGGGGCGCTATAGCAACCGACTGAAATTGCAAACTTTGAATGGGCATATCTCATGCCCTGTATGTCATAGAGACATGAAACTTTGCACAGAGATGCCTCTCCTCATGAGGAATAAATTTGCCTCAAAAACCCATAACTTCTGGTTTATAGATTTTCCTCCATTTTTAATTTTTTGAAAAACACTTGAAATTGATCTCTTCCTAGGAAGTTTGACCGATCTGCATGAAACTCAGTGAACATAATCTAGGGACCAATATCTAAAGTTCCCTCTTAGCAAAAGTTGGAAAACTTGCTAAAACTGAGCTTCTATAAGACAATGAATATTGCGGAGGGCGTGGCTCATCACATAAAGGTGTATAACATCTCAAGGGTTTCACCGATCACCACGCAACTTTGTAGGCATATGGCCACACATAATCTGAGGGGACCCCTCCATTATTGACCCAATCAAACAAAATGGGGGCGCTAGAGAGCTAATTTCTTATCTAGGCCTAACTGCCATATCGATTTTTACTAAACTTAATAGATATGTAGAACAGGACGCCTCAAGGTGACTGGAGAAATTTTACTGTAATTGGCAACTGGGTGGCGCTATAACAACAGAAAAATACCTTAATAGACCCTTTAACTGACGTTTTTTTTGGGTGGGCACGGCTTTGCTGGAGGCAAAACAGTTCTCCACAGACATTAGCTAGCACTAGCTAGCAAGTTCTGTTGGGTTGATTTAGACAATGGAGAAGGATGATATGAGTGCTGCATTCCGAAATATTCATTCTGAGTGTCGAAGAGCACTCTGGCACAAACTGGACCATTCCTAAATTCAGAGCGCTGTCTGAATGTGTCTTTCGTGTATCCAGAACACCGCAGTCTTTGAGCAACAGAGTGCAATCTAGGCACTCTGTCTGGGGAGACAGAGCAGCAGAGCGCCGAGCGGATTGAATGTGTGATTAACTTACCCCTTCGTTAATTCATGGAGAAGTAGAACGCTCCAGTTCTTCGAAAAGCAGGGCTCTCATTTTAGTGTAGAGTGTCAGACTGAATTTGCGAATGCACCATGTCAGGTCACTCACCCACCGGGACCATGAGTGTTGTTTGAAAAAGTTAAAACTGACCAACGGGACCGGACTGGCCGACCCGTATGCTCTCAGTAGATGGATGATGAAGGTGGGATGGTCAGCTTTGTGGTTGATTACTATGCCAGGGAGGACGACACCTGAACATTTTTCCCCAGTTTGCTTTGCTATTGAAGCTAATATTAGCTAATGCACTAGAAAGATAGCATTACAGAGAAATCCAATATTTCTCTTAATACCTCTCCAATTCCTGATTAGATGGACATGGTAACCCTTAATACACATAACTTTATTCATCCCTACAACAGTAAATACTTTTCCCCAAGTCTCTACAGACTCTACATTCAGTCAATGTAGAGTCTGTAGGCAAACCCCAGAGATCTTGCCTCCGGAAGAAGAGCAGAGGAGCCCTGGTTTCCAGTTGTAGGCTGTTTGTAGTCCGTGTAATATTGACCAATCACGTTTGAGCCGGCTGCAGTCGTTGCCAGGCGTCACTGCAAACTATGAATTTATCGCTCTGGTTCAGCATATTTACTTATGTATAAACGGAAGTCGGAAACAGAAATGCGCCTCCTCCACCCAAATCAAACCGGAATGCCAAAAAATCGGGGGTCTGCCCCCGTAGGCTGTATCACCGTCTGCCGGAAGTCAGACGTTGAATACAGCCGATGGGTTCCAAGAATGCTTTTCCCACAACCTGTTATGAAGTCTGAGCTACACATGCGAGCATTTTTGATGATCGCCTTTGTCCAGTCCTTTCACCTTATCACATTTAACCATAGTTGTCTTTGTTTTGGCGGCTAGTATGCAATAAAATTAACGTTTTGAGCCATGACTCCTTCTATTCTGGCTCCCAATAACACAACAAGACAACATTTTAAGACTCCTATGTAGCCTACAGCCCTGTGGTGGTGAGTCTTGTTTTGCCTCCAGCTCATAAAATGACGTCAATGTGACGTCGGCCCTTAAAGCGTCTATTGTGTTGTATTGTGACTTTTAATCCAACCTAGTCGCCAGGAGAAGATATTGGCATTGTACATTTCTGCAAACCACAGATATGTTACATTTCTACATTTTTTACTTATTGTAGCAACATTTCAAAAGTGATGTAATATGAGCTGACTTTATCATTGAGGGAGAAGGGGCTGTGAAGGGTGCAACACAAGATGTAGACCAAAAATAACAAAACTGGTTGTCTTTTAGCAAGTCATCGATGTGTTTTCAAATGTGGGTGTTTTTTAGCAAGCCGGAGATGGTGCCTCAAATGTGATTGTTCTTTACAAAGAAATAGCTATATTTCATACCGAGACTGTGCCAGAAAAAGTGGTTGTTTTTTTATTAAGACATTGAGGTCGTAAAAAAAAAAAACATGTTTTAAGCCCAAACATCTTTTCCTTATCATAACCAAGTAGCCTTTGTGCCTAAACCTAACATAACATTAACCACAGTGCTGTAAAACATATTTTGATGCATCTTGTTATATAATAACATACAAATGGAATGCATCTGTGGTTTGCAGAAAAATATAATGCCAACATTTTATCTGTTGACTGAGTTGTCCAGTCCATCATAATGTTTGATAACATTTTCAACTGGCAAGCTTGATCTTAAAGGTAAGTGTTTTCATGCTTTCTGCATAAATGGGACACATTTATAAATACATTTTTATTTTATTTTACTCTTACGTCATTTCAAACCACTTGTGTTAGATAAGACGGATACAATTTAAGTAGCATTATACCACAGAATGGACAGATTTTGGTGAAATATGTTAATGCCCTGGCTAATTTGGATACATTTATTTAACGTAATTAATGCTTGTAAAGAATTTCATGTTACTTACAATAGCATTCATCACATTTGTTATGATAACTACTGGAGGTATTAGTGTTTTCAAGAGCCTTTCAGTTACTGTGAGTACTCTTTAGTGTGGCAATGACACATGTGGTTTCTCACATTTAAGGAGGAAAACCTGCAGGACAAGCACCCGAGGAAAAAAACTACACATGATAAAGCCATGATATTATTAAGCTGTGTGAAGTGGGGGAAGAAAATCACTGCTCGACTCCAGGTCTAAGTTCAATAGCACTGTCACCAACAGAAGAAAGCTTGAGGAATGGCAAGAGAAAACTACAGCCATTAATTTTAACAGAATTCAAGTTAGGGAAGTGTGAGTGGTGAGAATAAAAGGAGTGACTTAAAAAGCCTGGGTACATATCACTTCCCCAGATCAAAACACTTTCTATCAAGAGGTGGTCCCAAACTAGAGGAGGGACCTTATTCATCCCTGGTCCTGGATATGATAGGAGATATTTCACCCTCAGTTAAAAGTATCAAATGTGGTGTATAAAGGGATTGAGAGACCAGCCATCATGCTCTGAAGACCTTCACCAAACCATCTGTCAGACACCCAGCCCTGCAGCCAGTCTACCAGCCTGTCAATCAGCCAGCGTGTCTGTAATCCAGTCATATGAATAGTCAAGATGCTAGCCTACAAGATAATCCTTCCGTGGGAGAGCAGGCTTATACAAGCACCTCCACAGACCTTAAATATCAGCTCTTCCTCAGGCAATCAGACATCCTGTGAAGAGAGGAGCCTTAATGGAGGACATCGAGACCCTGAGGTGCCAGCTTTATAAGGCAGAGCAAAGTTAAACAGGAGACTCTGAAAATACCAGCTAAAAAAAGAAAGAAATGAGCTCGAAAAACCTCGAAAACATGAAGCTACAAGAGGAACTGAGGGCTTCAAAATGTTTGGCATTGAACAAGTATAATGCAACCTAATGTTTCTATTCATAATGTTCAATGTGGATTGCATTCTTTAACTTAATCTCATTCATCTTTCTGATTCATTACATCACTCATTCTTGAGAACTGGGACAAAATCTTACTTTTTTAGGGTTTTAATATTTACTCTTCATTTAGGCTGGATGAATATATTATAAAAGATCAAAGTATTGACAATTAGACCTTGAAATGTGCCAAACTCCCAGTGATTTCTTTTTTTTGAAAAGCATACATAATGAGTTTCAGAAGTAAGATTGGACGGAGCTGACATAAAGTTATAAATTTATTAATTTCATAGCAGTCGTAGTAGGTTGCCTTTTTTTTTTTTTCAAAATTGCTACAAGTTCTCTTCAATACAAATCAAAATACCATATGTCAGCAATACAAAACAAAGCTTACCAGTACTTGAGCAGCATCCCCATCTTTTTGGAAACCAAGAAGTGAGACAGGAGTCCTTGTGATAAAACTAAACCCGGTTTACACCTGATTAAACGCCTAATGCCTGATTTTGTAGAAATCTGACAGAGTTGACAAAAATCTGGGACAAATGAATGAATGAATACGTATGAATGGGCGACATCTTTCACCAGTGGTGTTTATGACATACGCTTCAATTGTATTTGGTCCCAAAAGTAGTTCAGAGTTGTAGATGATTTGTTATGATTTTTTTTTTCTTTCTTTTTATTATAGACACATTTGTTCAGTAGATATGCAGTAGCTTCTAGTACTTACTGGGTAAAAATATTTACTAACAGCTGAGCCTTCTAAAGGAGCGAGTTTGCATGGTGTAACCAGTTTTAACTGAGTGTAATGCTGCATTCACATAGAATCAGGCAGACAGAAGATGGCGGGATGCTTAAACAAAACATACATGACAATACTTTGGGATGGAAATGCTGTATTGTTCATGGAATAAAATGTAACAAATACATTTTTTTGACTTTACTATTGTATGTATTTTTTCTAGTAATGTCCAGTAATTGTCCACATCACAGATTGATTGTCCAAATTGTAAATTTGATTGCGGAGGGTGGCAAAAAGTTAAAATATTGTAACTATGGCAATGCCATCTACCGTTACCACTGACAGTATTCTCTTCTGGCCTTGCCTGATTTTAAAGTTTGAAGTTTGCCATCTACCATCTTCCTGATTCCATTTGAAAGCAACATAAATTTCAACTTTGTAAACCTTTGTTATCACTAGGCCAATTGTGAACTTATAGCATCTGGAGCAGCCGGCTCTTGCTCCTTTATTGCTTTGCAAGAAGACTGCGGTACTGGTAGTTAAAATTTCTACAATCACTTTTCCTTTTAGAAACCACTTATCAATAAGCTACTATGTCTGTGACTCATAAAAGCTCAAAAGGCAGAGCTGTTTTAAGCCATCATTCATATTGTTTATTTGCAGCATGTATAAAATTTGATTTAGGTAAATGTCTGACACTTTAGGAAGTGTCCTTACTTGCTGTCCAACCAAGAGGTAGATAAAATGATCAATGTCAGTTTCATCTGGAGGCGTTCGGTACAGAGTACATAGCTCTGTGACATTGTTAGCTGAAAGCAGAGGAAAACAGATAGTCAAGCTCTTTCAAAGGCTCATTCCAAGAACTACATACCATCTTATTTACACATTGGGTTTGTTTCTTTGACATGGAGAAAAGAGACAGAACAAAGTGGTTTAACACACAGCGTAGGCAGCAGATCTGACCAGTAAACAGTTGGGCTCCATTTGCAGCGCCACAGAAGTCATCTTTAACCAAAACTCCTTTGTTGTTTGACATCCTGAGTCCTGCGTGTGGTTAGGTTCAAAGTCCTGTGCTCCGTATGCGCAGCCACCCTGACCACCTCCCACGACTTGCATGCTGTACATAAATGTAGCACTTGTGACACTAGAAAAGCGTTGCCAGGGAACATAATCCAGGCAGCAATTACATTTCCCCTCAAAACATAATTGGCATACCAAATTAGTAGTATATAAATGCAATTTTCTAGGAGACATGGTTGAGCACAGGGATGGAATTGATCTTAATCTGATCTCATTTTCAGTAAGGCAGTAAATGCATTTTTGAAAATGAAGTTTTCCTTCAAATTGGTTACAGTGGTGAAAAGAATGGGTTTTTTGTTTCGTTTTATTTTTTTTCCCAGGCACCATCAAGACAGCTCTGCCGGGCATGGACAGAGAAGTCAAAGAAAACTACCAGGTTGTGATTCAGGCTAAAGACATGGCTGGACAGATGGGAGGGCTTTCAGGGACCACTACAGTCAGCATCACCCTCTCCGATGTGAACGACAGCCCACCACGCTTTGCTAACCGTAAGAGACCATTCCTCCCCATGTTGGATTGATTTGTAACAGACTTTTAAACGCGAGTGAACTTCAGTCACTAAGTAAAGAAATCTCACACACAAACAGGTCTTTAATGAATTTGTTTCATTCACTGTCATGTATAGATTCCTTCCGGTTGACTACCGTGGAGTCTACAGAGATTGGAGGCGCCATCGGACGTATCAAGGCCGATGATCCAGACATCGGGCGCAATGCGGAGATGGAGTACAGTATCGTCGGGGGTCATGACATATTCAACATTATCACTGACCAAACCACACAGGAGGGCGTCATCATAATCAAAAAGGTGACTTCGTTTTGTTCCCAATTTCTCTTTCCTTTTATGTGCTTTATTATTTTCTTTCATGTCCTTCACTGCTTTATGCTTTTGTATTATGCAACCTCCATCAAACGCAGTCACTGTGAGCAGTCATGTAACTATTACTAGACTGATAACGGCTTTGCAATCAGTCAATACGCTTGTCGTGACAAGTGACATGTTTTCATACAGCTGCCTTCAAGAAATGCTTTAGTGTTTCAAGGAAAGCCTTTCAATAAAATGCGTTTTAACTGATAGATTAAGCAGTACCACCTGTATGAAAAATACGCCCTTAAAAAGAAGTGTTAAGAAGTGTACCCTGTGCAACAACCAAATTGCTAGAATAAATATTAGCATTGTGTGTTTCTGCAAACCACAGATTTATTACATGTTTACATTACTATGTAGTAGATACGTTATAACTTTACATTGGAACAACACTGGTTAATGCGTGATTAGAGTTATAAGTCGCTTTCAATGACATATCTCCGGTGAGAACGTGACAGTTCACAAATGTTTTATGGCTAAAAAGCCACTGAAAATGCATTAATGGCTCACTAAAAAACAACTGTTTCTTGTTGTTTGTTGGTCCTGGGTGTCACAGTATCTAACATCTCCTCCACCCCCTGATAACAAAGGTCGAATCCCACCATATTTCTACTCTTACTCCTTGTTTTCAAGTGCCACCTTGCCCCTTGAAACAGAGTTACAAAGGCCAGTGGTTGAAATATTCCCCTATGACATAGAACAACCCTTCAAAACCCCACTACTTAATCAGCATGCATGCGTTTCCATAAACAGATGCGACAAGCCTTGCCGGAAATTGCCAGTATGTTGTCTTCTGCGGTGGTAATTTCCCTTGCGTGGGCTACAGTCAGCCTTTTGCAGTTGTCAGGACACTTGCAATTTGTTAACAACTTAAATTTCACACTACCAATTGACCAAACAAACCATTAAACAAAAATAGAACACTGCTTCATTACCAGGCCACTAGCAGTGCTCTGTAGGCTGACACCAGCAACCCATGTTCCTACCCTGCCAGTCTGTACTGATATTAGAGGAGTGCTAACAAGTGCAGCAACTTCACTGCTGAATTTTGGTTAAATTTCGGTTGTGAAACGCAATCAAGCGAACGGGAAAGCAGCATTGGAATACATCAAAATGTGGGACTGTCATGCACAAGTCCACAAAAACAATGTAACATTAGCTAGCTAGTGAGTTAGTTAGTCATCGGCATACTAGCAATATGTTTTGCTTGCTGTAAAGAAAAGGACCATAACACATTAAAACTGCAATAAATCAATGTAACACAGAAGATATCAAGTTTTTAAATCTTTATTAACAAAGAAAATGTAGCTGTCAAGATTTGTTTCTGCTAGTGTGGCCATCTCGCTGATGATTTCTTAAAACACTCTGTATAAGGATTGTGCCAAAGTCAGCCCACATACTACATCACTTTAGAAACATTGGTATGGTATGTATAAAACATACAAACATAAAAAATATATCCATGGTTGCAGAAATGCACTATGCCAACAATTTCAGATAAGACTGAGGTGCTTTATTTATTAAGTTAACTTTTTTTTCTTTTTTTATATAAATCAAATGCCAGCCAATACTTATATATTACAAACCCACTTTTACTATTTCCTTAGTAGTTTAATTCATTAACCTTCAGGAGTTCCTCTTCAGGCTTCAGTGTACGATTTAATTTGATCTGAATCTGAGCTGTCTTATCTCGTCTATATGTACGTTTAACTTCAATGGTAGGACAGAATGGTGCAGTCTCAGATTAGAAAAAGCTCTGTGATAACGTTTATTCATGTAAGAAAGACATATGGTAGAATTTATTTCGAACTGTAGTGTAGAATCAGATACCCTAAGCCTGTGAAATGAATAATATAAAGCAGTCTTTTGCTAGAAACTCTTTTTAGTTTCTCCCTTGAGATCCCAGAGATCAGTATTCCTCACTTGGATTTGTAACTTAGAATTTAGAGCATGAATAAGATAAAGGCAGACAAATGAAATGCTATGAATTGCCTATCAAAATCCTGGAGGCGGGCTGTTTTTACGGAAAAGTCCACAGCTTGACTTCTGATGCTCTTTCATCTCCAGGCACTGGATTACGAAAGTAAGAAGGACTATGAGTTCAGAGTGGAGGTGAGAAACACCTACTTAGACTCAAGGTTCATCCACGGTTTGCAATTCAAAGACTACGCCACGGTCAAGGTAACCGTGGAAGATGTGGATGAGCCACCCGTCTTCACGAGGAACCCTTACATCATCGAGGTGCACGAGGACACAGCTGCTGGCAGCTTCGTCGGTGTCGTGTCGGCCAGGGACCCTGATGCTGACAACAAGCCAGTCAAGTACGCTATAAGACACAGAGAAAAGTGTTCAGACTTTAAACAGTGCCAGATTGTTTGAGCAGTGTGCCAAATGACTTCTCTCCCCTTTTTACAACAAATTAATTCACTTTGGGAATTAAGTTCTCACTATTTAGTAAACTTAGAAATTAATCAATGAGCTGTAAAGCAAAGGTTTCCTCATCAAGCAAGTGGATGTAATGCTTTACTGTGGTAATTTGTTTCAAAACACATTGTTCCAGCTTTAATTATACTACTATAAAATCAATAAGAAAACAAGCAACACATGGTAGAAATGCAAAGTCTCCTCTTATCAGGTTTTTTTGTAGCAGGAGGATGAAAATGCCCACTTGGCTAAATCTAATCCATCAGCCTAACCATGTGTCAGTGCAGAGGGGGGGGGGGGGAAGGATATTATTCATGGGTCCCCCCTGGTTATTTCCCAGTGGAAGGTGGCGGCGGCCCTGTGAAGTGAATACAGACACTGTTTATTTCCCAGAATTATGTAAGCCCTCTGTGGCACTGCACAAAGTCAAAGTGAAAGAGCCTAATTTGCTGTATCGATTCCACACAGCTCAGTACCGCACATTCCACACATATGGCGCCTGCCCGTCTCTGACAAAGAGATATGCCACTCTCGGCCCATGCCACATGGTGTATTGTGTTGCATTATTCAAATTTCAGTGGAATATGAAAGTTGACTATGACAAATGAGCAGACACGAGGAAGGATGTATCATCTTTTGACAAAGGAGAGCGTGGAATATATTCTCTTTTGGCAACAGGGAGTGATGTACTGTGTAAAACACCTTCTCATATGAAGTAAAGAGGCACTTTAGTGTGTTCGTCTTGTGAAGCCAGATCTGTGCAGGCAGGGAAAGATAACTGCACTTCATTTTAAGAGCAATATTACAGGTATGCAAATGTCGCAGAGACACACAGTGTGCTTTGTTCACAGGTGAAGTATTTTCATATTTGTTGGTATTAACAATAACATGTTTGCGCCTTTCTCTTTCAGATACTCTATTGATCGGCATACAGATCTGGAGAGACTGTTCAACATTGATTCAGTGAATGGCACCATCACAACACTGAAATCACTGGACAGAGAAACATCCAAATGGCACAACATTTCTGTGGTGGCCACTGAAATAAGTAATTGCTGCTTTAATTTCTTAAATAGTTTGTGGTTGCAATTCCTAATATATGACCTATGCTGACTTCAGTCAAGGTGTTTTCTTTATTTCTAATTCTACAAAAGCATGCTGATTTTTATTTTGTATCTATTCATTTCAGATAACCCACGTCAGACAACTCGAGTGCCTGTGTTCATCAAGGTGTTAGATGTCAATGACAACGCCCCTGAGTTTGCAATGTCCTATGACACATTTGTCTGTGAGAATGTCAAAGCAGGACAGGTGCTTAAAATTCATGACTTTTAAAAGATTTGTTTGGCTATTGTCGTCATTTTTATGTAGGTTCAGGTTTATTATACGCTGGGTCACAGAATCACAATGTTGTTGTTTTTTACATAGTATCTGTTACCTCAACCTAATCGCTAGAAAATACGTTGGTATTGTACATTTTTGCAAACCACGGATACATTTGTATGTACAAAAAACATGTGGTTATGGTGAGGAAAACTTCTTGTTTGGGCTTAAGAAACGTGGTTTGGTGGCTGGAGAAGCTATCGATGTATCAGTAATAAACTATCACTAAAAAAACATGCGTTTGATGGCTAAAAAGCCACTGGAAACACAATTATGACAGTTTTGTTGTTCGTTGATCTAGAACAGTGGTCTGCAACTTGGCTGGGATCTCGCCTAGGTGACACACCATCAACTATCTGCTCCACCTTCTGATGACTACGTCCGCTCATGTACTACCTCACTTTAGAAATGTTGATATCATATGTATGAAACATGAAAATATAACATGTGTGGTTTGCAGAAATGTACAATGCCAACATTTTCTTCTGGCAACTTGTCTTGTTTCTCATAATGTTGCTTAATTATCAAGCATATTATAGATATACTTGTAATGTGACTGATTTTATGTGATATCTGTGAGCTGGAGGTGCATAATGACCAGAATATACATGAATATGTGTATATATACCCTTTAATCAACAAACTTGGAAACAAGTAACACATGGTAATCGCAAGGCTGTGGTCTTAGGAGAACCATTTCCTACATTAGCAAACAGTTTTCAATGTTACTGGGCAAAGAGCCAGACAGAAGTTGGCAGTGATTATCAGTCACTTCCTGACATTTACAGAGGAAGTGTCATTCACAATGCTCACTCCATGTGCACGGTGCATGCTGACAGATCTGTGTTGGTTCACAGTCATTCACACTACAGCTACATGTGTTTATAGTTTTAGAGTTTCAAGAGACAGCAAATCCTTTAATTAGCCACACACTCCTCACTAATTGCAGATTAGTCTACAATGTATCTGATTGGCCACAGTTAACTCTCTGTGAATGTTTTTTTTTTCCCCAACACAACAGCGAGATTCTGAGGCGCAGTCTTGGCAATAAATTATAATGCATACAAATGTATATGTTTTAAATGTAATAAAAGAAAAGTAGGGATAATTGCTTTGCTCTATGTCATGTGTTTGGACTAAGAAGAATTGCAAGCTGTCACGAGTATTTCTCATTCCTCTTCTATTCTTTGCAGCTGATCCAGACCATTAGTGCTGTTGACACCGATGAACCCCTTGTTGGACACAAGTTTGTCTTTAGCATAAGTGCCACCAATCCAAACTTCACTATTGTAGACAGGGAAGGTAAGACACTTTTTTTTTTTACTGACAACAAATGAAATTTTAATGCATGTCAAGAAAAAAATGAGTCAGAAAATGAGGTTTGATAATAACAGAATGTCAAATATGGTGCATAAAATAATTTGTTTGAAAAAAAAAAGTGATTTTAGCCTTTTGATTGACTTTGTGATTCTGATGCCCTTTCCTGAAAAGCTTTTGATATACAGAGTTGTGTGGAAAAAAGGAATTAGCAGCAGAGCTCAGAAGTGTTGTTGATGTTCTGGGATGCCTTCTCTATTTACACCTATTACATGCACGGCATTTTGAAATACATTTGTGTTTTGACAGGAAGTGTATAGTTTCTGCTTATTAGATGCATACAGTCTTGTTTTATAACATGAACTTACAGCATCAGTAAAATGCCTCTATTGATGTCAGTTTTACTGTGTGACAAATGCACGTGGTTAGGTTTAGAAAAAAACATGGTTTGGCTCTACATTCATATGGGGACTAAACACCAGCCTCTGGGGTGAAAGTCTAGTGTTGTTGTATTCATTCACCACCCCTCCTGTCCGCCCTGTAGGGATTTTCCAGCTACTTAAATTATGTTACGTCGTCCCACAGGGTTATGATCCACTGCAAAAGGATGTCTTATTTTCGTCTGTGTCTGACGCTGAGATCAAAGACCAAGCGCCAGTATTTGATGACATTGGAATGAAAATAGAATGCTCTGTCATGCAATAAAAATTAAGCAGCAACCTCCAGGCAGTAAAATAAATCCAGTGCTGCAGTGCCAAAAACTGTAGTTCCTCAAATGGCCACTTGAGGCTGGCTCCAAAAGCAGGTCAATCCCTGTAGACCCCCATGTTAAGATGCTCAACTTAACAGCAGAAATAAACATATTTACAACCTTGTGTCTATGGCTAATTTTCCTATTCAAGACAGCTGTATGGGCAACGAATTTTAATACAACTCACCCGTTTAAATTTTTTTGAGGTGCAAAGTTACACACAATTAAGGGCAGTTCGGCTATTGGCTTTGAGTGACAGGCTGTCACTCAAAGCCAATAGTGTCCTCGGGCTCTAGGTCACATCCTCCCCTCGCTCATCCACAGCACCAGCCTCTCACCCACATATGGTCACATCTGACTTCAAATATCCAACATGGTGACAACTGGAATACTGAACTAAAGGCTTTAAAACCTGAGTCCACAAAACCAATGGGTGATGTCACCACAGCTATGCCCATTATTTGTATACTGTCTATGATAAAAATATGCTAATTAAAAAAGGTCATGCTCACAACCCTTATGAGGGAGAGAGAAATGTAAAGGTCAATTAGCAGGCTTGCATTGCAGTAGAAGAGTGGACAACTTCAGCTGCTGGATCTCTATATTCCCTTTCTATTTAGTACAGCTGCTTCGTGTGCCTATCATAGTTTTAGAATTGATTTAAAGTAAATATTAACTAAGCTCCTCAATGACTGGGATGTACTGCAGTAGACAAAATGAAGCGACAGCAGCAGAGTCTCAAAATGGAGACTAGAAAGTCCCCTCTAAGTGGAATTTTACAAAAAACCTTTGGACTTTAATTAGTTTTGCAAGAAAGTGAGACCATGCGTAACCACTATGCTTATGTCTTTTTAGAAGGGGGACTGTATGGTTACTAATTAAGCTGTGTTTGCTGAGAGACTGCTATATATTTTTCAAAAATAAAGCCAAACAACACAGGTTGCTCCTAATATGCTTTTTCATAAGTTTAGTTGTTACAAGCTGTCTTTTGAAGGATACAAAGAAAAGAAACCAAAGATTGCAACTCTTTCCTGCATGATCCCTTAGCTGACGAAAACATCACATCCCTGACAAGCTTTATCCATTTGCATCTTTCCACAGATAACACCGCCAATATCCTGACACGGAGGGGAGGTTTCAGCCGGCGCGAGATGAGCATGTACTTCCTGCCTGTAGTGATCTCAGACAACGACTACCCCATTCAAAGCAGCACCAGCACACTGATCGTGCGAGTGTGTGCTTGTGACAGCCGTGGAAACATGCTGTCCTGTAACCCAGAGGTCCTGCCCTTCTCAGATGGTCTCACAACTGGAGCTCTGGTGGCCATACTGCTCTGTGTCATCATTCTCCTCAGTAAGTCCCCTCGTGTATGAGCATGTGTATGACCATGTGCATTTGAACCCTCTCGTCTGTCTTGTGTTGTGATGTTTGTTTCTTTGTTCAGCTCTGTTTGCAACTTCTGCTTGTAGCAACAAACTCAGTTCTCTTATTCAAGACAAGTCGATTTTATTGGTATTGCCCAGAATCAAAAATCACAAATTGGCCTCACAGGGCTTTACAATCTGTACAACATACAACTTTATCTTTAGACTCTCAAATAATCCTTTGCTATAACTGACCCCTGGCAACAGTTACTGTTGCTATGCATGTAGGCTTTCCATTCTGGCATACCACAAGTACAATTCACAGAGAGAACGGTGGCAGATTTATAAATGTGTGGTTGTTTTTGAAATAATGGGTCACACACAGAAGTTAACAAATGCAGGCTTCTTGTTTCTAGCCAGCCATTGTTGATTTTTCTGGCTGAAATGACAACTTTTCCCAATTAATGTTGGTTTCTTGAGTTGGTTGAAAACTCCACCACCGGTGGACTTTTTAATGTTACTAGCTGACTCTTTTTCAAACAAGGGATTTGTAACAGGGTCTTAAGCATCTATGAGTATTGTTTGGTAAGGTAGCTAATCAGCCCCGGTATCATATAACAGTATTAAAAAAATGTGGTTTGGATGGTTACTATTAAAAAAAAAAAAACTTGGAAAGCAACAAAAAGGTCACTTAGAAAAGAGAAAGTTTTGATTGGAGACTCATTGTCCAGGGGGACGTTTAGCAAACAGTCAATTCCTTGCCAGTGAAATTCCTAGATTCTTGATACCCAATTCAATACCATGGTGAAAAACAAAAACAAACTACCTATCTGTGGGTTCAAGACATCTATTTATACAGGGGCATCAGACATACCACCCGTGGGTCAGTATCGACCTGCCAAACGGTCCAATCCTGCCCATTGGATGACCTTGCACACCTAGTAGTGATGCACTTGTGAAGATTTTTCTACCCTGACCATAGAATACAGCTCTCTTATTTCACTCTAGTTTGGTGTTGTTATGTCAGGATTACTACACAGGAGTGGAAATGTATGGAAAAATCCTCATATAATGAGTAGTTGACTGAATGTGGACAAACAGAGAAATTGCATTAATTCTTCTAAAGGCATCACAGGCTGTTTGACATCTATGAGTAAGTGTTTTTAAAAGATAGGTAAAAAGTTACAGTGACGAGAGCAGTGTTCTTCCCAAAGCTGAACATTTTTGAACACTCAGCAATTAGAAAATAAATGCTGACTGTGCAGCGCTCAGCGCAGAATAGACGCTCAACGTCTCATCATGCGGGCATTTGAAGCATCATGTAAATACGTAGCACTTCCATTACAAAGCATAGAAAAATACACAGGGGGCAGGGAAAACACTCTTCTTATACACGACTTGAGCTGGGTTGCTGCTGCAGATCTACTTGTCATGTGTTGTTGTTCTTCCATGCTGGTAGGCCCGCTTCTTCCTTTGGTAATTAACAGACTAGAATGCTCTGGCGTACTCGTCAGGTCCGGAAAAATTCCGTTCTACTACCTACAATACTGGAGGAAAATGTGCACTGTCACATTTTCGGAATTCAGCCATCGTCTTGGTACCGATGCATCAGTTCTTGTGACATCCCTTCAGCAATGTCAAACATGCCCCTTTCTGTTGTTTCCAAACAGAGATCTACCTGACCTTGATGTCACAACAACATATGTGGCATGTAAGCAATACAGGAGCATATGTCGGTCCAGTCCACATCGACCTCTTCTGCCACCATGGCTGTGCTCAGAACCAGTTTTCCTTTCAGCATTACAGCTCATGAGCCCTGGGTAGGATAAGAGCCAGACAAAGGATCTAAATGACACCGCCACAGCACACAGGGCTTTTCTTTTGCTGCTCTTTTTTGTAATGCTGGTGTTTTTGTGTCCATGAAATGGACACATGACACACAGAAAGCAGATAAAATCAGCACTCCAGGCAAGCCTTACTTTCGTATGCTCCATGCTGCAGCTAATTCAAGGTGCTTAAGTCAATAACGTGGCCCAGAGTGAGTTGCTTTGTTCAAGCACATGTTGCCGAGTGCCCACAGAGGGGGAAAAAATAGTGAATATCTCTGCCACAACATGGTCTATCATTTCAAATACAACATCGATTGAAAGCTGTCCCGACTCAGCGCAATCAATAAAATGGTCCTGTAAATATGCAATTGTGTCACCAGTCTCCACTCCGGCTGACAACAGCTCAGCATCTTAATGTATTAAAACCATTATTGTGACATTAAATACTTACAATTGTTGATGCAACAAGATGTAACTCTGAAACAGTTCTATCTTACTGTATTAGAAATAATGCACTGGAATGATTCAGCCGACAATGACAACTAGAACACCTCATACCTAAATGGCAAACTAAGTCGTTTTTCAGTTCCTTCCAAAAACACCCATGACTCATATGAACATTCTAGTGCTTTGTTAAACTTGGTGAAAAACCGTAGTCATACTTCGAACTGCATTTGCTTTTGTTAGATGCAAACCTGAGACCTCGTACAACCAACAATGGCTACATTCCAAATCGTATGCTTTTCCTTTTTACTTTGAAAACACCCTACAGCTGTTCTGCACTGATGCATGGAGTATACATACTGTACAACTGGGAGGTACTATTTCATCACAACATCTCTTTGAACGTTGTCTCACTTGCTTGTATGTCCATTGTAGTTCGTAGCACGAACTTTGAAGTAAAAAAGAAAGGCATGCATTTCAATTCACCAAGCTCACCAGAGACAGAGGCTATTCTGGAGATCTCTGTTGTTGTTTCCTTGCAATGTATGTAGTTTAAACATCTAAGGTATTACTGCATAATGTAGATTGTTTGTGATTGATTACAGTTATTGTGGTTTCTATCAGTTCATAATTTGCCGTCATTTGTGATTGATCATTGGTCTATGTGATTGATCTTCTGTTGAGGATTGCGGGTCAGAATAGGTGTAAAGCATGCTGGTTTGCATATTGCAAAATGCGACTGGATGCAGGACATTCTGGTATTTGTGGCATACTAAATCTTATTCTGGCATACTAATAAGTGTGGTCGTATGGGTATTTGAACGCACCGCATGTTTTCCCAGGGTGCTACAAAACGTCATGCCACAGTACTTTTACCTTTGCTTCTGAGTGAGGACAGTCATTATTCACATGACCACAGGAGGTTACTTGTCAAGGAATAGCCGTTTAAAGCATTTGAACAAAACAACTGATGCTGCCGGTATCAAGGACACTGCAGTAATATTTAACATTTTGTCACCTGCTGCAAAGAGCTTCAGGAGGTTTTGTTAGGGACGTTTTAGCATGTAGGCGATCATTAGTAATTAAAGCAGGCGCAATCAAAGACAGGTTACTTTGCATATTGTGTTATACACGGCTGTTCGCCCTCAGAAAATAGCACTATGGTTCCAAGCCCCATTCATTAGCAAATAAATCCACTTAACAAAATGGTCTGTGTGTTTCCCCGGTTGGTTGCATGTTACTTCCTGACATCCTAAAGCACCACTTCAGCCCGCCTCGTGATCTAATGTATCAGCATACAGGGCACAGCAGCAACAGTGCCTATCGTTTTACCCAGTAAAAAGCAGAAATGTGTAGTGCTTATGGTCAAGGGCATATCAATAAGTAATGCGTTTCAACTGTCATTGAACTTTACCTCGCTTGGCCAAGCACAGTGCTTGATAGGAGCATTTACGACTCACTAGACATTGTGACTGTAGAATTCCTTGCATGCTGTTGAGAGCAATTAACAGTTTCAACAAATCATCTTCCTCATGAATGTGTGCATGCAAGTGTGTGTGCTGTTCTGCCTGTGAGCTTCTAACCCTTTCCATGTGTTGAATTTGAACCCCCTTCGTCCTGTCATTATTTCTTTTTTTGGAGTGTCCTTTTTGATCTCCACCCTGACTAAACCAGCGATACAAGCAAATTAGTATTGACCAGCTTCTCTTCCATCTGCTTGTTTTAACTCCAAATTTTGAATTCTGTGTCTGGCGGTGGGCAGATCTTGTCTCACATATCGAGCACACTGAAGGTTAAACTCCATGCTCTCCTCTTGAGCAAAATATCATGACATCTGCTCATTATCTGACGCTTTTCGCGCTTGAACCCCCCTGACAGACTGTCTCATTCACCTCTGCTTGACTCCGACAGGCAGGTGCTGAGCTGGAACGGCTCTCCCTATCTGGTCCTCCTCATTGCAGCCCTCTGCACCGTCTAAAATCGTGGCACTGGTCAGTCACAAATGTTCGTGAAGAACCTTATAAACAGCCACCTCCACCCCCGTACAACTCACGTTGAAGGCGTTGTAATTAACACCCAGGTGGGAGGCAAGTAGACAACTACGGTACCTGCTGGCAGGACAAAAAGGGAAAGCAAGGAGGAGGAAAGGAGCACAGGTGAAGCAGAATGTGTGCCTGTCCTAAACGAGAGATTGCTTCCTGTTTTTCTGAAGAATTATGGGTTTATTTAAAAACTTGCTACCACACAGTGCCACTCTCTGGAAACATGCTCACTCTGCAATCTCTGATTGTCTTTTACTGCTGAAAAGGAATGAAGGAGATGATAGATATGAGGCTGGGTGCTGGGGAGAAAATCTAACCACCGTGCATTTTATACAGTGAATGTGCCGTTCAAGGGAAAAAGAAAGAGAAAGCTTTTTCACTGAATCTTTAATAATAGGAGGTGAATGCCTGAGGCAGTGTTGGGGATTTATCACTGGTAGCAAATGTGTCTCCCCTCTGCGCTCCCGCTCCCCTGTGCTCTTTAATGCATGACACATGTTAGGAGGCACACATCTTATGCTGCGCTTTCTGTCTCTGTGTTTCCAACTGTTTTTGTGTAGTGATCGTGGTGCTGTTTGCTGCCCTGAGGAGACAGAGGAAGAAGGAGCCTCTGATCATCTCCAAAGAGGATGTCAGAGACAACGTTGTCAGCTACAACGATGAAGGGGGTGGAGAGGAGGACACTCAGGCCTTTGATATTGGCACACTGCGCAACCCAGAGGTGATGGATGCTAACAAGCTACGCAGGGACATCATACCCGAAATGCTGTTTCCCTTTCGGAGGACATCACCTATAAAGGATAACACGGACGTCAGAGACTTCATTAACGGGAGGCTTCAGGAGAACGATACAGATCCGACAGCGCCGCCCTATGACTCCCTGGCCACGTATGCTTACGAGGGCAGTGGGTCGCTGGCAGAATCCCTCAGTTCGCTGGAGTCTGCTGCCACTGAGGGGGACCATGATTACGATTACCTCAGCAACTGGGGACCACAATTCAAAAAGTTGGCAGAGATGTACATAGGGAAGAGCCCCGACAGGGAGACCTAGAGTGCGCAATGGCGGTCTCTCTTTTTTCAAGCCCATTTTTTTCGTCTGTTTATCTAGCTAGCGAGCCAGACAGCTATTTGTCTAGTTAGCTAGCCAGCTAGTTGACTGTCTGTCTACCTATCTATCCAGCTATCTATCTGTTTATCTGTCTAGTTTGCTAGCTAGCTCGCTAGTTAACTAGTAGTCTATTTGATTCTCATACACGTGTGCACACACGCACAAAAATACACAATTTCCACAGTCTATTTGTGGATGCTGAAGTGGATATTAAGACTTGAACAGAGTTGCATTTTCTCATTAATGGAGATACAGTATAATTCTCAAAGTTTTACCGTTTTTGGTCATAATCAGTAAAGATGCCTTTGAATTTTAGGATTTTTTTGTGAACAATGGTGTGGACAATGTGTTTTGTAATTGACCTGAGAGATAGTAGTATTGTATACTATCAATGTTTAATGGCACTGGAGTGGGTTGGGGTGGGGGTAGGGAAGGAGTCTAGTGGTTTTTCCAGCCACCTCCATTAAATACTGTAAATGTACAAAGTGTTTTTAAATGATGGACATCCTATATACTATTTGCTATCTTTGTTTGACAAGCAATGTTCATGTGAGTGGTTGGTGCAGTTTATTTGTCAAACTGTGAATTCATTCCATCATATAGGTGTAATATGTAATGGAAAGTGTATGTTGTAGGAAAACTGTCATACACTGACAATTCATGCCGTTTGAATGCTGAGTCATATTGTTTTATATTTATATTTTTATACTTATTTTCTTAATAAAATGATGTTAAAAAAGAAGCAGCTATAGTTTTGGTCCATTGCCTGCTTTTGTGGTTACTGAAAGGGTGATGCTGAAAGTCCTTACTGAGTCATTACAAACATAATCTCCTAGAAAAAAAAGCAAGTTTTCAAATGTCATGCAGTCTGCATGTTGGTGAAACTGTGCCACCCATTATAAATATCAATAGAGATGTGTTTCATTAAACCATTTGTATAACTCTCTAATCAATGTGATTATACAGGCCATTTCAAGATGACTATTAGGCCCAGGTCAGTGAACTTGATGGGGATTTCATAAAGGCATTGCATTTTCAGCTGTTTCTCCTTCAATGCTGGTTAGTATTGTTACAACTTATATTTTTTCCAGAATAAAAGGACACAGAGGGATATACATGTAAAGGGAAAAAAGAGAAAGGAAGGCCAAATAGTGAGTAATATTTTTCTTTATTCGTGTATCTATTTTATAGTCAACATTGCAGTGACTAATTTCCCATCTGAAAACCTCTGAAAATCTATGTCTTGTTAGCATTACCATGTTGCTCCTGAATTTGACAAGCTGCCTGAATTCAGTAGAGATGTGAGACGTGTTGCCTTGGGTTTTTGACAGATAGATATCACGTACGGAGACGGAATGCATTAAGTAATTTTTGTGATATTAGAGTGCTGTGAACACTTGTGGGTAAGATGTACTATTAAATATGCAGATTCTGATTAATCTAATCAGTATTTTGAGCAACATTTAAGAACATGGTGCATTGTCCTCCACATCTCATTTTGACTTTCAGTGCAGTTAAGAAGCAGAATTACCACCTTGCAGTTGTATACCTCCTTGAACAAGTCATGTTGCAGTTACAGTTTACGTCTCCAGTCCACCACAGTACCAAGTTTCAGTGTCACTGAATCAGTATCAAATCAAATCAAATCTCTACCCTACTGTTCTTGAGTTATGACATTGAATAAGGGCCGTAAAAGTGTTTTTGCATAACATTTTGATGTCACAGTGAAGTGGATTTTTGACCTTTTGAATATGTATAGGGACATCACTTTATAATTTTAGTCCATTAGACATTTGTATGAAATTTTGTCAGAACGTAGCGATGAATTCTTGATGGTCAAAAAACATGTTTTGTGAGGTCTTGATGACCATGACATTTCACCTTCAACCACCAATTTCAAATCATTTCATTCTCGAGTCCAATTGGTTTGAATTGCTTTGGTCGTTTGTGCCAAATTTTCCTAAAAAAAATTACCTCAAGGCCTTCTTGAGGTATCATAAGAATCAGAATGAGCTGGATGCAAAATTACAGTGACCTTTGGCCACCAAATTCTAATGAGTTCATCCTTGAGTCAAAGTGGTTGTTTTTGCCAAATCTGAAGAAATTCCCTCAAGCAATTATTGAGATATCATGTTCACAAGAATTAGACAAAATCACAGTGGCCTTGACCTTTTACCAACCGTATCTTATCAGTTCATTCTTGAATCCAAGGGGCCAAATTTTTCTAAAAAACAAATCCCTTGGGGCCTTCTTGAGATATCACGTTCACAAGAATGGGATGGACAGACAAACAACTTGAAAATATAATGCCTCCACCAACGGCTGTCACCACTGCAGAGGCCTAAAAACAAAATGGGCTGTGATTCTGGTTTTCTGTGAAAACTGATTATAAAAAGGTTTTCTTGTTTGCAATACCTATTGAGACTTCAAAAAACAATACTTTAAGGGAAAAGAGTTATGTTGGGGTATATCAATGATTAACTCTCTCTTAATTGTGTGTTTAATATGTACAAGAAAACCTCAGACTAAAAGAAAATGACATTTCCCAACGTGCAGTATCCCCGACTCCACGTGCTTAATCACACGCTCATCTGCAAATGCTCTGTTCTTCAACACAGTACTCGCTGATTAGTGGGCAGCTGGGGGGATGACAATACCTCAAATCAATGCCCTTCTCACGTCATTTCACTTGGATGCAGATCTCAACAGCTGCCAGCTCACCGTTGCAGTGCTACACATGTAGTTGCTGTCCTATTTCTTGATGTACAGTATGATTTCTGAAGTACACCTCCAACATGTGTGCCATACCAGGAGGAATGAGTTGGAACATTAAATTCTTGTTCTGATGTTAAATGTTTGTCTCTCTACTCAGACATAATGACTTTATGTACCTAGTCCATGAAAGCTTCTAGTTTAGCTGTTTGGATTTGTGGCATCAAATGTTGTATCGTGCATCACTATGACAGTTACCACTCACAGAAATGAGAACAGCACACTTTATTGCTGTACAAAGAGGAACTAGGACAGTGCTTGAAACCCTAATATTTAAAACTTTGTTGTTAATAACTTTTGAGTTTTGAAAAATGTCTGTTTTTGCAGTTTGTTTAGCTCCTGTACAAATAATTCATCCTTGTTAACAAGAAAGTAACACTTGATTCATGAATTAAAATTTAAAGAGTTAAGGCACATCCGTACAATCTTATGCAAACCAATGAAAAAGTTCAGCAATAACTTCCAGCTCTGTGAAGTTTTTAATGTTCTGCCATCACCGAGAGCTTTTGACCAAACCCTGCTGAACATTCTGAGGCTTTTGTGTTTATACTGACTACAATACATGGATAGATATTTCAGTTGTTTTGTTCACTCCTTTTCAAATGACTTCTCCAAAAAAGAAGTCCAATACAATAACAGTTACCAAGGTCTCAAGTTTTTTTCAGCACCTCTCTGACTTTGTGCTTACAAATTAGAGGATTGATATAGATTTTATTTGCAGGGCTGAATTTTGTTGCCTTGTACAGGCATAGAAACTTAATGTTAAAAAAAATATCTGCTTTATTAAGCTCCAGCAGGAGAGAACGATGGCTGTGCTGCTTTCCATTATGATTGTTCTGACAGTGGGAGCCAGCAGGAACCTCTCAGGTCTCTGGAGCTCAAGCCTTGTCCACACTGCAGCATATCTACTGATCTTAATGTCACACAACTATTATTGACCATCCTGCTTTCTGTCACCTGCCACAGCTTGCAGATTCAACAGAGCGTACCTGCTAAACACTGGGGAGACCACTGCGTTTCCCATATTGATCATCTTTCAGTGACTAATGATGATGGAAGTAATGTAACCAAAATACCTCAACGTGATTAGTCTCATGATATAACAACCTGAGAAGAGGATGCTTTAGAAGCCTTATGTTAAAGGACATGGTTAGCGGATAGCGCACTCTAGCGCCTCACTGTTTCAAACGCATATTGCAACAGCAGTAGCTGCTGTGTGCCAAAAAGCTATGATAACATTGATCAAACCATGTCATCCGATACTACATGGAGTATTCATTCAGGCTCCTACACAGACACACGTTACGCTTTTGACAAACCCCCTCCTCACCGTGCTGGCTGTGTTTACAACGTAGGACTGTTGGGGCGGGTGTAAATCGAAACAAACCAATCACGTCTTGTCTGTTGACAACTGACAAGAGGCTCAACCTCACACACCTCATCCCTCTCCTCGCATCACTACGCCGCTGACAGTAGCCTGGTCTGCCTGTTGGGAAAAAAATGACAAGCAGGCCAGCAGCAAACCTTTCTCCTCCAGCAGCTCTTTCACCTTCAGAAGGCTACCCCGACGTTGACCCTCGTTTTTTGAATTCGCCGGTCACGTTGCCTTTTTGATTCCCTTTTGCGCTTTCTTGGCGAAGAGGATTCCATTTCCCGTGATGCTGCATATGCATGATCCTGCTTTATGCTCAAAGAGTGGGACTTTGTTATGCGGCAGTAGTGCCGGCTTTCAGATTTGCCAGGCTAGTAGCGAAGCAACTTGCTCCTCTGCTTAGGGTTCTCAGTCACACAGCACTGGCCAGGCTCTCAACAAAAACGCAGAAGGCGGGGCTATTCCCTTGTAGTGTTGTATGTTCCTTGCTGGCAGATGTATTTTCAAGACGGCGAAATGTTATGGAACCCCCAACGACTTATCCGCCCAATGTACAAACAAATCAGAAATTTTTCTTTTGCAAGAATTATTCAGATGATTGATGGAGGTAATAGTACACCAATGATGACATATTTATGAATGCAGACATCGGTTTTTGCCTTGCAGTGTTTGTCGTACATACTAGGTGTTGAGAAATCAAATGAAGAGATGTTCCTCCATTGTGGCCACAAGCGAGCTAAGACCTTAAGATCAGTTGGAACAAAAGATTTCATTGGTCAAAACTATATATCACTGCAGACAGGAACCCCCAAATCTACATACGCCTGAATATTTTTTCCCTCACATAAAAACTTGGGATGAAAACAAACCAGAAGATGAATATATTTCTTTGTACATTTACGCACACATTTTTTTAGATGAAAATCCATAATAGGTGTGAAATGGCTTTTAACATTACGTTTTTGTTGTTGGTTTTTAATTCAACAAATTTAATTGTTTGTTGAGTGCCCAGTTAGCTTGTCAAGAAGCTGCAAAGGGGTTATTTTGGTTGATGTAGCACATTCATTTAAAACCCTGCAACACAATTTAGCCATTTTTCATTGGGGTAATAAACCATGAATTAAATGATCAAGACTGCAACTTTTGTACAAAAACATCAAACTTATAATCAATACAAAGCACTAGAAGAAATATTTTGGGACTGAAACGGCATACATAAAGTTTGACTAGTTAATATATGAGGAATTTGTTTTCAAACTTCCAAACAATATGCCAAAGTTATATTACATAAATGTGCGCAGAATATTTATTCATGACTGTGTAACACTGCTGTGAAATGACTGCGCTTGTCATAAAATAATTTGGTTTCCCGTCCAGTGGGAGGAATCAAAGGAAACGTTCTAAATTTGACCTGCTATGCTGGGACACAAACGCCCAGTGGGAAGTGATTATTCTTCCATCATTTCATTAATGGTGTATCTCCATTATGTTTCATGTCTTGCCACTAATTTGACCACAGTGACCTGTATTGAGCCTGGCCTCTGTTCTCTTGAGGGTCTCTATTGGCTTTCTAGGCAGAAAGAGGGAATTTTCTCCGCTCACCCCGCTAACATGACCGCATGATTAGAGCTTAAGTAGAACATATCCTGTTTGATGTAAGAAAGGCATTTGCATGTCACATGGAATAATACATGACGGGTAAGTCCTGATTGCAAACCAACCTTGGGCTGCTGCAGCTTTTCTCTGATGGACAAGCTGCAGGATGTGACTGAAGCCTGGCTTCATATTGTTTGTGTGCTATTTCCATTGATTACTGACATGAGCAACTCAAAAACAATGGTGCTCCCAACGCAAAGAGGGCACATCCATGACAGGCAGTTCAGCTCCGACTCACAGAAGCTTTATTCCAGATTGTTTGTGCACAGCTGCTCTAAGATTATCACAGACAGACTTCAGACAGCAGGTTGATGCCATAACTTCAAGGCTTTCATTTTTAGGATGTTTGTGTGCCCCCTGCCACGCTTATGAGAAACAGGCCTCTTGTCAGGATTCATAATGCATAATGTCTCATATGGGTCTGGCTGGAAAAGACTAAAAGATGCAAAGTACTGCAATCAATAATGCAGGTGAAATATTGGTATGCAGACAAGATGTGACAGCACAGGCGAGCCACCTGAGGCTTTATTTCTTGTCCTGTGCCTGGACTATTTAAAACAGTCCTTTCGAGCATAACGTTTCCCAAAACAAGTAATGAGCGGACACCCAAGATACCCTATTTTCGAACATGCTCTGGGCTTCAGCTTAATGTGGATAAAATGTAACTGAAAGGGCGTTATTTTTAACACATATTGATTACATAACTGTCCATTTGGCTACTTGTAAAGCCTCAGCTACCCAGCTTGAGTGCCGAATTGATTTTTCCATTAACTGACCTTTAGAAACTCAAACCCCCTATGTGCCAATAAAAGCAGACTTCAGAAATGTGCTGTAAAATGAAATCTGCTCAGATAAATCATTAGGAGCATTGTTATTTAGGGCTACTAGTGAAAATTTACAGCTGTAGTTATGGATGAGACATCATATCAATATTGATGTTTTGATCATTGAAAGTTTGTAAGCTCTACTTCTCTTTCTTGTCCTTTTTGTATTTCTAATCCATCCACCTCATATCTAAACACTTTATTTTAGGTCTGTGTGTCTGTCTCTGCTGTAGGCATGGGTTGGCCAGTTTTAGCCAGGTTGTACACCTTAGGACACATTGTCACATCTTTGTGAGCCAGACAAGTCACAGCATGGCCAGGCATGAGCCAGTGAAGACTGTGAAGCTTTGTCAAATCCTGGAGTCTTGACATGTGGCGATGCCTGCTCTGTCTCACACACTGTGTAAAGTGAGACTTGTGCTTCTTAGACAATGGAAAAAATTATGAAACACTTATCTGTCAGAAAGCAAACACATAATACTTAATAATCAGTGACTGCTTTGGTGCGGAGTGGCTGTAAAATAGCATGTTACATCAAAATAGCTTCACTCACAATTGCGATTCAGGCTGAGAAGGTCTCAGCTGACTGTCTTATTAGCGACCAAACATTCATCATTTCAGAGCATAGCCATGTCAGTCCCTAACATTTGAACTGATGAAAACAGAGCTGCAACGATTAGTCAATGAATCGATTTGTTGATTGACAGAATATTTATTGGCAGCTATTTGAATAATCTAACAATCGTTTTTGTCGTTTTTAAGCAAAAAAAACAACCCAGAATTGGATTAAGAATTCTAATCTGGTGCCAAGAAGGAGTCTATTTATTTTGAAATTCAAGAATCAACCTTTGAAACGCACCATCTCATTTTCAATTTGGATTTTGTACATGCTCACAGTAGGGATGGGTTTTTTAAATAATTTCCATATTATTTGTGGCAGTCACCACAATTAAAACATCTGCAGCCAAAAAAAGATTCTCTGCTTTTTTCATTAGGAGTGCTATTATATGCATTTGATTATTTATATCACCCCACTGTTGAAGCACAGAGCACACTCAGGGCAGAGACGGAGAAGTGAAACATCAGGCACATTGAAAGTGACACATAATTCATTCTGCTAAGCCTGAAAGTTTGCATTCACTTGCAGCAGCCGTTCCTCTCTGATCTGATCAACTCTGAACAGCTCAAAAGATCATTTATCCACCCCGCGAGTCACAAACTGCTGCTGAGGAAAAAATAACTTATGGAGAGTTCTGCCTGTGCTGCGTTCATGGACCCACAAAAACCTCTTAATTTAGAGAGGGGCAACAGAATAATAAAAAGGGACACCCAGGCGTTTAAAAGAAAGGAAAGAGGGACAAAAAAGAAAGGTGCCCCGCACCTCCCCACACACACTTCGCTAGCTAATGGGGAAATACCGAACCATAAATTCAAAGTTAACATAAAAAATAGAAAATAATAAATAGTTTAGAAGTAGCACTTAATGACTGTCTGACAACCACTTCAGTCATGGTCAGTTCAATGGAACTGTGACAAGCTAACACAACAGCAGCAGCGGCTAACATCTTACATCAAATCTTAAATGGTTGCAACCAACTCACACCATCAACAAAACTGCTAGACTCTGTTAAACCAGCTTAAAACTGTAAGTAGTATTAGCTGTGTGATGCTAACAGTTAGCCCTGTCATTGTGTGTGTGTGTTTGGGTTCTCATCAAATGTCACTGGCATGGAGCTCACACTCCTGCAGCAGTATTCTTATGATGGACAAAGAGAGAGCAACCAGCGGGACAATAAGGCACTGAGAAAAGCAATGAAGCGTAATATGATTCTGCCCATTTTAATTATTCATTTTAAAAAAATGGTAGAGTTATGTTTTTGTGTTGGATATTGGGTAAAAATGTAACTCACTAAAGTAAAGCATTTACTGAACAATATTTTACAGTGTGCTGGCTGATAACAAATTTGCAATACTGTACATGTGCACCAGAGGAAAAAAGCTCGTGTATTTTTTTATTGAAAGCACAACACACTAACTGGATTTAATACTTAACAGGACAATTTAAAAGCAGTATCTCCTTTAAAATAAGCATTCTCATCATTTCGTTGTGATGGTAGCAATTTCAAACAATCCTTTACCTAAAAGACTTTTCACTTTTCACAAAATGATTACACTTTATTTGCGATAGCAATCAGAACTCCACAGGGATCTTAGCAGCAGCAAAGACCCTGCTTTGACCATTTTTTTTTTTTTTTTTTTTGTAGCTGTTGCAATTTTGAAACCACTCTTCCAGGTTTAAAGCGATTTCAGTGCTCTACTGGCTAGTAGTTATGGACGTGGGTTGAACATTAAAAAACACAAGGCAGCTTTTTTCCCTAAGGAAAAGAAAATTACTTCTGAGCACAAAGGGAATGCATCAGTGGCATGGCATACTGCCTAGTTTGTTATAATTACAAGCAAAAGCAGTTCTGAATAGGCATCTTAATGACCAAACAAATTGTTGCATATTTCAAACCCATCTGGATAATTTTCTTAGGGGAAATGTAATTGCTGTTCAGAAATGGTGAATGCTATCTTTGTTGTGGTGAGTGTATGCACACAAAAACAGCACCTGAGATGATGCATAATGCCACTTCCTCTGCTGCCAATGTATTGTCATTCTGTCAGGTTTCATATAATTCAGGTGCCGCCGTCTGCCTGTCAGTCAATTAGACCTGTAATAGTCTATTAAAGCTTGGTTTGCGAGCTGAGCTTGCTCGTGTGGTATTGCATTTTTACAACCGTCATGATGATATTTCCGTATTGAATGACAAATATAAACCAGGGGGTCGATCATAAAAAGTGTGTTCAATGGAGTCCAATAGTTGGACTACGTAGCTTTATCCACTGCCCAACATGCTGTGCTGTAGTGGGCTTTAGGAATGCAGCACCTCAACAGCAGATTTCTTTAATTAGTATTTGGCTCCATCTCCTGGAAGTCTAAAATCACAACACACAGACGTTGCAGCACCTCCATATTTGCCATCATTCTTGCTGATTAATCTTGACAATTAGATAAAGGCTTCTGGATCATGAAAGAATATAGGAAAGGCAAGAATCAAACAATGCTAGAAGAACACTATGTTACATTTACTTTTAGTGAAATCAGAGCTACAAACATGTCAACCAGCAGATTAATTTGCAAGAAAGCCTATGAGTGTTAAAAAACTATACTGTGTCAATTTGGCTGGACAGTTAGGGCTTGGCTAAGTATGTAAATCACACAGTCTTAGAGTATGTGTTTCAAATCTGTGGTGTTTAACATAGTCACATTGTCTATGGGCCTCTGTGGTTTGATGCCCTTGGGTGGCCATCAACAGAGGGCAGCAGAGATCTTTAAATAGTCAGCTGGAAGCTGTACCAGAGGTTTTGCTGCAACACTCACACTCCCTTGCACTACACTACAGCACCTCAAACCATCTAAATTATTTTTTTTTAACAGATTGCAATTTCATCCAAATTTTGCACTCCCAAAAAACACACAACACATGAATTAAAATATAACTTAAAATGACTGATGACCCGTTCACATATGCAATCAGCCGGTAAGGATATTGTTTTGGTTTTTTTTTAATCTATATGCAAAACTCATCATCCCGCTTTACTTTTAAAAGGTAAAATACATTACAAATTGAGACTTCAGGCTTCTTCAGTGGTGGTTATATTGCATGAGGAATATTATAACATTAATGTACCTTAAAGTTACAGTTGGTTCTTCTTTTTGAACTATACTGTTGTCATATCTGCTGCAACTGTCACTACGGCCACACAGTGCAACATGAGACGGATAGTCTAGAGTCTCTATCTCAGCTTTCAATCACTGCTCATGATCTGCAGTCAAACTGTCAAACTAGTCGGCACTGATCAAATATTAATCAAGATTCTGTTACTGCATTGCCTATTTCTCACCTAAAATGTTTTCAGAAACATATTTTACTGTGTTATTTAGCTACAAAAGGAATAGGTTTGCACCAGCTGATGGGCAGTGCTTAGCTTTTGCTCAACTCTTTAAAACATCATGGCCAGGTTACTTTTTTTTTTTTTCCATTTAACAGCTAAACAGTGCACTGAGGGTGCTTTCACACCTGCCCTGTTTTGTTCTGTAAGTGCAGCTCATTTGGGCAGGTGTGAACACAGTGATCACACTCTGGTGTGCACCAAAACAACCAAACAACCAGACTGAGACCTTCTTGAAGAGGTGGTCTCAGAAACATTGTTATCTAGTTGGAGCCGTGCCTTGTTTTCAAACTGTATGGTTTGCCTAAAGAGAAAAATGGAAGCAATATAGTACACGATGACCAGCGCTAAAATCTACCTGCATAGCTGTCCCTCCATTAAAGTTTTGCTTTTATCTTGCAAGTATACTCTCCTTCAACAGAGCAATCAAGAGCAGCTTTCTCGCACAAGGCATTTGATCTGGTCCGCTTGTAAATGCTGCTGTGAGAACACGAACCAACTCTCGGCAGTTATGCAACTTTGTAACAAAATTAGTCCCTGATTGGGACCAAAGCAAGACAACTCTAGGTCTGAAAGCAGCCTAAAACATGTTTCTAAAAACTGAGGTGAGGAAAAAGGCAATGCAGTAACAAACTCCTGATTCATATTTGATCAGCGCTGCTTAGTGATCATCATGATTGACAGCTGCGTTAGAAACTCCTTGCCTGCGATTGATTATTTTCGTTTAGGTGCAGTGAATTCTTGCAAGGCCATTAAAAGCACTAAAAGGAGACAGATGAACACTTTTTTTTCCCACAGACTATCCATCTGTACTAGTAAGTGCATATTCTGACGGTTTCAGCAGATGTGAACGTTACCAACTGCTTCTTCAAAAAATCGCATATCAAAGGTTTATAGAAAAATAAATCACCTTAACCCACATTTAGGGGTAAAGTTTTATTTAACTGTATTTACAAATTGTTTGGACATTCAATTAGTTAGATTTAACAAAAAAGACCTGTCATTTTTATTTAAAGATGGGTCTCTGTAGAAGAATAGTTGACTGCTGTCGTATCCAAACTGGATTAGTTGAATATGGCTAATGACTAGCTGCAATGAACCCATAAGAAATCATCACCAAACTCTGCACTCCCCTCAGCTCTACAGAGCGATTTGACCTCTTTCAGCATTGTTTTGGTTTGTCAGCTATTCTTTGACATGGAGCATCTGTCTGGCAACCAGCTGTTAATTGTCGCTTTTTTTTTTACTGAGTTTCTTAAACAGACAAGATATGCTACGTTAATTCCTGATGGGAGCCAGTTTTTGTGGCATTTGAATAGAGCCAGACTAAATAATCCTCAGTGTCCCCAGTCTTTATGCAAAGCTAAGTTAACTGTTTCCTGTTTTAGATTCTAAGTTTTTAGTGAAAATGCATGTGTTCAGGAAGTACTGAGCATTTAACTGTAAAAGAGTTGCGTGAGAGTTTTTAAATGGACGTTTTGATATAGTTTTGCTGTTGTTAGATGTGTTCTCCCTTTATTTCCGTTCATCGAAAATTTTTTGCTGTTCTTGGAGTCTTTGTTCCCTGGGAGGCATGAAGAAAAACAATATTTTTATGAATTTAATGCAACACTGGGTAAGTAATTGATAAATAAATGATCATTTTGTGAACGTAGTATTCTTTCAAGGAAGGCTTCAGTTGCCAAGCAATGATAAAAACATTCCTACAACAAAAGGTGTTGAAATCTCTGCAACAGTTCTGAAGGCTTTTTCATTAGGTGTGTTGTGTGAGTTGCGTCATTCAGTGTTCACGATCATGGACGTTCTATCTTCTTGTTTCACAGATGAGATGCTGCCAAAACCACCCACCCTTTTTGTGGATGATTACATTTCCTGATTTCAACTTGCTCTTTTTATCTGCTTACAATGACAAACTCAAGACAATGACAATCCCCATCAGAAGATGTGGTAAATGTAATTGAACCTCTAGAAACCAGTCAGCACTGCTCCATATTTAACCTCTTAATAACCAATTAAAATGAGCACACATGGGGTGCTTCCATCATTTTTAATCCCCAAAACTTTGTTAAGTAACAAAATCATGAAAAATAATTTAGAAGCTGGCTTTTCATGAGACCATAACTTGCAGTGATCTAGCCTGCACCTCCATGAATGCACGCTCCATTAAGGGAATGCCTCAGTTAACAAACAATGATGAAACATCCCCCATACAACATAAGGTGTTGAAATCAGCACAGCAGTCCTGGATGCCTTTTCATTAGGTGTGTCATGTGAGTTGCATCATTCAGTGTTCACGATCATGGACATTTGTATTTTCATGTTCCACAAATGAGATGCTGCCAAAACCACACACCCTTTGTGCGGACGATTACATTTCCTGATTTTGACTTATCCTTGCTTTCACCCTGCTTACAATGAAAAACTTAAGACAATAGCCCCTTTTACACTGCATGCTCAAGGCAGGAATCACGCCATCAGACGTAGTGGCAACACAGAAACAACAACAGTGAAAAAGGGACGGCTGGCAGGACGACGATGTGCAGGAGATTTAAAAGCAGCTAAAGGCAGTTAGTGCCTAACTCTAGGGAAAAAAACAGCAGTGGAAAGTGTATGCAAAATGGAAAAAACAATAAGATAAAGGAGCTCATTTCCCTCTGAGCAGACGATGAGATGAGCTGTCATATAACAGAACAGTAAATGATTGTTACTGCCATGTTAATGCCATTTTTATTGTTTAGAAAGCACTGCCAACATGTATGTTATGTGTCACACAAGAGGTTGATTTTCTGATTTGTTAAATGTCTTGCCCATCATGTCTCTTTTGCTTCCCTGATGCCAGCATACCATCTTAAATCACACAGTAGAGCAGCATGATGCTGCTGTTGTTTGGTTCTGTGTAAAAATGCGAAGGCGGTGTTAAGAAAGGACTTCATAGTGGCCCTTTAGCACGGTTTCACGGTACGATTATGATCTCAGAAAATATTGCAGTTTCACGGTATGAAGGTATTTCATAATTATAATCATTATCAGAACAACAAAGGTTGTTTTTTTTTCAATTAAACACGTTTTATTACTATAATTGAGACTTGAAACCGTTTTTTAATTGAAGTATTTGTGAGAATATACCCCTGCAACCCTTGCCCTTTCCTATCAGAATTCATTGGCGCGAAACCTTTTTATGTAAAGATGTGGAAAATGTAATCCAACCTCTCTGAATCTGCAGAGAAACCAATCACTACGGCCCCATATTTAAACCCGTAATAACCAAATTAATTCAGCACACACGGGGTCCTTTCATCATTTTCAATCCCCGAAACTTTGCAACATTATGAAATCATGACAAATAATTTGCAGCAGGTCATTCATGGCACCATAACTTGCAGTGATCTAGCCTGCACCTCCATGAATTCACGCTCCATTACGGGAATGCTTCACTTACCAAACAATGATGAAACGTCTCCCGTACAACATAGGTGTTGAAATCAGGGCAACAGTTCTGGATGCCTTTTCATTAGGTGTGTCATGTGAGTTGCATCATTCAGTGTTCATGATCATGGACATTCTATTGTCATGTTTCACAAATGAGATGCTGCCAAAACCACCCACCTTTGTGCAGATGATTACATTTCCTGATTTGAACTCGCTCTTGCTTTCACCCCGCTTACAATGAAAAACTAAAGATAGTGACAACTCCCATCAAAAATATGGGCATGAAACCTTTTAGATGTGGTAAATTTAATCCAGCCTCACTGATTCTGCATAGAAACCCATGACTTCTGCCCCATAGTTCAAACCAAAATAAATGAGCACATGTGGGATCCTTCCATCCTTTCCAATCCATAAAACTTTGCACAATAACAAAACCATGATGAACACAGTGGTTCTGCACAGAACAAAGCATATTAGGAATGGCCACTGGGATTTTTTTATGTGTATTTTGCAGCGCCAGCACTTGACAGATTACAAAATGTTCATACCACCCCCTTTAGATAATCTCTGACTGCAGCCTCTAGCTTTTGTGTATGGAGTGTGTTCCAGAGGTCAGCTCTGATCTCATCTTCTATTTTCTACGTTCGTTAAGCTCCATTCTGCTAAGCGTGTCCAAATAGGGTAATTCTGTGTTCAATTAAGCAGGGCAGACACAGGACATTCAACACAATGTCAATGAGATGCCACTATGAGTGAGCTATCAATTTGATAGACAGTCAGAGAGGTGGATAATAAGCTGTTGTATGTCCCCTGATTCTGCACCACCCAAGGCCATCCCTACAATTGAATTACACTGGTGCCTTGGTAAGTCACAGCTGATAGGGCCTCATGCATTGCAAAAAGCCACCTTGCAGTGACTGACTGACTGTGTTGTATAATTGTGAGGTTGTCTGTAGCTATCATGGCACTGTCTTCCTACCAGCCACGGCCATGAAGCCGGTATAAAGAGACCCGCTAGGCCACACAAAGCACTGCAGTTGTCCTTAGGCAAGTGGCCAGTGAGAGAGAGAGAAGAAGAGAGAGAAGGAGAGGGAGAGGGAGAGAGAAGTAAAGTAGGGAATTAGGGGGATGGGGTGATTCTGCTACGCACAGCGAGCCAAATATCCCTGGGCCACGAGCCAAGTGGCCAGTCACAAGGATGGCGTGCCAAGAGAATGCCATCCGGCCAGGTTGCACAGCCAGATAAAAAGCTCTGCGGGTTGCCTGTAGCTCAACACAGACACCCCATGATACAACAGTCTCTTCTCTTCTCACTAACTAGCATCTTGCCATAGCGCAGTTCACAGCAATGCACATGTGCTAGAATCACTGAAAAGAAAACCCGACAAAACAAAAAACAGAGCATTGCTATGATCTTGAGATAACTCTGTCCAGGTGTGAAAAAAAAATGAGTTTATCCCAGGGTTGCCCAAAAGAGAGATGAGATTCAAAGCTTTGATTTTGCGTAGTCACAAAGCCCGGAGCAGATGCACTGACATACCTTTTGTTGGGCTTTGCTAGTGAGCCTCTGAACAAAAGTTCCTTGGGGTGTTCAGTATCTACCTACTGTATCTCAAAAGATACAGTAGAGAGGTGGGTAAAATAGTTTGGAAAACTTTCAATAGTGCTCAAGGTTCATGATTCAAGAGGTTGACGGCAGCAGACTAGAATAATGGTTAGAAAAGGTTAGTAAGCTGTTGAAAGCAACATGGAGACCAGTGAAAATGGTGGTTACAACCATGGTTATTACTCTTTTTTCATCTCTTACTTAATTCAATCTGGCTTTCAAACTCTGTGCTGATTTCAAACTATGTTCGAGCTCTGCTTTGACAGAGAGAGAAAGTATTTTGTGGCAGCGCATCATTGCATTGCCCGGGCAAAGAGGCTATAATTACCACATCCACCAGGATGTCGTATTTCCCTCACTGCCAATCGGAGCTCACTGGAGCTGGAGCCAATTAAACACCAATGGCTACTGCAGACTGATCTATCCCAGGAGTAAATGCCGATTGTAACCTTTCCCATTTAGCCCAGTTCAGACCCAAGATTCGTGACAAGACGAGTGGAAACGGGCAACTACTTGCAATGTGCCATTCTGCAACATTCTAAACACCTGCCAGTTCCCACCAGTTAAACTAGATGAGAGGGTGTATCATCTCTATGCAACAACTCTCTGTGCTTCAGGCTAATTTTGTGGCTGAATATAATTTGTAGCTTTCTAAACCATGAATGAGGATAGTGATAGTGAGATACTGGCTGCAGTTGCATTTGTAGTGGTGATGGAACGGCAAAAAACGTAAAACAAGGATCAGATGGACTGTATCCATAATAAATACAGACGGAAACAGAGCTCGGCAGGGGAGGAGCACCTGCCGCAGCAAAAAAAAAACACACCGCCTGCAGTCATTTAGACTTGATCACTGGACCACACTACAAGTGTTGAAACATGTGACGTGCTTTACGTTCTAAACCTAACCACAGGCAATTTGGCCAGTTCACACAGCTGCAACTTTTCTCTACAACGTTCTAAAAAAGGTTTCTTCTTGTCACAAATCTTTGGTCTTTGGCATTGTGTGTACTTATATGACACCAAGGGCCACTGAGCAAGAAGCATTTTTTTTTTTTTAAACTTTGGGAGTGAAACCAGCCTGTACGTTTTAATGCATCACATTTTCATTATAGAGTAAGCAGGGAGACAGCAACACATGAAGAGAAATGAATAAACTAAATATATTAACAAACAATATGAAGACAGTATGATTTGTGCTGCATAAAAAACAACTGCCATCCTCCCACATGTAACACCTTCTTTCCTCAGGCATTCAGGTTGCTGAAGAGTTGAAGCATCCGTACACACCGCACATTGTTGCTGTATAATATATGTACTGTTTATTGTGTGTAATGTCTCTTCTTTTTGTTGCTGTTGTTGGGGTTGTGTCCTCTTTGTGTAAGGCTGAGAGCGCCCCTGAGCACATATGACACTAACTGTGAACTTGAGCCTACATGCAGCAATAATGAAGAGGAGTATACCTATTTCATATCTTTCTATCCGTCAATGGCAAATTACAATGTAGTGTGAGTCTTTTAGTTACTTCATGGACACATCACTACAAGGTAATTTATTGTTGTAAAAAAAAGGTTGGTAGTTATTAAACTTGATAAATCCTTTTATTATGTTTAAAGTTATCTCAGTATTTTGTCAAGGACTTAACCTAATTTTAAAAACTCATCAACTGTGTTACATTTATATTGCCTACTTTAAGGTTTCACTTGGAATTTGAATTGAAATTGAGTTTTCAAATTAATGTTAATTTAATAATTATATAGACTTAGCATTCTTCTTACCCTGTATATTAGTGAATAGGATGCACTTGAAAATAATTGTATCCACTCACTGTAGCACTTAGTCCACAGCTTTAACCTCTAAGGTCACAAAAATGAAATAGAGAAAAAAAAACAACACTCCTGGAAAGTAGTCAGCTCCTTTTCACTTTAAAATATGTTTTTTTGTTGTGTCTTGCTGTGACACAGTCAGAATGGCAAACAGGTTTAATCCTTTAGCACCGCTGATCCAAAATGTTATGCCTTTAGCCAGGATATTTAGTCAGGACATTTTAAAAAAGTGAGTTTTCTTTTTTGTGTTGGCTTTCTTGGAGTAAGAAAAAAAAGGTGGCAGATAAGTGCCAGGATGATGTCAAGACAGCAGCGCAAGGATGGCAGGGGAGCAGCAGGAGGGTGTAATGACAAAATTGGGAATGACACAAAAGTGACAAAAGCGAGACAGCAGGGTGTCAGAATTGGGAAAAGACCAGAGGAACCCACCTTTTCTTCAGAGGTGCAAAACCACCATTTGCTGCTCATGAGACTGGTCTTTTGAGTCATGGTACATGTTCGCAAAGTGAGAATAACACATTTTTGTACTCTGAAAGGATTATGCAAAGGAGATATGATGAGAAACAGGTGTGCTCTGGAAAGTAAGCGGATAGATGTTTGCATCAATTCCTTACTCATATCCGTGAATAGTTTTTAAAAAATATATATATATTTATTCCATTTTTAGCCCATTTTCAGTCAGTCATAGGGTAATTAATTATGAAACAACAGCACCAGATGTGCAATGAATAATTCTGAGACTTGTGGATGTCTTGTATGTCATGTACATACACAGAATATAGATTGGGTCGTACACAAAGAAACATTATTGTGGTGGCCTCTTACTAATAAATCTAGATTTTGACCAGCTTTTCAAGAGAGCCTAAACCTAACCAGACCTTAACCGTCGCACTGTCACACCCTGAAACATTTGTTTTCAGAACATTCTCTAACTAAATTATTGTAGACCTGTTTGTCCAACTCATATATATGAAGATATGAAGTCCTTAAAGGGTAAGTTTGGCTGTGTCTAGGTGAGTTATGGGGACAACAATTTGTTAAATTGGTCCAGCACTGAGCAAAGCCGCTGCAGATATCAGCAACGAATCAGGTTGCAATATAACAATTTGGGGCATGTTTGCACCTTCAATTTATGTCCACTAAAAGTGAATGTTTTTGCAACTGACATGTGAAGATTATTATTTTGTGTGTGTCTGGCAACATTATGTAAAGGATCCCTACAGAGATTGACCTTTTTGTAAAAGGGTAGGAACCTCATTGTTCTGCCACAAAATCACTATCACCAAACCCAACAGACTCAATTTAAACACAGGTTGCAAGCAGCACTGAATGGGCCTTCGCACCTCTGCGCAACTTGGGGGTGCTGGCAGGACGCCGACTGACGTGGCAGTTAATTTCTGTCAAAGTCAGACACTGCATGCAGGAGTGAGTGTGGGCGCTGGAATGACCTATTTTACATTTTGTACCACTTCCTGTTTCCACTATGTGGAGCTTGAGAAGACACTAATTATATGTCATGTTGTTGTGCATGAATTGTCGACCCCAGCATGTAAATTTCAGGTAAATCAAAAGTTAAGTGTCTGAAAAGACTCACTTCCTGTTGCCAGCAGATGGCGCAACCACCGTGACACCTAATTTGTGTGTAGATGGCTTCAGGCCAGGAGCCTTATAACACATGTGAAGCCTAAGGCAGATTGGACGATGTGTGCTGGAGTTACAAACCACTTCCTGTGTGGTGGCGAAACATGGAAGTTTGATGCCTTGCCACGGTAACACAAAACCCAATACAAAAATGCACCAAAATTGCACAGTAAATTCAAAGTGGATGACTTCCTGTTGAGTTAAGGGAATGGCTCCAAGAGACCTTTTTTGTAGGTCTTGGGGTGTTAACATGTGCCTACCAAATTTTATACATGTCGATGAAACCAGCTTCGCAGGCTGCTTCCCAGAAATGTTGTAGGGGGTTGTAGTTGGAAAATACTGCTCTTACCCCTCAATACTTGCTCTGACATCTAGAAGTTAAACATTGCAACACAGTAACTACTATGTCCACTGAAAGAGTTAAAATTGCATGCTGCCTTGAGTTAATGTTGAATATCATCCTCCTTCCTGTCAGTCTGTCAAATACGTTTAAGAATTCTTTCTAAACAGACAAATAACTGTTAAAATCTACCATTTGTAAAATTGAAGAGCACAACCTTTTATATTTTCATTAGTGAGAACTCAATAGATATTGGAAGATTCATTCCTCTAACCTTGGCAGCAGTAACAGTATTATTTCCCCAACTGTGTACTAAATACAATGAGCATTGTTTGTAAGTTGCATTCTTCAGAATTGAGTGTAAAGCTCTAGATCTTTGTTTAAGTTTGCTGTATGTAATTTACAACATGGCCATTCACATGTTTTTGATTCATTGGACTGGCAGTTATTTTCTCTCAGGGCTTACATGCACTGAGCTCTGTAACTAGAGTTGGTTTGTGGGCCATTAATCTGGCCTTACATGTACCCCCATGAGTAAAGCAACTCTTTGCCACTGTGACTGCGCAAGAATCATCCAGGCTGAGGAATGAAACCATCGATCCAGGTAACAATTATCTTGTGACGGCAGCTCAAAAATCATGGCAGCTCTCTGAATTAAAATAAACAGTCCTAGTCGCTTTCCAATTAAAAAAGTATTGAGTAAATATCCCGGTGTTTATTTTTATTTATTTATTTATTTAGTTGTGTTCACAAGTCAGGATGAGACAAAAATAGTAGCCTGCATTAGGCTGGTGCTGTTGTGTATTATATCAAAACAGACACATGGGTAAGATCTGTCCAGAGAATCTATATATCTTATTGCTTAGGGCGTTCATAATGGCCATTATGGAGAAAGCATATGAGGCCCATCGCTCAATATGCCCAAAACATACTGAAGTTGTTGTTGTTGTTTTGTCTTATTTCTTTTTGTTGTTCCTATCAATAAAGAAAGGAATCCTTTTACAGTAATCACAGTACGTTGTATTTGGCAAAAGCCCAACATCAGCAGATTTAACCTTCCTGAGATATGCTAACAAATGCGACCTCCAGAGGTCCAATAAAGGGCAGAGATGATAAAGGACACTTGTCTGTTGTTTCACTGGAAGCTCTCCTACTGATGACGGGTGCCAGCTTGGCTCGGCCTAGTCAATACAACTCATATGTTTCATATTTATAACCTCCTCTCCTTTTTACCCTAAGAGCCTGCAATGCATTATTTATGCTGCCAAGACGATATATTGAATTTTGATCTGACACTTCAAATAAGGTATAGTCTGTCGGACTCAAGAGGGCAATGTCAAATCATAACATCTTCTTAGGATCATCAAACCTTTTGTTTTTATTTCAGCCGTGTATTAATATGTTGTATTGTAAAAAGACAACAAAAAAAAAAAAATCTTCTTTTTGGCACTGACAGACTGACAGGTTGTTTCTCACACACATGTCCAAAACTGTATTGACTCATTGTCCTTTGCCATGTTTAACATTAAAGGTCCATGAATTTTTAATCACCAACATGGTAACAGTTGGGCTTTTGTATTGGCCAAGTGCTATCTTTAGCGCTCAGCTCAGTCAGAGAGGCAGAAAGGTTGGAGGGAAGTAATATGACCTTAATGTGTCAGACCCATAGACCTCGCCTGGCTCAGCGCCTGTCAATATTACATCAGGATCAGCACTTTTGAAACAGCATAGAGCCTCCCTACCTGAATCTCTGCAGCAGGAAGTGGAGAGCTGTCCTTGTTCGTTGTTTACAAGCACCGGGGTGTGTTTGCCCCCTGATGTGATGCGGCTCATCACAAGTGTCTCTTTCAAGAATAGGATGCGTGTTTCAGCTCGGACATGATAAGACTATGTCAATATAAGATTTATTGGAAACAGGATATAAAAGGTTGTGCAGCAAATAAGTCAGATGATGCAACCTGGCACCTGCTATACATCATGTCCCACTTATCTCTAACCACAAATTGCTTGTTTGATATTAAACTGCAGCTCCAATTGCAGCTCCTGCTCTACGGTTCATATTTGAGGTTTGACCTTGGCTAAGTTTCAGGTATGTTCCGTTAATGCATATGTTATCTCCTCAAGTAATCAAAACATGAGCGATCTGCTCACCTTTATATAAATGGAGATGAGATGTACCCAAGCTGCACCGGTGTGTTCATTTGAACGCCGAGTGAGACACATGAACAGAGTATGAATTCTAATGGTCTTATAGCCGTGGTCTCTGCTATGCACTGTGTTTTCCTGAGCTCCCATCAATCCAATAGTATCTCGTTTTTAGCAAGCACAAAATGCCTGAGATCAAAATCTTACAATATTTATGTGCACATGCAGTGTTTTAAGATTTATACAGTGCCTACTACAATACTGCTTGTGATGTACCTGAAAGATAAAGATGCACTTGATTTAGGGTTTTTATGTTTCTTGACCAACTGAAATGACAAATGTTGATTTCTAAACTCTAGCTTTAAAAAAGGAATATGTATGCAGAATCCATGGGCAATGGGACAAGACTTTGGTATCTGTACCCTAATAGTATCCAAGTAGTCCAAGTAGTAATGACCAATCATGTTTGAGTGGCAGGTTAACAGTCCTCATGGATAGATCAGGGCCCCAGACTAACTTTTTCAGTAGGAGCACTGTGGCCCGTAACTACATTTTAGGGGCACAAGCAGAAAATTTAGGGGCACACCTTAAACTGTCCTGCAACACAGTTATTCACATTTTTGGCCATTTTGACTGTATCATAAACTATATGTAGTCTAGTGTCTATTAACATTGGACTCTTTTAATTATTGTAAAGTATTAAGCATCACAGAGACGTGTGGTCAGTGGGATGTGAGGATTCTTAAAATAACATCTGTGCAGATGTGAAGCCCTGACTATATGTGACCAGAGTTGGGTATAACGCGTTACAAAGTAACGTGTTAGAGTACTTAGGTTACTCGTTACTGCAAAAAAGTAACCAAACGCATTACTTTGCTGTTTGAGTAATCAAATACTTAAGAACATTTTCAAACAAGACATCAGTTACTTCCGTTACTGATAGACATATTTCAGACTCAGGACTTGTATTATGCCTGGTACACGCTACACGCTGGTACTCACCAATTATCCCTGGTCGTCTTTCACGGCGTGTGTGATGTCATCGGGTTATTCTTGTCCTATTTTTATTACTTTCACTATTATTTGAGTCACTATGTCTGTTCATGTGCCAGCCGACATGTTGTTGTAGTCACCTAAAAGCGTCAGCAGATGGCAGGAGCTACATTTGAAGCGCCATACGTAAACTATCAAGCTACTGTATCTTCCACAACCAAGTTCCTACAAATGTTTCACAATAAAAGCCTATTTAGAAAATGGAGGGATTCTCTCAGCTGAGGTTATAAGGGGCTTTTAATTTGAAACAAGCGTTGAGTTTGAAATGACTGTGCGATATGTTAACTTTACAAAGACAACGGAGTGGATAAAAAGTAAATATATAAACACACAGAGGGATTAATAAATAACGGACCGGAGCCTCTGCAGTTGTGGTGAGTAAAAGCCCCGCCGCTATTTGTTAATGTTATTACTTTCTGCACGCTACACCAGATCTTCCAAAATGTTGGCCATTGCACCCAAAGGCTTATTGCCGTCAGGCCAAAAGCTGATGGGTTCAAACAGTTTTTTTGGAGAACCTAGTGTACATTTCAAATAGACAGTCCCTTCAGGATGTTGTGCTCTTGCAAAAAAAATAAATGCAAATTCAACCAATCCCTTTGAATTCTCCACAGCCTTGCAATTTTATCCAGTCACAGCAACTTCTCTGCAAATTTGACCAATCATCCCAGTTTCACTCGAGTCATCAAACTCACTTCCTAGTTTCCGGTTGTGAAAAGACAGATAGGTGCAACACAATTTTCACAATTACCAACAAAAATGTACCAGTAAAGATCAAGCAAGGCAATCCTCTGATGTTCTGCATGAAAGCAGAGATAAACAGTGCTGCACCATCAGAAATGGTTTGGTCAAACCCAAATGAAAGTTATCAATTCTTCAAACTGTCCTACTGCCAAATACATCCCGAGTATGGCTGAAATACGTGGGCATTATTACGATAGTATTACGCAGTATTACGATAATTTAGATTACATATGCATGGTTGGTGGTAACGTTAGTGTAGTATAAATCACAAAGTGATCGAGGCATGCTTGCCTGTTCACATGGCAAACTCTGTGTGTGTGTGTGTGTGTGTGTGTGATAAGCATAATAGCTAAGGAATAAAGGAAGGAAGGAATAAGTCTCAGAAATTTTTTTTTTAACGTGGTGAAAGCTTAATTCAGCCTTTTTGGTAAGATTGCTTAGAACTTTCAGAACATTGCTGTTGTATTGTAACTGGAACAAAGTTACACACACACACACACACACACACACACACACACAATTTAGCAATTTCAAATTCCATTTCACTGCAACAACAAGTCTTAATTGCAACATACTGTACATCACAATTTCATGCATCAGGCATTTGAGGCTGGAACAATCCCCCAAAAGCCTACAAAATCCTGAAGAGACTTAATAGCTAATGACATATATTAATGTATCACACATATTGAGGGGTAATGTTGACTGGCTACAGTCATGCAGAAATGTCTAAAGGCGTTCAGTTGAGAATACGTGGCTGTATGTAACAAAAGCCTCCACTTACTGTGACTATTGCAAAGCAATAAATACAACAATATAGGACCTATAGGAGGCTCATCTATGTAAACACCTACATATCATTTCAGCACTGTACAGTATATTTACCAAGATACATGTTTACAAAGAAGGTTTATTAGTAGAGAAATAAAGGCTGTGCTGGTATAAAACAATGAGCCTGAGGCAAAGATGCCTGCGGCAGCACCACCACCCCTCCCAACTAAGTATTAAAACAAATAACATCTGCTTCTGTTAACACCACCTTCACTGCAGCTGTGTTGATTCCTCATAATCCCAAAAGAATATAAACCCACACCGGTAATGCTTCCTCAACTGTCAGAACTGTTTCATCAACACGAAAGGCATTTGTTTACGCTCAGCCCATCTCTTTTATAACAAATGACATAAGAAATGCTTTATAGTCTGCAACATGGCAACAAGTTATTCGCCTTTTAAAATTTGTGCAATGCTGTGAAAAAAATTCCCCATGCAGCTGTTGTTCAGAATAGCTAACAATAATCACACTGGCAGCCTAAAGTCTAGTCCATACTCGAGCAACAGAGTGTCTCCTACAGTCTACTGTTGATGTCAAGCAAACACATTTTTGTTGTCAGTGATAGCTGTGGACCTAGTTGTTTCTGTCAGGATATACACAATAAACACAATAAATAATCCAACGCGTCAGGCAGCTCTGAAAGAACACTGGAAAATGTAATGAAAAAGCTAATTTTGCAAGAATAGCAAGGTGCTCTGAGAGTGCAACGAGACTAATGCACTGACACATGTGATGGCCGAGATCATCAATATAGTAACCACGAGTTACATACAGAGTTATGTAAAATTAATTTCCCTAATTTGTCTGACAATACGTATTATTTTTGTGTACTAGTGTGTACACCAACACATTTTATTCCCCTGTACAATGAGCACCACATATGGAGAGAATGACATTGAATGATATCTCACATTGCAAGCAACCGGTTTAAGCAAACAGTCGAGAATTTAATCAAAGTAGGAGATAAATCATTAAATACACTTTGAATGTAGAATTGAGTTGAGAAGAGAATGGAAATGGTGTTTGTGTTTAATGTCTCTGAGCAGGGTTGTAAATTAACTTTTTGTCTACCTGCCACTGTGGCTGGTGGTTTCCAAAATCTATCAGTCACTCAGCAGATTACTGTTGGTCTTTTGGCCAGCAAATCTAGCAGCTACTTCCATATTTCAACAGCATTTGGCTGGCAGTCGGTGCTAATTTCCAACACTGCCTCTGACACTATTCCATGGTCAGAAAAGTCACTGGTAGCCATTGTTTCATTTTAAAGTCAATGAAACGTAAGGGGCTTATGACACAACAAAGAGTGGACCGTCTGTTTAATCTAATTAGATCACATACAATCACATACTAATAAACCATTTCCAAACAGTAGGCTGTGCTTCATTTTAAATTTGAATCATTTTTTAAATTGGCTTTGTCTTTTAACAAAAAAAAGTAATTAAAATATTTTATACAAGATGTGCATTGCCTTTTTATGCAAGTAAAAGCATAGGTCTGCAAAGTAAAATTGCACCCTGTGTACAACAGTATCTATTTGGTGTCGACTCCTGTGAGTACATCTCACACATTGTAGGAAGTCCATACTGCATGAATGCTATCACACTGCACCTTCAAAACTCTCAGTTGTTCTTAAACTCAATCTTGGTTCACTTACCTGAGCCACCAAGGTTACATGACTGTGACCTCCATTTCTACAGTGTGTAAAGCATTTTGCCGCTGCCACCATCTGGCCAAAATAGCTTTCTTTGGAATTCACTGTCATCCATGCTCAACACTGAAATAATTTAATGTGCTGGAATCCCTACAAAGCTAATCTGTGATAAACTCACCTTGTCCATACCGCCCTGTAAGTGTGAAATGTGCTGGGCATCTGATATGATATCCTATACTGCCATCCTGCAGCATCCAACCTCAGGATACTATGAGGCCATGTTTAAAGGCTAAGGTGGAAAACATCCCTTGTGTTTTGTCACTGCACCTCACTGAGCATTCACCTCATATTTGTGATGCACTTCCGCGCCTCAACAAGCAGTGAGATCCCAGAGCACTCTGTAAATTGGACAATCAGTAATGGTATTTGATGGCATTAAGAGTGGAGATGAAAGGAAGGACACTTCAGTTATCAACAGGATAATGGGGCTGCTGCCTTGCACTTTGTGCCCAATGAAATGGGACTCAGTTAATTATCCTTGCCATTAATTAGGCCATCCTATCAAGGAGAAAGGGGTTACTCTTCATTGACAATACACCGTATTATATTGAATTATTCGCCTCAAGAAATGTGGGTTACTTTGTTTGTTTTTGCATTTAAATAGGTGTGCAGGGACCAGATCTCACAGGAGTGACCACACAAATGAAACGAAATAAATGTCACATTGTCTGTATGTGGATTACTGAAAAAAACAAAAACATATGCTGTGGTGGGCCTGTGGTGCAGTTAGGGGTGTCACTGTGGATAGCTGGTTATGGCTGCAACTTGCTTTGGTCTTACAACAATTTTGTTCACCAATTTACAATTAGGCCTGTCATGATAATGACCTTATTGACTTATAGTATGACATATATAAAACATCCGCGTTTATATGACGTTATTGAAACGATGAACGCACTTATTTATTTTCATGTTTCCTAAAAAATAAAAAGTAATTCCTCTTTTAAATTGCGTACTTGCATTATTATACTCATATATCATATCACTGGCATAAAACGGTTTTGAAAGACAATAATATTGTTTATCGCAATTATTTCTGGGACAATATATCGTCTAACAAAAGAAGGTAGGGACAGGTACATTTGTAACTTTAAATTTAGCCTTTGCAAGCAGCCTTGCAAACACTCTCCTGCTGAGTTGTTCCTACAGCCATGATCAGCTCACACAACTTATCATACTCATAAAACATCAATATGCCCTTGAAAACCTTTTAAAATTTGATTAATATGGATCAGGCAGAAAATAATTTTTTTAGGCAGCCACTATAGTTTCCATTTAGATGCATACAGACAGACATTAGAGGCATTTGACAGGGCTTGCATTCATAAAGCCTTAAAAGACATTGTCAAAATATGAGCATGTTTAATAATGTGCTATAGATCTCACTGTATCAGGTTATTACACTCAGAGTCAAGTGATAATCTTTTTTCCTCCAATTGTGCAAGTACAAGTACGGGAAAAAAGAAAGGCTTAATGTAAATTATGCGCTAGCTTGTCAGTTAAACCAACACGGACTACACCAAATCTGAATGTTAAAGTTGAGTTGAGCGTAATGTGACTCGTGCTTCAAATTGAAATGTGCATATTTCCCATGTTAAGTCTCATATAGTTGTACAATGTAAGATAATGTTCATTTGGGAGTGCCTATGTGATGGACAGACATGGAAATTATAATAATGAATGGCTCTTTAAGGACTTCAGCTCCTCCATTCTGAGTCCACTGACGTGCAGATACGTAGTCCCATGTGGGCTGCCAAACATGGGAGAATAATTCGTTTTTATTATCAGCTACCAAAAGGGGGTACTAAAGGTGTGTGCCTCAAAGACTCCCTTTATGTCTTTATTTTATGAGATAACACAACGGGCACACTGGCACACAGCTTAATGAAGAAAAATGCCAATGAAATGAAAGATAAGCACTGAAGTAACTTTAGTTTGTGCATTGCATAATGATGCAAAGCAACATGAATTATTTGCACAAGCTTCAGCATAGGAGTTCTACCAAATTAACACCACAGTTGCTGTAGACTGTTAAAAATTCAACAGCACTAGTATGCTAATTTAAATGTACCCTTAAATTTGCCTCAAGAAACATCATAGATTGTTTTTTTAATCTGTTCTGCAACAAGCCATTCTGCCAACCTCAGGTCACATGATATCTTAATTTGCAGAATCATATTATTACTGAGGAAGATGAGAACAGCTCCAGGCCAAGAACAGGGAGGTTGGGGGAAGACAGATTTAAGATTCCCCATTATATGTCAAGTTTATTATCTCTTCTGCTGGCTAAAAGGACTGCTCAGAGGCCATAACATATTTCATCCATGACTGCATTTGTGTAAACCTATAGTAGTACTTTAATAGCCTACAGTTGTGTAATGATAATGAAAGTGGTGCATCTGAAGTACCACAATAAACAAATTATGTGGTCTTTGTAATCTAATGGAAAAGGATGACTAAATGGAGATTTACATCTATATAGTAGTATGGCTCCATAGTGCTTTACAGAGAACCTAGGTATGTGCAAAATTGCAGGGGTTTTCAGTAGTGACTTAGTGACATCACACTCAGGATACTTTTCATCCCAACACAATACTGTCATTTTTTATAAAATAGTTAAATATAGTTATATACATATATATATATATATATATATATATATATATATATATATATATATATATATATATATATATATATGTATACATGTATATATATGCTGTAGGCTAATTCATTCATCCACTGTCAAACAGCCAATAATATGGATTTATTTCCTAAAATAAGTTTTGAATTGAACTATGAATGGCATGCATCCCTGGAAAAGTATTTAAACAAACTTCCACCATATGCAAATGCCCTTTATCTGAAGCCAAGGATGACAGCAGCTCACACAGACAATATCTGGTACACTAAAGCTCCGCTATCTACACCAATCACAGCCTCAGGGCGACTGCCATACAGAAGCAGTCAGATGCGGGTCTTGAAGCTAGGGAGATCATGACAGTGAGTGGGCACAGGTATGATGTTGTTTTAACGTAGCCTGTGTGTAAAGTTAGTCTTCTCATTAGGAGTCGGGCCCTAAAGTATAACTTTTGTCTTGCAGGTCTGAGAGCTTGTTAAAAAGCTACTGGAAGCCATCTATGGAGAGCAGAAAACGATGGCGCAACATACTGTCGGATCAGAGTCGACTGTGCCTGTGAAGCGACGGTCCACCATGCAGTCACCAGAGACTTATTTCACCGGCTGCACAATTAATGGAAATGTGCAGATAAATGTGTACAAAGAGTAAGTGCCTGGCGCACCATGTGTCTGCGTTACATAGCAACTGTGACAGCGGAGTCCTGAGGGAACTATTTTTGTTGGCGGAAGACAAATAAAATGCTTAAATTATCTATTTTGTCCTCATTTTTCAACATTTGTTAATCAGCTTTGCTTATTTAACTGTTGAGCTGTTGTATAAAAGCAATATCACACTCGAGCTCGTGATGTTATACTCATATATCGTCACGGCTGTGATTGTCTTCCTATGACCGAATCACAGCCGTGACGATATACGAGTATAACATCACGAGCTCGAGTGTGATATTGCTTAAATATATATACATACTTTTAAAAAAAAAGAATTTTAAGAAAAAAGAATTGCACCAAAATAAGTGATATAGTTTAACGTTAACCTAACAGTTTGTTATTGCCACATTAACAGTATGACGCCCCTCACATCCTATTGGGACTTATATTAAGTTGTCACCAGCAGTGTTTCAAATTGATGCAGCGGTATGATATGCCAAAATTCCTGACAAAGCAGCAGTATTTGACTAGTTAGGAATGAGAATAGGCTGTAAAACCTGTGCCAATTTTGGAGCCTATCAGCTAATGATATGAAGACAATAAGCCTCTTTGAGGGCAACGGCCAACATTTCAGGGGTTCCAGTATAGTCAGCAGATATCCTTGCAAAGACTTCCTCTTCTGTGTGCCATTCATTCCAGTTAATCTCTATAAACAGCTAGATTAAAGATTCAAAATCCAAAACTCAAGATTATCTGCATATGAATGCAGATATATTAATAAAAAAGCTAACAAAAAGCTCAAATGTTGTAAGACGATTGCCAACTTGTTCCGAGATTGCATTTTGCCCTAGTGTCTGCTTACCCTTTGTCAAACATGATTGGTCAATACTACTCAGAATGTAAAACAGAAACTAGAACACCAAAATCTTGTACCACTGCCTACACATTCTGCACACATATGCAGATATAACCCCTGTTCATATTAATCCTGCCGATGTGTTTTGTGTTAATGTGATGCATGAATTAAAACTGAAGAGGTTGTGAAAGCATCTCTTCAGAGAAGGGTGCAATGAATAAACATGGGCTCTGCTTTGAGGAAATTGAGATCTTTAACAAAGGGTCTTTGGACCTTAAAGCAATTTTACTGTGTGAAGCAAACATGAAAACTAATAAAGGACACTTTTCTGCTACTTCCTGATTAAAAATTCAAATGAAACCATGAAGTCAACCTTTTCTAACTTCCGTTACTGACAGCGAGCAGTGAGCATTCACCGTTTGAAACACAGCCATTACCATTCCTCATGATAATAATTAATTAGCCGTTTATTTGAAGGTGATCTCAGCTCTCTGGCTCCCTAGTTGATCAGCTGCCTTAATTTGTTCTGTGGAGAATGCAGTGATACTGGTCTACGTGACTCGCTAGTTAATATTACCCAATCAACCACAAATGCAACTTGCTAGACAGATTCAAAAATGCAAGTGTTGTCATGTTGATCTCATCTTTCTGTGTCTATTTAATGACACAGGGGTTGGCTGTGGCTCAGGAGGCAGAGCTGGTCGCCCACTTACCACAGACAGTTGGTGGTTCGATCCCCAGCTCCCCCTGTCCAGATGTCTTCTGACTGCCAGGTCAGGTCAGGACATTGCCAAATAGTGTGCTGCCATCTGACTTGGTATAAGCAGATTCTGGATATTAAGGGACAGGGATGACGTTCATAAAACCTGATATTACTACACCTACATGCATTCATGTAAAAACAATCTCTGAAGGCCTGTATGAAAACTAAAACCTGCGACCTTTAAATTTCAGAACAGTTTCTCTAATTATTAAACCCTCCAGCTGCACAAACCCATCTGGCATGGGTCACTGTAGCCGACTATTGTCATGGCCCAAACTTCTGCAGCTGCAGACAGCTCATGTGGTTTCGCATTATCTTGTGGGTCTGAATGTATCCTCCGGGCAACATACCAGTATTTTTTTTAACTGGCGCGGGTCAGCCACTTCTAGCATGGTTATGTTACTGCTGCTCTTGTCAAAGGCAGTGAAATGTGGAATACATTTACAACAGCTGACCCTTCTGTCAGTTCAGCTGCCACATTTATTCCACTAAATGCTGTTGAATGAATGCACCCTACCACATGTTTCCTCCCTTTTTCTGTACTATTTCAGTCTCTTTGCAAGAACTCTGTGCCAACGGGGTGAAATAGTTGAAAGTGTCCTAGTTGTTCTGTACACTGTGCAGCCTCACACCCACATTTTGTGTTTACCTGAGCAACATCTGCCACCGTGAATAAAAATAATGTCACATTTGACACCTAAAATGCTCCACCATACTCCCATTGCATAAACACATTTGCTTTCTCACAGGGACAGGTCTATAGCCACTGCACACAGCGTCTGCCGACACCTGACATCACTATTTCTGGAGTGGTTGAAATTATTAATGTTATATTATCTGACATAAACCACAAGAAGCTATAGGTTATTGCTATAAAACCTGTGAGCAAAGTCCTAGAAAGAGAAACTGGGAATATTTCAAAAATTAATCCTACTGCAGGCCTGTCTGTTCATCCATCCATCCCGCCGCAGCCTTGAGTGTGTGCTTGTGTGTGTATGTGGGTTTTGTGATGAATCATCCACTAGGCTGCAACTAGCGAGGCTGTTGTCTAGATAAAACCTGAAATGTGTTCACCCCAAATGAACAACTGAGTTGATTCAGTCAGTGGGTGGCAAAACAAACAACGCATGTTCATTGAAATTTTAACCTGGTGTGGTTTGTTTTTGTTGGTCTCATTTGCGACAAGCATTTTTAAAATACAACACAGACAATGGAGGACGACAGAGTGGGATGTGAAGTGGAGGAGCTAAGTGCATGGCTAAATAGGTTTTTGTGAGCGCAATAGCAACTACATGCTATGTTTTGGTATTGTTCGTGTTAATTATGTTTCAATTTTGATAATTTGGGTCAATGTTATGTCCTTTGGTGGCATTTCAAAAATGCACAAATGTGTGGTGCCATTAGTGCCATTATCATGATGTATGATTCACCAAAATGTTTTGGTCATCGTAGCTGAAAGCCAGAGCAAATACATTTAATGCTTCCATTTGTCACACTGATTAATAGTTTGATTGAGTTTTGGCTTTCAGTTTAGACACACTGAGCAAAGGTAAAGGAGCCTCTGGTGCTGTGCTCTGTGAATTGCTTTCACCTCATTGTTCTCAATATGCAGTGCACAGCAAACCGGGCTTTCAGATCTTTGAGAAGACACTGTATTATTTGCATGAATGATTAAAAATCACATTAATAAATCTTTACTGTTAGAACATAATAGGTACGTTTGGTACTTTTCATTCTGGGCCCTACTTCTACATGTTTTTTGTGTAATCCGAACAACATTTTTTGAAATAAGACTGAGATTGACTAAGAGAGCTGCAGCCGGCGGCAGCTTAACAGGCCATCTTTGCACCATTAGTGTACATCCACTTAGCATGTATATTTTTGCCTCTGAATGATTCAGGTTATTATGCTAAGTGTCTGGCAAAGCATGGAAAGGATCCCTACAGAGATAGACCTTTTATTACCCTTATGTTAAAGCAGAAACAGCCCCAAAACCGCCATCAACTAACACAGTAGACACCAAATGAACTGTAATTCAAGCATGTATAGAGCCAGTATATTTTCACATCTTAGTGGGTTAATTAATGGTTTATTTAAACCAAACCAGAGTTGGTGATTGTTGGAACAGCAGAAAGACAAACCAAGATCAATGATCAATCAATGATCCAGTGTCATCGATGCAAAGTGTAGACATCGATCTATATCATCATCTTTAGGATGCGTTTTTATTTTGAACGTCTTTGTCATCGTCAAACAGCAGCAGGCAGATGGCAAGCTGTCAAGAGAAACATGATGAAAAAACGTTATCTTATGGGGTAAAATTGATGTTGACAAAGTTTTCCTTTGGGGAAATAATTTGCAGTTGGGAAAAAGGTAGTAAATCGCAATGCTATTGTACTGTATCGTGATGATATTGTATTGCGAGTCCTCTGGCGATTCCCACCCCTAATATGTACTGCAATATTGAGTAAAGACCAAGTTTTTTAACAAGCGAGAAGGATACTTCCACATCCGAAGCTGAAGAATCTGCCATCTGCAGTAATTCACTTTTCTGCGGGTGGAAACAATAGGTCATGTTTGCTGGTTATTTATATCAAAGGTCATGTTTTGAGTATATTTGTTTCTAGAAGAAGAATGTGCATGTTCAGTGCCCAGCAACAACCTGAGTGCAACACCCATGCATTCATACATCTAACTCTGATGGACGGCACCACCAAGCTGCTTCCTATTTTGTTTCCTCTCTTGCCTCAGTGTATTTACAATAACTGATGTGTGAAAACAAGTAAGTCGACAACCCAAGAGGATGGACACACACCTGCACTTACCTTCACATAGCGTGATACATAAAGCAGACTAAAGAAATGCAAGGCTACACTGACAGCCTCCAAAAGGCCTCCGAAGGTCATCCAATAAATCCAAACTTTTGCCTTTCTTTCCCCAGTGGTCTCTATATGTTCTATCAACTTTGTCTCGCATGTCCTCTAGTGCCATTGATTGAGGAGGACATTTGAGCGAAGGGCATCTTTAATTGTACACAAAATAAAGCTCCCTGGACTGTTTTTTCCCCCTAGCCCGTTGTTGGATGGGAAGGGATTAATTAAGTACATCTTCAACAGGCAGAGTTGACTGTGCAAGCAGTCAGTGATTATCTGTGATGGGTCTTGAGACCCAGGAGGGGGAACGGCTGCATAGCTGTGCTGCTGACAAAATGTTGGCAACTTTCTTTTAAGGATCACTGCGTGTTAGTTCCATGTTAATTATTTCGCCTCGTTCCTTTGTTTTGCAAGCTGCATTTCATTAAAAAGCTTTTAGGAAGTTAACCTCAAGTTTCACGAAATGACTTTGCCATCAGTGTGCTACTGAGTGCATGGATAAATGGCAAGGTATATTGTTTTTGGGAGCTGGGTGTAATGTCTAATCCACTCCATGCACAAAAACTAGGTCAAGTTTTAACTCTCAAGTAGAATTCACCTGATTAAAGTTTATAAGGGATGTGCTACCTAATCCCCAGAATAAATGTTGGCACTGTGTGCTTCTGAAAACCATGAATATGTTAAACGTGCACCTTATTATATAGTGAATACATTGATACTTTACATTTCATTATATTTCAACAATGCTGGGGTTTACGTGTGGTTAGGTTTAGGCATTAAAAAACCTGGTGATGGTAAGGAAAAGACTGGTGTGGAACTATCCCAGCAGGAAACACAGCAATATCTTGGTAAAAAACAACTACTTTTTGTGTCACTTGCCCGACAGGAAACACAGCGATAGCTCAGTAAAAAAAACAATCATTTGTCATGGCACTATCTCGGCAGGAAATGCAGTGATGTCTTAGTAAAAAAACAACTGCTTTGTCTGGCAATATCTTGGCGGGAAATGCAATGATGTCTCAGTCAAAAACAACATCCTTTTGTGGCAATGTCCTGGCAGGAAACGCAGAGATGTCCTGGTAAAATAAACTTCACTTCCTGCAGGGATAGTGCAGTGATGTCACTGTAAAAGCAGCAATGTTTCGGTAATAAATAAACGCCTTTCCTGTCACTAACACAAAATTCAGTGATTCAGTGAGTCTTGGTAAAAAAACAACAACAACAATAAAAACAAAACTGCTTTTCATGGCACTACTTCCAAATGGCACACTCAGCTTAAATAGTACATCCCTTTAGAAATGTTGATATGATACATATTCATCATTTTCGGTAACCGCTTATGCTGTTGGGGGTCGCAAGGGAGCTGGAGCATATCCCAGCTGACACTGGCGGGGGCAGGGTACATCCTGGACAGGTCGCTAGATTATCACAGGTCTAACACATAAAGACAAACCATTCACGCTCACGTTCATGCCTACAGCCAATCTAGAGTCACCATTTAACCCAGCCTGTCAATACATTCTCACTTGTCACATATTGAAGTTATTACGCAAAAGTAATAAAAAGTGTTAGAGTTTTTCTTTAGACATTCCTTGATTCATATTCCTCTGATAAGGTAATGAGATAAAAACACACACAAGCAGCACATCACACAGCATCATTATTCAAAGTCCCAGGTCAAAGTACAACTGCAAACACCGATAACTGCTTTTATTATAATGACCATGACACTGTAATACTATCCTTAAATTATGTGGCAAATTTTAGCTCCATTTTACCTTTCATTTTTAAAATTAAAGAGCTGTAAAATGCATCTGTCCTTTGATATAATGTTAATGTCATGTCACGGCAGTCTGTCCTAATAAAACAGATGGAGACCAGACACCACCGCTGAGTGCTGGTGTTAAAATCTGCCCTGCATGATTCATAACAAATCATTGTATTCCAACAGCTTTGATTCTCTAGGTGCCTGTCAATCTGCATTTCCTCAAAAATATTTCATTCCTCTCGTGGCACCAGACTGATATGGCCTTGAAACTGTTACCCTGCAGTCAAAACGCACGCAGTAATTCAAATCTCTGCATAAACTAATGTTGTTTGACAAGCCATATGATAAGATTCACTTTATTTCATTTCCCTACTTTTTTTTTCTTCTCCTCTTTTTAATCTCAGAACATTATGCCCGTGGCAATATCACAATATTTCACCTTGAGAGAGGCATCCTGCAAAAGACAAAAATGAAATTTCACAAGATGGACGATTTTGGCCTGCAAACCACCTCAAAGTCACATACCTGAACATGAAAAAATGAGGAAGGTACCCTATCAGCGGAGGATGACTTATTGCTGCAAGGCAGCCTATAGACAATCTGTCCCGTGGTATAATACGTGTGTAAATGATAATGTTAAAGGTTATTGTCATGCTTCGCTGGTGACTCAAAATACATTGCCTCTCTGGAAGCCGGCTGATCATTAACTCAAGGTGTCAGGAGACACACATTTGCTCAGTGGCATTCTCCAAAGCCAAAAAAGTATGTAATGCTTTTTCTCCAGAGAAAGGTGCGGAAAAAGATGCTCTAGTTGTCTGATGTATATCAGTGCTGAATATCTCACAACCAACCACTTGAATATCTTAAGATTTTGCTTTAACCTTGAGGAGACTTGTGTTTTCATGAAATCTCTTTAACTACTTCAGACTTCCAGTAACACTCAGAGTGATTTTAATGTGATGTTTCGCTTATTATCATTGATCTGGCAGTAACTCAATTATGTATGGAGACATTACTTAACTTAATGGTTTTTGAACTCAGTTCTATGTTGTATGCAAACATTTATTTTGAACTCTAATAGGAACACTAATTGACATCCAAACATAGGACGCAGACAAGAATGTATTTGTCAAAATCAAAGGCAACAAGAAAACATGGCGGAAGGAACCAGGGACTTATAATTACAGAACACAATGTAGCTTTGAGCATGACCTTACAGGGGTGATGGATGGTGCAAGTCCTATCCATGACATACAAGCAGAGAGTCATCAATGTTTGTGGGCAACTGCAAGGTATGAGGTAATTAATCATGCAACATGGACTCAGGCCTGATTTTAATTAACGGCCAAACACATGTTCTTGCCAGTCTTTAGGGAAGACTGAAAGGACTGGTCTGAGCCAAACTGTCTCGGCCTTTGCAATATTTATGATCTGACCGTAGCAGCTTTTTGACTGTAATCTGTTATACTTGACTGAGAGCTGTCTACAGAGCTATGACATGGAAATCACTAAGAATATTCAATTTACTTTTCAAATCAGGGTAAGAAAAAGCACTTGGAGAACATCCTTAAGCAGCAAAATGACAACATCTTGTGGAAATAGTTTCACACTAAACTTAACACTTCATTTGAAATCTCCAGGTCTGGGCAGTACTGACATATTATGGTATACCAATGTATTAAGAAAACCTGAGGGAAAGTTTTTCAGACAGTTCTCTTTCTATCAAACTGATACAGAGGTAGCTGAGCTGCTATGCTACAATGAAGTCAACCAAAACCTGAACCATGCCATGGAGAGTCATGTTTTTCCTTGTGCATTATTGAAGCTACAGGGCCATGCAGAAGTTTGGGCACCCCTTGTCAACAGTAGTTGAAGTAGAAGATGAGCTGATTTCCAAAAGGCATGACATTAAAGATGACACATTTCTTCAATATTTAAAGCAAGACTACTTTGTATTTAAATCTTTTATAATTTCAAAAATTACAAAAAAGGAAAAGGGACTGAAGCAAAAGTTTGGGCATCCTGCATGGTCAGTACTAAGTAGCACCCCCTTTGGCAAGTATCATAGCTTATAACCAGCTAAGAGTCTTTCAGTGCCTGTTTGGGGATTTCCACCCATTCTTCCTGCAAAAGGCTTCTAGCTCTGTTAGATTCTTGGGCCATCTTGCATGCACTGTTCTTTGGAGGTCACTGGCTGCAACACAAGCCCAAAGCATAATCGATCCACCTCGTGTTTAACAGTTGGACAGGTGTTTCTTTATACTGTATGACATTCTGCATCCTTTTTTCTCAAAACATACCTTTGCTCATTGCTTCCAAAAAGTTCTATTTTAACTTCACCAGTCAACAGGATGTATTTCCAAAAAGCACCAGGCTTGTTTAGATGTACCCTTTCAAACTTCTGACACTGTCTGTTTAGAGGAGCCCATGGCTGCTGATTGTTGGACAAGGTTTCACGAGTCAGAGTCTTCATAAAACTGAAATTTGCATCACCTGGCCTTTCCTAACGATGATTGTGAACAAGCCCTAAAAAGCTAATTATGGTCTGAGACCCTGGTAAAAGTTGTCTGAGAGCTCACGTCTTGGGGTGCCAAATTTTTTTGCATGATACCCCTTTCCTTTGTTTTACTCTAAATTTGTACAAAAAAATAATACACTAATCATGTTAATGTCATGTTAATCATGTCAAGGCATGTTTCATTTTTAACGTCATGCCTTTTAGAGATCAGTTCATCTTCTACTTACTTAACTATTCACAGAAAACAAAATTTTGTTTACTTTTCTGTATATAAGGGAGAAAACAACCACTGACTAGTGATAGAATTAAGAGACCTACAATACTATTAAAAAGAGAAATCTTTTTGAGGTGGAAAAAGCTGCATCACACAATAATCAATGATCAAAAAGTTTCCTCCTCATTAATCATAGCCAAAGGATTCCACAAGAATCACTCTTTACATCGTTATGAAATTTTACTATTTTTCTTACAAGCAACCAATCAAAATAACAGCGACTGTACAGCACAATACTGTCAGTGTAATCATTATGATTGTGCCGAATACTTGGTTTAAACGAGTACCCAGCAGAGGTATGGTACTTTTTTACAAGCACAAGTATCACCAGACTAAAATGTGTCATTCGAACAGCTGTGTCCACATTGTTCCGCAATAGGCCAGCCACACACACACACACACACACACACACACACACACACATATACACAGCTCACTGCTGCAGCTCTGGTGACACAGACACAATCTCGCCATTGTCACAAGAAGCAATTCTGTCCACAGGGATCAACAGCTGGTGACTCTCACTGCTTCGGCACTTTTCCTTTTCTTTTTTTTCCCCCATTGACTTGCTCCTACTTCGGTTTGTAAAATATCCAAAGTCAGCTGAGTTACTTGGAAAATGAGGCTCATACCGGACACAATGTAAGACTGCCCCATTGTTCCAACAGTCATAATTTCGAAGTCACCAACATTTAAAAATTCAACTGATGATGTTTGTGTGTGTGATCACAGGAATCACTTTTACTACCTAATGCTTTTATATTATTCCAACAATAGTACATTGCTCTGAAGGGCATCCTAATCTGCCTCCGATAGGCTCCTGTGATGTCGTTCTGCATAATAATTAGCCACGTTGTTCAGTTTGGGAGTGTGTGTAGTTGGAGAGTAATGCAGATTTGTTTCTTGGGTGAAATAAATATATTAGGTAATAAACACACACACAAACATCGGACTAAAAATCAATAAAAAAATATGTATGTTGAGTATGAAACTCCATTTTTTTTTCTGTTTGCCTGGGTTGTGTTTATTCATTGACTCACTGAAGTTTATACATGCAAGTTTATAAAAAACTTGGTCTGCACATAAACAGATATCTTACTCTTGTCAGCAAAATAACTGTAAATAGTTTTCTAATAAATAATAAACAATTTCTGATCAACTCATCAATTTTAGGCTTATATTAACGCCTTCTGGTTATGCCCCACCCACCTTCAGTGTAAACCCCGCCCATTCCAAGTACAGATATGGATACGGATCATTTAATGCTCACTTATTTTCGTCATCATAACACCTTCTGGTTATGCTCCACCCACTTTGAGTTTAAACCCCGCCTATTCCAAGTACAGATATTGATACAGATAATTTAAGGCTCATTTATATTCGTGACCATAACTGCCCACTTACGTCATGGCTCCTTTATGTTAGTATGGATCTGTCCACTAGATGGCACTAGAGGGCTTAGTCAAAAGTTTCAGACAACAGCGAACACAGTGGAGGACGTTGCAATCATGTCTTTTTTAATGGATGCAGCATTGTAGCTGGTGGTGGACTGTGGGCAGATTTATTCTGTTCGTCCGATTTTAAAATGTCTTTGGCATGTCCTATGGTTATATATCTTGCTTGAACTACACTACACTGCCCCCACAATCTGTGGTGGTACTGCTCCGTTTTGTCCATGTTTGTAATATTTTAGAAAACTTGCACAATGACACATTTTACATTGAGGATAAATCAGCCATTAGCTGGTTGAACAGATGCAGAGACAGATAATGGTTTACTCACTCATCCCTAGTAATCATAAATGTAGGCGAAAAGAGTCACAGGCAGTGGTGCAACAGTTTTTACCAAGTTAAAGCATAACTCCCTCGCTGTGTTCAAACTAAACTGTGTTTGTAGTGACACACAGCTGTTGCAACAGCCTGCAGATATTTGGCAGGACTCAAGAGTTTGGGGGTTTTGGCGTGACTCAAAACATGTACTGTTCCTTTTATGCTGAGTTATTCTGGACTTTGTTTTTTTCTCAATGAGGTTTTGTGTTTGTTTTGATGAAAAATTGGAAAATTATCAATTAAAATGGGTAAATAATTAGTAGCGTGCATTATATAAACGAATGTTTGTTTTGAGATGCAGCTGCTGTGATGGTGCACCATCTATCCTCCAGCAAAACCCTTTCTGCAGAAAGACAGGGGCCTGTTTAACACATTGATTTATCACTGTGGAACTCCAGTCGACGGTGCACTTTTCAAAGAGAACTACATTACAGTGGGTCAACTCATCGCATCCATATAATCATTCATGTCATAGTATTCCGGCACAGACAGTGAGTATTCCTGGAAGCACTGGGATGCCTCCCAGCCACGTTGTAGGTTAAGTTACCAAGCCAGGGGGATAATTGTATCAAGAATGAAGGTGTTTCACATAGCTACGATGACACCTGTCTCAACTACAGGCAGCTCGGCAGCTGGAGGAACAGAAGGCCTTGATATGAAGAGAAAGTAGATGCTCCTCGGTTGGCTGACCCCAAAGCTTGAGCCAAATTATTTACAATCAAAGCTCCATGTCATATCTGTTTAACATTCAGGATAGGAGTTATAAGCCGCGATGGTGCTGAATGTCAATTGGAAAGACATTCTGTTCTGAATGTGAGAGCAACGGGTAAAAAGCTGGCAAAAGTTGAGAAAAATATGAAAAGTAATAGAAGGCAGCAGATGTACTACTTTCACAGGGCGCTGAGATGCCAAAATGAAATGTCTTGACTTTTGTTGTCAAGACGCACCAAATGGTATTTTATCAAATCATCGGGCAATGATGTCACGTGTGAACTAATCAACCTTGAAGAGGTTTCTTTATCATACATCTCAACAAATAATCGTTCACATGAGGGGAAAAAATCTGAAAAAGCCCTTTGGCATCAGGTTATTTGCTTCATTCACTAAACCATCACATTCATGATTCATGCATATATTCATATCTGCCTGATATACTGTAAACAGGGCAAAGAGAGAAAGAGAGAGAGAGACAGAGAGAGTGAGAGATTATGTTCCCCTAAGCCAAACAAGTCAGGCAGCACAGAAGAGAGTCCCATGATAACACTAAGAGTGACGACCTCAGGGCTTTAAGCTGCTGGTCCAGGCTCCCATGACTTAAATCAAACAAAGAGAAGACAGCGAGTGCAGGAAGAAAAATCCAAATAATTCACTCATTTCTGGAAATGAAGATTAAAAGAAATACTTACATTTGTGACGTAACATTTTTGCTATTCGCTATCACAAGGTCCTTTTTGAATAACCTTAAAACTCGTTTGTAACAAATGCATTCTGAGCTATTACTCATGTAACTGACTAATTAATTCTAAGTTGGTTTGATGTCTCTCATAATCAAGTCTGAATTTGTCAGTGCAGATTTTCATTCATTTCCCTGCATAAACATTTCCTTAAGGTACTTGTACCGAAAGAAAACTGTTAACACTGAAGATATTGTGAAATGAAATGCCCGTCTTTGTGCCCAGGAAACCTATGGTAACCAGAAAGCAAAGTTTCAAACCTAACGCAAGGATTTCATGGAGATCCATTAAAATTTAAAGCTTTATTTTTTTAATCTTCCAGGGCTACTACTGTTATGAAAGCCTGATGAAGCCCTGATGTCACTTTTGAGCTGGTTAGCCTAAGTTTCACTATCTTCTTTGACACAATGCAATCTCTCACTCAGCACTTCTTTCATTCTTTTTTTCCCCCTCCATACCTATGAAAGCCACCCTCTTCAAATGTCCTATTTTCGGATTTTTAGCTGTAATAACACTCAAGCTGTTGTTTCAGCTGTATATACAACAGGCATCACTGTGTGCATTTTGGAGTGAGATACCAATGCAGAAGTAGTTGCAGCTTCCACCTACTTCTTAGGTTATTCCACAGCTTTAAGATATCCTGTGGAGTTTTTGACCAGTCGTGTGCTGTAGAGCAAAGTTTTGATAAGTATTCTTTGTATTTCATGCTCTACCAGCATGGTATACGAGAACGCATTCCGATGACACAAGCACATGGTACACATTTCTACCATCTGCAGGGGGCCATACCTTTCCTTCCCTTAGCTGTAGCTGAGACGTGAGATTGGCATCTTCTTTTGTGGCTTCACTTGTTTTTTCCTCCAGACAGCACTGTCACAGCCAGCAACAGTGAAATGAAGCATAATACTTCTTCTTTTTTTTTTTTTTGTATGGAGTTGTTTGGCTGTCCTTGCTCTGCTCTGGAGCCGAGGGCAACAGATGGAGGATGGAATTGGTCGAAGAAAAAAAGCATTGACCACAGAAAGAAAAGAGACACAATAAAAATTGAGGTAGATGAGGTAAACTTAGGTGACTCATTGTTGCTGAACAAAAGTAAGCAGCAGCCTTCGTGGCTAAAAAAATGAAGCCAACGTCAATGTGCCAAAAACTGCAGTTCCTCATATGGCCACAAGCACATATAGCCTATAGCAATAAACATGTTTTAGAGCGTGGCAGTCTGGTACAAAAATGTATCATAAAACGTGGATTGATAACAACATCATTTAACAAAGGTATAAAATTCAGCCCAATAATAACTTTCAAGTGTCACAGACATGTCAATTGTTTTTTTTTGCTAGTCACCCATTATTAGCTCAAGCATGTTTACATAGCATAAATTAGCTTAGCTGCTAGTTGACTTGATTCTGTTTTTTTTAAGCTTGGCGCCACCTAGTGTCAGTGGTGTTACTCCGCACTGTTGCACTGTTGACCATGGGGATCAGAGATAATCACTAAAATGACTCTCTTAAACTCTCTAAATTAAATAAAACGTAGGCAGTAAAGCCACCGGTATACCTCTATGTGTATGTAGAAGGAGAAGGTGTGTGGATCTGAAGAAAAAACATATAGTAATGCAAATATCACCGCCCACTTTTGACCCCTCCATAGTTGTCACTTGCTCAGCTACCTTACGCCAGTTTGAGCCTGTGTCGCTTTCTGTAGACTGAGCTACTGCTGCCCAAAATAATCCAGCTAGCTGCTAGCGGTAGGATTAGCTCCACCCTCTTGTTTAAATATGATCACTTCTGGCACCAAAAATCCAACATTGCCAACTTTCAAAATGCTAAACTGGAGGCATAAGGGAGTCTACAAACCAATGGGTGATGTCACAATGATATGTAAATGTTTTAATAGCAGATGGACAAAACCTTAAGTGAAGAAAGGATTTTCTTCAGAGATGGCATAGTTTGTAATGAGGGAGTTGCAGTTTACTTGCTCTATAGCACAGAGAGCCATAACATACTTGCATATGTTCTACAATATACAGGAGCTTGTTAAAGTGTACCCTAAATTTTCAAATAAATAATAGATGACAAATAATAGCTGTGTTGTATCTAAAATGCAAGCACAAGGGAGGCAAAACACTAAGTGTAAATAATGTATGCTTCGAAACATTAAAAAAAACCATTGCAAATGTTTTCTGAGATAGGAACTGCACTGACTGTTTTCAACCTTAAAGAATGATAAGGCTGAAAAGTAATGTGCTTTTTTGCACATGTAAGCAAGCCTAACAGTGATGTCGCCATGTCCTGGCCACACCTCGAAGTACACTTCTACATCACTGCAAAAAGGTGTTAGCATTGGAGGACGACTTATCTTTTAGGGGGTGTTGAGTGATTCTTTAAAAATCATCCACCAAACCCCACTGTACGACATATAGCAGAATTATTTGTGATGGAGATGGTCCAAAATGATAAAGCATAAATATACAGCATAGTATTGGTTTGTTTTTACAGGCCCCGGTCATAATGATGAGCCAGAGGCAGCTAATGCTAACCTGAGACAACAATCACGACCAGGACTCAATAAGAGTTTGAATCAATGAGCAGAACAGGAATTAGAATCAGCAAAATTTGAGCCTGACCTATTGATATGAGGTCTGTAGCTGCACATCATTTAAATACTGTCAATCTTGAAAATGATTATGTACGATAAATGGTAATGTGTGCATTGCACCATTAAATGTGTTGTCAAGGGGCAATGCATTCCCAGGAAGCTGAGTTAAAGTCTGGCATTAGCATTATAAATAAATAGCCACTTCTTATGGACTTACTGTACAGCTTGATCCATTGTGTTGCTTTGTTGCAGCAGGGTAACTGTTTTGAACTCTCCTATTACCCTATGCAAAATTTAGCCATTAGCGCTAACCACAATTCATTCTGCGGAACATATGAAGGGGGCTGTTGCAGTTCATTAGCGTAATATGGACACTCATCATGCATCAATATGCACCCATTACCACCCCTCCCCCTTCCTCCTCCCAGCCCTGGCCACTTACCCCTCCCCCCTCACAACACTAAAGTGACCAATTGTGAGGACAAAAACGACTGCTCTGCTCATGCAGTTTGAAACTGGGATGTTATGGCAGATGGTAGAGAGGGGGAGAGGTGCATGACCTGGCATACTGATGAAACTAAACGGAATATAGGCGTGAACGAGTTATTGGCACAGTCAACGGTGAAAACAACATTAAAAAAGGTGGGGGGCTCCGTCCAGCAACAATCCACATCAAGGCATACAGCTTAACAGCACTGGCTTCATTTTATGTTATTTGATTATCTAGATTAAATTTGTTAATCTCTGTCTGCAGTCTCATAGCATATCAGTTACATTCCTATCACATCTGGCCCTGCACGAGCATCAGGGCCTTGCGAGAGACACCATCGTGCAGATGAAATTCAATAATGCAGTTTTAGGGCTTGAGTAGGATCTAATTTCATGCTAGGCCACTCATAAAATTGTTGTATAAGCTATTGTAATTTCAAAAGTACCATTATCCTTTTTTACATAGCTTGCAGAAAACAGTCTAAGTGAACATCCCCTAAGACTCACATCCTGATTCCATGCAATTCCCATACCTCTAATTTTGTTTAATTTACTGCATTTGCACGTAGTCTTATTGTCTGTCTACTTTTGTTATTGTGATCTTAGTTCATGCGCAGGGTTGAGCCTTCCAACAAGAATCTAAGGTTACCTGATAGAGATAGAGTCGCCCTGACACCTCGTTGCCGTGGTGCTACGGACATGAAAGCAGCATGTCAGCAACACAACACCGGCAGGAGTCCTCTGTCAGTGCCCACACTGGATCAGTTAGGCAGAACAGTGCTGAAATGCACTCAGAAGCATGTTGACAGAGCTTACGGCCCAATACACATTCATGGAGTGAATTTCAGACTCACTCTTTCATCTGAAGAACCTGGTGTTAAATCAAAGGAGACCTTTTCCATCCTTAGGCCCTGCTGTTTCTGACACATATCATTATTTTCACTGGATTTGGTCTGGCAACATTTCACAGTCTTGTTGCGTATATTCACCTCGTGTGGGAAGAGGAGGCCCGAGGAAGGTTCTAACACTTTCCTGATTCAGGATTCCTCATATTTTCCTTTTTCAAAATTCCATGCTTTTCCAGACTCAAATTTCCAGACATCTTGGTACATACGGAAGACCATATTTGGCATCTGAGCACAAAAAGCTAGATGTTTATTATGTAATTTAGGTGTTTTAAAATCCCAAATGTGTTATATTCTGAATATGTATACTATTACATTGCCAAATAATTGTCACAACAATTGCTCATAGTAATCATCAATCTGTTCAATCCACACTCCACAGAGAGTTGGATGACGTTCCACTGTCAAACATCTCTGCCCAAAGAGGAAGTAAATTGCCCGGCCCCTACCGAAATGTATATTGTTTTCCCTTTGCCAGCTTCCAATGCCATACAAACACTGCTTGTATGATCACTTTATTTTTAGAAATTCTGAATTTTGTATTTTAGAAAACAAAATAGAGGCAGTAGTCTGGAAGAAACAAATATTTTTCCATACTCTTTTTTTTCTTCTTTCATTTTTTACTCAGGTATCTACACTTGGTAAATATTGAAATCTAATTCCTTTTTTTTTTTTTAAATACTGCATAGGAACCCTGCTAATTTGACAGTAACATCCAAGCAGCAGCACCTCCGGGGATGAAAAATTAAGCCAATGCAGAAGTTCCAAAAACTGCAGTTCCTTTAATGGCCACTTGAGACTGGCTCCAGAAGCCAGTCAATCCCCACAGACAACCATGTTAAAATGCCAAACTTTACAGCAGAAATAAACATGTTTACAGCCTGGTACAAAAAACATTTTGGTGCCTATAGCAAATTCCCCAGTTCATGGGGACAGGGGTTAATTTTCATATAACTCATGCATTTACATTTTATTACAATGTAAAGTTACACACAATTATGTCTGTGGGCGCTTCGAGCGACCTCAGCTTCCCATTCAGATCCACCGCTAGCTCCTCCGCAGCACCAGCGTCTTGTTCAAATATGGTCACTATTGGCTCCAAAAAACCAAGATGGTGACAGCCTACAGTACATGTTGAACTTGGAGTCCACAAATCAATGGGTCACGTCATGGTTGCTATGTCCATTATTTTATATAGTCTGTGGTTAGCAGATCACAGTGTTGCTTTTCATACTTAATATGTCAAATAGTTTAAAACAATAGAGTCCTTTGCACAATTTGGATTTTTAATACCTCAACACGGAGTCAAGTAAAGAGAATATAAATGGTTTTGTTAACAACTAAAAACATCATCCACTGTTTCTGAGAACAATTTTAGAACCCTTTCCTAACCTAACCCACATGCAACTATGCACCCAAATGCATTCATGAATAAATCTGACTGATTTGCATGTATTGACAGAGTTCCCAGCGGCGATAGAGTGGTGACAACCCTTGCCTCTGGAGCCACATGTGCCCCTTTGTCCTTGGGCCGGATCCGGACAGACCAGCTGTGCGATCTGCTCTGCTTTCCTACAGCTGAAGTCACAAAAAAAAAACTACTGAGGACAATCAATGGCCTTATCTTTAAGCTACATGACACAATATGTTTACACTCACTGGACTTGATTAGAAATCCCTGCTTTGATGAGCACCTTTGGTGACCACATAAAGATTTAACTGATTCAAATCCTTTGACAAACCTGAAAAACAACCATGCCCTGACACAACAAGCTGCCAGTGCCTTAAAATTTAAAATACCCAAATAGGGCTGTCCTCAATACCACTCTTTGGGGCTCCAGAGCTTTGGTAGTAATTAACAGCGAATATTCGAAGTTTCGGCAAGAGGGGTTGGGGTTGAATGATAAATGTCCATAATAATAAACTCCAAATCCAAGATAATGCCTGACAGAGCTGTGAAACAGAAGTGCAGAGACAGCAAAGTAGCTCCAACAAATTTAAGATTTGATATGTATATTTTTAAGATATTGTGTTTCTATTACACAGGTAAAACACAGCCCCGAAGGACAACCCCCCGAGGCGCTCTGCTGGAATGGCATGAGCTAACACAGCAGCAGCGGCTAACATCCAACACAAAGCCATTAAATGATCCCAACAAACTCACACTGGCTCTGCTGTTAAACCCAATAATGACCTTTTACTAGGCTTGGGCGATATCTATCAGACCATACTTTATATGATGGTATTTGTGTGTGGTGTTATGGTGCATGATGTGCATTACATACACCATATTTATTTCTAATTTTTATCAGCATTATCACAAAATATTTTATCTTATACTATGTTTTTATATTTTAAAGTATACCAAATACCTACCCATCGAGTAGATATCCAATTGGTGAATCCTCCATCCAGCCCTAATCTATCCAGCCCAAATACCCAATCTCGACACCTCAGTGGCAAACTATAACACTGTGTCTTCACTGTGGCCACACTAGCATAACATCAGCAGTTTCTTCAGTTCCTCAGTTTTGGCACCACTGTCAGTCCAATACATAAACCCCAGTTAAGACCAAAGATTTGCGACAAAACAAGTTTAAACATGCAACTACTTGCAATGTACCATTCTGCAATGTTCTAAAAACCTGCCAGTTCACACCGATGCAACTAGATGACATGGTGTATCATCCCTCTGCAACAACTCTCCGTACTTCTGCTCTGATTTTCAGCTTTTCAGGTTTATTGTATGGCAGAATATAATTGGTAGCTTCTGCATTTGTAGAGGCTACCATTTGTAGTCAGCGGTGGCGGCAGACGATTTTTACTGGAGGTGCTGGGGGGGAGCTTGACTATTAATTGGGGGTGCTAAGGAGTTGTGGATATAGCCTACCAATATAAACACGAAGAGTCCAAATCAACAAAAAAATCATTATCAGGCACCTGATAATACGTTATTTATGGTACATTTGCTAATTTATGCATTAGCCTATTCATAGATAGCCTATTAATAATATGACCACCAGATAATGTCAAAAACAATTTTATTTATTTAAGTTTTATTTATTTATTTTATTCAGTGACAGTGAAAAAATGAAATTTTGTTTGAACTTTTCCTTGGGGGTGCTGAAGCGCCTCCAAGCTCTCCCCCAGCCCCGCCTATGGTAGTAGTGATGGAACGCTGAAAAACAGAGACAAAATGAGCATCAGGCGGACTGTTGTCATAATCAATACGCAGCAATACTATAAATAACCTGTGCCAACTAATCAGTTAATGAGAATGTGTGTGTGTGGCGGGGTATATGCACATATAGCGAGCAGCGAGCAACGACCCACAACCCACCATCCAACAATGAAACAGTGCGAGGATGGAAACAGAAGGCTTGGCACGGATGGAGCACCTGCTGCAGCAAGCAAACACACTGTCTGTGGTCATTTTGACTTGACCTGCTTGACTTGACCAGCTTGGCTTCACTTCACTACAAGCTGACTGGCTGTTGAAACAGGTGACATGTTTAATGTTGTAAAACCAGCCTCCAGCAGTTTGACCAGCTGAGGTTCAGATGACACCATCAGCCGGCTTGAGTCAAGCTCAGATCGGCCAGTTCACGCCACTGCAGCTTTTCTCTACACCCTTCTAAACTGTTTTGTCTCGTCACAAATCTTTGGTCTGAACTGGGCTTAAGACAGTTAGAAGACAAAACACATGAAGCAGCAACTAAGACACAACTTAAACGCACTAGTTCAATGTGAACTGCTTCACAAACTGCGCTTGCTTCATTAGTTGTACTGCGGGGTTTCCCACACACTCATCTATATGTGGCGGGATGCCACGGTTAAAATATCAGCCACCACATTTTGATTTTCTATTTTTGGAGCTGGACTGTTCATTAGGTGGGCGGTCGGATTATGTATACCATTTGGTGATTATTCGCTCCACAGATGGAGCAGCAGAAAGGGTCTAACGTTTGCTTTCCCTCACAAACAGCTGCTTCTCTTATCCATCGATCTGATCTGATAAGCTCTGATCAGATCGGCTCATGAATTATCCACCCCGCGACTCAAAACTCCACAAACTATTGCTGAGGGAAGAAAAGAGCAGTTACACCTGCGCTGCTTTCACATGAACCCCCATCCCCACCCTGACATTACCTGCAGCCACACATGCATAGTAATTCTGTGGGAAATACCAACCTGTTTAAAACTAAAGCATATCCACAGTTGTTAAGAAAACTTCCCTTAACCTTGCATTTGTATAAATAAACTTATATAAAAAATAAGTTTATTGAATTCTCAAGTAAACAGGTAAAAACAAAATACCAAAGTATGGTTAACATTTTCTACTACTGTACCTCGTCATTTTCAAGTGCCCTCAAGATTTCAAGTGTTAATTGTACAGCTAAGTATAAAGTTTAGTTTTAAACAGAACTGATTTTAATTTTTCCAAACACGTTATTCTTTCTCTGTTTAAACCAGAATGTTGCGCATCTATTCTGCACCAATAATTCCGGTAAACACATCATGCAGTGTATTTTTATTTCTGCAAGTTTTGGGGTAAAAAAAATAAAAAAAGACAAGGTCATTTAAGTCTGATATGAGAACTGTGTATAAACAGGAAGCTGACCTCAGAACAGGAAATGGCACATTTTATCGTGCCCTCTGGTTTTTGAGTTGTGTGCAGTGTGACAACTTAGCCATGTGCTGACCTGCTGTCCCTGCTGCCACTTTGACTCTTTGAACAACAGGATAATAGCAAATAGCTGTAAATAAGGAAGGCAGTGTTTAGTTCGACTATACAGAAACAGGGAAATAGAAAATAATACAGTTTGTGTTCATATAAAAACAATTGTGTGGAAGACTGCAGTGCTTAAATCTCATGGTGTGGCTTGGGGGCTGCATTCTGGTTTAGGGGTGTTTAGTATGTATATTCTAGGCAGCACTTTGTCATGAATCATGTTTACTGCAACGAGCAAAGTGTCCATCTGCATCAGTGAGTCATGATGAAGTATCCTTAAGCAAGAGACTGAGCCGTTATTTTGCTCACTCATGTTCGACACTCTGGATGAGAACATCAGCTTAATGCCTGCAAATGCAAATGTGTGCAATCCAGAAATGTGCAACCAAAGGAACACTCATTAGGCCGAGCACGGAAAGTTTATTTATAAAGCATTATTTAAACACAAAGAGAATTCAAAGAGCTGAAATATTGCACGTATTGCAAAAAAGTTGTGAAATAAGAAATACAACATAATTCCAGGAGCTGGCTCTTCTGCTGTACTCACAACTTTTGTCAGTCATCAAGAAGAAAACAATAGTTTGTGTATACACTCGTGCATTTTATTTTTGTGCTCGTGAATTGCAGGTGTGCTTGAATCTGAGGTTTTAATTACAGAAGTGCTGTCAGTCTGTACACTGATACTCAACGAGATCAAAGTGAATTCAGGACCCACCTACACTCTCCTTTCAGATAAGTTTGGGAGTAAAACCGCTTATGTAAGCAGTTCCTTTGTCTCAGAATGTGTTTAAAGGAGTGTTTTGGCTGTCTCTAGACTTCAGCAACTTTAGAAATGGTAATAACAACATATTTTCATCGGAGACTTTCCTCAAAACATTACCGCAGTGAAATTAAAGATGTTTTTTTTTTTTTTTGTTTTTGTTTTTTTTTAAATCTGAACAGATGCAACTGTGTCTGGCTCTCAAAATGTGTCACACGGTGAACATCACTCGAGGCCAGAAGGGGCTGCATGGTCAATAGAGTAAAACACCACCCACCAAATTAAAGCTCTGTTGTGGAATACTAATGGTAACCATAATTAGGAAATTGAAACTCATGATAAGTTGACTGTTAAGTGGAGGAACTGGCTAACGTTGAGTCACTTAGCAGTTCGTTAGCGTGACCTTGGGTAGGCAGAATAATGAGGGGCCTAAAAATAACTGGCAAGAAAATTCCTAGAAGATTAATTATCAAAACAACAAAAATACCTAGTGTTTTACACACATTAGACACATCTCCCCTCTGTGGTCCGTCCATCCAATTAATTTACTGTAAGCTGCTGTATCATCTCCGAGGACAGCAATCTGCACACAATACTGCAATAACAGGGTTTTGTTTGGAAACATAATTGCTCTATAGATAGCCCCGAACAGAACAGAATGTAATTATACCCTAAAGAGGCGCTCACTTGCTACCACTGTATGTGCTATCCTTTGAATGAGGAGATCTGGCACATGTGAGCACATTTTCAGCATAGAGATTACTCCACCCGTGATGCCTCTGCAAGGCCAGCATTTATGGAGGTGGCAGGGGTGAGCCCTTTCTAGCTGCTGTGTGGGTCGGCCTCTGAGGCGTGCAGTTGGGGGATATCTATCTCAGATCTGTCCTATCAGCACATCGCAAACAGACAGCCAACACGAGTGTGTGACAATCACAGCTGGAAAATGAAAAGTGCTGTGAGGCAAACAAACTCCATTAATACATATAGCGGCACGAAGCACTGTATGGACACAGATGTCAGAAAACATTGATTCACGTGGAGTTTTCTTTTAAAGCCTCTAGCCATGGCATTAGATTGCCTCTCATAGAAAAATAAGTCCACCTCAGGTTAATTCACTGTGAAAGTTAATAGCTTCAGTAAATTGAACTATATTTGTTGATTATTGACTACTGACCACAGTAATGCTAATAAAAGCTTTTTTTTCCATGGCTGTTGTGGTTTCACGAAAAGACTAGTCACAATCAAGTCTTCAATTCCATTTGGGTTCAGGTGCACAGATAGTGAAATTCTGGACTGATAGCGATGTATAAAATAACAATTTGGTAGACACCAATGTTTTTTACACTGCCTTTTAACAGGCACACATTTGACCATACAAATTTATTAAACAACCTTTAATACAACCTTCTGTCACATGAAACACAACTTCCAAAAAATAATGATTGCTTCAAAGCCTTTTTTCAGGGATTCAACAATTTATCGGCTGCCTGTTGGTACCAGCCGACTAGCATCAGTTTATCAGCAAATGAAATGGCATTCACCGATGGCAGTGGCCGATATTTTTTGTTGTTGTGTCACATCAATTTTGCACAGGCTAAAAAGCAGGGTTTGAGACTAATGGCATCCTGTTGTCCTAAAGACAATAGAAAAAAATGTTTGGGGCAAACAGAGATCTTCCTGGGGATGTCTTCAGAACGAAATGATGCAGTTAACTTGCTATAGATTATTGTTTCCCTGATAATGCTACATTGTGAACAACTAATTCCTATTGAAATCAGCAGGAAGAGAGCTAGCTAATGTTAGCTATTAGCTGTTTACAGCCAGCGACTGAGACTAACTGCTGATGGAGGCTGCACTGAGTTACATTATGATGCTTGAAAACTCTATCCAGCACAAATAAAGTCTTGGGCAAAGGTGAATGATAATAATCTTATGATGCCTTCAAATGCAGTCTTGTTAAGTGTAGTTTTTGGTGAGAACCTTGCCATAGCAATATAAAATAAATATTAGAGAGGGAATTATATATAGTAAAAAGGGATTTTTAAAAAAGTGTTTTTCATGTGAAAAAGGGTTATTTTAAAAGTTTTATAAATGTGCATTGTTGAATTTCTGCTCATTTAAAGGTAATGTGATAAAGTGCTGAGTTATTTTTTATAAAGAAGATTTCTTTGTTTCCCAAAAAATTGTTATTTGAAATACTGGTATCTGCCCGCAATTTCACAATCAATGTATCCCTATGTTTTTGCTATGATAAATATTAATTCCCTCTCTGATATCTATTTTACATCACTGTGAGAACATCAACAAATTTCTACTTCAAACAACTGTATTTCATTAATATTATTAAGTTTTGTTTATTAGTAAAATTTTATTTAGTTTCTTGCCAAAAACTGCATTTTACAATTTGATAAAATCATGAACATATTGTAATTTACCTTTGTTTTACACTCATTTTTACTGAACAGAGCATGAACGCATCATGATGTAAGTCAATGCAACCTCTGTTAGCTGTTAATTCTGGTCACCAGGATGACCCAAAGGCATCCCAGGGAAGAGCTCTGTTCGTCCCAACCATGTTTTCTGTTGTCCCCAGGACAACAGGACAGAATTAGTGTCGGGCCCTGCTTCCAAGCCTTCAACATTGATATGACACACACACACACACAAAAAACACTGAATGCCACTGCAGTGAATGTCATCTGATTTGTCCATAGGCTGATGGCACCTCCCAAGGCAAATATTGGCTAATATCTGGTGTATAGCCAAAAAATGCGTCTATCCCTAATTTGGATATCTCACCATCAACAGAAAACCCATTAATATATCCCACTCGCCCCCACCCAAAAATGTAAGATGAAAAGAAAACAAAATTCCACAGTGTCTTCCAAGATAATCTAAATGATCAACTGTGTCTTTCAGGTAGCCAATGAATGCTCCACTCTTATTTTAAGTAAAACATTTACCAAATTATTGATTCCAAAAGTCTTCCAACGTGCTCAGTATGATGTTCAGACTTTTATAGGCCTACAGCTTGTGTGACAGCTGTTGCTCCAAGTCTATGTCATTTCTTGCATTTTGTCCACACCAAATACCAAACATTGAAATACTGTGCAATGATTTGCAAGTCAATATGCATAAAAAAGTACAAGATCACTTGTTTAATTAATATGTCTATGACACAATGTAATTATTTGGTCACTTATTTATTTACTGCCTTATTTTTGGCTTCTCTGTTATAAATTACTAGAGTAAAGTAAATGATAAATAAGGCCACAGATGTGTTTACCCCCAAAATAACGTTCCCTTGTTCCTCACCGACTTTGTGAATGTGTACCAGAGGACACGACTGAAAATCAAATCACAATAAACTCTAAAGATAAAATTAACACATTTTATTTGGGAGGGGCAGATTTCTCTGTTGTTGCAGTGGTTTTTGTTGCCAGGGAATAAATTTGACACATAGTGTCCTTCTGCTCCAGCTGGCTGGCTGCCCAGAGGGCCACTGTGTCTCCTGTGATTAGTCAAAAGTGAGAAATGCAATTAAAATGGCAGGTAGCTGCTTCTTCTTGTTACGACAACTGAACAGAGATGTGTGGTGTCACAAGCTCTGCCGCATCCACTGCTGCACAGTCTCTGTCTCCTGAGAGGACAAGCCGTACTTCTGGAAGACTTAACTGTGTTTATCCCCAATTGGGGATGTGATTTCCTTGTTATTTAATCTGCAAGTCAACTGAAAAGTTTAAACTCAGAAACGATGAGGTTTTCTAGAGTTCACTGAGCATAGATGTAGAGCAGTTGGAGCCTGATTAGCAGTTATCATAAGTTAGCCCTGCACTCACACAGTATGTGTATTGTCCTTACTGTCAATTTCTGCCAAACAGCTTTAGCCCACTTCTGAGGCCAAGTGACATTTGGCACGAACATTAGCATCTTATCACATCAGCATTATCGATCGTCTTTCAACCATCAAAATGAATTGTAACTGTATAAAAGTGTAACCTGGTGTAAATCCTGTTCCAAGCAGATGTGTAGTTTAAAGAAACACTTTGACATTTTGGAAAATAGCAGAATTTACTTTCTTGCAGAAAGTTAGTGCTCACATATCTTTTCATTAGATATAAAGCTACAGTCAAAGAGCTGGTTAGCCTAGCTTAGCATTAAAATCCTTTACACTGCAGGAGTATTTATTTGTTCTTTTTCATTTGTGCGATTATTTTGCACGTTAGTGAATTTTTCTGTCATGAGTATTTACACACAGAACATGAATATTATGCTGCAAGGAAGCAGTGATTGTTGTTTTGTCGGAACAAAATCGCTTTTCTGAACTTTCGCAGTAAATAAAGACATTAACCAATCATCCTGTGCCTATTAAAGTTTCATTGTAATAACCCGTGTTGGGCTCGTTACTCTAAAAACAAAAAAATAAAAATTACTTTTTACTTGTTACTCTTCATAAAAGTAATTACATTACATATTACCATCCACCACATATCTAACAAGCTTCATTACTTCTTTGTAGCTGCAGCTGTCCATGATTAAAATCCAGTTTAGCCAGTGCAGGGCTACAGCCGACATACGCGGTTCACCTTTGCTGGCATGTATTTCCTGGAGCTTAACATTGTTATTGGTTGTTGTCCGTGTTTCAGAGCGGAGGTTGGAGGATGTGTTTTTTTGAGGTAGAAACATTGTTCTTGTCAAATAATGGGAATATTTCCAGCCGCTATGGTAAGCGTTTCATCTTTCTAATTAGCTTGCTGCTTTGTAACGTGCCTGCACATCGCGAAGTTTACAAAAATAAGTCAGCTGATGTGACTGTCGGATTTCAAGTCAGTTGTGTTTCCTGGCTAACATGTGAACTTGACTTTCTACACACTGCAGACTTTTTGCATTGGTAACCTGATAGAAAAATATACAATATGAGTAATAAGTCAGATATTTTCTGTTGATGGTGGATTAATTATTTTTTGTACTCTTTTTATGTTATACTGGGTAAACTTGCAGCATAGCTGTCCTGTTATACACCACCAGTGCTAATAATATGCAGTATGGTTAAGAAAAACTACTGTGTGATGTGTAACAACAATGCTGATGTGCTGTCTTTCAGCTCATGATTTAAAAAAGACACACATGTCTATTACATGGATAAAATGTCAAATAATCACAAGTTAATGTGTAAAATGTCAGATAATCATAATTCATGAAGAAAAGCTAAAAAGATAAGTTATGTTTAAAGGGATGAAATATTTCATGTGAAATGCTGAACAGTCATTCATGAAGTTAATCACCACTGTGTTACAGTAGTGTTTGAAGAATTCTGATGTGATTTTAATATGGCCATAAGAGCAAGTCTAAACTTTGTCTGAAACAAAGCTGCCTCCTGGTAGTGTCCTGCAGCCTATGTTTTGAGAGCGAGAGCACAACCGGTGTTTCATGGGGCTCTGGTTACAGTGAGAGATGGTAATTGTACAGAGAATTATTATAATATATAACGATTAGGCCTATTATTATACCTCGTCTTGTTAATATAACGTTAATCTTGATTATTTCATGATCTGTGTGTTTGTTGAAATGCAACGTTAGCCAAGTCAGTGAGGTCGTGGTTAGATGTCCATTAGCTAGTTAATGTTAGCTGTGTAGTTTTCTCGCTCGCTAGCTTCCGTTAACATTAGCCATCATTTTGAATTGGTTTTCTGACACTTGTAAACACGAGCGCCATTTTTAAAGACACTGCCTCTGATTTGTTTTTACCGGCAAAGTTAACAGTGGTTGGAAGGACTGTGTTTTGGCAGGAGCGAAGCTAATGCACAAAAGCTATGGGTGTTTTGTTCTTCCAGTTAAAAAGAGCTTTTACATAGCATGACCAAAGTGAAAAAATTGCAGAGGATAGTACTTCATTATGAAGTACTTCAGTGGAATCATTCAGAAAAGTAATGGCGTTGACAGGGTGTCACCATTCTGTTTGGGCTAAATAGGAGGTGTGGAGAAAGGAGAAAAGTGTGAGAAGAGGAGCAGAGTGTGACAGGAAGAGAAGGCAGGTAAAGTTGAAGTTGTCTGGAGAGTATAAGACACTTGAACATCTTTTACATGTCTGACCAAAGTGAAAATATTACTCTGACTGCTGGGGCAAAGAGTGACCAGCATTGAAAAGTTTTAGACTTATGAGAAAGCTTTTTGCAGGTAGACAACAATGTCAGACGAGGAGGAGGATGAGAGAGCGAGCACCCCTAAAAAAAAAAGACACCTTTCTGTTTGGGCTAAATAGGGGATGTGGAGAAAGGTCAGTGAGGAGGAGCAGTGGGAGAGAGGAAGAGAAGGCAGGTGAGTGTACACTTTAGTCCCAAGGGTGCATCTTTTACATAAAATACTTACCACCACCACCATAAATTGATGCAGAATGAGCACACATTGGTGCATAGAAATTCAGCAGAATGCAGTAATATCAGCAGGGCCAGAATTTTGTCTTTTTTTTTTACAGACTAGGGCTGTCACTTTTTATTCGAATTTCGGACATTTGTTCGATGGAGGGGTGAAAAGTTCATATTTGAGCTGTAATTACCTGTTCAAAATGCAAGCTGCAGTCTCTATAGGCGCATCAGACCGTTTGATGTAGTTCGCCGTGTGATCCAACAGAGGGTGCTCAAAGAATTCACTATCATCTTGACCTATTGCATGCCCTATTGACCTATCACTAAACTAAGCTAATGTTAATGTGTTGTTTTGCACTGAAAATGGAGGACAGTAGCGAGCAAAGCCGTCCTGAGCGGACAGTCACGACACCAAAACATCTGAGAAGCAGCGTGTGGAAGTATTTTGGGTTCTAAGCCGTGGATGGCAAAGTTACGAACAAAGATAAGGCTGTTAGTCGACTTTGTAAGAAGCAGATGTCTTACCCCGGATTTCCACTGGATGCGTGTCCGTTGCGGAACGGCAGCGCTGGTTATCCGCTGCGTGCTCCGCCGTCCATCAATACCCACCGGCTGCGTTTGCTGTGCGGAGCGGTGCAGCTCCGCCGGAAGACATCTCGGTGTACTGCCATGATGAATATCTCCTCGTCCACGGTGTCAACGGGGTGAAATGACGTCTGAAAACCTCTGACCTGTTGACTTCAGGCCTGCCTCTGTCCATTATGTAGTTTTCAAGGTGTAGTGCAGGGAAATATGATCCGCCGTGAACACTGTGTATCTTATTTTGAAAATTAACCGGATGTTTTATTGTATTTCTCTGCACGACTTCCTGCCCCGCACGATCTGCCCTGTGCTGAATTGCTGCGTTGTGCTCCGGCGTCCGTGCTGCGTATCTGTTGTTGCTGCAATTCGAATTTATCCGAACGAATTACGGGTCATTTCAAATTCGTTTCATTTCCAGTTTTGGGTATCTGAGTGAGATTTTGATGTGCTAAAAATCTTGGCTTGAGCGCTTTATGCGCTTGCAAATTTTCTGCTCGCATGCAAAGCTCTCTCACATGTTTACTTAAAAATCTTTAAGAGACAGGAACTCAGACATAACCCAGAGAGTAATAGCCTTGTTTCTGCACAGGGTAGGTTTTTGGGATTCCCTGGAGAAAACCCCTAGATTTGGATGTGGATTCAGATTCTCCTTGATGAAGGAGATGGCGAGCTAACTGTGAAACTGAGCATCTCCTCATCCGAGGAGCTGGAGTGACATCACCCTTGTCCCAAGGGGGAAACCCCCCTTCCCGTCTTTTCCCCTTTCACCTCTGTGGTAGGACTAAAGGTCACATCTCACCACCTGACTTGACTGATATAAAAAGCGCTCAACTGAAATTGACTGTCTGACTGATGCTAGCTGAACTGATCTTAAAGGAACAGAACAAAGGAACATTGAACTCTTTTTCCAATTAAAGGGACATTTTCTGTTATTTAAAGTGAACTGTGCCATTTTATGTGCTTTGCCTTACCTGTTCCAAAGGATGAAATATTGTTGATTTGTAATATTAAACACTGCTAATAATATATAAAAAAAAAGATTCACGGCCAATAAAAGTCACTGGAGATTAAATATTTTCAGGAACAACAAAGTTATGGAAATAGAATTAACTGTTGTTGAAACATAGCCAACAAAGCATGATGTCCAGTTTCACGGACAGATGATTAATCATAATTTCCTCCCGACATAAAATCAGTACTTGAAAGTTTTAACAACTGCATGACTCCTTAGATATTCCTTCATGTTACCAAATTGTATTTACCTGCAAGGGTTCTTGGCAAGATATTCCTGAGCTGCACAACATTTCTTGCATCCTGTTGGCCATCTTCATTTTGAGAGATTTGTGTTGCACTTACAATGGCTGGCCAGTGGATGGCAGCATATGGCATAACGCACTCAGATCCACTGTAGTGGCCTATATGCAACCACAGCAACAAAGCCCATGCATGCACAGGAAAATGGCATTTGAAAAGCTATCCACTGTAGTGTGCATCAAAAGGCTAATTAGCATGGTGAATCTTGTTTGTTTAATCTGTAAAAAAAAACATTGGTAATTTGTGGTTTAAGGTGGGGTTGTGTGCGGAACTATTTCTTGGCCGTGATTTCCAGTCTTCATGCCAAGCTAAACTAACTGGCTGCTGCATGCAGTTTCATATTTAACTAACAGATATGAGCGTGGTATTGATCCTCTCATATTATCTGCTGCAAGACAGCATGACGCAGATTTCCCAAAATGTCAGACAAGCCCTTTGAAGTAAACTAACAGGCATTTCTGAAAACATTAAAAGCCATGTGTCTAAGACAACTACTAACACAGACTCATCAACATTAGCTGCTGAGCTCGCACGTGGCAGATGAACTCTGTGTTAAGTTAATTTGATGAGACGGCAGCATCAGTCATCATAACCTCTCATCAAATTCCCATTGACAAGGTGGGAAGCTGCACCATGTTGTTTAAACGCGTCGTCAATGGCGAGCTGAATCGATGCGGACACTCCTCAGGCAGGGTAAATGACGTTCTGGTTGACAGAGCTGCACTAGGGGGGGTCTAATATTTATAAGCAGCCGAGGCTGTCATTTCTTATCGGGGATGCTATCGTCATCTGTTAAGTCTCTCAACCTTACAGCCGATGTATGCTTTAAGAGAGAGTGTATTATTTGGAAAAACATCTCTGCAGCTTTTTCCCTGCTTTTAATTAATTGTTCCACGCTCACATGTTGTGTCTGTCTTGTGCAGTGGAAGATGTCCCAGTGGACCATTCATTGAGCTAATTCACAGAGTGCTTCCTACTAAGGAAGCAGTTATGGCAGTGCAGAGATAGCTTGACCTCTGTATCCTGTAAGCCTCACTGAATGAGCTAGTTTTGAAAGGCTTGCCAGCAAACAGTGGCACATTTTACAATGTCCATGCCCTTTTGGCCACCCTGCTCCTCCTCACAAGAAACAATCTGTAATGTTTGTCCGCTCAATAGGGCAACATTACATTCTAGTCGTAAATTAATGTTCAATATTTAATTAAATTTATCGATAATATTTATTTCTTTTCCATTTCTTTTCATGCTGGCTTTTTGTGTGTCTCTAAGTCAAGCATGCTTTTTTTTGCTTCTGCAGTGACCCATTTTTTCCCACAAGGATCAATAGTTCATCTTATCTTCCCTTATCTCAAGTAGCATTTTAAACAATGGCAAACAAAATTGGCTGGCCATGTCCTTCTCTTAACTACATTTCCAAGATGCTGTTTTATTTTCACTGCAAATGGCAAACACAAAAGCAAAGAAATTGTGCTGCTCATTGCATTTTGTAACCTTTTGAATGGCGGTTCTCACCATGATTTGAGATGTTTTTTTTTTTTTTTTTGATCTAAACAGAAAATCAAACTAAGACATATAACAATAAGCAATCATTAAAGTTGTGTTGTTATTCCTGCCATTACAAAAAGGACATTGTTCATAATCTTCTGCCAGTGAACTACTGGACATTAGGGGTGTGGGAAAAAAATCGATACGGCATAATATCAAGATATCTTCATGGGTGAAAAATGGGTATAGTGTAAGCATAATGTATATCAGATTTGCAATAAAGCTCGTTATTTTTTGGAATGCAAATTCTCCAATTCGTGAAAAAAAATTAAGCATGTCTCAATGTCTGTCGTGCCTGCTGCTCCCTTTGGCTGGTAATTCAAGAATTCCAGGATTTTTAAATGTCTTTGTTTTTTTATTTGCTACATGATGCAGAATTATTTTTTTTCCCCCCAAAGTTTTGATATTAAAAATTAAACAGTTTTGGCAATATGTGATATTACTTTTACACAATAGTTCTAAAAGCACCATTTATTTATTAACAGTAATAAACAACAGCAGGGTATAACTTGTTTGTGTATAAAATCCTTTATGGGGCTCTGCCAACACAAAAAGTTCTGCAACTGAGCTAAACTCTGTCTTTGTCTGTAAGATTCCATTTATTGTACAACCAGTGAAGTAAGAGTCTGCTGAGTTGCTTTGGCAGGGTTCCTACAGCTTAAAGCAAGTTAGATTTAAGATTTTTTAATGCCGCACAGAATGAAATTTATGACCAACTTTACTTTAACCAAAACTGAAGAAAAACACTAAAACTATCATGAACTGGCTCAGGGTTAGGGGCAGTTTTATCTGTGATGTTTGTAAAATAAAACATGACTTTTGGCGGGGAATACCTGATATTTGTTGGAGTGTTTACTGGGTGATTTTGTGTTTCTCAGTCTGCATGTTGGATTCCACTGCCTCAATCACATCGTGCCGTGTTTGAAAAACCTTTGGCAAAAAATACACCAAGCCTTGTAGGGCTGTCCCCAAACAGTCGACCATACACTAGTCGACCAGTCACTTAGTCACATAAAAAATAAAAAACTCTATTAGGAGCTGCACCTTGTCAAAATAAATCAAAGTCTATATGACTGGACCATGTGGGAATTCAGTTTGAAAGGACAGACACAGGAAGTGGCCACGCTCCGCAGTCAGACAGGAGTCACGTTAATTTAAATGGCTGGTATCTGCAGATATTACTCAGGCTGGTGAACAACATGTCGGGCAGGAAATCCAAAGTGTGGATCATTTTGAGAAGGTGAAGGACGAACACAAGGTGATATGTAAACTATGTAGGCAAACATTCACCGGCCATTCGTTGACTACAAACATGATGTATCATCTGAAACATGTGTGTAGCTACATGCCCATTAGCCACTTAGCACAATCATTACTGCTTTGCCGACAGCATCATTAACAGGCGGCTAACTCAGTGTGTGACATGCACTTGTAGATAAAATATAGGTCTATATTAATGAAGGTTCATTAACAATGTTACTGATACTATTCTTTTTCAGACCTTGAACTCAAACCATTGTGTTGCCCCGCCCCAAAGAATATGATTTGATAATGAAATTAATATCGTAAACATGCGGGCAACTAGTCGACTAATGACCCTAAATGATGACTATTGGTCAACTAGGAAAATTCTTAGTCAGGGGTAGCCCTAGAGCCTTGCATGCAATGTCTTGTACGAATTTCAGTAATGCCGCAACATCTTGGTTAAATAGCATATTTTATTATATTCGCAGTTCCCCATGTCTCTCAGGGTACAGTGACAGCTAGCAGACAATGGATCCTCTACTCTAAGCATCACGTCTGATCTGCGTGACCTTAATGCCAGAGGCATTCATTAAATTATTTAGAAAAAAAGAATCCTACCTCCTGACATTTTAAGGATCTACAGGAACCCTGTATGGTGGCATGTAAGATTATGATGAGTTAACAGCTTGATCAGACAGCATGTTGCAACACCAGCTGATGCATATGAGCACACCCAGAGGTTTGCATTTAAGTATCTGGTGTCCTTTACTTCCCTTTGTCCTCTTCTGACGACCATTCATAATTTAACTCGAATTTTGTTTGTGGGAGTATGTTCATCTCCGTTACAATGATCGTGAATGTAGGTTAATTAATGCTTAATGTAATGAAAGCTTTAGAACATCTGTAAAGCGGAGTAATACATGCATAGTTAAAAGTCCCACTGCTCTTGTATTCTATATCAGCACTCATGGAATGCCTCTTGTCCACTCAGATGACTTGGGATGGAACCAACTGTTGTATAATTTATCTTGAACTCATTGACTTGACTTCTGGTCTTAAAATGTGCAAGAGGTGTAGTTAAAAAAATACTTTATGTAAAGAATATATAAATTAAGTGTGTAGCAGATTTAGTGTAGTATGTAGTGTGTGGGTTCCCTAACTTGAGGCTCCTGCCAAAGTCCCCCAAGTAAGGAAACTTGGAAAACTTAAAATTACCACGTAATGGTTGTATGCCTCCGCAAGCCATTCAGGTTGCACTTACAGTTTACAACCAAGTCTCTGAAAACACGGATGCTTCAGATACATTTCCCCCCCAACAGCACAGAAGGTCTATACAATCAGCACAGGTTCAAGGTGGACACCTAAGATTAGTGTCATCAGTTCAGTATCTGACCAAATGTCTCCTCTTTTGTTCCTGAGATATGGCATTGAATAATGGCCAGAAAGGTGTTTTTGCAGAACATTATGATGTCACAGTGCAGCTAACCAAGGAAGCTGACTTGTGTTTAGCATTGTTGCCTCACAGCAAGATAGTTTCTTGTTTGAACCTGTTTTCTCCAGGTACTCCGGCTTCCTCCCACAGTCCAAAGACATGGAGGCAGGTTTTGGCCGTACAGTAGGTGTGAATGTGAGCATGAATGGTTGAGAGATAGTCTGGCAGCTTGTCCAGGGTGTACCTCGCCTCTCGCCTAATGCCTGCTGGGATAGGCTCCAGCCCTGTGACCCTTAACAGAATAAGCGGTTATGGAAAATGACTGAAATAGATAAATGAGTGCAGCTGACCCTTGACATTTTAGATATTTGATGGCATCACTTCATAATTTTATCCTATTAGACATTTGTTTGAAATATTGTCAGTATTAACATACAAATTATTGACTTATGGCCAAGGTCACAGTGACCTTGACCTTTGACCACCAAATTCTTATCAGTTCATCATTGAGTCCAAGTGGACATTGTCCCAAATTTTAATAAATTGCCCTCAGTGTGTTCTTGAGATACAGCTTTCATAAGAATGACATGGATGCAAAGTCATAATGACCTTGACCTTTGACCACCAAAATCAAATCAGCTCAGTGTTAAGTCCAAGTTGACATTTGTCCCAAATTTGATGAAAATCCGTCAAGGTATTCTTGAGATACTGCTTTCAGGAGAATCAGACAGATGGACAAACGGACAACCAGAACACATAATGCCTTCACACCTGTAAAGTTGATTTGGAAATCAGTACTTTATGGCTTAAAATTTCAATTTTAATTTAATTTTATATACTTTATTAATCCCCGAGGGGAAATTCAATTTTATCACTCTGTTTGTCAATTACACACAGGTCCGAACACAGACATGCACAAACTGGACCTATACATGTATCAGAGATGTCAGAGTGGGCTGCCCATGACAGGAGCTCCGAGCGATTGGGGGGTGTGGTGCCTTGCTCAGGGGCACCTCTGCAGTGCCCAGGAGGTGAACTGGCACCTCTCCAGCTACCAGTCCACACTCCACGCTAAAACAGGCTTAATGTAATATCAATTAACTGTGCAGCATCCTCTTAAAACTACTTATTGGACTGGTCATGCGCATACATTTTTATAACTTCTGTTGTAAGGTAACAGTACACACAAAGCATTGTTTCATTCAAAAACTGACACTAAAACTAACTGTCTATAGAGGCAGCATATGCACACATCAGCTGAAGCTGCTAAACACAGATGAACAGATGCCAGCTGTGTCTGTTCCAACACCATAATGGATTCACTTTTAAAGGAATAGACTGGGCTGCTGTGATCTCTTTAGTGTTTATCTCATTGCAGCATGAATATGAATCACTTTTTAGTGACCCACCAACCACCCAATTTACACTTAAGATCTGCTCTTTTTCAAAGGCGCTTATCTGTCACTGATTTGAACTTTGTCCCTGCCCTTTGAATCATTCACAAATCCCCCGCCCTTAGTAGCATAAGAAAAATACGCTTCATTTTATTGTTGTTCTTTAACTTTGCCTACCTCTTGTGACTGCATTTATATTAGCAGAGTCTTCGCTGATCAAACTGTAATTTCACTTCTACATTTAATTAGCATTTCAAACGCATAACAATCCCCTCTGCCAATCCATGTCTCATTAGTGGTCTCTATTGAAAAGACTCTGAAGTTGCTTCATTAACATAGGTACGTTCCTCTGAGTTCCCATGGTTCTTGTTGTTGCTGCTTCTCTTCTGGTGTTAAACAGAATTAGAATACCATTAGTTGCTGGATAAGGTTGGAAGATGAAATGCTGTGTTTTTATCACTGCGTTTCCCCGAGGGACACTATGTCAGTGGGAGCAATAGTTGCCTGTGACTGCTTAAATACTCTGCCGCTGCCTCAGATATCTACCAAACCTATTGTCTCCTGATGTTTCAGCAAAGGCTTATTGTCATATTTAAATGATAATGGCACATTTGGAAGAAGAGACATTTCTTTTTTTGTCTCCATCAGTGCTTAAATTATTAAAAAATAAAAACACGATTCAGCCTGACAGCAGTTAATGAAAGCTCTTACACACACTATTCTCAATACCCGTGCTTCCCAATGGAAAAGTCCTCTGGCAGGCAGAAAGTGATGTGTTACCAGAAGCAGTAGTGCTTTATTTGGAATGGGCAGAAAAAAGATAAAACAAAGTCACACTGGCCACTGAGGGAGAAAAGCAAAGAAAAAAATGCATTATTTGTTACTAATTTAAGAGATATTTGGAGATTAGCCCTCAGTCCTGCTACAAAACACAATTAGAATTCACATATTAAGCAGCTAAAGTGTGTGTATGTGAGTCCAAGTGAACTACTGAAGATGTGGCAGTACATCAGCAGTAGTAAAACATTGGATTTAGCAAGGACTAAAAGGAGGGGCATGGGAAAGAATTTAGAAAAAAATTTGGAAAAAACAGAGAAGGATTAGAGGAAACATCTGTTTATAGAAAGACACAGATGTCCTCAAAAAGTTTAATACTCATAATAGTATCTCCAATCATCTGCTGATTTAGTAACAGATTACATTGTCAGTTTGAGGACAGGGGAGGGTGTGTGTGTGTGTGTGTCCCAAGAGTAGAGGGAGAGGGAAAACAATTTATGCAATAAATATTGTGTAAAAACTTGCAGTGCAGTATGTTGCTGGAGCAGTGATGCTGAGTGTTACACATGGATGGGTTTTAAAGTGATGGCACTGGTTGATGGAGTTGATAGAGGGATAAGTGTGCTTATGTGCATTACGTTTTTCTCTCCATCTGAGTAAAAGCAGTCTAAGATAAGAAACTAAATAGTGGGTAGTTCTCTAGAAAAATTACTACTGATGTTACAAAAAAAAATCTTTACCATACATGACGTATAAACTGAAATCCTAGGTATAACCCACTACAACTGTCCTGCTATGTTTTGTAAGATATTTGTACAGTTAGAAGTCTTTGATTTTTACCCTATCTGATCTTTGTAAGGTAACTTTAGTATTTTTCGGTCCATTTAACATGTTTTATGCTATGTAAATAATGAGAACAAACATTTTTGAAATTGGTTCAGTGTAGAGCAAGAAGGCAGCAACAAAACAAATGGCAATGTAACCATTCAGGGCATGTTTGCACTGTCAGTTTACATCCACTAAAACTGCTTGTTTTCACCACTGACATGTTCAGATTATTATTTTAAGTGTCTTACAACATATACTTATATCCAATTTCTGAAATTAAGTTCTTGACTTACCAACCAAGGGGTCTGCTAGACAACCAATGCACCAGTCAAGTATTTTTTTTTTTTTTTTTGGTCAAAATAATATATTACCTTTTTGTATCACATATAATTTGTTTTAGTACATTTCATTGAAAGAACAGGGTGTTGTGTGGAATACATACTTAAAGAAGAGGCCAGGGCTACATCTGACGCAAAATTATTTTAATTTGTTGAACAATGCATCCCCACAACTATGTGAGTAAGTTCCCTCTAAGCACTGATACTGTGTGTATATCTGTGGCTTTTATTGTGAAAGGCAAGAATGGATAAAGTGACCCTGCAGTGCCCTGCTTTTTGATAATGTGGGAGGATATAAAGAGTTTGCCATCTTGGTTCAGACTACAGAGCATTTATGTTAATATTTTATTACCTTCATTAGTATGGGCACAACTTATAGCCTTCGGCTACACATTAGCCTTACAGTAGCTAACAGAAGACTAGTGGCAAGTGTTAAAAGGATCAGCTGATGTCCCCCCTGATGTGGTGGAAATTTGTGGCACGCAAGACGATAAGTTTTGCAACACTGCGCAGAGCAGCATGCCCCTAAATGACACCGTCACATGGTAGAGAGCATAGTCTTGATAGACTTCTGAGACTTCCTTGCCAAATGGGAAATCTTGGCACTTGGCAGGTGTTAATTTCAAATACTGCATATACCTTTTTGTTGACAAGTAAGATCCTTTTTGTTTAAGTAGAAACAGCTCTGAAAGTGCCAATGCCAAAATCACCAGACTTCATTTAAATAAACAGTAATGGTACCATTGTAAAACTAACCTCATTCACAGTTGACAGAAACAAAATAAAACATCTTGGCCCATTGTTTCACTCTTCAAACAATCACCAACTCTGGTTTGGTTGAAATAAACTCCTAAATCATCCAGTTAGGTGTTAAAATACGCTGGCTCTGTAAATGTTAAGATAATGGTTCATTTAAATGGAGTCTGGTGGAATTTGTCAAGGCTGTTTGGGGGCTGTATCAAACAGAATCTTATTCTCAAATGGAAAGGTTTATCTTTGCAGGGATCTTTTCCATTAGTTGTTAGACATTAGGAAAAATAATCAGAGCCTATCAGTGGCAAAAACAAGCACGTTTAGTAGTGGTACATTTTCAAAAATTGTTGTTTCCATTAGTCATTTGACACAAAAACATGGAAATTTGAGTTATAGTTGGAAAAGACCACACTTATCCTTAAAATACAAGCTTCAGATTGGCTTTTGTAAGACAGCAGGACATAGGTCTTCACAATAAGTCTTCTAAATTGATAAAATTGATTGTTTAGTTCTCTAGTCAACTGAAAGTTTGCCTAGATAATAAACGATATATATTTAAGTTGGATTCAAAAATAAGTATTTAAATGATGTACCTTGGAGACACAATGCACTGTGCAGCTGTCATTTTTTATTTAAATCTTGAGTTAGTTTAACTGAAGAGAAGTGTGATAAATTGCTAATGTTCCATTTAAATGCCTTTCTGCTTCCATGCTTGTATCCTCTTCAAGTGTGAGTAAAGTTCTGACATAAAAGAGATGAGGATTTAAGAAGTTGTATCCCTGGAGTTCCTCAGCTTCCTCCAGTACTGTCACTACTGGCTGGCTCGTTGCTCTTAAAACCTAAGCTCATTATCCCAAAGACTTAAACTGAAATGTAATATTACCACTGGACCTCTTCTTCTACAGGCAGATTTATAATTCACTCATCGCAATTTCTCCAGAGAAACCAGTGCCCATGCAGGACTTGTAGTAGAAGGTAATTCAATTAAAACCAGTTCACTTAATGGTATGACTGAAGGGTGCCCTTGATGAAAGTTGTCTGGCTGATGACATGAAAGTCAGCACACAGCCGATCTACTCCCAGACAAAAAATATCTATAATAATATATACATAATAATAACATAACTATCTATAGTTATTCCACTAATTTCTTAATAATTCTACCAATAAAAGCAAATGTAACAAACCAATAGTTACGGACAAAGTTAAAACACACGGGGCTTTAAAACCCACAATTCTGACAACTTTCCGTATAATGATCATGTTAAAAAAAACCTAAAACATACACCACTAGTAAACCAATTGTCAGAAGAGATGTTGGCATTGTACATTTCTGCAAATCACGAATATGTTACTTTGTACATTATCTTGTAGCAGATACACAGAACCTTTGTTTCTAACGAGGCCACTGGGAAAGCAGCAAGACGTAGCTAAAAACCACCCAAGTTGGGCAGCACTAAAGCCGCTAGGAAAACAATGACAGACACTAAAAAACGCAAAAGTTCTGCAACACAAAAGCCACTGGACAAGCGGTGTTGGGTTGCTGAATAACACCCACATTCCTTGGTACAAAGGCCGCCAGAAAAGCAGCAATGAGTTGCTAAAAAACACCTATAATTGGAGGCTCAAGAGCAGCTGGAAAAGTGGCAACAGAGCTAAAATGTTCTGCAGCATGATAGCTGCCAGAGAGGTGACAACGGGTCACTTAAAAAACATCTACGTTATGGTTAATTCTCACTGCCGCGATGCGGAAAAGCGGGACGGATTTGCGGAATATTCGCACTGTGCTTTTCCACGTGTAAACCATACACACAGGTGCGGTACGGACGCAGTGTGGAATTTCACCTTGTTGTGTTCCAAGTCCGCGCAGTGTGAACGGGTGTGGGTGAACATGGACAAGAGTAGCAACAGATGCCTAGCTAATGTTAACTTTGCTAGCACTAGCTAGCTGGCTAGCAAGCTACCATTTAACAAGTGTCAGCATCAACTTTCTATAGCACCTACCACCCTTACCGTAGCCACCAAGCTGGGCAACGGACTGCCATACGTTGTCCTTTAATTCATTGTTCATAAAATCATCCCACCTTTTATCAAAAAGGACGGGGTGCTGTGAAACGACCTTTCTCCCATAGTGTCCTACCTGACTGGATTATGAACTCTCCCGGGTCTGTGCAATGTCACTATAAACAAATAATTTCATAGGCCCATGTAGTTCTGAGAATTCCGCGGGGGTCAGAGTCTGGGTGGAAACTTTTTCACTGCACAAAAGTTCTGCCCCGGTGTGCAAACTTCATAAGAACCCATGAAGTCAGCTTTTATATTTTTCCACGAGAATAATCTGCATGGATATGAGCCCTCAATGAGAATGGATTTTACTCAGAATAAAAAAAATGACATTCAGTGGCACAGAAGCAGCTGGAAAGGCGGCAATAGGGGGCTAAAAAAACTCATGTTACGCAACACAAAGCTGCTGGACAAGTGGCAATGGGTTGCTAAAATACATCCACACTCCTTGGCACAATAGCAGCTGGAAAAGTGGCAATGGGTCACTAAAACACACCCACATTCAGCTGCACAAAAGCCTCTGGAAACACAGCCACTGGTTGCTAACTAACAGCCACATTTGGTGGCACAGACCCCTGGAAACATGGCAACTGGTCTGCAGTGGTCTGCAGGTTGGCAGCATTTCGGTCTATGTGTCGCGCCATCCCTCATCTCCTCCACCTACCAATTACGAAGTCAGCTCATGTATTGTGTCACTTTAGATATGATACATGTGGAATATAGAGTTTGCAGAAACGTACAATGCCAATATTTCTGGCAGCTATTCTGCCACTAGCGGCTGGCCCTAAAAGTCATAATACAGTCTACAATTTAAAGTGTTAGTATTGGCAGGGGAATTGCTGACAGTTGTTAATAGAAGGTACAACAAGTAAACGTCTGAAACATTTACCCATGCAGACATTATTTAAAAGAAGGATAACACCTTAAGAACAATAAGGACAAACCAAGTCAAATGGAAGCCCCACTTACTGCAATCAGTGCTTATTTATTGACGTCTTTATCCCAGCTGATTTAGAGACAAAGAACATAAATAATGCATTATTGATTTTGTCTGCACAGCGTTGTGCAGCTCTGCAGTGGCAAACCATACGTACTTTGGTGAAGCATCATCAGCCCCCCGTTTAACCATCACCCCCAACTCCAGCTAAGGTTCAGATTTAAACTAGACTGTATATATTAGCTAAAGCCCATAAAGCTTCTTTTGACATTTGCCTTTCCTGCTGAAAATAATTAATATACAGCACAAAAACACCATCACACAGGTCAAAAACTGTGGTGTTGGAAATTAGTGATTATCAAAATAGCTCTGTGGGTGATGGCCCCTTTTAAAATGTCAAGAGCATATTACAACACTTGATGGCAGTAAACCGTTATCATAGCAATTAAGACCTTATTTGGCTCGGAAACCACATTATGTACATGTTTTTGCCAAACAGTGTGCTGCCTCTGTACACTAAAGTAATTATTTCCCACATGTCTCTATCTTGAGATGACTGAGCTGACTTTTTTAATATTCTTAGGCATCGTTTCAGCTCGAGTAAGGACACTCTGATTTGGTTGGGGAAGACTCACATGTTCATGTTTAACTGGAGAATATGAATAATTCCGCCTCCCAGGCAAAACAGTGTGCCAGGGCTGTTAGCATTTTGACAGTTTTGTGTATTAGACCACATGCTCTTGCCAACATTTCTCTATGTTCTCTGACAGCGGGGTTGCCTTAGATTGAGAGCAAGTCACAAGCCACAACTAACACCCCCGTGCTCCCTGCTGGCTACTAATACATTATAGTGCAAGCAGCTTTGGACATTGGCATCATGTCAGTGGCAGTTGCAAATGACTTGATATCATACGGTGCATGGTATGTTTTATGATTTGGGTATTTGCCTGTACTTTGGAGGAACACAAATATTACAAATAGACGACAAAGCCACATGTCAATAACTGCAATAACTGGGGGGGGGGGTCAAGGGGCATTTTAAACATCAGCTTAAAAATATGCGTTTCACGTCAATTTCAGCATGAGGATATAGGAAAAAACTAACCCTAGAATTTATGTTTTCTTTCTGCTACAGGAAAATAAAAAAAATGGCAACACAGTGCAAAGCCAGGTTCAAAATTGCATTATTAAAGTACATTGTACTGCATTTGTGCTACATTGTAGCTAATAAAAATGTATGTTTTTTGCTCTTTACAGCAATTACAATTGCTGATGGTCAACATAAGCGCATTTTAGCTGATTTTCCCCCTTTTTTTTTTAATATAAATATTGAACTGTGGCTTATTGCCTATATTTCTTACTATAAGAGTTAAGGCACTTAAATACTGGCATATAGTTGATAAATATCAAAAATAAATAACAAAAATGTCACTAATGCTCGATCAGACTCTGACTTGTTAACTCCTGAACTACACCTTGCACTGGTTTATACAGAGGAGGCACAACAGACTGATTAAAATGCACATGCGAAGGCATATTGTAGCGGGGTTCAAGTACTTTGACCCTATGTTTTAAAGCTGCCATTATCTACAATTAAGCCTGGTCGCATATACACAGCGTTAGACACTCCATGGTATTAGTTATTACTTTGGCACAGAGTGAATCTGCAGTGGGAGGCTGCCTGAACGCTGTGGGGAGGACTCGCCTTCCTGTCTGTTTTTTCTCGTTCCGATATTGACATATTTGGGTGATGTCATAGTGAATTAAATGATAGTAGCCTTCCTGAGATCATAATGCTATGAGAGCCCAACCGACTGCGCCTGCAGTTAGTCAGCACTCTGGCTGAGGAGCTTTACTTCTGTTTTAATGGTCAGCAAATTGTGAACATAAAATGAGTAGTTGGAATTTAAAATACCAAGCAGTATGCTAGCTGACATTTGACACGACAGAAAATACGTTAACGTGACATCCAAACTCGAATGGCTAGTGTTTGCTAAAAACAACCATCTACACTAAGCTCACAAATTACAAATGTTTGATTGAAAAAAGGTGACAAGTTTGCACCACTGTTTCTCTTCAGTCTGACTGAAATCATTCTGATTAAAGATTTTAATTTAACTGTTTGCAAAAAGATGTGTGTTTACATGCCCCAAAGCATTTTATCAGAATATAACTTATTGACTTGTGCAAAGTAGTTCCAAGCTCACGGCTTATGTGTTTGTCAGTTGTTTTTTTTTTCATTTTAACCCACACCATGATCTTTTCCTAACCCTAACCAAGTGGTTTTTGTGCCTAAACCTAACCAGACCTTAACCACGGGCATCACGATGATTTCGGAATGGACTTGAGTTTAATATGGTCGGAACAATGGGATGTCGAACCAATGGGCTGTCGAACCAATGGGCAGTTCCCACTTTACACTACATGGTTCAAGTGACCCAGTTACGTTTTTTTTCCTCTCAAGTTGCACAGATCGGATCTGTAACATGAACGTGTAAACAGGAAAAAAACGCATGATATCGGATATTGTCAGATCAGATTCAGGCCTCCTTCATATGTGGAAATATATCGGGTAGATATCTGCCACTAGGTCTGTAATCTAAACAGACAGATTGGATATTTCCTGGCAATCCACGTCGTACGTCATGAATAATGCGACGACAGCGCATTTTGATGACGTGCTCATGAGCGAGGGACAGGAAGGAAAGCCGAATAAATCGCACATTAATCAAAAACTATGAACCAAAAAAAGCACAATCTATCCCGAGTAAGACAAACTGCTTGATCCCCCGTCTCCAGTGTACCAGCAAAGAACCTGCAGAACTGAATCAGCGAAAAAGCATACCTGAGCAGCTGAAGCTGCGGCTCGCACCCTCGGGACAGTGGTCAAGAGTGCTGGACCGGAAGTGTGGGCATCAAGACATGGTAGTGTAAAGGCAGCCTAACAGATGTCCCCTAAACACCTCACATGCAAACTATTGGAAGGTGCTACAATTTACCAGTGTTGTCTAAATGTCTCATGTGCAAGCTACTGCCACTGGTAGTGTTTCAGTGTCAAGCAACTTCACAGTTCAGCTTGTAGCAACAATGTTACATAAGGCCATAAGGCTACTGTTTAAAAATCAAATAAGGTAATAATCAGAGCACTTAACCTTTAAAACTCATTTAATGGTCTTTGTCTCAGTGTCCAAACAGCAATGAGAATTTATTTGATTTTTTTCTTCTTCTTTTTTAAACTCTGTATGCCTTATATTTTGTCTGATTTATGAGTCTGAGGCTTTGTTGGTTTGTTTGTTACAAATCTTGCTTCACTTAATAAACGTAGTGGGCTTTACATAAAAATGCAGCATTAGATTTGCTTAAAATTTGAATTAATCAGTCTTGTTATCTACTTAGCCTAAGCCAATATCCTGAAATCATACATTATGTACTAGAGTGTGATTACAAGTTTCCCATATGACACCCTGAGGTGCTGGTATTTTCCACCTTTGGGCATATAATTATTTCTCTTTTTTTCTCTCTCACATGCATTGTATTTTTCTTAATTCAGCTCTCCCAACACAGAAGGGGGTATCCTAATTGGATCCAGAAAAATAATGCAAGCCTATAAATGAATACTGGGTAGCTTTTGGGGGTATTGGTACTTTTAGCATTCACTCATTAATAGACTGCTGTGAAATTAGCTGTAATTACGCATTTTAATGTTATGACTATGCCTTGCTGTGATCAGCTTTCATTTGGTTCAGGTTTGGTTCTGGTTTATTTACTTGATTGTCTGAACAAGTATAGCCTTGCAGATCTGGGCACCAAGCACAAATGGCATCATTATTTATTTTATATAGCTCAAACTCTGTTGGAATAATGACTAAGACTGAATGCAACATTTAATGACAAATCTTTTCCAGGATTTTTACGTACTTGATTGTGGTCTTGGTATTAAGTGTTTTATGACATCTCAGATTTGTCCATATTTTTGCCCATTTTGGATTCAGACTTGTCTTGATTTATTAATCGACACCAAGAGTGACATTTAAAACAATGGCCAACAGCTCAACTTTGGTCCCATCAGACAATGGAACCTCCTTCCACTTTATTCCAGTCCCTCACATGCTTTTGGTAAACAGCCTAGGCTAAATATCAGATGAGGTTTGATGAGACTTTTTCATTTGTTTGTTTATTTGCTACTCTCTAGTTTAAGCAACCATAAAAATGTGACTGTTGGCCAAAGCTAAAAATCACTTCAACACATTTACACCTTAATAATACGGCTTAATAATTCACATGCAGTTTCCTTTAGACGGACAAATTGTTTGAAAAAACAAGTCACTGCATAATTTTACATTTATTGTACGTGCAGGAATCTAGCAGATGAATGTTTGAATATGCTGCAAATAAATTACCTTTACATTTGGGATAACATGCACAGTGTTTGTGGTTCATTTGGATGTTGGCTTTAGGTCAATGACTCAATTTGCTTTGTTCAGGGTTCAGGTAGTCTTTATTTGAGCCCCCCTGCACACAGGACAGATTATTGTGACACACGTGGCCTGACAGGTGACAGCGAAGCAACTGGACTGGTGTTTTTGCAATCCCATACACAGTAGGGTTTTTTTTATATTCTGTCCCTAACCCTTGAAAAATGAATTGGAGTGATGAGGAGAGACGGAGTAATAACAGATATTAATGACAGTCATCTTTGTCACTAAATCAGATTGAATTAGCCACTGTAGAAATGGACAGAGAACGTTAAAACATGGAATTGAAACATTGACAAGGAATTGTTCAATACTGGTTAATTATAATTATACTAATTGCGTCTTGCTGTCATTTTCATTCACTTATGATCTGTGGGACAAATCCCTTTTCTTAACACAATATGATATCCAGTTGATTAATCAAAGTATTGATATTTAAAAAAAAAAAAAAAGAAGTGTTTGATGTACAATTTTTTTTTTTTTTGTTTGATGTGTCAATCTTTCATGAAAAAAGATGTTCGTGTGCCAGCATGCTACAAACCAAAAAATGACAGGGATTACTCCTATTTTGTAATTTTCTATTTAAAAATTCCAGATATTTATTCATCTATCTATCTTCCACCTAATTTCTGAATCAGTTAATTGGTTGGTTGGTTAGTTGGTTGCTTCCAATTCTTTATTCTTTATTAATAGACCACAACTAGCACTTTCTGTACATACTTAAGCAAAGACAAAATACAAGATTACATTTAGAACTAAAACAAATACACAATTAATCTATTAAACCCTAATTTGCTGCAATTTTGATTAATAGATTAATTGTTTGTCACTTTTCAACCAAACAAGCCCTTGTTCCAACTTGTCCACCTGTCCAGGGTGTACCCAACCTCTCGCCTAATATCAGCTGGGATAGGCTCCAGCCCCCCGCAACCCCCAAGAGGATAAGCGGTTACGAAAATGGATTAATGGATAGTATTATAGATCTATCACTTTCAGGATTTTGGACTGTTCATTGGACAAAACAAGCTATTTGGACACATCAACATGGGCTTCAGGGTTTGGGTATTCCTTGTCTCTCTTTCCCAATGAAAATAATAATAGTTAGTTGTAGGCCTAATTACATTCAACAATAGCTTTCCCATGTAGCCACTGGAAGAACACTACCCCACTTGTGCAACATCCTGGGTTTAATCCCTCATTGTGGATGCCTCTGGCTTGGCCAGGTGCCCCATCAAACACAGCTGGAAGTGGTCACAGGAAAATATCTGTGGGGGACCATGTTCTTGTTGCAGCACTCCTACTGCTTAGATCTGTGAAGATAGCGTGAACTCCCACATGTGTGATGCCCTCCCGGTAACGCTCCTCACAGGCAGGTGAGAACAAGCAGCTGACGAATCAGTATGCATTGGAAACATATGGTAGTGTGTACACACCTGAGGTCAACAGAGAGTGCCAGTCGTGACAAGAACTGTGGCACATGGGAGACTGGCCATGAATTCTGACAAGGTAAATGCCTGAAAAGAAAAAACCCAAAAAACAATCATTCTTACATGTAAAAATACACTGACCACTCACTTGAACAGTTTGGCTTCCCAATGGCTCTTGCAAAAGACTAAATAATAGAGTAGCCTGCTGACAAATGTCAAGTCTTGCCACACTCCACTTTGGGTGATATGTCATTGAATGATGTGCCCCACTCCCCTTAAATATTGCTGGGCACTTCATATTTAAAAAGGCTCTCTCAACAAATCATTTTGTGACAGCTTTAGTGTGTATGCCCTGGGAGCAACATCTGAAAACCATGACATGTCTAAGGCACGGAAAAGACTTGAGTGACAGAATAATTCTCCATTAATGGAGCGGGTCACTCAAAGATCCTTTATTCCTCGAGGCTTCACATGACGATCAATGTAGACTTAAGATCGAAAGCAGCAGCAGCTTACAATGTAAGGATAATACATGTGGAAAAAAAGATGCATGTATTCAGAGCCTATTTCACAACTTCTGAGGCAGGCAAAGGTGATTTAGTTTACCGGAAATTTCTACAAAATTTCATCTACCTTTGCTCTTTTCGGCTCGGCAAAGTGCACAAAGACTCAAGAATGACTGTAATTCAGGACAAACTATTGTGCATTTATATTCAGACTGCAGGACATCTAGAACTGAGTTTACCACATAATATAAAGCTGTGCAAAGGTCTCGGCCACGATTCACAGTACACCCATGGGTTAACCAAGTTTACTGCAGGGGGTTTCAACTACAGGCCAGCATTTATTATGCAGACCACATGATATATTCTGAACATTAGGTTGAGGTTGCTGCCAAATATATTTTATGCAAGCCCCAAACCAATTTTCTACATAAAATTCTGTGTGTTTTAATAAAGAGTAGATGTTCAAATATACTACATTTAGCAGGCAGGTGGGAAAAGATATGAAAAAAATGATGTTTTAAATGTACAAATGTAATACTCCTCCATATAAACCCTCCAATCTGACATGACAACATATCACATCAGGTCAAAGTGCAAGGGTCGGGGTCAGCTAATAGGTCAGCTAAACTAAGCAAAACTAAGCGGGAGCAAATCTATCTCTAAATCTATAGCACAGACAGGCTGAGACAGACCACCAGAAAACTGTTTCGGAGCTGCTTTTTAGGTTCATAAAATCTCTTGGACATGAGGGACTTCCACTGCAGGGGCACTGCCATCAAAGGTTTTATGACAAGCAATGATGAAGCCAATGACAAGCAAAGCAAGGCATGATGTTGTGATTTGGGGGATGTGAGTGGCTTCAGCCAATAACTGCATGTCCAACACCATTCACAATATTGGTAATTTTGGCACATGCAATCCAAAGAGAAATTGTGTCAGAGGCGAGTGAGTGCATAGTCTTAGGACTCAGGCCTGATAAAAGTATGTCGAGCATTTTCCTGGTGTTGTTGTGAAGGTGTAACGCCCACACTTACTTGTTACTGCCCTCCAGGTTAACAATATTAGCTCTCTCAGCTTTGTTGCTAGTGCTGAAAGCACTGATAGCACCTTCAGCGCTGCTGCCATTTCAGCTCAGCCACCTTCATATTTGCTTGCCTGCACACAGCTCTCATCAGAGCTGAGGGCCATGTAAATTGCTCCTTTAAGCAAGAGTTTGCCTAATTTGGTTAGTTGGGCCACTGACTTTTAGTTTGCTCAACCTTTAGTTGCAGGCAATTTTTCATTGATGTGACATACTATTTATTAATATATAATGTTACACTTGTTATACTTTGGTAAGTATGTTGTCTTAAGTTAATATAGATTTAGAATGTTATGTATTGTTGTTAAATATCATTAATATTGCCACACTTTCTACGTGGTGCGCCTTAAGGTGTCTCTTGAGGTTTGTAGTCCTCCCAGACAGACTGAGCTCAGTGGCTGCCATCATGAAACTTCCCATCACGTTTCTTGTCAGGTGCAGCCAGCTTCAGGCTGTTCCACTCTTGGCAGCACGCTGCTGATGTGCAAAAATACTGGGAAGATGATTCAGGTGCAGAGAAAGATAAATGTGCAGCCATCCAAGGATAATAAGGAGATTTAATTTACATCATTATTTTAAGAAAAAAAAAAAGTCAATGGAATTTTGTCCACTGTTTTTTTTTTTTTTTTAACAAAAATAAAGAAAAAAATGTTAAAAGTTTTTATTTTTTAAACTCTTTTTCTCTTTTACTGTGTGGTGATTTCGTGAAAGTTATTCCTTACTTGAGTCAGTACTGTATTAGCAACGTCTCGCTCTTCATCCTTAAAAAACTGGTAAAGTAAAAAAATGACAAATATATTTCAGCACAATTTTTGTTAACAAATTAATACTAATTTTGAGGTTGTTACTTTGTGTTGTATTTGTTTTTAGAAGGAAAGCCAAATGTAACATCTTTAAGTCATGTTAGAGCTTTGTTTCAGCCCACTTTGTACACCTTGAGGTCTGCCGGTGAAGTTTGTGTCTCGCTAAAGTGTGTCAAGCCTCTAAAAAAAGGGCAGAGAACCACAAGTTAAGGGGCGGGAAAATATGGAAATCTTATGGATGCTGGCTGTCAACCACTATATAGTAAGCAGACTGTTACTTAGAAAAGGTAAACAAAGGGAAAATTACATGGGACTCTGAATTCTAATTGAGAAAGATTTCCTTTTGATGTAACTTGGGAGATCTAAGAAGTGCTTTTTGAGCTAATTACAGAGTTGTGGCAGAGATCTAATTAGAGTGATGCTAATGAGCCTTGTTTATCTTTATCTGATGTCAAAATGAAATTGGTTGAAATCCAAATAAAGGTGCTGGCATTAGCATCTTGCCAAGTGGAATTAAAAAGTGTCAGTAATTTTATTGTTTTCAAGGGATGGAATAGTGTAGTTATTGTGTTCCACACACACAGAGAGGTGTGTGTGTGTGTGTGTGTGTGTGTGTGTGTTCATGCATGTGTGAGTGTGTCTTTGCATGTATGTAAAAGTGGTTTGATTAAATACCATCAGCAATCTGGAAGATGACTGCTGTGGGTTCTCAAGGGAGATCCGAAGTTCAGGCAGAGCACTAGCTCCCAGCTCTGGCCCCTGTCATATTTGAACATGACTTCAAAAGAAAACTTTATATTCTGAATGACCTTGAGCATACACGTGCTCACATCTTGCTTAATGAAGGTCCAGCTTTTTAATTAAATATATAGGAGATTTCAGTCTGACACACTGAACTTTTTACTGTGGCTTTGTACCTAAAGACACACCATCATTTAGCATTTGATTCAGAGATTATCCCGAGCTAAAAGAGAAGCAAAGCCAACACATGAATACATCCACAGAAGAGTGTGTTGCCCCTTCAGAGAAGTACTACAGATACACAGTAGGCTTGGGAAGGTATTTCTTCATTACCGCCCTCACATTTCACCACACTATATGGTATATGAAAGTAACTGTGTAGAGAAAACAAAAAAAAGTAAAAGTCATTGTAGCGAGTATGACATTGTCTAGCCTACACATGCTGTGTCTAATATGCAGTTAGCCTACTTAGACAAGTCTTGTTTGGATTAAATACGTACACCCATAGCATAATGGAGGACAGGACAGCTTTAAAATAGGGTAAGGAGCTCGGACATCTGGAGGGAGCTCAGAGTAGAGCTGCTGCAAAAGGCGTCGGTTGAGGCGGTTGAGGCATCTGATCAGGATGCCTCCTGGGCACCTCCCAGTCGAGGTGTTCCGGGCACGTCCCACTGGTAGGAGGCCCCGGGGCAGACGCAGAACACGCTGAAGGGACTACATATCTCATCCAGCCTGGGAATGCCTTGGACCCCCCAAGGGGAGCTGGAAAGCATTGCTGAGGAAAGGGATGTCTGGATGCTTTGCTTGGCCTACTGCCCCCATGACCAGGCCCCATATAAGCAGATGAAAATGGATTGATGGATGGAGAATCTGTTTGTTTGACTGAATTGAATATCATACCAACAGCATTTTTAGATGTCCTGGTACACCATAATACCTTGACAACGCCAAAACCTCGTCATTCATTCTTGCACGAAAGACTAAAACAAAGTGAAGTTCATACAGTTAGTCTCCATATTACCCAGACTTTAGCTATAACCATTACAGTTTGAACTACATGTAGAACAACAACCACAACACAGATGAGCCTTAAAAAAACTGATCCTAAGCTATATGTCTTAGATTCAAAAGCCTCACCATTTGACCATCAATACACACTTACAACAAAACACAATATCTAAATCGAGTCCAGCCATCAATTTAATGAATCAATGCACCAGCCTTGAAAATAATTACAGTATATTACAGACAAAGGGACAAAGATGAGCAGGTCTCCAACAGACAATCCTCTAACCAACAGCCACATTATTAAACTAACATCAGCTTCATTGTTTCAATAAAGAATGGATGTTATGAACTTCCTTAAGCTGGTAGTAATTACAATATTGACAATAAAAAGCTGCCTGTAACTTGGCAACAAGTGGTGTTGCTAGGTACACTTCCTGTAGCTCTGGTGTTTAATCTGTCTGCAACATTTTAATTCCCTTAACTTTATTGTGAACAGCAAATCCACGTTGAAGTCTATGTTGAAGAGTAGCATGGTGTGACTTTCCTACTAGGTGGGGTTACAAGTATTTTGAAAATATTTCTCATGTCACAGAAACACTGAGAGCGAATCTTTTGTTTTGCTTGCTATTGCGTTGATGTGTTGGTGTTCTTGTGTCAGTGCTCTGCACAGACACCACCCACCTGCCCACCTGTCCACCTGCTTGCTCTCATCCCTGGCTCTCTGAAGCTCTGCGCCGCTGTTGCCTGGCAGTGTCGGTGGCACAGAGGTCCCTGGGGACCTCTTGTAGACATTAACCTTATATTTTATGTAGGGTATTCCTACAGACATTCCTGTAATCTTACGTTGCAGTGTCACTGTACCAGCAGATAATGTATTCACTGATGTCAAGGATGACCTGGTGATGCTTTACTGTCACACAACAGGTTGAAAAAAAAAAGTCACCTAAGGCCGGCATTGTCTTATCATCTACAGATATATTGTGTAAGATAAGATCCACGTAGTCTCTATAAGTGAAAGAAAATCGTACAAACTCTCTTCAAATAGAAAGACAATAAGTATATTTCTCAAAATGTAAAACTATGTATACATTAGCTTATTTAAACCGTTATGGATAGTCATATCACAGTCATATCACATTTGTTTACTTGGGTAAAGTATTTTGGTGATCTGATGATACATTTTTAGACATACAGAAATGAAAGCATTGTTATGACCATATAACATCAAATATAGCACTACAGTTTACAACTACAACACAAATTTTACTGGTGATCCACACTCAGTTTCCCTTGGACCCACTCGAATGACCACCCGTGGGTCCCAGCGACTCACTACATTGAAATCCTAGCAACATTACTTAAAGACACACATGCGACAGAACCCCTGGAAGGTGGAAGGTTAAACTCCACCTGCAGTCCAGATGTTCATCAACATCCTGACTGTACACAATGTCTGATGTGTCCTTGACCTATTTAAAGCCTGCTCGGGTAAAAAGCACCAGGTGCAAACAGTAAACACCACTTGAGATGGAGTCTAAGTGCTCTGAGCTTGGAAAGATGACTGGATTTATTTTGCTCCTTGGCTCTGGTATCAGTTCCGTAAGTTAGCTCATTAAGCCTCTGGATGGATTTCAATACATACTGCATACATTTAGAGAAGACGGCTGCACATGATACACTTAAAATTACAATTTTACCGCGTTTTGTTTTGAGATGTCATAATCTTTACAAGCCAGAGTTACCTCGAAAATATAAATCTACCAACGACTTTACCTCGTAAGATGAAGGATGTGGTTATAAATAGCACTGTATCATCCCAAACAATTACAGATGTGCTGAAAATGAGTCGTGCTTTATAAGAGCGTTAAATGGATCACATCACTGGCTGGTCCTTATTGACTTGCTCAGCAGAGGATGTTATTCCTGAAGAAGTTCAATGTGTTGCAGCCATTAAGGGTGTGACAGTGAGTCCATTGTGTACTCATCCAAAAAAATGGTTCAAGGCAGCTTTTGCTCAGGACAAAGAAAAACTGCTCCATGAAAAAGACTTTTTTTGCCATACAAATACAGTTGCCCTACATCATTGACACAGCATACTGCAAAACCAACTCAAAATGCTGCTTGTTTAAGTCTTACATTGTTGTCTTGAGGTACTGTTTCTCTGTCATGATTTATGGTTTGCATAGAGCTGAGGAGTTGAAAATTCTTGCCATCTATAGATGTTGGAGTAAGATGTTAACTGCAGTGATTTACACAACAGTTATTCATTGGCTTCAATAAATCAGCACATCCAATTTGTACAGGAGTGAAATACATACAGTGAACTCAGCCATTTCCTGTAACACAGCCATGTGGCTACCATGGCTATAAAGAGCTTACAATGACATCCTTTACACTTTGGTGACAGCTATCCCGGACATAGCCTTGATGCTCCTCTAAGAGGGTGTCACGGTCGACATAAGAAATACTTTATGAAGGTGAAAACATTATTTGACACCTACTGAGAAAAAAAAAAAAAAAATCATTTAAATAGGACAGTGTAATCTCAACCAGCATGCTGAATGTTTGCATACAAGGTTTTGGGAAAACCGAGGAAACGGCAGCACTCATATATCACAGTCAGGGATTACTGGCAATAAACATTCATCTTCTTACCCTCTTAAAGCGATATTTTAAAGTCAATGGATTAGGGCAGAGCATGCTTGTAATCACTAGTAGGAGATAAAAAGAGTCACATCTTCAAATGCCTCCAATTAGAGGAGATATACTACCTGTCAGACGTTTAGTTTTGCTTATCATATCATTTATATTCAAAAGTTAAGAATCCAAATAATGGGGTTATTGCATTTAAGTATATGGTGCAACTTCAATGAAAGCTATCCCTGTCCCTGGAGGGCTTTTAGCTGAACAGAATTTTTAATAGATGACATGGTATGTAAGGAATTAAAACAAGAATCCTTTGGTGATCTATCAAGGTGTAATTCTCCAAAAACATAGTGTGTACTTTATTCAATAAAGCTTGACAAAGAAAAAACAAGAGCCAATGTTGCATAATAAACACACGTCAAAGCAGTTGAGGGATATCGCACTCTCAGATAAAATCCCCCCACCGTTATCAAGTGAAACCCCCGTGGTGTGGTGCTCACGCAGGGGACTGCAGTTGTTCTTATTCCTAACAGCGTTTACTCAGAGGCATTAAAGATAACCACCAAGGTCTCGAGCACACATTTTCATTTTCCTCTGATGTGATTTAAGTACACAGTTTGACATATACAATGCAGACTGATATCCTTGAGCATGATGAATAGTAACACTGTGGATTATCATTAAATATTGCTATACTTTGTCTCAATGACTCAATTACAGCTTGCTACACGGTGCTGCCTGATATTTAATGTTCTTTATATATGAATCAATATTTGATTCATGGAGGAAGTGTACAGATACAAAAACAAATTAAGCTTGAAATTACCATCCATTATCTAATGAGTGTCAAAAATCATGACAGGTGTAACATTAAGATTTCAGTGTAACTTTCTAGGTTAGTTAGGGTGGTGGATTATTGTGACGATGGTTCTTTTTCAGTAAAGGTATGATTAGGTTTTTTTTTCAAACTGTGGGAGAGGCTCTTTGCAGTTTATGTCCATATTTGTTTCCAACACTATTAATGATCCTGGGAAAAATAATGACTACAGTTACACCAAAGTTAGACTTGCATTTTTGCCATTTTCCAGCCTAATGGCAATGACAAACCACAGATACTGCTTAATGCTTAATTAATAGCCCAGGCTATTATTTGCTTAAATCACTGATCAACAGGCCTTTATTTGGGACAGGCCTTTAATTCTTTTCACACAAAACTGTTGCTCAGCAAAGAGTGGGAAATACAGTCAAACTGTTTTTTTTTATACCAGTATGAATATTGTATAAACATTAGGCTTCAGATAACATATCAATTATGAATCATTTATTTGATCTAGCTCCAACAGACAGCGCATCAGAGAGAAAGCGTTAATTGCAACACTGGAGGATTATGGCAACTTGGATTATTTTTTATGAAAACCATTTTTGATTCTTTGAATTGGTGGACCCGCATAGACGAAAGGAATATGAATAATTTACAGGGTAATCGAGGAATGGACACATAATGTGAGGTAGCTAACAACCTGCTTTTATACATCTGAAGAACTTCTATGAAAAAAAAAGAAAAGAAAAAGAACTGACTGGCAACCAGACCAGGCGTCAAATTGAAAAAAAAATTGTTTATTTGTTATAATGTGTAGCCACACCCAGCTAGGAAGGAAGTAGGCATTTAATTGGGACCATGCTTGGGACCAAGTTGGTATATGCATGTTTCACAAGTGACATACACACTTACGATCTTTTTAAAAAATTATAATTTTAATACTACATTGCGCCAGAGGCAATCTAAAGCAGCAGAGCATACTTGGGGGAATTTTTACGTTTCACATTTAATAAATATGTCAAATAAATGCATTCTAGTTAATCAATTCAGTACCCACTAATAACACCTACGGTTTCAAATCACGCATAACTAACTGCATTATCACTTAGCAAATCTTGATAAAACCACATGCTGCAAAGATGGTCTGGTACATAATAACTTTCAAATGTAACATATCTGTGGTTTGCAGAGCAGTTACAATGCCAATATTTTTTTCTGCTGATTAGGTTGCCATTTCACGTTAGATCTGTGCAGCACCTATCTAACCTCTATTTCTGGAAGTGCATAGATATCTTGATGGAAGAAACTTCAAAATAAATCTTTGAACAGGTGGAGAAGCAGTCCAGCAATAATGCTTGCATCTGGCATCTGTATGTTAAGCAAACTGCCAGAGTTTCGGTACAGATGGAAGCAATGAGGTGTAAGAAGTGTTTCTGCTGACAGCACAATTGTTTTCTGGCATGAGGGCAGTAGTGGTATGATGTTGTAGACAATACATACGATAAACAGAGAGACATCCACTATGCTACATAGGTAAACACTATTTAGTAATTGTAGGTTTCTTTTTAAGTATATTTAATTTAAAATGCATTGATATTTTTTACATATAATATGTGATTATGGGAGAATTGTCAATATTATAGAGATGGAAGCTTATGGATCACGAGAACAGCATTTACCTGAATGACAATGAATAGATAATTCAATAAAAAAGAAAGCATGTTCTTTAATTTGGATCTCTAGGGGTGGCAAAACAGGAACTGAACTCCAAGTGTTTAATGATTAATATAGACTTCCTGACATGCTGATCCAAAACACCTAACAACACTCCACATCATTTTCCTTTTTCATTATGGTATGTTGTAGGACAGCAAGTACAGATTTTAATTTATCCATCTTTCTTAACCATCTTTCTTTGTGTATTTTGCACACATGCGGTAGAAATCTAATTCAAGCAGGAAATCATCAGTGATGTGGACTGGATGACCAAACAGACAGTGAAATCCATTGCCAATTTTACCTTTTTTCCCCATATTAGGACTATCAGATCACATGAAGTTTTGATATAGCACCAGACAACCAGCTGTAACAACTTTACACATTAACTGCATTATGTGCATGTGCAAATAGTCACAAGCCCCGTTTTCACCAAACACCTTAGGTGTTTCCACTGCAAACAGTACTCTTAAATGTGGGTGGGGTTGTTGTCACTCACTGCTCTGTTCAGCACTAACTGTATTTCCTCGTAACTGGTGATACAGATGGAAATCTGCACCTCGTTTATTGTCCACAGAACAATGTTGCACACCGATATTTTCAGAACAAAATAGAACAGGCTGCAGTGAAAGTTTCTCAGTGGAATATTTAAAAATAGCAGGTTTGTGCATTTAGTCCTTGTCAGGCAAGCGCATGGTTTACCGTTGCCGAAGCCCACAGGAATGACGATCCACAACACTTTTTTTTTTTCTCCAAGTGAGGATTAGAATATATGCAGTTAACATAATAATCCGGCCCAGTGATTTCACTTGTTTTATTTTCATCAACTCCAGCTGCTGCAACAGGCAGAAAAACAAAAACACCCTTTCATTTTATAGTTACAAGTTAGTAATATATGTAAAACATGATATGACCAGTGGTGACAGTACATGAGCCTCAAAACCAGCCACAACTCAGCCCTGAGCAGAGTGACCGTCCGCTGTTGACCAAAAAACAGACTAAAGTGTTTCTAGCTCCGCCTCTCAGTAACAGATCTGTGTGCTAGGTACTCGAACAGATGGGTGACCAAAATGGGGACGGTACAGAACGGTTCCATTGGTACCATCCACAACTTTTCGCAGTTGAAACGGAAAAGAAGCGTACTGGACTGAACCATACTGCTGTGTGGAAACGGGGCGATACTATAATCAGGCCAACATCACCTCACTGCTGAAACTGTATGTGGGAAAAAAAAGTGCACGCCGTTGCTGTATTTGATCATTCTGTGCAGTTAGATTTTGGTTGTATTCATTGAGCGTATGCCATATATTTAAAAAAGATAAATAGCACCCATTGGTTACATTATCCGTGTAAGGTGATGCAGTTAGAAGTATTGATTGTTTTGACCAGTGTTTAGAGTGGTGCATTCAAGTGCTGGCAGAGAGGTCTTAAATCAGACTTGACACAAGAGTCAGCCCACTCCACATCCTGGATGTGAAATTGCTACCAGCACTTTACTGCACCAACCCACAGTGCATCTAAACTTTATGCTTTTGACTTCATTACTTAGCAGCAATAATACAACTTTAACTTAAAAAAAACAAACGGACAACATGTCTATTGTGATAAACTGCCATACAGCACTACAAGTTGATTGAAAATTTAAAAATGCCAGAGGATTTGTTTTAAAGTGTAGACTTCTTAAATACAAGTTAAGATGGATACAGGCCGAAAATGCAACACGACATCATAATCTCTTCAATGTCCAATCATTACTCACTCGAAGAAAACACAAATCCTCAGGCAGTTCACAGCATCCTGCATGCACCATCCCAGTCTTAATGTGCTCACTTATGAACAAACACATTAGTGGTCCAGCAGACAGCCCATATTTGATGTGCTGTCACCGGCTCTCTCCTTTTTGCTGAATATTTGCACACATTTCTCTCTTATTACTCTGGTCACTTCTCCCCTGGGAGATTGTTTTACGGGACCGTTGACAGCAAGGCGGCCGACAGAGCCATTAGAGGAGCAGTGAGGGGTCTGGAGGTTGGCTACCAGCTGCCTTGCCCACACTCTCAGCTGTTCCTGCAGGCCCTTTCACAGCAGGGGCTCTCAAGTGTTCCTAAGCAAACCTTTAAGGCTAATGGACTTGAGATATCATTGCAATTGTTAGAGGATCTCTGTAAAGGTAAACACTTTAGCTGTTGTATCAGAAATTTCCTGGCAACCAGCTACTACCACCACAGAAGCCCATTTGAGTATTGACTTTGCACAATAACGCTGAGATAAAGAGAAAGATGAAAAACACAACAAAACAAAACAGGCAGGGGAAAAGAAATCACTGAAAAAGATTATGTGGGTGTATGTAGGTCAAAGCAGGGATGCTGTGAGCTCATTTTCAGGTAGCAATAAGCTCAGGCTGTCTAAAGACCACAAGATGCAACTGTTACAGTTTAGAGCATTTGTTAATGAGTCTATTAGAGCATTTACGTGGTCATGAATAACCAGTTCATGATCGGGTATCTGGAGTATTCCATTCATGTGTTAGATGTAAACACATGTAAACACCACAACCCATTTTCAGAAACCCAGATAAGACCTTATTCCATTTATGAGTAACACAAATGAGTTAGCTGGAGTGCTCTGGAAAAAACTGGGTGACTGTTGCATGTTCCAGACTGCGCCTAATTGTTCGCATTTTGCGACCTTTTTTGGAGGCCGTGCGACATAGTTTTTTAACTAGGAGCACCAGCGCGACTTACAAATCCACCGCCTCCCTCTTTTTCTTTCTTTTTTTTTATAATTGCATTTTATGGAGGAGTGGAAGCGAGTGTCTGTGTGTGTGTCTGTGTGTGTGTCTGTCATGTGTGTCTGGATGCGCACTGCGAGCCGGGGGCGAGGGGGCGCCAGTAACCATAGCAACGTGCAGCAGTTTTAGTACGTGTGCACTGTGTGAGGGGTTAAGGCCCGATCATGCTCGGTCGGAACGTATGCGGAACGGACTCCGCGGAGGTCCGCGCGGACTCAAAGCGGACGTCCGCAAGCCCTGTGCGCGCAAAGCTCAGATTTTACGACCGCGCGGACTCTGCTCCGCGCACCAGTGACTGCTTGGCATGTATTTTTCACATCGCGGGGATTTTTCACAGACGTTTTTACAGAAAACTACAATGTGGATGTGCGCTTGACTATGGAGGCCCGAATGACTGCGGACATTCCTCCTGGAGTCCACTCTGCTTATAGTACGCCCGAGTATGTTCGGGCCTTTAGACAGAGAGGGGTCACAGAGCTAGTGTCGAGTAGAAGGTGCTGTGTCGTTTGACCATAAAGTGATGCTATGAAATGACCTATAGATTAGTTTTTCACAAGAAAAAATAATCCAGAAACTCCTGTCAGTCCTGTGCCAGTTTCCCAAACTTCCGACGACGATAATTCAGAGGACGAGTCAGCAGGTGATGTCACAGCACAGAAAAAGCCAAAGCCCTATCATTTCCGATAAGAATGGCTCACTGAATTTACGTGGCTGAGATATTGTAAAGAAAAGAAAGCAATGTCCTGCGTGTACTGCTCTCAGTGCGGTCCGAAATTTGCCGGGAAAACTAAATTCGCCGACTCCACCACACACTTCAAACATCAAACGCTGGTTAAGCACAACAACAGCATCAGGCATAAATTATGCAGGGACAGATGCAATGATGGAGCAAAAGCACCGCTGCACACATCATTTAAGATGCAGGGTTGTCTGTGTTTATTGCAAAATTATCAGTAATGCAGTTAATATAGACAAAATTATGAATATGTTGTGTCATATAGATAGTGTTCCTAAATTTTGTGCTGGTGCTCCTAAAATTTTCAGTAAGGAGCACTGGTGCTCCTAGTAGAAAAAGTTAGTCTGGAGCCCTGATGTATACACCTTATCCTGGTTTCTGAGTGCCACCAACTATCTGCACAGGTGCGCTTTCAGGACAGTGACCTCAATGTTCCTCACAGTCTTTCTCGCAAATTTGGCTGCTGTTCCCTGGTTCAGAGGGTGTGAGTGATATGCAACCACAGACTGTGTGTGCTACTGGGTTAGCTTCTAACAGATTGTTGCAGCACAACGGCATTTGTTATTTGGATCAGAATGTGTGTGCTGTGCCTTTAGACTTTACGTGTAACTGTGTTAGCTGCTGTCGAGAGGCTTTCAACCAGGAGTGGCTCGTTTCTGCTTGGGAGGTATGTGTGCTTTGTGCCATTGCTTTAGCTGCTAATGTGTTCACCCCAAACGTTACTTGCGCAAGTTTGAATGCTAGAATATTTTGTGTTGACTCACTTCACACGGATGTGAAATTGTTGAATCAATGAATGAATTTGCGCCTGTGCGTCTCCAGAGCATCTCAGTGCTGATTAGCTATCGCGGCGCGAATTGGTTGCTTAAGTTCAGATATTTCAACTCTTACGAATATGTGTATGACACAAAATCACACTACTTACTTCCTCTGCACTGCTTAATTCATGTATTTTAAGTCATTTGTATCGCATCCATTGTGTCCACCACGCTGCACGACAGGAATTTGCGTCTAGTTGCGTCTTTACATTAACTTCACGCGAAACTCTCGCACAATTCGCGCCAGGTGTGAACGCAAATAAATAGAGTCTGACACTATGCAGCAACTCGTTCTTTGGCTCGGGGTGTATGTATGTTAATGTGCTGCTTACTTAGCTCCTAACAACAGACTATAACTCTGCAGCAGCCCGATCTTCGTTTCAGCTCTATCAGCAGATATACGCCCGCATCTCTGAGCAGAGAATACTACTCATTTTTTCACGATTTTGAAAACTGGTTCTATACAGTTGCTGGGTGGTTAATGACATATTTTTCTGTGGTGTGACAGACACATTTCCTTACCTGAACTTTAAGTGCTATTGAGACAATACAGGTAAAATGGGCTCCATTCTATTTTACATAACTTACCATGGTCCATAGTTTGAGTTAATAAGATATTCCTTAAAATAAGTTTCAGCATTTAAGTAATAATTAATTCTGCTAATGTTCACTGGTATGTTATTAAATCCATTTACTATTGTTGCTTGCTAAATCAATCTGACTGCATCAATGGGCAGTCTTTATACAGTTTAACAACTTCAAATCAAATTAACAGATGTGCATTAATCTAATCTAGAAATCTTAAAAGCAGCTCCTGACAGGATATTGCATTTTGCATCCAACATGTTTTTTCATCCTAGACATTAGCGTTATGGACTTTTGAAAACCCAGAGGGAAGGCTTATTTAGATCCAGGTTATAGTCGAGTTTGACAAAAAGGCAATACACAAGGAGGTATACTCATCCATCACTGAAATGTCCTTCGGCACTTTCCTATTAGAACCTGTCAGGTGGGCTGGGCTCATTATTACATCATCATAATGGTGTCATCCTTGAACTTCATCAGAGTAATTGCCGCAATTTGTCACATTGAGAGAGATGTGCCTGTGGACAAGTATCTGTATGCACACAGGCCTCAAAAAGTAAGACAAAGCAGGAAATGTAAAAGGGATTTCCATGTCTTGCAGGGTGATGTGACCTCTTCATTATTCATTTGCGTTCAATCTTTTCTGCCTTGCTTCTACATTTGTAAAAAATGAACACATGAATCCCAATTTCAAAAGTTTAGGCCTACAAGTAACCACGGGCGATGCCAGAGGGTTGTCAGTGTTTCAGCTTCTTGCTTGCCAATTCAAGCATGCTCGCGCGTATCCAGCAGACACAGAGTGACGTTGGCATTTATTTGGAGTATGTATCTGGCCACTTGGTGAATGTAAATCCAAAACCTGAGTCCTCATTTAGTTCTCTTATGGTCTCCTACAGAGCTGGGTATATGTGATCAACATCTTCAAGGTATTGACCAAAATTAGCCAGTACCAGGTAGTATCAACACTTCTGCAGTCAAACCATACCTGCATTCAAACCTTTTTGTACCTAGCATGAGGAAAAAAATACTATTTTTATGGTTTTGCTCACAGCCAACCACAAGCGATATATTTCAACCCATGATTGAACCATTACCTCAACAGCTACAGCCCATATAGTCTGTGGTTTGGTGAAGTCAAGTATGTTGTATTTGATGGGGTTAGCAGTATATAATTTTTAACACACATATGGATGGGGAGGAGTGACATCGAATGTGGTTTAAAAAAAAAAAAGGCATCAAAGAAGTACTCCCTTGGTAACAACATCACTTTAAGGATACTGGTATTGCTACTGATTTTGTCAATTTCGTAAACAACACCCAACCCTTCCATCTCTACTTTCACAGTCTGTAGCAGGTAAATGCTCCATCAGTTCACCAACTAGTTGCTGGCTTTATCAGTCTGCCTTCTGGTTCTGGGCAGGTAGCCTACAGCCGATATACAGCACTTTTTTTCCACTGGAAACAGATGCCTGCTGTTGTTAGATATTCTCTGGAGGTTTGCCATTATGTGCAACGCCTTTCACATTACACACTTTGATCTATTGTTAAGATAAAAGTCTGATAGTACAGCTTTTATGTCCCTTTTGATGTGCAGTAGAAAATCTGGAGGAAAAAAATAGCTTAAATGTTGTTCTTTGAATTATGAGGGTGGACTGTGATATATTTATGGGAGGGATATACATGTACAGTATGTTATAACAAATGAATGTACTGCATGACATCACATTGAAAAAATGTTACTCATGACATGTGAAACAGCCCCTAGGTTTTAAAGAAGTGTTCTTATTAAAATCAGCTGCTAAAGTTGGAAAAGAGCTGTGGTTGGTAATCCTAATAGGCTAACAAGGAGTAAGGAGGATGCAATAATTGTAACAAAGGGCCCAATGTGCCTCTTTAAGCAAATCTACAGTGACAGGATGCCCTGAAGTGTGCAAAGGCAGAACGTGGAGTTAGATGCACTTAAAGAATCCATTTTGATATTGCCCCCTGTCACCCAAAACACTTTTGTGCTCTCAAAGACAACTAAATAATAAATGTTGTCAGACACAGACAGATGCTAAGTCCCCCCCACCCCCCCTAAAAGGCTGCACAGAATTAAATGCACACACCTAATAGAGTAAATGCATTCCAACTCCCTCACTAGAAACATGCCATGGCCACGTCTTTCAAAAAGAATGTAAAATGTGAAGCAGAGGGGAAAACTATGGCATTTAACAGGGCCCAACAGCAACAGCAGAGTGATATAATACTATAGGAAAATACTATAGACTAGGGGTGTAACGGTTCAGAAAATTCACTGTTTGTTTTGATACAACACAGTGGTATCACAGTACAAAATGTTTTTGACAGAACAAAATGCCAGAGAAATATCCTTGATTTTTGTGTGCTTTTGTTTTTTTGTATAAAGCAGGAATTTTGGTCTGGCTGGAATTGGCTACAATCTGGCATGTTTACGTCATTGTATTGCTCGTATGGTGATGTCCCTTAACTTGCACTGTCCCTTTCAAATAATAATATAAAGGGACTCAATTATAAGCCTTTATTCTCCAGCACAGAGTAGGGTCTCATATCTGCAACTATAAACAAATCGATCACCACAGTGATTTATTTTGCCCAAGGATAACGTTAGCATGTAGCACGTGTGTTGCTGCCCCTTGTGTTGGCCTAGTTCCGCCTATTGACACACTGGGGTGAAGTTGGCGTGAATGAGTTGACGTGTTACCGATGTAATTTTTTGCAATCCTCCTCATAATTTACTGCAAATCCAAAAGTGGCTCCAAACACCAGACCTGTAGATTACTGGAGGACCTTCTATTTCTGGTCTGATAATGGCGTTATTAATCTCTCAGTGAGTTAGCTTAGTGTGGCGTGCCTCCCAGCACCTAGCTGGAGTAGAATGTTTTGGTTTGGGGGTGAGTTGGGCAGACAGCATGTTGCCAGTTTCTTCGTTTGGGCTGCCTTGTTGATGACAATGGCACAAAGAAACATTAAATTCAACACAAATTAAGCTGTAAATTGTATTTTCCAAGTGTGATAGGAGTAGTTCAAAGAATTGTTCGGTTTGTAATGTGTACTGTACTGAAAGCCTTATACCGAACCAAGAAATATAATTGTGTGTATTGTTACACCCCTACTATAGACCCAATTAAACAAAAAACTGATAAATGTTGTCTTTTTAGGATATTTTTTTATTTATTTACTTAATCTGAGGGCTCTTATGACTGAATATTTTTTCTGGATTTTTTTGTTTGTTTTTGTAGTTGTCAACCTGATCAATTTTCTAAATAGTCTTCAAAAATCTAATAATAATGATGTAATATAAGGTATAAAAATTACTGACAATTTGGAGTATCTCACCAATGACAAATTTGTGCATTTGTTTTAAGAAAAAAATGATACAAGCCATAATGACCTGTTAAAATGTTTTTTTTCCCTCTGAATTGCAAACATTTAAAACTAATATGCTTTTTTTTTTTCTAACAAAATTGCCAACTTGACATTTATTATTTTTGCTGAAAAAGAAGACCCCATGTGCAGGACAATGGCACTAACATTTTCCAGATGGCTAAGTTTCGCCATGCTTGGACAAGTTGATGTAAATTAATCTGACAGCAGGGACGAGCTAAACTGGGGGCGTGTGTTTAAAGTTGTCATTACGCCATTGAGAGGAGCAATTGAAGGGTGTTAGGTTGTCCATTGTGCATTGCCCATGCCCAAAGCTATAACTGCTGGGCTTATTTTAGCAGCCAAAGGTTGATAATGAGAAAAGTCTGTTAAATTAGTTCTTTGCTCAGGTAATGCTTGTGAAATGAAACAATGTAATCATTAAATGTTTTTGGATGTGAAGAAGTTCTTACAACATGGTATCTCTGTTCACCTCCCCAAAGCAAACAACTTGTACTCTTAGCAAAGTATCATACTATTCCTATCACCCCTAAGTGAAGATGAAAAACCAAGTGAGACAAAAGTTTAAATTGCTTCTCTCAAATCTTTGAGATGTGTAGGAGAGGAGACAGGCAGCAAAACACCGATTGGCTTGGCTCGCTCAAGCAGCCCATATTGTAAGCACGCCAGCACATTTACAGCATTAGTCACATCACTGCTCCTGTGTCTGCCTGACGGAGAACCTGCAGAGAGCAATGCAGCCGACCCATTTCTTTTCTCTACCCCCTCTATCTCTCTCACTCGCTATGGCTCTCACCCTTTATAATAAGGTCAGTGGGGATGCAATCATAGCAACATCCATTCAGAACAAAAAAAAAAGTAAGCACATGTTTGAGTTCCAGGTAAATGAAAATTCCCAGAGATCGCTCAAGTCGCATGTATTAAGGAGTTGAACGGGGAGAGGAGAGGTCGATAATGAGGAGGATCGAGGGAGTCTGTGGGAGGCAAGTAGGGGGTAGGGTTGAAAGGTGGGAGGATTTTGATGGCTGTGTGTTTCAGCGCGGTCGTAAAATCCGTTGTTTACTTTGGTAAGTGTGAGAGTTATCGTCGTCTATGATAAAACCTCAATTTCCAATCCAGTTTGTGAGAATTATTTTCTAATCTTGCCTCAACGTTCAGGCATTTCATGGCAGACTTCGTGCCCCCTGTGGTATATCACATTGCCTTTATCTTTCATACTGACAACCAATCACTATTTAGCGGTCAGTCATACATTGTCAGATCCTGTTTGTTTAAAAATGAAAATGGCATCCTTAATAATTAATGCCATGTGTATCATGGTTTGCTGCTCTGGGAAGATGTAGGAAGCTGCTCAAGTTGTTGAACAGAAGTTGTGTTTGTCTTCAAGGTGTTCACAGCTGAATATCCATAATAGTATAGCAAGTGTTATTTCAAATGACAGTGGAGAAAAACTGCAAACAGAGTACAAACTGTGATGGAATAGCAAATAAAGAATGTCCTCAAAGAAAGGGTCACTTTCATACAGCCTACTTTTGGCTTTGCTGTTACAGACACTCAATTTTAGACCTGGTATCTCTCACAGTTTCAACCAATGTAAGTGCCACGTTCAGCAAGTTCACCTGTGTCATATACAAAGTCAAACACGTGCAACTGTCATGGATAAATCCTTCATTAAACACTTCTGACAACCAGAGCTAGAAGAGCACCAAACAATAGAGAGACAATGCCTGTTGCAGCTGATTGCAACGAATGGTTCAAACACAATGGTTAAGTTCTCCGATTGTACTAAGCTGATGAACAGAAGATCCAGAAAACAAATCGAGCCCACTTAATTAAATCTATGCTCTGCGGGAATTATCTCACAAAAACATTTGCGTTAACGCATTTAGACTTTGAACAGTCAAGAAATTGGCAGAAGGAAAGCTGCTTGTTCAGCGAATGCCTCGAGCAGAAGAACAGAGCACGGCAAACAATAAAGGAAGACGAAGACTAAACGGCAGAGTGGGCATATGATTTACAGTTCGTCAATGGCTACATTCACACTGCAGTTTCCCAAAGCGTGCCTCCACTTGACTCAGTCTGATGTTTTCTGTTCAGTGTGAAAACTTAGTAATACAGGGAAATACAGATTTAACTCTCTATACTGTTTCACAGCTGCTGTTCTGGACCAGTAGTACATTAACACAAGTTTCAAGGGTCTGTGGGAAAGATTTTGGAGAGCTCAGACAATTCAGTTAATATCCCTTCATGTCAATTGTGCATAGTGGATCTGATCAAGTATCGGCACAAGCCCAGTAAAATGCAAGTACATAGTTTTAAATAGCATCAAGTTCAAAATCTTGACTTGGACTTGTCTGATATGGTATGTGATTACTTGATACAGAAAAAGCTGCTCTATTTTTCAGTATAAATGTAAGGAATTCATTTTATATACACAGGTGTATTGGAGCTGCATATTGTGGGGAAAAAAATCAATATCAATGCTAATTATTTTGACTGATATTGTGATTGCAATGTGACTTGCGATTTTATTGAGAATGATCATATTTACATTTGATTTTCACTGATTTTTTTTTTTTTTAAATGATGATGTGATTATTGCTGAAGGTGGTTCACAAGGTGGTTCCCTTGTGTCTGTAATGGTATTTGTGAGCCAGGACATCATTGTAACACCACAACGCTTCATTTGTAATGGTACGTTTTGACACATTTTACTTTTACCGAAAGTTACAGCTGCGATTTGGTTACTGCACTTGGCCATACTGCGATTTCAAGGATATTTTGAATAATTCTGCTGTCCAAACGTATGCGTGTATATGGTTGAAAATGTGCAGAGGAGACATGAGACAGAGCAATGGAAAGAAAGTGAAAAGGCTGGAAAGATAACAGGGCTTAACCATATGTTTTAAAAATGGTCCCCAGTTTTGGAACCATCACCTTTTGGTTGCCACAACTAAAAATGTGGTTGCCATTTTTAGTCACCTTTTACTTTGACTAATTAAAATACTATGCAGTTATACATCAGCTTAATTACTAAAATGCTTAATAATTTAAAGCTTTATCACAATAACTGAAGACGATTCTTTGTGGTTTGTATTTTATCTGATGCTTTACATGATTTGAGTGTCAAGTGTTATCAAAGTGTCCACCCTCAATTCCTGAAATACAAAATGCAGGTAGTGCAGTTATTGTCATGTTCTTCACAGATCTCATCCATTCTCTACCTTTCAAATTCTACTTTGCCATTGAGTGCAGTTAAATGGACATGAATAAGCAATTTATGAGGTTTATCCTGGTTATGATCATATCTGGGAAATGGTGTTTACATGAGTACAAAGAAATCGGGTTAGTCGTATTCCTAGTACACATCCCAGTTTCTTTCAGGGTATTCCATGTAGTATATTCAGGTTTCTCATAAATGTAATATGTTGTTTACATGCTTAAACACATAAATCAGATACTCTAACAACCAGATCATAAATGTGTTATTTATGTCTATGTAACCACACTCATTAAGTGTACACACATGGATAGATGTTGCATCAACACAGAGCAGTATTTTTTGATTCCCGTTCCAACTGTAGTAGCAATATTTAAATACCACTAATGCAACAAATGGCCCATTAAAAATGCATTTACTTTGGGGTGCACATTATGCCATTTGCTGTCCCTACTTTTTATAGTTAAAAAGTGCCACTGATGGCAGCCAAAGGCCAAGAAAGTTTTGTCAATGGCAACCTGGCAACCATCACTGTCAAGCCCTAGATAACCTATATGTGATCAAAAGCTGTGAGAACACAACCCACTTCAATCAGCATACAAGGAAACGAAATAATTTAAAAAAACATAAATAAAACATTAAAACACCAAATCTGATATTAGCAATACACAAAGGCCTGCTGCAGGAAGAAAAAAAAACATTAAGAGAAGAATAGAGAAACACCTTCTTTGCCTGTCTGTCTCCAGTCCCCATGGTGATGTGCAAGAGCACTTAACCTGCCGGCGGGGTGCTCGGCAGGGTTTCCACCTGAACACAGGGCCTGTCACGAGAGGGAGGTCCAAAGGGACTCAAAACAAAAGGCCATGTGCACGCAAGGCCAGGCACAATCTGTCCACCTCTGCACTAACACAAGAAGACAACTGTGACAGGCAAAGAAGGGTTTATGTTCCTTAAGAGTGCTGAGCTACACAAGAGATCTGCCAGTGGCACATATAAACATCTGGCCATAGCACTGACTGGTGGACACTTCTCTGAATATCCTACTGCACACACACACACACACACACACACTGTTATTATAGTGTGGACAGTGAGTGATGGAAAAAGGGTAAAAGTCAGTGCCTCTTGACAGTAGATATAGGATTATTCTGGTGTCCCTTGTAAGTATACTAGTGGAATATTCAGTGAGGAAATCAGAGCAAAATGCAGAAACTCTTTTTAAAGATAAAAACACAGGCAAAGCATGCATGCCTGAGGTGATGATACTCGCAGTGAGACTGTCCTAGAAAGACTTTAATCTCAATATGAATGACTAATTTAATGGAAAGCAGATAATTGTCTTCTTTATATTTCAGCCTTGTAACAGATTTTACATATTAGACATTACAAACTCGGAAATGAACTGACCTTAACATTGAGTACAATAAAAAACGAGGGTGTCTTACTGTAGGGCCAACCAACAAAACAATGGACACAGAGATATTGTAAGAGATGGCACATCACCCTCTTCAAAAACAAAACAGTGTGTCATCCAAATGTGTAGAAATTAAACATCACATGAGGTAAAGCAGCGGGGTTGACAATGCTGTAGCAGTGACTTAACCATATTGGCCCCAGTGAGCGTTCCAACAAATCAAACCATCTACGAGGAAATCAATCAACGTAACACCGAAAGGCTGCCAGTATTTCTGAGAGAGAGGCAGAGATAGGCAAGTCAACTGTCCCCCTCCTGCCAAGACTGCTCTGGAGCAGGGTACTCTGGGGAGGCTTGACGAGGCCATTCAATCGCTGAGGCCGACAACTGACAATGAGGATCATGTCCGGAGGATAGAAATAGAAATTAGAACAAAGGAAAAGAAGGCTGTCTGCGCTGCGCTCTAAGCCAGGATTGTTCAGAAGGCATATTGCCTCAGAAAGTATAGCTTATGAAAATTGCACACTGAAGGTTACTGATACAGTTCATGTTGGAGGGAAGTGCAACAACACCTTTTTTCTCAGTCAGATGTGGTTGTATATATAGCCTATTGTAGCTGCCATCAATATGGTGACTCATTCACACATATATATTGCAGTATTGACATTAGTAGTTGTAAATCAGTGCAAACATGGAGGTGTAAATCCACATTTCAAGCGTGTTTAATTACCAGCTTCTACCTTGAAGTTCCCTCTGGAGTATATGAGCAATTTTCTTTTAGAGCTATATTTCAAATTCAAATGAAGATCTCAGATCTGTTTTTAGAGATCAAAAATAGGGAAGATGGAATTGCAGGGGAATGTGAATAACGTGTTCGGGCTGGGCGATATGACTTAAAAATAATGTTGCAATATTTTTAGGCTATAATGCAATATTTTGAAATCTCCTCTTAAGTGTTTTAGACTACTAACATACAAAATTATTATTAGTTAAAAGCTCTACTCTGATTTATATACTGTGCATTCTACTTTCCAAACATGATGTATATTTGTTTTAGTGAATGACCTGCATAATATTTTTTTTTTCTTTTTGAAGAAAAAATAATTGGATATTTTTGGAGGAGATTATTATAATTTGTACATCTGCTGTGGATGTTGTGGATAACAACAGATAAAGGTAACGGATGTTGATGATGCTGTTGAAAATGGATATATTCTATGTGTATATTGTAACTATGCTGTACAATATTCTGTTATCGCCAATCCATTTGAAAATAAAATAAAACAAAAAAACTGGTCAAATAAATAAGTAATAATACAAAATTATCAAATGAACTACAGTTACAATAAAGCAGATACTGTCACAATAAAACGAAATAAAGTACGGTTGGAGTAAAGTTAACTAAAATACTGTTATAATTAAGATACATTAAGTACTGTTATAATAAAGTGAAAGTGTTGTTATAGTTAAATTAATCAAAGCAGAACCACTGTTCACATCTCAGTCTGTAAGTGTTCATGTTTTTGCTGTGAATTTAAAGCTTCCACTCAAAAGTCTGATGTTAGCAGTTCAAGTACAATGTTAAACTGTTGCTGCTGCAGCTTTAAATGTGACAATGTATTCACTGTAAACTGGGAATACACTCACACACTTATTATTTATTAATAGTATTTGCAAGTCAGAGTGGGGCTCCATGGTTGCAAAATGCGACCAAATAGTAGCGTTCCGGAGCCCTGCAGATAATACATCTTGCCTGCTATCACACAGGAGAAAGTTATCTGGGTGGTCAGAGGAGTGTGTGTGACCTATCATGTTTGTGAGACTTTCTATTTGTGTGTGCGTGTGTGTGTGTGTGTGTGTCTGTGTGTGTGTCTGTGAGTGGGAGAGAGCTAAAGTAGAGAGTGAGAGAACCAAAACTCCAAAGCATGCCGGTGGCTTAAAAAAAACATGACCATTTATCTTGATGTTTGAGATAAAGTCATTTTATACAAGTGCAACAAGCCACTATAAATGGAGTAAAGGCTCCTCCGAGAACCGTCACCTTATCATGGTGGAGGAGTTTGAGTGCCCTAATGACCCTAAGAGCTATGCTGTCAGGGGCATTTTGCCCATGGTAGGGTTTCCCATGGCAGATTGGTTCTGGCCGCATGGTCAGACGAAGAACGGTTCAAAAGACCCTTCATGATGGATAAAAACAAGGATCTGTGTACCTGGCCCGGAGGGTTACTGGGGCCCCGCCCTGGAGCCAGGCCTGGGGTTAGGGCCCGTGGGCGAGCGCCTGGTGGCCGGGCTTTCGCCCATCGGATCCGGCCGGGCCCAGCCCGAACCGGCTACATGGGCTCGTCCCCCTGCAGGCCCACCACCCGCAGAGGGATCCAGAAGGGTTCGGTGCTATGTGGATTGGGCAGCAGACCAAGGCGAGGGCCTTGGCGGTCCGATCCTCGGCTACAGAAGTTGGCTCTTGGGACATGGAATGTCACCTCTCTAGCGGGGAAGGAGCTGGAGCTGGTGGAAGAGGTTGAGCACTACCGGCTAGATATAGTCGGCCTCACCTCGACACATAGTTCTGGCTCTGGAACCCAAGTCCTTGAGAGGGGTTGGACTCTCTCCTTCACTGGAGTTGCACCGGGTGAGAGGTGGAGGGCCGGGGTGGGCTTTCTGATAGCCCCCAGACTCTCTGCCTGTACATTGGGGTTTACCCCGGTAGACGAAAGGGTTGCTTCCCTGTGCCTCCGGGTCGGGGAACGGGTCCTGACTGTTGTCTGCGCTTATACGACGAACAACAGTTCAGAGTACCCACCCTTTTTGGAGTCCCTGGGACGGGTGCTGGACAGTGCCCCAACCGGGGACTCCATTGTTCTGCTGGGGGACTTCAATGCTCACGTGGGCAATGACAGAGGGACCGTGATTGGGAGGAACGGCCTGCCCGATCTGAACCCGAGTGGTGTTCAGTTATTGGACTTCTGTGCGGGTCGCAGTTTGGCCATAACTAACACCATGTTCAAACATAAGGATGTCCATCGGTGCACGTGGCACCAGGACAGCCTAGGTCGCAGATCAGTGATTGACTTTGTAGTCGTATCATTTGACCTGTGGCCATATGTTCTGGACACTCGGGTGAAGAGAGGAGCAGAGCTGTCAACTGATCACCACCTGGTGGTGAGTTGGATCAGATGGCGGGGGAAGACGTCGCGCAGACCCGGCAGGCCCAAACGAACAGTGAGGGTCTGCTGGGAACGCCTGACGGAAGATCCTGTCCAGATAATCTTCAACTCCCACCTCCGAGCTTCGACCGCGTCCCGAGGGCAGAGGGGGACATTGAGTCCAAATGGGCCTTGTTCCGCTCTGCCATTGTCGAGGCGGCGGCTGTGAGCTGTGGCCGCAAGGTTGCTGGGGCCAGTTGCAGCGGTAATCCGTCAGGCTGAAGAAGGAGGCCTAAAGGGCATGGTTGGCCTGTGGGTCTCCAGAAGCAGCTGATGGGTACTGGAGGGCCAAGCGGAACTCGGGCGTGGGAAGAGTTCGGTGAGGCCATGGAGGAAGACTATCGATCGGCTCCAAAGAGGTTCTGGCAAACTGGTTGGCGCCTCAGGGGAGGAAGGCGGCAACTTGCTCACACTGTTTACAGTGGGGGCGGGGAGCTGCTGACGTCAACTGAGGACATTGTTGGGCGGTGGAAGGAATACTTTGAGGAGCTCCTCAATCCCACCAGCACATATTCCAGTGAGGAAACAGAGACGGGGGTATCGGGGGCGGGTCATCCAATTTCTGGGGAAGAAGTTGCTGAGGTAGTGAAACAACTCCGAGGCAGCAGAGCCCCGGGGGTGGATGAGATTCGTCCTGGACATCTCAAGGCTCTGGATGTTGTAGGGCTGTCCTGGCTGACACGCCTCTGCAACATTGCGTGGACATCGGGGGCAGTACCTCTGGAGTGGCAGACCGGGGTGGTGGTCCCCATATTCAAGAAGGGGAGTATAGCATGACCTCACACACCTTCTCTCTGTGTTGATCTCCAGCCCATTGTTTACAAGCCGGTCTGGCTGCGCGTTCATGTACGTTCATGTGAATCAGGCTCCACTTCACTCAGCTGCCAGCAAAGCCCTGGCTCTCGGTTTGGATCCAACCAGAGCACCGAGCCCTGGTTTGTTATTCAGGTTAATGTGGGAAGAAGCAGCAGGTATATCAGGCAGCTGATTGAAGCGGAGCCTGCGGAAGAAACACCGGGACCGTCTGGATGTAATAGTCCGTAGAGATGTTGCGGTGCTTGGCTGCACAGACGAGGCGAGTGGGGTGGGGGGTGGAGAGCAGAGGTAGAGGGAGGTGTGGCTCATGACACACTTTGTTTTGGTCTACAGGCAGTGCACAACAGCAAACCTAGCGGTGAAACAATTTTGCTTTTTGCCCCTTTAACTGTATTACAGGCTTTTTAAATGGTGATGATGAAACTATCAAAATATATTAGTTTGATTGTTTCAGTGAGCAGCATGAAATATTCTCACTATACCACTAAATGTAGCTTTAGAGCTACTTGAGGGGGACTTTGATGGTGGGTATCAGAGTTCAAAAGGTCAAGTGATCTACAGTATCTGTTGTAAACAGTATTAACTGCAACAGCATCAGCAAAACATGTCTCCTCTGACACAAATCTCTGGTACTACCCCTTCCCATCCTGTCCCCTTGAGCTACGGCAGCTTGTAACTGACACAAACAACACTCCTTTTTTTTTTCCACGAAAGGGATGGGTAAGATAGCTAATTAGACATGAGATCTAACAAAAACTGTATAATGGCTAAGTATCATATCATGATGCAAAGTACTGTAATAATAATACTGCTGTGTGAAGTGGCTTTCTTGGCTTTAAAAACATTGCTGTATAAGCCTTTTCGACAACTGTTTCTTGCTCATTGTGCTATTTTCTTTTGCAAATGAAAAGCCTGTGAAATGAAAAGAAGGCGGCACAGTATGGTATGGGTAGCCTCTTACATAGTTAGTACAAGTGTGACTTAGCTGGCATAATAATAAACTGGAGACATACTGAGAGGCTGCAGTGTCACTGTTTCAAAAGAGGCAAGTGCACGTTGCATCTTCTGTATTAGAACAATACTAAAACTGTAAGTGTGCAGGAAAACAAACCCAAGGTCGTAAATGTGCTCCATGACAACTAGAGGGGAACATGGGAGTAAATTTTTACTCAAAAAAGAAAACGTTCTGTCCTGTGCCAATCTCTCTGAAGAATGGCTCCCATCCATTTCCAAGCAGTGTTTTAGAACTGTACATATATATAGGGATGCACCGAAATGAAAATGTGGGGCAGAAGCCGAATAATATTAAACGCTTGACCGAGTACTGGATATCGAATATCGTTGTTTAGTTTTTCATTAGTTTTTGCAGATGAACCCCCTCCAGATTAGTGTTCTCACGGTACCAAAATTGGGACCCACTGTATGATACCAATGAAAATATCACGGTTCTGAGTAGTATTAGGATACCACAGCAAAAATGAGGCAGATGTGCCTTTTGTCATTTATAAAAAGATAAATCACTTTTCTATAATACATCAATGATATTTCAGTGGAATAAATTACTTATTGACTTATTCATACTTCAAAAACAGTATCAATAAGTGATTGCCATAGCCATCATACCATCAAAATAAAATAAATAAATAAAATAAGAATCAACCAGCCACCCTCCTCCCCTGACAAGTAAAGAACAGTCCCTAAAGTGTGGTGAGGTTTGTGGGCCGTTACCTGCCTCAATGACAGAAATGTGAACGGCTCGTTTCTCCTCTGACACGCCACATACCTGTGTTCAGTCATTACGCCAAGAAGAGGATATTATTGGAGCCGACTTCTCCCGTCGACCGGTAAGCTGATGGCCGCCGTATTTGACAGGAATACATTACTGTCTGTGTCTGTGACCCCCGTTCAAACCACAACCGGTGAGATTCGCCTATCGTTTCTGCTGGTGGTTGTAATCTGTACTCACACAGCGTGCTGAATGATTTAAGCTTATTTTGCTCGCTCAAAACTATTTTTAGTCACAAATGCGAGTGCGGTGACGGACGGATCGCCACACTGCTGACATTTTACTGTGCCTGCCACGGCACGCAGTTTGATTGCGTTATCAAAACACGCCGCTATTATTCGGCCTTGCTTTTCACTTATTCCACCGAATACCGAATGTGTGTATTTTTATTGTCTTTGATTCATAGGCGTTTGTAGCCCATTTTTTGGGGGTGCTGAAGCACCCCTAAATTGAATCCCAGCACCCCTAAAATTTGAGAGATTTTTATTTATTTATTTATTTATTTATTTATTACTGTATGTCCTATTTTAACAAGCTAGAAAAGTGTCAAAACCATACAGTACTTGGTTGAAACGTAATATTTTAACAACAAAAATACAGCCCCCAGGACATTTCTTAACTTCTACCAGTCAATACCAACACATTATTATCATTACCAGTCCTCATTTTTGCTGCATTTAATCATAGGTCACTGTTCATGTTGTTAGGTCGGAGTTAGCTTATGTTTTTTCTAGCTAGGAAACATTATAGGTGGTCAGTACCACTCTCCTCTGTTTGAATTGGAATGAGAGAAGCTAGCTGTTGTGTCATGTGTATAACTCCTATTGTGACAAGAAGGAAAAAGGCAGAGACAAACATTGAAAAAGTAAATTACTGTTAATGTGTTAATGTTACATGTTGTGCATTTCATTTCAAATAAAAGTCCAAAAAATAAGCCCAGGGTCCATTTCTGGTATTTTTGGTACTCACTATAGGGGGCAGGTTTACTCCAGAAACATACATACTGTTTATGTGTATGTTGAGGAGCTACTGTATCAAAATGAGTTATCCTCCCTCAGAAATTAGGGTTACGATATGTTTCTTTTATGATTCCAATCCATTCCTCTTTTGCTGTGGCTCAGCATTTAAAATCATCTTTAAAATTTGATGGTTTAGTCACAGACTTTCCCAAAAAGTGTTTTTCTTTCACAAATGTGGGAATGAAATTGTGTTAAAATGTACAGAACAGTGAAATTTATCTGGCCGGGCAGCTCTCTGGGTGCTCGGCACCCCTAAACCTCTGATCCTAGAATTGCCCCTGCTTTGATTGTTTCCATTCTCTGGTTACTTTATACTCAACTACATCTCAGATAGAAATATCTTACCTTTTACTCCTCTCCCAGGGGGTTGCAATATTAGCTCGTTCACGATAGTACTGGTGTAGTTTTTAATATGATATCACAAATGCATATTGTGATACTCGCCATATTTGGACTCATTGTATTAACGTTATATTCGCAGGTTACAGCATGGTGATTAGAGGAGGACATGGCACAGGTCCACAGTCGGGGAGAAAAAAAAAAAAGGAAATCACCTGTTTGATATATATATGTATATATACGTACATATAGATCCGAGGGTACATTTGCTTGTGTTTGAGAGCTGTTTAAATGTGCAATTTGTAGTAGATTTTATTTTGTTCAACTATTAATATTGCAAACAAAATCCAAATCTTACTCTGAGTAACTGCTGTTTTTTACAAACTAAAGAAATGAGAAATATATTTTATTAAATTTTTACTGAATATTTGAAGGCAAACTGTTCAGTTGACATGTAAAACTGACTTTTTTTTGTTGCAGTTCTATGTTCTTAAATTAATAATACTTTTTTTCATACATTTTTAATTATTGCAAAAAAACCTTGAAATATTGTGATATTATTTTAGAACCATGTCACCCACCGCTATCCATTACATTAATTTGATACCTTTAAATAGTAGTGACATACCAAACATAACCAACAACTTAATTATAAGGTATTATTAGGAATACAGATAAGTTTTGACTGCCATCTGGCAGTGTATGTACTATAGTAACAACAAGCCCCACATTTACCACCTTCGGCATTAAAGTGATGAACACACAAACCATCAATAATTATAATCCAATTATTATATAATGTATATATGATTCTGCAATGAACTGCTCTGCATGAGTTCTTTTACCTTTTGTATTCTGATTCTGCAAGACTTTTACTTGGAATAGAGTACCTCTGTACTGTTATATTACTAATTCAGCTGAAAAAAAAAAAGATCTGAGAAACTCTACCACTGCAACCTCATGTAGAATGAGTCCATTAGCTCAATGCTAGCACATAATGGGAATACCATTAACAAGCTAATGGAAATTAGCATCACATCTGCAATAATGTAATCCTTCAAAGAATCCATTTTACCACACACATTTAACCTAACATTGAATGACACGTATGCTCATACTAACAGGTGAATATTTCCTGTTCTCTGTGGAAACAAACTGTCTGGCCCAGTATTGTTATGATTTCTGTCATGCCTGCTCCCATTGACTTTTTTCCCTGTCCTGTCCCTGTCATGTATTAAATAATTAAATTGACTCCCATCCTGTTGGACTCTCACAGGAATCCTGAAAAAAAATAATAATAATAATAAAAATGTCAGCCTCTAATGATTACTGAAAGCTTGTATTTTTCCAGAGTTGGTCCTCTGTAAATTTGCCATATGATGTCATGCAATTATGTAGCCAGACCCTTACTATAATGGTTAGTTAAATGAAAGAATGTTAGTTAAGCAGAAATATAATGACTTTTGAAAGGCTGATTAGTATGCTGTATATTACCATTCTGCTACAAAAACCTTTTGTAATGCAGTTTTAACCCAGTCTACAAAAAAATGAATAGGCCTATATTTCTGTCCATATTGCCCAGTTCCCCCACAATAAATGTGCTGTACTGAGCTGTTAAAGAGCCATTGTTTAAGGCATTTTGGGCCTGGAAAGGTTTCCTAATTGCTCTGACATCTTCCAGGGATGGTACAGTCTCTTAGCCCCAGAGAGCCCTGAGGAATTCCCAACACACACAGTTCTGTCAATGTTCTTAAGGAAATTTATAGAATTTGGATGGAAAGAGCATACATTTTGAAACATGGCCAGGTGAGTCAGCACACTTTAAATTCCCTAATTAATCTGCAGCTCTTAAGGTGAGCAGGAATTCCTTCTGAGGACTTACCATGGCCTATTCTTACATGTAGTGTAGGTTAACGGAAAATAAATAGCTGATAATGGAAATAACCATTCGTTGAGGCCCTAATTTTATTATAGAACAAAACTAATACAACCCACATGTTGAGGTAAATGCAATAAATCCCAAGCAATGCTTTTAGTGTATTTACACTTGCTTACATTTTTAACTATTACAAAAAATCGAATGCAGCTAATGCAGAGGCACTATGGAAGCGCAATGAAACTTCCATTCTTTGTGATTCAAATGGATAGAATTGATCCCTCCGTGCACATTTTGAAGGGGAGCATATTGGAGGGCACTGTGCCCTAATAGGATGGATGAGGCACACAAATCTTGGCCAGGCAACAGACAAAGAAGAGAAGGCTAGAGGGGTCGCAAGTGTGCAGCCAAGTCTGATTCATCAACTTTTACAGTTCAAATAGAAGTGAGTGCAGCTTGCCAGCTTGATTATCAGATGGCTCCTGCTGCATTAGAGGAGATGACATGCTACATTTTCTCTGATGTCTCTGCACTCCCTGGGAACCGCTGTGTTTCTTTCTTTAAGATGGGGAGCTACCAGAATTACAGTGCACTCTCTGTCACGGCTTGCAAATATACATTTATAATAAACCTGTGAGTCAAGTGCAATTTTCTATAGGCTCCTGGTTTGACCTGAGGTGTTTTTGGTCTTTTATTCTAAGTGCTTCACAGCATTATTTGCCATTAATGTGTTATGAATGTTAAACTGATTATCCCAATGAGTCATTTCTACATTATTTTATGGAACAATTATATTTATTAGAAACAATACTTTAATTTGCGATGCAATTATAAACAAATTTGTATGAACAAAATGTTAGCATCATAGTGTGATAATGCATTTCACAATATTTGCATGTGATTTCATTAGGTTAAGTACAATACTATAAGAAGAGGCAATTAACGATACAACATTGGGTTAAAGCCCGAGCTAAAGGGCAAAAGTGAAATGTGTCGGGCTGATCTGAATGCTTTAAATCTTTGATTGTTATGTAAGTATTCAAATGCAATTCCCCAAAAATCCCAAATAGGTCATAAACTAAGAAATACCAATCAATCATTATTCATTTTGCATCAACATGAATTATTAGTAATTACTGTCAGGCAAAGAGATTTAAACTTGGTGAAAGTTTTGTGACTCTGACTCACTCTCATCTAACGTTAGTCACACGTGAAACGCTTTCAAGATGTCAAAAAAATCAAGCATCTGGAATAGTTTCAAAATTTTTAAAGATTCAATTCAATTTTATTTATAAAGCCCAATATCACAAATCACAATTTGCCTCAGAGGGCTTTACAGCACAAACAGACAACCCTCTATCCTTGGACCCTCACAGTAGATAAGGAAAAACTCACAAACCCAGAAAAAGGCAAGTGCCAGATACGCCAAAGGAAACTGGCATACCACAAACCCACAAGAACTCGTCAAATCAGCTTAGTTTAACAGCTTAGCCATCTTGTACTTTTTTTTCCTAGCGATTAAGGATAATTTTGGATGTAAACAAAGTGGCCAATTGTCACATTATTTGTAAATCGAACTGACAACCGAAGTTTCCAAAAAGTCTGACTCATGTCCTCATCGCTCATCCCCCTTTAATATTTTATTCAAACAACAGTTGGGTTAAATGTCTACAGTTATAGACATGTAATTGTTAACAATAGTTAAATTGATGTCTTGTAAATGTGGGTGTGGTTTAGGCAGGTGGTAGGAAGCAGGATCTGCACTGACGTCCCGCTTGGGGGTTGGTGGCATTGAGGCATTAACCGTTTTAGTTTCACCTGGGGAGAAAACTTGTAAAGCCTTTGGGTGAGACGGGCACTCCACGAGAAGGACACCAGAGGCAAGACATTCTGAAGACAAAAAGAGTCTGAGAGAGCGTTTGACATGCCCCCATGACTTATCCATGTACATGCACATTTATCCTGAACAACCACATAGAAGAGCAAGCTCGCCAACTGGACCGACAGAACTGCACCAGAGTGGTGTCCAGCGGAATTGCCTGTTCCGAGTGAGCAGGTCGCAAGGAGTAACTCAGGTAGGAAAGGTCACGCTCACCCAGGGCAGTCCAGGCACAATTCTCACATTTAATGCAACAGGTAGGGAGAGACACTACGTTACAGGCTTGCTAGCCTTAGTTGATGAGGTTTCATGAGCCAGGTTTAGCATAGCAGCATCACAATAGTGTAAAATGTCTGTCACAATATAAAGGCCCAGAGGCCTTTTAAGATGTATTGTTTTGTAGGGATGGCAATCACCGGAGACAGACACATAGACAGACCAACACAGAGATATCTGTTTACTTAACATTCATGTCCATCTTTGTAAGCTTTTATGCACTCCAAACATTTTCCAACCACAAGATGAATGTGGCCTTAAGGACATGAGGTAAATTCAAGGCTTTTTTAAAACCACATCTTGTGACATCTTTGCTGCAGCAGCAAAGCCGGCTTGTTGCAGTGACAGCACTTACTGAGAAATAAATACATAAACTTGACATGAGAAATTACAAGATCCTTAAGCACATCTCTTGGTATGGACCACTGCCATATATTGGCTATTGTGAATGGGCATTAACTGAACATATTGACTTCGTAAACGACTGTTTATATGTGAGCACAAAGGCCCAAGAGGCATTTAGGGCAATAAATGGGACTAAAGGTATGAAGACAAATAATGCACTCTCGCACACACGAAGATAGTGGTCTATTCTTTTAGTTAAGTGATCTCAATGCTGGAGCCTCTAGTTTTACAAGAGACACCTTTGCTTCATAAAAATGGCAACTTGAAGATTGTTCAAGTGCCTCTAGAAAGCTGAAGGTTGAATAGGAGAGGATTCTTAGCACCTGCTCAGGGTAGCATATTAAAGCTCTGCACTATGGGTTGTATTAGTGTCTCCACAGGCATCCACACCAAACACAGTGGGGACCTTAAAATCACAGCCCTGAAACCAATGCTTGTCCAGTGAAGGTCATGAAGCGGAGAGTATATCTGCTCCAAAGGCAGGCTTACTTGAATAGATGAATCACAAATGACCAAAGTTGTTTTTTTCTTTGCTTGCTGAGGTGAACTTTTGACAAAAATACTGTCACAGATAAAGTTAGGAAAGAGTCTTTTACAAGAACATTAAATAAAAGTTCAAAAAGATATCTTCAGAGACCTTGCCGTGAAGGAACTCTATCTGATATACAGAGCTTTACTATAGCAACAAACAGCTCTTTGTTTTGTAAAGATATTGTGGAGTAATGGTGCTCTGAGCAGAGAATGAAGTCACGCTACATCTGTGTGTGTTGTAATCCAAGCTTCTCTATTCTGTGTTGTGTAAATGGTCTGAACAGACATGTTGTTCAGTGCATTTGAGTCCCGTGTGTGTCCTGGTGGCTAGCTAATTGCTGCCACTCTGCACTATGCTCATACGGTGGTAACTGCTGCTACTGGGATGGCAGAGTTATGGAACAACAGTCTTACTCTCTGGTTCCCCCCTATATAACACCGTTGCTCTGTCACCACTGTTAGCACTGTTTGCCCTGTCAGCACCATTAGCTGCTAGCCACCAGCTCAGCCACATCCATGTTCAGAGCCATGTGCAGACAACCTCTAAATCATAGACACGCTCTGAATATCCTACAAAGCTCCTCTCACCATAAACACAAGTTCTGTGTTCAGCGGGCATGTCACCTGATGTCAGGAATAAAGGTTTTGTTTGTTTTTTAAGGGTGAGTAAGGCATGCCTTTTCTGTGTGCAAAATTACACCTGCCACCAATGTGTAATGGGCAGCACAATAAATGACAATGTCCTTTTATTTGAAATGCCTTCTGTATTTAAGGCAGCGACAGGAAGAAAGGCTCTAAATTCAGAAATGTTCTCACTGGCTGAGAAAGTAGTGTTAGGAAGAGCTAAACATGTTGGCCTAAATATGAACTTTTTTTCTGGAAATTACATCTAATAATATCTAGGTCATATCATATTCAGGGACTACATATTTACATATTTACAACAGCAGATGTTTTCTTTGAATTTAAGCAGAACTGCCTCCTGTGTGAAGCCTGTTACTTAAAGAGGGTCTTCTATTTTGGATTGTTTCAGCCGTAACTTTGCTTGTGAGTTTGATCGTGTCTATTTACAGTCAGCCTGCGGAAGTTAGTCCAAAAAGTATTTTAAGCTGGGGTAGGCAGTTTAATTTTAGTGTCATTTGACAAAAATCCCTCAATAACCTTTGAGTATATTGTAATTGTGATATTGTTTTCGGCTTTAGAAAATCTAACCCATGACAGGAGACTTTGGCCAATCACAGGCCATTTTTTAGAGCGAGCAGCCATCTACTTTTTCAGTCGCTGATGGTGAGCTTTTGTCAGACTGCTAAACTCAGCACACACATCAGTCATGAATCGAGATTATGTTACTACATTGCCTATTTCTTGCCTCATATGTTTTTAGAATCTTATTTAAGTGTACTGTCACTTTAGACAGGTTTGTGACTCAGGGCCATGTTGGAAAGAGTCTAGCCAGAACATAGCTCCACCCACTGTGGCTGGGTCACAAACTTTCTCATTTTACAGCTAAACAGTACACTAAATACATTTCTGAAAACTAAAACAACCATTGCATCACAATCTATCAAGTTGCACTTACAGTTTACATCAATGTCTGAAAAAATTGATGCTTCACACACATAAGATGTACAGAGACAATTTATACAATCAGCACACTTTCAAGGTGGACACCCAAGATTAGTGTCACCAATTCAGTGTCCAAATGTCTCCCCCTTTGTTCCTGAGTTATGATCAGAAATAATGGCCAGAAAAGTGTTTTTGCAGAATATTATGATGTCACAGTTAAGTTGACCTTTTGACCAAAACGTAATCAGTTCATTATAAAGTCCAAATATATGTATATACACACACATATATATATGTATATATGTATATATATGTATATATATATATATATATATATATATATATATATATATATATATGTATAAGATATAAGATTTAATATGTCTTAACATGCAGTCAAAACACACTGTATCACTGTAGGTTAAACTAACTTAAAGCTACAGTCAGTCAGTAACTTTTTTAAACATATATACATGTATATATATACACACACACACACACACGCACATATATATAAACATCTGTACTGCAAAAACAGAATACATAACATTATCACTAATATACAAAACATACTTAGATAAGCTTATCTAGTGTTATTATGCTTCATTTGAAATATAGGCTGATTCCACCAGTTAATTCTAATTTTCCTTGTATTGTATTAAATGTAATAAAAACATTGCTTCTATCTTGCTGTGAGCCCTGTCGCCTCAATTTATTTGGCAACCTTAATATTTTCTCATCTCCATCCAATCGCAACATTGGTGACAATCTGTAGACTGAGGACAATTAAATAAGGCCCTGCACTTAGCCGTTTCCCACTTGCTTACTCAAGCTTGTAAACATCATGTAAAAAAAGCTCCCATTGCGTTGTATTTGTGTAGGGGAGAGATAATCCCATTATGATGGCATTAATGTACTCCCTACGAACCAAAATCATTTGACAATTCAGCAAATAAACATTGCCCCATGGTTACACTAATTGAAGTCCAAGCAACTCTACATGAGGCGTACCAATCATAAAAAAACAACATGACCAACAGCATGAATATTCTTGCTCAGGCAGCCCAGGAATACATGAGCCGCTATCTTGTCACCTTAATAATTGCAGGACAAACGCAATTGGAACCAACACACCAATGGTCCCCAATCTCAGCAGCTCGTTATTAGAGAGAAGCCCAGTGGAGCTCGTTAGACGATGAGGGGAGACGTGGTAAATAAGGTTAATTGGCTGATCTGTCAGACCCAGGATGATGCTCGCGTTGACACGAAACAAGCGAAACATGATTTCACCCTTTGCGCCAATACCCACCCTCTCCTGTTTGCCTTCATTAGCATTTGGGATATGACGTGGTGGCTGTAGTGGTGGGGATTGTAGCCAAGGTATCTGTGTTGAAACCACAGGTGATAAGAGATCAGCTGGAGAGTTTGTACATTCTGTGTTTGTTATAAAAGCTGTGTGTCAAGTCCGATTACCTAACTGTTGAGCTGTAAAGCATCTTGCAGGTAACCACTTTTTTATTTTAATTAAATTCATGATGCTTTGGTTTGTACTTATTCTGACCCTATATTAACAATGTACCTCTGAAAAACTGCAGCTGTCATTAAAAAAAAAAAATAATATACAAGTCCTCTTACCTGCTTTCGAGTGGTGGTAGAAAAAACTGTTGGCAAAAGCACTTGAAAGAAATAGCCTAAGTGTTAATGAGACTGATATGACAATTACTTCCAAGGGTAACTCATTAGCTGTGAGTGAGTGAGAAGAGAGGACAAGGTTGTGCTGGGCTGGATGGTTTAATATGCATGGCATCAGCGTGCTCTGCTTTCTTTCTTCATCATGCTCTCGTTTTTACATTCACTATTGTATGTGTATAATACTGTAACCACTAATGCAGACTATAGTTTGAGTGTCCTCGTAAGCCATCGAGATTTTTGACTGCTCCTGCTAATGACAAGAGACAGTTAATTAAAGGTCTTGTCTTAAGGGAAATGTATCCATCATCACGTTTGCCGAACCAATCACAGCCCTGCAAGGGAAAAGGAATTCCGAAAGGATGCTGCGGCTCATATGTCTTGATTAGCTGAAAATTGCTGCACCAAGATGGTGATTGCACAGGAAAACTCTGAGAAAATTGTCCATCATGGATTGCTGCTGATAGTAAAAGGAAAAAAAAATCACTTGAGATTATCCTCTCTGATACTGAACATAAAAGACTCCCATAAAAGTACCCTGTGCATTTTTTGGATATAGTAACAGGAGCATGAAAATATATTGGTCCTTTGAGACTTCAAAATGTGGGACCCGAAACTGATTTATATCTGTGCTCATGTTTTCTCGTCATAAATTCATCCTTGGACCAACTGCGGTTACACTGGAAACTTACGTTGGAAAAAGAAAAGCAAACAAAGTCTTACAGAAGAAAAAGCCTTTTTTTATTCTTTTGCTGTTCATGCAAAATAATGTTAGAGAAAAATCTCCACTGTAGATATTCCATGTCCTTGAGCAAACCTTTGTGTTCCAACCAAACCACCAAAGCCAGACAAAGAACAAAAAAACTTTCTGGTCTGAATTTTCACCACAATGCTTTAACGGACATGGCTGCAGGTGCAAGTGGAGGCAAACCAAAATTCTCAGAGCATATACTGAAAAGGGATAGTTTGGATGTGGTTTTTCAAAGGAAAACAAACAAATAGACAAACTAAAAAGTAGCTCTAGACCTGCAGCTGCCATCTATTGCAACATTACAATATGACAACTTGTTTAGGTTTGTAATATTTATTCTTCTGTATCTACTGATTTTACCGGTTTGTTTCTAACACTGGGTCATCTGCTTTGTTAAGATATCATATATTTCCCTGAAAGCAAAGTTCTTGATTATTAACGGTAACTGAAAAAGTTTTCATCATATGAATACTTCACCAATACGACTATTTTTATATGAATTAGTCATGGCATGTTACCTTGAATTTGTGAGGAAAACTTTATTTCTCTTACATGGTTCCACAGAAAAAGGCAAACATATCAATTTATTGACGATATGGGTACACATTTAATAACAGCAAAACTATATCAAACTATCCATTTGCAAACTCTCACAGAGCTCCTGCAGGATAATCCAAGTCTCATTCATCCAGTTGTATGCCCAGAACTTCACAAACACAACAAAAAAATACTTTAGTACTGGATTTTGAATAGAGCATAAATTCAGTCTTAAATTGTAGGGTTTAAGCAAAAAATGCATGTTTGCTGTTTCCATGGAGGCATATGTTTTCCTCACATGACTAACTGATGCACAAATATTCATTCTCTGGGTGAAGTATTCCTTTAAGGGGAGACACTACAGGTCAATAGGGAAAAGTTTCAACCAAAAGATATGACTTTTAAAGCAGGTGATTACTTAATATTTTTGTTTATTACAAATTTTCTGAAATTCTATGTTTGAATATGCAAATGAGGCAATGTAAAATTAAAAATGTGTTAATTTGTGCAAATTTCCAAAACAGAAATCTGAATATTGTATAAAGTCAGGTTAAAAACTCTTGTTTTGCTGACATATCAAAGTCAAAGGTTTTTACAGAGGGAATTTTGGTTCTCTCTTTTTTAGCACTCCATAAATAAGAAAATACTGTCAACAACTATAAAAAAATCCATTTTCACCATGTTTGTAGGAATAAAGTGTCACATGAATCAGGCTATGAATGATATATATGGACAAACATTTCTGTAAAACCATTCAGAATATAGATAGGAAAAAAGTTGGAAAGTGTGTATGTTAGTGCTACTGAAGTGGAGGTCTCGGGCTATATCTAGTATGAGAACAACCTCATATTGACAAAATGATATGTATTGTAATTTCCTTAGTAGCCCAAACATTTTGTAAAAACAAAAATTACTGTTGGTATATACTATACATAACCATACTATATTATACTACAATATACTCTAGTATACTAGTATACACTATATATTATGAGTACTATAAATAAACTATACTATATAATGTATACTATATACTATGAGTACTATAAAATAAGTAACCATAGCACAGCTGTGATAATCAAACTGTGATATATTCTTGAATATATGGTAAAAAAATTGGGCTATTTGGATCTTAAAAAAATAAGAAAGAATTATAATTTCAAATTCCATGTTGATTCAGGGCTGCATATTGTATGTGCTCCATGTAATTATCTAAACCCTGGAAACTATCCATTATTATTTACATAGAAAGCCACAGTATGCGCTCTGTGTCCTGCAAAGATAATTCAAAATCACACCAAAGCTAAATTATTCAAAAGAATAGAAACATTAAATTTTCAGAATGTAACATCAGCTTCAAGCCATGCTCTTGATTCTTGTGGAATAATTAAAACAGGTATGTACTGGTACAGTCATTTTACTTTCAGTGGGTATGGGGTAGACCCTTTCCCCCATTAGCTGATCTGCCTTTGATGTTAATTTATACTGCTGGATCTCCTTGTCTCCACTGAGCCAAAGTAATGGATTTTGAACTAGCGATCAAAGCACCCTCAAGAGTTCCTTTTCTCGCCTTCTAGCATGTAATCCTTCTGCATTTAAGCAGTCCATGTTGAACAAACCACTTGGTCGAATTATAAACTCTGTGCTTTAGTCACGACCTCCAGAAACTTGAAACTTAGGGCAAATATTCTGATATCAAGTGTCAGACTGCTGATAGAATAAGTTTCTGTTGATTTAATGTCAAAAAAGATATCGGGGGATGTGGAGAAGGATGCATGTTGTAGAAAATGTAAGTTGGCATGCCTATATTGAACAGAGGCAGTCTTTCCACTCCAGTAGACAACTTCATCAGATGTCTTTTTCTGTTATGAAACATGCATCTACAAACAGATGAGCATACTTTGACCTGTCATGTTCTCCAGACACTGACCCCCCCAGGATGATGAATATAATTTCTGAAAACATAATTAAAAGCAGTGTGATTCACTAGTCAACGAGAGATCTTAAGCTACGCAGTTCATTCATGTCACTACTGTATGCACAGCAAGTCATAACAAATGCATTCACCTCCTATAGGACCTTAATGTTTTAATGCCTCCCATTATGTTGTATAGTGATAATGAACCAAGCTAAATGTCCCCCATCCAAGATCCCAGTCTAAATCATTTTTTAATCAAGTGAGTGCCCTCCCTAATAAACATGAGAAGCGGTAGATCGTGTGTGACCTTGGGTGGTGATGTATCCGTCAATGCTTTTATTTATGCACCCATCTCGTGATCACGCACCAATAAATCCTAGGTTAAACTTTAGAGGCACTCATGTTCAAAAGACTAAACTGTCACCTAACGGGATAGGAGGACTTTATGAGCATGAGGAACAAAACCATATAAAATAGCCCCTCATTTAATCTCTAGTGGATCGAGGGGGATTCATCAATAGGGCTATTATAGCTCCCCCAAGGCAAGAGCTGCAAGACTGATAATAAATCAATAGTTTGCCATACACTGGCTTTACTAAATACTTTGGTGTCAGAACTGTGCACATAACAGTTTGAATGTTTGGCCTCAAGCGCTTGAATTAAAAAAAAAAAAAAAGATATGCTGTTTTTCTGATTACTTGAGCAAATGTCATGAATGTAGACAAATTGCAGTTAATGCCAAGACAAGTTTCTTGGGTGCAAATACTTTAGTTTTGTCATGTTTTATGTCCTGAGGCAGATAATTCTCAAAGCTCCAAATTTCATGAAGAAAATGCAGGCACCTTTATTGTGCTCCAACCTCAATAATATCTAATATCTGACTGGGGGATGGGGAATTAAATCAAAAATACTATATTTGAGTTAACAAAGTATTAGCTAAAATATACATACTCACTGCCAAAATATGAATGATACAATTGACTTAACAACAGTAGAGGAGACCAGGGGCAATTGTACTTGGGAAATATTAGCCTGCTCATCATCTTACTAATCAGAAATGTTCAGTAGGATCCTTTCTTTGTCTGTAGAGAAGAACAAAGGTAATTTATCCTTGGCAGAATTTTTCAAGACAAAGCTAATCTAAGGCTATGAAAGTTACTTTCTGAATGTTCAGTGTTTTTCCTCAGTCCAAAATGAAGATGACTGCAAATTTAAACTTAAATAAACTTTATCTCTAGGTTGTTGGTTAAAAATTAGTATGAACAACCTATGCTAATATTAAGGATGGGCATAATGTCGAATATACCTGATGCATCACATCTTGTTCCACATGCGATTGATAAGATAGCCTTATCTAATATAGTAGTAGTAGTTCCAGAGCTCCACAACACTACCATTTCGTTGCATTTTGCAACCATGGAGCATCACTGTGACTTGCAAATATTAATAATAAAGGGACGAGAGAACTGTTGGCTGGTTTCCAGCCTATAGTGAATAAATCATCACATTAAACAGTGCCAGAGTAACAGTTTAATTAATGAGATTAACAATAGCGTGAGCAGGGGAAGCATGTGTGTTTGTACCTGTTGGGCTCCAGACAGCTGCTATTTAGTCACATCTGCAACCACGGAGCACCAGTGCGACTGGAAAATACTATTAATATATGTACTAGAACTGTCAGTGTGTTTACAGCTCACAGTGAATAAATCCTCACGTTTGAAGGCACAGTGGAACGCAAGCTTTAAGTTCACAGCAAAAACATCAACACTTCCAGCCCGAGACAAGCCAGGTCAAAATAATAGCACCAGTGGTTCCTCTTCCATTTTATTTTAAATTTATATTTATTATAACAGTATTTTATTTAACTGTGTTGTGACAGTAGTGACTTAACTGTGGTCCACTTAATAATCTGTCTACAGTGGTTTGGAAGAGAGTCTAAAATATTGTGATATATCTTAAAACAATATTGCAGTATTATTTTTTAAGCCATATTGCCCAACCCTAGCCAATACAGGAATGTTGATAAGTTTTCAATGTGACAGTGTAGGCTATATATATCTTTGCATAGTCCATGTGCAAAAACATACAAATGTCACATCTTGAGCAGATTACAGAGAGCACCAAACTCATCTACCCAGTATCGACTGAAGCAGAATCAGCTTTATTAGCCAAGGAATGGAACTCTGGATCAAATAACAGATAATCACCAGTAGGGTTGGGATCCGATTCTTTATGGGATCCGGTTCAATCACATTTGGAGTAACGGTTCCTGCAAATGGCGGCGGGAGGTCCGAGACTCCCAGCGTGGGGAGCGGTAGAAACAAACAGCCAATGTGTGTGTGTGTGTGTCCTGTTCAGGTGTTGTCACGTAAATAACAGTGCCCAAGCATAAATGCATCTAAGTATTTTTTTATTACATTGCTGTGGTTAATTCGAGGTAATAGTGTTACTGTAGAAATCAGAGAATCACTTTTTGTTATATATTTTCAGGGAGATGATACAAGCTCTAAATCTGAAATACACACCACACACAAATGTGTATTTTCATCTAATTGTACTGTGCAACAGTTAGAATAAAGTTTTTATATTTGTATGAATTCATTTGTGTTTATTATATACTTGTTTAAGTAGCTATAGCAAGTATAACATATATAATATAATGTAGGAATCGGTAAGAGGAATCGGTAAGAGGAATCGGTAAGGAATCGGACCGTTGAGAAGGAATCAGTAAGGAATCAGAATCGTTAAAATCCTAACAAGTCCCAACCCTAATCACCAGACAAAATCTCAGAATTTAACATTTTTTCAAACCACAGATTTGTTACAGTTGCATGTTATTATGTATATGTTGAAACATATGGTTAGGAAGAGAGCAGGTTTTGTCTTCCTGGCAGGAAAAGCAGCAATATGTCTGTAAAAAAACAATGGCTTATCGTGGAGCTATACCCACCAATGGGTTGCTATAATACACCCACGACTGGAGCCAAAGAATGCAATGGAAACATACAGACAGGTCACTACAAAATGCCCACCTTTGAAGACTTAAAGCCAATGGTAACATAGCAATGACTTGCTAAAACACAACCAGATTTCTTGGTTGTTGGTCTTTAACAGTAGACTGCAGCTTGGCAGTTGTCTCGCCTAAAATATATATAGTTATTGTCTATCAGCAGTCCTCCATGTCGTGCCACAGACACCGCCGTGTTTACACCAGGTGATGGTACACAGAGATTCAAAGAGCCAGTGATGAGGGCAAGCCTGAGGGCGGCCACGTGTCAGATCTGTGCAGAGCATCGGAACAAAAGCTCAAACAGTATGATAATAACTTCCAAAAACAATAGTTTCAGTCTCAGTGGTTTATGTGACATGAGAAAAACTTTCACAAAAAGTCACGCGACAGCATTGAACACGGATTTGTTGTTGATAATGTGGCATCATCAAGGAAAACAATAGAGCGTCCCACGTTCTACATGTATCTATAGTGAGCTTACTATGTCCTCTCAGATCTTAATTCGTCAGGGACACAAGATGCATAACTAGCATCACTGCTAATACAGCTGTTGCTAGCTATTATATGGGTTTTTACCATAACTGCATGATGGTAACAGTGTTACAATTGCTTCCAAGCCACATGACCTGTAAGCACCTTGTTTGTAGAATTCAAATGTGGAACACTGATTTCCTGCGTTAAATTTAATATCATGGTCATTTTGCCTATTAGTTGAATTGTAACAACTATATTTTAATTGGCACAGGTTTTTATATCAAAAGATGACCTTAATCTTGTACTCCACCCTAATTTTGTAGAAAAAAATGCTAAAAATGGCATACCTAAATTAAAATGACTGTAGCTTCTGAACCGCTCCAAGTACATGCATGCATGAGGTCTTGCCAGAAAGAAAACTCTCTTAAGTTTCTTGTGAAAGCAACACTCTAGGTGATACAGAGACAGAGTAATGGGCCTCTGAAGTCAGTAAAAAGTTGAAAGAAATATATAAAAAAAGATTTTCAGGATGAATAACTGTCTGTGGCTTCTTCTGAGCAGGTAAATGACACTGCGGGGCTGTAGGCACACTGTCAATGAACACTAGTTTCAAATTTGAGGAAGATTGCTCAAAGTATGACCATTCTACAGTGTTTTTTTCCATGAAAAGATCCAGACGGAGCTCCAAAAGACAAGTCGGTCACTCGGCTTTAAAACAGCACTATCAGTTATCAAACAACACTCAGCCAGCTTCAAACATTGTACCTTATAGAAATCAGGCGTGATTATGATAGCTGATGTTTTTGACAAAGAAACACCATAAAATATCACCAAATAAAGCCATATGAAACGTAAAAGTTGTGATCCCACGGTCCCCGCTAACGGCTCCACATGAGAACGCGAGTAATCCTTTAACTTTTCCTGTTGAAAAACAGCATGCCGTGACTTGTCACCACTCGTTTGGGATTTTGGGCTTTGTGTGTTTAGGCTGCTCTGGTGTGTAATACATAATAAAAAAAAAAGAAAAACAATGTTATTTTTGAAAAGTCGAGTGCTTCCTGAATCCCGCAATACCAAACATCACATGGTTTGATGGCGTAGTGTGCCTGGGAGATACCATTTAACAGAGGAGGAGGGGAGCAAGGTTGTCGGCGTCCTGGCGGAGTTAGAGAGGTTAAGTAGTCGGAGTTAGAGAGTTGGAGTTAAGAGAGAAAATGAAAAAAATTGTAAGGAAACATTACTTGTTTTATTTTCAATATCAAGTTTTACTGTGACTAAAATGTGCAGCTGTTTGCCTATGAGTCAGTCTTTTCATATTGAGGACACTGAAATTGGAGTAGCTCTGTGCAAACAACCTTGTGTTGAATCACAGCAATAACACTTACCATAAGTGATAATCCATCACCATGCTGCATCACTGTTTTGACATGTTTTATTTATATATTTATTTTTATTCAAAAAGGTCAAAGTCAAAAAGGTGTACAACTGCTCAGTTATATGACTGGAAGACAAAGTCAGACGTGACTTTGTTACCATTTACAATTATTGATTTGAGATTGATTTAAGATATTTAAGATTTTGTAGTAAGATATTATGAGGTGAACCAGAGCCCCTCTGCCACATTCATAGCTATTGTTACTTTAATAATTAAATAATGAAAATCTATATTATTTAATCACAAAAAAATAAAACATTGTCTTTACAATGGCAAACAATTGGACAATACTCTGTATCATTGTGACACCGAAGTGCAAATGGTAAAAGCACCAAGTTACTATAAATGCATGCCCCCTCTAAAGCACTGACTGTTGCAAATTGTCTTCTGCATTGAGATATATGGAGCTTGATAGCTGGAAGAAAGCTTTGGCTCATTGCAGATCCTGCCACTGTTTTCCAGTCAGCCTAAAATGGAACACCCTAGCGCTATTCATCATATGCTACTCAATTATGAATGTCTGAAAACTTGAACGTGCTGCAGTAATATATTTGCAGGGGATAAGAGGAGAAAGAGCTGTGCTCGGAAAGCCAGAGCAAGTCATGACGCTATTAGAATGCAGCGAGGATTCTTTGGTAACTAGACTTTGAAATAAAACCCCCCCCTTTTTTTTTCATCTCGAAAATACGGTTGCATTCACAATAAATTCAAATCACATACACTTATCCACACTATCTCATGTTATTGATTCTACAGCCTGTAAAATGTATGCAAGAATACCATGAAATACTGCTTAGCTGGTGGGTGTGACTAATAATACATTTAAAAGCTGGTGCATTGTGGTACGTGCAGCCCTCTTGTTAATTTTCTTTTTGATGGTTTAAAATATGGCTAAATAATCAGGGCAGACTTATTATTCCAGTCATTGTCCTCTTGCAGGCCTAACTAATAACAGTGAATCAGCCAAAGCCATTGGGGTTCCCAGACTTAATTACCCAAGCTCTCTTTGTCTAAGGAAGCTCAATAGAAGATCTAAAGCAGCCTTAGATGTGTCCGATTTGATCTTCCAACTGTGATGAGATTTCACTTCCTTTATGGCTCTAATTACTGAAATTAGATCTCCCATAGAGAAGTCTACTGTATAGAACTGCATTAGGCGGGACCTTTATCTTTGAAACTGTACCCAGGCGTCTTTGTTCTAGGTTACAAGCCTTCATTTCTTTGGAACACTGCTGTTTTCTTGGACATACGGATGTCTCGTCCTTGGTTGTAATACAATACGTCAATTGCTGAATCACAGCTGAGAAATGTTTTTATTTTTTTTTTATTTTGTACTCTACCATTGATACTGTACTAGTGAGTCATTTGTGCTCCTAACAGTCTCCACTTCGGCCTACTTTCCCATGTGAATAGAACGGAGGAGGATTGGCCCTCGGATGTGTATGGCTGTACTAGTCCTTGACCTGGGGTAGCAAAACCTTGCCATAAGCTCAATCATAAAGGCTCATTATCGAGTACATACATAATTAGAACCCGAAAACTCCTGCTTCAGAACAGGTTCATCCTTGGAGGTTTAACATTTTAATAAGACACTCCAAGGGCCAATCAGGTGCTTGTTCCCTGCTGACTTATAAGCAATTGTGACACTTTTTTTTATGCACACATTGCATTAAAAGGGTATTTACTAAACATTTCAGCTATTCATCAGCTCATTTGTGTTTTAATAATAATTTGAGTTTTTTTCAGCAGTCACGCTGCTTTGTTACGTGACAGGAGAAAAGGTAACAAGTTAACTTCCTGTATTTAAGGAGAATATCTGGTCCAGGATATATCAGAGCTGCACTACAACACTGTGCACAGAAAATGTGCACTTGTGGCTATAATGTTTCACTTTTAGTTGTGGTCAGACATTATGTGTGATGTTGGAGGAAGTCCAGAATGAACCATGGGAGTCGACCAGCTGTGTGGAAAAGTACTTCATCCAGCTCATTTTGCTCATGCTGAATCCAGAGGTATCTCTAATTGATTAGAATTTCAAATGAAATTTACCACGGGCGTTTCAGAAAACAGCTACCAGCATTGCCATCAGCCAACACTATAATTTGTCAAACGACTTTGGCAAAGCTATCCGAGAGATTTTTTTGTTTTCTTTGAGGACAGTCATCTAGTAATTGCAATGACTCCTGCACTCCAAAATGCCACATGCCAGTACTCCAAGAATAACAAAAAGCAGCCTGCCAGGAAAATACATATTCCAGTCAAATTTTGTGGGTCCTATTCTTAAAAAGGGGTGTAAGAATATGGATACACTTGAAAAATACTTAAAAAATATATTTTGATCTTTTACTGTATGTTGTCCCATTCCCTAACATGGAGAGGGCAGGATATCAAGTCAAGTCAAGTTAAACTTTATTGTCCCTGAGTGGGCAATTTGTGCTGCAGCATGGTACTGACATAAAAAGAAAGACAAAGAAACAGACACCAGAACAAGCACAACGGCACTACATCGATGACAGAAAGCTACAGTAAAAAACAACAACAAACACACACACACACACACACACACACACACACACACAAGGAAGCACACTCTTGTGCAAGTCACAATGCAAAAAAAACAAAAAACAAAAAAAACAACAGTTCTGCCATCTCCATAGTTAAAAATTGGCAGCTGAGTCAAATCTAAAAAACAAACAATATTATCCACAGTGTAATACAAGAACAGCAATAAATAAGTAAATAAATATAAATATGTGTATGTATGAGGCTATAAGTCAGCTCCTTTTCCCTGCATTAAGGAGGGTGATGGCTGAGGGAATGTATGAGTGTTTGGCCCTATCCCAATTCCTATCTTAACCCTCAATCTTAATTTTCAGACTCAACCCTCAATCTCACTAGCCCTCAAAACCAACCTTGTGACTTTAAAATGGGACACCCCTCATAGGCAAATATGTGTTAAGACTGTCGGGGGCAGAAATATGCCAAAACTCCATCCAGTCTGTCAATTCAATGAAGAAGAAATATATGTCATCAGTAGTCGTCAATAAAAAAGACAAGTTTTTTTTTTCTCCAACACTTTATTTCAATTCTTGTACAAAACAAGCAGTGACAGACATGAACAGAACACATATGCCAGGGTTAAGAGAAAAGAAAAAGAAATAAAATAAAGAAATGAATAAAAAGTTCAGCAGCTCAAACAATTAAATTGTTTACATATTTTCAGAGTCTTTATAGCTTTGGAGTTTGTGGAGTTCTGAATGGTTTCCAAGTATTGCAGCATTTCATTCATAAAAATTTTGAACAAGGGTTTTCTGTTACAAAATTTGCTCTTATGAATATGGAATTTCGCAAGGGTTAGGGTTAGAGGTCAGCAAAGCGTCCTCCGTGTCTTCTCCACACTTTGAGCCCACGATCCAACTGCTGTAGGCAGAATCTGGGCTCATTGCTGAACATAACGTTCCTCCACATGTTCAGGTTCCAGTGCACGTGTTGCCAACACCAGCGCAAACGGGCCTGGCGGTGAAGGGCAGTCACGGCAGGCCTCCTGGCAGCCTTATGAGACTGGAGATTGGCTGCGTGCAGTCTTTTCCAGATTGTCTGGGCAGAGAGCAATCGGCCATATCGTCCTGCAAACCTTGACTGCATATCTGTAGAAGCCTACCTATGGTACCTAAGTGCTGACAGGATGAGGTAATAGTCTTCTTGGGGTGCTGTCTTCTTCACTTTGCGGCCTGTCTGACATCCTCTGTTATATGGAACTTGACCTTCAGTTTGCAGATTGTACTAGGGCTCAGTCCCATTAATGCCGCAACTTGATTTTGCGGAACACCAGCTTGAAGTTGCTCTGTCATACAGGCCCTATCCAGAGCAGTCAACAATACCAATTCTTGGAGCAGACACTCAATGACCACTGTAGCAGGGCCCATGCTCACAGGTGCTGACAATCAGGACCTGGGGGTACCAGAAGCTCAAAACGAGTCAATAGGAACAGCAAAAAAGAAAAAGTTGTTTGGCATTGACATATTCAGCTCTGCTGCTCATCCCACAAATGCATGTTCCTTACAAATGTGGGACCATTTAAAAGGGAAATAAATAGGCTTTCCAACAGCATAAGATGTATTGTCAAGAGACATTGTTACAACAAAGAAATAATCTACCAAACACAAATTTCCTTACTTTTTGTGCTTAGTTTATATGGTTAAAGTGTAGTCACAATTCCTAACCTCAATACAATACTATTTAAAACCACAGAGAAAATTTGACATTGAGGGCAACAAGGTGAAACATTTTGTGAAAAAAAAAAAAAAAATACAATTGATACAATATAAACTTTTTCTCTTATAAGTATGTGTATATTTGCTATTTATTCGATTGCCTACAGTCTTTTTTTAAAAAAAAAAATCAAAAATATTGTTGTACTTTAAACTATTAACATTATTACTTTGAATACTGGCACTAATGCCCTTACTTTATATTTCTATTTTTTGTCATTGGACACTCTTTTTCTAAAAATGTGTTTGTATAATGCAAGCTAAGACACTGTGATGTGGCCATTTATTAATGACTGCTGTTGTTCTCTGACAGGTGATACTCATCAGCCCTCGAGTCCTCTTATTGGTTAATTGCATCCACTTTGGATATTTATATATGAAATGTTGTGATGCTGCCTGAAATGCCTGAAGAAGGTCACACCGACCGAAATGTTGCTTAAATGCTTAAATAAAATGGGAAAGAGTGAGATAGTGTGCAGGAGCCTTTTTTGACTTTTATATATTTCGGGGTTGCAGCCTCCCTCCTATGCACCTGTTGCGTAGGAGGGAAAAAAAAATAAAATATATATATATATATATATATATATATATATATATAACAGGGCTACAACATGTACAGTGACTTTTCTCTTCTTGGTTATTGGCAGAGAAGAGCAGAGTGGCTGAAGTTGACATTGACTATGAGAAAGTGCGTGAGAGCGCAGCTGGTACCGGTTTTGCAGAAAATGAGTTTTGAAACCGTTCCAAATATTCAAAATTGATATATACTGGTAAATGTTTGACAACACTATACGGTGATGTGTTCTTTATACTATAACAGTTTTCCTAAAAATGAGATTTTAAAAAACTGCAAAATAATTCCTTGCTTACAGTTTCTCAATATATTGAATTGTCACCCCTGTTTCATGATTCATATCGTATTACCTGACTCTTGCCAACACACAGCCCTATTCTTAAACGTATAGGGATTCCGAGCATTTAGAGTTAATTTTAGATTGTGATCCATCTTTAAAAGATCCATCTTTTTTCCCAAATCAGGCTGAAAAACCTTTTCATTGTTTGATAAGTGATTAAATGATGCTTTCATCGGCCCATAGATTCCCCGAGCTGCTATACAGAGTTCATTATTCACAGACACACTTGATTCAGCTGTGGTGATGCTTGGATGGGAGTCAGTGAAATACACTCAGCAAAGATTTAATTCTGTAATCTAAAGGCATGTTTAGAGCGAGCACTTTTATTCCAACTCTGGATTGTTTACTCCTTTAGACTGGCTACTTTTGGCAGATAAACAATGACACTGAAACACAGTGGAGAGCAAATAACCTCACTGAGACACCTGAAAATAAGGTCCTTTGTCGTCTTCCAAGGGACCTGAATTATGCAGCCCACAAGGAGCAAGAAAGACATCCAAAGCAGTAAGAGTAAATGACCCTAAACATGTGGAGTTTTACTAGAACAAGAAGATTGCTGTTCATATACTGAAAGCAGCTACTTCTGCTTTACTCTAGAACAACAGAATGAGCTGAGCACATTGTACTCTTAAATCCTGTCGACCTACAGCTATTCCTTTGTGTTCTATACTTGCATAATACTTGAGTAGATAAATTGAAACAAGTGAAATAGATTTGGCCAACCAAGCTTCAGAAAGGTGACTGGTGGTGGGAAAATCAAGTAAAGGAATGTTTAATTTGTATTTGGAGTTATGCGTACAAAGATTTGAATATAATCACAGACTCCAGGCAGAACTTTGTTAGGATGGGGCAAATATATGTGAGATTATTTTAATCAATCATGTAGCTTTTCAACACCGGCCTTTCTTGGGACAATTTATTGCTTTCTTATGTTTTTCGCCTAACATCATAAAAAAACCAACCAGCTACAAGATTTATTTATTTATCTAGTTATTACTATGCAGGATGAGCATATTTGCAATAAAAATATGTCATTGATATATGTTTACCACAGCTGACTTACCATTCTGAATGTCTCCCACAGTGGAACAGTTCTGAAAATTGATGGTATCAATATTAGAAGACCTTTTTTTTTTCCTTTCCTCTGGGATTGACTCAATACTATTCTCTCCTGAGCAAACACTGTAGGTATTAAATGTCCCCGTGGAAGAGGTATCAGAGGGGAAAACATGTCTCTCGCTGCAAGTGCAGCTAAGTTATGCCTCAGTGCTGTGTCTTCCCCCTGCTCGCTTTCCTAGCATGACTTGCTGTTGACATGTTCAAAGGATTAATGCTGTCAGCAGTCAACAGGCTCTCAAACACAGGTCAGCCAAGACTCCACTGGTGGTGCTGCACCTGTGTTGGATCCATATCACAGCTCCTACGGTGAAAAAAATAACCAAACTGCTCACACTTTCTTTTGGAATGAAAAATTAGGCTCCAAACCTTCAGGCAGATGTATATGGCAAGGAGGGAAGAGCCACATTTAATGTCCTCTGATTGTGCACTCACACCAACAGCAAGAGACAAAAGTGAGTGATTGCAATTTGTTTCAAGTGAGTGCTGAGAGGCAGGGAGCAGCACAGGGACAAGACACATGGTGAATGGAGGCAATAATAAGACAATAACAAGTGAACCTTTCACCAGAATTACAAAACAAGAACAGAAAGTACAAGGTGAAAAGTTGAAGCAGTCACTTCTTATATTCAAGGAAACAAAGTTGCTTTACCCTGAAAAAGTTGTTTCCCATAGATTTAGTATACATACTTGAGTGTCATGAACTTTTCCAGGGAATGTTTCCCAACACTTAATGTGTCCAAAAGTATATCTAAATCTTGGTCATCTACAGGAGTACTTTATCCTGATGGACTAGTGTCTTTTCAAATGTGACAAGTCGGAGTAGGGTAGATTGGGGTGTTGTTCTTAATTTGATGTATTTTCCACACTGTTAGGGTGCTTTGAGACCTAGAGTTCACTTGCTTGGGTCCAAATCAGGGACTTATTGTGTTTCAAAGTACATAATTGCCTAGAGTTCATTCTTGTTCTGACAGCAGCATTTACAAGTAGACCAGATAAAATGCCTCGTGCAAGAAAGCTGCTCTTGATTGGTCAGAGTTTTCATGTGGGAGAAATTCAGAAAGTAAACAAAACTTAGAAGTAGAGTACACTTTGTACATGTCAGTGTGTACTATATTGCTGTCATTCTTTACTTTAGGCAATATACAGTTTGAAAACGAGGTGCGGCTCCAACTAGAAAACAATGTTTTGATGCATTGGATGCACTGCATGTGCATATTAAGGCAGTACAGGAGGAGGCATAGTTATTATTTTCAGGGACTGAAAACCTAGAACCTAGACCACCTCTTCAAGAAGGTCTCGGTCCTGTTGTTTTGATGCACACCCAAATGCGATTGCTGTGGTCACACCTGCCCAAACGAACTGCACTTAGGGGACAAATGAACTTGAGTTAATTTGAACTGAACCAAACAGGGCAGGTGTGAAAGCACTCTAAGATGCATGCATTAAATGTGTGAAATATGGTGTTTCAAAATGAGATATGCTGCTTGGACAATCAAATACCTTCCAAAAAAAAAAAAAAATGCAAAATTAATCTCTTTTAGCAGTTGAACATTTGTGGTAACACATTTTTCATATGTATTTTATATTTAGGCAATTTGTCATTCAAGTCATAAAGGTACATTGGCCCTGAGAGTCAAAAAACAGCATTTCAGAAAACACAGCAACATCTCACAGAACACATTTCACAAAGCAGAACATTTTACAAACAACATTCCACAAAATAAAAATACATTTAACAAAACGCTACATCTCGCAAAAACATATTTCACCAAACATTTCACAAAATACGACATTTCACAAAACACAACTGTAATAGATGAGTGTTGGACCCAAAAGCAGCACCTATGACAGGCAGGACAGTTTATAATGGACTTAAATGCAATGCTTTGATAAAATGAGCAGGCTGGTGAAACAACTGGAAGAGTCAATGTTTGGGTTTAAAGCTTTCTGAGAAGCAGGTTCAGTCCAGGGCTCTCGGTGTAGAACACCAAAGCTGAAAATAGGTGAGTAGCCAGCGTCAGCTTGATGCATGCACACAGCAAACTATTCAATTGTGTTCAAGGGGTACGGTGGGGGAATAGGCAGAAGGTAATGTCTGATGAGCAGGGAATCTGGAACCACAAGTACACACAAGGGGAGCCGACAGACCTCCGTGAAGCCAGCTGTACACGGGGTGGGTCTGGCCAGCGGGGACGATGAGTTGATTGTGCGGCGTGCACACAAAGGTCAAGTGTGCAGCCACTTGGGGAAGTAATCCAGTGCACAGGAAACCACAGGCAGGAGAATGGGTAAACTTACGACGGAGATCTGAGTGACGGTCTCCGGTGAGCAGAAACCAGGAAGGCTTAGTGGTAGAGCAGGCGCCCCATGTACAAGGCTGTTGTCGCAGTGGTCTGGGTTCGACTCTGACTCTCTCTCTCTCTCTCTTTCCACCTTTCACGCTTGTCTGTCCTATCAAATAAAGGCTGAAAATGCCCCAAAAAATATCCTTAAGAAAACAAAAAGGAAGGCGGAAGCTGAGCTCTTGGTCGAGGATGGAGGGCTGAGTCGTTTACCGGGGAGCAGGCGAAGCAAGAGAATCAGAGGCAGGTGTGGTCAGCAACAACAAAGCAGTGCAAGAATAAGCGCTGGTAGGAATGGCAAAGGACAATCTGGCAAGGAGAGTCTGTGAAGCTTGAGTCTTCGGCCCGGAAAACTCAAGCCCTGAACCCTCACTGACTTAACTGACGTCAGTTGTAAGTGATTGGGTGTGAGAGTCTGAAAGGGCTCCGGATGCTATAAATAGGAATGGGACAGCACTTATCCCCCTCTCTACAAAATGCTGTTGACACTGGCGGCTCTGGGAATGATCATTTATTGGTTATTGTCAGCACACACAAGGCGTGTGAGGGATAGACTCTCTGATCAGTCAATCCTTATCCAAGCACTTGTGTTGCAAAATGGGCAAGAGGTAAGTTTGAAATAATGAATTTACTGTGTTTTTACCATATGCATGTTTTTTTTAAACTAGCATCAAAAGTGTTGTAAGTGATACAGTGATATATATCTTATATATCTATATCTATATCTATATTGTTACCTATCTGCTGACCGTGTTTTTTGTTTACTTTTTTTTTTTTTTAACACTAGCGGTGTTCCGAGGGCAACCCCTGTATTTGACGTCACAACGCTATGAACTGTGGGTAATTTCCTTACTGTAAGTCGGCATCGATGCTGACCTACGGTAAGGGGGCATAAAGGGCTCACTCACTGACTCACTGACTCACTGACTTGACGATTTGACAATGGGACAGCCCTCACACACTACGCACTTCACATGAACGCGCAACTAAGTCAGTGAGTCTGTAAGGGCTCGGATTGGAATTGGGCCTTTATAGTGGCAGGTAAAAATGATCCACAGGTGAGCAGTGTGGCTTGATGAGGTGGGTGTGATGAGCTGGCAGGAGTGGGAAATGTGTGGACAGGTGATAGGCTGGCGGGTAGATGTGGTGGAGAGGCGGGTTGAGTGGAAAACTACTGGGTGAGCTGAGACGATGGCAGGTATGGCAGGTAAAAAGTGCCCACTGTGACAAAAACATTTCACAGTACCTTTAACAAAACAACATTTCACAAAACATGTCACAAAACATGATATTTCACAGAACAGTTCACAATACGTCGCAAAATACATTTCGCAAAGCGGTAAACAAAACACATTTAACAAAATACATTTAGCAAAATATTTCACTAAACACAGCATTTAACAAAACACTTTTTGCAAAGCACAACAACATTTTACAAACACTACATTTGATGTGTTTTCTGAAATCTGTTTTGACCCTCAGGGCCTCCATATAGAGGTACTTCAAATGCATTTTGCACTCTACTACATGTACCACATTCTTACAAACAAAGCCTTGGATGTTATCATTTAATTAAAACATATACAATACAATTTAAATCATGGAACACATGTGGCAAAGCTTACTTTTCACTTTCTAACAAGCAATTGAAAATGATGTGCTCTTTAAATTGATTGAAAGGAGGAAATCCACTCTATTTCTCTTCTAGTTTGTCAGGTGTTTTGCCTGTAGCTTCCAAAGGTATCTGGCACAAGTTGATTCTTTTTAATTTTATTAGAAATCAACAAACCACCCAAGAATGTTTGATGTTCCAGCTACCTGTCATTAAGACCTAACAGGGCTCAAAATGCATTCATTGGAGAGCCCGTAAAAGGCATGAAATCATAAGCAATGAAAAACAAAGCGCAGTGTTGCCACCTTTTGATCTGTGCTTGGCCAAGAAAGAAGCAATCATAAACACTGTGTAAGGCAGCCAGCGCCCTCTGAGTCTGTGCCAGCACCAAACACAAGCATGCTTGTCTCATACCCAAACTGCAAATAAGCCGTAACGGAGAAACAGCAGGCAAAGTGACAGCTTGGGTAGAATACCATTTATACAGGGGAGAACCAGGTAGGCTTACACCAAAATAAGCAGACTCGAGCATTAGAGCACCTAACCTGTGTTTGTTCAGCAGTGGGAAGTAGTGTTGCTATTTATAGCCTGCCTGCATGCACACATGCAGACACATTTATCATACAAACCTATGACTTAAGTGAAAATGTAACAGTGTGATGCTGACTCATTTGGCATTTTTCATCCTGGGCATTCATCACTGTGCCTCCATTTGGAGAAAAAAAAAAGGTGTCGGTTACCCTTGGAGGAGAAAACTTGTTTGTTATTCCAGTAAAGTTACAAAAGCTAAAATCCCTTTCTGCTATTCTTTCTTTGAATCTTGTCATCCTGCACCAAGTTGCAATTAGCCTTGTGCCACCCATTCTTTTTATACCATGGTTCTAATGTAATTGTATTTGTTCTTCCAGTTTAATGCTAGTAGCGCTAATTGGCGTTGTGAACAATAAATGAGATTTTGGAACACTCAGCAGCTGTACTGTGGCAGTCAGATGGTTTTACAGTACCACATCCATCAGCCATCACAGACTGAGAGGATGACTTTGGAAAATAGCCTGAAACCAATATGAGAGCATTACAGACCAAGCCACCGTGACATTGCACCAACAACAAGCATTTCTGACTGGACAGGCAGCTGATTACTGTGTGGATGTGTAAAACTGGCAAAATTGTTGATTTCTGTTGTCATGTGTTTTTGTTTTAGCCGGAACTGTAATTGTTTAAGATGTATAGTTAAACACTGTGGTCTAACCTATCTGATGTTCCTGCTGTGCTTATTTTATGTGCTTTGTTGCTTTGCTATCATCTTTGATAAACCAAATATGCAGACAGGGAAGCTTAACAATGCACTGCACTGCTAATTTTAGCCACTTGAAATATCAATTTTAATATTTGCTCCTCTTTACCCGACACACTGTCCAATTGAGTCAGGAGTGGACAAGCAACTTGGTGTCCTGCTAAGTTATATTATTGTTTTTGTCAATTAAGGGCTGGGTATCGCAACTGATTTCCTGAATTGATTTGATTCGATTCGATTGGGGATATTTGATATAACGACTTCAGTTCCAATTCAGAAAAGGCTGTCTGTCTCAAAGTAAAGTGGTGATGTTTTTCTTGGACTTGTTCTTTGGTGGGCCTTTTTCAGGTGGCTAAAAATAGGATTTTCTATCTAAAAGTTATTTGAAATAAACACTACTACTACTAATTAGACTGGAGTGTTACATTCCACAAGCTCTCTTACCTTTTTTAGTCTAAAAATAAATGAACTCATAGTTTGGCAAGAAAGGAAATTTACTTGCACCTATTTTCTTCATTAAACAGAAAAATACAACCATGCACCTTCTGAATTCAAATTTCTCTTTTTCACCAAACTAAGACGTGAAACACATTCAAACTCAACAGAAACAAAAGCAACACCGTCTCCATTAGACTTTCCAGTGTTACAACAATCGTCACAGACTCTGGATTTCAAAATAAATCCTTAATATATTGAGTTAGATGTGAATACACGCTGGCTGTACACACCATTTAACCCAGCTGTCTTTCTCTGTCTTTGTAGTTGCCCACATAGCAGCATCTGTCACTAGGCAATGTACTCAGCTAATAACTAATATATTTGTTCAGTTGCTAAACCCTAAAGGTTTGTAAACTATTTCATCTCTCTTTGTTTTGTTTTTGTATCTATGATTATTCACATTTTTGTTGTAGTGCACAATTCCACTACTGCTGTAAGGAGCTGCTGGCTGTGTGCCGTGTCGACAGTGTTTTTGTACTGTACTCCAACCGCCAAAAAGGACAGACAAAGGTCCAAAACCGAAAGTTGAAATTTATATATAGTTGTCACTGCAGGCCACAACAATGCTCAAACTGAAGCACCCATTTTTCCACTAAAAACTTTAACCATTAAAAAAAGATTGTTACACAACCACCACCACATGGGTAGTCTCGCACAGCCAGCAGCTTTTCAATGTCAGAGCAAAGAAAGCGCACTTCTGCTCTAAAGCAAAGGTAAAATGAATAGAGAGAATGAGAATAAGGTCCTTAAATTGACTGACCACTGTAAAATGGTTTTGATTTAGTTTTCAACTTCAGCTGCATTGTTCACTCCTCATGCCAACTACCTCAATCCTTGATTGCAACTGGGCAGCAACAAAACACTTTATATTCACAGCAGCTAATATCCAGCTGTCATATATTGGGAGTAGATTACACTTGACGAAAATGTCACAGTTTATTGCATTAGTCCTGCAGCGAACCAACTACTTTTCTGCCCAGTCATTTGTCCGTCGTGATCACAGTGTGCCTCCCATAGAGTTCAAACTTTCTTGGAAGCATTCTGTGACTTCTGAGTGTCAGTGACACAACAGGGCCACAGATAATGCCGCGTCTTCTCAAACTCTCCTCTTCCCATGAAACTTTACTTTGAAGTCCAGTCAAGGGATCAAGCAGAACATTTTTAAGTAGTTAATCCCTCACTTTTAGTCAAATGCACAGTATCCGCTTAATATTTACCGCAGAGAGGTTTCTAATTGTTCTGCTTACTCGTTCAAACTGTAAGTACCGTGCTGATATTTTATGTGACCACTAGAGAGACATAGCCTGCATGTTGGGAAACTGAGGAACGGGTGGAAAATGCTTTCAAATGATATAATTAGCATACCTTTGAAAAGGAAAAATAGCATCTCATTTTTTTAGTAACTGCAAGGTCATGGCGTTTAAGTGTGGTAGTTTAATTAAATTTGCTGTCCATAAAGTTTTTGAGGAACATTATGCAAATAAGATTTTAATTATTGCCCATTCCAAATGTCATCAAAGTGCTTGTCTAAAAAGGGGATAGAATGCTTTCACCAGTCCTCTGTGATTTCCCCTACCCGCATTTCCTCCCATAAAATAGGAAATTAAAAAAAATAATAATAATGAATTGAATTAGTTCCAGTTCATAACTACTGCAGAAACTTTTTTTTTCCCGCAGATATTACTGTCTCGTCTGCTGAAAATAACTTTAAATCACTTTAACATCCAATGGTTCGCTAATGTGTGAGGACAACCATCCATTTTTGTTCTGAGTTCATTATAGCAATTTGACTACGTGTGGGTATATGCATTAATAGAAAGATCCCCATCTGTACAATGTGTAAAAATGAGCCCTGATTTTACAAAACATACAAGTAAAATAAAACCAATATATCATGTAACAAATGTACTATATATTTATATGTTCAGATTAACATGTATGTGTTTGGATTAACAGTGTGCAGTTAACATGGACACTGTAACTTGATGTTATTCTGCATACATTTATTTGACATCAAGCAGTGTTCTCTGATCAATATTGTTCTTCATATGGCAGACGTGTGGGCAGATGCCTTGAATGCATTTATAGACCACAATCTTTGGTCAATTCAAGGCACATGGAAGCTACTCATGCCTGAAATTATACAGTTCAAGGGGCACTGATTGTGTCTGCACACTTAGAAAGTCAAATATTGGCTAAAGCTGCCATCCCAGTTGAAGGAAGAGACACATCAGGGAGGGAATTAAACGTTAAAACGGGGGATTCGTAGGCTCTGATGACTGGGACCTTGATCAAATATTGATTGTGTACAGTAGGGAAGGTGAAACTGCTGAGAAATTCCAAATCCATACCGTGGAATTTGCGAGACATGGGCCTCCATTATTTAATTATCACTTCCTTGAGTGAGAATCAGCTCTCCAGTCAAGTCCTGACAGCTCCTCTGAACAAGAACCTGCCAGAGGAAGCACTGGCTTTAATTCGCAACTTTTCGCTTCTTTTTTTTTTTTTCTTCTTTCCCACATTACTGTCTCACCCTGAAAGAAGAGTCGATTCTATATCTCCACAGTGAAGAACACAGACCTATCCCAGCATGAGTAATAGGCACTGCTATTAGGATTTATCACAGGAGACAAAGTTTTAAGTCTAAGAAAGTTCCTTTTTTTTGAAACCATATATAGATAATTGGAATTTAAATGAGAACACTTTACTGAAAGTGTCGATAAACATTTTAATACCAGTACCATAGCATGTAGTGAGCTGCAGCGTAAAGCTGTTTCACAATCACAATTTATTTTAAATCAATTTTGTGGCTTTCTTATCAATGCTGGCACACCCCTGTGGAACATTTGAAATGGGAAAAAAATATATTCGGATGGCTCTACAGCAGTTTTCCAGAAATACATTTAACCAATGAATTCCTTCGTTCCAATTAACGTCCTACCTTCAAGTCAAAGCTAGCTTGCTGTCTAAATGGGGGAATATCTAATCAATTTGGTTTCTGCTTCAGATGGATTAGGATATGGATGGTATCTTTCTTCATCTATCCATTGTTCACACTGAATCTTCCATTGTTCTCAAACAAACAGAAGCAAATGCCTAATTATAATGCAGAATGACATCATCGTGATATTGCGATGGCAGTGGTGGCTTAATCCCCTGAAAGGAACAAGCTAGACGGGTGGTTTGTCAGGTTGGAGGTCTGATGTTGTGACGCTGGAGCAGTCGAGTGGTTGAGTTGGAAAGTTATATATATATATATTCACAGATGCTCCCAATCAACCTGGGGAAAGAGGGTGTGAAACATTATGAGGCAGGGGGGGGATTGATTGCAGGCCATGAATCTTTGTAACTGCAGAGAGAATGTATTTTTGGAGAAATGGGACTTCAGAGCAATGGATGTCTGTTTTGGGGATTGAATTCTCTGTCTGGATAAGTTTTTAGTGTGTGGAGTGGACACAGGTACTATTTGGGAGGAAACTTTTTTTTTTTTTTTTTGACATAAATGGAAAACAGCAAAGTGGATAATTTGCACCAGAATTGATTTGCAAAGATTTTCCATAGTTCTGCAACACATTTTCACATCGCACTGCTTCAGATGTTCCTAATTTTTTTGAATCCTTATAATTCATTTCCCCTTGTGTAGAAATTCTTTTAACATTCAAATTAAATATGTGTGTGTGTGTGTGTGTGTGTGTGTGTGTGTGTGTGTGTGTGTGTGTGTGTGTGTGTGTGTGTGTGTGCATGGTTTGTTTGGAGCTCTTGCGTAGCATTTAAATTTTTTAAATCTCTAAAATGAAAGGTTTTGATAGGGATCACAAACTTAGATTTACATAAATATTTCTCTTGTGTTTCCTTTTTTAATGGTTGGTGTGAATGACAAAGCATGTTTTGTATTTTCGATGCGTGTGTGTGCATTTATGAATGCATGCCTGAGTATGCCAGAGAAATATATCAACAGGAGTAAGCCTTAAGCCCTGATCTCATGGGACCTTCATTATGTGGGGACCTCAGGTAATTAATGAACTATCAGCAACCTCTGTGGTTTGTGAGTTATATGGTGAGACAATAAAAATTCACTTAAACCACCAGTGGCCTGGATACAACAAAACTATATGATTTAAAACAGAAAAATGTCACATTTGTCCTGCAAATGTATTCAAAACCTTCCTTTCTTTCACTGTCGCCTCAATTTTTCATGCAAGGGGAATCGGAGAAGAGCACAGCTACAAAAATAAGATAAAATACAGTGTCCAGTGAAAATGAAATGTTATTTCATACCAAGGATGTGGTTAGCATGGGCACCAGTGTCCTTACCATAATATCTATGCAGGCTGTTTCAATCCATGTCAGATTTAAATAGGACTAGCAGAGATGGAATCTTCGTAACTATCACAAATCATTTTAGAGTCCCCATGTCAGGGATATGTACTGCAAACAACTATACATTATTCTTTCTTTTTTCTTTTTTTGTAAAGGATGAAACTTGAGGGGTCAACTTGTCAATTAAAGGTCAGAGGAAAGCCAATAAAATACTACAGATGCCTCAAGGCGCTTGGATGTTTGGAATTGAAGAACAACTGTGGGGGAATTCTCAATCTGTAAATACAGACACTCAAAGATGCATTACCTTACAGCCATCGGTTATCTTTTCTCCTTGCATTGTGGGAAATATCTCGGAAAGTTTGTCACTTTTGTCATTTCTTCTCAAGTAATATAAACTTGAACCCAGCTGCCAATCCAATTTCAATAGAGTGGAAAAAAGTAATATGTAACTCCCAAAGGAGTTCTGAATTGTCTTCAAAGAGAAAGAAGTTACCGCTGGCGCGCAACGCTTATTGCAGTTTATGAAATATCCTTACCCAAAAGGCTCAGATGTCCACAGTGCACTTCCTGTGAACTGAGCCCTAAAAGAGTAAATGCATGAAACAGATAAATAAGTAAACACACACTCATCTTTATATTCTCTCTCTGTATATACCCACCTCCTTTTATATTGTTGGGACCAGCTTCAAACAAGGTGAAAAGATATACCCTTCAAGACTTCAAAAGTGCATTTGATATCTGAAGCTGGACATTTGGAGCATTAATAATAGATTGTTTGATTTCATTATTTAAAAATGAATGGATGTCTCTTCTTCGAGGACTGTTTCCTTTTTATCATCTTTATGTGCAAGCAGGCCCAACATCAAGATGGCAACACGGGGTGTAATAAAGGGGAAACTGTCAAAACAGCACAAAGTGGCCTTCTTTATTTTTTCAGAAGCCCTTCTCTACTATATGCTTTGAGGGCCGTAATGCATTTGTTCCTCGCCTCTATGGAAGGGGGAGGTGATAAAAGTGACAGTGAATGACTCACAAACCAATTTTCCCCTTCCTCTGCACATATGTGTGTGAATGGCCCACAGTTCACCAGTGTCACCCATAAAAAATTCTGCATTGGAAAAGGTCCCAGAACTTATTGTCTACTATTTATTGTCATTGTATTTTTTTATTTTTGTTTTTATTATCAGAACACTCACTGTCCATCAAAATCATGCTAACCCAATCCCCAGTAGTGTTGGCACTGTACGTTTTTGCAGTATGTTACATTTGTATGTTTCATATAAATCATGAACGTTTCCAAAGTGAAGACATATATGATGTGACTGTCTGGACGTGGAAGGGATGGTGGATGGCGTGGCACCTAGGCAACATGCCTGCCAAGCTGCAGACCACAGTTTAAACTGAACAACAAAGCTGGTTGTGTTTTAGCAAGTCATCACTGCATCTTCCAGTGGCTGTTTATTCCCCAAACTAATGTTTTTTGGTAACCTGTTGCTGTTTTTCCAGTGGCTTTTTAGCAACCAAACTTGGTTGTGTTTTTTTTTATTGGCCTGTCCCTGTGTTTTCTTGCCATGATAATGCCATGAAAATAAGTTCAGTCAGGACCACTTTAGTCAAAGAAAACATTATTTTTATTTGCAGTATTACATTTGGCAGTATGGGTCTGTTCTGGGGCCTCTCTGCCTTTCCTCAGGCCTACGCAGAAAGCCTCTTTCACGTGCCTATGTGGAAAGAATAGGGTGGAGAGAGCACACCTTTCTGCCCTTCCACGCATAAACAAAGAAAGCCTGATACAGAGAGAACAAATCTTCCTGCCCTTCCATGCGCCTTCATGGAAAGCCTAAGGCAGGGAGAGCAGCATCAAAGACCCCCTGGGAACAGAACAGACAAGCATCAATGACAAACAGAAATGACATTGATAAGTCAGACACAGCATGAAAAGGAGAAGCTGGGGTGGATGCGGGTTGCAAAGCGGCTTGTAGAGGAAGCAGCAACAGTTTAAATAGGGCACCCAGAATGAGATTCGCCAATTGGTTGCATTAAAAGGAAACGTGATCTATCAGCTGACTCTTTTCCATCAATCAGCGGCTTTATCAGTTGATTGGCTGTTTGAGATCAGCTGATGTAGCTGGGATGTGAGCTGAGCTTGACATCGTGGCCTGCCTGATCTAATGCTATGCTCAATTTGTTTTTACAGAGACACCGTAGCTTTTCCAGCATGTAATTTCAGGCAAAATATGATCTTTTTCATAAGGAAGGAAAAGATCATCAATATGATCTCAAAACATCATGTTTTGGCTTAATATACCCAGTCTTGGTGGCACAATCCCCGCTGGAAACACAGTGATGGCATGCACTGCCACAGGTATTCCAGTCTGACGGAGATTTAAATTGAAAGGAAAATCGACCAATTTCCTTGTGGATTCTTGGAACAACGAAAAAACAACTGTCAGTATGGCGTAAATAATGCTGTGAGCTATATGGGATCAAATATTGTTTTAAGTACGGGGGATAATCATAATAAATACATTTGAAAATAAACTGTAGTCAATGAAACTGTTTTCTGGACTCAGATGTTAACCAATGGTTGTTGTAAGTGACTCTAATAGCGGATAAGTTGGTTTCTGAAGTATTCTGACATACAATATCTGCATAATCGAGTATAGGGAGAATAAGCTGTGTAACAATCTTCTTCCTAATCTGTAGAGTGAAGCAGTTTGTTGAGCGATACAGTAAACCCAAGCTGCAGTTTATTTTCTTAATCACTGAGTCAATATGTATTTTAAAAGTAAGCTGAGAATCAAGCCAGACACCAAGATATATATATTCTATTTCCAAATGTACAATGTACATTGTAACGTATCTGGTTTTCAAAAACATACAGTGCAATCATTTTCTTCTGGCGACTAGGCTGATCATGCGCCTCTTCAGGAAAGCAAGTATAAACAACAGGCTTTATTCCATTGAGAGACCAAGTTACTCTTGAGTGTTGAGTGGCCATGAGGACAATACTGTGCAAGCACTCTATTGGTGTGCTGGAGGTGCAAATGGGTATAACTGTATGCGAAACAGCACAATGCTGCAAAAGTACATAGGCTAAAGCCCTGACAATCCATGCTGGAGGAATAGAACCTTTAAAATATTTATCAGACTGTTGTCCTGAATCTATTGTGAAGGGGCTGCCATTTTGGTTGCATTTATGCTACAGATTGTGCCTGAACATACTTTTTGAGGCAGTGTTGTTCTGTTTGGCCTACAGCCCTCTTAAAGTGACCGGAGAAAACATTATTATTTCATAATTTTATTTTTATTTACTGATGCATTTATTTTGCACTGTGGTGCCTGATGACAAAAGGCAGATTCTCATTTTCTTCTCTCCTTTCAGATGGATTATTGATTTATTTTTATCTGATAACTTGCTCTCTCTGCCTGAGGAGAGAGTAGATTGCCCAGTTTGCTGCTTCCTCTCGGAAGCACTATGGAAATCGACCATGATTGGATTTGATCTGATTAATAGAGCAACACAATCAGCCAAGAAAAAAGGCCAAGTCAACAGAGGTTACCACATAACCTAACACTGACCTGCAGTCCCCACTTTTAGTGGAGCAAAGCGGATTACAAAAGAAGAGAAGTGCTCTCAAGTTTAGACTGAGAGTCTGGGAACCTCTTCTTTGTTCCACTAGAATAGAACAGAATAACCCAGCATCATGTTGAGCTTCTTAGAGGAAAAAAACTACTCATCAAGTGCATGTGTGTGCTTTGTAGTGAACAGAGACTGAAACACAACATTACTGCTGGATATGCCCGGAATTTGAAATTGCCTTTTTTCAGGGGACACTATGTAATGATATCAGTGTTTCCACTCTGAATTTCTCCGTGTGTTTATTTTCTTCAACAGTACTGGGTATACTTGCATTTTTCTGTTACTTTGACAAAATAAAGAAATCATTTTCTCCCTCCTTTGGTTCTCTTTCCTAAAACTTATATGCCCAGTTTCTTTCCTCAGCTGCCCTAATACTTCTGCTCACCTCTTATAGGCAAGGAAAAGCTGTGCTATTGTTCAGTGCTTTTGTGTAAACAAAAGAAAACAATAGTTCAGTATTGCTTGCAGGCTTATCAACTTGGTCTTTTAAGCAGAAAAGGCAAAACATAGTTCCAGCTTTTCAGATGTGGACATTTACTTGTTGTATAAAAGTCCAGTGTGTAGGATTTATGGGGATATATTGGTAAACAACAATACAGCCATAGCAGTGGCAAGTCTTGAGTCTTTCTAGATGGTTAGTCACGGATGCAAATCCAAAAAAGTAAAAGTCTCTGAAGAGAATAAAGTCTTTAGAAGTGCGTGGACAGAATTATTTGCTTTCACTGCTAGCTCTTTAAAGTAGCAAATCATCATAAATAGTGCCCTGCAGAATAGCCACTTTGTGGTGAAACATGAATGAATGCTCATTTAGACTATTAGTATAGGCTAAATTAGACTAAATAGGCTGTTTAACCTTCATTAAAAGCCTCAAACATGTTTTGCAGCTCCACACAGATTTCTTTTTTTTTTTTTAGTATTTCAAAAATGGCTCTTCTGCTAGTAAAGGTTGCCGACCCTTGCACTTCACCTTTAAGTCTATTCTATGATGGTACATTCATTTTCTTTGAATTTTGAACAATGTTCAAAAAAAAGAATTACCGCTGCACCACTTAAGTTTCTCTTACAGTTTACCTCCATTTCTGTGAAAACATGAATGCATCACACACATCAAAGATTAATCAAAGATTAGTGTCATCCAGTATCTAACCAAATATCTCCTGTCTCTTCCTGAGATATGACGTTGAATAAGGGCCAGAAAAGTGTTTTATGCATAACGTTATGATGTCACAGTGAAGTTGATTTTTTACCTTTTGTATTCACACCGATCAGCCAAAACATTGGTGGATGAAGTTAGTAACATTGATCATTTTGTTACGATGCAATGCTCTGCAGGGAGACCTTTTGTCATGGTATTCATGTAGATGCCCTCCACCCACCCAAACACCGCTCTGGGTTAAGTAACCCCCCCCTCACAGCAATGGTACTCCCTGATGACAGTGGCCGTTTGAGATATTGGCTTCACGTGAATGAGACGGATGCAAGGTCACACTGACTTTGATGTTTGACCACTAAAATCTAATCAGTTCATCACTGATTCCAAGTAAACGTTTGCACCAAATAAGAAGAAATTTCCTCAAGGCATTCTTGAGAGCACGCATTCACAAAAATGAGACTGAAAAGGTCATAGTGACCTTGACCTTAGAATTATAACCACCAAAACCTAATCAGTTCATTGTTGAATCTGAGTGAATGTTTGTAGCAAATTTGAAGAAATTCCCTCAAGGTGTTCTTGAGATATTGGCCTCTAGTTTCCTGGCGCGCAGAGCTAGTTTCGAGCAGCGCAACCCGAGGCGCACTCAGTTTGGTAGTTTGGCAGACCGAGGTGCGCTGAGATGGGTGTGGCGACGCAGCAGGGGGAGGTGTTGACAGATCCAGCTCGGCGCAGTGACAGTTAAGTGCCAAAAGGCTTCGCCAAAGGTGCGCTAAAAGCTCGCCAGCCATGGAGGCCTCCCGGATTATGATGATCATTATTACTGCAATTAGATCGTTCTGATTAATGACTGACCATTAAGACGTGTTTCTAATAAATATTTTAATGTGCACAATAATAACCTTTCACATTGTAATCATATTTTTATCTGTTATCTTTTGCATATGTGTGGCTGCTCCATGTGTGTCTGTAAATGTTTTTTGTTGCTTTATACTAAAGGTCATTAATATTATATACTGTATTGCATCTCTTCACTCATGACACCACTTATTTTTTCCTTTCCTCACTCAATCCGCTGAGTTTCCCTTCTTAAAATTTGTTTCATTAGCAGACTTCCTCCCTGAGCCTTGAACACTGTTGAACTGACACATTCTGGCCTTCCTGACAGAGACCAATTAGTGAGCGTAAGGTTGAACAGCTTGAGGCCTATGGCTGCCAACACTACTCTTTAGTGCCTGTTGGAAGAAACCATTTGATAATGATCCCACACTCAACGTCACCAAAAAGCTAAGTCCAATAATGACCAGGCCCCTTAGCAGGCAGGCTGGACCTGGTCATGCCGGGTCATAGAAAAGTATGCGTTGAAATGACATGCAATAGCAACAGTTCTTTAGACCCATAAGAAGGTGTTGTGCAATGACAAACAATAAGCCTCCAGCAGAGGCTGCGAGCATTCACAGCAGAACCAATTTATTTTGTCTACTTCAGATGTACTGTGCACGCATGTTGTTTTTTCAGATTTGTCTAAATGGAAAAACACATGCAGATTAAAATCTCCTAGTCACTAAGAGCGTTCAAGCAGCAACGGCATTATTTGTCAGGCACAAGCCTGTTGATGTTAGTGAAGAATGCCTGTGATTTCCCTTGCCAACAAACACATAATATGCAGAACATCTGAAAACTTGATTTCCTTTGGTAAAAAGGGAAAATTGAAAATGCCCTTGCATGTAAGAAGATCACACACTGTATTTCCTCAAAGAGCCTGATTCTACTGAATATCCAAAGCTTGTTTCCGTCTTACTATGATACACAAATGTGTGTCAGAAAAAAAAAAGTACTATGAATTATGTTCACAGTCAAGGACCATATCAAATGATATTCCACTATTAGCTTACACATTCAGAGGCAACAGCAAGTCCCAGTAGCCCCTGGTAGAGATTACAGAAAGAAGTGGGGTGGCATTTTTAGCGAGCACCCACTCCATCTGAAGCATTTTCTTTTTTTACTCTCAGATTTCTCTGTTGTAATTACATAAATGAAGAATATCCCTTTAAAAAAAAAAAAAATAATTGCCACACATTTTGACCACTGATAAACAATGTGTGCCTAAAAGATTGGATAACTCATTTAGCCTACTAAGTGACACACAGTAAAAAGTGCACCTCATGATAACATGCTTTTTTGATGAATTTGTTGGGAAAATGTGTTTTGGGACGAAACCACAAGGTTTTTACTGTCAGACAGATGTGGCCCAATATAAAACGCAAAAACAGCTGGCAGATCCAGTCAGTGAAGGAACTAGCTGCATGTACTTTGATGTCTTTATGAGTTGTACAAATGAAATACAGCAGGTGATACAAGTTTATGAGGCTCAGTATTTATTCCCCAAACTTTAGGTGAGAACAGCTCCTGAAGGAGAAGGTGAAGGCGGTCATCTGCTCGTACTGCGATCATAATTTTTAAATAATCTGTGTCTCCCGCTCTCTTTATCTGCCTCTCCCTGTGTGTGCATGTGTATGCGTGTGCATGCAAACCAATCCAGCTGGATATTAATTTAAGCTCCGCTTGCCAAGAATGGCGGGTGCAGCAGTGCTACAACAGCATCATTCTGGCTTTAATGACTCAGCGCCAAATGAATGAGACTGACAGCAATTTATTGACCCAATTTTGAAACAGAATTGCTGGAATCATCTGCAGTAACAAATTGGATGGTAACTGCTGCACTGCTACCTTGTATGTTCGTAATATGCAAGCTACTCATGAATCATGTGTCGGGCATCATTTTTTAATTTTTTTTTTTTATTAAATAATAAGGAGCATGATGGTGGCCTGCAGCATCTTTGGTTTGAAACATCTAAGAACTTCTCTCAGCATGTGTCTACTGCCTCCTTACATGCAATCCAATATTTGACAGATCTTCATTTGGGAGGGAAAAAGTCACGTGTGTCACTACCCACTCTCCTCAGAGTCAGGCTGTAAAATCAATATTTATGAAACACTGGCACTTATTGAAATCAGACCCCGAACTAGCCTCTGTTTTTAAACATCCACCTTTATTTGTTTTTAAGCGAGGACAAAATTTAAAAGACCGGCTGGTTCACGCAAACTTCTCCAGTAAAAGAACCCGTAACCAGCTTCACCAAACTCTTTTAACTCCTCTGCCTAATGGTAATTATAGATGTGGGAATTGCGCTCAGTGCCATAACACTTTCAAAACAGCACATTTCTGTCACCCCCTGACCGGAAAAAAGTTTCAGATAAAAAGTGTGATTACTTGCGCGTCCACCCATGTTGTTTATATGCTACGCTGCCCATGTGGTCTTGCTTATGTGGGCAAGACCACCTGAAAATGAAAGCAAAGAATAAGTGAACACAAGAGTGCGATCCGCCGCAAGGACAAAGAATATCCAGTAGCAGTCCATTTTAATGAAATGAGTCATGACGTGGCCTCCCTCCGCTTCTGTGGGATCGAACAAGTTTTGTTACCACCCAGGGGTGGAGACCATGACTTGCTCTTAAAACGACGGGAGGCATTCTGGATCTTCACACTACAGACTCTGTCCCCCAAAGGGTTAAATGATGAGCTGCTACTTAATGTTATGCTGTAAATTATTTATATATTTTTTCTATAGACCTATTGGATGTGTGGAGTGCTTGTTAAAAAAGGATTGAAGCACTATTGTTTTTTTTGCCTGACCCAGTTGGTACATTCTGGAGCTGGCAAAAACATTGTGAAAAAACATTGTGAAATATTCTCCCCTGTCTGACATGGGTCTCATACTTATACTGGGTCCTTATCACTATTTAAATATTTAAATATTTTTCTACTTTTTTGTACCTTTTTAAATAAACCTCTTGATCTTATATATTTATAGACATTGTATATTGACTCACTGAATTGGCCTTATTTAGAATATGTATACATCCTTCCCCTTGATCCCTTTAAACATATGCTGTACTCTCGACTGTTTTATCATTTGTAGAGTCAAAAGGGTCTTTATGGATGTTTAGATTTATCTTGATGTATTTCCTTCTTTATTTTTCTCTAATTGTTGTATCACTTCCTGACAGGTGATGCTGATGCTCATCAGTCCAATTACCTCCTCCAGTGCTCTGATTGGTTAACATGATACAGCATATGTGTATATATATATATGCAAGTGGTGTCATGCTGTGTCATTATACCTGATGAAGGTCATCCTGACCGAAACGTTGTTTTGACACTCAATAAACACAGTCAGCAGTGAGTGAGACAGTGTGCGGGAGTCTTCTTTAATTTTTAATACTTTGGGGTGGCGCCTTCCTCCAACGCACCTGCCGTTGTTCGGGTGTGCAGAGATTTTTTCTACTCTTCAAAGTTCCAAAAGTTTTTGCAAGCCAATGGCCAGAAAAAAAAAAAACAATTATAGGATTGTACATTTTTTGCAAACCATGGATACAGCACCATGGCATCTGAACCCAGGCTGTGATACAACGATAAAGGTAATCGTGTCAATACATTTTTTCTAGACAGAGATATAAAAATGTTTGATAAATCCTCCAAATAATTTAACCATCCATACGCCCCTAAAGGGGATCGCTGATACACCTTAAAAGCAACTTTCCACCCTACATTTTAGAATGATATGACATAACATGACAAAAGGTAATGTGAATGAAACTGTCATACATTACCTCGTCCGTGAACATGATTTTTGCCGGTGTCACCTCAGATAGATTTTTATCAGCAAAAAGACCCCTCATACTTAATATCGTCATCAAAGTCCATCTTTTGTGATTGTTTGATTTAGAAATGGCAGAAATCACATGCTGCGAGCTTAAAACTTTTACATAAAGTACTGACCACAGTCAATATTTTTTGTTTGTCGATTTATTCTGTTAACATTGTCAGCTATGACTCTTACAAAATGTTTTAAACAGTCTGCCCATGGAATTATACATAATCCTGACCAGAATTAAGATTTTTCTCATCTAGTAATTGTTTAATTTATTGACATTATTTTGATAATAATTGTTTGAATCGACCTCAGATTAGTGAAATGTTCTGCTGTTTGGCTAGTGTCATGTTCTGACAATAAATAATAGTTTTGACAAAATTCATTTCTTCAACTTTTACTCAGGAGCAAAATGCTGCCTTTAAAGTTGAAAGAAATAATTTTGAACTTCTTTAGATAATTATTAATATCTACTGATTTGAATATTTTAAACACAATAACTTTTTTAGCCATTATGCCCAAAAGTTTATGTTTCAACAGCCCTGTGGTTAACCATCAGCAACTTTTGGATGTATAGTGTATAGCACATCTCTGAAACTCTATTTAAACCAGTGCCCACCTTTCAAAACACTCTGGTACATTTTAGTGAAAATATGCAACAATAACCACTAGTAGAGGGGCATCTTAGCAATGTTTCAAATGTACTGTTTTGGAAGTTGCCACGTTGATGTCCCTGATGCCTGTAGCTGTGTCAAAGGCCCAAAACATGTTCAACTTGTTGCATCCTCTGACATGTTCTTTAATTGCAATCAAGTGCCTTTTTGCTTTATTGCCCTTTCAGAACTCCCCTACTGATTATTAAATGTGTTGAGAGCCGCACCATGTCAGACAGACATAGCATCCAGGCATGTAGTTTGTGTTTTTAATAGTTTTGCTAATGGGACGAGCTAAAAAACTTCAAATTGACTGCTTAACTGATCTTTAATTGTCTGTCTAATTGCATACCTGACTGCTGGTAAGTCCATGTTACTGCTCAAGTGTGAGGCTGCATATTACTATTAAACAGTTTTAATTGCAGACAACAAGCCATCATCAGTTGATTGTTGTCCTTAATTTAGAATCAACAAGATGCGCCTGAATGTCGCCTCCTACGACTACATTCTGTGCAAACACCCACCTGCTGTGATTTTGGGTAATTATAGAAAAATGAAAATTACATATTATTTACCCATTCAAAAGCTTCCTATAGTTCTCCTAGACTTTTGTGGGCCTTAATGTAATGGCATTTCTAAATCTCAAACAATTTATTCTAGGTAAACTGTTAAACATTGCTGCAACTATCAGCCACCACCAGATGACCGATCACTGCAAAGTAGAATATATAGTCATATTTTGTTATTTAAATCAAGGTTTTCTAAAGACTAGGTGTTAGTTTTTGAAACTGTAATGTCTGTGTGATTGCCAATTGCCTTCATGAGTTTGGTTTGTATCCTGTCAACTATTCTGAACTTCTTAAATCTTGCTCCTGACAAATATCCCCCATGTAATAATAATAATAATAATAATAATAATGATAATAATGCAAAAAAAATCTACTAAAACTAATACCGAAACTAATTAAAACTAAATTGCAACTGCAAATAATAAATAAATAAATAAATAAAAGCTTAACTGAAACTAATCTAAATTCAAAATAAAAATTAAAAACAAAATGGAATAAAAATATACAAAACTATGAATATATCCATAATATGCAATATGTACTGCTACAAACAATGCTCTTATTTTATGCACACTAATTGCTTATCTGTTATTCACATTCTTGCAACACCTAGCCCACAGCTAAATATTCTGGCTTGACTTTTTATCTGAAGGACGAAGCTTTTGCTCAATGTCAGTTATACGCAGACACATTTGCAAACAATACCTTGGCAATCATGACGGATTTGCCATGTTCTGTTACATGATAGAATATCAGTGGTTGTGGGGGAGGCTTGTTGGGAGGGAAGACAAATTCTGTTTAAACACATCTGTTGATTGGCCACACCGTGGGAATTCAGAGAATAATAACCCTGTGAAGGCAGTGGGAGAGAGAGCTGGGATGAAGGGATCTAAATCCGTGCTGTGGACAAACAGGAAAGCCGTTTCCCTGGCATCGTCCGTCCCTCGGAGATTACATGTCTCTCGTTTTCATCATAACATCCAAGTTGGCTTGCCACCATTAATAGGACAGACCTCAGTACTTATCCCCATCACATTGCAGCGGCCAGAAAAACAGACCACAGCGGAGCAACTGTGTCATCTGCACACCATCGGGTCTTTACGAAGGCGCAACATATAGCAACGCCGCGGTGCAATTGAGAAATCTGAGTATGTTTAAGTGTTGAAACAAAATGCAATCCTGCAATCCTTTTTACAACAGCAGGCTGGAGGTACAATTACACAGCATGAGTGAAATACTAAAATACTCTCAATAGGTTCAAGTGCGAGGCTGTGGGCTGCAGTCAGGTGGACAGCATGAAAAGGTAATATACTGTAGCTGCAGAGCACAATTCAGAGCCTGCGGTGAGTTGAGGCAGTTTCTGCACCACAGCCCTCCTGGCTGTTCAGCCCGTCCTCGTTCACTCGTTCAATATACCTCCACCTCTGCAGGCTAAAGCCCATATACTAGCCGCTTCATCTCTCCACAGTATTTAATGCGTTTCTTCCTTCCCACTCCCACTCCAAACCTTTGCCAAATGCTTGCTTGACAACACATCCCTCAGCCTTTGCAGCAGACAAGTAATATGTGCTCATTTTGCAGCAGCCCATGGCACTGACAGCAGTGAGCTTGTGTCTGCCAGAACTGATTACCTGCGAAGATTGCTGATCAAATTGTCAAATCAACCTAACTTTGAGACACTTTTTTTCTTCACTTCTACCTGCAGAAAATGTGACCTGTTTTATTTGTGGGCCAATTTCTGTGACATCCACAGTTTGCAGACAAAGCCTGACGGGACTCTAAATCAAATTGTCTGTGGATTTTTCTCCCTTACAACCAATATGTCTCACCAGTGGAAACGAATTCCGTTTTCAATATCTTAAATCCTGGTCGAGAATAATTATTCCAGCATTGTTACCGTGCTTTTATCTTCAGCTGCCGGAAGAAAAACATCATCAGGGAAACACTCGCCGGCCTCTCTCAAATAAGCATTTTTAATCTCTTTCATTAGGTTGGCATTACAGCTTTGAGAAACTGATTAGATGTCTCATTCCCAGTGCCTGCGCTGATTGTTGTTAATGGCAACCTGTATTGCAAGGGCATTGTCAGAGTGTTTGGCTCGCTCCGTCCGAGCAACTCTCTGAAACACGTGGCTGTTTTAATTACTGCTCCATTCACATCAATACGGCACTGGTACTGTGATCAGTATTCAGTATTTGAGTTTTCCTTAGAAACACACTCACTCGTTGCGCCTCAGGTCTTGATTGTGAAGAGCCTGTTTATGTGAGCAGGCTTAATCAAAGATTCTTTTTCTGTGATTTAACACGTTCGATGTGAATGAGTTCTCAGAACCAAATACTACTCTGTTCACAAGGCAGAGCAATGCTCTAACTCAGCTGTTAAAAACCTAGATGCTGTTGTGTTTCCTAATGGTTCCCTGAAATAAAGCTTCTGTCTACAAGAATCCAGATATTTTTTTTGAAAACAGATGCTGTGTCAAAAAAAAAAAAATTCTATCCACACAACATTTATTTTACAAAATATTTCTGTCCACACTGAAAAAAGTCTCCAAATGCGTTGGAGTTAGCTGTCCTCAGCAGTGTCCCCTCGTTGCAAAGCTAATACAAGCTAATGATACCTTTGTCAAAATACCTACTTGAAATGGTGCCGTGCCATTCTTCTGATGGCCTATTAGTACAAAACCCGAGTTGTCCAAAAAATGTCATTGTGGACTGCAAGCCCATTTGCCTATTTGTCTAACAGCTCCTTATCCTGTAAACAAACGGCTAATTCTCCGCAAATTTGTACTCCCCGTCCGTCAGAGAGATCCATGGCCTGTAATCAGGATGACCCACCTTACTCTGCCTCTGATTGACTTAACCTGATCTTTTTACTCTTAACCAATCTAATGCCTCATGTCTAAATTTAACCAATTCAACCAGAGAGGGCAACACATTCTAGCCAATCATAGGCAATCATAGGAATAAAAATTGGCACCCAGGAGGGTCCAACGATATGTGTCGGAGAGTGTGTATCCTTGGAGCGTTGGGCTTTTGTTTACGGAATAATGGGCGGTCAGACAAATGAGCTTTTGGTCCAAAGGGATATTGTTTGGACTGTTGGGGTTTTGGGATAACGAGCTGTCGGAACAACAGGCAGTCCCCCTGGGGATATCTTTACCATTAATTTCCTTTAAATATAAGGTCGGAGGAGCTCACTAAAAGATAGGAATGATGCTCTTAACATGCAAAAGTTGTCCTCTCTCCCCTTATCCCTAAAATTCCACTCTCATGATCCCACCATCTTCTGGCCCGAATCCAAAATGGTGGCTTGTGACGAACTTTAAACCACAGAAGTTAAGGTGGACCAAATGACACTGATCCCAGCAGACCGTTCGTCCGTGAAATGGTGCAGCATTACAGATTTAGGAAGTAAAGTACTCATTAGGTAAGCAGTGCTAAAAAAAGTAAACAAACCACCACCATTACTGTTGTTGGGTCTGGCGAACGCTCATTACACAAAGCAACAATCGGCATGGGCGATTTAAGGAGACAACATCGTTTCCTCAGCGCTCTGTTTTACACGTCCACATGGACACAAAGTAAACAGAGATACACCTTGAGGGGCATTTCCAAATCTCAGTCTTAGAGACCTAAAACGCTGTTTGTGTGTAAATGAGAGGCCAAAACATAAAGTGAAAATATCCATTGTCATAAATATCTGTATGTGTGGACAGAGCCAAGTGTTATTTTATCTAAGCAACTGACAGTGACTGATGTATAGACATTATGTATGACATGTTCCTCCTGAAAATCCCTACAATGACACAGAATGCATGAATTGATAGCTTTATAATGCAGTAGCAATAACTTATAAATCAACTGGTCATTATTTCTTCATTAGAGCGAAAATAAATATGAGAAGATGCACTGGAAATACCAAGGATATGTTATTTCTTGTGAGAATAGAGTAAAAGTGATGCATATGTTACATATTCTTTTGGCCACTAAATATGATGATGTAATGCAAACTCAACTAGAATATTCAGTCATAGTAAAATATACAAAAAAAGAACAAAAAGTAGCTCAATTCCCATCAGCATACTACATTCAAAAACAAGGATGATTTGATCTAAGTGGCACCACGACTAGGAATTATGATCCACAGATTTGTTTTATTTGTTACAGGATAATGGTTGAGCCTCTCCTGCTGGTAATTGCAGTAAGTCGGAGAGAGAAGAGGCAGACTGGGGCTCCAGATGCCCTCTTCCAGGCCAGACCTCCCTCAGGACAGGCTGGTCTTGTCTTGAGCTGCATCAGCCGGAGAGAGACGCAGACTGCTGATTCCATTAACTTAGCCACTAATAAGAACTACACCTGGGTCCTTGTTGTCCTGCATTTCATCCCCATCCAACCGCCTCCCCCTCCACCGCCCCCACTTCATCCCCAGTCAAGCTCCAGGAAAATAATGAGTGGAAAAGAAAAAATAAATAATTAGAGTGAAATGTGAATATTTCAGCGACATGAATGTATCTTCTCTACGGGTCTCAAAAAGTGGAACGTGGAAGTGTGCTGAAACATCTCCACGTTGTCTTGTATAATATCAAGACCTATATCCACACATATTTAAATAACACCAGAAACTTACAAAATATAAATAAATAATAACATTCACAATCCATTTATATCCTTAAATATGCACTAGCAGCAATAGACATTTTGCAAAACACTTGTGGCCAACAACACATCTTGTAGTTTAAACACCATAGGTATAAATACATGTTTGAAGCATTTTAAAATAAACAGTCAGAACCTGAATCTTGAGTCAAGGGTTAAATATTAAATTTGGAGCACCTCTTCTTCTTGGTGCAATCCTCAGATGGGCAGGATATACACCTTTCCTCCCTTTCCCACTCTTATTTGATGTACCATGCTCTCCATAGCTGCTGCAGCTGCCCAATGAAATCTTAAAGAAAAGAAACATGAGCAATTGCACTCCTCCGGTGGCCAATTAAAGTTAACAGATAAACCAGATGCAATTAATTCTGAATTATTACTGTGCATTAGTTTTACAGTGTAAATACTCCCATAGCTTATTAACAATTCACAGACATTATAATTCACTGCAGTGTCTTTTGATATTCGAAAGGAATATTTCAATAGCTTGATCAAACATGTAGATGTGGCTCTGACCGTTGAAAGCCAGTATGTTGCAGTTACCTATCATTGATCACCACACTACTTTCCTTCATTTTATCTTCATTATAAATCATTTATCTGTGAATAAAAAGTGTGAGTAAAAAAAAAAAGTATTTTTCAAACTCATTTGTAACCCTGATCATTTACAAAACATGAACAGTCGGGTGGGAGGACATTCTGAGATTTGGCAAACTATTTCCTTGTGTTAAATTGCCATTTTAAGTATTCAAACTGCGGTAATGGTTTTGTCAGTTAGGCAACCTGTTCTGTGTACATATGCTCTACACAGCTTTTTACTATTATTTGAACAAATGAGTTGTTGAGGCCTGGAGCCGATATTTTCTGAATCCGTTCCAGAAGGTTATGTTTGCACTACTGGAACCTCCATGATATCGGCAGTGCGCCGACACGACTGCCCTGTAACGTATCATGACCTTCAATTAAATGTCAGTCAGTCTTTTGTATGGACTAATGCCAATGCTTTTTTATTTTTATTTATTTATTTATTTTTTTTTACCTTTCCCCGTCCCGTATGCATACTTGCGCAGGACACTTCTGTGTCCTGTACAGCAGTTGGCCAGCCTGAAATGCCCTGATTGACGCCTGACTCCGAGCATCCGTTCCACCTCTTGCTTAGCTGAGCCTGTGCCAAGAGGATTAAAAATGGAGTCCTCTAGGGCCACGCCATGCCATCTGGACAGGGTTGATCTGGGAGCAGGGTTGTCAGCCAGGACTGCTGAGTGTATAAAATGCTGCATAGCTACATTCAAATACAGCTTTCAGCTTTTGGGAGTCATGTTTTATAAAAAAAAGCGTCATTTCCACGCAATTCACTGTTCCTTTTTTCCACATTGCACTCTTTTTTATATTGCTTCCTCTGAGGAGTGGAGATTATTTGTATTCATTTGATTTTTTTTTTTTTTTTTTTTTTACTTTCTGCTGACAACGAAAATGGGATGATTGGCAAATTGGAGTAAATGCAGGAGGCTTCAGTGTAAAATTCCCCCATGATTTCAAATGTCTTGTTTCCTATCTTCAGATAAAGTGGTACTTGCTGTCAAGCACTCTGTTATTTTTTCTCATTTTGCTGGTCACCTGTCCTGAAATTTCAACGAGGGAGAATAATGTATTTTTACAGGTAATTGAGGAAATTAAGGACATTTCAGCACCATCAAGATTGTTAAGAATTCACCAGAGGTTTTAACTTTTTATAAATAGTCATTTAAAGCAAAAGGGAGGGAGGGGGGGGGGGATTTCTTTTTTTTACTGTGAGTCCTGTCCATCTTCAAGACAGTCAAGATGAAATATAGAGAAGACTAAATGCTAATGCCTCAATAACCTTTTCCATAGAGTGATGTGTGCCACCTTTGATTCCCCCCACCATATCAAGGTTTAATTTTAAAGGTTAAAGCTGGTGGTTGCTCCTCAGTATGCCAGGGAGATGCAAGATGACATCTGTGTTCTGCATGACCAAGTGAGGAAAGTAGCAGGGCATTAAATCATGCAAAACATGAAAATAAGGGAATTTAGGTCACCGTCAGCGACAACTCCCAGACTTCAGAGAATGTTCTGAATGAATTTTGATGTTGCCATGATGTAATTATTTCTCTGTGTTGATATCTGTTGGGAATTGCGGGGGAGGTATTGGGTTTCTTTATTAGCTCTTTGAGAGGTTATGGGTATTAGCAGGAACCAGCTGATGCTTCCTCTTCCAATTGGATACCCCCAAACCCCACCCCCACTCCAGGCTATCCCCCTTACCCCTGCACTTTATCATTTATTTCACTAGGGTTGTGACACTTATAATCCCAGTAAGTCCGCCATAAACACCAACTCAAACTAACTTTTTAAAAGAGCTGTATATGACATTCAGAACATAAATCCAGATACAGACTATGTGCTATGTAAAGATATAGTGCAGTAATGGTGTCCTGTCCTGAGGAGAATAAAGTAATGTGTGTGTGTGTGTGTGTGCGAGTCCTTGTGTGTTTCCCACTGATGTGTCCGCCCCCCCATCCATGTTATGCCTGGTCCAAACGAGCTTGAGGGGGGGGGAATAAAACTGTACATCCCACTGACTAGATAATCCCTGCCTTTAGTGCTGACACACCACTAACACCATCCTGAAAGCATCATCGTGGAAGCCCACCCTCTGATACCCCCCCCCCCCTTTGGCGACCTCCATGTTGAGAGCCATGTGCAGGCAATCCCTGCCTTGACTCTAAACCATAGATGTGCTCTGAATATTACACACAGTTCCTTTAAACCAGTGGTTCCATACTGGTGGGTCGTGGGTCCATTCTGAATGTACCACAAGTGTCTTGCTTATGTAACAACTTAAAAAACACACTTAACTTTTAAGTACAGTGAATTTCCAGCACAGAGCTTTTATTTTAAAAAGCAATTTCCTGCTGTAGAGTGAGTGAATAACAAACAGCTACTTGTGTGTTCAGTAAAGACTGGACGTACACTTCCATCACTTATGGTTCCTTTTGTGCTGGGAGAGTACCTACTCTGAAACGAGAGCTAAAAAAGTCCTTCAAAGGACCTTCAAGTCCTTCACGGAGACTTTTTGCACATTACGGTTCCAGTCACTAGGCATGTGCAAGACAGTCGACCATCACAACAACAATGCCGAGCTCTGTTTGTGCTGCTCACCCTGTTGAATTTATCAACGCTTCTCCAACAAAGTGTAGATCTACTGTAGCAACTCCACCTCGTCGTCCGTCCAGACAAAGTTATCTGTGCATGCTTTTTGTAATCACCGCGTTGTAGAGGAAGGCGCTTCAGGGCAGGCGCGTGGCATCATTCCGTGGTGTTGCTTTGCAAATTTACACTGCCACCCATTGGCCTGGCGTGCATACTACAGCGTTTCCAGCGGCTCCGGGGATCGTTTCAATAACGTCGTCATATAAACATGGACGTTTTTAAAACGCAAAGGACAGACTTTTCCGTTTCTAGAGAAACCGTTGTCTAAACAGGGCCCTAGTTCCTACTTCTTACAGTGCGAACGCAACATAAAAGGGGGGTTTCTCAGAACTATGAAAAAGTTCCTCCTGCACAAAAATGCTTATGAAATGTGCTCACATGGAACATTAAAATTCATTTTAGATAGATAGATCAATAGAAGGATGTATTTAATTGGGAAGTTGGGAAATACTTTCATTACAGCAGGTTATTAAGGCATTGCATGGGAGCAGTAAAAACGTGATATGTGTGATTCACATATCACACTAGAGGAGAAAAGTCACTCTCAATAGAAAAATAAACCATAGCACATTCTGTAAGAATAAGATCTACATCAATAGATTATACAAAATAATAAAAAATACTATAGTAGACTATTCATATACTGAAATAAAAATACTAAAATGCTATATACCAAAAAACTAAAATGAAAATATATAAAGGTTAACATACTTCCAGTATATATAAATGAAACAAGTGTGCAAATCTGAATTAGTTTTAGATTTCAAGAATGTATTAAGGTCGAGTGGGAGAACGAGATGTGCAAATTTGCCGTGTGCAAGGTTACTGAATGCACTCATACACCATCTCCCCACTACTGCACTACAGTTTAAGTCAAGCTGAAACTAAAATGGGTTTCTCTGCTCCTTCAATGTACATTTACTGTGTAAATGACATGCCTTGTGGCCTCCCTTTAAGGACAAACAAAAAACGAAATAAAATTGGGCCCCAAAAGCAGCAGATTCTTTTTTTATTTATTTGTTTAAGGACGGCATCCCCTGTGTTCATCTGCCAGTAGGGTTGCCACTGGGTATCTAAATGAAGAACCAATTTGCATAAACAGTGGCCAAGCAAAACATTTTATTTTAAACTGTATTAGCATAAAGCAGTAATTGCCAGTTGCCTATTGCAGTGTGACGGTAACGCATGTGATTTGGCTTGTGAGTCAACAGGAAGTTTATTTACATTAGGACCCCTTGCCATTTGTGGCTCAGCTGTTAGTCAGACAAGAACAATGGACCCCCACCTTTCACTCCAGCGTCCAGCTCTCCAAACCCTCCGCAGGACAATACTGGATATATCGAAGAAAAAATAAAAAAAATAAATATTCCTTTTCAGGAAAAGATTAATTAACTCACTTCTGACTGAAAGGAGCGAGAAGTTCCTTAATTTCATCTGGGACCTTAAAGGGCCTACGAGCACATGAGCTGTGGACAAAAGAGGCATCTCAAAGTGTCTCTCCGATTAGAATATCCCCGGTGACCACAGCACACACCGCTGACTCTGACTCTGTGGGGGGGGGGGGGTTGTGCTTGCTAGTTGGCTCTAATCTCCTTGATGATGAAGATCCCCCAGTGCTCAGGGGACCTGACGAGAGAGGAGGGGGGGTTGCGCTACTGCCTTACGCCAATGCAATCACGACTGTCGCTCGCCACTGAGCCAGCAGCGCTCACAAACCCTCTCACATTCCCCTCTTCCCCACTCTCTCTCTCTCTCTCTCCTTCACACACACTTCCTCTCTCACTCTCTGATGCACGCGCGCACACAAGCGTCTTTCTCTCACTTCACCGCTCACTCACTCGCTCTCGCTCAGTCGTCATCCTGTAACCACACGGACGCGCTCCACTTTGCTCCCCGTGTATACTCCGGCTATTCCGAAGCTGTTTTTCTCTGTAACTCACGCCGCGCATACACTCAGAAGCATCCGGTCTGTGTCAGCGTGGGCTCCAACTGTACACAAGAGAGCGGGATAATGAAAGAAAGGCACCAAAGAGGAGAGCAGGGTGAGAGAGGGAATTGAAAGAGGAGTAAAAAGCAGCAAAGGAGAGAGTCTGCTCTGGCAAAGAGGTGGGAGGACAGTTTGATTCAGTGATTATTTGGATTAAACTGGCTGCGTCTCTGCTCTAAAGTGTCCCACTCAAGGTAAGTGTGTATTCTCTCTCCGCCTGGAGGCATTTCACGCTCACCCTGCCTCTCACCTTCGTAGAAATGAAACTGATTTCCGACAACTCCCCCTGGTTGTGTGCATTTTATAGCTTGTTGACAGAGCTTCACACAACAGAAGGTGCTTAATTGAATGATGCTGTTGCGATTGTTCCCTCTGCAAACACAGTTGAGACACTTCTTTCGAACATCTGGTTAAGTCAGATGAAATGTGGCTCAGCTGTGCCCTTGACAACGTTTCAACCAAAAGGAGTTGGGAGAAACAAGACCGCTGCTCAAGATACTTCGGCTACTTGTGTGTCTCTTGTGTCTTGGCTTGTAGAATGAAATTAGAAGCCCGAGAGTGTCAATTAAAGCAGATCGGTTCACATGTCAGGCAACACTTTACTCCGAATGTGCTGACCCCATTTGTAGGTCTGAGTTATTTTAGTTCATTTGCATATGAAAGGCTATGTGGCTGTGTTGGAGAGTGTTCAACGCTGATTATCACACCATGGCATGTCAAGTGGTTTTGGCAAGTTGATCTAAGCTGTGCGTAAATAAGCCACCAAACTACAAATCTTTTTTTAACCACATTTCATCTCACTGATTAAAATGAAAATGTGACTTAGATGAATTATTAGACTGTGCCACATGGACATGAAAGCCTCAAGGACAACCATATGTGTTCAGTTTAAATGTGACAAATAGTGTTCAGTGCAGTGCTATTAACACTGCCTCAGCTGAGAGTAAGCGCACACGGGGTCTGATGGCTCAATCACAGGCTTGAGATTAATCCCTCTGTTTGTATACAACGTATATCAGCAATATTAGTGGGTGAGACCATTCTACTGGTGTGGTAAGGGATTAAAAAGAACAATCTGAGAGGATATCAAAGAGGCTTGACAGAATCTGGTTTGCCGAGAAACACGGGATCACAGATGCAACCTTGCCCCCATTCCGCAGCAGCAGCAGATGCTTATTCGGATGAGCCAGAGAGGAAATATAAGGACACAAAATATAGAAATGTACCCCGGGGCGACGCTGAGCCACATCTGCTGTGAACTTACACATTTGATTGTTACATCAGCAGTCCCACTGGAAGGTGTTATACCATCAACTTTGCATCTCTTCAAATCTTCCAAGGCACAGTTATCTTGAGAGCTGTGCTGCACCGACTGCATCTCGACTCTGAGCAACTGGCAGCCACATGGACAGAGACAGACATGATCCAACGACTATCGTCACTTTAAAGACTTTTGAGCAAATGTGCATTGCTATTATCACACCAGCAATAGCGGAGATTACTCACTTACAATTCTCAGTGTGTGTGTAACATTATTTCAGTCTGGCTGAAGGGACGCCTTAAAAATTCTAGCACAGGTTTTCAAAGTCAATCCCATCTTCACTTACAGATTAGATAAAAAATAAGCTTTCGCCTTCCAATACTTTAAGCACATCTAATGTAACTCACTTTAGTGTCGGAGGCAGCGAGTCTTCTTATCAGCATTCAGCTGAAAACACCTGCTTTGGAATAATCAAATTACGCTCCAAGGAGTCCACTTCCAGAGGAAAAAGAGGAGCTGGACCCTTTGAGTACACAGAGGCTACTGTGCAGAAAATGAGCATTCAGGGCATGCAGCCACCAACCACTCAGGTATTATAACTGCATTAGAGGGGATAAATGAAGAGACATGCAATATACTAGTGGTATATTAACTGATGATAGTGGCACTGCCAGTCTCAGGTGCATATCGTGACGAAAAATTCAGTGACAAAGTGAAGGAGGAAAATGTTTTTCGTTGCATAGTTAACCTGATTGCTGCGTGTTTAAGATAATAAAATGTCAGCTTTCTATCATCTGCTAATGGCTTACTAACAGATGTTTCTCACTTTTGGTGAAAGATAAAACTAAAAATAAATAATAAAACAGCATCCTATATTTGTACCTTTACCTTGCTTCACAGTATAACACTGCATGCACTTTACACAGACTTAATTAATTCCCAGTTCTTGTTGGCTGATGACACGATGTTTCTCTATCAACACGTTTAATTAGGGCTGCCCGATATGCAAAAAGGAAATCATATTGCAATTATTTTGACAGAGCACAGTTGAGATATGAGTCGCAGTTTTTGTGGGAATGGTAATATTTGCATTTTACTTTTACTGAAAATAGAAAGATGTGTTTATTGCAGGGGTCTGTAGCAAAAAAAGCATGTTCCCTTACGCCTGGTGTATGATTCATAGGCTGGGGCATCTCTGTAGCACTACAGTGCTTCACTTACAATGGAATGTCGTGGCACACTACCTTTATCAACAAATTGCAGCTCCTGTGATTTGGATATTGCGTTTGTTGTGATCGTGTGTGACATGATCCCATCAGATCCTCTAACTTGTGCACTGTAATTTTCTTACATTGTTGGCTGCTGCTTTATAAGTGTGCATGTTTCCGGATGGTTCTGGTAATCCATGGTTTCTAGTTGCGGAATGATTAAACTGTCCACAAGCCCTGACCCAAACAAGACGACCACATAGCTGCGTCTCCAGGCAGCGCAGAACTGCAGCCGCCTCTGAACAGTGTATAGCAGTGATTCACAGCAGGAACAGGACAGCACCTCAATTTCCCGCTGACACACCGGTCCTTATTCACCGAAAAGCGTACGCCTTCTCAGTCCTCTACACTGTCAGATCTGCATACAGAAACAAGCCCAAGAGTTTATCGGCACTGTCCAGGATTTAGCCGAGTTTCTGTGAATCAAAGGATATTACAGTTCCTGATATCCCATTAGAAACTGATGCCGGACGGAGGTCGTCCAGTTTATTTCCCCAACGCCCATACAGTTGGTAGCAGGATACTAGCTCAGCTGGTGCCAACTTGTCCATCTTTCCTCAATGTTCAACGATCTGGTTAGCTATGAACACTGATGTCTAAACCCAACATCAAAAAGCACCAACAAGACTTGCAAAATAGAGTAAGAGCCTAAATTTAGCAAAAATGTAGTAAAGCTGACAGAGAGGCGACTGGAAACCTCAGCACCTACGTCATAATGCACCTGCTGATATTGTGATTTCAGTAATACTTCGATTAATTGTTTAATCATGCTGCAATTTTATGATTAATTTAACTTAACACACCTTGAAACAAAAAGACTTATGACCTGTTTGATAAAATGGCCAACAATGTTTCTTTTTTTTATTTCATATGAGCTCACACATCATTTTGTATTAAGTGACGGTGTATGGGAAACCATCATATTTTGTGATATAAATGCTCATGCAGGACTAGAAGGAACCTCAGATGGCCAAAGCAAAATGTTGTCAGTTACCTTCGTGACCTGACAGATAAGCATCTGCCACAGCAAGACCACATGTCAGGCTGAATGTAAAGTCTCTGTATGCCTGTCTCTGCTCTGACTGTGTCCATGTAAATCTAATGGAAGGACTGAGTGCTCTGCGGTAAATTAAAGCACATGTCCACTAAGCTGTCATCATATCTTTGCATCCGCTGCACTGTTTGATGAGGGTGAGCTGTTATTTATGGACGGTCTGCAGCCTTTAGCGTAAGCAGAACTTTGGCGATCAGTCATCCGGATATGCCACCTATCACCGCATTTTGAAGTAAGTGTCCATCAAGAGCCTTGGGCTTAAATAGAATCAATACTTGAGATTATTTGGAGTCTCCAGACTCTCTTTACCTTGGGCTCTTCAATCTCCGCCCCCACTCAATGGACTCATTTTAACATCATTCCGCTCTAAATCAGGTGTGTCCAAGTGTGCGTATGTGGCTCTATGTGTGTGAGCCTGTGCGTGTGTGTTTGACCATAAAAGTGTGTCTGTCTGTGTGCACTTCTGTGCACACCATAAGATGTAATAAGCTAACTGTCAGAAACTTGCTTGCGCAGTTTAAAGCATCTGAATGCTAATCAGAAAGTGGATTTGGTTGTTCTGTCTGCAGTCTCAGGGCCAATCTCAGATGAAACTATTGTTCTTGTATGAACGTGCTTTGTGTCAGGCAGCAATTTCTCCCATGGCGAGCTGCACTCTGCCAAGACCCCTGCAGCCCTCTAAGACAGGGCTCTCCCCAGCACTCAGACAATCATCAGCAAGAGTCCTAAACATCTCAAATTAAAGTCTTACAGTGATGGATGACTCTCAATCTCCAGGAGATATTGTGCAGGCTTCTGCTCTGAATGATGGGCGACTCCTCTTCACTCCACTTAGCAATTATTTATATGGATTTGTCTCTGTTCGTTTGTCAGCTTTTTGGACATGCTGTTTCTCCCTGTCTGTGGTAGAAATGCTCTGCAGAGGTAAAACCTCACAGTTTCTGCAGCCTACTGATGCTGAGGCTTTTTCTGGAAAGCAAACAAATACACTCTTCCCTGTGGTATAGGCGTGTTGTTTGAAGTAGTGGTGAAAATAGAAGTAGGAAGGATGCGGTTACCTGAAGATACCATTTTATATCGAGGACACAACTGTTTTGCCCTATGATCATTCCAAACAGTGAGCTCAGTGCGGTGTGCTAGGGGAGATAAAAGGTGAGGCGACTGTGCAGAGTTTGAACATTGATTATTACTCATATCTGAACACTGCTGTGGCCCTATCTCAGTGTGGCCATAGCTGGAGAGGTCAAGGAAAATGACAATAGTTATTTGAGCCTTCATTGATAGTATTAAGCTGCTTTTCTTGCTTTTTTTTTTTTTTTTAACAATTCCACTTGAATGCATTGCCATGCACAACCATTTCCTTTGAAGTTATTTTGAAGAATTCCAAAGCGAGGTCAGTTCATTGTCTCCTTTAGACAGAATACTTTATTTATGGACTTTCTTTGATACATGTTTTCTAAAAAAAAAAAAAAAAAAAAAAAAAACTGCAGAGAATTGTCTTAAAATAGCCCAAAGAGACCCTGGAGCCTTTGTGCCTTTGAGTACATGTGTGCCATCCCTTTGAGAAATCCACCACAGATTCTGAGCCAACAGTGGGCAGGGACGGTGGTGATCGTAAAAATCACTGGAGGCCATGCACAGGCACAGGCACAAGTGGATGATGGAGAGTATCTCTGCCAATGCCTTTACTCTACTATTCATAAAGTTGTTCTTTGTTGTGTCTCCATATTTGGCAAGCACTGAATGACTGGTTTTCATTGCTTGCCATTATAGAAAGACAGGCAATTAGCAGGTTATATATGTAATGCCCATCCTTTGCTTTCGTGATGAAATGCTATCTATCTGACACATTTAATCACCGGGATCCATCCAAACAATAAACAGTCATCTCTGGCTGGCCTCGACTCGATAACCTTAAACACAACCTCACTGGCCCCCAATGGCAACTTGGGAAAGATTTCCTGTCACACAGGTGAATGACTATTAGTTTACTGACCCTAGAGGTAGAAGGAGATTGTAATGATTTCTAGAGAGGGTGCTAGGGGGCCTTTCATTATAAGGACTGAGCAGCGCTGTAGCACTCCTGCAGAAAAGTGTGAGGTAGAAATAGATATGAAATACACCATTCTAGTGAATTGATTAAATCTTGCAGATGACTCAGAGGTTATCAGCATACCCTTTTTTTAAAGATAATGGCTCTGAGGCATCAATAAAATTCATACATGTTTATTCTCACTTGACTTGGGCTGAAAAAAAGCACAGTATCATTTGTGCAGTGGCAATCTGTCAGCTTTCCTTTTGTTATGATAAGATGACCACTCAGGTGCAGTATTATTCATGAATTTTAGCATCTGGGCTGTAAATACACATTATTTCAATTATTAAATTATCCTTTTAGCCTCAAGAGACCAAGGTGGCATGTTCTCATCACTAGTTTTGACCAACGAACAGCCCCGAACCCAGTTACTCATATTTACAATGAGTTATTAAAAAAAAAAAGTGAGAATTAGGCCTGTCAGGATAACTGCTTTTGTTGGATGATATATTTTCCCAGAAATAATTGCGATAAACAAAATAATTGTCATTTTGAGACAATTTTTTGACACTTTAATCATAACATAATAGCATACCAATGCAAGAACACCCTTTCAAAGAGCAATTAACTTTTAACTCTGGACTTGGAATATGAAAAAAACTATTTAACTTTTTTTTTTATTGAAGAAAAAAAAGTGACTTAACACCTGTTGAAATATACAAGAAAGTACTAGTAAATGTATGGTCCTTTTTTTTGGAAAGGGCCAACATTCTTAGTTGAGACTTGAGACCAAAATTCTGACAAAAAAGACAAAACCAAGTGATGCCTCTTAGGATTGATAGACAAGCTTAGTAAAGCACCAGGAACCCCAGTTACCTCCATAATGCGGCAGGTGCGCTGCAGTTGGCTCCCCAGGGTGAACGGCCTGGGAGCTGGGCATTTTGCTGGTGGATTTACGGAGTGGCAGATGATGTTGTTGGAGGGTAAAACTGCAAACCACAGACTTTTTAGTTTATTGCCGGAGGTTGGCCAGGTTACGACTATCAGGACTGTGCCTCCTCCACCACAAAAGTGCAGCTGCAGGCTACCGGTGAGCTACACTGTGTCGTCTTTGAAGTGTTTCATTCTTCTTTGGACTCCTGTAAGTAGGCGGGGGTGAAAAACAAACATGCATGTAAACACAACAGGCAATATAGAGTGCAGCAAAATGATCAAGGTCATGTCCTTATGTCATACTAATATGTTACATACTAGTAAGTCGATATTGTAATTATCATGACAGGCCAAGTGAGAATCAGCAAACTCTCATATCTGAAAACCTGGAACGAGTTAAAAAAAAAAAAAAAAAAAAAATATATATATATATATATATATATATATATATATATATATGTACACAGGTTTTTTTTTAAGTTTTTTTTTTTTTGCTCAAATATTGTCTTCAATGGTAATAATAATAATAATAATGAACAATCCAAATTGTTTTTAGTGTTTTGGACACTGCATTTAGTTGACCACATAACACACCACAAGTAAAATGCCAGGTCATTATTTCCATAAAACCCAACACTGACACCACAGTGTAACATCTAATTAATACTCTACATATGCTTCTTTAAAGTATGTGATCTTCAGCATCTGAAATAATAAGCAATGGTTGTGTTGCAAATGTGTAAGATATCTCAAGATGGTATATGTAGCAACAGCGTTTCCCTTTCCCTCTTTCCAAGAAGCCTCTGCAATTAATTCTGCCCTATACTGTATGCCACATAAAATTTTCACTTTTATTCATCCACGTCAAAACTCATCTTCATTTCATTAAAAGAAAATGTGCTCCTTAAATCACATCATTTCCCAGTGAAGCAGATACCACCTTCCTGTGAAGTACCTCTCACAAAGTATAACATTTCACATTTTGCCTAACACACTTGAGCAAGTTACCCTCCCCAGCATATAGACTACTTTAAATGCACCCAGTGCAGTATGAATGTTTTAGTCTATTTCCCATCTGTTCAGTAATCCTATCACAGTATCTTACCCCAAATTCATGTATCATTTCAGTCTTGAATACTGTGGTGCACACTGTAGAGGGGAACTTATTTTAAAAAGACATTTTAAGAGGAAAGGGAACTCCACAAAACTACAGTTGGGACTACAAACTGACAGAACAAAAACAATATACACATTAGGGAAACTGTGGCGTATGATTTACAATATCTGAGTTGTAATTCTAAGTCTGTGCCCATGGAATGGCTTGCTGAAGTTTAATTTAAGATATTTACCCATGGAAGTCGCTCCTTCTGGTATCTCTTCCTCTAATCGTTATCATGGCAGAGAGGAAAATTACATCATAACTTACTGGAGTAGAACAGAGGCTGAGCTAGCACAGCAGCAGGCAGCTGTTTGATATGGGAGGATGGGAGCTAACTGTGAAACTCAGTTGCACTTACCCATGAAATATCCGCCTGCTGATTTATATTATTATTATCTTGTTCTGAGTTTATACTGGGGTTAGCCTGCCAGTCATGTTACCTACTGCTGATATGATGAGGTTCCACTCTGTGACCACAGCAACATTAAAGATTCTCAAACATGCCATGGTACTTTATTTTCTTTGCTCTTTTTACTGATTCATTCAGCCATACTGAGCTTTGTTTTTTGCAGGAACCTTTATTGTTCTCTTACAAAAGCTAAAACGTAACAAATCTCTTTGAGCTATGCATAGCAAAGTTAATCGCCAGTAGATATGTGTATATTCCTGCAAACCATAGATATATGTTGAAACTTTCTGTTTCAACCCACTATTCTCGATGGGTTGGTAAAAAAAAAAAAACACCCACGTTTGGTAAATTTAAAAAAAGGCTGCAGGAAATGCTGTAATGACTCACTAAAAATCATCTGGTTTTGATGTTTGTTAGTCTTGAACTGTAACCTGCAGTGTACTGTAGCTTGGCAGGCATCTCGCCTAACGGACAAGCCATCAGGACCCATGTTCCCCGGGTCCTATGTTCCCCCATAATATAGGGACAACATAGGACCCTTTTTCCAGAAAGGGTTCCTTGGTTGCAGAACATAGGGGGGAACAACGGGCCCAGGGAATATAGGGATGACCACCAAGCCATCTACCATCTCCTCCAACGTCAGTTGACAAAGTCAGCTTATATACTACTACCATAGAAATGTTCATACGATATATATGAAACATGTAAATGTAAGGTATTTATGGTTTGCAGAAATGTAAAATACAAACATTTTCTTCTTACTACTGGCTTGGGATAGCAGCAAGAGTTTGCTGATAATGTTAGCTGTAGTTAGCTGGATCAACAGGTCTTACATGAGAGGGGAGATGGGTGGATCTCCTTTTTCATAAGTGAAATTTTGCTAATGCACTCGGGGACAGGCTGCAGCAAAATTTAGTGGATTTGGCATGAAATGACAGATATTGGAATAATACAATCAGGGACGTGGTAATGTAACTCCTGTGGTTAACATTAATCTGCAAAGGACAAGCAGACATTTCCATTTCAAACCAATCAAAAACTTCGGTTGCAGCAAAACAATCTGAACTGTGACTCTGAACTGTGGTCTTAGATGAGAGCGTAAGGACAAAGAAACACTTCCCTCTGCCTCCATTCATGCTTATCTTCCAACAAATGCCTTAGTGGAAATGTCATTGAGGAGATAGGGGGGACATTGTCATCTGTTTCTTAGTTTACTATTCAGAAGAGTGCCGATTTAACATAAAATTACACCCCTCCCCCTGCACCTAAATCATTGTGACTCTTAAGGACATCTTTTTTGTGTACAGGGTTTTTTACTTAACGGCTTACCATTTCGAAAGGGGTCGGCCCTTATGCCTTATATAAACCATGAACCTGGGGAGTGATAAAGCATTGCACTTCCTCCATTAAATAGAATAAGAAATCATCTTGACAGACCCTAGATCTTGGCCTGGGTGAGTCTTCTTATGAGCGAGACTTCCTCAAGGTCAGCATGATCGTACTTTCCCCACTGTGTGCAGTGCCTGTGATGAATAGGACACAGTAGAAGGAGGAGAGGGAGTGAGGGCCGGCGGAGGGGTTGGAGGGTGGGGCGTGGTTAATGTATTGTGTTTACCTGTAAATAGAGGCCACGAGAGGGTTGTGTGTTTCTCTGTTGTGACTAAGATTAAAGAGACTACAAGAGCAGAGTGCCTTTTTAATTGTTAATGTCGCAAGTTTCAGAGGAAGACATAAAACTTTGGCTATTCCACAGGAAAATGAAACCAGTCACAAGAGTTTAAGGTCCTGTTTGTATGATTTAGGGGTATATATTGGCAGAAATGGAATATGATATAACAAGTATGTTTCCTTTAGTGTATGATTACCCAAAAATAACAATCTTTGTTTTTTCTTTTCATTTTCTTAGAATTCACCATTTATATATTAATAGGGAGCAGCTCTTTGTTCTTCTTGTTTTTTTTGTTGTTGTTGTTTTTTATGTGAAACTGCTCTACTCAGTGACTTTACTGACTTTAATCACCAGGTCCATTTATTTGGATAAGGAAGAGACCTCTGGGGATAATTCGCGTCCCTGTAAAAACCTCCTGAACAATGAACACTGAAGGAATTCTGACCCGAACTTCACGCTCGGCACAAGCGAAGTTTCAGCAGGTTGCAGTCTGTAAACCTTACTGCTAGATGTCACTAAATCCTACACTATTAAAATATTATAGTGGCATTGAATGACTTTAAATAACCTTACCGCTTAAGGACTTTGAGGACAAGGTTTATTCATACATTAGTGTTGTCACGATACTGGACATTCTAACTTTAATACACTGAAAAAAATATATAAATATTCAATAGTACTTCTGATACCATGGAGAAAAAAATGAGATTTAGGGTTTCAAGATGGCATATTCAGTCTGATTTAACGTAGACACACATATGGTGACCTGCCCAGATGTTGCCTTTATAATGATGATTTTACGCCTAACATTTATAATTAAAATGTTAGTCTAATCATTTTATTATTGTATATTACAGAATTGTTTGATTGAGACATTGCTGCTTTTTTTTTTTTACTGTGTCTAGTAAGGTGACCTTGAGTGCTTTGAGAGGGGCCTATAAATAAAATGCATTATGATTATTATTATCAATACAGGGGGAACAAGCACTAAAACAGTTTCAAACATTCATGATTGATATGTATCAACAAATTCATATTTTTGACATCACCAATATACACACAACAAATCAATAAAATGTAATTGTTTAAATCATAGTTCAAGACATTTATCAATTGCTTAACAATTTCTTTGGTAATTATAAGGTTTAACAATTTCAGTTAGGCTTAAGTTGATGCTTCACTCGTTTTAAATATGAATAAACTTTTAAAACAAAAGTTGCAGTAATTTTTTTTGTTAAAAACACTGAGGGGACCTACTGTAAAAGTGCAGATTGCTTGATATAACACTGGACACAATTGATTTTGAAACGTGAACATGCCAGCAGAAGGCACAGTGAAATGGGCAGAGGAAGGTCGTTGGTAGTTTGTGTTAACATGGGATGCATCCTAGATTCCTGCACTGAAAGAGCACCCTGGCTCTGGTTATTTTTGAGTTCACTTTTTAGGGTTGCCATGAGAGTCTATTTTCTCATCTGAAAGCAAGTTAACTACCAACACTGGACAATCCAAAATAAAGTATTGCCGAAATATCACACATTACGAGAGGGCTGCCTCACTGTGGAGGGCAGAGATGTGTTTCTAGTGTGCTTCAAAGAAAATAAGAAGGAGAGAACTGTATTTGAAAAAGAGAGGGTTGGAATCGAGAGAGTCTGGATTTTGACAATCAAATGCTTTGGTCAGTGCAACAGACAGATGAAAATGTGGCAACAGCATCAAACAGTTCTTTCTTGCCTTGTACATAAAGAAAGCTGCTTGGTGTAGCTAGTTCGAAGTCTCTAATATAGAACTGAACAGCACCAAAAAATGGACTGCACAAATGGTACCACAGTGTTATTTAATGTATGATATAAAAGTTTATATTTGAAACTAGATGACAGTGTTGTGTCGACACTTTGTGTGTCTGCACTGAGGCAACGGCATGCTTTAGCATATGCAGATGGTGGTTCTTTCACAGCTTCGTTATCCTGTGTCTGAAACCATCCAGTGTAATTCTTAGGTTTTCACAAAGATTCACCACGCAATTTTCTAAATGTAGAGGGTTTGACACAGTGCATCACCTCAGTAGTCTCTCACACAGTCGACTTTTATGACACAGAATCATAAGTCCTTGGGCTAAAAGCTAAAGTCATGGAAAGTCATAGAGGAGATATAAATTCTTAGAAATACTAAATATAATGCTGAAATACTAAATATTAAACTGTGTTGCATCCAGGACTTATTGGAAAAATGAAAAACACCTGCCATTGAAAATGTATATGATGGATGTCTGCTGATTTGTAGTGCATTGTGGGCTGTTTTGTTTGGTATAGAGTGAATTAGACAGATGTTTGTGCATTTACCCTGTAAATGGCGTCTACGGGTGTCAGTGCTTATGAGGGCTAGATGCTGTTGTGACTGTAAAGACTGATTGGTTTTAAATACTACAAGTACTACTGGATGCAAAGTGGACAGGAGTGGCCATTGTTCATATTAAACTTTCCCAGGTTCACTTGTACTGTTCTTTGTGTGAGCAGAACCATGAGTCAGACAATTTTAAGACAAACCCCCAACGACTCGGGGCTCTTATTTGACAGCTGTGACCTAGCCCGCTGAGCTTCAGTGATGAGCAGGGTCCTTTGACTTCATTGTGTAGAGCATAAACAACAATGTGCCCAGTCACCCTTGTGCAAGCGAGGACTCTGCCAGTCCCACATCGGATTGTCTACACAATCCACCGGACTGACAGATCTATCATCTTTCTCATATAGAGCAATAAATCACTCGGGTTTTGTTTTGAGAAACATCTAAACTTTAAATTGGATAAGTTTTGAATTCAATAACTTTCAGTGACATAAGCTGCATGGTGGTATTAAAAATGCATAAAGGGATGATTCCTTACTTTAATTACCTGTATGTGTTGGAGGTTTGATCCAAAATGGACTGAGCACCTGCAGTAACCTGCACCTGAGTAAGCGCTGCCAAAAATAAGGTTGCAGACTTCAAAAAAACAACATATTTTTAGATCTCCTAATCTAATTATGGTTTAAAACTAACAAACCTGCACTGCACTATTCCCTCTGACAATCACTCACTTGCTGTGGTAATTAAACACGTAAAGATCAATTTACTGTGAGGATTATTCTGTAAAAATCAGCTACAGGATGTTTTCAGTTTCCATTACATTTCCACTGGTTCTAAAAAGCAGTGAAATGTGAGAAATGTGGGGACTCACACACATACAAACTTTTTTAACGTATGCCACCTAATTAGGGAAAATGTCTGCAGTGGCCACAGAATATATAATTTAATAATTCAATGGCATCCTGTGGAGTTTGCTTGTAAACAAAGTTATATCTACATTCAGTGTGTCTAACCAAAATACATGGTACATAACTTTGAGGTCTCGAATGTATTTCCTTCCAAAACATTTGTGTAGCCGACTTTTCTTAGGAATCTGACACCTCAGTTTTAGCCTCGTCAGTTGCAAGAAGTCTGGACTCCCTTTCCTACATTTCGTGTTGTAGTACAGCCACTTGTATATCTATGGAATAGTAAGTAAAAATTAGCAGTAATGTATATTGTGTCGACAACCAAAAGGATGCAAACTGAGAACGCACCAAGCAGCAGCAAAGTGCGGCCTGCAGCAAGCTGCCACACAGCATCTATGGAAAGTTGCGGCGGCCACTCCAAGCTCAGCGAGCTGCGGCCATTTGATCCTGCAGCAAAGTGCGGACAAGCTAAAAGTGAGGGGTAATTAAAATTTTGCTGGTAAATAGTGGCCATAGAATACTGAAGCCAAAAAAACAAGTCCTTTGACTACTTTGGCATGTTAGCGGTAGAAAAATTAAGCATAGCATTAGATCAGGCAGGACATAGTCTGAGTGGGCAGAAGTTCGCTGCATAGATCAGCCTCTCATTGGGCGGAATGAGTCACCCGCTGAAGTCCTGCCCTTCAACCGTTTTCAACATGTCCTTTGCTAACTTTTGCGGTGTTTGATCTTGCAGGGATGTAGCCATTTTTCTGCCACGGTTCGCGTCCTGTAGGCGATATTTTTGTGGGCGTATTACACCAAAACCTGTTCCCCCCCAGCAATATTTTTGCAAGCGCACTGTTGCTGTGGCACTGGCCAGAACGATTGTGATTGATTGAAAGAAATACAAGCAGTCGGGACGTTTTTTCCTCCAATCCTAAAGCGAGAGTTGGCCCAGCCAGACCTTTCTTTTCTTGAGAAAGGCGCATGGAATGAGGATGAGGTGTGCTCTTTACACCTTTGGCTTTCCATGTAGGCACCTGGAAAAGGCTGTCAGCGTAGGTCTAAGAAAGACAGAGAGGCCCCAGAACAGACCCATACCGCAAAATATAATACTGCAAATGGAAATAGTTTTCTTTGACTAAAGTGTTCCTGACTGAAATGTAATTATTGTGAGGAGGCGCACTTGACTGCTGCCTTGTGAGATTCATGCGTAAAGCTACTTGAGGTCAATGACTACAGCTGAGACATAACTGAAGGAGTTAAGGACTTGAGAAGCAATCTGTTCCAACAGCTTTGGATGAATCATATTTGATTTAATAACTGAACAAACGAGATGCATAAATAACCCTGGGTGTGCATATGTTTTACAGCGCTTCAAAACTTTCAACATATCATTTTTTATAAAAGTTGTCTTTAATTTACTTGAAACCAGAATGTTAGGCACATTTCTTTGATTGCTTTTTTGAAGAAGAAGAAGACAATAGTTTTGCCTCCAACCAAAAGTGTCTCTGCAAACAGCAGTTCTTCTTGTTTTATTATGCAGAAGTCTTCTGGTGGCTGATGCATTCTGCCATGTGGCACATTTACTGTTAATCTATAATGATTTCACTAAAAAATACACTATTAATAACTATTCAGAGCTCTGCAGCTCTGACATCTTGAGATCTAGCAAGTAATTCAAGGTTAGCTATCGTACAAATACAAATGTATGCTGTCACCTTGGATTTACTAAAAAAAAGAAAAAGATAAAAAGAAGAAGAAATCACATGTAGTGCAATTACAACAAGCCACCGTATGTTACGCCCTCCATCCAACAGGCATTTCACATTCAGTGCAACCTAACAATTGACTCTATACTTCACACCTGCAGAAAACCATTTGCCTTTAACCTCAAAGAAATAAATAAAACACACTGTAGGTGTAGACTGTTTGGGTAAGTAATGATTACATCTCCACATGGTAATGCATGTGATAGCATGATATTTGCACGTTTAGATATACAGACCATGCGTGATAACTGTGTAAAAGAGAATTAAAAAGACAAATGACTGAGACATGTGACTCACTCAAGAAACACATGAATGATGATCTGTATCTTATCATATGAGCATGAATTACATAATTAACACTCGCTCTGGGGAAATCATGATTTGGAGCTTGAAGCTGCCGGAAAAAAGAAGCAGCGCTGTGTCGTCACAGACAGATGATGTCTCGCAGTCGGTGCTCATCAACCCTTAATCATTTTTTTTTTTCCTCCACACTTTACAGAATCTGCATATAGATTCATTTTTTTCACTTATACAGCAGGGTCTCTTAGTGAGACAGGGTAGTCTGTTATACTTAATTTATTTACTGCTTTTTTATTGATGCAATTTGTAGCCATTAATAACATACTAATATACAAATCTTGTGCATGTTAGGGCAATTTATTAATGCTCTATTCCACATTGAATACAATGTAATGTGATTAAAATCATAGATTATAAACATTATTAGCGGTAAAGATGATGTATCTATTACCTCATATTACACATGTAGAAATGGGGTTGAGGTCAGAGTAATGTGCTCAAAATTACTTGAAACAAAAGGTGAAAAGTACTTTTTTCCTATTTCATCACTGCATCAGATTACCTGTGCATAATTTACAGCCTACATTGAGGAAAAGCTTTGAAAAGAAACCTCACGAAATAGTTTTTATATTCACCTCAGCTCACAGAATTATGGATAAACAACTTCTATTTTCTGCGGGAGATTTTCCTCTTTTTAAGGAATTCACATTAACCTGCTCCAGTTTAAATACGTGGCAATAGCTTTTCAAAGTTTACTTGCAAACTAGAACTGAATAATGTAGAAGAGAAAAAATGCAGTATGTGAAGTTATTCATAAGCCTTTTATAGCCATTGTCAGCATTAGACTCCATCTGTTCAATATTTCAATACAGCTTGCAAAGAATAAAGTATAAATGGAGAGAGCGCGAGTGAGAAAGCTCCTCCCTATGGGACTTTTAGGGCCAGTATTGTTGCCACACAGACCAAGGATATTGCATACTATCTGAATACAGAATAATCCTTTCTAAAAACTCAGCCAGTATAGTGTGAGAGAGGTGTTTCCATTTCTAAAATGTAATAAAGGCATTTCTGCAAATATTAAGCAATGTCAATATTTTTGACTGTTAAATAAGGGAGTTTCTATTGTCAGACATCAAAGCAATTAAGTTTTAGTAGTGGCTGTCACTTCTTCTTAACTTAATGAGCAAAGACACACAGGCAATGACAAATAGAGGTTTCAAGACTAAGGGAACAAAGTGCTACAGAAAGACCATCAAACAAATTAAGCAGTTGGATTTATAAGCAGGGTAAACAGTAACTCTTGTTGTGTGTCTGTGCTCTTCCACAAGGTGCAAGGGACAAATGGGTTCCATTTTGTTCCGATCAGTGTGAGTCATGAAACCCCGGTGCACCACCTCAAAATCTTCTTTACCCCAATTTTGTATGCTATACCATTATGCACCATTGACCCAGAGAGACAGAGCAATTGCAGAAAAGACTAATTCTTAATCTAGGATATTGCTTTCTCATTATTCTCTCTCCCTCTGGCCTCTTGTGTGATAACTGTTTGATTAAGGCAGTTATGTCACTTGGGAGCCTGAAAGAGTCCACTTTTTAATATTACCTGGCTGACTGATTATACCAGCACTGCTTGAGGCTAATAATGTTGAACTGTGATGCTTGATTAGGAATGCTGATGGGCCCTCGGTGACAAAGTAGCCTTTCAGAATTCACAAATAATAATCAATAAACAATGCAAATTAATTTTCACAAACATCATAAACTAGATCCCACTGTCAATTCATTTTAATGATGACCACTCTGACTGACTGCCTATTAACTAGGGCTGGGTTTAGGTATCAGCCGAAATAACCCAGTAACAGATATGCCAGAAATGAATCATACTTAAATTTTTCGTTTCGCTCATAGTTATTCACCACAAGTGTTCTTAAATATGTATGTGTACATGTATATATGTCTTTATATGTGTATATGTGTGTATGTATGTACACATATATATTTATGTTGTGCTACACTGCACTTCTTTAAATTGATTGTTTTATTTTATGTTGCTATTTATGTACTCAGGTCTCTCTTGAAAATGAGATCTCCATCACAACGGGACTTACCTGATTGAATAAAGATTTATATATCATGAAGCATGTGATTGGCCCACGACTAGTCTGGTGAAGCTGAGCACCGTGCATTTGAAGAAGCCAGCAGTTCAGCCTGCCAAAACCTTTGCTATACTACAAACCTGTGGCATCTGGTAGTATTTTACGCAACTGAATGCTTACATTCACATGATGGGTATAGAATGAAGTGAGTAAAAATATCAAAGTCCTCTATTGATATTGGCATCACTTTCAGGGTACTGGTATTGGTACTGTATTTTTTTAAACAAAACCCAGTCATAGTCTTTGCCACGTTTGTTTGATTCTTACCCAAGCTGTGTATGCCAGAGACATTATTACAGCTGCCTTTCAAAACTGCAAGTTACACATTGCATCATCGGCCCGCGCTGAAAACTTCAGTGTGAAGTACTGGAAAAGGAGCAGTCCACTTCAGTGAAATAAAGAGACTATCATACTTTCAAGAATGCTTTGATTAAATGCTCTGGCAATACTGCTCATGTCACTTTAATTAAGTGCTGAAAAACACTGTGCTTAAGTAGCTTTCTGAATGCCTTTGAGGTCAGATCACTCCACTTTGAGGCTCAGTTGAGGGTCCATTAGATTATCTGTGATTTGAGACGGGGGCTTGACAGCCTAAAAAGGGAATCTCAGGAAAGGAGAGAGCTGCTGCAGTCAAACTGTGCTCAGAGACGGAAACTCTCAAAGGGATAGGTTATCAAATAACAAATAAAGGCGACTGCAGTGGCTTGTTATTTACTTATGAAATCTGTTGTCAATTTTAGACAAGTATCTGACTTATGGGCCATGCACTCCAGTTTGCTGAAAGTAAAGAAAGAAACTTCCCCTTTAATTGAAAGCACATCACCCTCGCCTGTCCTAATGCTCTCAGTCAGCTTTGTGTCTCATATTGTTTTCGGTAATCACAGCCAGATGACAGCAGGCAGTGGAAGTGGCAAATAAATGAGATCACAACCGTTTCAAAACGATAATCCCATAGAACATCCACCTCAAAGTCACTGACTCTCAAAGTGGCTCCTCTGCTATTTGCACAAAAGGTATCACAGGTTAAAGTGGACCTTTTTTTCGCCGGCACTTATCTGAGAGTAATATCACCCGGCAGTACGGAGAGCATTGCTGCAAACATCAATAGCTTGCAGTGCCGATTGCTAAAGGGGAGGAAGATGAGGTTCCATGAGGCGTATCGTTTATAGCACATACTGTGGTCACTGAGGGCTGCCTAAGGCAAAATCCTAAACACATTCTCTCCTTCTGCATTCTTTTGATCTGCATTAATTAATTAGATAATTATTACTCTAAATTTCCAGTGTGTGCAGTGTGCATAATGGCCCATTAGTTTGAGATGATATGATCGGACCGCTGAGTTTATAACGCTCGCAAAGTCAATAAAAAAGCTGCGAGGAAATGTTTACTTCTTTGTTTGTCAGTCCTCTTATATCAACACTCAGCTCACTGTGATACTCCTCTTTGACTCTCAAACTCTCATAGACAAGCACGCACATGTTCACAGATGCACACGTTGATGAACATGACCATTATGGTAGTACACACACACACACACGAAAAACAGACACCCATTAGCATAACCAATGTGATGATCATAGCTATACATCAGTGAGTTCCAACCCTAATGCTTTCTGAGTTTATCTTTGCCCTGATAATGAGGCTCAGCTTAATGTGACTGTGTGCCTAATAACCCATAACACCATGAAAAATATTTGCTTTTGTCGCTCTCTTTCTAGTTTTATTTTGCAGCACAGTTGAGCAGAAAATGGACAACATGTAGGAGAAAATGAAGGAGACAGTAAAAGCAAGGTTAAAACAGAGCAAGTTGAGGAGGAGTTGAGGTTGACTGGAGGCCACAGCATGGTAACCCATCTAAGGTTGATTCACTCCCACCCCCTCCTCCCCTTGACAGAGACTGGAGACCAGGGAGTTCAACTGCATCATTTTAGGTTCACTGACTTGGCAAAATCTACCGTTTAATGAAATTAGGTACAGAGTGCTTCGTCGGGAGGTCTCATTTCAAGGACATAACTCCAATAAAGGAGAAATCAGCCTGGTTCTATTACTGAGATGATATTCTTGTTCATGCGCCCACCTCATACTTTTTACATTTATTTTTCCATTTCAAAAATAAAAGGTGTCCTGTCTGCTGAAGGGTTCTCTGCATCCAGATGAGACATAACACACATCAGTAAACAGTAAAGTATGTAGATGGACAAATCAATAAAATCGAATTTGCTCTCTTCAAGTCAGAGTATCATGGCCTAAAGAAGAGTACATTTACAGTAGAGGGTGGCTCGGGCTGCATATTTCTATCCCATCTTGACCCAAGCCCAACAGAGTAGTAACCGAGCCAGACCCGAACTCGACACGCAATCTGTTTTCCATGTCCAAACCCAGCTGGAGGCCAATACTTATTCTTTATTTTTTACGTCTGCACTTGATCTGAGCTCAGGAGGATACTAACCGAGCCCAATCCAACCCTGACGCCTATTCTGTTTCTGTCTGAACCCGACCCCAACCCAACAGAGTCGTAACCGACACAACACGAACCCGACAAGCAATACGTTTATGTCCAAACCTGACCCAAGCCCAAGCGAGTAGTAACAAACCACGACCTGAACCCAACTCGCATTCTGTTTTTCACGACCAAACCCTACCAAGAGCCAAGAGACCAGTAACTGAGCCTAACCTGAACCCGACTCGAGCCCAAGAGAGTAGTAACCAAGCCCAACCCGAACCTGACACGTAATCTATTTTCCATATCCAAACCCAACTGGAGGTCTGCAACTCCCAACCTAACCCGACCTGAACCCAACACCTGCTCTTTTTTTTATGTCTGTGCCCAAGAGATTAGAAACCAAGCCCAACCCAAACTCAACACGCATTCCAGATTTTCATGACCAAACCCAACGCGATCCTAAAAGGAGTACTAGCCAAGCCCAACCCAACCCTGACACCTACTCTATTTTTTTTTGTCTGAAATAGGCTTGTGCCGGTTTGAAAATTTTCCAACCGGTTTGATTTAAAACCAAATATCTAACCGAACCAATATATCGAATTATATACCTAATTTTACCACTGGGGGTCGCATTTGAGCTATTTTTCCCAATAAAAGCTCATTATAGGTGTAATGCACTAGGTGGCGGTAATGTTGTATTAACCGCCAATACACACAAGGTTACACAAGAAGAAGAAGATGCAAAAGGGCACCAAGGAACCTTCCTCCGACACCGCTCTAGTGGAGACACGGCGGTTGAGAGGGCCGAGCGAGAGGACGTTCCTGTAGTAGTTCCTGCCCCGCAAATAGTACCATGAACTTTTTCAGTGGAAACGGGTTACTAAGGCAACAAACTGAATGACTGCTGACTCCTTCGCACTTTTCCCTGCCCCCAATGAGATTTGATCTCTTGCAGCAGCAGCAGACAGCACTTGTAGGCTCCTGCACTTGATTTATAAACAAACATAAACCTTATTAAGTTGTCATAATGCACGTTACAATGCAAGATAAGTTGAATATAGTCCCTTGACACGCCGCCGATGTGAAAAGCTTTTTTTTTTTTTTTTCTCCGGTTTATCCGGTTGACGTGAATTAAACCGGACGGAACTGGTTAAACCAGAAATTGGCACACAGCTCTGTCTTTCATATATTACTTCAACCAGCTCCATCCGTTGTTACATTTGTAGTTTATTCCACAACATAAGTGCTAAACATGAGATTGTTTCACAACACTAAGGCCATGGTTCCACAGTAACAGTTGGCCAGTTGAGCCAGGCAAACACATCTCAGTGGTCACAATAAACAGTGAGAGAAAAAGATAAAAACAAGTACTGCAGAAGTCAAGAATCATGAATATAAAACTTAAATTTACAGAAAAATATGAAAAAATGTAAAGCGATATATAAATTGTATCTGTCTTTTAACTGAAAGAGCTGTACAGTGTTTAAAATGAAGCAGATGGAACACTCAAAATATTTACTGAGGAATGTTCAAATGTCAAAGTATACAGAATATTTGTGCACTGTATTGCCCTTGGTAGAATATCACAGCTAGACAAATAAGCAGACAGCCTTTCTGATAGTGTGACAGCCAAATAAGAGAACAGAAGAGGTAAAAATGTCATCAGAACTTGGAAGGTAAAGAAGGACTGATTAATAGGAACAGACAGCTAAAAAATACAACAAAGCAAAGAGCAGTACAGCAGATGAACAATGGACACCGCACTTAAAGTGAAAACAACAGGCTCCTGGCAATTTTCAAATGTAGAGGCCTTTCAAGTCATACCTCTGATCTTAGCCCTGATCTAGTACAACTGACAACGCAAACATCTGAGCTCTCCTGAAAGAGGAATTTATTCCTCCTCAGGTAAACTGCTCCTAAATAGATTAGCTGCCTCGCAAATACGCAATCTTAACTTAATTTGTGTGCCACTGTCGGGTGAATTTCTCTTGGTGGGTGAAGGTACATTTCTGCGACAAAGAGAGACGGATGAAAAATGAATTCGTGTGGTGTAACATCTTACACCACAACAACATCTGCTGTTGTGGCTTTCTCACTGTTTGAAAAAAGAGCCTTGAATACACAGGACCATTATCACTCCAATTATGAAAATTTTTAGTACAGAAATAGAACTATGGCAATTATTAACAGACGTCTGGATGCCAGACCTCTACTAAGTGTGCTGTAGGTTATAGAAAACGCTTGACATGAAAAGCTATCATCGTCTGGAAGTTCCAAATGTCTCTTCCTGTTGTTAAAGTGTTCATTAAGTGCGGATGTAGCTTACAGTGTCAATCAAATCAGTATTTCTTTAGAAAGAAAATTACACAGCAGGGCAACTCTTAAGTATTTATATTATATACCACATTACCTGTCTGAAGCACTGTCTGGTGCATGAATGTGCAGATATGACCCTTATTCTACCATAGCAACAGCATCTCATTTGCATCCCTTAAGAAATTGTTATTGTTTATGTATCAGAGTTCATTTAGGCTCTGTTGCTCATACCATATTAAATTAGAACTGATCAGTCAGCATCTGTACCCCATTGAATATTGACACAGAACACAGATGTGGTTAATGGTGTATGATGCCAACATTTTGATGTGGAATGCACTCCACTGACTGCAAGCTTGTTCATCAGCCTACAGAAAGTGTTTAAGTGCAGGATAACACGCTTTCCCCTAATTTCCCTAATACAGTCATCTGCAAAGACTTTTTCATCTAGGTAGACAGGCGTAAAATCTTACTGACCTTAAGGATTGCATTGCTTCTGACACTTGTGATCACACTGTTCCCTGTGCATTTTTTCCTGTAACTCAGATTCCAAATGAGAGAAGGACTCTGTTGGAGCGGTAGACAGAGTAAAAGAACAAGTGGAAATTGGTGCAAAGGACTTGTTGACACTCGTAGAATAACAAAATCGCCGTAAAACACAGGTCTTCACTTCATTTTATTTGATTCCTCGCAGACACAAATCTGTTGTGCTGACAGGCTGACACTTTAAGCCAGGGGGAAATATCGATTTTCAGACTCAAGGGGCATTTATTTAACTGTCCAAAGTGCAAACTCCACGCATAATCCAAAATCTATCAAAGTTTAAACTGTAGAAAATGTGATTCTCAATCACATAATTAGAGCAAAACCAGCAAAGCTGCATATTTCTGGCTGAAATTGGCCTTTTATAGCTCATCAGCTGGTCATGTCATCCACCTTAGATTCAATGCACCCTGGCTGCAGCTATAAAAATACTGCCTGTTAAACCTGCATACTATATTTTCATTAAACTGGCCTGTGATGTGTATTTTTATTAACTGGTCATTAATGCCTGTAATGTATCCCTGAGCTCTCTGCGCCATGAAAGAGGTGCTTTGTGCCCTCTCTGCTTTGAAGGAATTTTCTTTTCATGTGCCCTGGGCCTGTGTTCTTACTTTAATTATTTTATTAATTAGTGTCACGTAGGGTAAGCAATATGAGCACTTAGATAACTAGATGAGTCTGAAATAAAACTAAAGTCAAACTCAATTATCCAAAAATGCTCATTAGGAAGGGAGACCAAAAGTAAATATCTTGAAATGCCGATTACAACTGCTGAATATATTATACAGGAGGTGCATAAATGCATAACTACTCTCAGCTAAGTGGTCAAGTTGAGCAAAAAGGTCAAGATAATTTACAGCAGTATTGTCAATAATTTTAATGTTAACCTTTTTTCCAACTAAGCAGTTTTGATCATGCCCATTTTCATACCCTTAAAGGGGAACTCATGTTTTTTTCAACCTGGGCCCTATTTTCCGATCTACTTTTGTCTGAATGAGTGATAGGATGTTAAGTATTTGACATTTCTCCAGTACCAAGCTAGGGCTGACCTGCCTGCAGCCTGTGAGCGCACGCACTGCCTGTTGCGATTTTAGTATATGCGCTACCAAAGTAACACTGCTCCCTCTCTCCTCGTCCGCTCTTAAGTTTCAATGAGCTCTGCATCCGTGTACGTCCGTGTACTCCGTGTTCAAACAAGTTCAAATTCACATGGCTCACACGTGCACGGATGCAGATCTCATTGAAACTTAAGAGTGGACAAGGAGAGAGAGGGAGCAGTGTTACTTTGGTAGCGCATATACTAAAATCGCAACAGGCAGAGGAGCATGTCTGAATCTAGCTAAAGGTAAACACAGACGTTCATTTCTCCTTTCCGTTATGTTGTCGGATAATTATACTAACAATCCGAGCCTATCTGTCAGCCCTAGCTTTGTACTGGAGAAATATTGAACATCCTATCACTCATTTAGACAGAAGTCGATCGGAAAATAGGGCCCAGGTTGAAAAAAACATTAGTTCACCTTTAAATATTCTTTACAGGTTGAACAGTGCATACAATAACCTCCACTTCTAGGTCATGTTTGCAGGTCCCATGCGATGAATCAATAGGTGTGCAACAATATCCTGATCATGGAATGAGATGTCAGACAGCTTGTATATCCATTTGATCCATGCTCATCTTTAATGGCAGTAATCCATTGTGGCAAACCTTTGCGTTGGGCTGTGAGGTCAGGGCCATATCTCCTGTCCACATGCTGCAGGTGCCAGATTGTCTTGGTTGTCCCGCAACAGAATATCAAACATTTGATCCATACAGTGGTTGACAGTTTAGTCCTCTGTCACACAGGCTAATTAATAGACAATGTTAATATGCGCCTCTCGGTGCCAGAATTATAGTGGACTCCCCGCTGTTACTCTGCATCTTTGTCATTATTTGTTGCAACAGATGTAGACCTACACTAGCAATACCTGTGGAGTTTGCTTACCTTGAATCTGTCAAAATGTGGATAGACTCAAACATAATCAGAGCTTATCACAGCTTGTCTGTGTTTATTTTGCATGTGTACTTCTGTGTTCACAACATCATCTTTGCAATTGCAAAATTGATTGTAATGTATAACTATTGGGCAACACTACACAAAGTCCTGTATTTCACTGTTGAACATGCAACGATTTATTTTTAAACTGCTGTTTGTTCACAGGAATTTGCTTTTGCAGGGGTGGATGTTCAAAGAAAATAGGTAATTGACAACAGATGAGAGAGAATAAGGAGGGAAATTCTTACATTTTCTGTCTGATGGATTACATGTGAGTCAAAGAAAGTGTTTTCTACCTACAAAATTCAGCAGATTCAGCCTAGTTTCATTTAGAGTGGATGAGAAGTTCTGTGGTGGAATAATTGTGATCTCCTTATCCTCCTTTTGATGTTCACCCATTTGATGTAGACTACTGAATCCATTTGAGGTATTAAATAATTAAGCAGTCCTTTTTGAGTTAAAATTTTCTCATTATTTATTCTAAATGCTTATTGGACGACAGTAGATATGCCCTCAAACATAATTATCATCAAAAATGATTACTATGTTTATATAAACCCATTTCTAAAGGAAAGCTCGACATGGATATGCCAATATAGATTGTTGGAATATTTTCAAATGCTGACAAAGTGTTTTCTGTGAGAAAAGGTTCAGACAGCACTTGCATAATATAAACAGTTTCAGAGTGATTATATATGTTTCTACGTTTTGCTTTGGTAGCTGACATAATGTAAATGTTCATAGTGTTTGTATCTGTACTGGTACTTGACTATAAAAGAATAATCCAGTGTGAACACCTGGGTTAGACTGGTGTAAAAAAATTTAGACTGGTTTCATGTAAGGCCAAACACCTGACCGGACTTGACTACCAAATTTTACTAGTACTAGTTGCGCATGAGTCCACAGCTGGTACCAAGTGGAACATAATGACACTGTGTCCTAACAGCAAATAAGTGTTTGAATTTTACTTTGCATCACATGACATTGGAGCTCTCTATCCACACTGAATCTATACAATACGCAATTCTGTTACATTAGGTAAATAACCATGTAAATATCACCTGTGTGCTCAAGATCAGACTTGAGATGTAACTACTTTAAAGATGAATGGGTAGCCTACTCGTCCCTACTGATCTCCTTTGGAGCCTGTCAGACACTAGTAAGGATGTCCCGATCGCATTTTTTTGAAACCCAGTCAAATACGAGTCCGATCTGATACTTTGCAAAGCATTAAGAAAGAAAAAGAATGCATCCAAGTTGTCCCGTAAGGTTTGTTTTCTATTTAATAGTATCCAAAAAGCTTATCGATGGTTCAGCAGCACAAAATGTAAACAAATTCAATATCATCTTCTTGTCTTCAACAATCAAAATAGGCCTATAGCTTTTGTAGTGGTTTGACATATGAAACAAATATTTTTCTTTCACTCAGTCAAACCCCACAAAGAAACCATAAAACCCATAAAACAGGTCCCTTAACACCAAAATTAAATTGTTTTTACCTGGTGTCTGTACAACAAAAGAATTATACTCAATTTTCAAAAATACAAATACAACAGTAATCAGTTTCAATAAAGTATATATCTTTTTCACCAAAGAAAAGAAATGTTCCATTCAGTCAGTTCAAACAAAGAACTCCACTCCGGGATTTCCAAATAACTATCACAGTTCAATTCAGTTCAATCCACGCAGTTCGCAAAACAAAAGAAAACTAAACCCCAGGTTTTCCAGCAAACAAGGAGGTAAAGAAGAAAATCCACTGTTGGCTCTGACTCAGTTCAGCTTCAAAACAATAAATCAACCCAGCCTGAAGGTTCCAAATAAGGAACAATGAATTGGAAAGTAACTCCCGGCTTTTGCCAACTCACGGGACCGTGTGTGAATGCTGTGACGCTCCAGCGTTGTTTCAGGCGTGGGGGCTTATGTCCGTGTCGGAATCTCTGAGGTGAGGCCGGTGGTCGGATGGATGATTCCACAGGGAAGAGCACCTATTTCGTGGACTTTGAGTGGTGTAAGATGCCGTGGTAGGCCGAGTACACAGAGGACGTAATGCAGGGGCCGGTCTACCTGGGCTCAGCAGATCGAGCCATCCCACTGGCTGATAGCAACTGTGGGTGTGTCCGGAGGTACCTCAGTGTCTGGAGGTGAGCAAGCCATCAGCTGACTTTTATAAAAATAAATGTATTTATAAAATATACAGGATCGCCACACTTTATACATTGGAAAGCGGAGGCAACAGTGAACAACACAGATGGAAAAACCTGGCCATTGCTGTTTTGATTCCTCCGATCTTTTATTACTGATTCCGATTTTGTAAAAATAAGGTGATCGGCGCCGATACATCCCGATACACTAGTGTCTCTGTTAGTCTGTTTATAAACAAAAGAATATTAAAGTAATAAAGATATGCCTTTTTACTGACAAATGCAAAAGTGCCAGTTCAGCCCTTGTTAAGCTTGTACACCAAACCAGACTGACAGCAGTTATATGATGTTCAAAAATAATTCACCTTGTCAATGTCAGTGTTCTGTAATTAACATCCACATCATGCTGCAATATTAAAGGGAAAGAAAGACTTTCAATTGCTTTTTTATCTTCGTGTGCACATTCAGAAAACATTGAGAATCAGACACGATGTGTGGCTATGCTTCTTTAGGCTCCATGATGCCAATTCTAACTTCAACAACACAGTAACGATTGAGACGAGAGTCCCTCCAGCCCGCTCCTTTCCTACCTCAGAATTATCTGGACTTCATTAGGCCTTGGCTAGGGGTAATTGTCAGTTCACCTTTAAGTGTGTTATACTATTTCTAGGGTGCAATAGAGTCCCATTATTAGTAATTGTGTTTAAGAGAATTCAATTTACTCCCTTGCTTACCTGCTACTATATAACCTACATACCCTCAAGTCACCATTGCGCACTCCTACATCCTCATAGTGTGGCTCTAAAAGGTCTCTTTCTTTTTATACGTTTGATTTAGAAATATGTTTTCTAATTTTCACTTGTTCTTTTATTCAGCTGCATGCATTATCTAGTAGTACTTAAGTTCTTGTTAGTGTACATCTGCTTCGGTGTTGTTCCCTCTACTCCCGAGTTACTCCTGAGCTGTTGTGAGTTAACACTAAATGCCAAAATATTAATTGAAACATTAAATCCACCTTTATGTTCCAGCAACACATGGAGAGCGCAGTTTGTCAGTGGAGACTGTAAAATGTATAATTAGCTTCAATTGAGAGCACAATTGAGAGTGTTGGCATTACTCGGATCTTTGATTCTCATCTTTGTTTCAAAGGGGAATGTCTAAATGTTTTGATGGCAGTTCTATTCAAACACCCTAGAGGGGACTATAAAGAATTAGACTTTCACAAATGTACCATGAGAGTCCACAAATGATTTCTTTCCTGTTGCATACTGTGCATATTCTAATGTTAATTTTTCACAGGACACTTTAAACTTGTAGTGGCTTCACAAGAAAACTGGCAGACATCTGAAAAACAGTTCTGTTCCTCTCTTCGGACAGTAAACAGAATTGAGCATGTAATGTTTAAGGGAAAATAGGTTCCCACTGGCAGGCAACACGGGAAAACAAAAATTAATAATTTTTCAAAAACCATGCACTGTAGAAGTTTCGGAAGAAGTGTCTGGAATTTATTTAGAAAAATCCTGTCTGAAAGCTCCCTAGATTGTGAAGAAGGGTACAATTGGCTGCCTTGTATAAACATCCTCAACCTTTTAAATCTCACTTGGCAAACTGAAAGTTTTAGGGATTGCATCACCCAAAAAGTCTAAACCTGGTATTTATCTGATAGTTTTTTGTTGCAGGTTCAGCATTCACTTGTTTATTTTCCTTATTCCTGAAGTAGAATTTGGGATCTGTTTTTCACTGACATCATTATTCTGTTTTTGTCTTGAGATGTTGGACTTTTATAGATCTGGGGATCTTTAATGATGATGGCTCAAGCCTGATCCCCGTCAAGGCCCCATCTTTTATGGAATGTAATTGTATGGGACAATAGTAACATACAATTAAAGGATGCTTCCTGAAAATGTTTTTTTTCCCCTGTATTTACTGTATTTCACCCTTTTTGGTATTTTGTATCCGACATTTGTATTCCTCACGGTATTCCATCCAGTACTTTAAAACCTACAATCCCAAGAGCTGGAGCTGCTATTACCAGGGTTGTGCACAGGTTGTGTTGCATACTGCCAATGATTAGAATGGCAGTGGTATAGGGATGTAACCATTACTGATATTACGGTAAATCTCGGTTAGTTTTTACACGGTCAGAATTACCATTTATGTTATAATTAATTGCATTATCGCGGTGGATTATCAGGATATATAATAACAGCCTCATTCAAGTCTCGTGATGCAGGCGCTGCGTGACTGCGTAGCATGTATAAACACAAAGAATGAAAACATGGCGGAAGGTGGTGATAACACTCAGGACTTTTTACCCCCAACTAAACGCACAAAGTCTGAGGTCTGGGCGTACTGTGGGTTTCCGAAGAATGCCGAGGGACAGCTGGTGGAGGACAACTATCCTTTGTGCAGAACATGCAGAAAGAAAGTTGCTGCGAAGGGTAGCAACACTTTCCCCACAGATTTTGGCTGATAACATTTTAGTATGATAAGGAAGTTACAAGATTTAGTGAAGTTATTTCAATATATCTATTTTTTGGACATTTTACAGCACTTAAAAAAATATTGTGATATTATCGTTTACCGTGATAATTTGGTCACTATAATCAAGATGTCAAATTTTCCATATCGTTACATCCCTACATTGGTAACTTTTACCTGCATGTCCATTATTGAGTCATGGATGGTCTGATGAAGGTCAGAGTGAAACACTTCATCGATCTGAATGTGCAGAAATATCTTCTATCACTTTGGACTCATTGCTACTCCTGGCACTTTTGCCAAGACTGAGCCGAATGGAGCGTCCTACATTATCCGGTTCAGCATTCATAGGAGTGTACGATTTTGCCAGATTCAGGTCAAGAATTGGAATTAGTTCTGAACTTTGAATATCCTGTGACCGTTACTGTACATTGAGACACAATTCTCAACAGCTAAAATGTATTTGTAAAAGCAGACAAAGCTTAGAATTAGTAGAGATTGCACACTGTTTATGTGTTACAGGTAGGGCTGCGTATAGGTATCCAATATCTTTTATATATATATTTTTTAAATCAACCACAATAACCCAGTGCTAAGCATGGAAACGTCTCTTGTCATATGACACCTGCATTTGACCCCTTTTTGTGCTGACGGTCTGATCCTCTTCTGCTTGATTACCATGAGCTAACACACCAGCAGCAGCTACCATCTAATACCAAACTGTAAACTGTCTAAACAGACTCACACTGACACTGAAATGGCTTGACTTTGTTGTTAAACCTGTTAATCACCATTAGCCATGTGATGCTAACAGTTAATCCCATCACTGTGTGTGTGTGTGTGTGTGTGTGGCCAGGCAAACTCTCACAACTGTCCCTTGTGCAGAGCTAACACTCCCGCAGCTACACCCCATACAGTCTGAGGTGTGGTGAAATTGAGTGTGGGGTATTTAGGCAAAGTTGGCAATTCAGAATTCCAAGATGCCTTCAAAACATTTAAACTACATGACGCTACATTTGCATTATGGGTATCAAATAAGGTATTCTATTGGTATCTGCATGACTTTAAGGGTCCTGGTACTTTTGTTAGTATCGTAAATTTTTAAACGAAAGACAGCCCTACTTACAGTAAAACTTTATGATTTAAGCTCATGAGAGTTTCATTTCAGATAAATGTTGCCTTGACAGTAAAGAAATGAACAATGTGGATCCAGGTATTCCACAGCTGTCACTCCTCTAATGAATAGGAGGTGATAAAAAAAAGGCCACAGCAGGCGTCCCTGACTACAGTGATAGAGTACAATTGAGAAGCAATGCCAAAGTAGCAACGTGCAGAGGAAGATTATTGGTATCAGACCACCAACACGTGGGTTTAAAGTTACACGAGGACAGACACGTTCAGCTTCTGCGCTATGGATGTATTTACAGTGCCGGGAAAGAGCCAAGATAGGAGAAAGCAACTCACCAGGTGTCACTCAGGACTATATCCATGCAGGGAAAATTGATGGTAGGGGCAATGAGGAAGGCAGGAATGATGAAGCCTTTCACTGCCACCAATCCATATCAGTGCATCCAGGGTAGCTGTGGCACCACACTGTGTGTAGACAGTGTGTGTAGTGTGCAATGCCCCATTCCCTGAGCAATCAGAGTAACTAGGCTGACACCTTCAGTAAAAAAAAAAACTTTGCGAAGCTTCCATTTAAGACCAGACGGTAAATGCAGCATATCCCCAAAGGATTATATTTAAACATTTAATTTAAAAAGGACTAGATGTTGAAACTGTAATTTGATTAGATTCAAAATCAACATCTGGATCATCGAAGAGTACCGCCGTGAATCCATAACTCAGCTACTGATTGTTCTCTGTAATCTGATGATTTATTTTAGAATAATATTCCTCTCTTTAGTCATCCCTGTGGACTAGTTCAAAGATTTCCTCCTTAGACAGCCTCCAGTTTTACACAGCTTACTCTGTCTAGCTCTGCAGATGCAGACAACAATGTCAGAATTTAACTGCAAGGCTTTATTTTTATTCAATTAGTGACATCTTTTCTTTTACAATATGTCAACAAGATAAGCAGTCTTCATTCAAGATTAAATTTCCATGTAGCAGAGGTAGAATAAAAAGGGGAAACCACGTCTCAATTCTAGTGCATATGCTGTGCCAGGAGCATCATCCTAGTGGAAAAAGGGACAGTTAAAATTTGCATTTAGATTACTGTGGTAATAGAAAAACCATGGTGATGAATCTTGTTCTGAAAAAGAGACTAATGTGGTTGTATTTTGAATAAAATTGTAAAGTTAAACACTCAGGGTGAATCTGTATGAAAAGGAGTGTAACAGAATTGTCATAATCAATCCATCATACTTAAATAATAACAACAGCTAATCCATAGCTGAACATGTAGAAAGCTTTTTACTATGTATGACTACTGTACACAGTGTGCATACTGTACAGTTACTGATAGGAGGAATATTATCTCTTCAGCCAAGTAGTTTGTCACTGCTGCCGCCATTGTTTTTTAGACAAACTAGGGCTGCCCCCTGAAAGTCGAAGATTCGAATCATCAATTGAAGGCCCCTCGGTCGAGATTTTCTCAAGTTAAGTAGGCATTTTTTTTGTTGTTGTTTTGTTTTATAGCTCAGTCAGTGTGCAGTGTACTGGGGGTGTTTCAGTTCCCAGATTTAGCTGCAGAGTGAGCACACTACTGTCAGATACAGGCAGCTGCAGACCCAGACCTAGGAAATGACCTACAAATGGTTGAATATACGTATTTACGGGCCACATCTGATTCGACTGATAACTTTGATTGGCTTACAGCCCCATTACCAACCCAGTCGCACTCCTATTAGTCAAATACTGACATTTGGCCAGTGGCTCTTGGCGTCAGATACTGATGCACTGGGACACTCTCAGTCCAAGGTGGCATTAGTTTTTTGATGCTCTGAGTAACTGGCTTAGTATAAAGAACGAGTTGAGATGGATGGGTTATAAATGATCTTTCACCCAGGACACCAGGAGTAAACCTAAAAATGAAGTAAACCCACATTGGAAGTTTATTTTGAAAAGAGACTGATGCATTTAGTGAGGGGAAACTGTACATTTTTTGTGAAAAGTAAAGTTGATTTTGAAGAAGAGACAATGCATTTAAAGCATGTCAATGGACAGCCTGTCCCTTAACATCCAAAACTGATGATGGCGTGGTACCTTAAGTGTCATAATTTGATGTGTAGGGCCACTGACCAAGCACTGATATTTGTAAAGATTGGAGTTAGAGTGTGTTGTTGATGAAACCATCATTTAAAGTGGGCTCTAGCTGACAATAAGTTTCATCTCACTGTCTGATTCTCAAAACTGAGTAATAATGACAGGGTATCATTATTTCTACGACACCTCACTCCCTACATCTAATCTCCACACTAGAAAAAAAGGGATGCATCTTGGAGACTTGGGAAATTATAAATCTACTGTATTTCATTTGCAACACAGCATGTCAAGTGCTGATTTTCATATTCATGAGTACCACATTGTCTATAGCGTATACCGAAAGGGCTTGAATTGTTTTCAGTTCTCCCTCGTCATCCAATCGCAAAAGTGACGGCTCCGCAGCATCAGAGCCCTCTTAATTAAGCATCACCAAGCTTCCCCACATACGCACTTTTAAGAGCTGTCTCAAATAATCAAATAATAAGGCGTTCATCGAGTGAGAATTCCCCCGTCGACTGTAGTCATTACCGTGGTGGGGAAAATATAAACAAAAGGAAAGAAACACAATAGAACACAAGTCGGGGAAAATGCACCCAGCATTAACTTATTCTGTACTTACTTTTCAAGTTGAGAGAGAACTTTATATCGCAGCACAGCACGGCAACAAGCTGGCTGTTACGCCATGCTACATTTTCGACTGGTGGTGACGCAAATAGAAGTAGGGCTTTTTCATGTATGTAGGGTGACAAAGATAGACTTGTGGCACAACAGACGTCTCATAAATGGCAAACTCTGTACTGTCAGATGCCATTAGCATTCAGTCGACTGCAGAGGTGAGGTTTTTAGCCCTATTTAAGCTTCAGTGAATAACGGTGTTGAGGAGCTTACCATTCATTTATTTGCGTTCTTGAGTGCTTGAAATAAGCTGTTGAATGATAATATTCAATACTTGCAAGATTTTGTTTTTCCACTTCACCAACCTCGGGAGAGAGTTTTATCACTTGGTGTGAGATGTGAGTTATCTGTCCATTGCATCAACATGGTAAGTTCAACAGAAGCAGTGTAGAGAGAGCCTTTTGATCTAAATGTTGAATATAAGATGGAATATCAAAGCAGTCGTGCATAATAGGTATGCTTTTAAGCATATAACTGGTGCACCAAATAAGAAATAAAATAACAGTAGGAGGGGAATGGAAACAGGTGGAACTGTCCATAATACCAGCTCCACAGTTGATTATAATACAGACTGGCACCTTCAAAAATGACACAAAAATGAACATGGCAGGTTCTTTTTCTGCTACCATTAAACAGGAATTCAGTAATTGTTTAGGCCACTGCCCATTCTCTCCCCCTCTCTCCCTCTCTGTCTCTCTCTCATATCTAATTTATTGCCATCTGCTCAGCCTGGGTGTAAATCTGAACGCAGGCTGACTTGCTCGCCCAAGCTTTATCTGTTAACATTTAGCAATGTCTAATTAAGCGAAAATGGGAAACGCGTTGCCTGAAAAATGCTGCGGCCGGATAATGACAGTCATAATAGTTTGGGATATATGTCTGTCACAGCAAGCAAATGCACTTATTAGATCAGGGTAATTAGAAGAAGACAACAGCTGTAATAGGCAAAAGCTGTTCAGCTGTGATTAAAGAGGCCAAGTTGCAGCACATCAATTGTTTTCTCATAAAGTTTCAGCTGTGTAAATGACTGAAGAAGGTCACAAAAGGAAAATACCCCCAAATTATTCATTCAGAATAACCAATAAAGCCTTAAATAAAAAATACTGGAAACTCTATTTTGGATAATCTGATGAAGACAACACTAATTAACTGCGCTGGATCAGCTCCACAAAACTGAATCACCACTAAGTTGGCTCAATGCAAGGCTTTACGGTGGCATTACATCCACCGGCAGCCAGCAAAACAGCTGATGGCTTTTCTATATTTATTACTTGCAGTCTCAACAGAAATGATTAGACAAAGTGCGTTTATACACTGCTCACTTTGTGCTTGCTGATTCATAACTTTGCCTTTGACAAATAACAGCAATAACAATTGTTTGGATGCTTAAATCATACATAAGCATTCTACACAACACATCATATGCTCTTTGACTTCCTGCCTTAATTTGACTAAAGTATGAAACTAAAGTTGAGCAGATGTGAAACTCTGAAAATATGCCACCTTTGATTTTTTTTTTGTTTGTTTGTTTGTTTTGGCCTTGTTATAAAGCAGTTGCGAGCAGGGACTAGGAAGTGTTCTAAAAAGTAACAAGAAAAAAGCCTTTCCTGGTTCTTAGATATTCTTTATATGTTGATATTTAATGACATGGTGGTGAGAGTTGTCTCCAGGAGTTGAGACATCTGTAAGGATGAGAATCCCAGAATGATATGCTCTAGGGTTTCAAAGGGAGTTTATACATAATGGAATAAAATATTCAAGGGGAAAAACTGCTAAATGATACTTAACAGTCCAAAGGTAACCCCGAAATGATGCTTTTGCTCCTCAATTTATCCCTTCGTTAAGGGGTTTAACCCATGACTGGATTTAATGCACTATATCCGAGGGCCCCATCCTCTATACCTCACAAAGTATAGGCTAACTGGTGCGTTAAATTCAGCAATTTAAGGGACCAGATTCACATTACATTAGGGATGATGAGGAAATAAAGTTTGTCCCCTACCAACTGCAGTGTCTCCTGAACTCTTGAACCATCAAATAACCTTCATGATGGTGGCAGAAGACTTGTGGTTCAACTGTATCGTTGATCTTTCAATAAGAATTCTGTAGTTACTGGAACTGTGAGACATCAACGAATCTGCAACACTCATGGTAGCAGGAAAATGAAATGATTACGTTTGCTGACTGCTTTACAGTGTGACAAAAAAAGACCAGTCACCAACAAATACTCTTATCCACTGACTGTTAGACAATAAGATGGTGTTTATTGTTTTTCCTGGACAAAGAGAGGTACATTTGCAGAGCTGTAAATCTATCCTTTTGTGGCATAAAAAGAACTATTTTCCAAAGTTTGAATGATTTTGGAGGATTTAGAAGGTTTTCCACCCCACTCTGGCCTTGTTACTGAACTATGAAAAAGCTATTTTATCCTGAGTAGCCCTTAACTCACTCACTTTCACAGTGTTACATATTGCAGGGGGGGATTTTATTTCTAGCATGTCAGGAAATTGTTTGCACCTAAATGTCTCACATTGTTGTTAGTCTTCCTGCCCGTATACTTTATGGAAAGAGGTTGTATGAATCACCGTCATTTACAAATTTACTATAGCCCTTACTTTTAAAGAAACAATTATGATAAAAACCCTAAGTGAAAGAGGCCAGGAGCCAAATGTATGACCGAAGCATACTTAGAAAAATAATACAAATGCCTTTTTCCACACATTAAGTGTTAGTCATTAAGGAAGAAGAGTGTGTGCACCTCACACTCTTCACTTTTAGCTGAGACCGCTGTGGGTAACATGAAGGTGAACATGAAATGTATTTTTATGATGAAATATTGTTTGCAGGTTGTTCGCCAGTTTCACTGATTATATTATTATTATTGCCAGCTGCACAGCATTCTGTAGAATGTCAATCAAAAGAGCATTTATAAACTTCATTTTAAATTGTTTTTTACTTATCATTAGGGTTGGGTATTGAAACCTGGTGCCAATATGACAGTGCTTCCTATACAGGCAGTACCTACAGGGACGAATGATGACGCAGATTTTGGTGCCTTATTTCGGTGCCAGATTGTGTGCGAAGCAGGTGTGAGGATAAGACTGTGAGAACAAGTCTGTGATGGTGACAGTAAGGCTGCAGCAACCTGAGCAGAGAGTATGAAGTTAAACGTAGCAGCCCAATGGGATTACAACTGATACGACTCCTTAAGACTCAAGCCTGCTGATTAAAGTGAAGGGAGTTAGCCCCAAAGTTAGCCACAACTTAGCCTCACTACTGACCAGGCTTCCGTAAGGTAGACTGTTGCGATGGACCAGCTATTCTTATTATAGTATTGGTCAGTCACTCTCAAACAGATAATGGAGATATATTTGGTTGCTGAGTATCACGTGAAGCAGGATCCCTAACTCAAAGTTTATTTTGCTGTTATTAGTACTGTAAAGCCTAATCCCAATACCCCCCCTTGTCCACTACCCCTTAGCCATTGCCCACTACCCCTTGGCCCTTGGGACAGGCCCTAAGTGTTATTTAGTGTTAAATCGTTGTAAATGGATTAGGTTTTATTAATTATGCGATTGTGTCGATATTGTTTTGAATTCATTCATATTTATACATCTAAGTGCACTTGAAATTAAACAATATATTGCCTCTTCACAGTTTAAAGTTCAAATTTGCCTTCGCAGATAAAAACAAATTCACTTTACAATGCCATTTTTTTCACATCCTTGACTATGGATTGGTGTGTATATTGGAAAATAAAAAGTATTGGACCAGGTACTGCTTAAAAGTATCATTATAGCATCTGCATCAGAAAAAAAAATAATACCCATCCTTACTTATCATTCTTCTTGTTTATACTTGAGCCATAACCTCCCTGTTGTAATGATCAGATAATTTGATCCTGTGGCACACTTTGTAAAGTCAGTTTCAACATGAGCCATATGAGTGAGTCATTGATCATCCTTCTGACGTTTAATATTCATAATGATTGAGATTTCACGGCGCTGATGATTTGCAGAAACATGAGGAATGACTGGTAAGGACGCTACAAATATCCACAGCCGCGCGTCATGACAGCTGTTCTGGCACTGTTGGAGACCCTCCGTGATGCGACACAGTCGGTTAAATTGCACTTCTTCTTTGCCGTATTTCTCACTGACAGGTCTAATGACTGGTGGAGCTGGCACAAGTATAGATATGCAAACGAATGTTTCAGGGCTTTTTTACATCCATCTATGGCGAGCTGTGGGAGCTGAAATGAGGCTCATGCGCGTGTGCCCAGCTCCACAATGACTGGGATTTCTAAAAGAGAGACAAGCATACGCACTTTATATGTCTGGCAAAAAGAATGCATATGCACATTTCTGTCTTTGTACTTAGACACAGTTTTAGGTTTGAATCTCCTCAGAGTTCTATGCTTCTTGTCCCAGGTTTTTTGATTATATATAGTTTTGTGTGGCTCCCACCTACAAAGGAACAGGTGCTTGACCACTTGCCCAATGCTGTCTGTCTTGTTCTAATGTGCTTGCCTCCTACGACATCCTCTGTCAACAGTTGTCATCGCCATAAGCGGAATTCAATGACACGCTGTATGACACAACAACAGGGTCAGCCTTAGAGTAAGTCTTTTCTTAGTTCAAGCTAACTCAGCGGATGCCGAAGCACACACTCAGGTTTGCACTACACACCTCATAGTAGCAGGTAAAGAAAGATTCCCCCTACTGTCAATTTGGTGTGTGGGTTCATAGTCAAGCTGAGTGCTGACAGGTCTCCACATTCACACCTTTTATTGTAATGTACATTCATTGAGTTCAGATCAGAGAACAGCAGCAGCTCTGACTCAAACAACAGGAACCAGGCATCAGTTTGGAGCTGTTCCACCTTCAGGGTTTGTTTTTTTCCCCTCTCTTTTTTTTGCGTGCGTGTGTTTGCAATATGTTACAGATTATCCACAGCACCTAGCAGTTAGGAGAAAAATCCATAATTCAGATCCTGGGCGCCTATCTGAAGTTTTATATATATTTCCTTTTTAATCATAACCTTTCATTGGAGCCATATCTGTTGCATCATAGACTCTGTTGGCAGGGGATCCAGACGTGCTCACGCTGGGGAGAGCTGAGTCAGTGTGGTGCTTCTTTATTGCCTCAGGCCAGTTTTGTCTCTACAGCTAAGCCGTCCATATCTTCAGGGGGGAAAAGTTCATTTTCTAACAGAGAGGCAACCTTCGTTCAGTAGGACACGCAGCTAATTTATTTTTCATCATCACTGGATTATATTCAAGGTGATATGCCATCTCGGGGAGTGTGTGTACTCAATGATATGAAAGGTTCGTAACTGGACAAAATTGAACTGATGAAACCATTTCTCGTCAGTTTATAATCTAGCCAGTTTTTCCTGAATCGCAGTAGAAAGGGTTGTAAGAAGGGGTAATCCAGGGTTGCAACAACATCCAAGAAAAAGCCTTTTTTCCCCTGCATGAAATACATGTTAAAGCGAGAACCAACATGGCAAACACTTAGTCAAGTTGGCTTCAAAAATCTCTTGCATATGAGTAGCAAATTGGTTTGTGAGTCAACCAAACTTTTAAGGTCACAGGTTGGATTCTAAAAACAAGAAATTTTTTCAATCAGTTCTTTTGGCAAGGCTTCTTTAACAGGCTGTTTACACCCAACACATTTCAGCCTTGGTTTTCAGCCACATTGGGCTTTGAGCACTGCTAGACCGCATGACCACATAGTGATACTATGACTAAATGTATCCAATGCAGACACTAAGGAATGACACTGCTGCAGTTCTGCTTCTGATGTGCTTTCGCTAAGCAGCATCTGGTCCAAACAAGGAACGAGAGACATTGAATAAATATCCATTTGCTTAGCACAGATCGTCTTTGACATGAGGAAAGCAAAACACACACACACACACACACTGATGAGGCCAAAACGTACCAGTGACATAGGAAGGAACAGACAATCCCTCACAAAACAGTTTTAAGCAGCAGAAGTCACAAGGTCAGATATTAGTCTTAGCCCTACATGCCTGAGAACTGTCTGCCTGGATGACAGCAGTTGCCTATGCACCAATGGTGCTCCATAGCTGCCTTGGGGCAACAGGGCTGCTTCATTTCATCTCTGTAGCTGTCTGTCTTTCACTGCTCCAGAATAAGATCAGGCATGTCTCCTGACTCTGAATATTTGTATCTGTCAAAACTTCAGATATCAAAGAAGTGATAAAACATAGCTGAGCACTGGATTATCGGGTTATGGAAAATTTATGGGGGAAAAAAGATCTGTTATTTTGATTTTGTGCCACACTAACACAAACAAAACACTACATGCTTGGGTATGACTGGGCAAAAACTGATTGGGCCTGAGCAAAAGAGCAGTTTAAATGTATTTTTGAAAATAAAACTGAGCGTGTTGCCAGCCCAGTCATTACTTTTCTACTATTAACATAAAACCTCATTGGTTTTTGTTCATGCGGAAAAAAGCACTCAGTTGGTTTGGGTTGACACCATTGTCTCTGGCAGGAAGGTGTGAAAGTGAAAATATAGGAGTGATGGAGTGACAGACATTTCATAGAAAAAATAGAAAGAGACAAGTTGACATCTGTTGTAGCGCTTGCTGTGACAAACCTAACCTTGTCCTGTTTGCTTTTATTGCCACACTTGCCAGGCTTTGACAGTCACTTGTCACAGTATTTCCATTATACACACTGTGGACATTCCTCAAGTTAATTTGGCCTGATCCGGATCCGACAACCTGAGAAACATGCAAACCTATTACTTTATGTCAAAAGTTTATTTATGACTGTGGAAATCAATTGAGGGTGACACTCATTTTAAATGATGCCGAGAATGAAAAAAGACATTAAAAAAACAATCAAAATCAAACCTGAAGAAAATTAAAATAAACAAGGGACCAATATGCAAACCACTTAAAAAAGAAATTAAAGCTTACAGAACAATAAACAATAACAACAATATGTAATAGCTAAAAGTTAAATAGAGACTAATGAACATGCTGTGAAGTAGATGGTTGCTTAAAAGCATTCACATTCAATTAAAACAATATCTGACATAAGGGATGCGAACTGCTGTAATGGCATCAGAGCGTCCAGGTTTAAGTTTTGCAGATTATTCCATGTACAAAGCACACTGTGCAAGAAAGACATTTTTCTTAGTTCAGTTTTCATTAAGTGAATGTGTAGCAACACCCTATTCTGTGAGTGAATACCAAGATTAAATACTGAAGGCCCTGGTTCAAAACCATTAAGTTAATAACATAATTTTTTGCTCTGATATGAATGATAGTTTAACAGGTAAAATGTGACTCTTGAAATCGATGCTTGGCAGTCAGCGAGAGGAGACGTATCACTCCGTCTTCACACTTGCAGTTATACAAAGGTGATACAAAGTGGAAGTTCTTACCTCACAAAAGATCTTTGAGTGAGTAGACACCGGCTTGCAGGGAGCACTTCAACCACACATCAAACAAGTTAAATTTTGGCCTGCCATCAAGTGACTAACAGAATAAACGTTAATTAACAGCAGCTGAAATGTGCTGCCATTGAAATGAACCGGAGAAAGTGATGGCTAAAAATGAAAAGCTGTCACCTAAATGCTTTGTACAGTGCTCTTTGCTAATGAAAAAGATAGAGTTGGAGCTAAGTGAATCAGTGTGGCGTTTGCCAATGTGGGGTGTCAGGAATCAGAGTCACTCGCACAAGTGGGCACAGATTCACACACACTAAATTTCACTGGCATGCCGCTGAAATTCTATACTGTCAAGTCCAGCTGTGGGAAAGGAAAGCAGCACTACATAACAAGTCCTCAAAACATTGTAATCACATTTCGATCAGCTTTAATTCAGTTGATTCGAATCAATATTCATCCTGATACCAATTCTTAGGATCAGCTCAGGACATCTGAACATTATTTTGTTCAGATACTATGTATACTATACTATGTTTTATTACATACAGCTCCAGTGGGTGTCAGATATTTCTGTATTATATTTTAAACTAGTCCATACTCATTGGTAGCTTTGTCACCTTCTACCTATGCCAGTCCCCAATGCCTATGTGCAGTTTCACATAGATTGACCACATCAGTGAGTAGAAAAATGTGGGACAGACAGAATGACACACTGACAGAATGACACACTGACAGTTTCCGTGATTATGTACAGCATACCAGTTGCCAATTAGAGTTAAATTTCTCCAGTCACCTTGAGGCGTCCTGTTCTACATATCTACCAAGTTTAGTAAAAATCGATATGGCAGTTAGGCCTAGATAAGAAATTAGCTCTCTAGCGCCCATTTTGTTTGATGGGGTCAATAATGGAGGGGTCTCCTCAGATTATGTGTGGTCATATGCCTACAAAGTTGTGTGGTGATTGGTGAAACCCTTGAGATGTTATACACCTTTATGTGATGAGCCACGCCCTCTGCAATATTCATTGCCTTATAGAAGCTCAGTTTTAGTACGTTTTCCAAGAGAGAGAAAGAGAGAGATCGATTTTAAGTGTTTTTCAAAAAAATTCAAAATGGCGGAAAACCTATATAACCGGAAGTTATTGGTTCTTGAGGCAAATTTGTTCTTCATGAGGAGAGGCATCTCTGTGCAAAGTTTCATGTCTCTACGACATACGGGGCATGAGATATGCCCATTCAAAGTTTGCAATTTCAGTCGGTTGCTATAGCGCCCCTCTTCAGCCAACTGATGTAATATTGCTCCATACGCATCCTCCCATGACCCTCTACCACTGTGCCAAATTTCACATGGATTGACCAAGTCAGTGAGGAGAAAAATGTGGAGCAGACACACACACACACAGTTTTCATCATTATATAGTAAGATGAACTAAGATACATTTTGTAACTGAACTACTTTGAGGTTTGTTTTTTTTAGACCAAAAATTGATCCTTGAGGGTATTTTAGCTGCAGTCCAACATTTTCCAATATTATATGTGTTAAAGTACAGTTCCAAAGCAGCTTCCCCAACATGACCAAAACCCTCTGCAAAGTCTCTTTCCAGTCTTGGTTCTGCCGACATAGCACTTTAGTAAAGTAAGCATCAAAGCACATTTATCACAGAAATAGCCTTGGCAAAGGGAGTAGTTGCCATTTGTCACTATTAAAAGAATGTGTTTTGGCTTACTGTCTTAGTGTTCTAATGAACTCAATGAAAGATAGAGGTGTTCTTCAACAGGACAAATCTCGGGTTCAAAACGCTTAGCACTAGCATTCAATAGTGGTATCATCTCTGTGAAATCGCCGCGGTTATTTATGGCTGAATCAGTTTTTCAGTGAGGTAGCTAATTTAAGGTGCTTTGCTGGTGCTCGACACCCCTGTGGTGTGTAAACTAAGATGCACACAAAGGGGTGGAAGAAATAACAGACACATCTATCAATATTCTTTCAAGGTTTTGCCATATTGTAATTGGAAAAGCATCACTGTTACACTGAGTGGCAACTCTGGCTTAGTAAAAACTCATAATATTCCTGCTATGAGTGCTTCTACCATTTCATACCCACCACCTAGTTTAACAACTGCCCAGACATAATGTGAGTGGAAGGCATCCTTTGGCTCTCCCCAAACACAATGTGCGTGGGATGCAAGAAAAAGTAGGGAAGACGACTCATCAAATCATATTAATGTTTCCATTGTTCAGGGAAGCAAGTTCTGTGCTTCTTAAAGCTTTGTGCACAAGCCTTGCATGCAAGCAGCCCTCCAATGAATATCATAACGAAAACAAAAAAATGTAGTGCGGTATCTTTCTTTTCCCAACACAGCAGCATATCCGCTTAGGTGCTTTGCATCTAACAGTATGTGTCATTGTTTCGCACCTAAACGTGGATAAATCACCTTGTTTTTTGCCAAGCCGACAAAATGGTTGAAGCCAGACTGCATCTTAAATGAGTAAATGTATCTGAGTAACTAACAGAGCTTTTTTATTCGCTATTCATTACTTTAGTTGTGCTATAACCTACACAAGAGGTGCTCTTTGATAATTTAGCTTGACTGGCCAGCTGTGTTGTTACTCCCATTTTCATTACACTGCTTCCACCTACACTTCTCTCCTCCCACTCTTCCCCTGAAGGGTTTAAATGATATTACAGTCTTCTTTGGCCTTAGCCGAGCAAAAACAATGTCTTCACAGTGATTTCCCTGACTGACTAACGCTTTTTTCCCCTTCATCTCCTCGGCCTTAGTGCACATATTTTCTCATCAGTCAGGGCTGTGGTTCAGTTGAGGGCACTGTTTTGATCATTGAGGTGACAGTGCTGAACCTCAACGCACCTGTTATGACAGGAGACTTCACTGCTATTACAAATCAGATTTTAAAGCAAATGTGATCTGTGCTCACATGAAACTGGTCTTTTGATGTACGTGAGGTGAAATGAGGTGTATTTTGCTAATCTGTCCTTACTCAGACATGTAAATGCACACACATTAAAAATTTACCATGCAAGACTGAATGTAAACAAAGTCAACATTTACCATACTAGACATAGGCTACTTCTAGATGGTGTATTTGTTCTTGGATCATCAAATTTCAGAAGAAACCCCAGGATTATTTGATGACTTGATTACAGTGCCGGCACAAGAGTTTTACAACAGCCGAGCATTTATCATTATTGATCCGACGCTTCTGCTAGCTTCATTAGTAGCACCTGAAGACACTAAACACCATTCTAATGACTGATCATTGTCTCACAGGTTACTAGTCTCAGTTTCTGTCACTTTGATTGTTATTACCAGGGATGTATAAAGGGAACTGGACACAGGGTTGAAGACGAGGCCCCATTCATCCCTATGAAAGTTGCTTAGTGATGCATAAAGTCAAAAAAGTTCCACTTCCCAGGTGTAAAATTAGCCAAATCTTCCGCATCATTGGGCCAATAGAGCAAGCACACAAAAGACTTTGCCAGCAGCGCCGGCTACTTCCATTTTAGTGCTAATCTAACTTGAATAGGGAAAACTGTGCTGCTCTTCTTCACTTCTGAATTATTATTGGACCGAATGGATCAAATCTCAATAGTAAAACGAGTCATTTCATGGGACTTGTGACTGTGAAAAAAAAGGTACCTACTGATTTACAGATGGCTCTTTCCCAGTGTGAGTCTATGGGGAAAAGTCTTTCTGGGCTCAATGGCATCACGTGACAGACCCAGAACTTGCCTTCGTTTGGTCACTTTGTCAAATCAGCTTCAAAGTCTGGCACACTTCCTTGGAGCCTCTGTTGAACTGTGGAACTAATGGATGACTGCTTTTGTACAAACAAAAGAGGTAGATAATAGAGTATAAGTGGGATCTACAGCTGGTTTTATGTGCAAATATATAATACAGGAAACCTTAAAAGATGGAACACAGAAATTGTACATGCATTTTGCACATACTTAAACTTCTAATTTACAGCCCTCAATCACAAAGCTAGGCCAATGTTGACTGGCAACATGTGCTCAGCACAGCACTTCCCTCAACTATCTTTGTCCAGGACACCTCAACACATCTTGAATTCTATCATCTTAAATCCATACACTCAACTTCACCTTCACTCAGTTATTAAATGTAAAATGTATAAGCCTGTGACAGGGTTTACACAGAATGATCCTATAAGATATTGAATTATTCTCATCATATTACTCTATTGTCCTCCCTCTGTTGCACCACTGCTGCCCCTACAGGGAATTATACGTGCTTTGGCTGCATGATCATTGGAAGATTTTTACATATTTGTAAAGTATCTAATACAGCACTAAAAAGTGGCCCAAGAGTGATGACTAAATATATGTAGAGCATCTTCCCCATTTACACTAAATTAAATATCATAGTCCCATTTTCAGGAAATCTATTTATATGCTTCTGCCCCGAATGTGAATCACACCTAATTTTTTACAATTCAAAAGCTTTTTTGAAAACTCCTTGATGATTCATTCATTGCTGTCTGAATCATGAGCAGGCAGTTCCATAACCTTATTAAAACAACTATGACTTCCTCAGGTCTCTGAATGACATGTCCGTCCCCAGTGCACAACACTGCAGTTGTTAAAGAAGGGGGAAAAATAATATATCTGCCCACATATCTATTAGGAAATGAATGTGTATGCAAAACAAGAACTTGATCCAGATGACTCATTTCTCCCCTCCATTCCAGGAGTCAATGCCTACTTATTTGTTTGTCATGTTTATGGCAGTCTTGACGACTAATAACTTTCTGTGGGAGTCTCTTGTGGGTGGTAATCTGCGCCAGCAGATCGGCTAGCCATATGTTCTTTGATTATTGAAGGTGATGTGTGAGAACGCTGTCAGCCCACTGCGTCGTGTTATCTGAAGTAGACACGCGGGTCAAGGCTCACAACCGAAGCCCGACACATGCTAATGAACTTATCTCATAAAATATGCATCGAGCCCTCCCAGGGCCGTACAGTGACAGAGGCGTGATTTTGCAGGAATTATGGGAACAGTCATTTTCCATTATGTCAATGCTAAATGAGGAGTGACCTGCGAGAGAGGCATGTCTGACCCGTGTCAAGATAGTTCCTGCCAATTTTGCACGGAGAACTTTGCAGATCAGTTTTGACTTTTAAGATACTGTGGTGACAGAGAGAATAAATGGATCTGGGTGCACGGCATAACCTTGTTGAAGTAATCTCCCTCTGAAGCCGATGTTCCAAGTCTGTATAATTAATCAAAGACAATGATGTCAATGAGGGCCCCGGTTATGAAATTAGAGGCACGCTGTCTTCCATTACTGTACAGCTTATAAGTGCATTAGGAGGGAGAGAGGAACAATAAACCAGGTGTGGAAACCATTAGCTCCATTCTTCATTCCAACCATTTGTGGTTCCCTTCTCTTGTTTTCAGCGCAATTAAGTGTCTCGTAACAAGGCCAGAGCTGAATGCTTGAGTGTTGATATGGTAGTCAGGCTTGCAAACAAGGTGTGAACAGAAACAGTGCAATAGCTGTTTGCTCAATAATGAATGAGGCTTAACAAATTGGGTTGGGTCGGTAATATTTCTTTTTCCTCCGTGCATTAGGCTGTGTAATGAATGACTGTTAATTAAGAAATCACATTTTAGTCCTCTTATTGATAAAGATGTGCTGCCTGTCCAAACATAATAACCCTACATCAATAAATACATGTCAGTAACTTTCGAAGGATTTTAAAAGTTCTTATGACATGTTATTTAGTACTTACGTTTTATTATCATTTCAAAAATAATGGATACACAAATTTACCAAGAAATGGAGTTGTTAAGAACTGTCCGATTTTTTTTTTTTTTTTTCTCAGCTGCGACCAGCTGCTCTTTAGGTCACTCTGTCAATTGGTTGGTCGGTCGGTCGGTTGGTCGGTCAGTCCACAAGAATTTCCCCAACCTTCAGCAGCCACAGTTTTCACCCTATGAACCTGAAATGTGGCATAGAGATCACTGCTATTGCAAATTCATGCATGTTTCTGACTACACGTGTGCTTAACTCATGCATGCAAAATTAGACTGAATGGAATGACATGACATTGCTTTGACATGCAGCATCCATCATATAGCTCATTGGTACTTCTGCTGAACTATGTGCAGAAACAAACAAAGCACACTGGAAGAAAACTAATCAAATATTCAATTGCTTGTTTGTGAGCTGGATTATATATTAGTAATCTTCTGTATGAGCTGCCGCGTTCATAGACCGCATGTCAGTCAAATGACATGATGCGGCAGGCAGAACAATCTCCTGTGGCCGTTGGTTGTCAAATCTGTTGTGCTCCTCACTGGAGTGATGGCTGAGAGAAAGCAAAGTATCTTAAAGAAATCATTGTGGGCATGCTGCTTTGCACTGACATCTCATACACTACACATGTCAATTTGATGTATGAACTGCCAATGCATCATGCTTTATCTTTAGATGGTTACTTGCAACTGGTGTAACAACTGTACATTTGTGACACGTTTTTGAAAAGGGTTTATCTCCATATTCAGTGGCTTTCTGACAGATGTGATTAAAATATATATATATATATATATATATATATATATACATATACATATATATATATATTACAAGGTGTGTGAAGCAAAACATTAAAGCTCCTCAGCACCCTCTCATTAAGATGTCATTAAATAATACATGGCTTTCAACCTCCATGGGCAATCAGGGAACTGCAGTCACACTGACAGGTCTGTGGCACAGTAGGCGGTGGCCTGAAATTGACAGCAAAAATAAAGTCATAGTTTTCACTACAGAGACAAGTAATCCAGCTAATTAGAGCACACATCAAAGAGAACTGTCTAATGCAGTAGTAATGCCAGTAATAGGGCTGAGCGATATGGCCTATAAATAATATTGCAATATTTTCAGGCTACATTGCAAAACACGATATATATGCTGATATTTTAAAAATTTACTCTGAGCTACTGTAGACTACTAGAATACTAAATTATTAAATACAAATACTGTTAAATCAATTGAAAGAACTGTTTTAATTAAGTTAACAAAGTATAGTTATAAAAATGTTTAATAAGGTGCTATAGTAAAGTTAAACAAAGAACTGTAATAATTAAGTACTGTTATAATGAAGTTAATAAAAGTACTGTTATAATAAAGTCAAATATAGTACTGTTACAATAAAGTTAAAGTACTATTATAATAACGTTATAAAGTGTTGATAAAATAAAGTTGAACAAAGTATGGTTTTAATAAAAGGTAAATAAGGTGTCGCATTAATAAAGTTAAATAAAGTACTGTTAAAATTAAAGGGATAGTGCAACCAAAAATGAAAGTCCAGCCATTATCTACTCACCCATATGCTGAGGGAGGCTCTGGTGAAGTTTTAGAGTCCTCACACCAATTACGGAGATCCGAGGGGGAAGTGGGTAGCAGCACAACTGCACACCTAATGGCTGATGGCGCCCTAGATTAAAACATCCAAGAACACATAATTGAAACCACAAAGTATCTCCATACTGCTCGTCAGTAGCCCCGACATAAAAAGTTGTTTGGAAAAACGTCATTTAAACTCTGTTTTTAGCCTCATTGTAGCCTGTAGCTCTGACTGCCTCTGTGTACACTGCGCTGACGTGTGTGCACTTGCGCGAGACCGTGAGACCTGGGCACCGCCTGTATGTGTGTTCACGTGCTTTTGCTGGTCTCGCGCACGCACGTGAGCACGGTCCACAGAGACGCAGTCAGAGCTACAGGCTACAGTGAGGCTAAAAACAGAGTTCAAATGATGTTTTTCCAAACAACTTTTTATGTCGGGGCTTCAGGACACTTGGATCACTACTGACGAGCAGTATGGAGATATTTTGTGGTTTCAATTATGTGTTCTTGGACGTTTGAATCTGGGTCGCCGTCAGCCATTAGGTGTGCAGTTGTGCTGCTACCCACTCTCCCCTTGGATCTCCGCAAGTGTTATGAGGACTCTAAAACTTCACCTGAGCCTCCCTTGGCACATGGGTGAGTAGATAATGGCTGAATTTTCATTTTTGGGTGTACTATCCCTTTAAGTCAAATATATTGCAGAATTTATAAAGTTGAATAAAGGCAAGGCAAGACAAGTTTATTTGTATAGCACAATTCAGCACAAAGTAATTCAAAGTGCTTTACAGAGACATTAAAAACAACAAGACACAATTTAAAACAATAAAAACAGTTGATTAAAATAAGCAATAAAGTATGGTTATAATACAGTTAAGTGTTCATAAATGTTGTAAATAAAGTACTGTTACAATAAAGTTTAATAAAGTACTGTATAAAGTGCGATTATTATAAATTTAAATAAAATACTGGCACAATAAAGTTAGATAAAAGTTAGATAGTGTCATAATACATTTTTAAAAAGTGCTGTTATAATCAAGTTAAATGAAGTACTTTTATGATAAAGTGCTTTAACAATAAAGCTAATTAGAGCACTGTCCTAATAAAGTTAAATAAAGTACTATTGTAATGAAATAGAATAGCAAAGTGCTATTTTAATAAAGTTAGATAAAGTAATGTTATAATAAAATAAATCAAAGCAAAACCACAGGTACTTATACTTTGAAGAAACCGGCTCATCTTGGGCAGAATGTGTTGATGCTTTTGCTGTGAAGTTGAAGCTTCCAATAATTAGATGAAAGCAGGTAGGGAAACTTAAACTGCCAAAGTGGCATCGCTAAATGTGAAGATTTAATCAGTGTGAGTGGAAACAAACAGCTTTCCAGTTCATAAATTAACAGTATCTGCAAGTTGCACGGTGCCCCAAGGTACCAAAATGCAACTAAATGGTCATGATCTGGAGCCCTGCAGATACAAAAGCACACACCTAGCCTGCTCACACACTTTTTTGTCTTTTTTTTTTTGTCTGCGAGAGGGAGAGAGCCATAGGGGAGAACAAGAGAAAACTGAAACGCCAAAGCGTCTCATGCTGGTGGCATGAAAATTAATGTATTAATTTATACTCAGTGTTCATCATAGAGTCATTTTATACATCACGCGTGGAACAAACGGCAATAAATCAAGTATAATCAATATATCATCCACCCCTTCCACAGTACCACGACTTGTTAATGAGCAATTAAAAACTAAAGCAGGTGGGAGGTGGGGGCAAAGACTATGAGCCTGAAAGTACCGCTTAGTCATTGGTATTTATTAGCAACAAGCTATTAACATCCCATACTATACGATGACCATGTGTGCTATTCGACAGTCCTGGGCTATCTCTGATCGGGTTGATAACACTGCATCTTTGATATGGGTAATGCAGGTAATGGGGATTCAGCAAAAAACAAACTTTTTAACTCTGTATTTGTTTTCTTTCCTTCAGGTGATGAGCTCCATAAATCTCTGAGTGGGATCCTGACAGACCCAAGATACTGCTTTCAGGGCACCGGCACAGCCCCTCCCCCTACACCTCACCCATTCCCCATAACCATCTTCACAAGTTGTTTCAGTGTGGCTCAGCTCTCATCACTGGACTTTAACTTGGGGACCTGAACCTCACAGATCGCCAATGCTAACAAGGAACTGCCTGCTGCTGTTCCTTTGGATTCTCGTCGACGAAGGCTCAGTCTTTTCTTTGCGTCCACCTTTACCGCCGCTGGGACGGAGCAGGACGGGGAGGGAGCACACCAGGAGCTTGGTGGGCCCGATGAGGAATGGGGCGGCTGGATTTCAACGGGTCAAAAGGGGCTGGGTGTGGAACCAGTTCTTTGTGCTGGAGGAGTACATGGGGTCGGACCCGCAGTACGTGGGCAAGGTAAAAAGCCTTATTTTTCCACCTTTTTATGGTGTGGGAGAAGTCATAAATCACAAAGTAAGGAGCTTGGGAGAAATTGAATTGGTGGTAAATGGAGGGAGCGATAGAACGTGAGGGAGACAACATAGGAGAAAAGGAACAGAAAAGCATGCTTAAATCGACTAAGTTTAAAACTACTCTGGTTTGGGCAAGATCACCAAACTATTGTTTATTTATTATGGATACATATAAATGATGTGACAATCCTTTGAGCAAGGCGGTGTGGATGTGCAATATATCTACACTTTACTAACTCTGATGGCAACTGCTGCAAGTTACCTATTTTTATTTTACCCCTGGAACTAAGCCTCCCCAATTTAATCTACTAATGCTCTTGCTGTAAAACTGTCCCTGTTTGTTAGTCTTTTAAGATCTAAATGGTCTTAGGCATGGGAAGAAAATCTATACGCTAATAGAGCTGTGCAGCATTGCTATGTTAGACTAGCCAGACACACATGCCATTGAAGTGGTGAAAGAATCAATAGCATGGTAGAAATAAATTTAAATTACAATCCTTGTAAAGCTGTCAGAACATCATAGTTATGAGCCAGGGGAGATGCTGACAGCAATAAAAAGACAGCAGCGGGAGCCAATTGCCTGAACTGAATCCAGACTGAGATATATACTGTGCTCACATCCTGTCACACACACTTCTTTTTGTCCCCCCTCAAACCTTGGTCATCTGTTTTTTTAGTGCGGGATTTTGTATTCTCTGCTGTGGCTTAAGACATTCGTAAGTAAACTCTGTGGGGGTTTAAGGCTAAAGTTGTAATTTGGCACTCCTAGCTTACATAGGATAATAGTAAGACTGACTTATCTGCCCCAGTGCCGCTGCAATCAGCCCTGACAAGCCATGCTGTTTGTGGAAGTCTCTGAGGCTAAAAGGAGGGAGGGAGGGAGGGAGGCTGCTGTCTGCTGCACTCTTAAGTCACTTAATCCTGGGCTGCTGCACTGCTTCAAAATAATTGACTGATTCTTTGCCATATGAAAAGCATTTGGAGATGAGATCCTCGGACCTTTGTCGGGACAATCTTAAGGGAAAGGCTTTTGCTTGAAAATGATTGTAGCTATAACAGGATAAGCGTTAAACAGATAATGCCTGGGGACTGGGGGAGCAGGGTGTTAGTGACACGTCTTCCAAGGAGTTATCGAGTACTATCGCAGAGGCCTGCAAGGGTAACAGTTTTGTTTTCAAGGCATATAAATGAACTCTAATGGACCATGAGTCTTCGTGCAATGAATGCTTGCCCTATAATACATCAATGCCTAATTGTGGTAATGTATTCACTCTAGAGTGTAAACATGATTTCCATTCAGTGACCTGCACAGTATTGGAGCTATAGTGGCTCAAGCTACTGCAGCTTTACCCTCAGGGGCAATGAAGAAGAAATTACAAAAATTACGACGAGTATTATTTCTAAGATGTCAGCCTTAGTTTCTGTCAGTGACTGGGTTTTGAAAGAACTCTGCAATTTAATCCCTTCATATAGTTTTTTAGTTGAAATGAACAAAGCTATTTCCTATGATATAGATGATTTCCTCCGCAGTTACGGTTGGTTTGCTTAAAATTAAAGTCATATGAAGATTTTCATTCTTTGGTTTTATTCTCATTTATCAGTTAATTAGTACAGGCCACACCACAGAGCCACTGTTGTGCTTTATCCTTCAACTCCTAATGTGTTTTAAGAAAATACCTTACCTGCAAAATAACCATTTCAGCTACTCTATGTGTGTTACCTTGAACTTCTTGCGAAAACTTCACCTTTCTTCCATGCCTCTTTGATGAATGGAGAATCCAAAGAAAGCAAACATTATTCATGAATTAAAGTCAGCGGGGGGTGCATTTAAAAATAGCAAAACTACCTCAAAACATGTTTACATACTCCCTAAGGGTGTACAGTTCATCGATCTGGAGTGATAAACTGATTCAGTGATCAACAATCCAATATCATTGATGCAAGATAAATAACACATTGATCTACATCGTCATCTTTAGGACACACTTTTATTTTGAAAGACGATGTCACCGTCAAACAGCAGCAGGCAAGCAGCCAAACGGAAGATGATAAGGATAAATGTTTTTTACTCGGGAATGAATCAGCAGTGTGGAAATATTTTGGATTTCCAAGGAAATACAAGTCAACATAAAAAGCAAATGTCAATAATGCATGTCAATGAAGAATCTCAGTCATCCAGGTCATGGTAAGGGTTCCCACCCACACAGGGTTTATAGCCTGCAACTTCGCACCAATCAGAAATGAAGAAGCTTCTTGGATGAGAGGCGAAACGTCTTCAAGAAACAAAGCAAGTCCAGTTCCCTGTGATATAGCACTTACGGTTAACAATGCAGTTACGAGATAAGACATGACATAGCTGCTTGGACGAGAGTCTCACTCTCACAGCTTCTCACAGCAGCATTAGTTGCTCTGTTTTACTAATGTACAGCTGAAAAAAACGTACATGCATACTGAAATTCAACTGTATCGTTCTGTCCGGAGATACAGTGACCTAAACAAACCGTGAGTAAGAAAAAATCGTAACATAAAAAAAAAAAAAAAAAGGTACATGCAATTTGTTAAGCGATGAGTAGAGTAAAAAAGTCTGCTAGCCGCTAAGCTAATTTATGCAATGTAAACATGCTGAAGCTAATAATGGGTCACTAGCAAAAAACAGAAGTATGTCTCTGAACCATGACAGTTATAATGGAGCTGAATTTTATGTTAAATGATCTTGTTGTTAGTCCACGTTTTGGCTTCAGGGCTTTAAGCCAGATTGTCCAGAAATTTTAGGGAAAAATGATGGTTTGGGTTAAAAGTAAAACATTTCTTTCAGAAATGGCTGTCTAGCAGAAAGCCCTGAAGCTAACTTGTGTTAGTGGAGTCAATTTAAAGTAAACTTTACTGCACTTTTTATTTATGTGTTGTTTTTATCTTTTATGGCCAAAAGCATAAAAGAGAGTTGTAGCTTCTTCTGTGATGGACTGTGGTACGATATCGTCTCCTATTGAACATGGGGCCCCTGAATCACAACTAATCTAGGTAGACTTTGTAATATCAGCAAATATCATATTGTAGTCCAAAGACTCGATTTGACATTATATATCTTACTGTATAATGACGAAAACTCTGTCTGTGTGTCTGTTCCATGTTTTTCTCCTCACATGGTCAATCCTTGTGAAATTTGGCACAGTGGTAGAGGGTCATGGGAGGATGTGAATGAAGCAATATTACATCAATTGGCCAAAGAGGGGCGCTATAGCAACCGATTGAAATTGAAAACTTTGAATGGGCATTTCTCATGCCCTGTATGTCATAGAGACATGAAACTTTGCACAGAGATGCCTCTCCTCATGAGGAACAATTCTGCCACAAGAACCCATAACTTCTGGTTTATAGATTCCCTGCCATTTTGAATTTTTTGAAAAACACTTCAAATCGATCTCTTCCTAGGAAGTTTGACTGATCTGCATGAAACTCAGTGAACATATTCTAGGGACCAATATCTAAAGTTCCCTCTTGGCAAAAGTTGGAAAACTTACTAAAACTGAGCTTCTATAAGGCAATGAATATTGTAGAGGGCGTGGCTCATCACATAAAGGTGTATAACATCTCAAGGGTTTCACCAATCACCACGCAACTTTGTAGGCATATGACCACACATAATCTGAGGGGACTGCTCCATTATTGACCCGATCAAACAAAATGGGGGCGCTAGAGAGCTAATTTCTTATCTAGGCCCAACCGCCATATCGATTTTTACTAAACTTGGTAGATATGTAGAACAGGACGCCTCAAGGTGACTGGAGAAATTTAACTCTAATTGGCAACTGGGTGGCGCTATAACAACAGAAAAATGTTTAAAAATGGCTAAAATGCAACCGATCGCTGTGGCTCCCCCTGTGGCCCAATGTTTTGGGTTTTTTTTGTTGTTGTTATTTTTGGTATCACTAAGTCATAGTATGGTATGCTTTACATAAATAATAAGATTAAGTATTCTTCTAACAAGTTTGGAACGTTTTGGTGCAATGTGAAAGCTTAATAAGTGTCCATAATTCCATCTTTTTTTTTTGTAAAGATGGTTTCACAGCATATGGCAGTAAACATCTGAATCACTATGTAAAACCTATCTTATGATCAGCTGTTCATACTAATGCAAGCTTCTAGCCTGATGTGCGAGCATTTTACAACATGCTTTTTCAGGTGATGTAGTGAGCCTCTTCCCCTCAAAAATCTCTGTGCACAGTGCTGTCTTTGTGTGATTTTTGCCTTCCTCGCTCCCTGCCTTCCTGCCCACATATGCTGAGAAAATTAGATAAACCTTTTATTTTAGTTATAAAGCGCTCTGCTTACAGTTTTTTTTTAATGCATAAACACATCCCAGCCAAGAGTGGATTGTTAGCCATTTGGCTGCTTGGATTCTCTTGAGGATGGCTTAAAACATGAACAAGTCTGTTATCTAAGCCTCCAGAGAACCGCAGATCTGCAATTTTGTACCTACAGTTAGACAGCATTTTGCTTCCATTTAATTTATGTATTTGTATTAATATATTACCTATCCTTAGGGCTGCCCCCGAAGCACTGATGATTGAATTCATCAATCAGTAAACCGCTCACTGTTTTTGGCTCCATCATTGTACACAGAGCGACACAGGATAACAGCACGGCAGGTTTGAAATAAACCAAGTCTCAAAATCTGGCACAGCTCTACAAACTCTATATCTTTTTGAAGCATGATATTTGTGGCGTGTGTGAGGTGGCAGGGTTGTTTTATGCGATTGTTTTTGGCCCGAAAATCTTATTTACATATATCAATACACTGACTCACACTGAGATTGTGGATTTTGTTAATGAAGCAGTCGTACTTTTCATATTAAAAACACAAGAGTATAGAGGCAGAGTTAATGTGGCAGTAAAACAAGTGGGTGCAAATGTGAAATTAAAAAAGTCAGGTCTTCTGTTATTTGTGACTTCAAGGCCTTGTTAGCTGCTATTTAACTCTGAGGTCTCTGGATCAATATAGAGTGTTTTGTTAAGCTTATATTTTGCTTTAAAGTTCAATTAAACTAACAAAAGGAAATAATATTATTCATAAATGTGCAATTCTTCTAAGGTTGTGGAAGCCAGACTGAAAATCTGTGCCTTTTTTTGAAATCTCACCGTGTCAGCAGGGATAAAATCTATTTCAAGTGCTGAATTAAATGCATCACTGGAAACTTTAATTACAACAGCCAGATCACTACTAATTACCACTGGCCATTAAAAACATAATTCACATTACTAACAAGATGCAGTAATTTTGTCAGTTCTGACAGCATAGAGAACACAAGACAACCAATAGAGGAGGAAGGGAGGAGGGGGACAAACATTGACGATGGAGTGGAGCGTCAGTGTACCAGTGTTACGGATCAACTAGTCTGCCTATTTACTGGTGACTTTTGCTTGAATGCGCCGGTGGTTGCTTGTCGTGAAAGCAGATGCTTGGAAACAGCATGATAACATTGAGTTGTCCTTGTGAATGCCTAATTGTTTTCTTTTACATTAAAATGTCACAACACACTCGCCTGACTCTTCGACTGCACTGAACCTAAATCAACCACAGGAAGTTTTCAGTTTCAGTTATGAGATCTATCACCATACCACAAAAATAATTATCTGATGCTACTTGATGCTAGTCCATTTCACCGTTATGCAGCTGTGCATAACAAAGTCTTGCATAAACAATACAGCAAGATCAGCATCGGAGCACTCTCTTTATGCTTGCAACACATCATTTTGGATGTCTCAGCGCTATCCAACTTCTAATTACCCGTGGTGGTCAAATTCTGACAACATGTTCCAGTGCAGTGATATTCAACAAGACACTACCTCCTACTACATCTTCCAAAACAACCAAATTCTCTGAGACAGAGTTTGTGTGTACCTAAGAGCCTAGTCAATACTGCACTTTTGGGGGGAGATATGAGGGATCACAAGGTGTATCTAAAGCTGCAGCAATTAGTTGATTGATTAATTAAATGATCCACTGAAAATACATCCCCAGCTATTATAAAATATAATCAGTTTTAAGTGGTAATGAAAGTTTAACTGGCAATGAAAGTGCCAGCCCTACCAGAGCATAATTAACTAATTTGATACAGATTCTCTGATGCTGCTTTTATTTTATTTTTTTTACTGAACAAAAATTCAAAGACAACACTTTTGCTTTTGCTCCTATTTCTTTATTTACAGTTTACGTTAAAGATCTAAGACTTTGTTCATGCACTCAGTAGATGTATTTCTCTCAAATTTTGAAATTTGTTAGGAGTTGTGCCATTGGCGTGCATGAATGTCCACCAGAGCTGTTGCTTGTGAACTGAATGTTCATTTCACTACCATAAGCCTTCTCCAATGCTGTTTCAGTGAATTTGGCACTACATCCAACCAGCCTCACAATCACAAACCACATGTAAACACACCAGCTCAAGACCTCCACATCCAACATCTTCACCTGCAAGATCGTCTGAGACCAGCCACTTGAATAGCTGATGCAACAAATGGTTTGTAAAACTGAAGTTTGTCATCATAATCGACTTGTGCAGCTGTGAGGATGGTTGGATGAACTGCCAAATTCACAGAAAAAACAGTTGAAGGCAGCTTATGGTAGTGAAAAAAAATTAGTTAACGGGCAACAGCTCTGGTGGACATTTCTGCAGTCAGCATGCCAACAACAGGCTCCCTTAAAACATGGGACATCTGTGGCTCTGTGTTGTGTGATAACACTGCACATTTTAGAGTGGCCTTTTAATGTGACCATCCCAAGGCACACCTGTGTGGTAATGATCCCGTTTAATCAGCATCCTGATATGCCACACCTGCCGTGACTATTATCTCGGATAAGGAGAAATGCTCACGAACATTTTCACAATTTGTGACTAAAATTTAAGAGAAATACATCTATCGAGTGCAATAAAAAGTCTTAGATCTTTCACTTAAACTTGTGAGAAAACAAAAGTGTTGCATTAAAATTTTTGTTCAATATTGAATTGTGACTACAACACTGAGCAGGGCATTTCCCAGCTAAAATCTAGACTTTTGATTATCTTGTCTGTGGGACAGACTATGTAATGGTGACACATCACCTCAAACCCAGTTTGGCATCTCAGTACACCAATACTGACATACCTGCAACCGGCTGCTGTCAGCCCATACATCTGACTAATTTCAGTATGTGTCTCATTTACATCAAGGCTGGTTAAGTGGTTTGCATTAGATCAAGGGTGTGAAATATGTGGCCAGCAGGCCAGAACTTCCCCACAGAAGGGTCCAATCCGGTCAACTAATACTAACTAATACTAATGCTAATGCAACTGTAAAGGCTAAGAGGTGTCAGGTTTCAGGAGCAAGTTAAACAGTGAGCAGTTTGTTCATCTAGAATGCTGCTTCAGAGGCTAATTACCTTGACCAGGACACAGTTATCCAAAAATAAATAAGTATATAAATAAATAATCCTTCATGTGATTATATTTAAGGTTACTGAACACTGTCTAAAATATTGCAATATAGCAGGTTCAGTGCAAAAGAATCTGTATTAGACTTCTTTTAAATATTGGCAGAGCCTTGGTGCAAAAGCTCTGCCAAATTTTTAATTTGCAAATGATTTCTAACTCAAGGGATAACTTCACCTGTTTGCTCAATAGCTTCCACATCAGTGAGGTGTTGTGTTGCCAGCATACACAGTGGAAATACATGAAATGACAGTGGCGAAATGTCAAAAAACTGATACTTATTGGTAAAAATGCACTTCTTTTTATCAAGGTATCACAGACTGTTCAACATCTGTTTTGTAAATGTATTGGTAACATTTTCAAAAAAAAGGTGAAAATTTGGGGGTGTTGTTATTTATAGGTTGTCATGCAATGTCCCACTTGAGAACAAATTGGGTTGAATGTGGCCGATGAACTGAAATGCGTTTGACACCCCTGCATTAGACTGTACCAGTGTTACTAGTTTGGGGGGTTTGTTTAAATTTTAAGCAGCATGCTGGAAAAAAGCTCTGGGTGACATGTGTAACAGAAAAGGTAGTCTGGAAGAGTATTCATTGCATAATTTATTAGTTGTCAACATTTATAATTTAAGCTACAACATGTTTAAAGACCACACTGTTTAAAACAAACATGTCTGACTCATTATTTTTTAACTTTTGATAGTTATGATTATTACATACATATACTCAAACATATCTCAAGGCACCAAAACTATTTCCATTTTCCATGTGCACACCTTCTCATGTTGCAATCATATGAGGCATGGTTAAATATTAATCCTGTGTGGGGAAGGACATTCTAAAAAACATTATCCATCTTTACACGCTGCGGTCTATTTCAGATTAATGAGTGCAAGCAAAGCAGCATTTCTTTTCTTCTCCGACACCAGTAGAAAAATATGCCATGTCTGCATTTCCATTTGTTTTGGTGGTTGGGTATGACTACAAAATAAAGGGAATGAATTTAGAGCTCAAGCTTTCATGGCATTTAATGCATGCGACCTAATTTAAGAACAAAAACTGTGAAAAACAACACGTGGCAGTAATATATTCATATTGATTTTACACACATAATACTACATTTTCATATATTTATGCCAGATTTGATATATTCTTGCCTCGTGGTCGGGCAAGTTGAGATGGCAGACACTAAACATAAATGGAGTCTTAGAGAACCTTCAGTTGCAGCTGCGAGCTGCAACTTACACTACTTACTTAATTATCCTCTTTGCTCCCTGAGGTGCAAATAAGGTCATGACAAGATTCAGCATGGTGTTTAGCACTACTATTAGTCTCTACTGCATGCATTAATAAGGAAGCAACTGCTCGAGGGCCTTGCTCAAGGGCAAATGAACCGCAGTTATTTAGAAAGGTGGCTACTGGATTTCAAACGTCAAACGTCTCAAGAGTCTCTGGGGTACTAAGATTCCTCTGTGCAAAATGCAACCAGCTACTTAGAATCAGATTTATTTGGAGGTATTATTATCACAATGGACAGGTAGTGAAAATAATGAAAAGCAGCCTACCGAGGATCTTTAAAAAAAAAAAAAAAAAAAAAGGTTTTACAGCACGTATCATCTGCTCTTCAGTGTGAAAACAGTGCTGTGTAATTCTCAAGTTTCAATGCCATGAACAATAAGTAAACAGAGTCAAATAACAAACCATCATCATTTTTATGTCAGTCTTCGTCTGCTGTTTCAAGAAGATATGACGAATTATTTTGTCACTTTAGAAACAAAGGAGAACATATTGATTAGAAATCACTTTGAGCACTAACATTTCACATTTAATACAAGCCTGCACATTGGGAAACATCTTACAATCGCCTGTTGACAACAGCCACATTATTGCAGATTAGCAATTAAAGCCCAGAAGGCTTAAGGGGGTAAATGCAACAGCCCTGTGCGCTCACAATTAGATAACGCTGAAGCCTTTCCTATGCTGAGCGGTGATTATCTGCAAGAAAAATCTGCCATTAGTAGTGTGGCTGTATATCAAGCCGAGCTGCTTCCTCTCACTCTCTATTAAACTCGGCCGCTGAGTTCAGCAGCTATTTTTCAGCATTTCTTTCTAGCATCATGGCACTCTCCATTTGAACATAATGGTCATGAATTGCTGTGTGACATATTTTCCCTAGAATTATAGTAATGTGGCAATTCAGAATCCACTTAAAGGAACTGCGCTTGTCATTTTGGTGCATGATAAATATAATGACCACTTACCAGCGATGGAGGTGTAATCAAAAGCAACCCATCTCCCAGGCTTGCCATCAGCAACAATGCTGGGATTGTCTGACCAGATGCTACAATTTTGTATTGACAACATTGTGTGTGAGTCACTGGAAAGGAAAGGGATGAAATTTGGCTTATGTAAAGTCTAATCTTTTGCAATCTCATTGATGAGGGATTGGACCCACTGAAAGCACTACCTGGTCTCTAGAGTCTCAGTCCATCTAAAACATTATCTTTACCTGTCAGACAGACTCCCTTGTTACCGCCCACTGAGAGCAACACAGGGCACAACCATGTTTTCTCTTCATACAAACTATGGCAACATGATAGCAAGGCAATACGTAAAACTCTCTCTGAATAGGGACTGAAAGATTCTACACTTGGCAAGGAAATGCAGTAAGAACACCAGCAGCGTGACAAGGCTCTGAGAGGTTTGCCGTTCTTTTTCTGGTTGCTGAGAGTTGAAAAATGTTCAGCTTTGGGTAAAACGCTGCAGCCGCTCGTCACTATCACTATTAAAACAGCCTTCCACTGACAGCGGAGGAGGGGCGAAACAAATACCACAAAGACCAAGTTACATCGCAGAACAACAATGGACAAGATATTAATACTGAACCCTCACAGATGGGTGGGTCCGTCCCCTCCCCAGCATTCCCTTCAGCCTGATGCAACCACAGCATCTCAGCTAATCATCTGCAGATCATCTGCAGAGGTCTCTTCCTCTCAAATCAAATGGACCAGGTGATTGAAACTGGTAAAAAAAACTAAAATTGAGCAATGTATTTCAGATGCTGTTTGGCATCTCGGAGACAAGCAACTTGCCCACCACATGCTATTGTGTGCTCATCCCTTTTCCCTGATAAGCAAATGTGTGCTCACCTTTTTGATCCACACTTTTAGGAGTTTTTTACTGGGAGCTGAATTTCCCGCAGGGTCTCCTTTCCGAAACAAATGGACCCAGTAATTTAAACTAGTAAAAACACTTCATAAAGCTGTTTCATGTTACAAGTCAGCATTTCTCTGACAATATTTGGCATGTGATAACTGCAGATCCAGATGTTCAGGAGATTTTCACCACAAGCCAAAGGATCTGCAGAGGTCTCCTTCTCCAAAACAGACAGACCAGGTGATTAAAACTAGTAAAAACACTGAATAAAGCAGTTTCATGTTAAAAATCAGTATAACTCCAACGCTGCTCTTTACAGATAGGCTTTAACCAGTCCCTCCAGAAAATCGCGATCTTGTGATCACAATAATTAATGCAAATTCAATGAAAGTCCACAATATTTGGGGGGGCTAGTAGTAATTTAAAAAAAGAAATTCTCCTTTTATCATTAGCCGCAATTTTTGTGATTTGCCGCAATTTCCCGCAAAAAAAAATCACATAAAAATGCCACAATTTTCATCGCAATTTTTGACAAAATTGGCCGCAAATTCAAGGTTTTTTTTTGCCGCGATATCCTGGAGGGACTGTTTAACTACAATGGCCAATGCAAATATGCAAATGGCCCTATCTGGAGCCAGTGTTTGGTTTGTCCATTCTGGGCTACTGTAGAAACATGGAAATGCAACATGGCGATCTCCATAAACATGGACCCGCTCCCTATGCAGATATAAATGGCTTATTCTAGGCTAAGGAAAACACAAGTTAATTGTACACTAAAGAAAACGTGTTTACATTAGATTCCAATTCTGCCGATACATCCCCCTAAATCCTGCACACAGGATCTTTAATTTGTTTCAAAATGATGTCATCTTTGTCACTTAAAAAGCAACAATGACGGCATAAAAATAGAACTTATTCATAAAGTCAGATATCCAAATCAGGATAAATGAAGTAATTAAAAAAAAACAACAATTAAAAACGGTGGTTATATGGAATATGCTGTTGAGCCACCCTTGATTACCTCAGGTGAAATTCCATCAGCGCGACAGCCTTACAGACTGTTTCACAAGTCATGGGAACAAGATAGCAAGGCACTGTGCAAATCCCTCTCAAAGAGGACTAAACAAATTACACTTGGCAAAAAAATGAGGGATATGGGAATCGTTCCATTAAAACAAATTTAAATAAAAACTCACCAACGCTGCAGCCACTAAGCTCAGGAAGCAAAAATCATATCCATAACAGCACATGCACTGAAGGTTAAAGACAAATCCAATCAATTTAGATAAAGTCACACTTAGGACCTATAAAAAGAAAGAAGTCTCAGCATCCTTCACTGCAACACAGAGCATGCGACGGCATGCAGTGGCATGCTCCAATGCTCCGTTTCACACACTTGCAGACAAAAGGTCGCTCATTTAAATACAAGTCAATAAACCACTTTTGCTAGAAAGGGCAGCCCCGTTTCTCTTACAACTTGTTTATTCCCTTGCTTCTCGCCTGACAAGGAATGACCATCCTTCTTTTTATTGATGGCCCTTCCTCTCAGTCCCACCCCACACCTGGCTGAGATTTATTACTGATGTGGAGCCCGCAATTTAATCTTTCAATGAGGACCTATAAGAAGGACATAAAAACCTTTTCAACAAGACTTATGCACCAGGCCCAACAACGGGAGATTCCATCATCTGACCGTATGAAATTTACCAGCCTTACCAGTGATGGTGTGTTCCGCGTTGTTAAATATGGTTCAGTTTAAATGCTTTGGAATTTAGCTGTGAAATGCATGAAAACCTGAGGTGGCTTATATATAAAAGCAGCAAACCTGTTTACACACTTTGGTGATGATAGCCATTGTAGTTAACTACCTCAGTAGGAGTGACTGCAAAGCCAGCAGGTAATTAAGGGCGACTCCAAAATCACAGGCTTCATAACTTAATTGCTTTGCTTTGTTGGGTGCAGAGGTCTATTCAGTGACCTACAGCTAAGCAAGGCGACGGCATGCGGAGTCTGAGCAAACAGTAATCTTGTTGATCTATTCATGACATATCCATAAAGCATGTCTAATGTAGTAACTGACTGTCTGACACAATACTGCAATCACTGACACAGCGAACATAACACACAAGTATCAGCAATTAGTTGACCCTTGACTCTGTTGTTAGGAGTGATTTAAAAGGAATTACTCAGCGATATGTGTATGTGTTTGAGTGCCCCTAAAGACACAGCAGTAAATGTATGGATTATTTAAAATGTGTATTAAACACACTCCTATTAAATGCTCATGCACGCTCTTATCCCTAAATTCATCTAGAAATTTGTTGCCTAAGTAATTCACTGTCAAATGCAACGTAATTTGAAAGGATTGCTCTCCTGAAGGTTATGCATGAGGTGTGCCGGCGATTCAGCCGCTCGTTAGAACATATTAAGAGGTTGAGGGCATTTACAATTGTAATGTAAGTTGATGATGAATGTTGCGGGGAAATTCCAAGAAGAACATCTGAAATAAAAGCTAATGATGCCATTCATCTGTCCTGCCAAAGTAATATATTTCATATATTTTGTCCTCATGGGTAATGGACTTTCCTCCTGAATTGCCTGGATCATATTTCCAAACGGTGCGCTAATGCCCCAATCAGTATCACTTACTACCCTGGTCAACGTTTTCCATTTGTTCCTTGACATTGATGGGCAATATTGTTGTGATTCTGGGTAGAAAATTGCATTCTGTATGTTGTATCAATATCACTGTGTTGTTTAATCAAGTGTGATATGAGAAAAGGGAATCAAGCCTTAACCCCAGGCTCTCAGATCAATAACAATCCTGTACATTAATGTGATATGTCAAAAATCATTTGACACCATGTTATTTGCTTAGAAAAACCTAACATCACATGAAAACACAGTTTTGGAAACTTTTAGTTAGTATAATAAAGCTGCTTTTTATAGAATACTATTAGTTCCCGGGACTGTTGACCTAGGTGACAGTTATATCAACAACCATGTACACACTCTTCATGAATGCCTGTCTACAAGTGCAGCAGAGGTGCGCGGAGGGAGAACTGAATTTGAATTGTGCTAATACGGCTTCAGAGGTGAAAACAACTCATCGGCTTCTATCTGCTGTCACACACCCAAGGCTATATCTGTCAATCTATCCCATTTGGTCGTCTCCTTTTCTCTCTCCCTCTCACACATGCACTCGCATACACAAACACACACATCCCTACACGTTTTCCGTGGGTGCATATCTACCACTATAGCCTCCTGTGTGTGTGTGTGTGTGTGTGTGTGTGTGTGTGTATGTGTGCATTTTTTCCCTCCATCCCCATTACCTGACTGAGGCATGACACAACCCAGATAGCGAGCTCTGAGCTGTCAGCAGCAAAGAAATGGCTCGCGAGCCAATATCGATCAGCTATAATAAGCTTGCAGCATTTGACACAGTGTTTTCTTTCTATCAGCTGCTCACCAGTACACCGGCTGCCCGCGAAAAACTTACCACGCAACCAGCAGTCGTGATGTGGTATGACACTAGCACTAGCCTGACAATGCACGAACTTGGAGCCACCTACAACATACAGCACCAGTATGCCAACACTGTGCCACTCTGTCATCACACTGCTGGGCTGGTAGAACAGTGGTTGCATGGTATTTGGATTGAAGGGTAGTTTTAGACCTAATAATGAGTAGCAGCATAAAAATAAATTCATGACAGCAGTGGGGCAAGGGATGCATGCAAAGCCCCAATGGATACAGAATGATTTACACTGATTAACAGCATGTGGTATCTCTTCTTTGTCCAGCCTATTTCTCCGAGACATAACTGAGCTCAATACAACACCAATGTGAGATTATTTTCTCGTACTTCTTAAATTAAGCTCCTGAGAAATAGCCTTCCTCTTGTCTCAGTCCAATCCTAATTTAGGATCTGAAAATGCTCTTTTTCTTCTCTCACTGCGGTAACCTCTATTTGTCTAAAATAATTGGCTCTTGAGATCAGAGTGAGATCCAAAAGAAAACTTGATTGGTTAATAAACGAGCCTGCACAATTTCAGAAATTTTGTCTGAGTGATCACATTCAAGTCTCAGCTCTGTATTTTATCTGTTCTCAGAGTTGAGAAAGCTCAGATATGAGCACAGCAAAAGGACTCCTGCTGCTTTATTATTTCGTTCCTTATTTCTCTAAGGGGGGGTTAGGAGAAACAGATCAGGATTTAGTAATCTTCAACGAAGAAGCTGTTTTTTTTTCTTGTGAGACAAAGAAGGGACTCCTGTGAGCAGCAACATTTTCCTCTGGGAACCCAGACATTTGCTTCATAGACCAGATATCTATGCTGGAGAAGACAAAAAAGAAATATTGCTTAATTTCAGTTGGATTACACATCAGAGTCTTGCATTGGGTTTGCAGTACCCAGCAGGTGACCTTGTAATTTGTGTTAATTTAATTTCCTGGTTCATTTCTGAGTACCTGGAAAAAGAGAGGCGCTTCAATCATGTGAATGGCATGTTAACTGTGGAGTTATGCTGCTCTGTATAGTAAAAATAAGCACAAGTATTATTTTTTTTCTGAATTACCTTTGTTTTAATATATACTATCCTAGTTTCACATGTGTAAAATGTCCCACAGTGATCACTTTAAACATGCTGCCTAGCCTAATTATTTGAACCCTGCATGGTTATTATTAGGGCTGTAGTCTCCTGGTCGACTAGTCGTTTATTTGGTCGCTATGCTCTCGTCCAACCAAATTCTCACTTTCATAAGGAGCAAAGTGCTACATCAACAGCTTTCCAGGATTAATCCATTATTTCCTGCAGCGGGGGGGACAGGCTAAGTTACTTGTGAAAATGGGGTAGTTTTCAAAACACCCCCATTGTTGACAGAAAGTTGAACTCGCCCACCCTCAGGCAGACCTCCTGTCAGTTTCTGTAAGCTGAAACCATCTCCCTCAGTGGAAACAAAGCTTGTATTTACTTGTATTTCATAGACAAGAAACAATAAATTGTGAAGACAGTAAAGCCTCCACTAAAATAGCATTTTAAGTCGTGTGTGTGATCTATCTTTCAGGGATTTATACTTAGGGATTTATCCTGGCTTCATATGAGCAGAGGAAATCTCTGCTTGTCGCTAGGCTAATTTATACCATGTAAAATGCCATAGGCTGGCGCTAATAAAGGTAGTATGTTGTATTTGCTTGGAAAATGTGTTTAGTATAAGACAGTTGTTTTGTCTGTGAATGTTGTGAGTTGTAATGGAGCCAAATTATGTGCTGTTACCTTTGTTACATGTTGCTGTTGTCCCTGGTTTTATATGAGAAGAGGAAAAGATCGCTAGACGCTAGGCTAATTTATACAATATAAAACACCATAGACTTGTGCTAATAATGTTAGCATGTTGTATTAGTGGGGGAAATGTGTCCAGATAAAGACAAGTATTTGTCTGTCAGTTATGTGATTTATAGTGAAGCCAATTTGCTTACTTGTGTTTGAAATTGTCTCTATTAAGCCATATTTAATGTTTTGAATCAACTATATAAATTAAGTTTTACAGCACTCAACACAGTCAACTAGTTGCCAACTAGTGTTTTGGAGGTGTAACTGCAGAGTGACATACACACCTCTGCAGAAGTGAAAATAACGTGCAGATTTTTTTTTTTCCCACTACTAATTGATTAGTTGAAGATTATGTGCGACTTTAGTCGACCAAGATTTTCTTTAGTTGACTACAGCCCTAGTTATTATAATATTTGTCATTTCAGTTTGGGCTGCTGACGTTGCGGAGCCAGGTCAGCTTGCAGAACTGATTGGTCATACTGTAGGTGCAGGTGGCGGGCCAGGTGCACGTGCGATTCCAGTTTGGGAGTAGACCTTGAAAATACATGTGGGACTCTTCTTTATATAAAATAATATGCATACATATTTAATTGCATGTAAGCATAATGCGAACAAGTACGATCCAACGCTTTTCAGAATGTCTACTGATATGTGAATGTACTTGCCGGTGCGAGGTTGCTGGGCAATTCACGGAACAATGTTGGCTCGCTATCAGCAAAGAGTTGTGGCTTCCATATGCATTCCTGAGAGGAGCTCCACATAATCCTGGGTGCAGAAATCCAATTACAGCATTTTCTACAGCGGTTGGTTACATTCTCCTCTGAAATCACTCAAATTAATCAATATGCTGGTTTACTGCATAGCCAATGAGAGACCATGTGCTGCAAATCCTGCAACTAACAGGGAACACTGCCCTCTCTCAAAGCCAAGAATTCCCTTATAGCACAATCACTATCCTAAGTATGTGACTATTCCACTGCCAGTACGGATGAGCCATCATTCTTCCCTTTTGTCCCAGCAGATGAGTAGCTTCAGTCAATAGACGTGTTTTTCGTTAACGTGATGAATAATGGTCCTGCCGGTATTTGTTTTGACAACACTGCTGACACACTGGCCGGCCATCTGCATTGCCTCAACTGTTCCAGACAGGGCAAGATGGCCTAATGGCTAGAGAGAGCACTGTGAAAATTATAGGTCACGGCTTTGAATCCTACAATGTCTAATGCATGTCCATAAAACGCCATAAATCCTTGCAAAATGAGGTTAAGCAAGACTCCGAACGGCGTCATGATCACTGAAACACCCATTTCACACAAGCATTAACTGTCTAAAATGTAAATGTAAAATGTTCGACAGCCTTGAAAAATTGTGAACATAGAGAGAGGGGAAAATAATCCTGAATGCAAATATAATTACTCAAACAGATGGTGCGAGTTCGGATGGTAAAAAGGAATCTTATTTCAGTTCCTTGCACTACCTGTTTCTTTTTATAGCTGCCATGTCAACTGGTACCCTGAGCAGAGCATCTTGCTAATTATGCTTATCATGAAAAATGGAGTGTAAAGACATTTTCACCATAATACGGGCGCACATGATCTCACCGTCTCCGCGAGCCAGCTCTCATTCAGTCACTCTACACATGCTTTATGTTAACCAACAGTGTGTTTGCTTTGCTGGATTGACATAGAGCTATATGCCATCATTTTAATTCTGCACGCGTAGACTCTGTTTTGTTGACTCGTGTATTAGAAATTGGCAACAACTGTTACAGAGAAGGAATGGACAGTTGTTTCCTCCTCTTCAGTAAAATCACTTATGTTCTTTTGACACACTGTTAAGATGGTTGTGGCTGTGATTCTGCCTCTTGTCTGTTGAGCCCAATGGGTGTTTTGTAGTTTAATAGAAGCCTTCCCTATTAATGAATCTTTTTATATAATTGATTACCATTGTTAGAGTAATGGATTTTTTAATTAATATCAGTCAACTTTCACTTATAATTAATGAGGCAATGCGCCTGTTCTTTTTATTATTTGCATTTGCATTTTACTTTTCCATCTTTAATTGTGCACTTCTAAATCCATTTGCAGGTATGTCTCCTGGGGACTTGTATTTAATAAACTGCAAATATGAAAATATGCTCCAAGTGTTTTTTTCTTTCTCTTGTCAGTCAAAGGACAACCAAATACAGCCCATTAATCATAAATAGAAAGTGATCATTTATTCAATTGTGCACATAAATATACCCACAATACATAGTATTTAAATCCACCTTAAGTGTTTTGTGTTTATCAGGGATGCACCGATTCATTCAGCCAAACATTAGGGGCTGGCAATGCCAAAAAATGTGGTATGATCTAAGTAATACAGGGCCAGAACTGCCAATATTAATACAATACAGATATTCTCTAATTATTGAAAGCAACTTATGTACTTTCATGAGGGGAAAGCAGTGTGTCACAATGAGGTGAATAATCATTCTGCTAAAACAGCAGTTAATGACGACCAATTACATTTTGAAAATGTTATCTTACTATATAATGAGGAAAACTCTGTCTGTCTGTGGGTGTGTCTGTGTGTCTGTTCCATGTTTTTTTTCCTCACTGACTTGATCAATCCATGTGTGGGAGGATGCAAATGAAGCAATATTAATATATTAATCGGCCAAAGGGGGGCGCTATAGCAACCGATTGAAATTGCAAACTTTGAATGGGCATATCTCATGCCCCGTATGTCGTAGAGACATGAAACTTTGCACAGAGATGGCTCTCCTCATGAGGAACAAATTTGCCTTCAGAACCCATAACGTCCGGTTATATAGATTCCCCGCCATTTTGAATTTTTTGAAAAACACTTAAAATCGATCTCTTCCTAGGAAGTTTGACCGATCTGCATGAAACTCAGTGAACATAATCTAGGGACCAATATCTTAAGTTCCCTCTTGGCAAAAGTTGGAAAACTTTGGAAAAATGTTGTTGTTTTTTCTAATTTTTGGTATGACTTGGCATGGTCATGGTATGGTATGCTGTACTCAATGGGTATGGACTAGTATTAACAAATTTTGAAGATCTGATTTGACTAAAATATACATTTCACTACACATACCTGGACATGTATCGCCTCAACTTCTCTCAAAACACTCAGTCTGCCAGTCTGTTAAACTGAACAGCTTGATGAGTTATCAATGTGGTCATTATTATCTAAATGGTAATCGTAACATATGATGGAAACTATTATGAACACTGAAACAGTATAATGCAGTCCTGGACAATCGTCCTGCAACATATACAACTGTGAAGCTTGCAAGAACTCATTTCTGAGAGTGTGTCAGAGAGATGTTGATTCAGCTCTACAGAAGGTATAGACTTCACTGTAAGGTGTTTGTTATTACGTCCACCGGGAGTGGGTGACAGATAAAGATGAGCTTCCTGTAATGTAATGCAATTACAATCTGTATGTCACTGTGTCAAAAATCCTCAACAAAAACTGAATGTTATATTTTCACAACCGTGTTACAATTTGTGTTTGAGTGACATGTTTTCTGTCGACAACGTTTTCCTTGGCTTGGTCTAACAAGTAAAAGATTGTGGACCCTATTATGACTACACTGTTGCAACAGTCCATCTGCCACTCTGATCTCTCTCGTATACGCCACAAGCAAAAGCAGTAACAACTTTCATCATGCTTACGAATGAGATTGTTGTTCACTGGTATTGTCATGTCATCTGCCTAATGGGACAAAACTGACAATCTAGTTCAAATGATGCCGTGGATCATGTGAATGGATTGCAAAAGATTACGGGATTACAAAACAATAGGAAACAAGATGGATAATAAGTGAGCAGAGACACAAAACAGCTACTCTTGCTGCAGGATCCCGTTACTATCTGACAAAAACATAGGGCACTGGAATGCACAGTGTTTTATTAAAGGCTGGCAAACCTAGAAGCACGAGTTCCTGGGGAGCACCTGAGGGCAACAACACTCTTTAACCACACTGCTGACAGCCAAAAGGCCCACAAGAAATAGTTCCCTTTCATTTAGCTCAACTGAAAATGCATTTGTTTGATGATTGCATTTTGTATTATCTATGAACCAATCCATCCCCAAGTGTGTCTATATTTTACAAGTCAATGTTGATAAATGATTCAAATAAAAACACTTACAAAGACTCACACCACTCCAGCTTACTTTTGATGTCAAAGGTTTACACATCTGAATTCCCAGTGGGTATTTTTCGCTGTGCAGCTTCACCTGCAGACATGCCAGACCTGCCATTTCACACAGCCACACAGTGATAGATAACTACAATCATTACTGCTCGAACAAGTACTTCCCAATTTTTCTGATGGGAGCATTTTAATTAGAGAAGGGGCTCTCTGCCCAGTTGATTTTACAGGTGACTGTGCAACCATTTCCCAGCAAATCCGGATTCAAAAAACCACCCCAACAACACAAAAAGTAAGCAACCATTGCCAATAACACTGCCACAGGCATGCACAACCCCAGCCACACACAGGCAAGCTTTTAGTGCAGCCAGTGACCAAAATAACGGCACGGCGGCCAAAACCCAAGCAGCATTGAAAAGATCAGAATAGAAAGGAGCAGATTTATGTATGTAGACAAAAGACATGTGGGGCCATGGTGTATCTGTGCTGCTTGAACCCATCCCAGGCCAAAACTATTACATCCATTTCCAACTTGCTCATATCATAGCACATCAAAGCATAGCACAGCAAAACACAGCACAACACAGCATAACATGGCATGACATAGTATACAAGGTCACATAAGTAAAATACCAATTTGTTGATGAATGCCATTAACTTTTACTAATTTTGTTAGGTTTAAATTTTAAAGGAAACTTGGGAAAAAAAATAATTTCTTGATTTGGATCAAATTATCAACACACAGTCACACAGTGAGTCTATTAATAGTAATTGATTATCGCCCATTTCTGTATTACATACACTGTCACAGACTCATGCTGTTCTGTAGGCTACAGGTGTATTAACAAATGTAACACTGCAGCTGACAGCAGAATAATGATCAGCACGGTGGCTGTTCACCAAGCAGCACAAAATAGAATTAGCAGAAAAAAGCCAGGCAGCTTTCAAGCACCACAATATAGAATAAAATGTCCTAGCTTTTGAAGTCTCACACATACAGTCCAGACTCTTCAGAATTCAATTTCCCCAAGTTGACATGAGGAATACCAGATGGCGAATGAACCTCCTGAAACAAGTCCTCAGTCCAGTTCAGGTGGAGAACAAGTCATTTGTTGTTGTAGCCACACCAACAGTTAACATAATTAAACCAAAAATGAGTTTAAACGATGAAAGGTCCTTTGTCAACTGCGCGGCCTTTAGCTAGCTTTAAAGTTACATCCAGGATTGGCCTCTTTTTCACAGCTTAATTTCACCAAAGTGAGCATTTCAGTAATGTTACTTTCAAAGTCTTTTTTAAAACACCATGGAAAGCTCTGTATCTGTATCCAGGTGAGATTAATTAACTTTTCGTCCACTTATACTCCTGCTAGCATGTGGTGGGATCTTAGTGGTGCACACACTGGCCACTTTATTAGGTACACCTTGTTAGTACCGGGTTGGGCCTTTTTTTGTCTCTGAACTGCCTTAATTATTTGTGGCATAGATCCAACAAGGTGCTGGAAACATTCCTCAGAGATTTTGGTCCATATTAACATGATAGCATCACGCAGTTGCTGCAGATTTGTCGGCTGTACATCCATGATGTGAATCTCCCGTTCCACTACATCCCAAAGGTGCTCTATTGGATTGAGATCTGGTGACAGTGGAGGCCATTGGAGTACAGTGAACTCATTGTCATGTTCAAGAAACCAGCTTGAGATGATCTGAGCTTTGTGACAAGACATTGTCCTGCTGAAAGTAGAAATCAGAAATCATCATCTTAGTTGGTACTAAGGGGCCCAAAGTGTGTCAAGAAAATATCCCTCACATCATTACACCACCACCAGCCTGAACTGTTGATACAAGGCAGGATGGATCCATGCTTTCATGTTGTTTACACCAAATTCTGACCCTACCATCTGAATGTGGCAGCAGAAATCCAGACTCATCAGACCAGGCAACGTTTTTCCAATCTTCTATTGTCCAATTGCTTCAAGGTTAAACGTGTTGTTGGTTCAGAGATGGTCTTCTGCAGACCTTGGTTGTAAGTGGTTATTTGAGTTACTGTTGCCTTTCTATCATCTCGAACCAGTCTGGCCATTCTCCTCTGACCTCTGGCATCAACAAGGAGTTTTCGCCCATATTTTCTCTTTTTCGGACCATCCACTGTAAACCCTACCAGAGCATGTGAGTCGAGCAGGGACCGGGAGGATTTTGTGTTGAGCGAGGAGCGGCTATTTTTGTTAAAAGGTGGAATGGAGCCTTATCTCTCGCTCCAATTTCACTCCGGTCGCTCAAGCCCCACCCAGAATGCATCTTTGCACCTGCGCACACTCACACTATTTTCTTTCAAAACTATGGAGTTTACTGTGTACTTCAGAAAAGAAACTGAGAAGAGAAGCAGCGGTACCTTGGAGAAAGGTCCCTAACTGCGGGGAGAGGCGAGAGGGCTTCCCCGGAGGTCGGCCGCTTAACCCGGTCTGTCTCCTCTACACTTTGACTTATTTCCACCCTGCCAGCGGTAACGTGGAGAACGGTCCCTAACTGCGGGGAGAGGGGAGAGGGCTTCCCCGGAGAATCTACCAAGCTCATGTTTTATTGGTGCTGTAGCATTGTTCCAACCTCTCATTGTTCTGACCTCTCATTAGTCCGACCTCCCGTTGTTCCAATATGTGATTATTACTGTATTTGTGTACCATATAGGATCAGCAACGCAACAAAAATAGGCTACTGGTCGAGATACAAGTGTCATAAAGAGGAGAGAGTGAAACACCATAACCTCCTGTTATTAACTCTGGGGTCCTGGTTGTGTGCGGCTCCCGGCGGGCGTATTTCTGCCTTGATGGTGCGCTGCGACCGGCTCTGGGTCAGCTGGGAAAAGCGTGAGGCGAAGCAGGCTCACAGCTTATGTGTTTGCCACTTTCTTTTTTTCATTTTGATCCACACCATGATATTTTCCTGACCCTAACCAAGTGGTTTTTGTGCCTAAACCTAACCAGACCTTAACCACAGGGCATCATGATGATTTCGGAACAACGGGACTTTGGAACAATGGGTTTAATATGGTCGGAACAATGTCGGACCAATGGGCAGACCCCGTTTTATTTGTGAATAGAAGATTACAGGTTAGGGTAGTACGACACAGTTTTTTTGAGCGAAGTGGTGAGCGAGTAGAGCGGGATAAAATTTGTGAAGAATGCGCAGAACCAAGCGGAGCAGATGAGCGGCGCAAAATGACAGGTCTGCGAGCAAGGAGCAAAATTTTCACCCACCTCACATGCTCCGAACCCTAAAGATGGTTGTGTGTGAAAATCCCAGTAGATCAGCAGTTTCTGAAATACCTAGACCAGCCCATCTGGCACCAACAACCATGCCACGTTCAAAGTCACTTAAATCACCTTTCTTCCCCATTCTGATGCTCGGTTTGAACTCCAGCAGGTCGTCTTCACTATTTCTACATGCCTAAATGCATTGAGTTGCCACGTGATTGGCTGATCAGCTATTAGCATGACCAAGCATTTGAACAGGTGTGCCTAATAAAGTGGCCGGTAAGGGTATATATGTGGGATAAACCATACAGGCTAGAAATGTTAATAAGGTGCTGTATTTACCATAAAGATGTAGGAATTGCCAGTTGTCAATCAAGGCTTGAGGTGAAGTATCACATACAATATCACAACTTCCCTCATTTTGTCTCCAGGCAGTAATTACTGCCAGTAGACTGAGGGGCTCTGAAAAATAAGGGCTGGGATAAACTATGCACTTGTTTCTTGATAGAAATCTTGGCATGGTAATAAGGTGCTATATAGGTCTATGTTCACCTGTAAGATGGTAGAAATTGCCAGTTGTCAATCATGCCTTGAAACGACGTATCACATAATGAGGGTATCATAACTTACATCAATGATTACGGTGCTAGGCTGAGCTCTAGTGCCTACAAACAGTAAATTGAACAGGATACAAAAGCTGAACATTAGGGTGGTCGGTGCTGCATACACTGTGAAAAAATCTTATGTCTTCCTCAAGGAAATATCATTCCCCAAAAATAAGCTAAGTGTTTAACTCGTTTAAACTTAACAATTAGATATCCATATCGAGTGCTGAGGGATAGATAGAGCTTTTAGTTTGTAATCTACTTTCTCTTACTGTCAGAGCATCTAGTCTGCGGAGAAGGAGCATATTGCTTACATTATTTTTATGGACAATAGATAATCTACATTTCAGATTTTGTGCTCGATGCATAATAATGCAGCGGGACCTAGTTGTCACCCAACAAGGGTCATGCACTAAAAATAATTCTCATTCATTTGAATAGCAATGAATAATGCACCATGGGTGAGAACATCATAATGCCATGCTATGCTTGTGTGAACTGGGCAATTTGCACTGAATCACCAATTACTCCCAGTGTGCTTGTGTCTGCACATGTCTTGGGTTGTTTTGAACCGTAACCTACAGAGAATTTGAAGCTGCATCTCAAATTTCCTGTCCCCTCCTCAATTACCATGGATGTTCACTGGAAAATTGGCTATGTGCAAATGATAGCTTAATATTTACCTGTGGGGTAAAAAAAGAGAGACTGAATTGCTAAAAAATAAAGACAGAGTCAGTGTGAGGATTCATTCAGTTGTGAAGTGCATGCAGCTACCCTATGGTTATGTTTAGGTACAGATCATGGTTATGGCACATACAATTTGGATAACGATGGGGTAACAGTTTAGAAAAATGTAAACATTAATTTCAGTTGTGATGGGAGGCAAACTGCAGTCCCCACTATGAAAGCTGGATGTTACAAGCTCAACCACAAACACATACGTTTCCACCTTACATACAGGACACACACTTTTTCTGAACATTGACATTAGGCATGAATTATATGAATCACCAGAGTAAATAATGGCATTGTATGTTCCTGTAAACCACGGATATGTTAGATTTTCACATTATTGTGTATGGGATATGTTGAAACTTTACATTCCCTCACATTACAGCAAGGCTGTGGTTAATGTGTGGTTAGGGTTAGGCACAAAAACCACTTGGTAATGGTAGAAAAAGGTCATGTTTTGGCATAAGATATCCACTTATGGTGGCATAATCATGGCTAGAAACACAGCTATGGTTCTGTAAAAATTTTCATGGCACTATTCCATGACCAGACCAGACCCTAAATCTTTCTAGATTTGGGTCTGGCTTTCCAGGCTAATGATACATATGAAAAATACGAATATAATGTAGCCATTGTGTTGCAGAAATGTAAAATGCCAACATTTTCTTCTGGTGACTGGATCGCCCAATGGACATAATTCCAAGGCCGATGAATCAGAATGTGATTACAGGCCAGTAACAGGCCTGTAAACCAACATCCCCAATATTTACTCAGATGACATGAGTTTGACAACATAATTTCCTGTCCACAAGCAACACCAAAAGTTGCCATATCCACTCAGTTTTAGCAGCACTAGAGAATAGCCCACAGTCAATTATAAAGTGTAGAATTAGAAGTATCTCAGTGCAAGTTATGGAAGCTTTTTTGACAGAGAAAAATGAATCCATGTTACCCGAAGCCAGCAGGTACTCGATTTAGCTGGCTACACTGTATGCCCCTGCTTCAATGCTTAAAATATCTATTCTTGTCTCCTGGAGTAAGTGTGCATTTCAACAGTGTTGGTGGAAATTCCACTCCATTGATAAGAAGGCGAAAAAAATCCATATCCATATATGGTGATGATCTCATTGCATTAGAGCCCTTAAATATTTAAAAGGCTTTGAATTGTATGACTGATCTCCCCGGAGAGGTAAACATAACTATGTCAATAGGTGTTCTGCCACCAGCCCAGAATGTGTTTGTCTTGTACAAAGAGAGCTGCTGTGGCGCTGGATCTATATTAACAAAGATGTTCTCTGGCTGGAGTAGTGATATTTCTGCAACTGTGCTGAGAGTCATCTGGTCACAGACCTCTGCTGTCAGGTGAGGGTATTAAAAATGGTTCTCTTGGAGTATTTACCTCTAGTATTCAGTTTGATCTATGCCACTTTGTGGAAAAAACTCCTATCTCATATTAGACAAGATTTTTGAGTCATGCTTGAACAGAAATGGGTCCGCGATGTTGAAGAGTTATCACTGCAGCGTAATTGCACAGAGAGAATACATTATTTATGAGAGTTTTAGCCTCATTAATCTGTGAAACGTTCTGAAAGTACGATCATTTTATTTTTCTCATGACTTAGTGTTTTGCAGATCTTTGCAGAGACATGAATTTGCCCTTTGATGCGCAGTCAGTTTCCTTGACTGTCTTTGTGAAATAGTGTTCTTTGACAGCTCTTCCCCAGTGCTTTCAATGAATCATTATCTGTGCCAATGTTTGCACTCAACCTGTCTTTTCCCTCTTTTGTCTTGCAGCTGCACACTGACCTCGATAGGGGGGACAATGCAGTGAAGTACACTCTCCAGGGGGACGGGGCTGGCTCCATTTTCACAATTGACCAAACAACGGGGGACATCCATGCCTTAAGGAGTCTTGACAGGGAGGAGAAGCCTTACTACACCCTACGCGCCCAGGCAGTTGACATCAACACCAATAGGCCCCTGGAGCCTGAGTCGGAATTCGTAATCAAGGTTCAAGACATCAACGACAATGAGCCAAAATTCCTGGAGGGACCGTATACAGCCAGTGTTCCCGAGATGTCACCAGTAGGTCAGTGAACATCTGCAGTGACTTGTTATATCCACTTAAGACAGATGAACCAGTACTTTGCTTAACTGATTAGAATCCTTAGCACTGAAAGATTTGTTTTCTCCTCTTGAACTACAAAATATAAAAGTTTGAAGAGCATCACAGGTACAACCGCAGGGGCAGAGCTGCTCCCCCTCCAGATTTTGACATTTCAGAGAACCAGTTATTCTTGGTGTGCCCTGGGTATGTTTCACAGCTTTGTCTTTATACATACCCCCCCCAGGGAGAACAGATCAAGGTAATTCGCTTGGAGAACTGTTCTTCTTGATCTGAATGGCAATGAATCCCGCATAACTCCAAAAATCAGCAGTCTCCAGAGTATGGGTAGAAAGGAAAAACAACATAGCATAGCCCCAGTGAAAACTCCAAATCATAAGCTGCTCTGCAACAGTTTACTGTCAAATCAGAGAAGCTTTCAAGTTTATCAAAAACATATCTAGTGTGGCCATGAAAGCAGAGTACAGAGATTAACTTAAAAAAAAAAAACACCCACAGAATGATTCGAGTAGATCATCGTTAGATAATTGACAGAAAACAAATTAACTTTCATTTAGGTAATTGCATCAACATTGTTATCGTTCAAGGGAATTTACCAAACGCTTTCAGAATGTTACCTTCCTGTAATTATGAGATCCATACTTCATTATTATTCTTTAGTTTGATGCTGGATAATCTGCAGAAGTAATTTCAAAACATCACTTTGATATTTAAGTTTCTATCTATTGATACCTGCGATTGTCTTTGACACTTTAAAAGGGATTCTCTAGTGACTGAGAAGGTCACTTCCAGAGGCAGAGATATACTGAGCTTTTAAAAATAATTCTAGCAATTGATAATTCTTTTGGGAAAGGCTAAATTTGAATTGAAAGCAATTTGTATACAAATACAAAAGTTGTATGATATTGAATAAATGTGTGCCCCACAATGGCATTTACATATTACATACAGAACATAATGCATACTTCATGCAAAGTTATGTAGGTTAAGCTTTGAAAAAGAAACATGGGTGTTGATGCAGAAAAAACTTGTACTCTTGGCCAGTCTTCATTTTGATGAATAATAAATAAACTCAATGATCCACTACTTGAATATATGATTAATACAAATCTGATCAGAGAAGCTTTTGGCACAGCAGACAAACCAAAAACATCAAGTAACAGAACAGATATTCAGTCTTATCAAGTGTATTTCACACCTTACACCCAGATGTGTCTAACACTGGAGTCTAAATATCTGCAAGGTCCTCATCTGACAGTGTCTTAACCTTCAGACACTCTGGAGCCTGCGCACACCTCTGCCTGCAGACAGTGAAGGACTCTGAGGCTGAAAGTACCTAAACCGTGACCCTGGATGTATCATACATTCACACAGTTAGTAATTTTATATTTAATGACATTCACACTCTCATTTTGAATCATTTTTCCATAACAGTTGTCTTTAGATTGGGTAAGTAAAGTGATGTAGGTTAGGTTTATGGAAACAAACATGATGATAACATACCTTAAAACAATTCGAAGTTCACTTGGTTTCACACGGTCCTTAACACCGGTGTCTCAGGGGAATGTCCTGTGTTTGTTTAAGCCATCCACCTTGCGTCTTTACATGGACATTCGTTCTTGATACTACATACTTCTTTACTCTCTTCGGCACATTGATCACATGATGGCAGCCTTCATGATTACATGGGTTACACGAATTGTAGTGTATTCGTTTTTATAGGTTTACGTACCAACAATTCACAAGAACAGCCTGACTTGTTACTGGGATTCGATACCTTTGGTCCAAAGGTGTGTTGTGGGTCTATTCTGAATGGACCACAACTGACTCGCAAACATGTCAAGTTTGTAAAAAACACAATTTATTTTGCAGTACAGTGAATATCCGACAGATTTTTTATTCTGAAGTGTTGTTTCCTTCTAAAGAGTGAGTGAATAACGGACAGCTACGTCAAAGAGACAGCAAACTAGCTTGACGACATGGTCAAAAACAAGTATGACAGTGTATATATTAAACTGTGTGGACCTTGAGCTAATGACTGAGGAGAAATCTGGACCCCATGGCTGGACCACAGCCATTGCCTTGAAGGTATCGACTGAAATTACCAAGTGCCAAGTGGTATCACAACTTCTCCAATGCGAAACCTGCATTTGATTCCTTTTTTGTGCTCAGATCTAGCAAAAAATGACTAATTGTATGGTTTTGCTTGCAGCCAATCATCACAGGCATTCGATTTATTGTGATCTGTGGTGTGGTTTGCAGTTCAGCATTCCAAGCTACCAAAACATTAAAACATACATTTATACTACATATATTTTATGCAACATTCACATGACCAGCATTAAATAAAGTAGAGAAAAGGGCTATCAGATGAAGTATTGGTACTGGTAGCATAACTTTTTAAAAGATGTCCAGTCCTATTTAATGATATGTGAGATCTTTGCAACAATATATAAAACCAGTTTGACTTTCGGTGCTTTTGTGTGCTGAAACTAGAAATTCTGACTTATTAGAAAACAAGATGAAACACATTGAAGAAACAACCTCCAGTTTAATAAATTACTGTTGAAACCATAAAAATCACAAGCAGCAAGGAATAGTGTTGCCATAATTATGCAGAGTGACACCACTATCTGAATTATCATTGCTAAGCATGCAAATTTGAGTTTAAACCAGCCCCCTCTATAATTGAGAAGATGGATTTATTGCCAGTGCAAAAAAGAATCTAAAGGTTGTTTATACTGAGGGAGATGCAATATAAACATCAAACCAATTACAGTCTTTATCAATATGTATACCAGTTAGACTTGTGTGATCAATTGGTTCAATTAACTGTCACATCCCTCTTGTTGTCTTTGGCTAGATTCCCCCTTGGGTGTTTTTTATGTTAGTGGGGCAGTAGAAAAACTAAAAGAGAGAAATGCTGAACATAAATATGCAGTAATGGTTGGTAATGAAGACTGATCTATGGCCAAACATTATAAAATTACTCATGGCAATAATCTGGAAATTGCTGCAGAGTAATAATCAGCTTGCATATCCCTAAATCTTGTAGAGAAAGTGACAGATATAGAGAAGTATTTCAGTGAGTTGCCTGAAAAAAAAATAAAAAAAATCTAATAGCGTCAAAATGTCTTGGTTTCACAACTTGTCTACAAACTTGCATTTGAAATCTGAGATTTTTGCATGCAACTCTGCAGAAGTCTTTTCCCAATTGGATCAGTCTTTTGATTCTTTTCTCTTCCTCTTCATATTTGAATAAAAAGAAATCTGTGTATGCTGTGCATTGTGCTATGTTAATTGTTATTTCTTGGACCATTACAGTAATTTGTTGAATATTGTGATGTAAACAACATTTAATTAAGTCAGATAGATAATCTATACTTTGCAAAACTGGTCTGCATTCTCCTCCCGCATTTATCAGCAATGACCTTTGAAGCCATTTCTTCCACCGAGCTCTCACTCACACACCTGAATTTCCATAATTGCAGGAATAGAATTTATTCGGCTTGTTTATTGTCTCTCACCGAGGGTAAAGGCTGTTGTCTTTGTCGCCTAGAAATGCGTAGGTGTCTGCCACGCTTAAAGGCTTTTAAACTTTCACTACATCTTGTGCTCATGGAGCTGTGGCTTTCCTCTCCCTTGCCAAACTGAAAAGTGTGTTACTGTATTATCTCATCTATTGTATATTTGTGTTGGAACACGATGCGGCCCTTCTCTGGTTTGCCTAATCAGGCATGTGTGGCTTTGTTAGGATGGATTGAAACACTAATCTCTCTCACCTAATGTTTTAATGCCATTGTTACCATCTGCCCAGACTGCAAAGCCTATTTAATAAACAGCCAGTTCTTTAAAGACAACTAGGAGCTTACCAGAATTTAAATTGACCATGGAAATGCCATCCCTGTGGTCAGTGTTTTGTGTTCGTTTAAGCGTACCGCAAATCCTGCAGCTGAAAAATCTTTTGCACTCCATGTTATTAAGAAAGCCAGATGTGGTTATGTGATTGATGCATGGACATATGTGCAGTGAGCTGTCTGCCTGCCTGTGAAGGCATCTATGTCAACCTGTCTGTAAGTAGTCGGTCCAAAAAATCTGCCCATCTGCCCAAGAAACACCAGGCTTGTGTCTTAGACTTATAAAAAAGTCAAGCTGACAAGGCATTTAAAGCTAGAAACTTTGGATTGAATCTGTTAAATTTAAATACATGCTAAATAAGGAGTGTGCTCAATGCCAGCTAGTTAAAGAGGATGAGCCAAACCTCCAACAAGTAATTATTCTGTCCCTCTTACTGCAGGAGTTTGGAAGACTGCCATCCTAATGCTATTCTTGCCATGGCCTGTTGTTGTTTTAATGGTAGCATTGTTTAATGAATGGTCGCACAAGAGCTTTTTTTTCCTACCCTTGCTTTACTTTTTAAAAATAATGCCCACTTAGTAATGCTACAAATGTGCAATTCAAAACATACATCAGCCCAACACGTCCTTTCCTCCTCCACACGCCTCCTCATTGCACTATATCAGCGACTCTGGCTGCTCAGCATTAGCTGTACCTTCCTCAGTTGTGATTCATCATTCATTAGTGTCAGGTGAGATCGTTCGGTAAACTGATGAACTTCAAACAGTTTGGATTGCGGCCTCATGAGGAAACAAATTAAGTCAAAGTCAATATGTCTTCCCGTTCTTTTCCCCAAGGGACGTATGTGACGCAAGTGACAGCCACAGATGCAGATGACCCTACCTATGGAAACAGTGCTAGAGTGGTATACAGCATCCTCCACGGCCAGCCATACTTCTCCGTTGACCCTAAAACAGGTAAAGTACTCAACCTTGCTGATTTGTGTGGCAAAACAGTTATTGAGGCAGTCAAGTTCATAAACATCTCCACACTTTACTTTAAATATGCGAGCCAACAATAAGTACCTCTGTTTTATGTGCACCTGGCAATAACAGTGAGGCAATCGTGCAGTGAAATGAGGTTATCTAGACCATTAGTCTTGATTGATATGTATGATTGTCTTCTAAACAGTGTGTGCTATATACTATAGTGTGGACCACTGCTGGCATAAATCATGAGAATAAAACTGGTCCCAGAATTGACCCCTGGGCCACTCCACAAATCAGTGGGCTATAAAAGGACACATGCTCTCCAATAAAGACAGTGAATTATTTATTTGACAGGTCTGAAATAAAGGCTCCAGCCCAGCCACCAGATGAAAATGTTGGCATTGTCATTTCTGCAAACCACACAGACTTTGGATTTGAATGTTTCAGCCGTGTCATATCAATGTTTCTAGAGTGAGGTAGTATATGAGCTGACTTTGTCACCTGGAGGTGGAGGGGATGGTGTATGACATGACACCAAGGCGAGATGCCTGCCAAGCTTCAGACCACTCCAGACCACAGTTAGAAATCAACAAACAACAAAACAGACATCGCTGCTTTTCCTGCCAGGATAGTACCACAAGAAGTCTTTTTTTTATAGAGACATCACTGCTTTTACTGTACTGCCTGGATAGTGGCACATAATCATCATTTTTTGGTGAGATATCACTGCTTTTCCTGCTGAGATTGTGGCATGAAAAGTGGTTGTTTTTAACAGAAGCATTGCTACTTTTCTTGCCCCAAAAAGTCATTGTTTTTGGTGAAAAAACACTGCTTTTCTTGCTGTGATAGTGGCTTAAAAAGTAGTTTTTTTCTCTGATATGGCTGCTTTTCCTGCCAGGACAGTACCACAAAATGCAGTTGTTTTTATCGAGACATCACTGCTTTCATTGCCTGGACAGTGGCACGAAACTGCTTGTTTGTTTGGTGAGATGTCACTGATTTTCCTGCCCAGATAGAGGCACAAAAAGTGGTTGTTTTCTACTGTGACATTGCTGATTTCTGCCTGGATCATGTCCCCCAGTCTGGGTATTTTAAGCCAGTGCATGATTTTTACCTACCCATAACAAAGTGGTTTCGTGCCTTAACCTAACCATGTGTGACTAATGTAACAAACATAACAACCAAATGTAATGCATCGGTTATTTGCAAAAACAATGCCAACATTTTCTGGGTTAAAAAGGTCATTTGTATCAAACAACACAAGAAATGAATATATATATTATCAAAAAACCATTAAAATATGCTGTGAACATTCAGGTGATCTGCCTCAGAGATGGATAAATGCAAAATGTTTAATGCACTATTTCCTTTAAGTACAGTAGCTCTAAATTTAGTTGCTATTTTGCTGGGGTTGAGGAATGCCTTCACTTTCTGTACAAATCAAAATGTCAGGTGAACGCACAAACTGACAGCCTCAGCGTCACGAAATAAACAGCAATTTCAAAACCATCAGTGACTTTCTGAATCTTTCCTTCAAGGATACTGAGTAGTCAGTGCTGTGCAGCAAACCGCTACAGCAGGAAGCTCCAATTGAAATCACCAAAAGACAAACAACACAATAACATCCGATGCTGAGGCATTACCATTGTTATTTGGTTGTTTCCACATTATTTACACATGCACTTTGCTGGTGTAGGCAGACTGTGTCACGGGAGGAAAATGGTACTAAAAAGGTTGCAGAGTGGCAGCAAGGCAGGGTATGGCAGAAGCCTGCTCTAAATCTGAAATACCTTCACACCGCCAGTGTTTGCCGGCAGTGGGCTGCCGTTGGCTTACTATCTGGGCCAGTTCAAAGCATATGAAAATAGGTTCATACATATCACACGGGAAGATGCGGTGGAATCTGTTGCTGATTATGCCGCTCATCCCAGAGCTTTACAGAGCGCATACTGAGACTGTATTTCAAACCGATGTTGGAAAAAATCAAACTGTTAAAGTAAATGTTTGCCCTGCTGGGCCCACATCTATCTCCAAAGGCACATCAACAACGGGAACAAACACTGGAGGGGGGAAGGTGAGCAGGGGAGGGTGATGGCAACACCATACATGAATCCCCATGCATGTCACAGAATTATCCTTTTTCAGGAACAGACATTCTCCAAAAACAGAAATTTGAAAAAATAAACACAGGGTTTGTTTTGCATCCACACATGTTTGGGGTCTGCGGATCAAATGGTACATCCTCACTTCCTTATTGTAGTAAATGGAATAAGAAGAGGGGGAAAAGTGCAGACCCACCTATGCTGCCCGCTTCCTTTTAGCCTGCCAACCTCCCACTGACCTAGCTATTAATCTCCAGTACAAACGCTCTCTGATCTCAGGGTCTCTGATCCTCAAGTGAATCATTATATGGCTTCACCAGAGTTCCCTATTGAATGTCAAGTGTCTCCAGTTTGTGAAATGACCTCTATTTTAGCCTTGGTGTGAGCTGCACAAGCAGCTTCTTCCTTAGGTGGAAATATATTGTGCAGTTTTTGAAGTAAATTGTGCATTTGGCGTCAAACATATTTCAATGGATTTTATGTTTTTTTCCTCCTTTGTCTTATCTCACCATCTCTATCTCTTCCTCTCCTCTCTTCTGTCCTTTATTATCTGTATTTCCTATTAATCTTGATGTACACCAGGGGTTATAAAGACAGCCCTGCCCAACATGGACAGAGAGGTGAAGGAACAGTACCAGGTATTAATCCAGGCCAAGGACATGGGAGGCCAGCTGGGGGGGCTGGCCGGGACCACCACCATCAACATCACCTTAAGCGATGTCAACGATAATCCGCCGCGGTTCTCTAAAAGTGAGTGCCCTGATTGAGTGAGTGAAATATAATTGCTGTTTAACAACACCAACTTTCATTTCTGCAAAACAACAATAATGCAGATGACCTTAAGCGGGTTCGCACATTTTATGATAACGAAATAAACACTGTGCAATTACAACAGGGCAGGGGGTATTCATCACGTCTACTCTCTGTAATTGGTTTTCATTATTTGTCATTATGCGCTGTCGTAAGCAAAGGCCTGTTTATTTAGCATGATTGCATCTAGCTACTACTCCTGGCAAATAAACTAGGATTGGTGTTATTTCGCTCATGGGGCATCTTTCTATATTTAGATTTGAGCACGATGGTGCTGCACCAGGGATTGAGTCAGTGTATTTAAACACTGTATTTCATCCGGTATTTTGTATAAGCTGCTAAACCAGATTAATTCGATTGTACCGTTCACCAGGTCATGTAAAAAGCCAAGCTGGAAAAAAAAAACCTCATTACTGTAAACACATTGATCTGTGAAAGCTTCTCTGCTTATACTAAGCATAAATATTAAATTGTGTGCAAAATGTATTCTGTTCTAAATCAGCAAGTGTATGACAGGAAAGCCAAAGATACTGTTTTGTATTGAAGCAGCCTCTTCAGGTATTTTGATGCGACACCGTGTGGCCTCCTCTGAATGTAAATACAGGCAGTCAGACGGTCAAGCTCCTTTGGCTGCGAGGAAAAGATGATATTTCCATAATGCTGTCACAGCACAGAGGTTGGGGCCAAGTATGGCGGCTCCCCTGCCCTGTCCCAAATCCTCTCTTTGTCGTCTTCTCTCTTCCATCTATAGAAGGCTTACAGGTTAGAAAACAGTGTGGTGGCCATATTAGACGACCTCATCAGATGATACTTATAACATTTCTGCATGAATCAATGCCACATCTGTCTTTTCTAGAAATCCCTTTTTCCCCTCCCTAGTTATTATAGATTAAGTATTTGTAAACCGTCAATCCTCTGAATGAATCTCAGTGATGGCACCAGATGTGGTTGCAACTGCAGTGACTGCAATGGTCATGACTAATGGGGGTGTATCTAACTGCATGTGGCTCTGTCGAATTATCCTAGAAGCTTGTGAACCCGCTGACAGTGCCATATAACAGCTGTTTGTTAACTTCTCCTAACCTGCAGCTCACCCTGTTTTTGGCAGGGGAGCTGCGTCCTAGCTTCAAAAGGACATGAACCTTAAAAAGTCTCTTTAAAATTAATGCATGTCCTTGAAAGTACTTGATTATTTATTGAAATTATAGCAGCCAAATTCATCCATATGCCCCAGCTCCCCTCTCAGAATCCTAGGATCAACACTGAGGAAAAAGCTAAGATCCAGGGTAAAATTGAGGAATAACAAAAAAGAGGGAGCACTATAACATGTACACAAGTATAGTATTGATTTCAAACATTTAATGCAGCATTTTCCAATAAGCAAAGGCGGGTGTTTTAGATTTGTTTTTAGTACATTTATTTTGGACCTCCTCCAAGAAAAAAGAAATACCCTCTCTGCCAAACAGCTTCCCTTTCCACCCTCCGAGGGCCTTGTGTCTGACACTCTGGCTTATTGTAGACATTAATGCTCAAGTTCATCCATCTTCAAGTTTAATACCATTGTGTGTCAAGTAGCACTATCCTCAGAAGGAGCCTCTGAGAGACTCTCATACATGCCTTTCTTTCCTGCACATCGTCTTCACCATTCCTATGGTTTATTTGTCTTATAAGGGCCAAATAAATCAGATCCCAAGAAGCGAATCATGTTTTTCTAGAACCGTTCTTGGCTGATTCATTGTTGCAGCAGATGAATGAGTTTAATCAGATGGTGGAATGTGTCGTTAATTAATGTTAACAAAACAGTGAAGCCTGTTACAGGGTCGGGCACCAGCGCTACACTGTGATTATGAGGACTTGAGGAATTTCCCTCACTCAGTGACAATGAATAGTCCTTAATAAATGTTGTGTAACCTTTGACATGGCACCATTTTCAAAATTAATGTTCAAAATTAATGTCCCATGGATCTCCTGACATTTCATGAACTGACAAGATTCTAAGTATTGAATGAGGGGGGTATAAAATAAATGACAAATGACCGTGCACTTGAGTAGCGTCTTACTAGTCTTTCGACCACTCAAAGCGCTTTTTCGCTACTTGTCACATTCACCCATTTACACACACATTCATACACTTGTGACTGAGGCTACTGTACAAGGTGCGATCTGCTACTCACTTAACCATTAACACATATTCACACATTAATGGCACTACTGCTGTGAGCAGCATCATGCCTAAGGATACTTTGACATATGGACTGGAGGAGCTGGGGATTGAACCGTTAATCATTAGATTAGTGGAAAACCTTCAGTATCTCCTAAGTCACAGCTGCCCCTAGAGTAGACCAAATCACCATGGTGTCATGCTAACAACTACAACAACTGGCAATTAATTTAAATGTGGAGACATGTGAAATCCACAAAGATATATAGTTAAACATGGTGGTCGCAATTTAGTGGCTTTGGGATAATGGTCTCCATTCCCTGTTGGTTGATCTGATGTCATGCTAAGCAGTGAAAAAATCTTAATATAGCGTACACTCAAACTATTATTGTCTTTTTTTTTCGGTGGCTAAAAACGAACCAATTCAGACAGCGTTTGCTCAATGCCGTTACATTTTATGCACGGAAATGAAGGTTTTCGATAGAGATGAACCCATCCAGCTGTTTCAGTCTCGATATCGATCCCAATGCTGTGCGGGCATCGATCCGATACCATGCTTAACCTAAAAAGCTAGATACCTTTGTATGTAGAAGAGAAAAGACTAGAGGCATCAGGCATTGATGACTACACAGTTCTTTCCTAAGATAAAATGAAACAAGATGAAACAGATCGGTGCATCCCTAGTTTTCTACCTGAAAGTTAATGAAAACAAACATTGTGATTCACTCTATCACCCCAGAACATTCCAAGTCCTTAGAATCATACTGACACTATTGCAGTGTTACTGAACTGCCAGTGGCACGTCCATCAGGCCACCGGGTGTTTGCACTAGATTTGTCTTGCAACCACAAAGTTTTCCTCTTTGTGGCACAGGTAGATGCTATTGTTCAAACATCTAGCCAGCTCAGAGAGAGAAGGGAAACACAGAAAAAGATTAATTTCCACCTTTTGTCAGGTGTAAGTGATAATCAATCAATCCAGTGTTTGTGTGTTTGTAGATTTCTTCCCAAGTACTTTGCAGTGATTTCAGCTGTTGGGAGTATCAGAGCCCCTCAGCTCTTGTGTTTGTGGATCATACAGGTTGAGCCGGCCAATTACAAGGAGCTGTGCAGCCTTGATGTCCACACACGTCAAAATTGAATAATGTCATGCCTATAGCTACAGGGCTGACTTCAGACAGAGCATATCTGCTGCTTGCCTGTGGGTGGATAAGACACCCTTGGGTGAGTGAGTGTCTACATAAAGGACAGAGGATGTGAAGAGCTCAGTATTTTCCATCTGTTGCCAAGTGTTGATAATAAATGAGTCCAGTCTGATGTTTGTTTGTTGACAGGTTTCTTTCACCTCCGAGTCCCGGAGTCTTCTGCAGTGGGGTCTGCTGTCGGTAGAATCAAAGCCCATGACTTGGACATCGGGAAGAATGCTGAAGTAGAGTACACCATTGTGCCAGGTGATGGAGGCGCTATGTTTGACATCACCACGAATGAACACAACCAAGAGGGGATCATCATTCTGAAAAGGGTATGGAGTCTGAGAAACATAGACAAGAAATTCAACATATACTGTGAATTTTCACATAATGACCAATATTCAGTGTTATTAACAGCACAAACAAATAAAGGCTGGTCGCTAATAAAAACAGAGTCAGGCCAAACTCACTACTTTGCTATATTTTTCCAGTTAATTCCAGTTGTTCCACTTTTCCATTTTCTTGATTGTTAATAAGCTGCCACCAATAAAACACAACACTTGCTGTGGATTTTCACATTAAGAGTTTACCAGTAAGGGGAAAACCTAAATACATTAATGTGAAAAATCAGCTGAAAGTGTTGAGTTGCATTCGTGCTAATTTCACATAAATTGGTGGAAATTAAAATGTGAAAGGACCATAATCATTTCGATAATGAAAGTTGTATTTCCGTTTGAGAAGGGAAACTGGAAGCAGCAGAGTGCTGAGTATAATTAATGCTGTGCGGTGAACATATTACTGAAAAAGACAACAGGTGAACGTGGAGAGAGTTTTGAGTGTGCATGAATTGGGAAACGGTGGAATTTAGGAATAAAAGCCTGTCTTTAAGCGTCTTTAGCTTCATATTCAGGAAATAATATGAATACCAATGACTCTGTACATGTGAATATATTTTGAGTGGGAGGTGTTCTTTTATTTTTACACATAAAACACATGACTGTTTTATTATCAAAAAATACATCTGCAAAACAGTGCCCTATGGGATCCACACAACATTGTTAATCACATCACATCATGACAACACCATATCACGTTATGTAAGCCAAACACGCTGGCAATATGAACGCCATAGTTTTCAAAGAGCACTAACGTAAGGCAAAGCTGAGTTGTCACTCAGGACAATGCAGCACTTCTTAAGTGCTGCTGTTGGTTGAATACTGTATTTGAACCTCGGCATTTCTTTCATGTTGGAGAGGCTGTCTAAATCCTGTCCAAACTGTCCTGCCACAACAGATCAACACAAATAAATACTGCAGGATCCATCAGAAAAGCTTGCACCGCTCACAATAATTAAGAAAAAAAAGAAAAGATATTGTACGTGACAGGGAATGGGAGAGGTGGGATGTAACATAATGTATCAAGGGGGTTGGGTGTTGCAGCACCCACATCACCCCTGCTTCCCTCAAGAATGCCTTTCTATATGTTATATTTACACCTAGATGCTCCACAGTGCTACCACTCCAGTGGTGCCACCACTGTTTTACATTTACATGTATTTACTTAAGTAAAAGAGACTACATCACTTTCATCACAGAAAAAAAAGAAACTCAGGGGAAGTTACTTACTTTAAATAAATATTGAGGTAAATAAATCAGGTATTATTAAATTATGGGAGGCACTTTATATTAAGGGACATAAATTACCTAGTTGTCTATTTCCATGCATATGAGCAGCATGTTGGCTCTTCATTAGCACTAATGCCTTGTTTTGCATTCGGCCATCAACTAACTTTTTCAAGGTTTTTTTTCCAATAACCCTCTAATTACTGTTTATTGATCGGAAGTTAGGAAGATGTTCATGAATAACTGATACTTAAGTAATGGTTTACACATTGAAAAAAAATGGAGGTCTATTGAGATACACAGTTACAGGTTCAATTCCCATTCAGTGATAAAAGAACGAGTACAACACAAGTAGAATTTTTCCTTTATTGATGGATCACCTCAGACATTGTCAAACATATCTATTAAAAATATACTGCCTTATCACTTAATAGGCTTGTTTTTGCAGTATTGTGTGTTTTAATGGATTTACAAAGTAGGAAGGGGAGGCTTCGCCAAAGGTGTGCTAAAAGCTCGCCAGCTGAAACCAGGTCTACTGTCAGTGCAGGCGGAGCGCAGCTGGTGTAAGTGGAAGCTTGGCTGACCAGCGGACAGTGCGCACACGTCACCAAAACCTCACAGGCAGGTTTCCAGAATGTCAGGCACATTAACAATGCAATACAGTAAATACCCAAAAAAACACTATTCAATGCAACTATCTGCAATCAGCACATAAATGTATCTCTATTTCAACTGTCCCGTAATAGTGACTGTTTGGCACGTTTGGCGCGCGTAATGGAAACCCAACTTAATTTGATTAACACAGCTGCAAACTAATGAGTTCACATCCCTCTCAGCCAACCACAAGCAGCCACAGCATCAGATAGGGAGTATATATTCAGCATCTGTCATTTTAGAAAAGTCAAAAGAAAAGAAACAGAGTGAGACTGCGAGAGAGAAAGAGAGAGCGCGCGCACATGAGAGAAACGCAACATTGATTTACAATTGTGGTGACCTCCTCCCAGGCTACCTTTGCATCATCAGCCCGTGGAGGTCTGCTCGCAGTTCTGTATATTCGGACACTGTGAGCTTGGACCTCCCGGACCAAAACATCAGTTTCCCCCTGGGAGAAGTTTTGCCGTCTGACGCTGCTGCTCTCTTCTGCTGAGGAGAGGGGCTCATTTGATCGGTGTGATGTGTGTAAAACCCACTTCACGCCTTCTCTCCTCCCTCTTTCCGACTTGTGCAGGTAGGAGGGACAGAGGTGGGAAAGAGGAGTAGCTGCGCTAGTGCACATGGTATGCCAAACTTGCAAAACCCGCCTGGCCACACCCAGTCGGCGAAGCGCAGGTGCGCTGCACCCCCGCCCCACCCGGTCTGCAAAACTAGAGCCCATAGAGTGAGCATGCCTGCAAGTAGTGGCAGAGTGAGAAAGAAATATTACAGCCTAAGCATGAAAAGTATTGCCTACCCGACTAATGTTTTGCCAGAGTTTCATTCCCTGGCTGCAGTCACTGTGCAGAAATGCCAAGAATTCAGGTTTTGAAGACCTGGAAATACTGACCAATCAGGGCAGTGGAGGTGGGCTGACAGGTGCTAAAACTGAGCTTTTCAGTCAGAGGGTGATTACAAATAAATTCAATCAAACAGTATGAGAAAAGTAATGTGTTTTTGAATATTAAAGCAGGTACACATGATCTAGTAGAAACCTTGCATACAAGTATAAACCAAAAAATGAGCATGATATGGGACGTTTAATTATTATTTGGACACCATTAACGATTTAATTTTAGAGAGAATGGCTGTTCTTGTACTACCACCTTATGAGTGGTAGTTGTAGAATGTTGTCATGCAGAAAAAAGCATTGATAAATGCTACATAATGACTAGTAAAGAGCCAATATGCTTGCCTATATGCATGGTAATAAGCAACTTGTTAAGTGTTATGAAACACTATAAGTCTGCAGGTGGTGCCTCATTGTCTTACATAATGCTGTACCATCAGGACACTTGGCAGATGCGAATGCTGAACCTGTGATCTCTCAGTTGTGTGATGTTGCTCTCTAAGTGTTTGTCTCCTTGCTGCCCATGCCTTAAAGCACAGCTCAGGGCAACAGCATCACTCTCCCTGAGCGCCTGTGCTATATAAAGCATTCACTCAGCATGTCAGGGCTCATTTACTATGCCATATGTTCTTTTCGCTAAATGGATTAATACATCCAGCGCAGAGTGACCCACAGCAAGAGGTCTTGGCCTTTAGTTGCACTTTCTTTGAACTGCAAAGCAAAAGTACCTCATTTAATGCCAACTTTTACCACAAGTAGCATTTGTGGGGCCGTGATATCTCTTCACTAAATGGCAAGTGGCACAAAAGCACCAGTGATATTAGAGAAATTTATTACTCCTAGGATAAACCCTTTAAGATCTATCATCTCATTTTCAAGGGGGCTCACCACTGCCAGAGGTGAAAGAAAAAGGACATTACTGCCACAGAGTAAAATTAGAGGGAGAAATCCAGCCAGTGCAATGCGTACTAATCTATTAAATAGCCAGACTATAATAAGACTTATTATGCAATTAATTTATAACTTTAGCCTATATATATTTAAAAAAGAAAAAAATCTATTTCAAGACCATTCATTCATACTTAAAAGAATATTGTGACCTTGTGTCCTTTGGACCATAGCAGTGAATTAACAAAGTACGGGTACTAATAATCACATCAATTTCAAACTTGGATAATGAGACAAATAGAGCAAAGGAACTTCACAGCTGTTCCATGGAAAAGCCCGTCTGTTGATCTTGTACTGAGGGGAAGACTGGGGGGCCATCACAGAGAAAGCACGGTCACCCTTTGTTTTTAATCTCAAGTGAGGAACCATTAATAAATTTTGCTCCTCTGATCTCAAAGGTCTGGCTGGTGAGTACCGCGTTAAAAGTTATTTTCTATACTCTGGGGCCAAACCATGAATTGCCTTATGGATGATTATTAGAATTTTGAACTGAATTCTAAAATTAATGGGCAGCCAGTGCAAATGATGCTAAGATTGGTGTGATAAGACATGACCTTCTGGATTTGGTTAATAATCTAGCTGCTGAATTCTCAATAAGCTGTAGTTGTGAAACTGAGTGAGAGTTTAAGCAGGTAAAGAGCGAGTTACAATAGTCCAGGCATGATGATATAAAAGCATGAATAACTTTTTCCATTGTTGTAGCTGAGCGTGTGTCTGATCTTTGAAATATTTCTTAACTGATAGAAGCAAATTTGAGTTGTCTTTCTGATGTGGTGTTCAAAGATAAGTTACTGTTGAAAATTACACCAAGGTTCTTTGCAACCAGTTTAACATTGTTACCAGAGTTGGGTATAACGCGTTACAAAGTAATGCTTGTGGCTCGCTACGTGGTCGGAGAAATGCTGCCGTTGTCTACGGTGGAGTCTAAATAGGTGGAGTAGGACTCGCTGACAGACATATTTCAGACTCAGGACTTGCATTATGCCTGGTACACGCTACATGCTGGTACTCACCAATTTGTCATCTTTCACGGCGGGTGTGATGTCATCGGGTTATTCTTGTCCTATTTTTATCACTTTCACTATTATTTGAGTCACTGTGTCTGTTCATGTGCCAGCTGACATGTTGTTGTAGTCACCAAAAAGCGCCAGCAGATGGCAGGAGCTACATTTGAAGCGCCATACGTAAACTATCAAGCTACTGTATCGTCCACAGGAAGTTCTGACAAATGTTTCAGAATAAAAGCCTATAGAAAATGGAGGGATTCTCTCAGCCGAGGTTATAAGGGGCTTTTAATTTGAAGTGTTGAGTTTCAAATGACAGTGCGACATGTTAACTTTATAAAGACAATGGAGCGGATAAAAAGTAAATATATAAACACACAGAGGGATTAATAAATAACGGAGCATGTATAATGTAGTCTGTTTCAAATGAAGCTGGGAGCCTCTGCAGTTGTGCTGAGTAAAAGCCCCGCCGCTATTTGTTAATGTTATTACTTTATGTCCGACCGTGAGGATGTAGGATGTGAAAGTAACCCTTACCCAACACTGATTGTTGCTGATTGAACCAAGAGAAGACTGTATCTTTTGTTTATGACTTTCTGGGCCCAAGATCAAGACCTCAGTTTTGCTACTGTTGAACTGAAGAAAGTTAGCTGCCATTCAGTCCTTGACACTTGATAAGCAGGAGGTCAGTGTGGTGAAATTGTTTAGTTCATGTAGCTTTAATGAGAGGTATAACTGTGTATCATCTGTGTAACAGTAAAGTAAAGAAAGAGATGTTGTATTGCCGAGTGGTATGTCCAAGGGGTAACATATACAGTATAAAGAAAATAAAATTGGTCCCAGAATGGATTCTTGGGGTAGTTCACAGGTGATGTCTGCTGTATTTGAATTGAAGTCCTGAATAGACACAAAAAATGTCCTATTTTCCAGATATGAGGTGAACCAATCCAATGCAGTGCCAGTGATTCCAGCCCACAACCTTAGTCTCTCTATAAGGATGCTGTGCTCTACCTCAGGTACACAACCAGAGGAGAGGGAGCTGTTTGTAATTTTAAGCAAATGAGGTGCTATGGCATCCATTATTTCCTTCAAGAGTTTGGTGGGAAGAGGATCCAGGGTGCAAGATGACATGCTCATGTGTGACACGGTGTCAAGGAGGTCCTGTAGTGATATGGGTTTGAAGGAAAAACAGCTTGAAACACAGTGATGGGTCCCTAAAAATACCTATGTTTGAGGGCTAAAAAGCTGCAGGAAACACAGTGATGGGTCTGTAAAAATGCCTATGTTTTGGTTGCTTAAAAGCTGCTTGAAACAGTGATGGGTCCCTAAAAATACCTGTGTTTGGGGGCTGAAAAGCCACTGGAAACACAGGCTAAAAGATAGCAGGTATTGTTGTTTGTTGGTCTCAAACAGTGGTCTGTTGTGGTCTGAAGCCTGGCAGCCATCTTGCCTCGGTGAAAAGTCAGCCACCACCCCCTCCACCTCCAGACAGCACGTTACGTTTAAAATGTACAAACATAATGTATTCAGGGTTCGCAGAAACTTGCAATGCAAACATTTTCTTCTGGCCACTGAGCTGGTCCAAACACATTAAATAGAAATATTATTCTTCTACCCAGAGGCTTGGCTATAGAGAGCAAAAGCACAATATTATTTCTCTTTGGACATTGAAAGCATTCAGCTCAGTGACAGTGGGTGTTAATATGCATTTATGAGTTCTGCATGAGGAGAGAATGAAAGAGTCTCACCTCAGTAAGGTTCCAGGAGACTATTCTTAAAAGGCACACCTCCTTTTGAAATTGCGATAACCATCAATGCGACAAAAAGGGCATGAATAAGACCATTTGCATTAATAAAATCATCATTAGGCTGACTCCTTGCTCACATTTGGCCATATTAATCAGAGTGTAAGTGCTCTGCGAGGAGAAATCTAGGCTCACAGATGTTGGTTTGTTTGCCTCTCTAATCTGTCTGGTAAACTACAGCATCAAGCACTGCAGGCTAGCCAGGTTAGTAAACAAGACTGTACAGTGTGCAGTTTTCAATAGTTTACAAACTGTTACTTCTCACTGCCAGTTGGAGCCGTGACTGAATAACAGAGCTGTTCACGCTTTCACACTTCTGCCAAGCATGCTATTAAAATACATCAAGTCAATATCACTTGAACAGCTGGCAAATGGTTGACGCAGTGTCTCTTAATGTGCCACGTAACAGTTAATAGGCATAATAATGTGAACAAGTTGAAGATAGGTCTTGCCCACGCTCCAAACTACACTGGTTAACAGGTACACAATTCCTCGTGCACTCTCGCACACAACCAGGAAGACATACACGAATATAAGTTGTCAACCTGTTATTTTGTTGCATGCACAGAATGACTTGCTCGCATAAGCCCTTGCACATCCATTGCTTCACACTCTGTACTGCATTTCCCTTTGGCAGAAAGCAGTCGACCCCTGTGGCGAGTTTAAATGCCATTTGTTGTCGGTGCCATTGAGGTTCAATGGGAAAAAAAAGGAACTGCAGAGCGATGCTAAGTTTGCATAATGCAACAGCCACAAAATGTCTTGGCGATACGGGAAAGGAGAAAAATGTAAATGTCAGAAAGTGAGGATTTTTTGTAAGCAATGCTCTGATGCGTGGATGAGATGGATTTCTTCTCTGAAATGAGTTCTCTTCTCATTCTCCCAAAATGCTATTTGAATTTTGGGTGCATAGTGGCACCTGAGATGTGTGTCATCATTTCCAAAACACATAAAAGACTTTCAACATGGAAAAAAAAACCTACAAATATCTTGTAAACAAAGGGAACAGGTAGGTCACAACTTTACTAACAACTCATTCACTTTTACCACCATGTCAGCAGTCGTTTTGTAAAGAACAATAAGTGGATCACATTTTATTCTGTTTAATCTGTTGCTTTCATACAACATGTTATGACATCAATACAGCAAATGAGCTCATATAGCCAAAATTGCCATCCCTGTCCCCCAATGTTTTGGCTTTTAAAAAAATCAAACAAAAAGGAAAAATGATCCAAATATCCACTGCTAATGGTCAGTCTGTAGTCGGACTGAGTGATCATCACAGTCAGAATGGGCTGGAACATTGATGGGTTTGATGGAGTGCATGTGGGGAGCAATAGAGGAAGAGAAAATCAAAAGGCAAAAGCCATCTGGGGAGCAGCACACCCACCCACACACACAGAGAAGACACAATTTGCACATATGGTGTTCTTGTATTGTCTGTTATTTATTATTATTGTTTGGTAGCTAAACTGTTTCTTAAACAAAGAAAATAATCTACAAAAGAAATGAATCATAATCATAATAATCGCTTTAATTATAACTTCATTAATAACCATGATCATAACATAAAGATTATGGGGGTATGGGGTGCCGAAGATAACTTGCCCCAAGCGAATGTGCGAGGCTTGGCACTGGATAAAGAACAGAGCCCTTCAAACTTCTTCCAAAACTTTGCAGCCTTAAACGCAAATTCAAATTCACTTCTGGAAGATTAAAAAAAGTGGGTTTCTCATTAAACCCTGCCTCTTTCATGCAAATTCACCTCAACAAAATACTTTTTAAGGAGTGGTAATATATCTCTTTTTGTCACTTCTCGTTTCATTTCTGGGATACAGCGTATATTTCATCTGATTGCAAAAGTAGCCAGCCAATTCTATCTGTTTCTCTGTGCCTTTCAGGGTATTTCTGATGTAAGTGTCTAAAATGTTCTTTGGGGGAATGCAAATCTGCATTTGTTTTTCTGATGTATCAGACTGAGGTGTTCGTTAACTGGTACATTTTTAGTCCGCGCCCCAGCACACAAGCACACAAAGGTGTGTGATCCTTTGATCCCCAAAAATATGCAGCTGAGTGAGTAATTGATTCCCTGCTCAGTGTAAGAGCTGCCTGGGGATGCTCTCTGAATGTGTATGAACATATGCGAACTTCAGTGTGTAAATCACACATGCATGCCACTGTATGTGCTTAATGTGCTCATTGTCATGGCTGTATCATTGTATGGTGACCTTCCTATTGGCAGTAATGGAATAACAGAATGAGACAGAAAGCAATTATGATGTAAATGAAGACAATTATTTGTTTACATTATGTATACCCACAGTGGATGAAGGGGGTGCATCTTTCCTCCTATTGTTTTACTTGCAGTGTTTGATATGCTGCCATTTAACAATGAGGCAGTGCAGTGTATTCCCCACAGTGGTAAGCTACAGCACAAAGGCATTGTTGATGGGGGACAGTCTGAGCCCCTTTAACTGACCGAGCCCCCCCACAGTGTAATTTACCAAACAGCATGTGCCTCTGCCCATGTGGGATTGTGATATTAACAGGACAGGGTGGGAAAGAGAGGAGAGAAAGAACGAGCTGTGCCTTGGAAAGGTGTGGGGAGAGTAGGTAGCTGGAGATGAAGCCTTTATGAGTTGTTCACTGTGTTCCCAGAATACTGACCCGCCCACAGACTTGTCTTATTTCAGATTGGTGGAATATCCCCAGAGACAGGTGTGCAAATGTGTGCAGACAATCCCTCTACCTCTCTCTCTCTCTGTCTCATTCTTTCCCCTTCTCCTTTGACTTTCCTCCCATGCACCGGCGTCGGAAAAAAAAACAAAAAAAAAACACACAGCAGGACAGCGACGAAAGCCACATTGTACACAGAGCAGAGTTTGGCAGACCCCAAATTAGAGACTCAGGAAGGTTGGTTATGATAAGAGGATCAGGCTGAGTAATGGGTTCAAAGGATGATCATCTGTTTCCCAGTCTGACGATACAGGGGGAGAGGAAAAAAGAGGCACAGAGGCATGGAGGGGGTTTGCACATCCCATCTGCAAAACATAGGATTAGGGGAGACAATAGGTAAATCCACCAATGAATTCCCAGGGAGACGTTCAGACAAATGTGTGCAGACAAATGTGTGTGACATACTAAACATGAAAAAGCATGCGGAAGGGCATTGCCACATCCAAACGCCGCTATGCATACAGTATATGGAGAGCACACGTCAGCAGCGTCAACATGATAACCTTGAGTTGTGTTGCTAAAATAATTTTGAGTGGGATTAAATGTCGTTTGTCCATTTGCATGTTTATTTACCCCCTCCTGGGAGAAGAAAAGATGGCAGATATGCGTAATTGAAATGTGCTGTTCTAGGCCTAGAGGAACGGCATTGTTTAATGACAGCATGTGTGGCATAATGTTTGCTGGCTCACACTCAGGGAATCCATTTTAATACAGGCCTATCTCCTCACTGTACAAACTGAATGCCCCCAGCCGCCACAGTGCATTGAATAAAGAGTGTTTGCTGCAGACCTCTGGCACTGCCTCCAAATCCATTGCCCCAGAGTGTCAGAGGGGTTCAAAAAACATTGTAGAGAAGTACAGGTGCCTTGTGTAGTGCAAGCTGCTGCAGGTATACCTCAAACACTGCTTTGATCTCGCATCTAATAGGAAAATATTTAATAGAGGTTAATTAAGATCATAGAAAATAACTAGAAATTATAGTTGTTTTCGTTTGTGGTTTGTTGTAGTTTGATCCCTGGCTTCTCCTGTCCATATGTCCTCCAATTGTTCCCAGTGGTAAGGCCTGGGGAATCAATGTAATGCACTTTGTCCATCTAAGGTGGAAAAGTGCAACACATTTTCTCTCAATTTGTCAATTATGGCAGCTTGGTCAGTGGCCCTATGCTTTAAATTGATTCCCTCGACAACCCTATAGTGTCATTTTTGGACACTTAGGGACAGCCTGTCATTTTCCTCTTGTTACATGCGCAAGCTGTAAAAATAATGGATGTAGCTATGGTGGCATCACCCACTGGTTTGTAGACTCCAGTTTGGGAGCCTCAAGTTCAGCATTTCGCCAGTCACCATCTTGGTTTTTTCAAGCCAGAAAAGACCATATTTGGGCAAGAAGCTGGCGCTGTGGAGGAGTAAGGAGTGGGTCTGGCTGAGAAGCCTAGGACACTATTGGCAGACAGCTTGTCACTCAATGTGGCCCTGCCCTCAAATACGTGCAATTTTAAGCTTTAAGAATATATAAACAGGAAAGTTCTATAAATGTAACCCCTGTGCAGTTGTCATCAAATGGAAATTAGTTATAGAGACCAAAACCATATTTTGTACCAGGCTGACAACATTTTTATTTCCACTGTAAAGTTGGGCATTTCAACATTAGCGTCTATGGGGATTGGTTGACTTCCGCAGCCAACCTCAACTGGCCATTCCAGTAACTGCAATTATTGGCACTTTGGCTTCATTTTTCAGCTCCAGAGGTTGTTGCTTGGTTACATGCACAGTATCTTTTCAGAGTAAACATCTGTGTTTACAAGAAACCTAGGTTTTGTCACTAAAACTACTTTCAGGGTAGGCAATGAAACTACTTGTTTTGGTTTAGAAAAGATATCATTGTTTGGGTTAAAACAAGTGAGCTTGTTAAGTAACTTCATGAGTATGTCATGTATCTTTAATTATGTGATATTGTTGAAAAAAACTCAACAGAACTGGCTTCGAGTTCACATGGGAAACAAACAGCAGTCCCATGGGTGAAAGTCCTGTGCTTGTTTGACTCATCCACTGGCCCTCCCTCCTGCCCCTCTTGGACGTTTGGGCTCTTTATACTACATCATCCTTGAAGATGGGTTTACATCCAAGTCACTTGAATGCCTGGTGTGTCTCATACAGACGCTAAAGCTGCATTGGAATTAGATGATAATGGCCGGTGACCATGCTGCTGTATTTTACACTCTGGGAATGAAACAGCCTGGAAGTGTCAGATAATTGCAGCTCATTTTCGTTTTTGGTAACTTTCACATTATTCATCATGCGCCATGTTATAGATGAAAAAAATAACAGTAGTAAGACACTACTTGTCAGTGATGATAAAAAACGAGTTTTTAGAATGTCTGGTTTTATCGTGTCTGTTATATAAGGAGTGGTGGATGAGAGAGAGACAAGGGAGAGATCTCTGACATAGCCAGAAAGTATGTTAAATGTTTCAGCACCGTGGACACAGACAGAAAGAGACAGTTTGACAGGTTCAGAACAGTAAAGGGAGACAGATCATTGTAAATGTAATAAAAAAAACTATATGTTGGATAACTGGGACACTGATTCCAGACCAGTTTGACATTTTGAGGTATTATACAAGTATGTCGCTGGTTTACCACAGCAAACTGATTTGTTTCAAGATTTTGCTCTAATCGAGTAACAGCACAGGAAAAGCGGTCAATGATTCATCCAGCTCGCATGAGGTGACTTTTTTCTCCCACTTCTAAAGAACAGCACGTTCAAGTGATTAATGTTATAGTGCTGCGTGGCATTTAAGAAAAGAACTTGTCACCAACAGCGTGCACAACTGATAAACATTTGCATACAAAACAAATGCAGCTAATTGCCTAGATTGCCTTAGCTCAAATGTGGCCCTATTTAGACCCTTAAAGTCATAGCCGCTGGCAGTATTGAGGCAAGAAACCCTTTTCATCCTTCCTGCCATCAATTAAGAACTTAATTTCACTAAAGTCAGACAGTGACTGCAGTCTAATTTCTCTATCAGAAATGTCATTACTGGGCTGTTTGAACAGTAAATCATTTCAGAGAATGAGAACTGTTACTGCCTTTCAGTCTTGATGAGATACTAGCAGGCAGTAAAAAAAAAAAAAAGTAATGGTCAAATGACAAAAGTAATGAACAAACTGCTAACTTGACTGAAGGCCAGAAAACAGTGAGGACTGTTAGTTGAATACTAAAGAACACAAAGGGCTTGAGTTTACAGCTCAGGTCAAACAAAGACACATCCTTGTATTGCAAAATAACAAAATGTCCTTACATTGTGAAAGCCATATATGTGATCTCTAAATTACTACGGGGGTAGTTGCAATATTTTATAGCTTAAAACTGATAGCATTTAGAGCTCATCCGGCTGCATGATACCAACCGAGCCTTGCTCACAGACAGAGTTGAAACTAATCTATTGATTATAGTGCTGAATGTTCCAGTGGGAGGTGAAATGAGTTATTTTCAGCCCTGTTGTGAAAGGAGTCGAAAGAAGAGGAAAAGAAGGAAACAATACCTGAGAACAACGGGAGATGCAGGTGCCCAGATGAATAACATCTTACCAAGCAACCAAGCAGGGGGCGATGTGTGCGTGTCGTTGTGTACGTCTGGTTATGCATGTGCTGTACACGAGCAAAGGTGTTCAAAGGGAGAAAAAGAGGAGGGAGAGTGACAAAGAGGCAACTGAGGTGGTGCTTGGAGTCGATGAAGTGCCTTCTCTCCGGTGGCCTGGGGAGGCGTGGGTGTAATAGATTAAACTAGCGTCCCGGGGCTCATCCCATGGCTAACCCTGTCCTATTAAGAGTGGCAGTGCGAGTCTTTCACAGTCACTCTACTCCACTGCAGTGTGGACAGGGCTGCTGGCAAGGCTCTCAGATGGCACTCCACTGTTGTGAGTACTGGGGGGATGGAGATGCTCTGAGGCAGCCAAGGACACAAACCGATGTGACTGATGGCAGCACAATAAAGTGAGCATTCTCCTCTCCACAGTGTTAGGACCCCCTGGTATTCAGAGCGGCATCAAATCGCTCTCTGGGGCATGTAAGCTTTTCTCTGCTGATGATAAGCTCATTGTACTCTGTGGTCAGTTGACTGCTTATGGCACAATGGTGGCTAGAGGTCTTTAGCATTCTTCTGCATGGCCGAGTCTTGCTGAACTGTCAGTCAATGACTGCGGTGACCTTATAAAGAAGTCACTCATTCACAACAGAGATGTCAGGCCAGACTCAAACTACTGCGTCATAATTGCTTATCCCAGAATCTCTGTGGAATTTTAACCTTGAAGTGGCTTTGCATCCCAAAAATACTGTGTTTAGCTTACTGGGCATTGTTAGAACTATTAGTGCTTATTGCAACCCAGTGGCGCCTCTGGAAGTCTTTTCATGAGAGTAGCCAGATGGGGCCACTGAAAATCTTGGGGCGGCACACTAAAACCAAAAGCTACAACTAAGTTTCAGGGATTTTATTAGTCTGTTGTAGTATATATGCTTGTTGAAAGTTAGTATATAGTATAAAGGCTTGTTACAGTTAATATTAATAATTAAATGATGTGCATCGACACAGAAAAAATTAAATACTTTGAGTTCCCTGACCATGGGTGGATTAATAGACAGTGAGCTCCTGGGCACAGATACGCAAGAGGTCCCACCACCTCTCCTACATTGGAGCGAACCATACAGACTTGTGTTGGTTTTGCCTCTTTTTTTTTTTTGGAGTTGTTTTGCGTCTTACTTTTTGTGGTTTTGTGTCCTTTGAGGCAATTTTGTGTTGTCTTTGTTCATTTCGTGTCTCTTTGTGGTTGTTTTGCCTGTTTTTATAGTTACTTTGTGTCTCTACAGTTCCTTTGCATCTCTTTTTGTGTTTCTTTGTGGTAATTTTGAGTCTTTTCCTGGTCGGTAATATGAGTGACATTTTGCAGATGAAGGTCAGGGGGCCCCTAGAACTCTGCCCAGTAGGCCCAGTCAGTAATATCCATGCCACAGCAATCCTGTTTGAAGCTGTCACATATGTATGTGCTGGGGAAGTTGTTGTAATTAGAATAAGCTGGTTGCCATTTGCCTTAAAAGACAAGTATTCAGCTGTGATTTGAAAAAGTACATTGATTGTAAGGAACAAAATATTTACTGGGAACAAGCCTTCTCAGGGTTAGTGACGACATGGGCACCCATAGAACCCATGTTCTATTGGTGTTATTTAGCCCACTTCCCAACAAGCTATCATACCAATGGATGCCTGAAGTGTGTTTTCTAAAGATACCCAACATGCAAATTTTTAACTGTCAGATAATGGGTGCTGTCATGTGGGATCAGGAGGTTTTGGCCTCACTAGAGTTCAGTATCCAGACATGGCCTAATGTTGCTGTTTGTAGCAATGTGTTGGCTCATACGGCTGCAATTATTTAATGTGTGATATTCTGGGCATGTTTGGCTTAGCTTTGATTTACTCTCAGAGGATAAATCATGTGAGGAGGTGTTAATGATTCATAAGTGGTATTGTAAATATATAATACTGCGGTAAATGGATTTAAGACTGCTCTGCATATCATAGATTAAACAACATTTGCTGTATTTTTTCACCCCATTTAATCTTCATCCTCTTCAGGTAATACCTGTGTTCAGCACAAACAAATGAAATCAGGCTGCTAATGACTCGCTGTGCTGTGATAGTGATTCTTCAAGGGGAAAGGCTGGATTTACCCATAGGTGTTGGCATTAGACCGCCCCCCATATTATTGGGCAAACATAGCTGAGGTAGTATTGAACTCTGCTATTGTAATACTGAACTGAACACACAAAGAAAACTGAGAACCTATTCAATATGCATGTCATCCTGCTTCTCCCATCCCCAAAATAACCACCAAGCTAAAAAAAAAACAGCTGCAACTAACACTTTACACTGCGATGGGAACAAGATGTGGGGGAGGGACCAGAAACAGACCTAAGTATCAAGTGAGGAACAGATTTCAGTTTATGGATTTCCTCTTATCATATCTCGATGTAGATCGTCAACAAGCGCATTCATTGTTCAGTATTCACACATGTAACTGTGACAATGTATTGACTTTTTTTTTTACTGTGTTTGAAGCATTATACTGTACCTGTGAGACTGTGATGCCTTGATTAGTCCCCTGTTCTAAATTAACAAATTCCCTTGGAACATAACAGGTTCAATTGGCACGAAAAAAAAAAGTTCCTTCATTCAGTATCACTGCCAGTGCAATGAAGGTGCACATTTACATATCAAAGGGCGCAGCACCATGTCTAGAATTTCAAGTGTGTTCTGTTGTGATGTTGAAGAGCAGCAGCACTGACATGAGAGGAACTCGGTCTGTCCTCCTTACAAATTCCTCCGTTGATACACTTCCTTGTTGTGTCCGCAGTAACCCATAAAAAGGTGCATAACAACTGAAGCGATAATGAGACACTTCAAACGTGTAATTGAACATGCATAGGTGTGTGCAACTTGTTTTAGGATAATATATGTGTGGATATGGGTAATACTGACTCATACAGCGCTGGTTCTGAGCGCATAAGTAGGTCATCTTCGAGGAAGGGGGGAAAAAAACGCAAAATGATACATGCAGTCAGAGAATGAATGGCCGTTTTTCCTTCCTGGGAAATTTCCCCTATGGCCTCCAGATCTGATTTGATTCTCCCCAAGTCAAGCGTTGACACATTAGCACGTCTTCTCATTAACTCAGAGTTTCTCATTACCCCCTCCTGGCCCCATTTTATTCCTATTTAACAACAGATATCCCAGACATACTTGGGCCATCGTGAGTCTCAGACACATTAAAAAGGCAGTAAAGCTCTCAACATCACTGTTTTACACCCAAACCGGAATATGTAAATTAATCTGCAGGATTTGCTTGACAGTTAATCATATGCCTGTCCATGCATTGTTCCATGGGTGTCAGCAAGGCTTCTCTCTCCTCCATCTGCTGAGGAAATTAACTGCAATTTGTTCCAACGTCGTCACTCCTTTTTTGCTACTACTTAATGAGTACCTTTACTGGCAAAACCTTTCAGTCCTGACATACTTTATGAACGGATAAATATGTCAAATTAAGTGAGTAAAGCAGTATGAGTTAAATAATTGTGCAAAATCATCTGACATAGATGTGTGATGTCTATCACACAGACTTTTCAGGTCATATAACATGCCCTCTGGTGGCTATATCTGAGGAACTCAACTCCTTGGCAAATAGAGAAAATGATCTGTTCGAGTTTGTTGATACTGTCAGCTTATTTGCAACAGCTGATTTTCACAGTAGTAACACCATCTGATAAATTGTGGCTGCACGTTGATATTTATATCATTAACTTTGGCAAGCAGTGACTACAGAAGCAGTGAAGCGGTAAAGTTAAGGAAAAAAGGGATTAAGGTTTGCAGGACAGCGGGCAAACTAATGCATAGTAAGGTTTCAAAGCCGCCATTTTATGTCTTGTAGGCTAAATACCTAAAGACATTTAGATACAGCACTCTGCCCTAAAATGCAGGAACTACCAGAATGTTTTGTTAATATTTTGTCTTCCATTTTAGTGAACTTGGTCTGGAAACCTTATTTTGATTTTTTTTCGAGTTCTGTGTTCAGTGTATTGTCTCTGTTTGCAAGCCTCCTTTTTGATAGCTTTTTAAGCTAGTTAGCATTAGCAGGAGTTTAGCTGGTATTTCCTCAGCGATTGGATTTAACCAATTTCCTAATAAGTTATGATGAAACAGAGTGGTACATGAATGAGTAAGCATTTTACCACTCCTGGTTCCCTCGTCTTGAAGTCAGTGGGTTTTTGGTTAGACGCCTGGAATAAAGTCTGTGGCTAACACAAGCTTAAAGGGATAGTGCACCCAAAAATGAAAATTCAGCCATTATCTACTCAGTTTTAGAGTCCTCACAACACTTACGGAGATCCGAGGGGGAAGTGGGTAGCAGCACAACTGCACACCTAATGGCTGACGGTGCCCCAGATTCAAACGTCCAAGAACCACAAAACCACAAAATATCTCCATACTGCTCGTCAGTCGTGATCCAAGTGTCCTGAAGCACCAACATAAAAAGTTGTTTGGAAAAACGTCATTTGAACTCTGTTTTTAGCCTCATTGTAGCCTGTAGCTCTAACTGTTGTGAGGACTCTGAGCCTCCCTTGGCATATGGGTGAGTAGATAACGGCTGAATTTTTTTTTTGGGTGTACTATCCCTTTAAGAGATTGTCATGTTTTGTTCTACGACATTAAGTATAACAGTATATACCAAATTTGTGTATTTTGAAGCTTTTATGTGTCTTGAAAAAGGCAGTTGTTAACAGTAGGCTAGGTGAGACTCAAGTGACACCTCCATAGTGGAAAAATAACACCAGTGTGGACATGTGAAAAACTGCAGGTGGTTGAGTGGTTACTTGAGGCTGGCTCAAAAACAGTAAATCCCCATAGACACCCATGTAAAAATGCCCAACTTTACAACAGAAATAAACATGTTTACAGCCTAGTAGAGGATAACGTTTTGGTCTCTCATGCTTATTTCAACATTGATGACAACAGTACAGGGGAGGTTTTTTTTAAAAATAATTCACCTGCTTATATGGCGACATTAGCCATGTGACTGTAGTGTAGATTGTTTATAGCCTAATGTTAGATTTTTTTCTTTTGTTTATTGCATCTATGCTTCAAAAATACACGCTTGCTTGCCACAAAGCTTATTTTAATCCATTGGGTAAATCCCATAGGCTTTCTGAAGAGGGAACCAGGATGACGCTAACTTCTGTGGGAAGAAAAAACCTGAATGAATTTAGATTCAGTGAGCTAAAGCTGATCATGGCTATCTCACCAGCTGACTTTTAGTTGCTACCACTCTAGTTTCACTTGTCTATTTGTCCCTCTGTGACAGAAGGTGCCAGAAGCTTTATGGCAACTTCTAGAACAGCCATTCTCAACTTACAGCCTATTTTATAATTCACAGTGGGGATTTTTGTACTCCGACACTTTGCTTACATTCAGAGTGCATAAAAACACATCAAAATGAAATTTGGTTATAAAAAATAGTCCAGGGGGATCTCATGGACTCTCCAACATGATTCTGGGCAACGTCCGGAATGTTCTCAAATCCTAGAGACGCCCCTGCAGACACCTGACCTGTGCGAGGGTGCTGTGACTGGATTTGCCTCTTGGCTAAGATGAGTGAGGACAGAAAAGGCAGAAAGGTTGAAAACAAGCAATTCATTTATTATTTAAACTGATAAATAACATTATTTATTGTGTATTAACTGGCCAACAAACTCCTGACACTTTGCAATTGTGCAATAGTTGAGTATTGCTGTTTCAGAGCCCAGAGTATAACAAACCAGTCTTAACTGAGTTTTGACCAAATATGTAATTTTGTTTTTGTAATGCTGAATTAGCCTGCCAGAAATATAGAGTTGTAGCAAGTAAACAAAGTATGAGTCTGATGCTGAAAAGTTAACTTTATGAATCACTAAAGTCTTAAAAGATCTTATCAAACCAGTCACGTTTACCATTGAACCCACCTGCACCTGAATATTTGCCATGCTCAACTGTTTTAAATTTAGCACATTATTTATGCACAGTGATCTGACAAGTGTGACTTCAGGATGCCAGTTGTACTTGAGATTTGTGTCAAAATTGCTAAGTCTGTGTGAAAAGAGCATTTCCCCATCACACTCCCCAAGTCTGTGTCTTGGGCTAGCGGGGGATTACATGAAATTAGACAGTTATAAAGGGCGAGAGTTCAAGCCTCTGTCCTAACTGTGGTGATGCAGCATGTTGAGATGGAAAGCAACGCTTCTCCCCGTTCCCCAGTGAGACTCTGGCTAATGAGGCCTGGTGTACACCTCCTGCTGTGCGCCTCCCCAGCATCGCCTTCCCTCCTCCTCCTACACCTGTGCCAGTATTTCAGCTGAGCTATGCATGGCTGTCTACATGTGGTGGTGCAGGCACAATGTGATGTAAAGTACAAGAGGGCCTCTTAGGTATTTATTTATTTGTATTTTATTTACTTTGCTTTTTTCAAGCTGCTTTTGAATAACATAAACTCCAAATAATGAGAATGTTAATTACACTATTGATGCGTTTATTCCCATGTCTAAGGCTCACACTTTCAGAGGCAAAGTACATCGAGTTCCTTTTGAAGTTGATTTCTAACAATTCTCAGGAACCAGCGGGGGGCTCGGTAAACTGAAATAATGATTGCTGTAAATTTCAGGCTACTTTATAGGTGTAAGTTGGCAAGAAGTCTTTTAGTTTGATTGTAGGGATCAGCATTTGAATGACACCCGCAACGAATTCCATTTTTTATACGTGACTGTTGCTTCAGGGAGCCTGGTCTTCTCAGTGTTGTCACTTCTTGAAAGAGATTGAAAGGGACAGAGTGTATTTCCTGTTGAGGGATCTTATAGCTGTGCCTAGCCAGTTGCATCTGGCGCACTGTAATCAAACCAATCATGCTGGTTGATGGTCAATGATTGCTTTCAGATTGGCTTGCCTTCACATAGCTCTCTTTTTTTCCCCTTCTTTTTACGGACACCTGCTGTAGCAGCAAGACTGTGAAACCATGGAGATGGAGGAGAGACAGAGGGCTCGAGAAGCATCTGCTATCACTGTGAAATCACGATTGCACAGCCTCTGATCATTTCTAGTGGTTGGACTCTAATTAGATCGCTAATTCATGTGCATTTAATTTGGACAGATGACTGGTCATATTTCTTTTCCCATTAAAAAAAAAAAAAAAAAAAATCATCCACCACATCTACCAGTGCACCTCCCCTCTCACTTTGACTGTCTGTACAGAAGAACATTGCCCTGTGCCATTACCAGCTGTTTTCACTCGGCGTGTTTCGGAACAACATGCCAGAGAAGCCCAAGTCCTGGGGCAAGGAGATAGCATTGCTGCCTTGGTGGTTACATGTTAGTCAATTTGAAATACACAGAAAGGAATGTCTCTCATGTGACTCCAGGCCAGTAGAGCGTGACCGACTGCAAGCTCGCCAAGTATGGTCGGTCACACATGAGAGGGCAGGAGACAGGCAGAAGCACGAACACGGGTGTCACCGCTGTCGGATGTTTACACCTCAGCTGCAGACATGCCGAGGATGCAGATTCCACCCCTCGCCTTTGACTAATTGACCCTGAGCTGATATGTCAGAAGCTTGAGGAGGTAGAACATACGAACCCCTAAGCCGTTGTTGGGAGAAGTCTTGTAAAGGGGTGTAGTTGTGCTGAACCAAGAAAGTGCAGCTTGACTTCCTCTCACAGAGGTGGCAAGACCTCGACCTGGTCAGGACCTACTGTGTGTCTCACACAAGGGGCGTCAATCTGTGTTGAAAAGTGGTGGGTAGGGACATAAGGGCTCAGATGGAAAAACATTTTGAAACGGTCTTCAACATACAGTATGTGATTTGAAGCGATGAAATGGGGGCATCATCGGTATGAGGTCAGAGCAGATAATTCAAATGGCTCATCCTGATCCAGTTGGTCAAAATCGGTTGTTATCCTTGCTGAATAAACACATGTTGGCATGAGTTACTCCATCGTCCATGCTATCATCTTTTGTGTCTTTTGTTTGGAGGAGTAAACTATTTAAAAAATGTGCGTTTTCATGACAGTGACAATTCATTTTGCTTATTTTATATTCCCCTGGACTTCAGGGGATTTAGTGGCATCTAATGGTGAAGATTGCAGATTGCAACCAGCTGAAACTTGGTTGGGATTCCTTCTGTCGTCATTGTTCCGGAGGTTTTTGCCAAGAGCCAAATTATCCACAAAGGTCTCTTCCTCTCCAAAACAAACAGACCAGGCGATTTAAAGCGGTAAAATACGGAATAAAGTAGTTTCACTTAAAAGAAAATCAGTGTTTCTCAGCCATTCCCGTCAAGGAGGGGCTGCTAAATACAGTGGATGACATGAAAACAGACAAAACAGGCAGTCTACAGTTTGGCTTGGCTTTCTTGTGATTATGCACTAAAGAATAGATCTTTATTAAATTAAATTTCATTCCGTCCAGTATATCCCCCTAAACCATACAAACTGAACCTTTGAAAACTTTATGTGTTGTCATGTCAACAGAGAGAGGGAAAAACAAAGCAAGAGGAAAATATGTGAGGAATTTGTTAAAGTTACTGATCGGCATATTAATGCTCCTGGGTCATTTCAGAATCAGCAGGCTGAGGATTTTGTTTTTGTTTTTTAGACTTTCGTTACATTTGTTCTTGTATATTTACACTTGCATTGAATGTTTTCATATTGTGCAAACAAACCTCTCTCCACATATTCTAATTTGTTAGAAATCAGAAGCCTACAAGGAGTTTGCTTTGGTTTTTACAATAGACACATTAAGATGCATAAAAATATGAGAAGGGCTGCAATCCTCAAGAGCTGAAAAATAGAGTTGAAAAATTACAATACGAAATACAAAAAAGTTTTATAACATAACATAAATGTACAATACGTGGTGTAAGGACGTTACTACGGGCCCCAGTGCACACTATTAAGACAGGCCCTCGTGAATGCATGCAATGTATAGACATAAATAGAGACTTGACAACATCAACATACATATTATTGACCAATTATCATTGCCTTTCTGACAAAAGTATTAAACAACAACCCTACAGCAAATGACACCTTTTTTAAAATAGATAATAATAATAATTTTGATAATTTATCTTTAATTTATCAATCTGAATCACTTTCAAGGGTCTGCTCCCTCTCCAGGCCCCTCCACCCCAGGGGCCCCAGTGCACTGTGCACTGTTTATATTCATGCCCCTGTGTACAATATAGCCGTGTCAGAATAAACATAAGCTAATTAACATTTCCTGGTGCAAGTTTTTCTATTATTTATATCACTTCATATTTTGGGTTTATGAAGTGATGGAGACAAAATTGTCCATTTCAAATAGTGGGGATGTCTCCTGCATCCTCAGTGTAAATTATAGCTATGGCTAACATGAAATTCTGCAGGTACTATATTGACTGTCATTCAGGCTGTCAACAAAAATATGTGTCATCATAACCTATGATGTCATATATGTGTGTGTTTACTGGTTTAATTCTGCTTTTCAGGCGGGTGAGAACAACGCTGTTTGCATGTTTTTTGAGTGACAACATAAACATTGGAAATCACCCAAATACTGTAATGTACTGGATATGAGGAGGCCGATGTTGACATCTGATAGTAGTTACTCATCTTTGAAAACTAACAAAAATACACTGAGGGCAAACTTGCCGTCAACACTGATGCTCATATACAGTTACTGCATGTCTTCAAGTGCTCTCTGAATACTACAGAGACAGCAGGAGTGCTGACATGTGCTGTACCATGACACCATTGTAATTTCAAAATTTACTGTTGCTGTAAAAGTAACTTTTACTCTCTCTCTGTTGTTGTTTTTTTGCTGTAGCCCTTGGACTATGAAACCAAGAAGGCATACACCTTTAAGGTAGATGCCTCCAATGCTCATCTGGATCCCCGATTTCAAAGCTTTGGGGCCTTCAAAGACACAGCAACGGTGAAGATTAACGTTTTGGATGTGGATGAGCCCCCGGTGTTCAATAAGCCCTCCTATGTGATGGATGTGTACGAGGACACACCCGCGGGCACCATCATCGGAGCGGTGACGGCACAGGATTTAGATGCCAGCAGCAGCCCAGTCAGGTAAAGTTAAACTCTCCTACCTTTAACAATCTACACTTTACATTTACATTTTAGTACATTGTGTTGTTCGTTTATCAAAATGCATCAGAGTTTACCGAAGTGGCTGCAGATTGTGTATGAAACTATCAAACTGAATATCGGAAACATCTACACTCAACCACCTTGCTTCACTTTGGCTAAAATGCCATATTGGTTTGGCCAAGTGTTTTTCTATAGGTTACTCATGATATATCTAGATCATGTTTCTCTTGCATATCTATTCATTCAATTTAAATCCAATATTTCTGCACAGTTGCAGATAATTAGGCTTTATTACTATTGTTTGTATTTAGGGTTTCAGGTTCAAATCCACTGGCTGGCTGGGGCCCCTCTGTATGGAGTTTGCATGTTCGAGTCGAAATTTATTTAAAAAAGAGACGTAATAGACGTAATTTCCATAATGTTTTTATCCAACAAAATATTCTGCTACAATCCATATTTTTGGTGTGTTGCCTTTTAAAAACAACATTTTCACTGCAATCAAAAAAGTTGTTTGCTCTCCCACTTGCCGCACACAAAGACAGGCATGCACCTGTTAAAAGGGCAGTCTAGCAGCAATCTTACAGCGCCATAATTTAAAAAAAAGTTGTGATTTGATTACAAAAACAACTAAAAAAAACTAACCAATTAATTCACATATTCAAATTAAGGATTTTGTTCGGGGATTTTTATATATTTTAAAAAAAAAAGAAGATTTGAGTGTTAAAAACCAACCAACTAACTAAACAAACAAACAAACAAAAAAACAGATAAATAAGAAATTTAAAAAAAACAAAAACAACAACACACACACATTTGGTACAGTCCTGACAAACAGTCCAAATCCCAGTCTTCATAGATCTTAATAAACTCAAGGGGCATCACATTGCTTAAAGTGCAAATTATTTTGGTTAAAAAAATAGATATTTTCATCTGATAAAACGTCACTGTAGATAGCAGTAAAAAGATAAAAGGCAAAGCAAAGGAAGACCGTCAGTGTGACTGACAGTTTAAAGAAGTGTTATGTATATTATTCAGAAGGACTGGATCTTACTCTGGCGTAAATACTGATAGAGAATGAAGTAGGCTTGGCTCTGGCTGCACATCTTCATCTTGAGAGGCTTTACTATTGAACCAAATATCCCTCGTTACTCCCGGGGGGATAAAAGAGCTATAGGAGGGAGAAGTACTGTGATACTGCAGCCAGTGATTGAAGGTTTTAGAGCTCTAATCCATTTATCAATGTCTCCGGTCTCCATTCATCAATGTCATCACAGCTTTAATCTTGAGAGTATTGTCAGCTTTACTCATCAGAGGACTAATCAATCTATGTAGAACATTTGACATTGTCATGTAAACTTCTGCTGGCAGCATCTCTGGGCAGCTCAGGACGTGTTGGAGAAGTTATGCAACACAGGCAATTTAATAACTTTATTAGTGGCCCCGTGTTTGCATATCGGAAGCTGACATCTGCACTCTTAAAATGAGACTGATATCTGACCTGCCATTTTTACAGTGCAGATATTATCTTGCATAATTTGATAATGACTGATCAGACTATATTGAAATTTTACTTTCAATTAATTCAGCTGCTGTTTTTGCAGCTGGACAGTTTAATTTCACTTAAGTTCAGTGTCTGTGACATTAGAATATTGTATGCGTAGTCGATGCAGTTTGCAGTAATGAAAAAATATTAATATTTTGCTCTGTAACTCATAGTTAAGAAGAAACTTTACAGCCTCAACTTTTGCAAACTGACATCTTAGAATAAATGCTTAATTTCAGCTGACGTCCCTAAAACCGCAGCTCTTCAGGCTAAAAAGTGAGTTAGTTTCAAAGGGAATTATGCTGTCATCTCTAAACCAGTCAAGCAGTTTTATTGTTGCATCTTTACCTGTTGGAGGCACAGTTTCAGAGCACCTGTTTCAATGAGATTAAGTATTTAAGAGCAAATTTGACCACCTTCTTTTGTCCATTTTAAGGAAACATTCATATATATACTGTGAAGGTTATCCCCCTTAGGCTTAAAATATTCAAGCAATTTCCTTCCAGATTATATAATTGGCTGTCACTTTAAAAAGTTTTTCCTTAACAGGGTGTCCAGCTGTTTCCACGCAGTTGGATGCATTCCTCTGAGGCTACAGTAAGATGGGATATGTTTTTGTGGAGATTTATTTTGTAGATGGGGGATGATTACCATAACTTAATTAATGCTAATTATTCAGATTCTACAGTTGTCCTTATTTTACATAACACTGTGCACATTGCCTGTTAGTGTTGCTGGAAAGTGAGGTGGATGTATTATGTTTTTATGAAGAGTTCATTGCTACAACTTTCATAATTAAAATAGACCAAGTTGCACAGAGGAAGCTGTCCCCGTGCTTTTATCTTTACCCACATCCTGCATTAGCTATACCGCAGTAATTACTCAATCCAAAATTTGCACATTGGAAACACTGTTCAGTAACAATGAATGCAATCTTAATTTAACATGACAGCTAATAAGAATGGAAGCAGAATTTTGGGTATCAATATACCCAAAGTAGAGAAATATGAATATTAATGCAAACTCGTTTCTGTTGTTTTAATTTATACATTAAAAAAGCGTTTCTTATGTTTCAATAGTTTTTCATTTAACTCAAACATTAATTCTGCTCAAACAAAATTCTTAGCCTAACAAAATGTCCCCAGGGTCTTAAGTAATTTTACAAGGCAGTGTACTGTAGAGCATTGGTCTCTCCTTGGCAATTATCAGGTGGGATATTCAAACATCACTGCTTGGCTTTCTTAGATGTGATATGCTTTCGTGATTCCTGGTTTATACTCAAGGCAAGTCGTTTTCTTTCTCAGTCTTTCTGTCTTGCTGTGCACCCGCACACACGCACAAAACTTGAGTGGCTGATAACAATAGACTGTCATTGGCAAAGACAAAGGGAGTGCATTCTTAAAAATGCATGAGAACCCCTTTGTTTTTAAACTCTATTACAGGAGCTACTTTTGCTCAGGCACATTGCTTTGTAGTAATGGTTCTTCGAAGATGTATCGCTTAGGCGTAACACAGATCGCAGAAACACCTGTTGCATGGGTAGAAGTTGTTTTATTATGAATATTTTATCCCGGAGAAAACAAAGAAATGGAAGAAGTAGAGATTTGTACAACAAAAAGCTTATGCCCTCTATTCTGTCTATCTCCACTCTGTCTCCAGCACTTTAAATATTCATCAATACCACAGCTGACATTGTTCATTTGTGAGCCCTCAGAGAGCAGTCTTGCATTCTTTACTTCAAAACAATAGAGCCAATGACCCATCATGCATAGGGAATCATGCTTTTAGACTTTAGTCTCAACTGATTCTGCTATTTAGCAGTATAGAGCGGCGTTATCTCTGGCTGGGGAAACAAAAGGGCATCATGAATACTGCATTGTTGGCCGATTCTAAAGAGCTTCCTCAAGTTTGAATGAGTTTTAAAGACTGAACTTTTGGCCTCTCTAAAAAGGTAGTATCACAAATCACACTGAAGAGCCACGTTGGACGTTGACTCTAAAGGCTTGACTGCAGCAAAAGTGTAAACTCTAAAAATCAATAACTGTGGAATTGTGCCTTTACTTTTTATGCCTCCGCAAGGGCGACAGCTGTGGCCAGAGGCATTATGTTTTCAGGTCTGTCCCATTCTCAAAAACGCAATATCTCAAGAACGCCTTCAGGGAAATTCTTCAGATTTGGTACAAATATCTACCTTGACTCAAGGATGAACTGATTAGAGTCTGGTGTTCAAGGATCAAGGTCACTGTGACCTTGTGTCTGTCCCATTCTCAGGAACACCTGAGGGAGTTGCTTCAAACTTGGCACAAACATCCACTTGGACTCAGTGATAAACTGATTAGATTCTATCGGTCAAAGGTCAAGGTCATTGTGACTTTGCATCTGTGCCATTCTTGTGAACATGTTATCTCAGGAATACAGAAGGAAGTTTCTTTAAATATGGCACAAATGTCCACTTGGACCCAACAATGAACTGATTAGATGTTGGTCGTCAAAGGTCTAGGTCACTGTGACCTCTACAAACAGATATCTGCATATGTATGCAGGATCTGTGGGCAACGGGACAAAATGTTGGTATTGGAGACTTTCTGGTTTCCATTTGACGTCCAAGTAGCATTGACCAATCATGTTTGAAATGGCAGGTAAATAATCCATTTGGAGACAGACCGCATCAGCCAATATGCAATCTCACAAGTTAGCTTTATATTAGCTTTTTTTTTTTAATTTATCTGCAGTCATATGCAGATATCTGTTTTAAAGAGATTAGCCAAAATAACTGGTGCACGAAAGAGGAGGTCTTGGCCCGGATATCTGCTGGCCCTTGCACCCACAGGCTTATCGTTGTCAGACGATAGTCATTGGGTTCTGAGATTGAGGTCGCTGTGACCTCACATCCGTCTCATTTTCGTAAACACGATACCTCAGGAAAGCCTGGAGGGAATTACATTACATCTGACGCAAATGTCTTTTTAGACTCAGAATGAACTGATTAGATTTTGGTGACCACACAAAACATGTTTTTGGCTATAACTCAAGAATTCATACCCTAACTCTATCAAAATTTCCCACAAATTTCTCATAGAATAAAATAATGAAGTGATGACATTTTATTTCCAAAAGGTCGTAATGTTTTGTGAAACATTTCCTGGTCATTATGTACCGCAATAATTCAGGCGCATAAGGGGAGACATTTGGTCAGATATTGAATCAGTGACATTAATCTTGGGTGTCCACCTTGAATCTGTGTTGCTGGGTTGAAGATGTGTGTAAAGCATTAACATTTTAGAATTTGTAGCATCATCCATGCTTTAACCATTGTCTAATGTCATGGCTATATATGAGTCTGGACAGAAATGGATGTAAACTTTAACTTTATTGGTAGGTGGAAACATACAACTGTGAGGCAGTATTTCTAGTTCTTAATTCACCTTTTGTATTGTGTAATCTTCCCTGGACTGAATTAGCATTACAGCAGTTCAAAGTGGGAGATAACACTGTAATTAATTTTCATATCTGCAGTTCTCAGTATTGAGTTGAGCTTAAGTAGACTCTTTAGATCTGTGATTCCTTTCTTACAGCTGTTGATGAGCTCTATTCTCCTTAAAGATAGCTCACAGATTGAACCAATTACAAGTAAAACATTTCTGATGTTTTCTATCTCAGATGAATACAAAAAAAAAATGTGGTTTCTGAAACATTTTGCCATTTTTACTTTTACATATTGCAAGTGCACTAGTTTGGGTATGTTTTTTCTTGCTCAAGGAAATTTTAAACATTCATACACTGTGATTTAATCTGTAACATTCTGGCTACGAGGCGGTTGGTTTGTCTAACTGCTGGGCCCACACTGACAGTGAAACGTATGCCTCAGCATCAGCTTGACTCCAATAACACCACCCCGAGAAAGCAGTTTCGCCCCGAGGAAACATTGTGAACCATTGGTCTTTTGAACTCTTGATGGGAGTTTGGCTGTAATATTTATCAAAGAGACTCACACTAAACTATTTGGACACGATCGTGTTCACTTCAAGGCTGCGCGCCACACAGATTTAAAAAGAGGACGTGGACAAATCAAAATTGAAACAGATAATTTGATGGAACCAAAGCTTGAGAAGAAAATCAACTGAAATAGTTTTGTTACCATTCAGTAAAAGGCTTGGGGGTTTGAGTGTATGCTAGGCCTCTTTCTATTAATGACTCAAGTCCAGTTTGAGGCTGTATAGTGAAAAAAAAAAACAAGAATTTTAATGAGAAATACCCTTTTAAGATCAAATAGCTTGCCATGAGAAAGAAAATGTCAGAATGGTGGCATAGGGAGGCTGTCCTTCATGTAGAAAGTCCAGGCTCAAGCCCATGAGAAATTAAGCATCTGTGCTGTGGAAGAGCCCACGAGCAAGGCAGAGAACCCGCAACCTCTGACCTACTTGTGGCAAGGAATAAAAGACAGCAACATTTTTTTTTTCTTCTGTGGGAACTCCACAGACGATCACAAAATTATTAATGAAAAATAGCCTTTAAAGATCAAATAGCATGGCATGATGAATGGCGCTGTCAGTGGCATGCAGTTTGGTTTCAGATCTCTTTTGTTTTTTATAGTTTGCATTCAGAGCGAGACCAAAGTTTTCAGAGAGGACGTTGTACCCTCTGTTCTCACACACCAAACCAGCGTTTTATGCTTTTGTTATACATCGGCTGGGCCAGATTGATATGGTTTCAACGGTGCCTAAAATTCATTTACGTTCCCAAGAAAACCGTTTGCTCAGCATGGCCAGAGTACATGTGCCCCATTATAAGACTGGAATGTATATGCGATCCTCAGCACATTTTCTGGAAATGACCATTCAGAATGAGTAATGAAGGCTACGCCAACATTATATTACACCTAACTCATATACATGAGCCCAGAGGGAAAATCAGTGTGGTTTAATTCTCTGGTTTATGCTGGAAATGGATGCCATTAAACAAACATTTTCTTTCAGGTATTCCATTGACTGGAAGACTGACTTGGACAGCTACTTTGACATTGATCCAGTGGAGGGAACGATTTCCACAAACGAACTCCTCGACAGGGAGAGCATCGCCCAGCACAATATCTCCATCGTGGCGACCAAACTTAGTAAGTATGACAACAAGATCGATTGTGATTCATGCAGGTGTCGTTGTCCTTCCCCCACCATAATCTGTGTGAAGGATTTAACACACTTTTACTCAAGTCAATACTCAATCCCATTTTGCAGGAAAGGTTTATAGGTGACTATAAACCATGATGGCTCTCCCAGAGGGATGTATCTTCAGGACATTGTCTCCTCTAGCATACCCTCCCCAACTCTGTTTTAATTTTTAACTGTCTGTTTTTAAGGCGCTTGATGACACTGGCCTTGGAAGGGAGCTTTTCTTCCCAGAGTCAACTTTAACTTACGCCCGCAATAAAAATTTGAATCGTCTTGAGTTTTACAGTGAGCAGATGTGGCCGCGTCACGGCGTGTTGTGAAAGGGGCGCGCTAATGCGGAGCTGTGGCTTTAAGACATGTCATCAAGCTAATTATGTTTTTATGAAGGAAGTGGAGCAAATTTCCGGGTAAATAAGCAAATCCATCGTCATCAAGTCATCAAATCTGCTAAGAACCGTCAAAGTCATTATCCCAGAGGCAAGCTGGTGCTCAATCAAAATTACACATGCTGTATATTCATTAGGACAGACTGTGAAATATGGGCTGTTAAAACTCGAGTCATTGTCGCCTTGGAAACTGATATTACTCACTTCCCCTCAAGGTCATGGCAGTGACATGCTAATTCTGTTTTCAATGTGTGTGTGTGTGTGTGTGTGTTTTCTTGTGTGGCTTTTGTGCATAAATGTCAAGGAACTGGAGGATGAGGTAGGCTGAAAGGATATAAGGTGGAAGGAGAAGCAAGTTGAAGGAAGATGGGGGGCTTTACAGTACAAGGACATGTTTGGTTGATCACACTTGATGCAGGAAAAAGCAGCTTTTCCACACATCCTATCCGCGCCCACGTGTTTGCCTCTTTCTTATCACCTCACCCTAACTCAGCATCTGATCCAGGCCTACGCCCCCTCTGACTCCCCTCTAGAGGCTATTTTCATCATGAGAGAAAAGAACAAAATTCACATTCAACGCCAGTGTTAAAAAAAATAATGGTTGATCTGGTGCAGTAGGGATGGAGATAAACCCAGCGCCCTGGAGTTTTTGTCCCAACTTGTGAGTTCAAATCTGTTTGTGACCTTGAGCAAGATTTGGCAGAACTTTCTGTTCTGGGTATTGGATAGCTGTTACGGCTCCTCGGAGATGCATTCTATTATCATCGCCGGGATGTTGTCTGTCTGTTAAAACCTGCAAGAAAAGCAATAAATACTGAAGCGAGATACCTTCAGAACTCACTGTAATAATGCATTGCATGAGGGGAGGTCATGCAGAGAAAAAAAAAATATTTTCTAACTTCTCTACAGTCTCGAGCAGCCTCCGTTGGCCCTTCACAGCGGTTTTCAATAAATGGTAAATTGTTGCAGAGCTCCATACTTGACCCGTTTCTGTGTCTACTGTGTGTCCTTGCTGCCAATGCCTTTAAACATGTATCCACCCACGCTATTTATTTCCCCATAATAATGACTCTGAGGGAAATATCCAACAATTTTAAGTTGCCGGATGACATTTTCCTTACATAAAGCTACCTTTACTCTGTGATGATTAGTACAACACCCGAGTTGGAGACTTTTCACTTCAGAAAGCCTTCAGAGATTTGTCCGGTCATTGCCAGACACTGCAGTCATGCAGCAAAATGAGAGCAGTCTCTGCTGCTCTCCCGAGACTCAGCACACAGCAGAAGCCGTGCTAAATAAGAGCCGGGGTTAGATTAACGGTTTGCTTTTTGGCATTTAAGCCCACTGGCAATTTTTAGGAGTCAAAGTAGAGGGGAAGATCTATTAAATGCAATAATAACCTTGGCAGGAGGCGACGAGGAAGCACACTTTCTATCTGTTTACAGCGCTTGAGTGTAGTTTCACACTTGAGATGGGAGTTTGTGTTGCGAGTTTTCTCACTTATTCTGTCTGCAGTTGCACTTTTAAGGAATCTCTCTGCCTCTGTTTTGCAGCACATTTTATAGATTTGTGGTTGATTGCTCGCTTGCTTGCTTGATTGGGTTTTTATTAAAATGAGCCTAATCAAAAAAGTAATATCCAGTAGAAAAGCAGCATAAAGCAGGCAGCTTTATGGCTGACCAATCAAGCATTCTGTAGCAATACAGGACTCTGTTTCAATAAAAATAAATAGAGCATTTGTTATTGGGGCTGAAATGCTGACACTAGTCGGATTTGGATATAATCACTGTACCATTGCTCCATCTAGTGGGCTGAGAGATATATCACTGATGACATACTAAGAGGCAGTCAACAGTTATGGAGATGAGTTTTTGAGATGAGATGAGGGGGAAACTCTAGTATCCAGAAGCCTGGGAGTTTAAAGATTTTTTTTTTTTTTTTTTTTTTCGGATTTCATTGATCTGGAAGATTTGAAGTCGTTCAAACTTTTTAGAGGCCAAAGAATCCAGGACCCCAATGACAGAAAAGATCAGTATTTTTGCCGGCTGAGCATCAATGTTAGTAGTTCAGTCGGTGCAAAGCAGCAAATCCCATGCTCTGTGTCATTTTTACCTCAGTGGGAAGATTGCTTTTTCCATCAAGGTCAGAGACAGGTTACTAACTGAGCTGTGGCTGCGTCTTCAATCCCCTTGAGACGACTCTACAGATCCCCCCTCCCGCATTCTTCTAAACCACCCACCTACACACAAACCTTCGCACCTCTGCGCCCATGCACTGGCACTCACACAAACAAGTGCACACTAAGCCCCCCCACTGCAGAGCAAAGCCTATTCCCACATCAAATCCATAAAGTTTACCTTACTTGGGCTTTTGCACAAAAAAGAACATTTCCCCGTTGTGCCCCTGCACTGAGGAAACATTGTAACAAACAAAGCTGGATTCAAGTTAGTCCCTCTCAGGGGGGCTTTCAGACTATAATTAATATGGGCTGCACATCTTATGGCTAAAACCTATAACAGAACCTGAGGGGGGGGAAAAAGCTTGTAAAGAAAATATTCTCTCTATAGAGCCATATTCCATAATGTGAGGTGTGCTTTATTTGTAAGCAGCGCATGGGATGCATTTACTGTGTTTTTATTTAATTCTCCTTTACATCGTCAATCAAAGGCGCCATAAAAACAGCAATTTATGCGTCAACATGTTCCAGACACATCAAAGGTTTTCTAACAGACGCATCTGAACCAGAGCGACTTACAGTGGGCGAGCAGTAAGGCGGTTTAGCATCTGCTCAAGGACACTCGGACTGGACACTTGGGCATGACAGCCTCTTTAACCACTTGGCCATCCTACTGCACCAGTGATAAACCTTTATGCTTCGGCTCATCATATCATGGTAGTACTTTGAATATCCACATGATGTCAGTGCTGTGAAAATATTGTATTTTATGTATTCATATAACAGTGTGCACTTTGTTTCAACACTTGTCTTTTGTGTTTTCTTCTCCAGACAGTCCAGTCCTGACCAGTCGGGTGGCCGTCACTGTCCATGTGTTGGACATCAACGAGTTCCCACCTGATCTAGCCAGCCCTTATGAGACCTTTGTGTGTGAAAATGCCAAAGTGGGACAGGTACTTTCACATTTACTCCCTTCCCTGCCTCTTTCTTCGCAGACATCATGCACTTGTGGCATTTAACGCAGCAAATTTGTCAGTGTTAAGACGTGTTGATTATTCAGCGAGTTGACAACTGTTGATTGGAGTGTTGTTTGTCCGCCCATAAAGCTGAGGCTCCAAGGCGGTTGTTGAAAACTCTCCAAGAGTGTTAAATTGAATCTGAAAGGTGTGGATTTATATAAAAGCTGGCAAGGAGTCAATGTTTACACTAAGGCAGAAATAAACACTGATCTCAAGGTGGGTGGAGATAAAACTTAGTGGTATTTTTCTGCTTTTTGAGCACCATATTGCTGTCGTAAAATACACACATTTAGCTCTCACTTTGATACCTAACAGAAGGTTGATTTCCAGTGTTTTACTCAAGGTCACTTGAATAAAACCTTTTATTTCAAGGGAGTTTGCCGAGAACCCTTCAGCACACAGTGTGAATCTAAATCTTGAACTGATTGTGTCGTAGAGTTCGATTCAGCAGGAGAAGCAATCATAAAGCACAGCGGTGCTTTGCATATCAGCAACCCGGAGTACATTTCAGATGATGTATTTGAGATGCAGTGGAGAATTTGCCTGTGCGCATTGTAAACCACCTGTGCCTGTAAATTAGCCCATTAACCAGCATCTATATGCAGTTAGCGTTCGGAGGGAACAGCTTCTTTGGCAGTCTATCAAATTGCTGTAGACTCCTCATCACATTGAGGATGTTTTGCTGGTCCTCAGGCCTGTTACAATCAAAACAACGGCTGTGCCCTGCATTTGAAGGCATCACTGTCTTTCTAACATGAATTTGGCTGTGATTTTTGTCATGTTTGCAGCCTTCAAGATGAGTCCTAGCATTTAGAAATGGGCTTTGAGGCCAATTCGATGCTGGATTCTGAACAAATCAGATCCCAAATGCAAAAATAACTATTAAGTATTTTTCTGAACGGCCCTGAAAACCTTTTCCTTTAATCAGCTGCTGAAAGATTGTGCAATATTACTGCACAATTTGCTGCCACAGTCACCTTAAGAAACAGGTACAGGTAGACAAAAACACATGTGAAACGAGCTACAATCATCATGCAGTATGAGCCCTGTATTCAAAAGGCATCACCTCCTCTCCTCCTTTTTACTCCCCTACTTTATACTCTTTCGCCTCTTACTTTTCCCCTCTCTCCTCGTCTCCTCCCTTGCCCTCCAGTACAGAATGTACACTTTCTTCCAGTGTTTCCACAGCATGATTCCACCAGGTGTTGCACACAGCTGGCTGATGGTAAAGAATTGCAGATCCTCTCTTGTAAAAATCCATCACATCTCCCTAGATGATTATCTGCGCTCACATTACTGAAAAACATACAGGAAGCTTGTTTTGGAGTGTCTCACGCTGTGCCACAACCCCGCTGGAAAATAATCTGTAACCAGGACACAGCCAATCAGGGGAGACAACTGGCTATTTTCATGTAAATGTGTGGGGAGAGCAGCACGGAGAGTGGCCTGAGACCTCAAACTGAGATTTGCAAATACAAACGGCTGTGGCAAAGTAACACAGTAGAATGTTTCCTGGTTTTATTATTTATTGCGCTCAGAGTCCCGGCTGGTCAGCTGGTCAAGTGTGAAATGAGAAAAAGCAACCACAAAGGAAACATAAAACAAGAATATTTACTACTGTGGAGTTCTACGTATTAGATATACTTAGGACAGCGGGAGCTATTATGTGTTCCCCGCTCTTTAATGCATTTCCTTTTACAGGCTTTTTATAATGCCACATTGAAATGCTAACCCACCAAATCAGTTTGTTATGCCGGAATAATTACATTTACATTTACAGCATTTAGCTGGCACTCTTATCTGGCTTAATTTACAATGCAGCAGAGTGCAAAAGCAGAATACCCTTAAAGGCATTAAACATACACAATGGCACCCAGTAATAAGCAGTTACAGCAACCACAGTTCCACTTATAATCGAGAAGAGGTGGGAAGCACTTCTAAGTCCAAGAAAAGGAGCATTACTTACAGCATAGATTATAATTAATTGTGCAATTAGGAAATAAAACAAATCTTATGGTTTTTTAAGGCTAATACTAAATACTGATGATGGAATTTAATTTGCCCTTAAGGGATTAATAAAATATGCCTTCTTCTTCTGCTTAAACACTGGAGCTGATGAGTGTCATATAGTTCACATGTTTTCATACAGTATGCATGTTAGCATGTTAAGAGTCATGAGACAAAAACATTAGGCCAGTATCACATGAATGTCATTTTTTTGTTGATTTGTTGATTAATCGGTGGTTGGGTCAACAGGTAATTAATGACTGACATGTTTGATAAAGAACTTTGTTCATTTGTTAAAGGGACAGTCCACCCCAAAATTAAAAACATGCACATGTTTTGCTGATGGAGTATTAGAGGTATCGGCCGTAGAGATGTCTGCCTCCTCTCAGATTTAATGGAACTAAATGGCACCTGGTATGTGGTGCTTTAAGTGACAAAGAATAAATTTGAACATTTGAAAATCTCAACAGCAATGCCTTTTTCCTAAAAATCATGACCTGGACTCTCATTTATAAGACAAGGTGTAGGATCCATACTGAAAATCTACATATGAACAATAGCCAAAAATGGTGTGCGCCAGAAAATATTTGACAGTTTCTACAGTCAGGCATTCCCCTTGCCAATTTCCTGTCCTCAAAATGTTCGTAAGCATGGATCAAAGTTGCTCCCATAAAGTCTGTTTTAATACGTCACGACTTTTGGGTTGGACTTTCACCGAGGAGCCTGCTGTTCATTTCCCGAGTGATACAACAAGTCAGTGGAGTTATTCTAAAAACAAGGTAGTGTGCTAGTAATTGTAGCATGCAACGCTAGTGTAGTCACCTGACGAATGACATAAATTACTTATTTTAAGCCAAACCATGATGTTTTTTGCTAAACCTAACCACATGCTTAAGTTGCCTAAACCTAAGGAAGTAAACCTAAAAACAAAGTGCTTTACCTACTTTGTTAGTTGATATTAAAAATGACTGTTTGCATGGAATAAGCATAAACTGTACATTTCCTGTGAAAGGGCAAGTGTATTTCGAGACAGACACAATGCATGTAATCAGCTTAGATTGACACGCTGTCTCTGAACGTCCAAAACTGTTGCAGGACGGTACCTAGTGCATCATACTTCGTGGAGGTCCACTGACAAAGCGGCAGTATTTGTCGCGTTGGGACGAGAATGTTTTGCACTGCCAAGAGTACAAGCCTCTCACCCATGAGTAGATGCATGCTTCCCTCTGCACAGTGATAAGAATGGCAGGTGGAATTTGCTGGAAAGAAAATAGTTCCCTGCTCACATCAAGGTCTGTGGATTATCTTCAATAACTGGGTCATGATTTCTGGGAAGAGACATTGCTGTTGACTTTTTCAGATGCATTTTTTTGGGCTCTTTGAGCACCACAAGCCGAGTGCTGTCTAGTTCCATTATACTGGAGAGGAGGCAGGCATCCCTGCAGCCGATTTCTCCGACACTGGGCAATTCACACCAAAACAATCTAGACTGGTACATAACATTACAGGTCAGGAGAAAAAGATTTTGATTTTGGGGTGAACTGCCTCTTTAATTAAAAACACCCTGTCTTTCACCTGATACATGAAATTAAATACATTTAGGTTTTTGGACAGTTAATACTGTAGTATAGTTAGACAGAGAATGAGGGGAGAGAGAAAGTGTGACATGCAGCAAAGGTCCCTGGCTGAAATCAAATCAGGAACGATGCAGCTTTGTGGTTTGCTACTTAACTGCTCTTCCAGTTGGACACTCTGCGAAACATGCAATTCGAAGACATCACTTTGAGGTAAATTTTGATGGACATTAGCCATTAATTCTGACATAACTGATTTACTGGAAAAAATAGATTAATAGATAAAATGCGCGTGAAAGTGATTGCTAGTTGCAGCTTTAGATTTATTCATCACCAAGCTAATTTTGTTGCTGGAAATCAATAGTGTGAAGTGTACAGCTGCTGTGGGGAATATACAGTGCACTCACCGCACCTGGTGTCAGGTTTACTCCAGTGGAGGGTAATTCTATTCGAATACTGAGAGGGGAAAGAGAGGGAGAGCAACATAGTCGAGGTGATGTAACAGGGCAGGGAGGCCAATCGGTGGCTCCTGCATGTGGGGGGATCCGAGGCCGAGGCATCAGGTCTGCAGCAGGTCAAGCCCAGCGAGCGGGGGAAGAGCAGGCTGGTAGCGCAGCTGGGCCGACAGGACAGCCGCTTTCAGACAAAGCTGTGAGACGTTTGGGGAAAAGAAGAAAGTGAAAGGCGTCAGCAGTCTGGTACAGAGGTGGCTGAATCAGCAGTCTGTGTCTAGAGGGATCGAAAAGTTAGTGGTTGTTTAGCTGGATGTTTTAAAAGTAAACACTTTTACAAATTTCACATATAAGTCATCCACTTTGTTGAAGTGCTGTTGCTGGTATGAGTAAATGTTACATTGATCAGAGTGTTCTTTTTTTATTGTGGGTTATTTTGGAAGTTGGCCCTGTGCTCTGAGAAGATGTACTATAATATAAGTATAATATAAACAACTGCTTCCTGTTCATGACCCTCGAACAAGCTCCAGCAGTTTTGAATTAACTTAATCCATCACACTACGTGTTGAGGTGATGTGGAATTTTTAACAAGTTATCAATCAAGTGCTCAGCGACTGTATCCAAAACTACAGAGAGAACAACTCACTGCCTTGTTCCAGCGCTGACAGGTCTGACACGCAGTCAGCTCAGGACTAGTTGACACTTGTGTTCTACGTTGAATAATTTCACATTTTCTGCCAGAGCAATTTTGACCTGTAGGAGTTTTATTTTCCATTAAGAGGAAACATTTGACATGGAAACAAATACTTAAAACAAAACCTTTCAGCTGTGCAAATCCACAGACAGTTTTCTGTCAGGATTCAGATGCATGGGTTACCAGTCTACCACTAGCCAGTTTCTTACGCAGATATTTCTCACAGAAAAACTTGGGGCAGCACACAAAAATCGAAAGCCCTAAGTGCATGTGAGGCATAGGATTATGTTGTTGACGTTGTTGACTTTGTTGTAGACTAGTTCAAAAGTGTTCAGTGTTCTTCAAATAGGTTGCTTGTCCTTTTCATTAAAAAACAACAACAACTATGCAGCTTGAATTTAAGGTAGTACATTGATTGTAAGGAACTCAAGTCTTCTTAAATTTAGGGGAGACTCCTGGGTACCCATAAAACCCATTTTCATTCAAAAATCCTGAGGTGAGAGTTTAAGAAACCCCTTTGAAAATGGTCTGTTCCCACACCCCACTTGGGTTGTCTAGTTTCACGAGATACCCCTTCTTTTACATTAGCTGAAAAGATGAGTACGCCACAACCTCTCAGCCACCAATTATTTTCAGCAGGGTGGGCCAGTGAAGGGTGTCCCCTTGCCGCCATGGGGGCATCACTGGAACCAATGTACCCTATGCAAATTTGCAAATTGTAGGATACTGAAGGAATGACCCACCCTAGTCTCCCTATGACTGGCTAGTGCTTGTTGCCTTTGTTGGTTGGCCTGGTTAAGATATAGAACATATACTATAGAATATATGATATAGATAGATAGAGTATGTCTTTATTGTCCACCATGGGTGGAAATTTGTCCTCTGCTCACCAAACACAAAAGGCAACATTGTAAAAAACCGGCAGTCAGTAAGACAAGCATATAAAGTCATTACAAAACACTTAAACACATTATATCAGCTCACTGTCTGTCTGTGGTTTAAAACTTGTCAGTCACTTTGTTGAGCTAAGGATACAGATGGCACTTGCGATGAAGGACTTTTTAAATACACAGATAAAAATGTCAGGGTATTCCAATCAGAGGCAGAGTAAGGCTATCCTGGAATTTGCAATTTTGCTTACCCCAAACAGGAAAGATAAAACTTATAAGTGAGAGAAGAATGTCTTCCTTTTTTAATCGCAGAACATGTTTTTTATTCTTATTTGTAACAGGTGATTCAGACATTCAGCGCAAAAGACCAGGATCTACCGACTGCTGGACAACAGTTCTCCTTCAAATCGCCAAAGGAAGACATGAAAAACAAGAATTTCACTATCCGGGACTTTGGAAGTAAGTGCTCTTGTATTTTGACAACACCTCTGTTTAGTGCCATGGAGAATCAGTGAAGTGTGAAACAGCTGATTCATTTTTGACTATTATAGCCTGAGGAGATTTCACCACGTCACACTAATTATAGCAATTTATGTAGCTTCATCTTTGTAACCAAGGAAACCACATCACTCTCAGCACCGGAGAACATGTTCTTTACACTCCACAAATTGCGATTTAATAATATAAATGAGAGAAAAATGGTGCCTGAAATCAATTACACTTACTTAGAACAAAAGCGAGTGGTAAATTGATTACCTTTCATGAAATAATACAACACAAACAGCTTTAAAATACTTGTGAATGGTACTGAAAGTGGCCCCAGTAGTGATAAAAATATCAACTCATCAACATTTTGGGGCAAATAAGCTCCCAGATTGATTGATCAGATCTTAATACATCTCTACATGCAGGAAGTTAGTTTGGAATTAGGACAGCCTCGTTTACAATTTGAAAAATTTGTTGCTCAAAGCTTACAAGAGTGGCACGTCTCAATGCTATAAATAACTTAAACACATGCAGTCAGACGTTGTCTTATGATAAGGGCATATATGACACTCTGCAGTGTGCACTGGCCAAGTCCTTTGAAGTCTAACCAGAAAGACGGGTAATGAAAAGTGGGACATGGCAGGACGAGGCCAGGGAAACGAATGCATTCACCATCCTTGACAAGCCCAGGTCCGAACCTCTGATCCAGTTTTTACCTTTTGGACACACTGCCTTGCAGTTTCCTGACTGCCAGAGGCCTCTGCGAGCACACTCTCCAGATACAGAGTGAGATCTGATAGGCAGGGACAGGAAACGCAAACACCACGGGCACCGTGGACAGGTTCGGCAAGAGAGGGAGAGAGAGAGCACAAACAAAATCGCAGTTGTGCACAACATGCAAGGTGTGCTAAAATGCCTGACCTCCTGTCAAGAAGAAGTGCCAGGCTTCGTCAGTGGAACAAACCTGGCTTGACAGGGGTCAGACAGTCTAGCTGTAGCAGACAGAACCGGGCAGGTCCAACCTGACACGTTCCCTCTCCCTCGTATACATTGTCGACCTCTATTCCACTTGCCATCCTCACACCTCGGGCTGTCTTCCCAAGTTGTTCCCTTTGTGTGTTTTTATTTTTTTTATCTATTATCTCTCATTGCTAATCTGGTGTTTCTCTGGAGTGATGCTGCCTGCACACAGAGATAACAAAATAACAACAGATCCCAATAGTTCTCATGGCGCAGGTAGACAGGAAACGCTTTGCGCTGTTTCAGGGAATGATGTACTGGGTGTGGTTAAGCTCTATCAGCTTTTAAAGAAAGCGGTGCAAAATGGTGAGCGCTTTGATAAGACAACTCTTTGATACATTGCAGTTTCTCATCACATTCAGAAAGGCACATGTGGAGAGGATCTGATATCAAGCATAAAGAGTTATCAGACATTGAAAAGTTTTATCTCTCTCATACCTGGACCTGAAGACTTGTAGTGTAGCTCAGAGGATTGTCTGATTGATGTGAGGTTATACTGGGTGGAATATTTTCTTTTGCTCTGGTCGGAACACCGTCTAACCTGTACAGATCAAGGAAGAAGCACTTGCTGCACGACTCCAGGCCTCTCCATATAAATTTGGAAGATTTGTTTAATCTCAGATCACCCACCCTTTCCCAAAAAAAAAAAAAAAAAAATTCAGGGTTTTGAAGATTTCAGTTTGATATCTTTCCCCCTTTCTTCTAGACAACACAGCTGGAATTGTGACGAAGCGGAGTGGCTTTAGACGACGTTTGCAGGAGATCTACTTACTTCCAGTGGTGATTGACGATAATGGCTACCCCCCTAAGAGCAGCACCGGCACCCTGACCATCCGTGTGTGTGGCTGCGAGTCAGATGGCTCCCTGCTAACTTGCAGCGCAGAGGCCATATTTCTCCCCGTGGGTCTCAGCACAGGAGCTCTGATTGCCATCCTCCTATGTATCATCATCCTGCTAGGTGAGACCTGTTGTCTTCTGGCTTGTAAACACTCTTTGTTTGGGCACAGTATCATTGATAATCATAAAGGAAAAAAGGAGCTGTACTATCTTTTGTCTTAGTGCAACAGCCCTGATCTTTAACACTTAAAATCAGCACAAGGTAACCTCACACTTTGGGAGCAGCCAACTGGGTATTAAAGCTTAAATATATATTTTATTTTCCCAATATTACCATTTACCTCAATAAGCTTTGTGCTCCTGTGACCTTAATGTGTTCTCATTTGTTGTTGGTATTGGTGCAGAATACTACAATTGTTTTAACCTTTTCCAGTGATTTGGTCTCTCTTCCAAGTTTAGGAGAAAATTTATGAGCAATAACTCCCTGATAAAGTTTTCATACTGCTCCTTTTTCCAAACCAGCAACTCTGTGATGTTTCAGCAAACAGAATTTATGATTTCAATTGACAGGTCTGATGTGTTTCTACCTTTAAGATATTCCCAGGTGCAGTTGTTAGATACTGACTGGCTTGTGATGTCAAAGTAAAGGAATACTTCACCCCCAAAATAACCTTATGTGTATCAGTTAATCACCCTTTGTTACATTGTACTCCTGAAGAAAACGCTTCACCTCGTATTTCATCATTCATCCACCATGAACGAGGAATCCAAAAATGGAGAATATTCTTGCTAAAATGAAATCATAGGGGTCCGCCTTTAACAGTAACAAAACTATATCAAAACAGCAATTTACAAACTCTAAAACAATTTGTCGAGTATAATCCTATGCTCAGTACTTGCCAAACAGACCTTAACAAACCAAGAGTGAAACTTATCTATGCTCTCTTTAGAGCCAGACTCCATTGACAAAAACAGTCATTTTATCTTGCTGGTCACCGGAGCTGCTGGTCTACTGCTATTTCAGCCAGTTAGTGTGTTTGTGTTATTGTGTGACATTCTGTGTTTATAAGGGTGACTTCGGATTCAGTAAAGTCACACAATAACACAAAGAAACTACCAAACAAGGCAGTGGTAGACCAGCAGCTGCCATGATCAACAAGGTAAAATTACCGTTTTCATCAATGGAGCCTGGCTTTGAAGCAAGCATGGATAAGTTTCACTTTTAGGTTAGTTCCCTGTCAGGATGGGAACCACTGAGCATATGTCTGGATAAATGAGAGTTGGGTTATACTTCACGAGTTGTGTGAAAGTTTGTAAATGTATGTTTTGATATGGTTTTGCTTTGTTTCTTCAATTCATCACAAATTTTCTCCATTTCTGGATTCTTCGTTCACTGTAGATGCATGTGAAAGAAACACATTTTTCTGTAAGAATTCAGCATAACACAGGGTGATGAACTGATATACAGATGGTCATTTGCGGGGTCAAGTAATCTTAAAAGCTTTCTGCAAGACACTGAGCTAAATGGGCATATCTGTTTAAATTTCTTTGCCCTTCTTGACGACACCTGAATCCAAACATGCCGGGCTGACCGTCAGACTTGGTCTGGCATCTCTACAGGAGTGTCTGCAGTTAATTATAGAACGCATATGAATTTGGTCATTCAATGAGACGTTCAAGATTGGAGGGAGGGACGCTTGGCTCTATAAACTAAATCCAATCTCACTGCCCTGTGGCTGCTTCCCAGGCTACAGCTTTTACATTTCCCACAAGGTCATGGTTGTAAAACTCCTCCTTAATTCTCTGCTATTAATGTCCAAACTCATCTACATAGCAGGGAGGAAGTAAATGTAGGTTTATGGGATCATTTTCTGAATTATGAATATGGGATGGTCGGTTGTTAAAGAAGTTCCTATTTTACAGTGGAAGTCAAGGGTAGTCACGACCTTTGAATTGAGGTGTATTTACTTTTCTCTATCTCTCTCTAAGATATGACCCAGCAAAGAACCAGCTGTTACTTTCCAGCTATGCCTCATCATAAATCCTTTTTAATTACCTTGATAAATGTATTCATGTGAAATATCAGCTTGAATGTCATTGTTTTATATGTGCGGATACATAAAAGCACACAGTCAATTGTAGTGGTGTGCTGTAGAGCTGTGTCGGTGTGTTCACTTCATCCAAGAGGAATGTCTTCAAAGCTCCAAGTCTACTCGCCCCCAAGGCTGAGGCTGACGCCAAACTGTCATGCTGTCCCTGAGAAGGAAAGTGGCAGAGAAAATCAGAACTCACACTGAGAACATTTCCATAGAGCCATTTAGTTCCTGTGCAGGATTTGTCGGGATGACCCAGTTGTCCTGTGAGGAAAAATGATGAGGTAAATTAAACAGACCAGCACAGAGACTTTCATCTGCATTGCTGTTTCTCCCAAACTGATGTGGATTGGCTGCATCCGGTGACAAGCTGTGTTGAACCAGTGTGTCCTACAATAACAGACTGTTGTTGAAGTCTGCGTAGGTGCCACTGGGGGGAGCTGGCACACTGTACACAGGTAGATAAAATCGCTTGGGAGTGAACGCAGGCAGAGAGGAAGTGAGATACAGCGAGGATGAAAGGAAGAGACCTATTTAAGTCTTTTTTTTCCTCCCCAGTCTGAATGTATTTATTTGACTCTTTCACGTGAATGATTCCAGTTTCATCTTGGTCATTGCTCTTCTACCTAGATGCAACTGTATATTAAAAACCCTAAGGAAAAACATATATTTTACTGCATCTTTCACTGCGGAGACAGAGAGAGGGACACAGAGGGAGACAGATTGCGCTGACAGGAGAAGGGGAGTGAAGGAAATGTATTGTAACATTATGTGTTGAAAATCACACAGTGGCACTACAGTGTCTAAAATGTGCACAGCCTCATGCAACCTCTGAAGGCTTGCGTGCTTAAACAGTACACTGTGTGCTTTGGATATATTCTCAGCGGTACAATTTTACCCAACAGTGCTTACAGTTCTTGTGCTATCTATTGTAAGTATGTAATGCTGCCAGTAAACATTATTTGCTCTGAGCCACAAAGCAATATAATTCCCAGAAGGCATTGATTTCAGGCCAAGCTGGGCCGAGAGTCCACAGCTACGGTAGTGTCTCTGTGAGACTGTGCTCGGGCACAGTGGTACTTAGCGTCAGCATCCACATGCTAACATGCTTACAGTGATAATGTTCACTGTCTTAGCGTGTAAGCATGCTAATGTTAGCTAATTGGCAATTAACACAAGGTGCAGCTGAGGCTGATGGGAACATCATTAGATTTCCAGATATAAGAGCAATACATTTGAAATTAGAATTATGACCTGCTGGTGGTGCTATCTGAATGTCACCGGGTACAAACATATTAACTCAATTAAAAAGGCATTAGCAGTGGCTTTCAGGACTACTGCACCAACTAGTGTGAGAATGTAGTTTAGAATGCTTTTATCAGCTATTACATGGCTGTGTTTCCTGTTCTTTGGCGACATGTATTTGAGCTTTGTCATCAGGAGGTGGAGGTGATGGTGAATGGCATGGCATTTAGGCAATACAAACAGCATTAAGGGTTGTACATTAGCTAGACATCGAGGCATTTTCAGCGGTGTTGTGTCCCCAACGTTTGTGGTTTTTAGCAACACATCACTGCATTTCCAGTGGTGTTTGTGCCCTCAGACATGAACATATTTTAGCAACAAACTGAAGCATTTCCAGTGGCTTTTAAATCCAAAATATGAGCTTCTCTTAATCATAACTGAGGACTTAACCACACTGTAACCCAAGCTCGTTACCGTGGGTTTTCTCCAAGTTCTTCTGTTTCCTCCCACAGTCCAAAGACATGCAGGTTTAGCTTAACTGGTGACCTTAAATTGCCCATAGGTGTGAATGTGAGTGTTAAAGTTTGTCCATCTCTATGTGTCAACCCTGTGATGGTCTGGCAACCTTTCCAAGGCGTACCCCACCTCTCACCCAAGGTCAGCTGGGGTAAGCTCCAGTCCCCCAAGCAACTGCAATTAGGATAAGCAGTTGCTGAAAATAAATACAGGAATGAATGTTTAATAAGATGATAACTGCACTCTAAACATACTAGTTGGTGAAGCAGGGGCCTTCTAAGCTATATCTATAATGCTGTGAACCACTACTTTAACATTTGAAGTGGGTGGAAATGTCAGGGGATTACCACATTCATTAGGATTCGTCCTCAGGGGACTTTGACTGTCTGTATTAATTTACATGCCAATCCATCTTTATGTTTTTGAGATATTTCAGTCCAAACCAAAAGAGGTGGACAGATAGAGAGACAGACTGGCATTTCCAACCCTTGAGCAAGAAACAAATGTCTTTTAACATCTAAGAAACATCAACCAAATTTAGCCCAGTTTTAACCTAAAAACCTTAAATTGTACATTGACTATAATTTCTGTTTTCCTGACAGTATGTTTGTTAAAGGCTCAGTAATGTGGGTGTCGCCAGTGGATTAACATGTTATTCTCTCCTTTGTACCCCCAGTTATCGTGGTCCTCTATGTGGGCTTGAGGCGGCAGAAGAAAAAGGAAACCCTCATGTCATCCAAAGAAGATATCCGGGATAATGTGATCCACTATGATGATGAAGGAGGGGGGGAGGAGGACACGCACGCATTTGACATGGGGACGCTTCGCAACCCAAAGGTTGTCAAAGAGAACCTGTTCCGCAGGGACGTCAAACCTGAGATGAAGAGAGGTCCCAGGCCGGCTGTCTCTCAGGACAGTGCCGACATCCGTGATTTCATCAACCAGCGTCTGAAAGAGCACGATGCAGACAACTCGGCACCACCCTACGACTCTCTGGCCACGTACGCTTACGAGGGCGACGGCTCTGTGGCTGAGTCGCTCAGCTCCATCGAGTCCCTCGCCATAGACCTCGAGGAGGACTATGATTACCTCAATGACTGGGGGCCCCGCTTTAAGACACTGGCAGGGATATTTGGGGAACAGTCAGAAACTCAGTCGGACACAACCACCACGGAGAACACACATTGATGTTATTCACAGACTCGGAAAGCAAATATGTAACAATGTTCTTTTGGTTGGCGACACACAATGTTTTACCATTGTTTTCCTCCCATGTTATCTGTTTTCATCTTTTTCCAGGTCACTGTTTTCTATTTTATGTGGTACTTTACCATGCTCAGTCCCAAAATTGTAAAAAGAAAAAAGAGGGAACATATGGTAACATGATTAGATGAGCCAAGCAGTCATTCAATTATCTCTTGATTGAGTGTTCTTGTCTTACATTTTGTTTCCTCTTGGGGAATACGCATACACACGGAAATGTTATCATTTCCTAGAACATCCTTAAAAGTGCCTCAATATAATTGTTCTCTCACTTGCTATTTCATGCCACATATCCAGTGTTGTTCCTTAGAACCCCATAGGTTAGCTTGATTCAGTCAGCTTACTGTGCTCTGACTGGCTGAAGCATCTACCAAGACCAATGTCAACTCTGTGGGGACAATGAAGTGGCCCGAGTCTGGCCAAAGATGTTTTGAATGTTATTTATTGTTCTATTTATTTATTGGCTGATTGAGTTTGATTAGATTTTTGTGTATTTATCTATTTATCTCTCAGTCATCAATCGGTATTTTTTATTTTTGGAGACACTCGAGGAATTTTGTAATTAAGGCCCACATGAAAATGTATGTTTCTGTTAGGTGGGTACTGTGAATAGACTTGTACTAGAGTTGTAAAAAAAAAAAAAAAAAATTAGGGCTAAATACTGCAGTTCAGTCATGTAATAAACACAGTTTTCTTAAATAAACCACACTTGGACAAAGTCCCTTTCTGTCATCACTTATTTGGCTCACATTATGTATGATCTATTAATATTTTAAGTTCATCCACTACTGGATTAAAATAATACTGTACTGGAGGCGGTCCGCGAGTGGTATAAATGGGCCATAGCACTCAAGAGCTGGTCGGTATATGAAGTAGAATTATCTACATGTAAAACAATATTTCTTGACAGAGAAACAATGCAACAGTGTGTCTTCTTGAACTTCTGGGCTTAGGGTAACATCAACAAGACGCAATACAACTAACAACAGACAAGACAATGAGTAAATGCAACTATGAGTGGAATGAAATGAATACAGCGATGCTAATGAATGAATGAATGACCAGAGTGAACCAGATGAAGCAGTGAGCAATGGTGAGAAAATTACTGTGGACCTGTGAAAAGCACCATTCAACAGCTGAGCGGCATGGGAAGCAAAAAGGGAAATATTTGAAAACTTGGGGGAAATCCTAGTTTTGTCTAATGCTGCCTGCCATACTTATTAAACTACGCATCAAACCCCAGCACAGGAAAATTATGTTGTTCCACCTGAGTTGTAGCAGACCAGAAAGAAGATGCTCTGGAGGGGGAAGAGGAAAAACAGTGCTGCTCCTTGGTGTGAACCGCTCTTGGTGCTGTCCCACGGGGCAGCCTGCTGAGCTGGCCCTTCTCTTCTCCTCGGTCAAACTTCTTGGAGTCCTTGGGCACTTTTGGGCGTTCTTGAGCCCCCCAGTCCTGACCTTGTTGGTCCAGGACACAGGAGTTAGACAGACGTTGTGGCATAAAGTTCTTTCTGTTGGGTTTTAGCATGTTCAGTTCTGCTCAGGATGCCATGAAATTGCCCGGTGGGGCCACGCTGGATAGGGCCCAGCATGGCCCGCCAGCTTCACAAAAGTTCTTCTTCTGCTATTCTTTCATTCAACTTCTTTAACTTTTTTATAGTTGTTTAAAGGGGTTGAGACTGGCAGGCAGGCTCCGGCCTCTGCGCTGTGATTGGCCTTGCCAGCTGTCTGTCTCAGGCTGATGTCCAGTAGGAACAGTTCACTGTCACTGGCGAGACATTTCACTCCTCCCCTCCTGTACCTTTGCAAATTTAAAGTTTAATTTACTTCAATTGCTTCCTAGATAATTAATGAGGATCGGAACATTTCTAATGCTTCCATATTTACCAACGTGCTGCTGTCTGCTATTGAATGGTACCAAAAACACATTGTCTGCAACAGGACATTACCAACTTATAAATAAGTGGTCAACAGACACTACTAATTCAGATTTAAATGTTATACATGGTGATCATGTTATAACATCATATACATATATACACATGTGTATGTATATGCACTGAAATAGAAAGAAAGGTGAAGCATACAATTACAATCAACACATGTTGGTTCCTGGAATCTGCATTTCTGTCTGTCCTCCTAAGGAAAAGACAACTGCAGGGAAAGGTGGGTGTTATCACATTAACATACACACAGACGTCTGCACCATAGGGGTCATGGGGTCAGAGTGGCATCTCAATTTGAATCTTCTTCCTGGATAACACCAACATCAACATGTTAAATAATGAAGTTACATTCTTCTCTTTAGTTTATTCAGTGATTTACATTTGAAAGACATTTCAGACCATACGGCTGAGTCTATCGCTTTGTTCGTTTCCAGAGTTTGTGACATGCCGTAAACTCTCCAGCCACATCTGGTGATGTGGGGGTTATTAAGAGCTTATCAGCTGAGTGTAGGTCTATCTTTGAAGTGACCCAGTGGTTGGTTACCAAGTCTTCCCTGATGTCAGGATGCTGAGTAGAAGTCTATTAGTTTAAGTCCAAAATACACAGGCTTGATCACCCTACATATGCAAGTTTTAGCAATTCTAGCGGTAGGTGTAACTGTAATTTCATTTTCTTTTTGTATCCTTTGTGTTTGCAAATTCTTCAGATGTCTACACCTCTTACCTCCCACCTAGATACAAAAAAGATACGCCAGGTGTGAAACACACCCTAAGGGCCAATACTTGCAGACAGAAGAGTGTGAAAACACTGGGTAGGGGCACCGCTCCCTGTCGCAGACAGAAGGGTGTGAAACACACCTCAAGAGGCGTTCCTCAGGTATAAATATTCAAGCTTCCCCATACTCGGGGTCTTTCGTCATTCTGACCACTCGTGTGCTGATTGACCTTGTCTTTGCAAAGAAAATAAAAACCTTGTCGGCCGGCAGAAGTCTCTATTTCATTATTCACCAGCAACAGAAAATTTCCACAACATAGGGCAAAAACTGGCAATCTTAAACAGTGCGAGCGTTTCACTTGCATTTGCGACTAAAAATAGGTGTGTGCAAACTGTGAAAAATATTTAGGGGCACATATGCGCATAAAAAAATCAGCTGAAGCAGCCTATATTTTTGTGAATAAAAAAATATTATAATCTAACCGCAAATGTTGGAGGAACTCCTGCTGCCTTCCCTCTGTGACACGGTTATGGGCGGTTTTCCAAGCCACTGTCGGCACAATGAATATAAGTCCCACTGTCGGCAGCGTGGAAATAAGTTAAAGTGTGGCGGAGGAGATGGACCGGGTTAAGCGGCGGACTTCTGGGGAAGCCCTCTCCCCTCTCCCCGCAGTGAGGGACCAATCTCCAAGCTACCACTGCTGGGCAGCATGGAAATAAGTCAAAGTGTGGCAGAGAAGAGGGACCGGGAAAAGCGGCGGACCTCCGGGGAAGCCTGCTCCGTTCTCCCTGCAGTTTAGGGACCGTTTGCCACGGTACCGCTGCTGGGCAGGGTGGAAATAAGTCCTGCAGAGTTTCAGAGGACCTGGAAAATGTTTTAGGATAGTAATAATATATAAGATAATCATATTGCAAAGATAATATATATAAGATAATAACATTAAAGACAAAATTAAATTGCAATACTTTTTCAAAACTTGATGATTTTACCTTTCTGTACATTTTGTATACAAATTCATTAAATAATTTTGCTTGTAAATGTCTATTTGCATCATGTTTATTATGGAAAACACATTATTTGATCAATTTACATTGTGCCCCTAAAGTTCTTTGTGCGCTCCTTACTTTTTCAACTTAGGAGCACATGTGCTCCTTGGGAAAAAAGTTAGCGTCAAGCCCTGTTAAAACTGTCGGTCCACTGTAATGTATCTCAACAAATAAAGATTGCCATGACATTTTGTACAGTCATTTGGGTCCCAAGGGAATAAAGTCAACCAACTCTGGCAGTGTATATTCATGCAACTGTTCGTATGATATCCTATGAAAATGCACACACAACAGTTCATACAATATCCTGCAGATTAGCGCCCCATGAATGACATATATGTACTTAACCTGAAGTTACATACTTACTGTAAAGTAATGGTTAGGCATGTCAGGGTTAGGAAACAAAACATGGTGGCAACGTATCCTAAATTGACTCAAAATCCCTGTTTCCACCAAGCAGTACAGAGCAGTTCATTTTGGTACAAAAGTAGTGGATGGTACTAATGGAACCATACTATCCCTATTTTTGGCACCACTTCTGTTAGGGTACCTATCACACAGATCTGGTACTAAAAGGTGGAGCTGTGAACACTGCTGTTTGTTGATTGGTCAATAGCAGACAGTCACTCTGCTCAGGCCTGAGTTGTCGCTGGTTCTGAGGCTTATATAACCGCTGTTCATACCATTGAGAGTTTTATTAATAGACTGAAAATATAATGTTTTGACATCTCTTGCGGCAGCTGTAGTTGGAGTAAAGAAAAACTCCATTCACTGGACCAGCTGTCGGTAACTTTTAAAATGGGATGTTTACTTGTAATGTTACTCAATGCAAGAGTTGACGACATGAATCAATCAACACACCTTAAATTTTACTGACAACTTTGACCATTTAGTTTTTATATGTCATACACTTAATAAGTAGATCTACAAGCATTATGTGAACTGCATATATTCTAATCCTCACTCTGAGAAAAAAAAGCATCGAGGAGCAACACTAAACGCCTGAGCTTGCCTCAGAAGGACTAAATGCACAATCCCGCTAGTCTTAAATATCCCATGGAAAGAGACTCTCACTGCATCTTGTTCTATTTTGTTCTAAAAAATGACAGTGTGCAACCTCGCTCTGTGGATGATAAATGGGGTGCAGACGTCCCTTTGTGTCACTGATGATGAGGAAATACAGTGAGTGCTGGATGGAGCAGTGAGTGACAACAGCCCTGCCCACATTTAAGAGTACTGTTTTCGGTGGACACTAGGGTCTAGGTACTATGTCTGAAGGGCTAGTTTTGGGTCCAAAGGTATGATACTGAAAGTTTTTGGTGGAAAAGGGGCTGGGGTTCACTTAAAGTTAACATGGTTTAAAACACCAGTCTCCTGGGAAAAGTGTGTTTTGTAACCCATCCACAACTCCAACTTGCCTATCTATACCAACAGCTCATTGGTTATGTGATTGCAACCTTCCAAAATATGTAGGTTATACGCACAAAAACTGTCTCATGATAACGTGGAATATGTATGAATTTTGGTGCAATGCTTTTTTTTAGGAGAACATCTGAAGAAAGCACAAGAACAGCCTGACATTGGTAATCTTGATTTTTCCTCTGGTGCAACCAGCATGTTGATATTTTTGTGTGAAATGAAAAGAAAATTTGGTACCAATATTCATGGTGCCCAAAGGATGAATCCAAATAACTTCAGTGTTTCCCTAAATCTATAGAAACTGAAATCAATGACTCGCACAAATGTTCCTTTCAATCCCTACCTTTCATACTCTCCACCTCCGTCAAATGACATAATGTTCGAATTCCACAGGTGAACCTTTGTCCCAAATTCCACCAGCACTTTCCTGAAAGAGAGAAATGCGTTTACAGTTGATTCGTTTTCTTCAAGAAATAAGTGCTATTAAAGGGAGTGTTTCCGAATTGGGGTAAACATCCTCATGCCAAGGAAAGGCAATCAAGTTGCGAGAATTACAAGTCACACCAAGGATTCAGTAAGGTATCATAATGGCCCTATTTCCCCAGTCATTGAATGGAGTGGCTAAGAGAGCTTTCTTGCCATGGTCTGGTGACGACATAATGGAAGGACTGGATGAAAGCCAAAGCAGTCAGTGACATACAATACAGAGCCTCTACCAGTGGAGGTGAAGTGATTCCCCTTTCTGTCTCTCTCTATCACACCCAATAGGTATCCCTCAAGGCTGAGCTTCAGTAAATGTGCGGTGAAGTGTTTGAATGGACATTAAGTAATCTATGACCCTTGCAAGCAGCAGGAATTGCAACAACAGTGACATAACTGAATGTCTACGCCCATGCCATCCTTTTGAGTTATGGTGGTCTGTCCCTGACACCAACAATGGAATCACATTTTCAAATGAGAGATGAGTGAATTAGCTAATTAAAGCCGAGATCCAACAGATACATCACCATGAAACAAACTTGGGTCATGAGGGAAACTGTCCGCGTTGATCATGAGGTCACGTAACATGACCTTTGTTTGTTTTTCTCTTGTGGTCCTGCAGAGTTCAAGCAGTGGAATGTTGTAGCACCACAAAACCTCTCAGGGGAGACGGTGGGGTGGATGCTTTCTTTTAACCATGACAACAGTGTTTCTCTAACCACAGAGATATGAGGTTAGGAGTGCACTGACAAACAATGTCTTACCAGGGATCAGAAAACACATCTATAGGTGGTTTTGCAAAGAGATGGCAAACTTTGTTTTTTAGTTTGGGGAAGTTCTTGTAAAAATGCTGCTCTGTATTTGACTTTTCATTTCTACATTACAAAGCATTTAGTCGTGGAGCTAAGCTTTCCTCTAAACACTGTCCTTTAGTCGCACCATATAGGCCTGTACTGTGGTCATCTTGTACTTACCAGTGGTTTATTATTACTTCTTCAACTGAATTGAACTGCTTTTTTTTTCTTTCTCAAAATGAATCGTAGTGCTGGCTTGATCAGTCAATTAATCGCTTAGTAGGTCAACACAAAATTGTAGGCTTCAGCTTTTCCAGTGTGAGGATTTGCAATTTTTGTCTTCTTTATGCCATTACAGCAGTGGTGTAGTGGTAATTGATGAGGTGGGTGTATTACTAGGTTGATAGGTAGGTTACTGATGAGGAAGTGGGCATACTCTTCTATATACTACAATGGCTTTTTAGCTGATAGGTGGGTATACTGTACTTGGAGAGAAAAAGAAGTGGATATACCCTGTATACCTGAGTATACCCTCCACTACACCACTGCATTACAGGCTGAATGCGGTGGGGTTGTTTTTACAGCCCAGTCCCCAGAAGACAATGTATGCATTACAGGTTTCAGCAATCCACAGACATATAACATTTGTATGTTTCAAATGCACTGTAGCATATCAACATTTCCATTTCCAGCCCCAGTTGTGGCACCAAATCCAGCGACTTTGGCGAGACACTGGGGCATTTCCAGTGGTGGTTGTCGTGGTCGTTAAGCCAAAACATGATCTTATCCTAAGCGTAATTTCAATCAGGAAGACTTATCTATATCTATTCACAATTCTCTCTCTATCCCACTCCCACCGCTTCCACCAATCAGCTGACTATGAGCGTTCCCCTCTCCTGGTTAGCCAACCAAACTTCGCAACAATCTCAGTCAGCCGTTCATGTTGCTGCTGCCAAATTTTAAATCTGTTCTCCTCTCTGCTCCTGTCAGCTGTCATTTTAGGTAGAATCATAACGCCCTCCTCCACCCCATTCACCTCCAGTCACCTTATCCAGAGCCCAAGACAAGCTCATCTAAAGCCCATTCCTCCTCACATCCAGATCAGCTCCCTCTTCATCTCATCTCATCACCAGCATCTAGACTCCCTAAATTCTCTAATCTACTACCACCCTCCTGGAATATATGACATCACAATGGGATCTAATTGGCAAAGACTTTTCCTATTTTGCATACTTATGTGCACATGTAAATAAATATTCTTTTTCTTAGAACAAGTCTCTCCTGATTGAAATGTGCCTAATCATAACCACATGTAAACCACAGCATTGGTGAAACGTAAAGAAACATAATGCTTTAACATATCCGCTACATATGTAATGTACAAATGTTACATACCCATGATTTGCAAAAAAGTACAATGCCAGTATTTATTCTGGCAGTGGAGTTTTTTTTAGTTGTTTATTTTAGCTATGCTAGTGACTTATACTGTGAAATATCTCAACATATATGATCAACTGGCACCTAATTTGGTACAGACAACAATACTTTCCAGGTACCAAATCGTAATGACAACAGAGATCACCTGACTTTTCCTCTAAAGCAATCAGGACATTTCTAGTTTTGAGTCATGACACTTATTGGATGGATTCCCATGCAACTTGGTATACACATTCCTCCATGTCCTCCTCAGGATGAATTTTAATACTTCAGTGATTTCCTGACCGTTCTTCCAATACTTTATGACCAAATACTTGCAAACATATGACATCCCTATCACTGTTAGCTTTAGACCCTTTTACTCTTTGTAACAGTATGACAAATTTTGGTGGGTGGGGCTTAGCTGGAGGCAAAACAAGTCTCCAGACATTAGCTAGCTCTAGCTACATTCCCAGTGTACACTTTTAGCCCACTAACTATCCCACTATTGGCAATGGTACTACTGTACTTTCAATAAAGCTATCATACTATCAAATTCACAAAAACTCTGCCTGAATACATTGCTCTTCTTAATGGCTTCAGTTGACTATTTGATCTGCAATTTCCTATGACCTGTATCCCAAACACACACCATGTGAAACTGTACGTGGACAACTGTGCACTCAATGGGTATGGACTAGTGGTATTTACTCGTAACTCCTTTTATTCTGGCTCCCAATAACACAACAAGACAACATTTAAGACTCCTATGGAACCTACAGCCCTGTGGTGGCGAGTCATGTTTTACCTGCAGGTAATAAAATTATGTCATTTTGACATTATTTGTGGTTAGCGCTGATTAGAAATGTTAGCACGCTACCATTCTAAATTATGAGCATAAACATAGCAGACAGTTCTATTGGCATTCTGTGAGCATATTAGCATACTGATATTAGTATTTAGCTCAAAGCATCACTATGCCACAGACTTTTACTAATTTTTGTTTAGACAAAGACTCATGACCATTAATTTTGTCCTTTTTTTTTCTTAGAAACTCATAAAATAACAGTGAGACCAATCAAAAATTGAAATAATAGTTGCAGTCAGTTTGGTGAAAGCATTCTTAAAATTGACAAAACACACAGTTGTGTTCACAACACAATGTTCCAGCTGCTGTCGCGTGGTGTTTTCCCATACACACCATTTCCACACTTATGACTCACCATGTCTAGTGGCACTGGGCAGAGCAGACAGACCAAACAGAGACATCAGCAGTAACAGGGAAGAGTGGTGGGTGTGGAAGTGAGGGGGCTGCCATCCTCTGCATAGACATGAGAGAACTGGCGCAATCTACGCCAATAGCTCAGGGGAGAGCTACCATTACCAAAAGCCAAAGCCAAAAGAAGTGATGGCATTGATACTGTTTATGTTGGATGGGTTTCAACCCTCTGTGCCCCAGTGAACACCACTGTCCAGTCCCATTGTTCAGTTTCCTCTCTAGCATTTTTACTGCCAGTTCTCCACCATGAGTGGAGTGACTGCGTATAATCAAAGCGTCCTCTTCTTCACATATCAATTATCAATCAATCCATCACAACGGCAAACTTTATTTGCCACAGTAAAGATGCAGCAACCATAAAAACTTTGCAATGTCTGGAGGCATCACAATTCTTTTTAGAATGTTTCAAATTGTGGTAGCATTGTTTGGTTGTGAACCAAGGTGAGTCATACCAGTCTGTGCAAGCATAGCTGTCATGATTCAACAAAGACGCGTTGTCACAGCACCTTTTGAATAAGCTCTTCTATTGTTGTAGGCACTGAACAATTTGCTTAGACTGAAATAAATGAATACACAACACCACCAAGACCACTCTCTGTTATTACTTCTCAGCTTGCTGTGGCAATATGCTTGAGTTTATAATGAACCCCTGTATTGCACACTTGCGCGGTGAGGGACTGTAGTGATGCATGTGGGTGCTTTAATTAATACCAGTCACTTTGTATTATTCTGCATCTAAGGGTATTTTCTGAGAGCATTTATGCATATGGAAATAAAGCTGTCACCACTGCTGCCGAGCACTCTCTAAGCTGACAGGGTTGCTTTACAGGAATGTGCTGATCTCGGTGTGCATATATTTGTGGCCACTAACCTTTGTTAACCCTTTTAATTATGCAGCAGCAGCGGTGACTAACCTTGAGCAGTGGCATGTAAGTAAACACTGCAGTCATTATCATATGTTTACAGAGCGTTAATCAAGACATTAACTGATGGAGAAACAATAACAATTGCTTACACAGACAATTTACACAAGTCATCAATTTATTAGGTACAGCTAGTCTAATGCAATTTAATTAGTAAAGTCTTGCAACATATTATATCTTTATGAAGCTTGAAATGCTGAATTTTTGTTGACAGTGTGTCCGAAAAGTTTTGATTGATGGGGGGCTATTTCACTGCCAAACTTGGTGTTTAATTACATTCCATTGTATTGCTGTCAAACGCGATTTAAGTGAGAAGAGGTGATAACTGATTGTGCACCACCAGTGCACAGAAAGTCTGGGTACATGTACAGCTCATTTACTTGGAAATCACTTAAGAAGTCTTAGCTACCAAACACAGCACTATCTGTGGTATTACAGTGAAGACAGGTTGAAAAGAACAGGGTGAAAAAGTCAGCCACAGAATAAAAAGCATTGTATTTTTCCTCTAAAGGTATTACAGAAAAATTAAGCTGCAAAGTAACATTTTAAATCCGTCCACACATTTCTGAAGCATGTGGAAAATTCCAAATTCTTCACTTATGTAGTGTATTTTATTTTCTAACTTGTCTGTTCTACAGCAGCGCCTTGATCCCTAACACATAAAAAAAACAACAACACTGTAATGCATTCATTTTTTTTTACTTTACTCGGCGGGAATGGCAGACCTGTCAACACTGACATTCAAACTTCAGACCAACACTAAGCTGAACACTGAACTATTGCTTAGTTAGCCTGGAAAGCAATAACAAAATGAATATTTAGAGAGACAAAGAGGTGCCACACAGTTCATAAAGAAGGCAAGCTTATTTGTATTGTACCCTCCAAAAACCGAGGCAAATTTTTTATATCAGGAAAAAGAAATACAGACATCCTTAAACACTGTGGTGAAGAAAATGACACAAAACAGAATTAAATCGAATATAACTCCCACACTGTCACTATGAATAGAAAATGTAATACATCAAAAGCTTACTTTAGTGACATTCTGTAATTCAACAAGCGGCATATAGAATACAGTAAGTTCTATATTGATTTTTGATCTCCACCTCAATCCTCACTGACTCCTCTGTAGTTCGCAATGTCCTGGATATTACTGCTCCTGGCGATAAATGGCAAGAGTGCAAACAGATGCATTAACATTAAATGCCACAATAAGCTAGCATGCAGTGCTCGCTCATTCTGTCATGCTTTAATATGGCAATGACATATGACATTAACTTTAAAAAATGACTGCATCTTTTCTACTGCAGGTTGACGTGTTATGCAACACAGCTGGAAAATGTGCCTCACACTTTAATATTTGGCTTAGTGAAATACAAGTATTTAATGTATGACATCACCATGGTTAACTCAGAATCAGAGATCAGAGAAGGTTTACCTGAGCCCTCTTCAAATGTAACAATGACATGGCCAGCAAGTGTTAAGTGTTTGACAAGGTCCCGCCATTACATCTGATTACTGAGCTATGGGAGCCCATTTTTGCCACTGTGATGAAAAAAGTGAATTTATCATAATATCATGATATAAAACTCCTCAAAATAATGACTTAATATATCAGAATAGTGACTTAGCATCTGAAAATAATGACTTGATATCTCAACATCGTTAGAAAAAAAAAAAAATGAACTTTCGGCACTGATGTGTGGAGCTGATGCGTTCGAATTACGTCCTTTTATTCAAAAAAACATGGCAACTTATCGTAAAACACTGACCAGTTTCCACCATATAGGTGCACCCTGATGAAGACCTTGTGTCAGGTGAATTTGTTCCTGCTCCATGCATGAGTGCCTAAAGTTCATTATTCCTCCCCATGTGCTGACTCTTTTCTTCAACAGCATCTGCATCTTTTTTCTTGAGTTTCATATAATAGAGACAGGCTTCAAGCACACCAATACCTCATTATCCATAATGAGAAACTCCCTCAAAATAACGTCTTAGTGTCTTAACATAATGAGGTAGTATTTCAGAATAATAAGAAACTTAATGATACAATGGGAAACTTTCTCAAAATTATGAATTGGTATCTCAAAATAATGACCTATTACTTAGTATCTTAAAATAACGAGAAACTCTCTCAAAATTTAGTAGAATAAATTTAGTAGCGTTAGTAATGACCTTGTGTCTCAAAGTAATAAGTTGGTATCTTAAAATAATGTGAATCTTTCACAAAATATCTCAAGGCAATTGAATCGAACGCAACTGGACTTAGTTTTGTCTTAGAAGACGTTTCACCTCTTTTCCTAGGCTGGAACTAGTCTGACAAAATGGTGTGGAAGATCCCAGGTATTTAACCTCTGAGGAGGTCTTCACAAAGCCAATGATGTCACTGGTTCGTTAGAGTCACATGAGGCCATTTGTGAACGACTATTGTTTTTAGATGTTAAGCTGTCAAATCTCCTGGGCAAGGATGATGAGTTAGCATCGCAGAATAATGACCAGCTTTCTCAAAATGATGAACTAGTATCACAAAACAATGACTTATGACTTAATATCTCTAAATAATAAGAAACTTTCTCAAAATAATGAGAAACATTCTGAAAATAATCAGAAACTCTCTCAAAATTATGAGTTAGTATTCAGAAATAATGACTTGGTTTCTCAAAATAATTTAAAGAATATCACTCAAAATTATGATGACTTATTTTTCTAATTATTTTGAGATATAAATCATTATTTTGATTACATGTCACATTAGGGGAAATGGGCTTCTAACATGATTCATTCCTTCTTAATGAAAAAATGATTAAGGGAAAAACACATTTTTCTTATGGTCAGAATCAGTGCAAGAAAGATACTTTGACTTTTTATTGCATTCTTCATGTTCTGAAGCAGGAAATGTAACCGTAACACCAGAAATCCCGACATAGTCATCTTTTAGACACCATTGTCTTCACCAGACCATTAACTAAAGAGGAAACAGCTTCTCTGTTCACCGCTGACTGAGTTAAGGGCCCGTGCTCTGTGCTCTGTTCAATCTTAACATGTAGAGTGCACGCGGTCTGAACTCATTCCTCTTACCCACCCAATCGACTGCTTGTGTGCTTTGCTAACACTAACAGACACAGACCATTTCCTACGCACTACCTGTCCCAAGGGGGGTTTGTGCATGCTATTTTTAAAGCCAATACGTAACAGGTTGAGCTGCCTGGTGAGATACAAACGGGCATGCTATTACAAAGCCCACTACTACTTCTAAGGAATAACAGAGTGATGGATCATATCTAAAGGAATATTGGTCAGGGATGCTCTCTCTGCAGCCATCTTCCACTTAGGTTTTCTCCCATTATATTTATGAATATATGAATACATTTGTACTTTTTCTTTTGCCAGAGGGAGGGTCCACAGCTGGTTGCCTCTGTAATACCCTGGAATATAGGATTAAGCTAAGGATGTACACATTTAGCAGACGTCTGATCTATACTATATGAACTCACAGGGCACCAAAGAACCACACCAAGCTGATTTTAAGTGTGGTTTCTTCCAACCGCAGTGATGCTTGTGGTATTTCAATACAAATCAGGTGAACCAAAATACAGCAAACATACCCAAAATGCAAGGTTTTATGGCCAGAAAAAGGTGGATGTTAATATCCAGTCGAGAGCACTTACTCATGCTTGGAAAAAGAGCAAAGGGCAAACCGCAGCTTTAACTGTTGTGAACACCACTTTGTTTTATCATCTCTGTTGGGGTTTTGTGTGGGAATTCACCTTGTTACAGTGCCACCCAATTTGGATCTAGGTCCGCTGAGAGTGAGAGCTTTAAGAGTATTCAATTTAGCAGAGCGTCCCTGCCTGAAGCTTTCTTCTATGCACTACTGGTACAGTAAATGAGTTAGCGTGGAAGACCCCAATTCCTCGAGAAGATTTGACCACAGATCTGTGAAATTGAACAAATTACTGATTAACACTAGAAAGCGCTCAGAGAGTGCAGACCTTGCCAAGACTGCACAATCCTCTAAATCTGTTATTTTAATAAGACTGTCTGGGACATGTGACACCACTGTTCACCTTCTTCTTCCTACTTAGAGCCAAGGCTGTTAAATGAAGGCTGGCACATGTATTATTGGAGTACAGCACGAGCGCAGGAAAGTCTGGTCTGTACTTGCCGAAAGGCTCAATAGCTGGTGTACTACCATAGAACATGGGGATTACTGATACATTTCACTGAGGCATCTGCAGTCAGGTTTAGGTTGGAATATATTTTATGAAAAAATAAAGATATTCCTGTGAATTACATTTTTGCAACTATAGAAAAGATCTCTAAAAAAGACCTTTAACGAATATTTTCTTTTTGAAAATAGTCTATTGGATATCTGCCATTGTTCATTTGAGTATACCCAAAAAGTTCTGTTAGGCCAAGTGCACCCAAGGGGGCTAAGAATTGTGTGCCCAATGAGCACCTGAGCGGACACCAACCTTTTGTTTCCGGTGTCATCTGCTGTAACCTTTCAACATTGCTGCTCCAGTTACACTGTGCATTAGACCCCGTAGCTCCCATCCTGTCACAGTCTTCATCTGACCATGTCTTTGACCATTGTTTCAACCCCTCCAACCCGGGCACTGGGTGTCCTTTTTTCAATGGTTGTGTTTTGTAGGGGCCAAATGGAGGATCCTCAGCTGTATGAGCTTCACATGTGCCTGGTGTGCTCTGCCGTATAAATACCTCCCTGATTCAGCAGTCTCGCTCTCTCTCTCTCTCTCTCTCTCTCTCTCTCGCTCTCTCTCGCTCTCTCTCTCGCTCTCATGCTCTTTATTACTGATTTCTACATATTGTATTGATAGACTCACATTTTTTTTCCTAAATTACTTTTCTAAGCAGCCAGCTTGTGTTGTCTTTTTCTTTGGTGCCACCAGGCCTGCCCACTGAAAGGGTCAAATAAAGAGACCCTTTCCCAATCTCCTTTAGTCATATCCAGTGGTGTCGTGGTAGTTAATGAGATGGGTGTCCTACTAGGTAGAGTGGTAGGTTACCAAGGAGGAAGTGGGTATAACCTGCTTTTTGGCTGAGGTGGTTATTTATTGAAAGGCCAGAAAAAGAGGTTGGTTTTCAACCTACACCTGCGTATACCTGTCACTTCATATCAATGCATGCATGTGCTATACAGGTCATGTGGCTGGCTGCCTGCAAGGTTGCATTAAAAGAAAAAAACAAAAAAGCAACAACAAAACCCTCAAACCATTTTCTGGACACGTGGGTTTCATTATGAAACAGGCTGTGATATATTTTACTAAAGCAACAATAAAAATGTCTATTTTTATTGTTTTAGTAAGTAATGGTGAATATTTTGGGTCAAAATAATATTTGATAATAATTACTTATATTTAGAACGTGATTATTGTTGATCTCAATGAGCCCCCGTGGATGCTGGGCTACAGAAAACTTATTTCTTTTGGACCCTTATGGGTGGCCCTGGGTGCAGCTTCCGAGCTGGGTTGTGAGACCATGAAAATTATTACTTTCTAACATTAACCAAACCCAAAAGGATGATCCATTAGATCAGATCAGGCATTTTTTGTTTTGCAGCAGTGAGTTGTAATAGTTTTAGGAACTAATGATAAATGATCCTTGCAATTGGAGAAAGAACTTGTATGACACATTTTGGAGCTACAGTAGAGCCAGTGTGTTCTGTCAGTGCTGATAATGGCAGTTTCTGGTAAATAGGCTGTTAATATTAGATTTAGGCAAACATTCAGTAAATATTGATATATATTAAAAGTGGGCAAGACAAGTCATAATTTGTGGGTGAAAAATATTTAGCAAAAGACGCAAAATGGCAGGAAGTCTGTGTTTTATGGAGACTGGCCTCGCAGTTTCGGAGCAAAGAAATAATGAAATACTTCCCATAATTCCCAGAAACAGCCACTATGACTTCATTCAGGGGGCACTATATATTTGAGTGTGTTAAAATATTTTTCATTATTGATACAATGTCACAGTTTGTCCAGTATGAACATCCCTCTGTCATAAGGCCCTGACAAACCAAGCTGAGGGTAAGCCATCGGTCAAAGTTGGGTCGTCGGTGAGCGTTCGCTGCCCTCGTTGGTGTGGTGTGTCCCACACTGTTGCCCCTTGTCACCCTTGTTGGGTTTTTTTTTTAGCCAATTCAGTATGTTGAATTGGTGTTGGTACAGCGGAGCCCATCGGTTAATGAAATCACTCCAATTTACAGTTCAGTTCACGAGAAGAGAAACAGAAGTGAGGAAAGTAAACAAACAGCTCAAGTCAAGAAGGAGTGAGATCAAAAGAAACCTGTTACATGAGGTAAGATTTTTTTTTTTCTGCAGCCATAGAGCTCTTTAGCAGAAATGTTTTTTCAACATCTTTCAACATTGGATTGTGTTGTTTATGTGCTAACCAGCTAACTAGTGTCGAGACAGTTTTCCCGTTCCCTTTTTGAATAAGGATTATGGGTTTAGGCAACACAAGCATGTGGTGAGGTTTAGGAAAAAAGAACAGGATTTGGCTTTATAATCTTATGGAACATTTCTTTCGGGTGAAAGTCGGTGTTTGTTGGACCTGTCCACCAACCCTCCTGCCCACCCCAGTAAGACTTTCGCCACCTTAACTTTCGTCCTTGTCCCATCATGTTTCCCCCTGACGCTATGACTATATACCGGCCGCATATCATGCTGACTTTAAAGGATGCCTTTTTCCTTGGTTTCTTACACCGCAGTCACTGCCCAAGTGCCAGATTTCGGGTGAGACCAGACTCTCCTTTTATCAAGGCACAGAACGTATGTGCTCGATGACCATCGACATAAGTTGATGTCTGGGCCTTTACTCAACTAATGTTCTCTTTGTGCACCTAATATTGTTATTTACTATGCATTTTTGTGTTACTTTATGCCACCCAACCATACGAATCAGAATGTGCTTTGATGTTGCTGCTCTGCCCTGGCTAGACATATTTCCTCAAACTTCTCAAAGTATTCTCCAACTCTCAATCATGATTCTGTGGCAGATTGAAAACAATAAGCTTTAAAGTAATAACACAGTAATTAAAGTCAACATGCAGCAGACATGTAGGTGTGTCTGCTGAATGAAACATGGACACAGATTGAATGTAATCACAAGAAGTCTATTTAAAGGCTGGATAGCTTTGTTGTAGCAGAAAGAAATAACAGTGATCGTAATTATCATAGTGATAACCTTTGGAAAGAGTTCACACTTGGAGAAAATGTTGCCTGTAATAGCATGTCTCTAATTTGCTAATTTCATGCTACACCCACAAGGGCTACTGAACAAAATACAGAACAGTCTATTGAAAAACAAGCAAAATAGTATACCAACCATATAATACAGTGTAACGACACCTGTGATTATCCCTGTGCTCTGTAAAATGGAACCTTGGCCACCTCTATTCAGCTCTGGGGTGAAACACAGGCGTTCAGTCTAAAGCTCCGAGCTAATGTATTCTTACAACCCAGTCTGGGATATAAACAAGCTGGGATGGATGCAGGTGACATTAGCCCTCATGGGTCTCTTTGGGGGACAGCAGGAAAAAAATAACAGGAGGGAATAAATATTATACTTGCATTGATTTTTGCTGTTACTGTATCAATTGCAACATTATACCTTTATTCTTATTCTCCATCATTTAAATTTAAAATTTTAATCAACAGTCTGGTTCTGCTTGGCTGGATATGTGTGATGGTTAGATAACTAAGTACAGTTTTTCCAGTGCTATGCTTAAGAACAACATTGAGGTACTTGTACATGGAGTGTTTTTTAATTCACCGTAGTTTATACTTTTAATCTGCTAAGAGGTCAATATGGTTATTTTTACTCAACAAAAACATGAAAAAGCTAAAAACTACTCAAGAAAATTTGATTGGAGCAACTTATAAGCAATTTTTGATGGTTGTTAATTTAATTTTTTTTGTTCAGGGCATTGGTGGCTTAGTGGATAGAGCAGGCGCCCCATGTAAAACCTAGTTGAAACAACTTAATTTTTATGAGTAATCAACCTGAAAACTTGCATGTATACTACCAATTATTAGGTAACTGGAAATCAAAAATGTATTGTAAAGGAAAAACTATTTCAGCTAACTCAAAATAGCTCATTAGATGAACATAATTTTAATAGAATTTTACACACACACAAAAAGTAAACTATTGCATTTTTCTATTTTTTACAATTAATATTAGTATTTTTATTTTTTTTTCAGTCAAAACATTTATTTTTAGAATGTTTTACTTTGGTAGCTCTACAATTGCTGGTTACATTACAGATTTAAATTTTACATACAAAACATATGATCAGATAATAAAATATAATGGCATTTTAAAGATCAAACTACCAACAGTGCATGAAAAAGGTTAACCTACAACCTAACAACATAACACATTGGATAAAAAAAAAAAAAAAACATTCTGGAAGAGGTGAAACTGCAAACACCCTGCACATTCAAATCCAAATTTTTAAAATTTAAAATTTCAATTGACAATTTGTTTTTATATAATTCAGTAAAATACACAAAATAAAGCAGGTTTACAACAACAACAAAAAAATGTATTTATTAATCTTACTATATATATATATATTCACATATTTAATAATCATTTAATTTCATGCATTGCATGCCCCCTACGGGTTGAGGGAGAGTTACTGCCTCAAGCAAGGGAGTTCAAGTATTTCGGGGTTTTGCTCACAAGTGAGGGTAGAATAGAGCGTGAGATGGATCGGTGGTTTGGTGCGGCTTCTGCAGTGATGCGGACACTGCGCCGAACCATCATGGTGAAGAGAGAGCTGAACCAGAAGACAAAGCTGTTGATTTACTGGTCCATCTACATCCCAACCCTTACCTATGGTCATGAGCCCTGGGTAGTGAAAAAAATAATGAGATCTTGGATACAAATGGCCGAAATCAGTTTCCTTCGTGGGGTGGCTGGGCTCAGATAGGGTGAAGAGCTCGGACATGTGGAGGGAACTTGGAGTAGAGCCGCTGCTCCTTCGCGCTGAAAGAGGTCAGAGGTGGTTCTGACATCTGATCAGGATGCCTCCTGGGCGCCTCCCGCTGGAGGTGTTTCAGGCAAGTCCCACTGGTAGGAGGCCCCAGGGCAGACCCAGAACACACTGGAGGGATTACATATCTCATCTGGCCTGGGGACACCTTGGGTCCCCCAGGAGGAGCTGGAAAGTGTTGCTGGGGAGAGGGACGTCTGGGGTGCTTTGCTTGGCCTGCTGCCCCTGCCCCATGGATGGATGGATTAATGCATGATGCAGTGAGACATAACACTTCTTTATCTGTGTCCTTTGTTGTGTAACAAATTGGTTTGTATCATCAGTGCAGACCACGTATATATTCCTTTAAATTAAATATATTCCTTTCCACTTCACCCTGTTGCATTATATCGCTAATGGCTGCCTTTCCCTGTATCCTTACAAAGACATGTCAGGTTTGCTTTTATGCACTGGCTGCTTTACTTGTCGGTGGAGAAATGACATTTGATGTACATGTTGTTCAGACAATTTGATGATAGTAATTATGTCTTCATCATTCACACTGGTACTGCATGTGTGATGAATAGATTACATTTATTCCCACACTTGGAGAACTCAGTGTTGTACCTTTTCATAAATATTATCATTTGATGTACTCTATCAAACAGGAGGAAAAAGTAGGAATTTGAAGTCAAACTTTTTTAAATTTAATTTAAATTGGCTTACAGATGCTGTCACATTGCTTTTACAGTAGAAGTTTTTTCAAACATTCAGTTTTCTTTCGCTTCCTTTGTTTCTTTTTGATGTAATGACTTCTACAGAGGTTGCAACAGATGTGTCTGTGTAATCATGCCTACTTTCAGAATCCCTAATCATCATGTAATCCAGATTTCATCACCTTGAATCTTCTGCCATGTTTGAAAGGAGTAATGTAGTATTCATGTGAAGTACTCGAATCTGTGTGCATAGATCTGAAAAGCAACTTAAACATTTATTCAGATCTATCTGGTACTCCAGGGATGAGCCAGTCTCGAGGTGAGAGTGCTACCGATTTTGATCTGCATGATCCCATCTCAGTACTTTGTGGACATAATAACATCTATTTGACCTTCACAGTCATAGATGGACGTCACCACGAGTCGTAAGATTTACTCTTTGAGATTCTTGTTGCCTCAGTCAGTGTTCGACATGATTCAGCCTCACAGTTCTCCTAATCCTGTGCACCAAAGGGGAATATGTTCTAAGGAGTTTACCGCAGCCAAGTGTATTAATTCACTTAATCTCTCTTGCAGTTTTATGCATCTGCTGTTGTTTCTTTCACGTTTCATTCTCTTGTCATTTGGTTTAATCCTCATCTTTTATCTACTTATCACAATTTAGATGGTTTGTTATTTGTATGCAATCTCAGTTTATTACTTTTTCTCCCGTATTTATCACTTTCGTCTCGCATGAGTACACACTTGGGAAACGTCACTTTTTTGCAACACCTAAGATTTGAGAGTCCTTCAGTGGAAATTCTTGCTGTCACATATTAAACAAAAGGCAGTTCACATCTCAGCCAAGAGAGATAACTGCTTTTCTGTGTCATTTGCAGCACCGCCTGGCTAATAATTAGTTTTTGTTTTTGTTTTTGTTATTTTTAATAGAAACCTTGAGTGTTGGGGAACAATTTTGTGTTTTTTTTTTTCAGAACTGGGCTGATAAGAGGGTAAAGAAGTTAAAAATTAAAAGGTGCAGCATTTCTCTGTAGGTAGAAGCTGTGCATTGCATGCAAGAAAAAATAACTACTTTAATAATGATTAAAAGACAGTGCAGTATAAAAAGCTTGGATGCTTGTAGCTGTAATCAATCATGATAGGGACAGTAACAAATACTTTCTATCAAGTTATTTTTATTTTTTTTAATCAGTCATTAGTTTAAATATCTGGTATTTGTATTTTATTTGGGATAATAGGAAATTAGTCTGGGTGAATTGCTTGACTTACTTGAGACTTTACTAGAACGGGTGCAGAAAATACCAGCAGACAGTGGCACAAGTTCAACTCTAATGACTTTGCCGAAAGCACCTACATTGCTGAAATAGGGACTCCACAAGAGAAAATGAGGAAACTCATTACCCATGTCAGTTTTATTCACTGATGAGAAGCACACTATTGTAACTCAACAACTGCCAAGAGGGAGGAAGAGGGAATAGAAGAAAGAATTTAGTAACCCGAAATTGGCCACTGCATTCAGGTGTAAGTGCAAACGTTTACAGTGTAATTCTGTTCTGCATGATGAAGCTCTCATTATCACTCCAGCAAAGGGGATGAAACTAATTCTCGATGCCTAACCAAGATGGTAATCAAACCCAGCAAACAGTGTGTCCCCTGCAAACTACCTGAGTCTAGACACTAGACTGAGAAAGCAAATGTTTATGCAGTGAGTGTGGTTTCATTGCATTGTTTTTAAGTCTGTCAAGTGAAAGCAATCCTTTGAGGTTTTCTCCATCCAGAGTCTAAACACCCAATATATGGTGGCTTGTAGCCTTCTACTTTAAACAATTGATGCAAGTTAATAACTACCATTACTGTTTTTATTTAATTCATTTGTTTTTGTTGCCACAGTTCCTCTAATTAGTTGTGTGATTACTGTTCTGAGACGGCATGAAGAAATCATTGTCTACACTAACAACTTTCCTTTCTTTTAGTGTCTCAGATCAGGAGGAATTTTTCAGTTTTCATTATGCAGGTGATTTACTCTGCACAGTTGTAGTTCGTTTGCATGCTTCCCTGAAAGCAATTATGTGACTGTTTTGCTCTTAATTGGTTCTGATTAATGTTTATCTGTGCAATCTTTGTCAAGACAGGATATAGACATTACACACTATAGCTAATTATCTGTTCCCATTTCATTAAAATTATCAGTGTATCTTGCTTTACAGTCTTGAGGTCCTTCAGTGTATAAATATTTAAAAAAAAAAATTCTATACCACATTTCATTTCCATTAACAGCAAACCATTGTGTACTATTGAGATTTATTGTGCATTAATTTCTGGGGCTTTCTTAGTGAATGTGTTGCAACCCAATGACAAGAATACATTTTGACATTATATGTTTCTACAAACCACAGATGTGTTAAATCTGTAAGTTTTATTTGTAGTGTAAGATGAAATTTTACATTTCTTTACACTTCAGTTTTTAATTGTATGTTGTGACAATGCTGTGGCTAAAATGTGGTTAGGTTTAGGCACAAAAATGACATGGTTAGGGTTAGGAAGAGATCATGATTTGGTTTAAAATACCCGGTTTTGTTGCCACAAACCCAGTATAAAATGTCTTGACATCTCGTTAAAAATACCCTGTGTGGTAACCATAAACACAATGTGCAACGTCCCAATGTGTCGTTAAAAAAACACTTGGTTTTGTATCCACCAACACAGTAATAAATGTCATGACATGTCATCAAGAAATACCCAATTGTGTCACCACAACCTCCTTTTCTCAGCACAAACATGGCAAGAAAAGTCCTAACACGATGTTAAAAAATACCCAGTTTTGCTGCCACAAACAGGGCTCGAAATATCCCAACATTGCATTATATATTACCCAGCTGCGACGCTACAAACACAGTTAGAAATGTCCCAACATATCACTGAAAAATACCCAATATTGTTAACTATGAGCTAGGTCACTTTAGAAATGCTGGTATGAATGTAACGCACGTGTGGCTTAAAGAAATGCACAATGCCAACATTTCATTCTGGAGATTGCTGTGTGATATTAGTTGCAGAAATTCAGTCCTATTTTAAATGCACACTTTGGATAATATCATGGTTTTGTTGCAAATCTAATAAAATTAAATGAACATGCCAATGGGCATTCTCATCTAAGGTGCTGCAGGATTGTCCTTAGCTTGTTTTATGCAATCTCATTCATCAAAACCTAGTGGGCTGAACATCACTTCAAATTCTGTTGTATTTTTATAGAATTTTTAGAGGAAGATATTAGTCTAACGCTTACCATCTAGCTAGTCTCTGATGCACGTGTAACCCACTTCTGATAGGGTACACAGAGCAGTTAAATAGTTAGGACCAGTGTCTAGATTCGTAGGAGGGATTTAAAGAGAGAACGACAAACACAATAAGTAGCTGGAGTCAGATGATGTATTACATGTAAAATTATATTAAAGGCACTCTGAAAAAATAACAAAATAAAATATTTGTTTAAACCAACACTCTAGCTTCACTCAACCGGTTGAGACTCTTAAGTGCATTCAATGCAACAAATCAACAATATTTCACCCTTTGGAACAGGTAAGGCAAAGCACATAAAATGGCACAGTTCACTTTAAATAACAGACAATGCCCCTTTAATTGAAAAAGAGTTCAATGTTCCTTTGTTCAGTTCAGCTAGCATCAGTCAGACAGTCAATTTCAGTTGAGCGCTTTTTATATCAGTCAAGTCAGGTAGTGAGATGTGACCTTTAGTCCTACCACAGAGGTGAAAGGGGAAAAGATGGAAAGGGCGGTTACCTCCTTGGGACAAAGGTGATGTCACTCCAGCTCCTCGGATGAGGAGATGCTCAGTTTCACAGTTAGCTTGCCATCTCATTCATCAAGGTGAATCTGAATCCACATCCAAATCTAGGGGTTTTCTCCAGGGAATCTCAAAAAACCTAGCCTGTGCAGAAATAAGGCTATTTACTCTCTGGGTTATGTCTGAGTTCCTGTCTCTTATGGCCATAATAAAATCACATCAAAATTCTTCAAACACTACTGTAACACAGTGGTGATTAACTTCATGAATTACTGTTCAGCATTTCTCATGAAATATTTCATCCCTTTTAATAGGGATGCACCGAAATGAAAATTTGTGGCCGAAGCTGAAGCCGAATTAAATTAAACGCTTGGCCAAATACCAAGTACCGAATATCGTTGTTTAGTTTGTCATTACTTTATGCAGATGAACCCCCTCCACATTAGTGTTGTCACGGTACCAAAATTGGGACCCACTGTACGATACCATTGAAAATATCACGGTTCTGAGTAGTATCAGGATACCACAGCGAAAATGAGGCTGATGTGCCTTTTGTTATTTATAAAAAGATAAATCACTTTTCTATAATACATCAATGATATTTCAATGGAATAAATTACTTATTGACTTATTCATACTTAAAAAACAGCATCAATAAGTGATTAACAGAGGGGGGATCAGAATAAAATAAATAAATAAAATAAAAATCAACCAGCCACCCTCCTCCCCTGACAAGTAAAGAACAGTCCCTAAAGTGCGATGAGGTTTGTGGACCGTTACCTGACACAAAGAGAGAAATGTGAACGGCTCGTTCTCCTCTGACACGCCACATACCTGTGTGCTGCCACGGCTCAGCTGTCCAGGTACTTTTGTGCAGTCATAACGCCAAGAAGAGGACATTATTGGAGCCGGACTTCTTGGTAAGCCTTATCTTGCGCCGCAAAGCACTATGGCCGCTGTATTTGACAGGAATACGTATTCCTGTCTGTGTGTGTGACCCCCGTTCAACCCACAACTGGCGGGATTCGCCTTTCGTTTCTGCTGCTGGTTGAAATCTGTACTCACACAGCGTGCTGAATGATTTAAGCCTATTTTGCTCACACAAAACTATTTTTAGTCGCAAATGCAAGTGCGGTGACGGACAGAGTAAAATATCGCCACACTGCCAACATTTTACTCCGTCCGTCACCGCACGCTGTTTGATTGCGTTATCAAAGCACGCCGCTATTATTCGGCCTTGCTTTTCACTTATTCCACCGAATACTGGATGTGTGGTTTTTTGCAATATTTGGCCAAATAAATTTGGTTACTGAATATTCGGTGAATCCCTACCTTTTAACATTACTTATCTTTTTAGCTTTTTAACCATGAATTATAATTGACATTTTATTAATGTGTAAAATGTCAATTATAATTCTTGGTTATGATTATTTAACATTTTATCCATGTAATAGACATGTATATGTCTTTTTTAAATCATGAGCTGAATGACAGCATCAGCATATTAGCCAGGCTGCTACCATTGTTAGCTGCAGTTAGCCACATTAGCTTAGCTCGGCTCAACTCACCAAGACGCTGCCAAAAGTTGTTAAAACTCCTGGCGCACAGGTCCGTGGATCCGGTCAGTCACTTCACACTCACACTTCTGCTTAAACTTATACAAACCACTAGTTTTAGTTTTGCTAGTTATCAACTCATTTAGCAACATGTCTGCTTCGTCTGCTCATGTCGTCTCCGTGCATCTGACTGATGGACTGCTAAAGTTATGTGAAGAGGGTGGGACTTGACTCTCCTCTCCAATCAGAAGTCTGCATTGGCTGATTGAACCAATAAGAATCAAGTATACGTAGAATACCTGTGATTGACACCTTGATTAGCAAACAGAAAATAAAATGTGCTGGAATTAAATAAATAATACATAAAAAAACACTGGGAGTAAAATAACTTTACAGAACTCAGTTTTCTACTGGGTTACACACGTCATGTCTGCTAAATAAGCCACAGTGGGCTGAAGTTGTTTCGTTGCAGGTTGAACTTGTCATTTAATGCTTCTTAATTAATTTTTTTCCATTTTACACTCATACATTTTTACCAAATGAAAATTGTTTCAGTGTTTCCAGTTATGATGCAAAAAATGAATGTATGTAGAACTGTATATCAATTTAATGTTGATGGTCCTGGGCGTTCATATTTAAATGTTCTTTATTTAGCTTTCTATATAAAATTACAATTTACATCTTAATAGTAACAACGTAATCACATGTTTACAGTTCAAAGGCAAAATTTCTAGCAAAATAATTTGATCCCAAAAGAACTAAATGCCTCAACACTGACAGGAGTCTTCCTCCGTAGTTATTATTCTGACATGATTCTGTTGAGAACCATCGCGTAATGAGTGCAGTTTTATTGAAGTTTGATTGTGAAGATGTGAGCACGATCCAGTCTGTAATGAGCACAAGTTTTATTAAAAGTTTGAATTTAAAGATGGAAAGCACAGTTCTGCTTCTAAAGTATAATATCAGTAAACAAGTGGAACTGATCTACTGCTTCTCTTATCCCTTTTCAGTTAATGAGAGGACTCTGGAGGCAATAAGCACTGAACACCTTTATAATGAGAAGATGAACAACAGGGAGCCTCGGAAGCTGAAGTGGATATGAACCATGCATAAATTTGTTGCGGGTAGTGGTTCACTGGTTGCCCCTGAACGTCAACTTCAAAATAAGATGCTCTCTTTTTATGTGACCAATGCAGGTTAATTGCTGTTTCTAGGCAACATAAATAAAGCGATTCCCTGGATTGGTGATGCACTATCTGTGGGGAGACTGGTAATGAGCAAGGTCAAAACCTACGGACCTGTGATATATCAAGTGATCTAACTGTGGTAAAGTCATTCAGTTGTATTGAAATTGAGAAAGATATGTTTAAAGCTTTATTGAACATTGTATTATGGTGTTCATTTGTTACAATATGCCCCAGCGTCTTGCTAAAAAACAGCCTGTTGTGGTGCCACAGTTTGGGCTGGAAATGCAGCAATGTCTTGCTAAAAAAATACCTGGTTTTGTTGTATATCTGTCTTGAAAATTGAGCTTAACAGTCAACTCATATAAATGCAATCTGAAGTGTGTCACTATAGAAATGCTGATATGCGACATATGAAACGTACAAATGTTACATGTCTGAAGTTTGCAGACTCATACAATGCAGACATTTTCTTCTAGTGACTGGGCTGGTCTCTAATTAAACTCTACAGTGTATTATACTTTAACACATATATGCACCCAAGTGACAACTGAATGCCTTGGAAAAACAAATACAAACCAAGAAGTGCCTTAACCCCTGGAGGAACTACACAAACCAGCTCAGAGAAAGGGCTGAAAGAAAGTAGATTTGATCAGTGCCAAGGAAACAAAAGATTGACAGAATGTCATCGGAGTGACACAGTGAGTTAACACACACACGCACGCACACACACACACACACACACACACACACACACACAACCACCATACTCATAAAAGATGGAATACAGAGACAGATCCTCTGTCCTTGATGCGGGCGAGCTTTGCTGAAAGAACTGAAAAAGACAAAAACAAAGGTTTAAGTTGTGCAACTTGCCTCTACCCTCGAGATGCACTGTGGTAGCAACAGAAGATATCTTTAAAGTCCACATGGTCAACAATCTCAAGGAGAGCCACTTACTATTATTCAATACACTGTATATTGAGTAGTTTCATGATATTACGGCCAATAAAAAGTGACTGAATAAACAGTCTGACATGTTCATGTTGCCTCTTTGCTGAAGACTCCAAGGCCCTATCCTCTAAGGCATTCTGGGACCTGGGTGTCTTTAAACGTGTCCTTTTTTCTACGTCTCGATCCCTAAAATACAAAATAGGTTACTGTATTCCAGAGTGACCCATATGACTGTTCCAAAAACATCTCATATGCTACTTTTGCCGAGGGGGAACTCCATTCATCAAATGTTTACAGGTCCTAGTGAGCTCTACTGCGTATAGTTGTGTAAAGCCTTGTGGGCCTCCAGGGGGAGCTGCATGGAGTCTGATAACTTGTCTCAAGTGACATCACTTGAGTCAGTCTTGGATTTGCCAGAAGACTACAACTTTGAAAATGGCAAAAACCTTACAAGGCCTCCTCACCCTTACTTGAGGCTACATTTGCCACTACTAGTGTAACATGCACAAATATCCAACTGAACTGTTGGCAGCCAAGTTGCATTGTGGGTAATTTAGACATAAGGCATTGGCAGAGTATTTGGAATAAATTCTCCCTTTTTTTAATTGTTGTCATGCTTAAGGTTTGGGAAGGTTTGCTCTCATGGTCGAAACAAACCACTGTTGACTGTTGGTGTAAGATTGGACATGAATAGATAGCTGAATGCCAGAAGTGAAAACTAAATAATTTATGATCACAGACATCTTAGTTGGAAAATATTAGGAAATTGTAACTGTAACTAATACAGCAGTAGCTGATAGATGTCAGCCTGAGTCATAAGCTTAGTCATCAACAGAGCAGCATATAGGAAAAGTATGTGACATCATTGGTGTTTTCCTGAGTTTTCCTTGGCTGGTTGAGCTGTGGGCCAATTTTGAGTCTACCAACACTGACAGGAAAAGATAAAAAATGTCTGATGTTATTTGATCCTGCATTAGACTGGCTGTCTGCTCTATACAGTTGTGTGTATTGTGTGTGTGGGCTATAAATTCTTTATCTCATGAGTTCACCATTCCTCCTTCTGCCAGCTTTACTTTAAATTCTGCCTTTCATAAACCAAGCTAACACTGACAGACTGTTTGGCTGCCTCTGTGTTTGAGTCAAGCAAACAGGTATGTGGACAGTATAGATCTCCAGTGAACCCTAAGTTTCCGGTGTTTGCCTTCTAATCCATGTTTCTAAAATATTCCCCAAAATAGGTTTAATCCTCTATAGTACTTTGTCCTACATGTATTCACATTTTCAAATAGGGGCACTGGGTGGATTATCTGTGGGTTACTTTAAAGGGTCATTCTTGGTCAAATTTCATAGGAAATCCTAACTTTTTGGATTATAATGAATTGGGAAAAAGTAAATAAGCAACCAAATTACTTTTAATGTATATAAGCTGAATCCTCACTGACTCGGTCAATCCATGTAAAATTTGGCACAGTGGCAGAGGGTCATGGGAGGATGAGAATGAAGTAATATTACATCAATTGGCCAAAGGGGGGCGCTATAGCAACTGATTGAAATTACAAACTTTGAATGGGCATATATCATGCCCTGTATGTCATAGACACATGAAACTTTGCACAGAGATGCCTCTCCTCATGAGGAATACATTTGCCCCAAGAACCCATAACTTCTGGTTATATAGATTTTCCGCCATTTTGAATTTTTTGAAAAACACTTCAAATCGATCTCTTCCTAGGAAGTTTGACTGATCTGCATGAAACTCGGTGAACATAATCTAGGGACCAATATCTAAAGTTCCCTCTTGGCAAAAGTTGGAAAACTTACTAAAACTGAGCTTCTATAAGGCAATGAATATTGCAGAGAGCGTGGCTCATCACATAAAGGTGTATAACATCTCAAGGGTTTCACCCATCACCACTCAACTTTGTAGGCATATGACCACACATAATCTGAGGGGACCCCTCCATTATTGACCCCATCAAACAAAATGGGGGCACTAGAGAGCTAATTTCTTATCTAGGCCTAACCGCCATATCGATTTTTACTAAACTGGGTAAATATGTAGAACAGGACGCCTCAAGGTGACGGGAGAAATTTAACTCTAATTGGCAACTGGGTGGCGCTATAACAATATAAAAATGCTTAAAAATGGCTCAAATGCGACCAATCGCTGTGGCTCCCCCTGTGGCCCAATGTTGTTGTTTTTTTTCTAATTTTGGGTATGACTAAGTCATGGTATGGTATGCTGTACTCAATGGGTATGGACTAGTGGTGTAATAAATGTAAAATGGCTGTAGTAGGTACGGCCGTAATGCTAATAACTACAATGTTAACAAGCTGTTGTTTTAAGGTATACTGTGCAGGAATTGTCACCACAATTAAACTTGGCCCATCTTCCACATACTGCAAGCAGCTATTTTAAGAGCTGTGATGAAGAAGCACATACTTAAGCAAACTAACTAAGCTAACTGCTGGCACTGACTTGTCCAACACATAACAGGCCAGCTCTGTGTCTCTCTTCATCCCCATCCTCTCCTTCAGTCTTCCATAGTCAAAGTGAAAGTAACAACCAACCTCAGATTCACACTAATTTTAGAATGAACCTTGCCTGCTTGGCATTTTGCCACACTCTAGCTCTGTGTTTTTCTAGTGTGCTGCTACCTGGTTGCTACCTTTTCATGAAGTCCCAAAATCACATGTGCACTCTTATGGTCTGGGGGACTGCACACATGTTGGTACAACATGTGAACTGACATTCTTTTTCCTTGAACAACAAATGCGTGTGGTTACATTTTGCCAAAACACACACACACACACACACACACACACACATAGTTGGGTTTAGGCAACAAAGGTATGTGATGGGGTTTAGGTAAAAAGAACAGGGTTACAAGAAGCCAACACCGGCCTCCTGGGTGAAAGTTGGTGGTTGTTGGACCCATCAACCACTCCTCCTGCTCATCCTATATGGACTTACGCTGCTTTAACTTTTGTTGTTGTCCCACTGTGTTTCGCCCTGATGCCGCTGGACACGGTTAAACAGTAACTGCAACCAGCCACGTATCATGCCAATGTGAAAGGCGGCTTTTTTCTTGAGTATGTCTGACGCTGGAAGTCGCTGACCAAGCGCTGGATTTTGACAATTTCGAAGTGAGACTTGGTTGTATCCAAAACTTGAATGTTTAAGACAAACACAATGCTGGCAGCATTTAAAGTCAAAGGATCACCAGACCATGAACAAGACTCCAGACTAAACTTTTTACAGTGGTTGCACTGGAGCACCTACATATTTGACCAATATGATTGCACTCTGGAGGCGTGAAATGTTGGTATGAAATCTCTGGGGCCAAAACAGTCATACAACCGACACTGATGTCTTTAGAGCCCAGCTGCTATTGCGGCCAAAAAAATGATAGCACTCATTAACAGTGATAAGACAAAACGGACAATAAACACAATAAATACATTCAAAACAAGAGTGCATGAGTATTTGCCGGATCACAATCAGGACAGGGTTCAGAGATAAGTCAATGTTCAGTATTTGTATCAGAGAACGTAAAGAAAATCCCTGTGTTTGTTCGTCATAGCAACAGTTTCACAGGGTCCTGAGAGAATAATTACCAATCACCAGATCCTCCCTTGGTGATATTAATGACTTCTGGAGTTAGTCTTTTATTCAAAAATATTGTTTTCACCATGGATCCAATTGTTATAATGCATTTGTTCAACATAAACTTTGATACAAGCAAATTGCTATATGTTTTAGCAGATGGTTAATAAAGCCCTTCATTCTCACTAAAATGATTCTCAGTACAATGTTTTAATTGAAATTAAATTGCTTGTATTCCAGAGGTACATTAGAATTTTTCATTGGCTACCTAATCTTCTCCTAAGCACATATGGCCAGCAATGCTCAAGCATACTAACTGCTGTTTTAAGCCTCTGCAATGTGTTTACCTGTAAAACAAGTTGCATCAGCAAAGCTCATTATGGTACAAATTGTGTTTCTTTATGCTAAACCACTTTGTAAATTAATGAATAAAAATTAAACTCAGTTATTATAATCCATATTGTTAGATTCTCTCTTTTCCAAAGTGTTATGCAAATTATTTCATTGTAAGAAAACAAGTCATTTCAGCTTTATCTGTGTGCATCCTCCACATGCTCAGCTTGCCACCTGGGTGTTTTAGGTATGGATCAGCACAGGAGCACAAGCTTTGCTGGCGTAACTCAAGCTTTGTGTGTCCGTAAGCCAGTGCTTTCAGAACATGGGAGTAAATGGCGGATTATGTATGAAGCCCCTTGCAGCAAAGCAGTCAGACAAGGTGACCCCAGAGAACGAGGCTGTGTTTGGAAGATATGGAGATCAGTGTGGTCATCCATGACCGCCAGTCTCTTACTTTGCACACCACCTTTTTCCAATTCCAATCCAAGTGCTAAATTCAAGATAGGCTGCAAAAGCATCCCCACAAAAGCATTCACACTTTTACAATTTTATTTCCACTATTACTAAGTGGCCTTTTATTCATACACAGATGGTTATTTGCCTAATAACAAGAAAGATTCTTCAGGATTATAATCATGGTTTAAATCCCATTGAGAGTGGAGCTTTTACCAAGAGGCACATGAGGAATTAAATTTATTTAAGACCTATCTGTATTAGAATAACTACAACTTTTCTCAGTCCTGTTAGGGTTTTGTAAATCAGAAATGTATGGGAAAACTATAAATGGCCAAGACTCCGCCCCTTCCCCCCTTTTTATATATTGTCTGTATTTAACAGAAAAGTTCAACCTTGTGCAAGCAACCACATAGGTCGACTGACTAGCAGCTTTTTTTACAACCCATAGTAATGTTTTTTTAAAGACAGCACTCTCTAGTGGCCATACTTATTATTATGGGAGCAGAGGAGGAAGTGATACGACATAGCATAAAAAGAGAAAAGGTCTGTGTAATGTTACATAAATATCCAAGAAGCTCCCGTAGGCTAGGCGGGTCAAACAAACGCAGGACTTTCACCTAAAAGACCTGTGTTTGTGTCCCAAAGTCAAGGTTGACTTCTGTTAATGACAATGTAATCTAGTATGCTAGTGTGTGTAGCATGCTACACTCATGACACATGTGATATGTGGCATGTGAAGCTTGCCATGTGACATACCTCATGTCATGTTAGGACAAGCTCAACAAAGGCTCATTCCTCTAACCATCTCTTCCACCACCAGCGTCTAGCCCCCAGGGGGGTTCCCTATTTGACTATGGATTCATCACCATCCTTAAATCACCAAAGACTTTTCACTTTTTTTAATTCACATGTGAACATGCTAATAAATGTTCTTTCACTATAAAAAATGTGTCTCTACTAATTGAAACATAAATGTTTTAAATTTTGACAATATGGAGATGCTACACATTGGTAACTTGGCTAATTTTGTTGTTCTGAAACCATGAGCACCAGAGAAGATCACAAGTCATTCAGATTTACCTGCATGACGAAAAAACAAGTGGTGACGCCTTTCTTCTAAAGCGGTCATAAAGTCCATCCGTCCATTCAATGAGTTATTTATATTCCTTTAGTCTATTACACAAAAGAATCAAAAGTGTTTTTCACAAGAATTATTCAAAGTTATAATTACTGATTTCACAGGTGTTGTGTCGGTATGCTGGGTGCCATTATCCTCAAGTGCTGTGAAACAAGTGCTATAACATAACACATACTTGATATGATATTCAAACCCTAATTTTTATGAAAGTAATATTCATGCTGATGTAAATAAGCCATTTGATCATCTTTGCTGAGAAACAGTTTTGTGTGAAAGGTATTAAAGGCCTGTCCCATATATTAGCCTGTTAAATTCAGTGATTTAAGGAAATAATAGCTCAGGCTATTAATTGAAGTTTTACTGTACTCTAGACTCAAAATGCCAAACAAGATCAAAAAGAAAAACATGTTGTTGAGAACAGAGGAGAAATGTTCCTTTTTGTGTCAATAAAAACTATACATAGGCCACTGAAAATGCAAATGTAATACACTTCAGTTGAAATTATTATTTTCACAGTCCAAACCATTGCCTCTGCACTTACAGTTGCAAGTACCAAAACAACAACAACAACAACAACAATGACAACAACAAAAATGTGGATGAAATTCCCTGATGTAGTTAGTGTCCATCACGTCATGTTTATGCCTGTAGGCAGGTCCATATATCTCAGTCAACTATTGACAACAGTCAAGTGCTGTGAAGCAAAAAATAGTTGAGCATTGGCTCCAGAGCAATAAACTTTCAACAGTCCTCAACTTTTTTGCTTTTGTTCCGACACCTTTGAGAGATCATTTCTTTTTATTTCTGTTCCCTTAAGATGCCTCCTGAAATCATGTCAGAGTGTTCAAAGCATCTCAGCCTGATGCTGCCCTATTTCAGTGACAAGACAGGCAAGGGAGCAGTATCCGACTCAAAAACAATGATCCGCTGTGGAGATACTCTCAATACTGTCTTTTTGTGGGATGCGAGTGAGAGAGAGTGAATTCACTCGCAGTGCTACAAAGCCCGGCTTCAATAAACTTTAGACGTCAAGAAGGAATCCCCTCACTCAAAAGACAATCTTTGAAAGTGAGGTTCTCATCCTTCTCCATTGGTGGCTACTTAACTGCGATCATTCAGTCAGACTCTGCCAAACATTCGCACATGGTGAGGGATACACACAAAATAAGCTTTGGAAGCTATTTGAAAGCAAACAAAGCCGCCTTAGCCCACTGTAAAGACATTTTCTGATGTGTCATCACTGTCCTTTCCTAAACCTTCACCCTGCTCAACCCCATATTAGTCTTGTCTGAAAATCACCTTATTACAGTAAAATTCACCACAGGCCACCCGCTGACACTCTTGTCATGCAGGATAAAATTAACAACAGTCCACTCTGTGTTCCAAAAGGAAGTTTTAAGGCCAAGTAATTATCGATGGAGGTTTGAGCCAAGGGCAGCAGACTCTCTCAGGCAATGTGCTGCACTGGTCTCCACTTCATAATTTAGGGGAAGAGCCAGAGCCATTGAATGGTGTCTTTTTCATTTTCATTTTGAAGTGGCATTTGCAGTAAGAAACCCCCCAAATTGAAATCAAATCATAAACATCTCTTTCCTTAGTATTAAAATTTATGTAATGGAACTGTAAATGTCTCCCAAAAATGCCTCTTTTAGCTCTTTAGCTGCAGCATTTTGTCAAAGCTGGAGAGAACATGAATCATTGTGAGCGACACTTTATAAATTACCCAGTCAATCTAAAAAATATCCAGTAGAAAAGTACATTTTCTATGTTAATGTTGATTTAAAATTTGTTTTCAATAGTCTCGCTCACCAGACCTTTCTCAAGATAAGGAAGATTGGATTGGAGAGAAAAACACCCCAGCTGCTTGTATTTCTTTCAACCAATCACAATCGTTCTGGGCGGTGCCACAGCAACAGTGCACTTGCAAAAATATTGCTGGGGGGGAACATGTTTTGGTGTAACGCCCACAAAAATATCGCCTACAGTACGCGAACCATGGCAGGAAAATGGCTACATCTCCGCAAGACAAAAGTTAGTAAAGGACGTGTTGAAAATGGTTGAAAACTGCTACACCACTGGAGGTGGTAGGGCAGGACTTCAGCGGGTGACTCGTTCCGCCCAATGAGAGGCTGATCTATGCAGCAAACATCCGCCCACTCAGACTATGTTTTCAATGACCGGGATTTTGTCAGTAATGTCTTGTTGCTGCACAAATGACACACTAAGAAAGTCTGACAATTAACTAAAATGAAAAATATTCTTCTTTTGTTTACTTTCCTAACTGACAAAGTTCCCACAGGAGCTGCAGCATTTATAGGTGTATTAATACAACTTGCCCTGTCAGAGTCAGCTTGCTATAATTGGTTGTTAAATGCTGTCATGCGGGAAAACAGAGCCTGTTACTTTAATATATTTTTTTTTTCCATTTTTTATTTGACAAAATGCCATAGTTTTTTTTTTACTTTTAGTTTTCTTCTCATAAAAAGCTAAGAAAATGATCCTGGTGCATGTTGGGAAATACACTTATTTTCTCTATTGTGTAAAGTTAGATGAGATGAAAGATCAAATCAGGTTGCTTTCATGCACTGTTTGAATGTATACCTATAAAAAGAAATGCACCACAGTTCATGTATATCCTTTGTGATCATGAGCCAGTAATTTGTGTATAACCCATTAATTCGGGCAGGCTGTGATCATGTAACCAATGCGCTGACTGGAGTAAAGAAGGATGCTGTCCTGTAAGGTGGCAGGTGCAGGGTAGATGGGTCACAAAACACAAGACTTTTCCCCAGGAGACCAGTATCATCATGCTTCTACGTAACTTTACATTAACGTCATTGGTGGGGCACTAATTCGTTAGATGGCATATGAACAATTGTATATGGATACGTTTACCCAAGTCGCAACCTTTGAGGCTGAAAAGTTCAGTCAATCAGGAAGTGCCAAAAACTGCAGTTCCTATAATGGCCACTTGAGGCTGGCTCCAAATGTGAGTCAGTCCTCATAGACACTCCTCCACAGCTCTACCCTCTTTTACAAATATGGTCAATTCTCAATTCTGGTCAATCCAAGATGGCGACAGCCAAAATACGTCCACAAAACCAATGGGCTGTGTAAACCATAAAACAAAAAAAAGGTTAATATTTTCCAGCCTATTTGGAAATCAGCATTTTGCATGAAATACTTAAAGGAGATACTGAAAATGGATGTATTCCAAAAAAAAAACGAAAACCCAAATGACTAATGTAGTCAATGTGGAGAGATATTTTTTTGCTATTCACAGAAATTAATGATTTACACTTTACTTTTTTTTCCTCACAGCAAAAAATAATCATGTTAGTGTAAACTATTTGTTTTGTGTTGATAAGACTGTTGATCTGTTTAATCACCTTACAGTTTTTCAGCTGCTAAGACTTCAGGCTTGTAATGCTCACTTGTGAAAATATGCCAATTAGATGACACGACAACATGCACTGGAGATCTGTCAGTGTAGTTAAATTCCTAAGTTTCCATAATAAAGTGTCTCAGTTCCCACATCTAAAATGTTTTTTTTTAGAATACCACAAAGCATCAAAGGGCTATGTCCCTAGGGAACACTTTGTGTTACGTCACATATTTAGGATGATGCTGTCATGGTCTTGCCCAGACTCTTTGTGTCATTTCCTTTAAACTGTAAGGAATTAAAGAGATGCCTTTATAAATGAAGCATGCAGAGACACATACAATGTGTAACTGGGAGAGATTCACCAGCTATCACTGGCAAAAAGACTTAATTTACAGAGGACGTAAGTTTTGTTTCAACGTTAGGGGGGAGACCTTTGAAATGATTCTTTCCTTTAAAACATTTAATTTCCTGCATTTTGGTGACTTTCTAGGCTTTCTACGTTGCACTGTTTTTGCAGCAATTTATGGTATTAATGTTTTTAATTTTGTCAAAATAAAAGTCTTCTACTTTTACGATTTCATTTATTTTACATACTAGTCCATTATGGGGTGCTGTTTGTAAAGTGGCTCATGCTGAAAATAACATCAACATTTTGCCACATTTTGCTTCAAACAATGTTTTAAAAAGTGTTGTGAATTTTTTAACGTCACCTTTTACCACATTTACAGCAATATTTGTTAACTTAGAAATATATTAAATAGTTAAATCTAAATATTAAATGTGGCACCTAAATGCTAAATCTAAATCTAAGTATTAAATCTAAATCTAAATGTTAAATCTAAATGCTAACTCTAAATCTAAATCTAAATGTTAAATCTAAATGTTCTGGGTGAAACAAAATATTGAGCTAATATGCAAATTCACACTGCCGGTCTGGGGCGCCGTAAAGGGGGGGTAAAGGAGACGGATTCTAGGGGCCCATGATGGAGGGGGGCCCAGAGAGGCCCCTAATGATGATGAAATTATAATACAGAAAAAAATAATGACACTAAGTTATTAACCTACATATAATCACACATGTTTTATTTTCCATGTCCTGGTAACAATACCTTTATTTGTTTTGGAAGCATCAACCCCTGCAGGGCCCCCCCTTCCCCCCCTCTATTTACGTAAAATGGTTCAGTCCGACTGGATCAGCTGCAGGTAGCGCACAGGCGATTTGTCACAGACAGCGCCACAGCGGGCAAAGCGGAGGAGACAGCAGTATGCCTCAAAACTGGGGTGCCGAAAAGGGGGGAAAAAGGAGAAGGATTCTAGGGGTCCATGATTAAGAGGGGCCTAATAAAATTATAATACTGACAAAAAATAATATGACACTAAGTTATTAACTAACTAATAATCACAAATATATTTTATTTACAATGTACTGGTAACAACAACTTTACTTCTTTTGGAAACATTAACACCCGCCCTCTCTATTTACATAAAATGGTTCAGTCAGACTGGATCAGCTGCAGTGCGCTGGTAATTTGTCACAGACAGCGGGTAAGGAGGCGACGGCAATATGCCTCAAAAATCAGGTAGCCAAAAACAGAAAGAAAGGAAGCTAGGAGAGGAGAAAGAAGCAAAGGGTCGACAGTATGTCACCTGTGAGTCTACAGTTTTGGAGATAAATTAGACCTACAAGAGGAAACAGTGAGCAGTGAAAATCACATTTTCTTTTGTTATTTTTGGTCAAATCACTGAAAGCAAACAAAATGGTGGGAGGCCACCTGAAACGGTGGCTATGATGCTATTAGAATAGTTAGGCTACATTTTAGGAAATACTATATAATTTATGTAGGCTATGTCACATACACTCTACAGAGCCAGGTCCAGGATCCTCTTCAGGTTTGTCAGGGAGGAATGTGGCATTCCAGGAAGAGATTGTTCTTTTTTCACAAATATGGGAATGATAGTCAAAAATACCATCAAAATGCATAGTTTTATGTAAAATAACATAAAAAAATTTCGACGGCCTCACAGCCAGCTGTGTATAGGGCCCGGTAAAAATTCTTTTCATGGGGCCCAAAATCCCTGGCGGCGCCCCTGCTGCCGGTCACCGGAAGTACCAAATTAAAAGCTTGAGATGGTCAGACTGTGTTTAGTATTTATTGAGCTAACTGGAGCAGTTTCATGTCGTATCCGACAACGGGAGGCTTTTAACAGATGATGTCCTGATGTTAAGTTAGCTTTGCTTCTGCTGACCCTGCTTTCTAGACATTGTGATTTCCCAAAACTGAATAAATACCACACATAGCAACACAAAACTGCTTTGCTAGCTCAATCATGTTGTAACTAAGACATCTGCTGGAAAAAAATATTTTTTTCACGGACCGTTTAGAGTTAATGAGTCATTACAGACACCGCTAACGGGGCCCCGCTAATCTATGATAACCATGTTATTATTTACAAAACGTGCACACAGAAATAGTAATGTTTGTTCAATCATTGTGTTTACAGACTTTACCAACATCAGATTAGTCTAAACGGTGATATAGTGATGTGAAAAATGTGAGATATTCATATATATATATATATATATATATATATATATATATATATATATATATATGTAGCTAAACTCTGCTGGTTTTCTACCCGGAAGTATTTGTTAACAACAAGCCGATTCCCTCCGAGGGACACTAACAACTCAAAGTACACGTCAAATAAAATTTCTCCAAACATGTTTTTTGTCATTTTAGGTAGTTATTATCACGCTAATGTATGTTCAAGTGTTCATTTCCCTCGATAAGTTCATTTTAATTCGTTATTTGATTCTATAAACACAGTCTGACCATCTCAAGCTTTTATTTTGGTACTGCGGCTCATGGGGAGAGGCATCTCTGTGCAAAGTTTCATGTCTCTACGACATACAGGGCATGAGATATGCCCATTCAAAGTTTGCAATTTCAATCGGTTGCTATAGCGCCCCCCTTTGGCCAATTGATGTAATATTGCTTCATTCGCATCCTCCCATGACCCTCTACCACTGTTCCAAATTTCACATGGATTGACCAAGTCAGTGAGGAGAGAAACGTGGAACAGACACAACCAACGGAGTTTTTGTCATTATATAGTAAGATGCACGTTATAAATATTGAGGCGGACGTCTCCCCTGTGCCCCCAAATCTATGCCTATGTCCGCAACTAAGCATTACATTATACATTACACTAAGAAGAGGGTTGGGAGCAGCAATGGCCTGTCAAGATGCGCACCATACAACTACAACCTCTCCTCAGCTCCAGCTGGAGACCTTTGTTGCATTTACATAAAAGAAATAGAAACAGAAACCCCTAAAGCATCATATTTTCTTTTAAATCCCTGCTCTGGGAAGATGCGAGGATAGAAAAGCTCATTTAAGCTCTATCGTCTACCTCACTGGACATACTAGAGAACTTTATTGCAAGCAATGAATAATTAAAATGAAAGTTTGAGAGCACGCATCCTCTCATTGTGATGCCAACATGCAAAGATGTAGCTAATGAGATTTTGGTAATGGGCCGAAATCTCCCACAGGTGCTGTAATAGCTGTGTCTTCGACAGTTTTGGTGGAGCCAGGAAATTACCTCGCAGTGAGCTTTGTACCCTGATGAGCTTTGATTTCTTCAAAGGAGACGCAGCACCTTTATGATCACCGCTCCTCCGAACGACTGTCGCGAAGACGCAGCACTTGTCACTTGCTTTGTGTGCCATGCAGACATAATACTGCCATTCCTATTTTGGTGTCTGGGTGTCAATAATGCAATGAAGTGTTTTTGGATTTGTTTAAGCACAAAGTGGCCTTTCATCCTCTCTTATGCTTGAAAGGATGTCAGCTATAACTCTCACATCATGCAGATGCCACACAGATTGTGTGCATGAAATATGTCTGCATCGTTGCTTATTTACCCAAACCTCTCTGAGACACTTTTAGAATATATTTTAAATGGAAATAACTCATTTTACACCCCTGGGAAGCTACTTTTTCAGATACTTATTACAGCCAGTTTGCTACCTTTTAATCATATCATTGTGCAATTAGTGAAATAATAGGTGTCAGGGTTTGCTGTATTAGATATGTAGCAGTTTTTAGATTTCTAAGCACTATCATGATGAATTCCCTCGGCTGTTCAGGAGACCCGGATCACATGACTGGATAAAAACACATTGGAGACATGACAGCTGCAAACTGTCAAATCCATCATGATTATCTAATATAGCAGCAGCACAGCAATTAGTGTAGGATACGTATAGGAGGAGGAGGAGTTGATCACAGTTTCCAAGAGCCTCACATTCTAAAAAAAGCTGTTTTTGTTCCTCTTCTTTCTTTAATTAAACATGTTATCCACAGGAAACTTTCTCCTACATATAACATAACTTATACAATAATTCTGAAATGTTCATTTTACAATTCAGGTCCCTCATATCCTAAACCTTCTCTTTTCTCTGGGAAGTATAAAACTATCTAATTGAACAGTGAAAGTCCCCATAGAGCTGTTTTTGCAAAGCGAACAAAATTAAAATTCGCCTCACTGAGGACAATAATTATTCACTGAGGGGTTTTCTCTGAATACCAGCCACTGCACATGCAGCGTGAATTCGAGTTGACTCAAATGAAATACCCAAATGAAACCAGTATGCTACGTTTATGTGAATGTGCCCGAGAACATTTGGGATATATATATATGCAAAAGGACAGCTTACTGTAAACTGGAAAATAGGCTTGTGTACTTAATCTTAAGCCCCGTTTCAATACATTCAAGCACATTAGAATAACATACAAGGGTTGGACAGAATAACGTGTACATGTCGCTGTACTGGATTGCATTATATTGCAAGTTGTTCCTGTTATTTTGTCCATGCTCTGTAGGTGGACATGGCTGCCTATCCTGAGTCCTGCATACCTCCCACAGAACACCTCGGGGAACAGGGTTGCAAGCATTTTTTGAGATCCACAATCATATCTGGACTGGATTAGCAAATTTGCCTGACGTGAGCATTGGAATCTGGTCCAATTGTCATATGTTTTAAACATTAAAGTCTCCCTTCCCTTCAAAATGTGTTTTTCCTCTGTTTATGTCCCCTAAAATGTCTGACCTTGATTATACTGACTTGTATTTGTGCAAAGTTTGTCTCTGGAGAGACACCTTCCTCTACTGAAAGGAGCGATGTACTATGTTCAAAATGGCACCTATTCATTCCTATTGAATTGCTCACCTGGCACATATGCCAAATAAAGTTTCTAGCTTCTGGGCGTGCCGCCTATACCTACTTTTGTTTATGCAGAATGTGCCTTTTTTGGGGGAATGGGGGGCGTGAGCAATAACAAAACGTGTAGTTCAGCGTGACATAAACAGTGACGTGGGAGGGAAGCCGCGGCTAGTCAGTCCTTTGGCGATTCTCTCAAAAGTTGGCCCATCCCTCACCGTCCCCGTCATCTGACGGTTACTGGCCTCTTCGTTTGCGAGGAAAAGGAAGGTGTGCAATTCATTGTCTTCCCAGTTGCTCATCTTTACAGTGCCTGTCAGGTTTGCGTTTCCCTCTTGCTAAAAATGCCTTTTGTGGCGCAGGGGATTTCTCTTTGCAATAGCACAAATGACCACTGGGGAAAATTGGAAGAAAGGCTGAGCTGCTTTCCTGTGGGCCTAGAGTGAGTAGATCTGCTTCCTAATGGGGGAGAGCCAGTGTTTTTATTTTCAGTATTTTTCAAATGGATGGATAACATATTGCAAAATGTAAGATAATACACAGATTGCAAAAATACACCCACTTGACTGTGTCATGGCAGAGTGTGGGCTCCACTGACCTCTTCATCTCCATGTCACGAAGCTTCATTGTCATTCAGACATACTAGCCTGTACTGGAGCATATGGGTCCGGCAGAACAGTGTGCAGAAGGTGCCAACACATGGCCACTTCATGAGCTTAACCAACAGTAAATCTCAGAGGAACTTGTGAGATGCAAATGGCACTAAAACTGACAGCTCAAAAGCTTATTTAGGGAAGGTGGCTGAAGTTTGTATTTCTGCTTGACCAAACATTATACTGTGTAAACTCATCTTATATTTTATATATAGCAGGAAACACACGACAGTGAAGTGCACATGCTGGTATTCTTAAAAATCATGATTTAAGTGTAGCTGTATTAAAGGTGTCACCCTTTATAGACAACAGGAAACTGAATGACTGTTTAAGTGATTCTTCACTATTGTTATTAGCTCATTTCAGTTGTTGGAGAGACTGAGCTGCAAGCAGAGGGTCACAGGTTCAAGGCTCAGAGTTCAGGTTTCGGGCAACTGACAGTCAACATAATCCCCATACATTTGCACTGTGAAAGTCTGGATAAGAGCATCAGTGAAATGCGCTTGCCAACCTCACGGCGAGGGAGTAAGAAAGGCTTATTTATTTCTTGATTTCACAATTATGAAAGTGAAAAAATACGTTTTGCCTGAGTAGTGTAAATCCCCAGTTGATTTCAGTATTGACATTGCAATGAAAAATTGCAAGAACGGAATAATTTAATGGGAAAGCAAATACAATACATATCCTATAAAGATATAGTTTGGATCCAAGTGACATTACGAGGCAATAAGTGAGTGATATTGCTTGATGTGTTTTTAGTTGCAGTGGATATCCTCATGTAGGGATTGCTGTCTGGGGTAGTGTGCACACAATTAATGAGATCTTACCTGCATTGCCTTAGGGTCTGTAGCTCCATGAAACTCTCTGGAAGTCTCTGATTTATGGGTGCACACACACATACACACTATTACAACACATGTGAATATGCACTCTCTTGAACCCATATGTTGATCATCATAATTAGAATTTTTAATTGGAGCTGCAGCATGTTGCAGGAGGGATCCATGAGTTTCAGCAGCAGGTTCAAATTAACGCAATAAATCTTTTTTCCTCTGCAAATTAAACACAAAATCCTCATTACCTCATGTGGCCATCAAACACAGCAGATAAAAAAGAATAAATATATAAATATATACTGTATCACATATCATTGGAACGCCACACTATAACATGCTGGAAAGATGTTTCACTACGAGCCTGAATAGCTTCAGTGCTCCTTGGCATCGACTCTACAAGTCTCTGGAACTCCATTCTTTCCAAGACATTTCCTCGTTTGGTGTAATGGCAATGGCGGTGGAGAGTGCTCATTAACACATGGTTCCCAAACTAATGTTATTGCTGGGTAGGTGTCATATTTTCTTCTTTACAACATCATGGATTGTATGTTTCTCCACAGACTTTTTTTTTTTTTTTTAAACGTAGAATATCTAATTTCATGCTCTCAGCTCTTATGCCTAGAAAAGGGTGACCAATGTCTCACTGATGAACTGAACTCACAGTTAAAGTTCTGTTAAACTGTGATGCAGGTCATTACTAAAGGGAAAACAATGCAGCTCATTATTTATAAGTAGCTACACCATTTCAGTCTTATGAACCCTAACTTTACAGATACTGATGCTGGTTTGATGCTGCGTTGGAAACTTATGCACTATTAACTGGGACTGAATAAATTCATTTAATTGTTTTAACAACAGGATGCATTGATTTGACTGATTTATTTAATATGGAATGTAAAAACACACATAAGGTTGCTCTGCTGCTTCTCATTGCCTCTGGTAAAATGAGGTTTTCATTTTAAAATTTAAACAGATTGTACTTTCTACTTTCTATGTAGTTTTTACCTGATGGAGTCACACCTAGATGGGGAAAAAATAAACCAGTCGCGCAAAAATGGACTTGAGCAGCATGGTGCCCAGGCAGGACAGCGCAACTTGTGTGTTCAGTCGATTATGAGGGTAGTGGTCTGCTGGGGGCATGTGTTGTGCCCTTAAACAAGGGGAACAGTGACGGGAGAAGAATGAATGTGACATACATGCAGCTCTCGCCTTCACTCGTCTGTTATGAGTTTTAAATTTCAACATAGCAAATACAATGTACACATATTAGGCATAATCACACCCAGCTTCGGGACCACAGTAACCATGTCTAGCGTACATTTTTATTATATTCTAAATTATCTAAATTATCTTTTTAACACAAACTATTTACATTGCCATGAAATTATGATACATGTTTTTAACCTCTTAACTTATCTTGCTGCTAACATAAATCTAACTTGGACAAGTGAAAGAGTAAGCACATAAACTACACAGTACAAATATGAATTAATGAAATTACAATCCCCGAGACATTACTAACAGAGCAACGAACAATTAACCCACACAGACGTGGCTCTACATCACCTGTCTGTACTCCCCTTTGAAACACAATATTATTAGTAATCAATATTGACACATTCACAATCAAAAATGAAACTAAAACTAAATACTGTCAGAATGACGTACAAACAATTACGAGGCATGGATCAATATAAATTAATAATGCCCAAATTAGCGACTAGTCATGTCTGCCATATCACTTGTCACACATGGCACAGCTGACATGTTGCACTACGCCTATGTCCCGTGTATTTTGGCTGTTACACTGTAAGGAACGTGAGCTCCTCACTCACGACTACATGCACGCTAACTTTTGTGCAGCGATGTGGCTGCTGGGTGCATTTTGATAGAAAGAAAATAGTTCCTCAATGACACTGCTCACAAGGCTGGTGGATCACCTTGAGTAACTGGGTCATGATATTTGAAAAGAGACATTGCCTTTGAGTTTTTATGTATTTTTGGCAATTTGAGCACCACAAGCCGAGTGCAACTAGTTCCACTGCATTCAAAAGAAGGCAGACATCTCTACAGCCGATATCTCCAACACCCAGCAACTCACACCAAAACAATCTAGACTGATAAACAGCACTACAGAATTAAAATGTCTATTTTTAATTTAAGGGTGAACTGACCTTTAGCAGTGTCACCCACGTGTTTAGGTTCTGTTGCAATCAAATTTGTTTTTGACCTCTCAAATAGCAAAAACTTGGTTAAATCTGACTTTGTCCATTAAATGTTGGAAGCATATTGTGAAAGTCATAATTAACACCCACAGCATTCAGTTTCTAAGTGTCTATGCACACACACTATCATTCTGTTGACTATTTTAATCTGACCTGAGAGCTAATGGGCATCACATGAGTGGTTGTGGTTGTAAGGAACTGTACTCAAACACTTGAATGATTAAAGGGTTAGGAGGAAGAAAGGAAAACATTTGGCAGAAATGCTAGAGTTTTGAACTTCTTTCAGGAAATACAGGGAAGGAGGGATGAGAGGAAGTTTCGATTTGGATACAAAAACTGGCACCGCACTCACTTTAAAATAAAAAGATGATTTCAGGACAAATTTGAATAGTAATTCAAATGCATCATGCACACGGAAAAGTGTTATTATCCATGTCTTGTTGGGGCTTGTTTTCAAATGTCACGACAAAATATCCTATGACAAATTAGATTTTTGTTAGACCAGACCAGAACATGACTGCATGTGTCCCTCATTTAGACTTGGCAATTCTTTATTTCAAAGACACACCCTAGAGATCTTTAATAATAAAGGACCTCTCACTATTTCAAAGAAGAATTTCACGGTTAATTTCGCTGAGATACGTCTGTCAGAGAGGCGGCACTATGTCAAAGACTTACATTTTTTATGAACTTTCATTAATTTGATTGAATAATTCAGCGATGGCTTTGATGAAAGCGACATCATTCCTGTTGCCCTCCTGGTTGTCAGTTTTCACACTTTGTCTAAACAAGAACACTCAAGAGTATTATGTAACCCATATGTGCTGCACGTGACAAAGCAGGATCCACGTCAAGTCTTGTCATATATCTGCCCTCTATTTATTTTTTTTAAATCAGCTGTACGAAGGCCAGTATTTAATATAAACATCAAAATTGGAAGTATCTTCAGATGATTATTTGCAGGTTGCACTGAAGAGTGATAGATTTATATGATGCCTGTGTGTTGTGTTGTTTTCTAGCTTAGAGGAAAGTACAGCAGATTCCTAAGACTAGCCAATGTGCAGTGATATGAACTCCTCTCCAGAAAGCTGCATTTATATTACCCATATTCTCACACTTTAAGTCCTTGGGCTGGTCATTATAATTTCACATAGCCTCCTTATTGGCTCACATTGACTTGTCCTGCATTAATCTATCTAGGTTGTCAATTTAAAAATAGGACTGACTTCTCATCTTGTATTTCTGCCTCATTACTATCCCTAGGAATAAAAAAGTTGTAACATTGGAACCATCCTTGTGACCTTCTGCTTATAATAATTTTGTCTCTAAATCATCACATATTATTCAACAACCGGATCCAGCATTATTGGTATGAGAGGACAGAATTATATTACACGTTTCTTTCTCCCATATATAACGCCAGATTGTAGACTGTCAGCCATGCTTGGTAAGACTTTTGTTTGCAGCATCTCATCTCATGAATGTGATGTGTACTGCTCTGTATCTGCTGTAACAAGCAAACACACAGGCAAAACAGAATCCGGACTTGACTCAAAGTTTTCACCTTTTTTGAGTCACATTGGCAGGCTGTGTACAGTGCTGTAGATTGCATTGTAATAATTGAGAACTTGCCCTGTCCAGTCCAATAAACAAACCAAAGGAGCCTCCTCCGTGTGTGTGTGTGAGGAAAAACTTTTCCTCAAACTCGCGGCCAATCCAATTGCAACCTTGTGCTCCACACAGCCTACCTATTCAGCGGTCTCTAACTTGATTTTCTCCAGACCTCTTGGAATGAGCCGGTGTTGTGGCTACGTCAGTTTACTGCTGCTGTGATAGATGGCCGAGCTGCTGATTGAACTGATTCAAAAGCGCGTTTTTGAAGGGGACAAATGCAGGTGCTTCCACCGCAGGAGTAAGTTAAACTGTTTTTCCAACCCCCCCCCCCTCTTATTTTTTGTACAAAGTTTAATGGAATAAACACAAAACACACTTTGGTATATTCATTGCTTTATTTGTTCACGAACTGACTTAAATCCCTTCGACAACTACACAATCACCTCCACTTATACTGTATAGGCTAATCAAGAATCCCTAAGTGCTTAATGAAAAAGAAATGGTAGGCTGTGAAATGAAATGCACTTTTAATTATTCAGCAAACTGCTGAATGGAGCACTGTTCTCATCATCAAGCCGAGTGATACACAGCACAGGGCCTGCAGTCAGTCATGAGCCAACACTCTCTGCTCTCCAAGCTGTCTGCTTAACGAACTGCGCGGTCCCTAGGAAGTTGCAGGGAAATGCTTCCATTTTAATGGATCTTTAACTCACACCCACAGTCTTGCACATAACCCCCAATCCCCCAGTGCTTTCAACACTACACCTTAGCAGAGTATCTGTTTGTTCTGGATAGTAATGTCAGACGTGGTGTAGATGAAACACAATTAGGCCTCAGTTTAAGAAAATGAAAACCTCAAAAGGAAGTGTTAACAAGGAGCCTATTTTTATTTTTAATGATTGACTTGAGGCCACAGGGATAATTACTGTGTTGGACCAGCAGATGATTAGAGATCAAAGTTTTTGTTAAGTGAGCTTTTATGAGACATATAACCAAGGGGCACCCTCCAGGGCTGCATAATGAAGCTAACGCAGCAGTGCCAAAAACTGTGGTTCCTCGAAAGGCCACTTGAGGCTGCCTCCAAAAGCCAGGCAATCCCCATAGACCCCCATGTTAAAATGCCCAGCTTTATTACTTACTTAGGCCTTTGTATTACTTTCGGAACACAGGACACTGATGAATTGTTTCCATCCTCGTCTGTCTTGGGCCTTCCTCTCCAGCTCTGTGCTCCTTCTCCAGGTGTTTTTGGGTCTTCCTCTGCCTCACTTGCCTTGTGGATTCCAAGTCAGTGCCTGTTTGGTTATTGCTGTGTTGTTTCTTCTCAGTTTGTGTCCAATCCGGCTCCACTTCCTCCTTATCAGCTGTACCTCTACTGTATCTTGTTTGGTGTGTTCCCATAGGTTGATGTTGCTGATTTTGAAGATCCCGAGGATGCGTCTTAGGCATTGGTTGATGAATGTCTGCAGTTTATTGATGATGTTGGTGGTGGTCCTCCAAGTTTCAGATCCATACAGCAGTACGGTCTTGATGGTGGAGTTAAACATTTTGACCTTGGTCGTCAGTGAGATGTTTTTGCTTTTCCAGATTTTATTTAACATATTGAATGTTGCTCTAGTTTTCCCTATTCTTGACTTCATATCCTCCTCTGTACCACCGTCCACAGCAATAACCTTTCCCAGGTATGTGAATTTATCGACCTCCTCCAGTGCCTGGCCCCCGATGGTTATGGGATTCATGCTTTTGTTATTTATCTGCAAGGTTTTGGTTTTAGGTCCTTTTATTTTGAGCCCAAGTCCGGCTGCAGTTGTTGCAAGCAGCTGGGACTTCTCTTGCATCTGCTGGTGTGTATGTGAGAGTAGTGCGATATCATCCGTGAAGTTGAGGTCCTCAAGATGTTATGTCAGACTCCACTGGATGCCAGTCTTTTTATTGTAGGTTGTTTGTTTCATGATCCAGTCGATGCATAGGAGGAAGAGAAAAGAGGAGAGCAAGCAGCCTTGTTTCATCCCAGTGAGCACCTCGAATGTCTAATGCACATCCCCGGTGGAGTACTCTGCATTGCATGTCCTGATACATGTTCTTGATGATGTTTATATACTTTGGGGGGATTCCATGGTGTGCCATGAGTTTCCATAGCAGGGCTCTAAACTTAATTTCCCCATTCATGACAAATGCACAGGGCTTGAATTTTTATATATCTCACCCTTTTGATTTTATAAAGGCTTAAAGTTGTGCATAATAAAGAACGTGACTGCTTTGAGTAACAGGCGGATGCTGTCTTGACAAGCCATGAGGAGAAGTGAGTGAATAGCAGACTGCCTTGACACATTCCTCCACTTTCTGATTGAATTTAAAAAAAAAAAAAGCACATTTTGCAAACAAGTCCTCCAAACTAACTCACAAAATAGGCTGTTTGTCATTGCTTTCCAAGATGACCAACATTTTCTCTGCTGGTACCTGTTTCGTCAGGTCAGGATGACAATTTTTTGTCAGTGCTTTCCAAAAATCCTCAGAATGTTACAAAAATCATTCACACAACCATTTTCTGATCCGCCACTGCTATGTTTGAAGTTTTGTTCCATACAAAAACTACTTGATTAAAGTAAGAATTAGATACGCTAGTCGTCATGACTGAAAGTCACCAATGTTAAAACTTTGTAGGAAACAGAAAGCAGCCCTCTGTTTCCCCCCAGGTTGGCAATGTTAGCTCTGTTATCCCTGTTACCATCGTTAGTGCTGTTTGGAGAGTTAGCACTATCAGCTCAGCCATGTCAATGTTGCCAAAAGTGGGCAGACAATCAGGCACATGCACAGATAAACCCAAGGTAATGCCCTTTTTTGCGAGACATTTCTTTTTCTAATTTAATATTTTAGTTCTAAACTTGACCGATGGCATCAGTTCTCCATTAAAAGCATGTTGTAACCACTGACAACCGCCTGTGAATTTCATTCTGCCAGGCCGTAAGAGCCCCTGCCCCTCCTTCATCAGCTTCCCTCGTCACAGTCACCACACCTGTCGCACTTACATCTAACACCCTGCAGAGCAGCATCCACGTCTCCCTGTGAACTGCCTTCATGGACAGCCAGGTAATGATAGTGTTTGCCCTAAGCCTCTGTACTGTCTTAACTGTAGTGAGATAAAACTACTATTAAAACATCTCAATACAGCTAGTTTAATTTAGCCAATAACCTACCATTAGGTTTAACAACAAGTAAGCTAGTCTGGTGTAACATCACACGTCTCCCTCCAACTCTCTGGCTGATTCGGGTTCACCCACTGCCCAGTGTGAGCAGAGACACATGCAGATTGCTTTCCCACTTCCATGTCTTTAAAAACCAAAGTTTATTACCAAATAATGTTTATATCTCCGTCACCACGGCTCTGATAATTCATTTAAATATATCTGAAATGCAGTTTGGTGCTGCACGTGGCTTGTGCTGCAGGCGTCTGTGCTCTGGGATTCTTATAGAATATTCAAAGCTTATTTAGAAGAAAAATGTAGGTATTAGTACGTGACTATTTAATGAAATCACAAACTTTATTATTTACACATCTTGGGCAGTGGATTGAATTTTGAAAAACATTCATTTAATTTTATTTATTAACCAACAGCAAGTAAAATTCAGCTGGTTAAATTAAAGGGTTCTGATGGGAAAGTAACAACAAGAGGAAATATAAAATAAGCCTTGCATTTAAGGCCTGAAGAAAAGAACCATGGTGGTAAGAAGCTGAATTTGATGTAAATTAATTAAACAACTCTTCTCTATTAATACTCTGTTAACTTCATATTGAAGAACTCTGAGGTAGAAATCATCCTCAGTGTGTTGATATGTCAGAGCAGCTTGAGCGATTTAAACCTCACTGCAGAACACAGTCCCTCATTTATACACAGTAAACGTGTTGACTGAGCAGACAACAAGAAATCTGTCAAGATGATCTACAGGAGAATAAATATTTGAAAGCGATACAGAGTGCCTGAGAGTTACTGCATTATATTCTATCATATTGTGATTTTGATTTGTCACCTGCCACCTGAATTTAGTTTTCCTTTACATTAATAAATACATTTCCACCATAATTTGAATGATTGAATTGAACCAGATTGCAGGTAATGAAGAGTTGATGCAAGATTACAATGCTGCAAATCCATTGGACACATGCTACATTTATGCTATCATTTGTAGCTAATGTTAGCAACTATGACATGTTAACAGTAGCAGCTTCTTGTCAACCACTAGAATATATTAAATTATTTTGAAAGACGTTTTCCTTTAACCTATTTTTGGAAGAACTCTATCAAAACATTTAATATAACAATCGATACTCCATTGAATCTCCAACACAGTGTCAGAGGGGTTGGTAGGAGATTTGAAAAAATGCTACCGGCAGAATATGAATAGCCTTATAAGTATGCACAGTATATATGGAAATGTTAACACAGGATTTTTATGAGAATTCATCAGGTCAATGAAGCCTCATTATGAACACCGGATCTGCAAATTACACACATGTATTGCTGCATGTAACACGTATAAAGACTTGGGGTTTGAAATGCTGCATGTTTTGATCAAAATGAAAGAAAATTCAAGCCCCTTTATATCTTCAAAGACAATAGCCTGAGCCTTTAAAATTTTCAAACAGTTTCAATAATTGATCAGTGAATTGCTCAAGTGAACCAGGTGCCTCATGTTATGACTCTAAGCCAATTTCATTTAAATAAAAAAGATTATGAAAATGTGTATCAACGATATCTGATGCCCAGAAGCAACAGAATTTACCAGTAACAGTCCTAAGACATTTAAAATCAAGGCTCAGTCAGTGCTCATTAAAATTACATCTACAGAATAAAGAATAGAAAAGAGAAAGACAATGGCCTAAGGCTGAACTTTTACCTTGGTGTGACATCATCTGTGAGCATCCCCATTTGCCTGAAGATGTTTATTTCCCTGAGAGCTTCAAGGAAACACTGCTGATTTTTATTTGTACATGCAAGAGTGTTTCCCCAAACAGATTCTGTTATTTCCTTATTTTCTGTCCTGATTCATATCCCAGCATAAAAACAAAAAATCCTCTTAATTTCAAGTAGAGCCAGCAGAGTTCTTTTTAAATAAGGTTTATCAACAATATTTCAGCATAGTGTCTTTGTTATTACTTTGCAAATGTCACTTCGGTGTGAAATCCCAATTTATTGTAGTTTAAAAGGTTATTTTTATTCCCCTCAGCACATTTGTTTTGCAGATGAATCAGTTGAATTCAATGAACCAAGGTCGGTGATGGTGTCCTTTTTATTAATATGCCAATCAATTTATTGAATAGGGGTGACAGGGATGGCAGGGTGGCTCCTACAGATTTTAATCATGGACCTGTTAGAAATACTGAGGTTACAAAACAATGAAAGCGGGGCCTCAAATAAAGGCAGTTAACAGTGTCAATAACCAGTCTGTTTTTATTCAAATACAGCAGCTTGGTCAGAGGCCCTCTGCTTCTGATACCGACACACAAGGCACCCAATAGAGCATGTATAAGACGCACCAGGCTTTTAGATAACTCCACTGTGAACCCATCCGCAACAATAACATGGCATAAAGAGCAAGAAAGTCCAAGTACAGCAGGAGGGAGGGGTGGTGGATGGGTCAAACACTCACAGGACATTCACCCAGGAGATCAGTGTAGTCAACTTTGATCTATTGTTTTTAAACAACGTAGCATAATTAATGTCGTATGACATACTCGTTTTGTTGCTTAAACCTAAAATAGTTTTGGTAGCAAAACCTACAATTGCTGTGAAGATGACTGACAGCTGTGTGTGCAAATATGTGTGCTTGTTATCAATGGTGATGCTCGTGATTGGTTGGACGGATGTATGGGCAAAAATACTATAATATCGCAGAGATGTCTACTGTGCAGACTCCATCACCAGTGCAACGTGGCAGTGGCAATATTTTAGCTTCATTTTTGTACAGTGGGAGGAAGTGGAGATATGTAGTTCATCTTAATATACAGTCTGTGGTTTGAGGCACTGACCAAGCTGCCAAATTTGACAAATTGGTAGCGTGAACATGTTGCAAAAACAAAAAAGAGCTGGCATCAAGAGGTTTAAGCTGACATAATATGTAATACTTTAGGACCAGGTACCCGAACAGAATATCATATATTTATTGTTCGGTATCCTGGAGACCCTAGACCAGGAATACTCAAGTTGTTTTCCCCGGGGGTCACTTTTACAAACTGATGGGCCAGTTATTAAACAAACAATAATATTTATCAAAATGTATATTAAATGAATCGCCTGTTTTCAGCCTATTGACATTTGCTGTCCTCACTAATCTTTGCCAAGAGGCAAATCCACTTGCAGCAGTCCTGCACAGGTAAGGTGTACGCAAGGGCCCCTCCAGGATTTGAGGACATTTGGGGCTTAGCCCAGACCTTTGTTTATTTTATCACCTTCATGCTTAATGACTTTGCCTAAAATAATGAAAAACATGCTGTCGACCAATGACATGTTTCAGATGTCTACTGTGGTGAATATCACATATCTATCAGTAGCTTCTGTTTAGTGTCTCAGAGGCACCAGCTTTAAAACATTATAAAATACAAAAGTTTTTCATGCGTGTTATCCTTGATTGTAGCAGCACTACTATCAAGAGGGTAGTGCAATGTCCTGCATCCTAAGTTGTCCTCAATAGTTTTCAAAATTCATTTGTGCCAAACTCAATTAAGATTTTCAATAATGTTGCTTAGTGCTTTAAGGGCTGTGTTGTGCTTTGCTTTTGGTGCACTGCTGTGTGCTGGTGTCATGTGCAATACATAAATGGCTGATGTGCAGAACTGTTATGTGTAGTATGTGTTTTTAAGATGTGTGCTTTACATTTGTTCTGGACTATTATTGAAAGGTAGCAATACTTGTGCAGCTCCTGAGTCCAAGACAAATTTCCCCCAAGGGAACAATAAGGTGTATCGTACCATATCACATCGCACCGCATCGTATCGTATCGTATCATATTGTATCGCATTGTAAATCTGATGGGATTTCTGTTGGTGGAGTTTTATAACAATTTGTTGATAAGAGTTCTAGCAAGGAGTGAAAGGGATGTTAATTAGCCCTTTACAAAAGTAATGTCACTGTTTGGAAAAAAAATGCATTGACTTTCTTTGTCTGAATTATTTTTTGGCAAATAAAAAAGTAGAGGTTTGTTTATTGCCCATAAAACACATAAAACAAGGATTTGTTCTTTATTTTGTATTATATGAAAACTTTATTATCGATTAATGGTGAAAATACCAGCTCTATTACTGCTATTACTTTTCACACAGTCAATGGAATTTACACACATCCACCAATGTTTCTAAATAAGGGAACATATCCTGTGTCTACTGTATGTAGGACAGATGTTGTGTTGCTGGCTTTCCGCGGGCTGCCCGCACTGTACCTGCTCTGTCCTTGCACACTGAGACAAGGAGGGGGAGGTCACATACGTGTCCCAGGTGAGACCATAAGTGGCAGGATGCATTTGTGCAATAGACTGATGAAGCGAGAGGGAAGGAGAAGTCTGAAGGAATCGAAGAGGTACCAGAGAGGATGGAGGGGAGAGAGGGGGGAAAGCGGGGGCTGGGGTGACCTCTCCTGTCCCTGTAAAGCTGCAGTTTACTTTTGTAATCCCCCACAGAACAGCTAAGGGGGATATTCACACTGTGCTTCCCTCGAGGAAATAAAGGTGACAGTGGAAATGATAAATGTGTGCTTGGTGGGTTAAATGTAAGATTGCTGCTCAGATAGTCATACTCAGTTCTTCTGACTAGTGCAAGGAATTTTCCAACTGACTCTCCAGCTTCATGTTTGAAATTACTGGCTGTATGAAACTAGAAACACCACAATAAAACAAAATCCTCAACAGGAGCTGGAAGCAACAAATAGAGAGGTACAGTATGCTTGCTTTGCATTTATAGCGAGGCGTGCTTGGTAATTGTTTTTCGATCTGTTCTGTTCGTCTGTTATTATTCTTGTTTAGTAGTACCTTAACGCCGAGGAGCAGGCTAATGAAAATCTCCCCAAGCTTGCCTGTAGCTAAAGATGCCTGGCCGAGTCTCCCCTTAACTGTACAGTGTGCATGGGCCCGTATTTATTCAGCCACTTTATTAATATAACAGATTATCATCCACATAATTGCTTAGAAACAGCACTGCTTTGGATTTGCGTTTCAAATCTCTTTGTGCTTGTTCCTAAATTGCAGAGTATTCCATCCTAAATGCCCACATGAAATTGGAATTGACTGGGGTTCAGTCCCTGCACGCTTTAATCACTGTCATCCCTAAAATGAACCATAACAAGGTTTTGTTCGCAATCTCTTCTGCACTCGTAGGTACTCATCTATTCACTGCCCCATTCCTTTTGACCTGCCAAGGGATGCGGCAAACAATTTTGCAGACAACTGCAGGGAAGGCGGCGGAGTTCAGCAACATCAAGGTGTTGCAATGAGATATCAGAAAACTCAGCCAGGTTGATACGCTGTAGTGAGGAGAAATAAGAGAAATCTCGGGGAGCAGATCAGATCGTTCTCAAGCTGCATAACCCCAAGAATCAGCTTAAAGAAAAAGAATGTCAGAGTTGGCAACTTGACATCAAAGCAGAATCTCTCCCTCAGATGTTTTTTTCCTTTTACGTGAAAGGCCACAAGATGTTCCTCCTGTTGGATTGAAAGAAAGTTGGCTCAACTCTCGCAAAAAGAAACAGAATGCAGACCGAGAAATTAAACCTGATCACTCTCCATGAAATTAGATATTGATTTGTCTTCCAAATGACTATAAAGCCAACTCTCTCTAGATGATAAGGTATTTATGCTTCATGCCATTATTTCCTTTTCCCCCATGCCCACCATGGATTAAAGAATCTGAAATGATTGCAGAAGTTATGGCGTGGAAATCTGCATTAATGATAAATACAAGAATTAATTTTTTATGTACTCTTAGATTTGTCATGCACCATAAGCTTTTAGCCACTGTATGCAGTTTTCACGAAATTTAACTAGGAAATGATTTCCTTTCCCTCCTCCCCCTCTTTTTTTGTTGTTGTTTGGTTTCTGCGGTAACTTTCCCTTTGACAGAGTCTGATGGAGGACTTTAACACGGCGCTGTGACCCTGGAGCTCTCTGCTGTTTAAATCTCATTTCTGCAGCCTGGTAGAGAAGGGCTTACTCTGGAGAAAGTAGTAATAACCACAGAATATGGTGAGTCACGTGGCCTGAGCACTTTATGGATAGTACTCATGTGAAGATGCATGGGCACATCCACTCGAGCTGAAGATCCAGAGCTCCCAATCTGGATGGCACTACAGCAAGGGCACGAGTGTATACTGATGAATCATGGGTGTGAGATAAGAGTGTTAAAGGTGTTAACAGACTTTCTGCAGGTGAAAACACCTCACTACCCAGACCGTCACTTAGTTGATTGATTGACTGATACTTACAACAACAAAAAAACACCAAACAAACATTTTGTTTTCTTGCATTATTTGAGCTACTATATGCAAAGAAGGAGCCCAATGCTGAATATACCTACCCTTCAGCTGTTTGCATATTATGAGTCATGAAACATTTTGGCAGGTAATTCTAAGAGACCTAGGGTCCATACATTTTTCATAGGATTCATTTTTCCTGCAGCAGCATGGTGTCTAAACAAAACAAATTACTCTCCTTCAAAAGGAACTTTTTTTTAATGCACCTCCGTTTGTGAAATCAAAGCAAGCTCCAGCCTGGTTTCCTTTTCTTACTAAAAAAAAGTGAAAATAAGAGACATGTTTGTACATTCATGAGAAACATTTAATTGGCCAGTGGCATTAAGGTTCGGACTACTTTCAAAGCACTGACAAGAAATACATCCGTCTTTCAATTTAGAATGGATCAATCGATTGTATTTTAATGGGTGAACAGGTATTGCCCTGTACTCTTGTATCCACACAAGCCATTCACCCAGAGGCAATACATATCCTCACAGACATGTCTTCAAATTTAGACAAATTTATGTTTTCATGTTTTTTCCCCCCCAGGAAATCAAAGACTTTAGCTCTGCAGTGTAGGGTGTGACTTAGGTCGGATATTTCTGTCCGAACCTGTTTGATGAGTTTGTCTTATTACCATGGTTACAGCTTACCTGTATACCATGATTACAGCAGCACCTTGTAAAAGACGGTCAAAAGGTAGATTAGGTGTGTGTGTGTGTGTGTGTGGGTGTCAAAACAATCACACACACATTACAATGTAATCAGCAGTTACAAATGATTGAATTTGAGTATTACTCTTTGCATATGGCAAGTCTTCATCTCCATGAACTCCTCTTGAACTGTAAGCACCTGTAACTGAACTGTTTACATAATCCAACCGTCATGGTTTATTTGGAGTTTTAGTGGAAGACGAGAATAGCATTCATTGTGGACGGCTTCAGATCTTTCCTTCTCTTTTTGATGGTTTTTCCAACGCTGAAGTTCTGTTCACTGCTGCTGCAACTACCTGGAATGGCCATAATGTCCCGAGCAAGTACACCGAGCTTCAGGTTGCATAGGGGGATGACACATTTTGTTTGACATCCTCTATCATTAGTTACATAACAAACTTACATGAATATTTACCACCTGAAATAGTCTATGTGTTGTGTTCATGTGTTGTCAGGCAGTAGATCTATCATTTTTAGGCCGAACACAAACAGAACCCAAGCATCAGTTGTAAATACTTGTTTGACACCTGGCCTAACCCATCAGGTCCAGCAGTGTTTCCCATACATTCATTTATATGTGGCAGTGCACCACAAATAAATTATCTCCACCACATATAGATTTTTCTGCTTTTGGCGCTACCTGTTCGACCTCGCTCATAAACACATTATAATGGGACTCACTGTCTGTGAATGTAACTTGTCGTTACAATTCCGGTGCAATAGGTGGCGGTATGCATCGTAAAGATGCACTTAACGCACTGGTCCGCCAGAAGAAGAAGAAGCAGACGTAATAGAACGGATCCAAAGACCTCTCTGTGCAAATATGTGGGCAAACAAGTCCAAAAGTGGTCTGAACAACTCTAACTCATCATGTTACATTAGTCTGTGTCTGTATTAACATAGCTGGAAGCTCAACATGTGCAGAGACATTAACTCACGCTGTTAGTAGTATTAACTGCAGCTCGCCCCCGTTAATCAATTACAGCAGCTGCACCGGCAATGGTAGCGGCGCGACAAGCACCGTCTGTCACGCGACAACTCTCTATTTTACGCGACTCTTCTATTTTTGTCACGCTATGCTCCCCTACGCAACCCTCCAGCAGATACACAATACATGAAATAGTGTGCTAAACGACCGCACTGTGTTTTTAAATGAATAAACCATTATCAGAGGAGATATGTGATGATTTTTTTTCATGCATTTACCCATGTTTATGCGTAAATGTCCGTGGCGGACATTTGAAAGTGAGTAGATAACAAACAGTGCAGTAAACTTGTAGATAACTCAAATATATGTAATAACTTAGGTGGGAAATGCTTGCCCCACGGCCTGACGTTGGATGTTGACTCCTTCACACAGATGAGTATTGAAAAATATTTTCCTGTCCTGTGGGAAACACTGAGTCCAGTCAGGCATGGGTCAGGTATCCGCAATCTACTGCAGTCTCTGAGACCTGTTGGGTTGCTGGTGATCCCAGCTGACATTCCTGTCTTCAGAGGCTATAGAGGGCTGAGTTTTAAAGATAGAGTAATGTGACTGATACTGATGATAAAACCATGTCATGCTAGCTTCTTAGGAAGGGGGTAAATAATTCTCCAAAGTTAGGCAACAATGTGGCAAGGGAAAAACAGCATGACCACTTTCACAGAGGTTTATTGACCTTGAGATTGTTTATTGATTTATTTTTTTTGGGTTCTTTGGGTACCCACAAATCTCTCCTTTACAGACATGTTATGCGAGTCCCACACAGTTTTGGACACTAACTATGCACTTTTTTGCATGCAGTATAATGTCCTATTTTTGCCTATTCTATTTGAATAACTGCATAAATTTGGTATGATTGAAAAGCTGAGACTTTTTTGGTTTCAATGAACCCAATTTTGCTCATGTGTGATGATGTTAGCCTGCAAAGCAGCTATATTATTGTAGTGAGACCATTTTTTTTTAAATTGGGCATAGTTGTAGGATAATCACAGTCTCATCAAACATTACAGCCACAAACGAGAGACCTGGAGCATTCAGACATTCAGAGGATCTAGGGCTTTCATGAGTACTTTGACAAAAAAGGGGATTTCTCAGCAGTTTCCAAAACAGATGTGCTCGCCATCCCACCCCTGAAAAATGCAATTTTTACAGAAATTTCCAAATGTCTCCAAAAGTTTTGATACTAAATCATGGCAGAGATTTTTCCATGGTAAACCTCAAGGTCACTGTGTCTTAATGTGGTATTTAAGAGGGATTTTTGACGGTTTTCCTAATTCTTAAGTGGTAAAATCTGCTTAAATTTAGTACCTTAAAGGACAACTTAGGTATTTTTCAACCTGGGCCCTATTTCCCCATGTGTATGTGTGCGTATGATTCATAGGTACAACTTGTTCTAAAACTGGTTCAGTATTGAGGGAGGTGGATGCAGGGGGCAAATGTGTCCCGTATAAGTTTGCGCATTAAAAGTGCTTTTTTTCGCCACTGACCGGTTCAGATCACCAGTGCTATGAGAGCTATGAGAGGAGTCAGCTGTCAGTCAGTGCTGGAGCAGAGAGGGGGAGGGCTGCCCCTCTGGGTACTGTGAGTGAGTATGTGTGTATGAAGTGTGTGTGATACGCTAGAAGAGTCAGAGGACGGAGTCTTTTACGTGCTACCCCCTGGAGTGTTACCAGAGTTTTTGGAGTGCTCAAATAAACAGGCCTTTTTCCCAAACGCAAGAACAGGATGTCACGCAACACCCCGTACAGCTTTCATAGGCTGCCTATGTCGGACGGCGAGATGCTGAAGTTGTGGCTAGTTGTGCTACAAATGGATGCTAATACTCCTGTCCAGACACCACCATCGGGTCTGCAGTGCTCACTTCTCCCAAGATGACTACTGCCAGCTGAAGAAGAGAAGACATCCAATCCCGAAACACCTCTTCCTCAAGAAAACGGCTGTCCCACGAGTAGAGAGAGCTACAGACACAGTGGAGCAAAGCTCGTGACATCACACAGCCCAGAGGTAAGGGAAACGCTAGTATGCTATTTACAGAGATAGCACTGGCGATCTGAACTGGTCAGTGGCGAAAAAAAGCACTTTTAATGCGTAAACTTATACGGGACACATTTGCCCCCTGCATCCACCTTCCTCAATACTGAACCAATTTGTACCCATGAATCATACGCACACATACACATGGGGAAATAGGGCCCAGGTTGAAAAATGCCTAAGTTGTCCTTTAACTGTGTAAAAAATTGTATCAACCCAAAAAATTGCTGCAACAACTTATGATGCATAAATGAGCATGGAAATGGCCATCATATACTTTGGTCATAATGTTCTGAGTCCTTTTACACTCTAAACCAATAAAATTTACATAGGCATTTAACCAAAACACAATGATCATTACATGAACTCAATTGTCTTTAGAGTATAATAGATGCTGACCCCAAAAATCACAAAATTAGCAAATGAAGTTGTCAGCTCTCACAAATAAGTGTGTAGTGCCTGAATGATGCACACCGGTAGAGAGAAATAGACACATTTCCCCAGGCTTTGCTCAGCCCCTCTGAGACATTTGTGGTTATGACCCCTATAAAAAGGTACCTACCTTGGGCAGTAATAACCCTGCTTTCTGCAAGAGGTCTTGAATAAATGTTCACTGGACCTAATACTGCTGGATATTCAATACACACAAGAGAGGCTGTCCGAAACTCAAGCAGAAATTTTGGTACTGCGGGAAATTTACAATCAAGTTCAGCTTATGGCTGATAATAGAGCTGAATGAACACTGCACCGCTTTTATTGATTCCTATTGAAAGGAACTGTCTGAGACCAAACTCAAGAAGACATGCTGAGCTACAAAAACAACCAAATATCCCTCATTATCCAGACGAATAGAGGGTGCACAGGGAGGATGGTTACCAGTCATTCAGTGAACTGACCGACTGATATAATACAAGCTACCATTTCAAACGTTATCAACAGATTAAATATGTGTGAATAGTGGTTATTAGTGTCATAGATATGGGTCAGAAGGCTCCCACTACACCGACTAGTCTGTTCAGAATGTTGTTATCCCCCATTAAACAACAGTTAGTTCCAGCCCTGCAATCTGATTGGTCGAGAGACAGTAAAACCGTGATGATATTGGAGTACAACATCATGGTTATTTCACTGTGTATGTATCACTCCGCCTCACAGCTGATTGCAGTCAACAATCAAATCAAAAGTGACGGTTAGTGTCAGTTAGGTCAACTGTTGCGCTGTAGGCTAATTCATTCATCCACTGTCAAACAGCCAATAATATGGATTTATTTCCTAAAATAAGTTTTGAATTGAACTATGAATGGCATGCATCCCTGGAAAAGTATTTAAACAAACTTCCACCATATGCAAATGCCCTTTATCTGAAGCCAAGGATGACAGCAGCTCACACAGACAATATCTGGTACACTAAAGCTCCGCTATCTACACCAATCACAGCCTCAGGGCGACTGCCATACAGAAGCAGTCAGATGCGGGTCTTGAAGCTAGGGAGATCATGACAGTGAGTGGGCACAGGTATGATGTTGTTTTAACGTAGCCTGTGTGTAAAGTTAGTCTTCTCATTAGGAGTCGGGCCCTAAAGTATAACTTTTGTCTTGCAGGTCTGAGAGCTTGTTAAAAAGCTACTGGAAGCCATCTATGGAGAGCAGAAAACGATGGCGCAACATACTGTCGGATCAGAGTCGGCTGTGCCTGTGAAGCGACGGTCCACCATGCAGTCACCAGAGATTTATTTCACCGGCTGCACAATTAATGGAAATGTGCAGATAAATGTGTACAAAGAGTAAGTGCCTGGCGCAACATGTCTGCGTTACATAGCAACTGTGACAGCTGAGTCCTGAGGGAACTATTTTTGTTGGCGGAAGACAAATAAAATGCTTAAATTATCTATTTTGTCCTCATTTTTCAACATTTGTTAATCAGCTTTGCTTATTTAACTGTTGAGCTGTTGTATAAAAGCAATATCACACTCGAGCTCGTGATGTTATACTCGTATATCGTCACGGCTGTGATTGTCTTCCTATGACCGAATCACAGCCGTGACGATATACGAGTATAACATCACGAGCTCGAGTGTGATATTGCTTAATTCTATACCCATTGGCATCAGGAGAAGTTTCGTTAGGTGTCACTTTCACTTTTGTTAGGTTTACACGAGGAGGAGGTAGGAGGTGCGGCAAGGCGCACAGAGAGATCCAAAGCCTCCAATGTAATTAAATTGTCTCAGAGACAGCTTAGTGATCAAGAAGTTTCTTTGTTGTCTAAAGGTATGTCTTTTGTGCTCTCTAAAAATGCTGATCTGTTTACAACAAAAGTTTAACTATTGAAGTTTTTAACACAAGGAAATTAACTTTTTTTTTGCAAAGACTGAACACTAATCTCCCTAGATTTTTGTTCCAAGACCATCCTTCGCACTCTTCCTGAGCCCATTGATTTTCTGATTTTCACATTAAAATCACTGGTAACCCAGCCACCCTTTTATGAAGTGAACACATCTGTTTTTTTGAGGAATTTGAAGTCTGGGTGGCAATGGCACTGATTTTTTGTGTGCAATGGATTTTGCACGAAGGTACCTCCACAGATGGCATCTGTTGTTGTCTCTTATGTAAGTACAAATGGAAAGTCTCCAACCTCTGCTTATGGGGTGTTTTAAACTGTCTGAAATAGTTCTGACTAAAAATTATTTCAGGTTTAACAAATATTTGTTTTCTGCAGAGACAGGAGGTCTCAAGGGGCAGTCTTTTCAGTCCAAGCTTTGTCAACTTGTTTATGGGAAAGCTTGAGATGGATCATGTCCACAATAACAACCATTATTTTTTCCTAGTGAAGTGTAGCTATACATATATTAATGTCCTCTTTTATATTATTTTATCTTATATTAACTGGTGCAGCTGGGGAACTAGAGGCATTTATGGATCATTTCGACTCTACATTGCCTACGTATACAGTAGAGGGGAGTGGAGAAACTGTCTTTCTTGGATTTTAGAGTAAACAAATCTGAGTTACCACGGGCTACAATCTTTCACAGAAAGACAGAGAGAAACTATTTACATTGCTCATTTTACAGTATCACCCACACAGCTTGAAAAGAAGCTTGCCCTATCTAATGTGAAGAATAAAAAGAATTTGCAGCTCTGAGGAAGAATTTAAGAGACAGGCTAATAACCTATGTGTCCACTTCCAAGAAAAGAAATATGGTCAGAGATGCATGTTTTTCTAAGGCTCGTGAAAAAGACAGAAACAGCCTTTTAGCACCCAGTGCTCCCTCTCCCAAACAACAGCCTGTTGTTTTGGTCACTATCTTTTTACCTGTTTCTCTTTTTGTATGCACTCTTTTTAAAGGAAATTTTCCTTTTTTCAAACGGTATACCTTGTAAAGCCATGATCCAAGGGGACCATTATTTTTCCCACTCACACAGGCAAATAAAAGAAAGTCAAGGATAAAACCACATGCATCACACATGAAGTCTTCCTATTCAAATGTCCTTGAGAGTTTTGGTATGTGGGCAATACAAAAAAAGGAATTCAAAATTCTAAGCATAAGTGTAGAATCAGAAATAGGGATGAGAGGCCTCCTGTAGCTAGGCACTTTACTTCTGTTGGCCATGAAGTTTGTAGCCTATGATTCATGCGTACTGAGGCTGTTGGGCCGCTGATGAGGGGAGGAGATAGGGATAGGAAACCTCCCCCAAGTAAAGCCTATGAGGCACACCACTTACAGACTGGGGGCTTAAATGATTCCTATTGTCTTCAATTTTTATGAAAACTTCTTGTAATGCTTTATGTTAAGGTCCTTCTAGCAAGCATTAGTTAATAGGTAAAAGGTCATTATAAGCCCTGTTAACATAGTATCAGAAACATGCTTGTTGTTCAGTTATAAGACATTTAAAAGCATTTGTCAGAAACGTAATTTATAGACTGCTTATGAGTGTAAATAAAGCCTTATGAATTTCAGACTCATTAGGCAACTTACCTATTAACTGTTAACCCTTTAATAAGCTTTTTTTGTTGCTTCATTAAGAGTTTTGAATACTTACTACTTACTTAAATACTATTATATAAAATTATTATATTAGATAAAATATCGTTAATGAATCATTCATTTGATCTTGCTCTGACAAAGAGAGTGAGTTACGGCACTCGAGGATTACAGCATCCGACATGCTGACACAACACCACTTTATCCTGTTAAACAATACTCCTGACTTGGATGAATTTTTATGAAAAACCCTTTTGATCCTTTTGAACTGAGGACCCTTATGGACTAAAGGAATATGAATAACTTGAAAGGTAGTCCAGGAATGGACACATAATTGGAGGTACCCAACAACCTGGTTTTATACATCCAAAGAACTTTTATTAAAAAAAAAAAAAAGAACTGTTTGGCAACCCCACCAGGTGTCTAATTGAGACAAGCCTTTATTTGTCAAAATGTGGAGCCACACGAGGCTAGTAAAAGGGACAGGGTGTTTAACTGGGACTAGGCTTTAAATTAAAGTTTTACAGTATTAACATTTAACTATGCTTTTTGGGGCTACTGGTTGCAAGGCGAAAACAAATGGCAACCAACCTTTTGGGTCTTGCCTGACCCTCAGGTGTCGCTGTCAATAAAACAATCAATCTGAATTCCACTAATAGACTTTTTTCTTTCCAGAGAAGACAGAAAAATATTCTTTTATCAATAATGCTGGGGTAGCCTAATTGTTTAATCAAACCCGTTATTATCTTATATTTTGATCTCCCTCTTGCCTCTCAACAATAGAGGGGCAGTCCTCTGCCTGTATGGACAAACCTTTTCTGGTTCACCCATATGTTTGCGCTTCATGGGAACAGCTTGGGCGATAGAACATGCATCAAACACCAATGAGTAATTGTGCTCCATCATGGGAGAGCAACAGAGGCTTCCTTTGTCATTCTCTGATGTATCATCTGGTGTTTCCCTAGAAGTTAAAGCAACTAAAAGTGGAAAAGGGGATATGACTTCATTGCAGGGGACCAAATGAAATGCACCATCAGTTTGAATAAAGTCACAGACTGCTCTGGGTTTGAACATTGTTGTAATTATCTGGGGTTATGTACACAACAAAATAAGCCATAAAACATAGGTCTAATTAGTTTAATGCAGATATGTTATACCTTAAAGTTGTACAGATGAATATCAAACATGCAATGCATTACATTATTTTTCAAGCACAAATGTTTCTGGAAGTTTGGCTTGCAGTTTTTCTTGTGTCTGCAATCTTACTTTTACCCCATACTATTGATTTTTAGTGTCAATCAATAATTTCAATTGAGAATTAGTAATAAATGTATAAAATATACAACTGAAAATGATCATTCAGAATGTTTTTTAGTTTCGTGTGCGACATAAGATTTCACAGACCATATTCCTGCCAGTGATTTTATTTGCCACCACAACATTACTGTGAATACTAGTACTATACGCACATAATTACTGGGAGACAGGGTTGATAAATGCATCTACACTGGTTTAAATAGATGTTCAATCGTCATAAGGACATCTGCTATACGAAATGGGTATAAGCCTTGCACTAACTGTACTGTCATAACATGAACTTATCACTTACCATTTTATAAATAAAAGGATAAGGTTTCCACAGGGTGACTACAGAGGGTTAAACTTCAAATCCCTGACAAGGTATATTCAATCTGTTACTTTATTTCACTGAAGGGGACGTGGCAAAAGAGGCACCGTCCTTCACATGAGCCTGATCTCATTTCACAGTGACTGTCAGACTGACACCATGTGCTTGTCTCGCTGCGCAGTCTAGCATTGTCAAGACAGTCAGAAGTGCAGGTTTTTCAATTCAAGAGAAAGAAAAAAAATATATATTTTGGGTGTAAATCAGAAGCGTGACACCCTGTCTGTTCAATCCACCCTCAGCAGGGAGGCTGAATTATCCAGGACGTGTTTCATCGAGGTGAGTTTAGCTGCTTGAGCGGAGAGACAGGGTTTGGAAAGAAACAGTCAGTGCTGAGTGACTGCCTCTCAATTAACCTGAACAATTAGTAGAGGGAACATTCTTGATGATTTCATTTATGGCAGCTGGTAAGGAAAAGAAAAGTGACACGAAAAAACTACAGATGACACATGTCAGCACCTCTGGAGGCTGAGCCTTTTTGTTTTTCTTTGCTGTCTCCAATTATGTCAGGAAATTTCCCACCCGTACTCACTGGCACCGTTTCAGCAGACACCAACCTTGATGAATATCCTCGGGCTATTTTTGTAATTTCCTTTGCTTATTTATTTACGTAAAAAGAAGATGCAGCGATATGGTGTGTGGGTTTGAATGGCGGATGATAAAGAGGAGTGTTTCCACAAAAAAGTGAGCAGATTATTATATTTCTTTCCCTTTCTTTGGAAAAAAGCCAGAGTCATGTTGCTGTCAGGTTTTGAGGAAAAATGGTTTCCAGTCACTGTGTTGTTTACAGGATAAGTGTAGGGTGTAGGGGAATGTAATAAAGGCTATTTATCCAGGTGGCTTTCCACATCTCTGTGCTCTTGGAAAACAATAAAGTAGTAAAAGCAACCAAAATGCTGTTGCTATTTAATAAATTTGAATTTCCTCTGAGAAATAAGTTAAAGGCAAGATACTTGTCTTTGCAAAGCTTGAAATTTGATATAAATCATGTAATTTGTTTTACTTATGCATGAAAAATGAGATTTAAGTGAAGCAGGACCAAGTGCCAAAGAGAACGCACAAAATTCTGGATGAATTTCAAAATCATTATGTTCCAAAAATAGTGAATATATATCATGTGCCTGCATGTTTTCTCTGCAACCTTCTCAGCATACTAATGGAAGGATGCTCCTGTGGTTCCTGTGAGGTCAGTTATTAAATGAGAGGGCAAGGTCACTGAGTAGGAAGCTAAAAGGGAGGTGGGGTAGAAACAGCCACAGCGAGCAGAGCCCCTACCATGGACTTCACTTCTGACCTCTGACCCCTGCTGGGAGAGGCTTACTGGAGAATCTCATCCCCCTTAGCTTATCATGATTTAGCTGTATACCACATACCCCTATAGGTACCTGGACTTTCCAGAGAAAACCAGGTTTAGAATTTCAGTTACAAACAAGAAACCCCAGCAGCCTCGAATATCATATGAAACCCTAAGATAGCAGTGATGAATAAATATAGACTGGGTGCTCCTTAGCACAGGTGCATTATTCACTTTGGGGTGTTATCTCTTACAGTGGACAGGCATTGCAGAGCATGGATTTGCAGTGGGATCTGGCTGCTTCAGAGGACATCCCCATCGCACAGCAATCTGAAGAGGGATCCCAGGGAATATCATCCAAGCATGGTGTGGATTTGAAGCACGGAGCCAGGAGATGCATCTGTGACTTTCCAGCTGTATCCAGTTGCCCTGATAAATAAATATGGACCTGGTGTTTATATGAGAACAATGTTCTTTTCACTGAGGGGGCGTTGTTGTGTACAATTCATACAGGGACACCATCTGTTGGCAAAAACATATTATTATTTTAAGCAAAGAACATTTTCTTTATTTTTCCACTTATTGTTAGGTAAAAGCGGGCATTTATGATGATATAGTATTTGTGTCAAGCACTGAGGACACTAAAAATCTGTCTGTAGTCTTGAGGTTTTGAAAACATGGGGGAAGTTTAGGGCCTGTCCTAATACCCACTAGGGCTGTACCCAAATATTCGGATATTCGAATATTAGTTTCTATGGGCAGGTATTTGTTATAAAAATTTGGTAGTCGATATTCGTTTTTTATTTACCTTTTTTTTTTTTTAACATATATTTTTGGTGCTAAATGTAGTCTTTTTGTTGTTGGTAAATGTAGGTTATCGATGCGCACGGCACGCTTGAGCGCATCTGTCTGAGGCTGTGGATCAATGCCAAGTTTTACCACTTTATCACAAGTTTCTTTTGGAGTGCGTGACACAAGAGTGTTTTAAAAACGACCGCGGACTGTCACCTGCTCAACGCATCAGTACCTTCCGATGCCATGACAGTAATAGCCAGTAATGTCAAAATATCATTTACAGAGCGATTTAACAATCACTGCCACCCGACCCGCAGGTCCAGTGGGTTATGGGTCGACCTGCGCATCACTACTCATCTCAGTCTATAAAGGCTGTACACAACAGTAAGGCTATAGACATTATATTCTTCAGGCCAGCAGAACCAGCAGCGCATCGGCTCTATAGTGCACGGCACTGCTGATTAACCATTTTATTGCAGCACAGAGTGTCTGCCAGCAACCAGTTACTTGCAGAAGCTTCCTACAACTTGTTTCAAAGGTTCCGATTTAATCAGAAGACAAATTAAACAGGATGACTAGCCAATGTGAAAATCAAAAGAAAGCATAGAATAATGTACTGAAGGAGACTGTTGTGCCATCACATTTTTTTGTGGTTTGAGAGCAAAGATCCGCAAATACAATTAGGTTCCTAAACCCTGTGTGTGTGTGTTGGCTATTTTATCATTAATTCATTCATTTTTTGTAACTGCTTATCCTTTTGGGGGTTGTGGGGGGGCTGGAGCCTATCCCAGCTGACATTGGGGCGAGAGGTGGGGTACACCCTGGACAGGTTGTCGAACTATCACAGGGCTGACACATAGAGACAGACAGCCATTCACACACACATTCACACCTATGGCCAATTTAGAGTCACCAATTAACCTCCCCTGACTGTGGGAGGAAACTGGAGCACCCGGAGAAAACCCACGCTGACACGGGGAGAACATGCAAACTTCGTAAAGAAGGGCTCCGCGACCCGGGGTTAAAACCCCCCAGCCTGGGTTTGAACAGTGACCCCTCTTTCTGTGAGGCAACAATGCTAACCACAGCACCACTGTGCCACCGGTATTTTATTAATTAGACTCAATAACAAAGGGCTCAGTATCCCCAGGAACATTGTTCCATGTAGCGTGTAGATATTGAAACATCAATTATATCCTCATATTTAGACATTAGAAGTACAGAAAATACAACTGAAATTGAAACGTTTAGGGGTATGTGTTGGGGCATGGGATTCACAACCTTAGTATTTTTAACAGCGTGGCTATGGCCCTGAGCGCATGCATTTGTGCTGTAGATCGTTGCCAAGCAGCAACCTCTGTGGCTGAAAAATGAAGGCAGTGTGGAAGTGCCAAAAACTGCAGTTACTTGAATTCTTTATTCAGGATCCCCATTAGTCGTTACTGTTGTGGTCTTGGTTTTGTATAGGATTTTGGTTTTTTTTTATTTCCTCTGGCTCTCTCCTTTCCCCTCCCCATTCTGTTTTGTTTTTCTCTCTGCAGTGTGTGTGTGTGTGTGTGTGTGTGTGGCAGGAGGCGTGGCTGGCTTTCCACTCACTGTCTCCCTGTGATTGGGCAGACAAGACACACCTGGCTGCAATCTCCAGAATCAACCCTCCATATAAGCCTGGTCATGACTCCACTCCTACTAGTAACTTGGGTTAAGTATAGTGGTCGTTTATTTCGATGTGACATGACGCTGTACATTACAGCTATCTTAAATGCATTGATCAGGTTTCATGATGGTGTCTATCAACAGCGTGTGTTATCTGTGAATATAGATGTACTGGTTTTCTTAAGGCAAGGTATTTCTTAAGTACTGGATCAGGCTGTATGCCGGTCTGTCCTCCACCCTCATCCATGACAGGCTGGCATGCATCCTCTCCACACTGTTCTTCCAATGGCCACTTGAGACTGGCTCCAAAAGTGAGTCAATCCCCATAGACCACAATTTGCAGACAGACTTCCACACACTGTCTGACTTGCAAAAATTAAACTATTTACTGTGGTTGTGTTGGTAACTACACTTTCATGAGGCAAACCTAGTCTCTCGTCATCCCTCTCCTGTGCACCTGTTAAAAGATAGATAGATGTATGAATTCTATTGTTCTAGTCTCCATACGCCCCCCTGTTAAAGTGCCCAACTTTACATCAGAAATAAAAAAGTTCACAGCCTGGTACATAAACGGTTTTGGTCTTTGTAGCTAATTTCTCCGTTATTGCAATACATTCTAATCCCAACCCATCAAATACAGCTGCTTTGTCATTGGACATACACATCAAAATATGACATGCTATTCACCCTCCTGTGTCTGTTTTGGACGTTCGTGAATGTCGTGTCAAGTTACGCTTGTTACATGTATTGTGTCTTTTCAAAATACATTTCCATTTTCACAGGAAATGTAGAGGTTCTGCTTGTTACAAGCATAAAGTATTTTTTCAAAATAAACGTCTGGGTAGATAAAAAAACTTCTTTATTTCAAGTTTGGGTTGGGTTTAGAAAAAAAAAAAATAACACCATGGCTTGGCGTAAAGTTCACACAGAAACCAAACAGCAAGCTCCCGGGTGAAACTCGCATCCTGGAATTTGTCTCTCTTTATATTACAGTAGTTGTTGCCGAAGGGTGGCTCTCTGCATTTGTGTCTGACACCGAAGTCCACTGACAAAGTGGCAGTATTTGACGACTTAAAGCGCCCTGTATGTATCATACTGCTCTAAAAGATGCCTCTGTGCATCAGTCAGCCATATTTGATGAGTTGGGAGTGATGACATGCTGATTCATTACAACTGTACAGCTGTTGAATTTCATATAGCTTAAAGAGGCAACAGATAGGATTCTTTTGTTTTTTTTTAGCTTGGCGCCACCCAGTGTCAGTGGTGTTGCGTCGCACTGTCGCAATGACCAAATTGACCATGGGGATCAGATATATCAATAAAATGTAGGCTGTAAAGCCACCGGTATACCTCTATGTATATGTAGAATGAGAAGGTGTGTGGACGCTCTAGTAAATAAATGAGTAAAGAGACAGAGCAACAATTATCAGATTTATCTGAAGAAAAAACAAATAGTAATACAGATAATTATACCAGAATGCACAGTACCAGTACAAACAATAGTAGACACAGTGGAATTATACCAATATGCACATGTAAACAGTCCCGATTCTAGAATAAACGGTACCATATGGAAATGATGTGGCCATTTGGAGCTCAAATTGAATGGGAAACAATGTTCACTCACGTGACTCAACTATCTTATGCCCAACTCCTCATAAGGACCAGCTCCAGTCCCTGATTGGCTGACCGACCAATTTCACGATACATGACGCGTTTCCTGTTGTAAAGCAGATTTTTTCCGCGAAATTTCTGCACCGGTAGCAGAAGCTTATTGCAAAGATTGCAAAGCCACTAAGTAACCTATGTAAATGCTGATAGTCTGATTTTACTGTGGCCACTACCCTATGCAACCCACATTATTTTCATAATGATATATTTGGGAGAAGATGCTATCTGTTGCCTCTTTAAGTGTTTGCATAATTACATTGCTCTAAAAGAACAAGATGGTGCCCAACATGCCAAACTCAAGACTTCATAACAGTAGTCCTCTAACCAATGGGCAATGTCACAGTGACCTACATCCATTATTTTTTATACAGTCTATGATCATACTACTTCCCACCCACTGCCACCTCAAGATAATTCCTGTCTTCACCTTCTGGCTTAACAACAAAGAATGATGCTGTCACAGACTAACTATTGCACACAGTCTGATGGGCCAATGATCTGACATTTCCATCCTTACCCCTTGTGCCACAATGCAAGCATGGCCACAATGTCCTGTACCATTAAAGGAGCAATAAGCAAAATTCATCATTTCTAGATTAAAGGAATTAAAAAATTGCTATGTGAAGAACCAGAGATGTAATTTCATCTTGAGTATAGCATGACCTCACACACCCTCTCTGTGTTGATCTCCAGCCCATTGTTTACAAGCCGGTCCGGCTGCGTGTTTATGTACGTTCATGTGAATTCCCCCCTCCCCCTCTCCCTCTCAGAGCCCTTGGCCCTCCCTCCCTATAAAAGGATACAGCCAGTGAGCAATGGCAGCGCATATTTTCGAAATGAAATGGCAGAGAGCGGAACATCCACCTGAAGACGACCAGGATCTGACATTACCTCTAAAGAAACAACGGTTGTTGGCGAAGAAGATGTCGGATAAAGAAAGGGACAGAACCCGGATTAACATTGGCCTTGCATTTCCAAGGTGGAGAGCACTGCGAGAGCTAAAGGAGCTACAATTTGACTCAGAGCTAGCTCTTCTTCTTCTGGACAGGTACAACATAAAGTCAAATGTCTGTTTTAATTAGTGTTACAGTAATGTTAAGCACATGTCGCTATGTCGATTCAATTAAATTTAATGTTACAATCGTAGCATGGGTTAATGTCCAGAGCTTGAGTTATTAGCGGCTCGGTCCCAGCAATGGGTCAGGCGTTACGGTTGTGTTAGGTGAGTAGCCCGGCAGCCCAGCTAACATTTGCAATTAGCATTGTAAAATGTAGCCTGGCGGGCAGCCTGGCAGCTGTTTTTCGCTATTCCCCTGCCTACTTCAGTGATGATGGTACCTGTAATAAATGCAATATATTTGCTGAAATGGAGGTGAGGCTCAGTGACTAGAAGAGCTGGTTGAAGTGCTCCATAGCTGCAAGTTACTCCAGTAGCCGTAGCAGCTCTAGTGTTAACTCTGGGAGCTAACGCTAACATTCCTCGCTTCTCCGTGAGCCGGGAGCCTCACGGAGAAGAGTTGGACAGTTAGGATGGTAGCAGAGTAGTGCTAACGCTAACGTCCCCACATCACATCAGCGGCGTGTCAAGGGACTATGTTCAACTTATTTTGCATCGAAACATGCATTATGACAACTTAATAAGGTTTATGTATGTTTTTAAATGAAGTGGAGGAGCCTACAAGTGTTTAGTTTAGTTTAGCCGTTTCTCAATATGTGTTCTTGTGCGGACTTGTGCTCTTGTGGACTTGTGACACGTCATCAGTCACAGCCCAACTACTGTTCCAATTCGAAGTTCACATCCAGCCAAGTTCAGTCCAAATGCCTGGATGTGTTCTCGCCATGCCCCTTTTACCGGGGATGCATCGGAGCAGACTTGTGTGGACTTCAGACAGCCAGGTATCCCAGCATGCATTTCACTCAGCAATTTATTCTAATTAATTTATTGTAATTAAAGATTAATTGTATTTATTGTAGTATTTATTCAACAGCATTTTAAATATTCATTATGTGATATGAATTGTATACCTGATGTCTGAAGTGTGGCTGAATAAAATTTTCCTCTTCACATCTGACCTGTTTGATCCATTTATATTGGTGAGGACAGACTAAATGAGAAACTGCTGTCAGTGTAATCCAGTACAGTTCAACAGCACCACAATCTACAACTCAACACTTCAATAAAATGTTAGACTTACAGTAATACAATATTTAAACTGCTTTTGTTTTTTCTAGGTGTACCAAGTAAACTGTCAAGTCTCCACAAAAATGTAGACAGAAAGCATAATGATGAGACAAATGCAGTGATGGACAGTAACTAAGAATGTATATGATGATAACAACACTTGAAATTGGGTCACTCTGCATAATGAGTAATTTTTAACTTTTTTTTAAAAACTTTTTTATTCATTCATTTCATTCGTCTCATCACGTCTCATCCTCATTCACCGCTGTCTTTCTCAGATCTGCCTCCTCAGCTGGGCAGCCTCCTCCTCAGCCTGCAGGTACAGCAATCCTGCTGCAATAACATGCACCAAGACGCCTTCTCCGATCCATATCCGTTATTGATTTTTGATTTCCATCTCGCCAATGCTCACGATCACAATAACCACCAACTCTCCACAAACTTTGCCCCCCGCACCTGACTTTTGATTATAATCAGAGGCCAGGTGCGGGAATTGGATAGGCTATAGATTAAATATGATCAAGCTGTGGGGAAAAGGTTTTAAAAGACATTTTAAACTATTTTGGCTATTTAAATGTTTTTGTGTGTCAGTTATATATGATGAAACTTTTAAAACATATACACATTAATTTCTTACAATGTCTATGAAAAGATGCTGGGCTGGGCTGTGTTGATATTGTTTTATTCTAAATGCATGTATACAACACAGTACAACAGCAAAGGCAAGCGGAGGTGGTGACATCATCAAGTTCGCCGCTCAGCTGTCTGCTGCTGCTGCTGCGAGACAAGTGTCCTTCTGCTCCTTCTTCTTCTTGTGTAACCTTGTATGTATCGGCAGTTAATACAGCATTATCACCACCTAGTAGATTGGAAGCACATTACACCTACTACTGGGGCTTTTATTGGGAAAAATAGCTCAAATGTATAATTCGATATATCGGTTCGGTTAGATATTTGGCTTTTAATCAAACCGACTGGAACATTTTCAAACCGGCACAAGCCTATTTTGGTCACCTAGAGTCTCATTTAGGATTATGACCTGGAGGGTGGAATGGCAGACATCCAGCAACATTTCACAGGGTACAGTACAGTAGAAGAATCATAGACGGTACGTAGGGTCAAAACTGTCCCCAAAGTTTTTGCTGTTATAGGCCTCATGTTAAATGAAACTTTATGGTTAATACTGAAGTGTACCAGACTTCCTTTATCACTCTGTCATGTCATCCTGAGACTGCTGCCAGAGCCCCACTAAAAGGCAAACCTCCCTCCTGGGAGAGGTGCACCTGCATCTTAACCTGTTCCTCTTCATCAGTCTTGGATGACAAATCATCACAACAAAATGCCATCCTGCCTATCACAAGCACACCCATACTGTATGGATGAATTCTGTCATTAACTTTTTTAACCCTACAGAAATCTGAAAAAGTTAAGAGCTGAACACATTTCCTGTACTCTGATTTGATTTAATTTGGTTGTTAATGTTATTTGTGAGACTTTTTCTGTGCATCAGATCCTGGCTTAAACCAGTTGTACACAGATGGCACATCCCTGCTGTATAAGAGAGCGAACCCAGAGGCAACTCAGACAACCTGCCCTACTTTTATTAATAAGCGATTGTCACGAAATGACCCAGTGCCACACTCTGGTCCAGACCAGCAAATGTTCTCTCTAGAGTCAGTGCAGAGAGGCGGCAGGAATGGGTAGTAATAAAATTAAAATGTCCTGTGAGGTGTGGGAAAGGAGGATCAAGGGACAGGACCACGAGTTGGTTTAAGGCCATCGATGGCCGGAGGTGCAGATGGATGTCTGCTAGGGCCATGGCTGCAGTGAAGGTGAATATCCAGTGGATCAGTCAACCATCACATTCCAGGGGCTCCAGAACCACCTGCTTGATGATCTCCTCCATGTTGGAAATTCCCAGCTGCATCCACCACCTGTCACGAGGAGCTGCAATGCATAATAAATGAAGTGGCCTGCAGCCATTCAGGCGATGCCATGCATTTAACCTGCATAATTTTCTTTCTTCAAATAAGCCGCCCAATGGCTAGAGGACACAGTGGGCATTGTATGTTTCTGCAAGAGAATGTTACTTTTTTATACGTATCATCAACAGTTCTAAAGTGATATCGTATAGGGCTTTGGAAAAGATGGTGGATGGCGTAGCACTGAGGTGAGACATCTGCCAGGTTGCTGACCACTGTTCCAGACAAACACATGACAAAGCCGGTTGTTTTTTAGCAAGTCATCACTGCGTCTTCCAGTGACTTTTTAACCAACTGACACGGGTGTTTTTTAGCTACCCATCTCTGTTTTTCCACCAGGAATAGTGCCAGGAAGAGACATCTCAGCATTTGCAGTTGCTTTTTAGCCACCAAAACCAGGTATTTTAAGACAAAATATGATTAAAAAAGATATAAAATCCACGGCTTGAAATATTTTTACTTGAATATTATTTTTTCTCCGCACTGTGAGATTTTTTTCTAAATGAAAAGTGCTTTATAAATTAAATGTATTATTATCATTATTATTATTATTATTATTAGTAGTAGTAGTAGTAGTAGTAGTAGTAGTAGCAGCAGCAGCAGCAGCAGCAGCAGTAGTAGTATTAAATGGCAATAAAAACATTTGGGTGAACATCAGGTGAACGCGGTGCACAGAGAGGCTAAAAACAAAGTTCAAATGACGTTACGTTTTACGTAAACAGAAGTGACGCCCAATGGTGCTTAGCGTGCCTTTAATATTGAACTAAAGCCAAGTCCTTTAGAATCATCCGTCTAAAGTCAAAGGCAAGTCTCAAGTCATGAATACTAAGTCCACGTCAAGTTGAGTCTTTCATCAACATTAGTCAAGCAAGTCTCAAGTCATCATATTTGCGACTCGAGTCTGACTCGAGTCAAGTCATGTGAATCGAGTCCCCCCATCTCTGCTGGACAGGTTGCAGGACTATCACAAGGCTGACACATAGAGATTGACAACCATTCACGCATGGAGAAGTACTCCTCCAGACATTGAGAGTGAATTTCTCTTTCATTTCAGCTGTAACACGTCACCAACTGAAGTGTACAATGCATTTATTTATTTAAAGTGCTGTAATTTACCTTTTTGTTCGATCCACTTTCTCTCAAGCTAGCTCAAATTCTTCTGCATCAGGTAATGATATCCTACATTTCCCAGACGTTTTCCTCTCACAATCACACAGGAAGACATTTTTTTGATAAAGAGAATTAGTGCACATCAGTGACTTTTTTTGTGCTGGGCTCTGAAGGGTGGAGTAAGTATTTGGATGATCGCTTTTGTTCTGTAGGTACTCTCCTCAGAAATCATGGATTTAAAAGTTTCTTTTTTCCACTTTTGAATGCAGAATCAAAACCAAACACCTGCCGCTGATGTTTAAGATCACAGAATCTTCTGTGCTATAGAACCCCAGATGTGTGTCTAAATCTCAGATAAGAAAATTCACTGCCAAACATTTATATATGCGCAAAGATTTTTTTAAATCATTCACTTACATCCAAGTGAAAAAGTGACTATAGGCCTTCCAGTTTTGGCAATCCAGCTCTAAATGTAACGTTTATCATCAGTCCCTCCTTTGTTTTCATTCTGCAGTTGATCATCACGTGTTAAGCCCATGCAACTGAACTGTCAAATGCTGCAAATGCTGTATGACATATGTTGCATAATAAAGTGGGAGCAAAATGGATCATGCATACAGCGTATAGATGTTGCATCTGTTTCTGGCAGTGGAAGCTCAGCTCGTGGTCTGTTCTGCTGCGATAAAGGAGATAAAGATACAGACCAGCTTCACAAAGACTCACAGTTCTGGCTTGAGCACAAAGATTAGCACGCAGTCGCAGCAGTCTTGACAATGTAGCCCAAAATCCTGATTCACACATCTAAGAATCAGTCTTCTCTGTTGGTATGGAGAGATGCTGAAACTGAATTTCAGGTGTCAATAATTTATCTATTTTTGGCATCACAGTGTGAGATGAGCTTTGTCATAACAAATGTACACCTCATCAGAAACCTCATTACGCTTGAATGGTTCTGCTCTTGGTTAAACCTCTCTGAGTTCTTGATGCTATTATGAGAAGGGGGATTTAAAATGTTAATGGTGTTTGAATTTGGTTTTGAAGGCGAAATAAAATGAGATGGACCAAAAGAAACCGGAGGTCCTTTGTTCTCCAGAGACACCTTGACAGGTTTATGTTTATTTGATGAACTGAAATAGAAAAAAGGTTCTCTGAAGCTGAGCTGAACATCCAGGATGGGTTAGTTATGATCTCCATGACCATATGATGAAATTTTGTGGAGATGATGTATGGCAAGGCTTAGAGTTAAGACAACAGCCACATCAATATTATTGGTTAACAGGCACAGGTGTGCTGTTTGTGCTATAAAACGTGAAGGCGAAGCAAAAAAAAAAAAAAATCTCCTAGTGCACCTTTGTACAAAATTTGGTCCCCCTAGCAGCTGTTCTTGGTATTGAAAATTGAGACTGAAAAATTTAAATGGCTATAACTCGGAAACTGGTGTGTGACATCTTCAAATGGTTTATTTTATCCAACCAACAGTCCAAAAATCAAAAGCTATTAGTAATTTATCATGTACGACAAATAAAAGCACCCATCTGTCACATTTAGGAGGCATAAAACCAGCAAACGTTTTTCTTTTTTTCTAGGAAATAAATAACTGAAACAATTATCCCAAAATGAAAATAGTTGCCAATTACTTTTCTGTCCATCAAGTAAACAAATTGACTAGGCACTGCAGTTTTTAGTTTATTTAGTTTTTAGATATTTAGGGCGTGTATATACACCTCTATTTTTATTTTTTGGGACTCCATGTACATGTATAAAGCAGATACTATTTTACTTTCCTTATAGCTATATCATGCATTTTGCTCCTTACCCTCTTATACTTTGTCGTTCTGTTTTTGTAAATAATTAATTCCTGCATTAATAAATTATGTGGATTTTAGGCTACTTGAGGTGGCAGGAATTAAAATTATGTGCCTATGCTGAATTTCTTGTTGATTGCACATTATTCTTAATTAGGCATAGGCATGTTTAGCATTGTAGTTTAAGTATTTTGACTGCATGTCTGTGCTTTAAATCAATTTGCTGTAACAGAATGAATGTCCTTCTGGCTAGTTTAAGGGCATTGTATTTGAAATAATCATCAAATAATTTCATCATTCTGTATCTGAATAGACGTCTAATGTTATTATTTGTTGTCCCACATGAATATTAAAAGATGTGAATCTTTTTCTATGAAGCAATGACTCCTATTTTGTACACCTCTGTTCAACCCTTACAGCAAATGTTTCTTCTCCTCTCGGTGAGAATACCAAGGAAAAAAAACAAAACATTTGAAATTAGTGTGACCATCCTTCACCCAGACGGCCCAGATTCAAGCGCTCATGACAGCAAAGTCCCTGCTGGAAAGTCCTTGAGCAGGACACTAAATCCCTACGAGGAGCGATCAATGAGTTTGGTTCTGTAGGGTCTCGTGTCTCTGTGGAAAAAAATGACCTTTTAAAGATTAATTTCCCCTTTGGGACATCACACTAAAAACAAAAGCACATTTTTAGGGAAGAAAGCTATAATTTTGTTGTTACCAGCTGTGGCGGGGGGGTAGTTGTTTTCACCTTGTGAGTCTGAGTACTATGACAGGTATTTATATGATTGTCTGTTGGCAATTTTGTCAGCATGATAGCACAAACCATGCAAAATGCAGTCACAAAACTTCAAGGGTGGATGTGGTCAGAGCAAGGGCTGCCAGGATGTAGGAGGCTGGGAAAGGGTTATTGGTTCCCCTACTTGACACCCTGGGCTCACATTTGTCCCAGATCAAGGCAGTAACTAGGGGGTCACATCCCCCCAGTATTCAAGTATTTAGATAAAAAACTGCCATGCTACGACAGGCAACCATGTCTCACTGTCCAAAAATCGTCATTTGCAAATTTAATCATAACCATAAATAAACTTAGCAAACTGATTTTATTATTACTATCGCTGTGTCTAGTATTGCAGTTCTGTATGTAATTTGTCCAATTGGCGTTGCTGCTGCTCCAACACATTCTCACTTTGACCTCGTCACAATGTTGACATTTTGGTCATGGACTTTCCACATACACTTACGACCTGCAAGGTATTCTGTTGGTTGTTGACATTCTGGGACACTATCAAGTTCTTGTCTTTCAAATACACTTCAGTTTTCATAGGAAATTCAATATTTACATACAGGCTCTCTTTCAAAATAAACACCAAAAATTGTTTTTTTCCCCTTCAACAACAAGCACACATGGTTAGGTTTAGGCAACACAAGCATGCGGTTAGGTTTGGGGGAAAAAAAACAGGGTTTGGCTTGAGAAACTTACAGGACGCAAACACAGCTCTCCCAGGTGAAGGTTGGCGTTTGTTGGACCCATCCACCTATTAAACTACCAGCCGCAAGTCATGCCGACATTTAAGGACGCCTTTTTTCGTTGGTTTCTGGCGCTGCCAGCAACTGCCCAAGCGCCAGATTTCAACTACTTCAGAGTGAGATCCTGCTTGCTGCTCCAACTTCCATCGGCTTATACTGTGAGGCCAGTGTTTGCTTCCCTTCCAATTATAAAGCCAAACCCTGGTCTTTTTTTCCTAAACACATTCGTGTGTGTCAAGTTCGGATCTGTTTATGTTCCCATGTGATGTTAATGGGAATCTCATTATTGGCTAATGCTGTCTGGCCTTGCCCCACATTGGTGTCACAGCTGGTGTGATCCCACAGCAACACCGTCTCTAGTTTCATTTTGTATTCACAGGTGCAGTGTTCACTCAAAAAGTGCCTGTTTGGAGCGGGCCGATCAGATGAACAGTTGTTGAGAAAATTGAAGGACAGATATACAGACAGACAGAGACTCCTTCAATTTTAGTCAGGTGATGTGCACCCTCAGATGAAACACGCTGATGCAATCTCCAAAAAAAAAATAAAAAACATATCCTGAGCTTTATAAAAATAGACATATTAGTGCATGGAAATTGTTTCGGACCACGATATTGTGCAATGTTTCCTGTTATTTTGTCCACCCCCTGCAGAGTTTCAATCCATCAATCTCTTTTCTTCTACAGAAGGTGTCACCGTATCTTTTCAAACGGTTGCTTTGTCATGTGAAAACCGTTCATGTGTTGTATAGACGTGGGAAAACCTGGCTATTTCCTTGTCATTCCGTCATTCAATTGGAAAAACATGTTTCAACTGAAAGGATGACCTGTTGTCATCTCTGTCACTCACAGTTAGAGTCTGTGTCCACCAGGAACCACAGAGCTCTTATTGTTATTATCAAAGGAAGGGATGCACTGTAGCATGTTCCCTGTAATGCTGAGAGACTTCTGCAAAAGCGCTCGCAGTGCCAATATTTAGTATATCCTCAACAAAAACAAACCACAACCCTCATTCCTCTTATACATTGGCTTAGGGCTGGTATCTCAGCTACACAGGCTTATGTTGCATTGCACTGACAGTTGGAAGTCAGACATTCACAGATGGTAGGTGGTATTTACAGCCTCTGTGCATTACACTGGTCCAACTTGGACAAAAAAAACAGCAGACAAACATGGATGCCCTTGAGTTACCCCCCCAAATATAATACACTGTTTCCAATAGCATTGGTGGGTATTCATGCAGTTGCTCCACCCAGCCAAAACTAAATCCCCAAGGGAAACTCCTCAAACATTCACATTGTCCACGCAGTTATTCCTGTTTTTCATTGTGCTGATGCATTTATTTCATTTACCCCAGCAGTAAATATCTAATGTATAATTTAAGGAACAATCCAAATAGATTATCCCAAAAATGAGGTCCAAAATAATGCTACTATTAAACTCTTTTTCTTTTACAAATCTACATTTCTTTTGTAACAATAACTAACATTCCCATTAAATGCCTGCCAGAGTAGCTTAACATTTGTCACCCCGGCAATTACTGAGGCCAGAGAACACACTGACCACCACACCAAGCACAGGCTGTTAATAACCATTAAATAGAACCAATTAGAAACAAAATGGTCCCATAAATGTAGTTTCAGGCACAAATATAATGCAGTTATTGCTTAATAAATCAAGTATGAATAACAGCTTACATCCTGTTCATTCCCTGACAAAGAGGAAAGGTGAAAAGGGCTTAAAGTTCATTCTCATGTTAGTGAAATAAATTCATGCCAACTCTGTAGATGATGACCTCAATGTTTAAATAAAAGTTTAAACTGAGGACTTATTGGAGTAACAGCAGCAAGGACAGCCAAATTGTGAATGGACTGCACTTGTATAGCACTTTTATAGTCTTCAGAGCACTCAAAGTGCTTTTATACCAATTGTCACATTCACCCATTCACACACACATTCATACACTGGTGGCTGTGGCTACTGTACATGGTGCCACCTACAACTCAGTAACCATTTACTCCCACTCACACACTGATGGATCAGCCATCAGGAGCAATTTGGGGTTCAGAATCTTACCCAAGGATGCTTCGACATACGGGCCGGAGGAGTTGGGACTGATCTTCCAATTAGTGCACGACCCTCTTTACCTCTGAGACACAGCCTCCATGTAATTAATTCACTGATTTGGTCAGTTGGCAGCAGCTTGAGCCATTTTAGCCTCTTCGCCAGTGGCACCACCAAAGGGGGCAAGAGGTGCCACCCATGGCCCTACTGTACCCCCTGGCAAAATATTATCAAAGGCTTACATTGCTGTCTTTAAGAGGCTGGGGCAAGCTCTTTTTAAGCAAAGGAAAAAGGTGGTGGTTTCTCGTGAAACCAGACAACCAAAGACAGTCATTGGTACCAATCATATTGGCACAGCTTGTCAGGAAGGTGGCAACAGTAAATAACGCTCCAAAGAATAAATGTAGGTGACGGCACAACAGGCATGTTCATTTTAAAAGGGGTCCCTTGAACTCTCACCTGAAGATATTTAAATGAAAATAGGCTCTATCGGTACCAATGATTATCCCCTAAATTTAAGGCTTGTTCCCAGTGAATGATTTGCTCCTTACAATTAAGGTACTCCTTCAAATTAAAGCTGTGTATTTGTCTTTTTAAGGAAAAGGACAACCAGCTTACTCAAAGAATAATAAATTGCCTATCTTTTATAGATATATAACTCATTAAAATAGGATTGTTGTGACAAAGTTTTCAACTAGCCTATATACTACAACAGCATAATCCAATTCCTGAAGTTTAAGTATAGCTTTTGGTTTTGGTGTGCCACCCCAAGATTTTTAGTAACCCCATCTGGCCAACCCTATGAAAAATTCATGGACGCACCACTGCCCTTTGTCTGTCCCTGTGTTTAGCTTATCTTAAGTGGTGAACCCCTGACATCCCACCAAATTTAACATTGACAGTGTAACCTATATAATACATCACCATATAAGTAGTCTTTTTAAAATGTCAGTGAATGTAACTTGCACAATATGGTCACCCTTTTCTTGAGGTAAAATAAAAAGACTGCTGGTGCAAAAACAAATGCTGAATCAAGTAAACTTGGCATTTTATCTGTAAACATATGATTTTTGCAAATATTCTTGCTATTTTCATATATTACATTAGTGCGTTGAGTCATTTTGGAATGGAGTTGTGTTTTCTACTGGGAATCTGACTTGATAATCTCATGGATTTTGTTTTTTATAAGGAAGTTTGGAATTCTGAAAACATATTGTATTCATTATGATGTCTTTGCAATAAGTACAGGGAGTATAGAAATAATAAATATATATATACCAATAGGGGGGCTGCACAATGGTGTATATTGACTCAAAATAATGTGATTATGAATATCAGAATTTGTTGAATATACAGCAACATTTCCCAAGGTCATTTATTTATTGTCTACTTTGCATTAGAATAATTTTACAGGAACAACAGGGTTTGTTGCTCCTGTACACAACAAAAAGCCAGTTGAAAGCTTGGTAGTGAAGAGCACCACTGCAGCTCAGTATTCAGCTGCAGCACTGATAATGTGTTGGTTTCTGCCGCTTTCAGGAATGATTGATTTACATGGCAAGCAGCGTATTCAGAGCATGTCTCTCCCCATAGTCAGATTTATGATGGTGCAAATACGTGTAGAGGTCAAAATAAAAAAGGGGAAAAAAATACACACAACAGTACTGGATTTCAAAAGTAGAAATACTGAGATGCAGACAGTAGTTTGATGCCACATTAACAGCTCTAAACTAAAAACCTTTAATTAGAAGTGTAATGTCTTTACCCTGCTAACTATGATGCTGTAGCCTGTGCTAAGATATCCCTCCAAGTGTGGGCTGGTTGGGAGCGAAGCATATCTTTCATCCCTTTACATTTATATTTCAGGCATCTGGCTCATTGCTTGTGCAGGAATATGGAATTATTGAGCAGGTAGGAATTGGTGTCCCTCTTCAAGGAAATATGTTTGATGAAGACTGCTTAAAATATGGGACAGTCTTGTAAGCAAGTAAGCAAGTGGGTCAACAAGCTTCTAAATGGCCCTGGTAACAGAGACTTTATTTAGAGCGCCATGTGTTAACACTCAATATCACCAGACTATCAGCTGTGTTGAACAGTTCATTCAATTTTAATACTTTAATTAGTGAATCGTCCAATGTTGGGATTACAGAGACTGGGCTGAGCATCATTGTTCATACTGGAAGATTCTGCAGTAACATCCTATGCCAGAATTCAGTGATGATGATGATGATGATGATGATGATGATGATGATGATGATGATGATAATAATGATACATTTTATTCATGAGCACCTTTCAAGACACCCAAGGACACTGAACAATACCAAATGAGGCAGTCAGTACAAAACAAAAGTTCACAAATAAGCAACAACAACAGTAATTGGATATAAAAACGACCATGTTCATAAAACATATTATGAAACACCAAGAGAAGCTGCTCTAAGTTGCTACTTAAATGAAGAGATAAGTGACGACATAAAGCCAACGCTGTACCCCACGCCGTAGTCTGGTGTGCACCTCCCCAGAAATGTAACTACACGTCGCGTCAGCACAGACCTCCTGTCTATTTGTGTAAGCAGAAACCATTTCCCTAAGCGGTAATGAAGCTGTTATTTACTTTTATTTCACAGGTAAGAAAAAATGAATTGTATAGACAATAAAGCCTTCACAAAATAGCATTTTTAAGTCTTGTGTGAGATTTAACCTGGCTTTATATGAGTAAAGGAAAAGTCTGCTAGCCGGTAGGCTAATTTATACAATGTAAAATGCCATAGGCTTGTGCTAAAAACATTAGCATTTTGTATTTGTGGGGAAAATGTGTCCAGCAAAAGAAAAATGCTTTGCCTGTGAATGATGTGAGTTATAAAAGGAGCCGATTTGTGAATTTGCATTTGAAATAATCAATATTAAGCCATGTCAATGTGTGTTTAATGTGTGTTTTGAATCAACTAAACTTTACAGCACTTCACAGAAACCCTGCTGCCAATTACTGGAGGTGTAACTGCAGAGTGGCATTGACAAACCACCACACAAGTATTAATGCTCACAACGACGTGGGCCATGTGCGTAGGCTATGGCATACGCTCTGCATAGAGCGGATGCACAAGTAAGTGGGTATCAGAGGATCGGGGGGAATGAGGAGGTGTGTAGGAATGAAGATTGGAATAGTACGGTGGTACCAGGGCCATGATGAAACTACTGGTCATCAAAAACTTTTTGGAATATTCAACCATGACAGTTAAAATGAATGAATTGTTATTTACAAAAGATAAACTAAAGTTAAAAAAAAGTGTATCTTGGTTATATTACTGCATGGCAAAATAATTTAAGCCAATCTGGCTGCAGTTAGTGCATAAACACTATAGTTTACACCATTTTTTAATATTAGCCTGCTTGCAGTGTTAGCTGCTGCATGCCATTTATTTTCCAACATTAATTTTTTTTTGCACAACACATGAATAAATTTGGCCAGGCAAAATCCTCACATTAAGGCAGCAGGAGCAAACAAACAGGGACATCCTTGCAGGCCAGAGCACCATCACAATACCTACTGTCTCCATCTCTCATTAGCTGCTGTGTTGTATATAAGCAGTGAGGCATTGCTGATGATCAGTGGTCTCAGTTTGTTTATGTTGTATTGTAAATTCTGGAAAAGGAAGGTGACTTAACTGTGTAACTGCATTATGTTGTAACATTTACTGCAAGTATTGTGAGTTTGATTTTCATGTCATTGTATTGTGATGATTAATATGTTGTACAGTGCTGAGAATATTACGCTTATTGGGGCACTGAACGCTGGAGACATAAATACAACCCTTGAATAATTTTGAGTACTCCCACACTTTAGATGTGCCATCATCATTAAACCATTTAGACAGTGTTGGCGCTTGAACAAATATCCAAGGGGGGCACAAGGCTTATTGTGGGGGGGTTGGGGGCACCAAATTACTGGCAAATGGAAATGTAGTCATGCATAGTGGAAGTGAAACCATTCAGTGGTATTCTCCCCAGGAGAAAATTTTACAAAAATAGTGCAGTCTAATTGCTTTCCTGATAATCTGACTAAAGGAGAAATCACCATGTTGTGAGGAAATGCAAGGGCACACGTTTTACTTTTGCCAAAATGTCCTACTCATAAGACAAGGCAACACAAAACAATAGCCCTGCTTCCACCAAACTCTTTCAGAATGGTACCATTGGAACCAAAAATAACCCTTAAGACATGGTATCTAGACCCTAGGTATGCCTAGTGTTTCCACTGCAAACAGTACCTGTAACTCACTGCTACGTCCAGCACTCACTGTATTTCCTGGCTCTTCACTGGTGACGCAGAGGAAAGTCTGCACCTCATTTATTTTCCACAGAATGGTGATGCACGCCAACCTTTCGAACAATATAGAACAGGCTACAATGAGAGTCTCCCTGGATGAGGTGTTTAAAAATAGCGGGTTTGTGCATCAAGTCCTTGTAATGCAAGCTCAGGGGTTTAGTGTTGCCGGCGCAAACAGGAACGATGCTTCACAGAAGCGATATATACGCAGTTCACATAATCCGGTCAAAATTAATACATTTTTTGTAACGCCTGAAGATCCACTCATTACTAGTACTACTGGTACGAACAGTGGTTACATGAGCCTAAACACCAGCCACAACTCAGCCCTGAACAGAGTGACCATGCTCTATTGACCAATCAACAGACTGCAGTGTCTTGTGCTAGGTACCCCAACAGAGGGGTGACCAAAAATGGGGATTGTACGGAACGGTTCCACGAGTACCATCAACAACTTTTCGCAGTGGAAATAGAAAAAATGCGAACTGAACTGAACTGTACCGTACTGCTTGGTGGAAATGAAAATGTCCAAATAATCTAATTGTGAAACCTGTTGAGGCCTTCTACAAGTCGTCCACCAAGGTGCCAGGCTCAACAGCACCATCAGCCCAGCAGCATGTAGCATTTAGACTTGAGGGGCCAGTAGTAGCGACTCCGACAACAAAAAAAGTCATCTTCAACCCTTGGCCATAAACTCACTGCTTTTGACCTCTTCAACCGCCTTGTCGAACCCATGGCTGTGAATGGGATGAAAATACTTAGCTAGCTAACTGAAACTAGCCTAGTATCCCCAATGATGAACTTTTAGTTTTCCAAACTTGACTTCCCGCTCAACTGTAAAACGTTCCACCACAGCATTTTCAAACAGTTGCAGCACGGTGGTGCAGTGCTTAGCATTATCACCACACAGCAAGAGGGTTCCTGGTCCCAACCCCGGGATGGAGGAGCCCTTCTGTGCGGAGTTTGCATGTTGTCTCTGTGTCAGTGTGGATTTTCTCTGGGTGTTCCGGCTTCCTCCCACAATCCAAAGACATGCAGGTTAATTGGTGACTCTAAATTGCCCATAGGTGTCAATGTGAACATGAATGGTTGTCTGTCTCTATGTATCAGCTCTGTGATAGTCTGGTGACCTGTCCAGGGTGTACCCCGCCTTGCCCAGTGTCAGCTGGGATAGGCTCCAGCCCCCGCGAGACCCCTAACACGGTAAGCTGTTATAGAAAATAAATGAATGCATGAATGGACAGTCATTGCTAGACTCACACTGATGATGGAGAAAACAATAACATGCTTTCGGACAAGCAAGAGGGCACAGAGAATGAAATAAAGGGGGCATTGCACCCTGGGCCAAAAAGAGAGCCATTCAGTAAATGAAAGGAAAGCAAATACTAACACATACTTTGAACTGTGAACATTCTGCTATGTGAGCCTATCTCAACAATCCCACAATCCACTTCCTGTATTTAATAAATATACCCACTGCTTTAATTTTCTGGCGTATTTTCACTGATACTTAAGCTAAATCCTCCATCACATCACATTACATTGCATAAGCGTACTTCTCTCTGCCATTTCTTTGTGACTGCAGTGGGCAGCCCATGTTGGCAGCATTACCTAGAGGTAATTGTTTGGAAACTTAACCTCAATTCCCAGAAGTCAAGCAATTTGATGTCAGCAAACTGCACACGGCACACTCATGTTTACTTCAGTGATCACTTTTATAGGAAAAGGACAAGAGAGGAAAAAAGGCTGGAGATGGATGGAACAAATGAGCAAGAGTGAGAGTGACTAGATCCAATAAAACCATTTCATTTGGGCAAATAGGGGAAATTTACAGAGTCTCATTTATTGGGTACGGGATGATTTTAGACACACTGTAGCTCATAAGAAATTAACGAATAGCAAAAACAGTGAATTAAGCACATAAAGCACTGAACCTATACATATTCTTTACTGCTTTAGTATTATTTTACATAAAAAATGTGCAGAGTGCAGCCTTAACTGAGACGTTATAGTCAATTTGATTTATCACAATATGAAGTACATTTCAAAATATGCTGATCAAACCGCTTTAGAATAACAGCAGAGTGATTTATGTACAGTATAAGCTAGCCAACTTTGCACACTGCTAAACTAATTATCCTCCCTTGATTGTACAATAAAGAGAAAATTGAAACCAGTACAAAAAAAAAAAAAAAAAAAAAAAAGTGCGGGATGATTCATCACCCAAATGTCCATTTCTTTAGTGCTGAGAGAGATGCATTAGCTATGGTGCTGCAGGATAAAATCCCTTTTAAATTTATTGAAACATCAAGCGGCTGAAATTGTATGGCTAAGCGCGGTGCTTGCACTGCAAGAAACCAATGTGACAGTTAATTCATATGGCTTATATATTAAAAGCAGGGTCTCATTATGCATTGGATGTGCAGTAGTGGGTAGCCTGTGTTCAGCCCTGTGATATTAACATGTACATGTAAAATGGAGGTCAACTTAACCTGCTGATTTCATTTTTTGGGACCAAATTACATACACAATGCAGGCCATACTTAGTTCATGGTTGTCTGTGTCTGATGGGGATAAGAACACTGAGAGTGCAATTCAGCACACAGACAAAAAAATCTCTGAGGAGGTTGTGATGCATTTATTCAGTTTCTTCTTCTTCTTTTCCAGTGTTTTATTATCCATTATTTTTATCTTGGTTTTAAGCATTCCAGTCTTTTGTTTCCTTTAAAACACTTCTTGACAAATCTGTTTAAAGTGCTTTGGGAATGGATTTGACCTAATTTGACTTGACTGCTGGATATGTAGCTCTGCAGGCTGCATTTAGTTCAGCAAATTAGAGTGAAACAGTTCATTGAAGGATAATAGCGCGTAAGGATAAACTCGGTTGTGAAAATTACATTCCGTCAGTCACTGAAATGTGGGATTCTCCTTGACGACACCGTGGAAATCAACACGTTCTGACAAGAAAGGTTCAGCAGTGATTCAAAATCACTGAAACTTTTACTCTGAACATTTTCACATCTTCTGAGAAAAAAAAAAAAAAAACAATTGTCGAGTTTTTAGGTTATGTAGCTCAAGAGCCAGTCTGTACTGTATACAGTGTGCATGGATGGCCTGTGGCTCGTAATACCTGTGAGCAGCTTTAGAAAGAAACGTTACTGAGCAAAAGTGAAAAATGGAGAGGATGGATCAGGTCCAGCTCTGATAGATTTGTCACACTTGTAGTAGAATTATTTTGCCTAAAGGCAAAGTTGCCAGGTTGAAGATGATGCATGCGTTGTACCAAATCATAAATCCAAAATTTTCTGAAAAGGCTGGACTTTGTGCTTAAAAAGTTGAGTTGTAAATTATCTACAGAGGTACTGAATAAACACCCCTAAGTCATAGTTATGATGTGTAACCAACAGCTTATCCTATTTCTACTCAACAAAACTGGGGGCACTGATGCTTTGACTCTTTATTATTCATCCAAGCAAACTGAATTGAAAAGCCACTGTGCTGCTCCTGTGTAAAATTTGAACATGATGCATGCATCCAATTAAACACAGAGTTCGTAATTAAAAGCTAGATTTATTGTACCTTACCGTACTTGCAGGCCAAAGAAGGCTATGAGTGCCTGAGGCTTCCCAAATCCACAATTCTTTAAGTCTGCAAGGTGGCTCATGTGGACTTTCAGGAGATTTCTGCTTGCTTGGGGAGCAGGTTTCAGACATCACTGATTGACGTACCCACAAATCACTGCAATATGGATGCAATGCTTCAAAGTTTTACACAAGGAAAACAGAAATGTCTGCATATAGTAATTAGATGATGCTAAAATTCATCTAAAAATAAAGTGACAGTTTAAAAGCCATGAGGTGAAAGACCTGTCTGAAGGGGCTCATGTCGCCTTCCTGTCTCATGTCCACACAGTTGACATGATGATGTCTGTGTGTGCCCAGCCTGCAGGGGGGAAATATGGACTCGGCCCAACACTGTATATAAATACCTTTACTGAAAATGACCACAACAGTGTCTGTGACTGACATGAAGTCAATAATATAGGCTTAAACTGATAAAGTGAGATTCTAAAATCATTGGGCCTCATTCACTAATATGTGCGCGGAAATGTTCTTACTTTGCGCACAAAATAAGTGCATACACAAAATCACCGTGGGGTTCATGACACCTGCACACCGGCCAATTTTGTTCTCACCACCTTGCGTATGTGTGTGAATCAGAATCATTCTAAATTGACAGGCGCGTGCTCGTAAGTTGTGATTAGCATACTGCCACGCCCCCATTTCCCCATATAAGGAAACCGCTTGCCTAGAGTTGATTCATGAATGAAGGAAGTGGTGACACGAGGAGAGAAGTATGTTTGTTAGAAGCAATGGCGCCGGGTCTTACAGGAATGCCATGGGTCATTGCAAGATTGTGGAGGACAGAGCATGCCAGGATGATCTTGCGCACCTTCTCAGGGGTATAAAGTAGTTTGCCACCGGCTGTATCCGATCCAAACACATCCAACGGCCCTTAAGCACGCCAAAAGTGCGCTCTACGGTGCGTGTGTGGGCATGTATGTTATTATAGCACAACTCTTGAGGGGTTTCAGGGTTTGCGTATGGTGTCATCAGCCATGTTTTAAGGCCATGTCCCCGGTCACCCAAACAATATAACATTTTAGCAGTAACGGAATAGAGACTTACTAAAAATACTAACTAAAAACAATTGAAATAAAAGACTAGAACAAAAGATGCTCACCAACATGCCATCCACTTCTCACTACCCCTGCCTGATTTTAAAAAATGTTAATTAAATCTCTTTTTAATGAATGTGGTTTTATAGACTCTGCATGTACTTAAAAGGTATGTGTTTGCATTTTCTAAGTCAGTTCGGCCATCCTCATTTGTGCGTATGCATGGTCTGAGGCAGTTCTAAATTTTTGTTTGCAGAGTAAGAACAAATTTGGGTAATAAAATATTGATGAATCCCGAATTTGTGCGTCAAACGATTGTACGCACAGTTTAAGCACAGATTTGTGCATACGCACTGTTTGTGAATGAGGCCCATTATTATTATTATTCCTCAGATGGGTAATTATTGAGGGTGATGACCCCTGACCATAGATTGTATGAAATAATGGACATAGCCACCAATGACATCACCTACTGGCTTGTGGACTCTAATTTTGAAGCCTCTAGATTGACATTTTGGCAACTGTAATTGTTCAATTTTTTGAGCCAGAAGTGACAATATTTGGACAAGAGGATGGAATAACCCTAACACTAGCTGCTAGCTTGGTTAGCACTGTGCATTTACAGCTATGACATTAGTACTATGTGATAGCACTAATGCTAATGCTAATTTTTGCTAATGAAAAACAGGTTTGAAACCATTAAAACAAAATGTACTTACTTAAACTTATGGGCCCTAGGTGTTTTGGGGGTATTTTTACTGCCTTTACTTTTAAGCTCATATCACAGTCATAAAGGCCACATACACATGCTATACCTTGTTTTTTTTAGGACAATCTGGGCTAACCAGATTTGCCATCATTTCATGTCCTATGTGCCTGTATTTTATATTCATTTTTATATCAATGAAAAAAACAAATCCGTGTGGCTAAATTCTTACATTTTTTACATGTATCTCACCATAGCAAGTTGGAAGTTGACATATTCTGCCATATATGAAGAGAGGAGACTCCAAAACATGTGCTTTGTGCCAGCCGGAAAATGATTGCCAGTATTTTTTCATTATTGCAGGGAATTCCATTGACTCATTCACAAGTCAAAAATGTGTTTTATCTGAAAGAAACATGCAATATTTACATCTAAGATAATGGAAAAATAGTCAACCAAGTGCAATGATGTCCTCCAAGATAATATTTGCCACTTTGTTTGCAGTAAATAAAGTTTGTTGTCGTTTTTCAGTTTCAGTTATATATTGGGGGGGACACATGTCCCCCTCAATGTATATGGTGACTACGGCCCTGTTAGCATGCATAATTAGGCTACAGTTGTCTGGGTGCGCAAAGGTGAAGTGGCTGGTCTTGTCATACAAAGTTTGATGTGTCAACTGGAAAATATGGAGATATTTGCATCTTGAAAGCTGGACTACAAATGTGGATAGACAGCGAGAAACACAGGCAAGCCTAAGACGTGGTAAGATACGATATTCCTCACTATATGAAGTGACTGATAACAAGATCTGTATAATGGGTTGTCGCGGAGAAAACTATAGACAGGTGTGAATTTGGACGCACTATGCGTTGTTCGGGCCTTTAGGGTTAAATGTACTTAGTGACCATACAGCTCCTTAGAGAGTCTTTAAGTTAAATTCAGAGAGACTTGTTTTAACAGAAAAGAGTATTTATTTACGTGTGCACATAAGTATGAGAAATGTGAAAAGTCTTTGGCGATTAAACCCCATAGTGATGTCATATATTCCAGGAAAATGGTGAAGACGTAGTAGATTCTCACTGTGCATCTTTCTGTCTGAATATGATGCATTTTCGCAAGGTGTTTTGACAAATTACTAGTCTTGCCGCCCTTACACGCAAAACACACTTGTGACAACGCGCTGTGTCTGCATCAACTCTTGTAATGTAAAGCCACACTTTTGACCATTTGGCTCTCTCCGCCATTGTTATCGATCTAAAGGTAGGCTACGAGCTTGAGTTGGCGTATTCGCTGGCTTGTGTGTGTGTGTGTGAGTCACTGGAACAACAGCCCCGCCCCCCTGCTCTCCACTCACACACAGCAGGCAGCCAGGGTGACCGAGACAGATCTCTCATCTTCAGGGAGAATAGCAGAAATTATGATACAATGATGGATAATTGACGGAATTGGTGAGATAAATGTGCAAGATAAGGTTTATCCTGTAAGTAAAAAAAAAACGTGACTGCTCCAGTACCGATAGCAGAACCGTTAAGGTCAGATCTTATCAATACTGCGGTCTTGAAGAATGTAGCCCCGGGGCACGTTCAGTATCACAGTTCAGTACCCATCCCTAGTTCATAGTTGCAGCTCAGAGACAGCAGAAGAAGAAGAATCCATTCTCATCCATGAATGTCGAATACAACACAAGAGACACAGGGAGGAAACAAAAGACCCGGCCTGAATGGCCAAAAAAAATAAATAATTGTTCATATTCACCCTCTGTGCATTTTAACACACTTGATATCATAAACTACTCCAATTACACAGATTTATATGATATCTACTGTTGTTTCATTTATCTCATTAAATAACCTATATCACATAACTAACAATCAGAAATAAGATCAACATACACATTTATATGCTTAAATATATGTGCACACATTTTTAATAAACATCACTGCATGAATTACTATCTCCGCCACCGTGCTAAAAAAAAATACACAGGCAGGGGTGAATTCACAGCGCAATGGCTTTAACCGCTGCCGTGTTCAGACATTACACGGCACCCAGGAACATGAATCAGCTGTTTCAAAACAGTAACAAAAAACAAAAACATACATATCCCTCACTCGTTAACCTTTAAAGTAGTTCACATGAGTGGGGGTGAACCAATTCATTCAAATAAAGGAGCAGTAAACTCACCAGAAAAATTCAGTTCAAACAACAACAACTCCTCCCTGGTGAAAACCCACGGCCCACACATGGCGCTTTCTTCGTCCGCTTCTAAGAGACAGGTGACATGGGAATACATATCGGTTTTAGTTTGTCCAAACTCACGCAGCTATCAGACAACAGCTAGCAACCAAAATGGCTAACAGTAACAGTTACGTCAACTTACGTCTCTCCTCGTATATCCACCGCTCGACAACAGCAAGGCAGGAATCTCCCCACAAATGAAGCGTTGTATCCTCAACCCGAAAAAAAATATCAAGCTCTCACAGCACAAGTCTCCGTAAAATATCAAGCTTTTAAGCACAGTCCAGCGAAAGATTAGCACTAGCACTCCACCACATGCCTGGCATTGACCTCCTGCGCAGTGAAACGGAGAAATCTGGAAACACACGTACTAGACAGGCTCTGATTGGACGCTAGGTGCTGCAGTATTGTATGACTGCAGTATGTCAAAAGATTTTATTTACAAATGACTCAAAATAAACACAAAGACCTTATTTAAAATGGCAGAATTTTCTAGGTATCATAGATCTATGTTTACTTTTCTTCTGATATCAGAGTGCTGCTTCATTTCTGATTTAAATGCATTTTCTTTAGGGAAAACACCACTGACAATAAAAATATAATATAGAATATCATTTTTTTGTGTGTTTTACTTAAGTTTCACACTGAAGATCTAGTAACACAGGTTACAATATAGTTTGAAAATGAGGTGCGAACTAGAAAACAGTGTTTTGATGTATTGGATGCACCAAATATGCATATTAAGGCAGTACAGGAGGAGGCGCACATTAATAATCCTCCAGGACTGTAACATGCTCATGCTTGTTTAACCCAAACAATGCAAAATGCGACTGCAGTTGGTTCTGATTTAGGTTGGAGCACCTTCTCACCTCAAATGAACCACACCAGAGTCTGTTTGTAACCGGACCGAGACCACCTCTTCATGAAGGACTCAAGTCAAGGTGTGACTGCTGTGTTCCTACCTGCCCAAACAAACCTGAGTTTGATTGAATGAAACCAAACAGGGCAGATGTGAAAGCACCCTTTGTGTCAATATATTTTAGCACTTTTTAGTTGTACATATTTAATAGTATAACATTATGATGGTCAATTTGAGAACTTATCAGCTGTCATGTAAAAGTCATTTGAAAAACTGCAGGAAAGTTTAGCCCCATGTTTTTAGGGAGTTCCTTTTATTTTGTAGCCCTGGAGGTTAGCACTTGTCCCTGGCCTTCCTTCAACCTTTTTTCCCTTTAATAAAGAGCTCATCAGTTTTAACTGATTTTCACCAGGAGAGTTCAGAATACACTTTGTGTTATTAAAAGTGAAGAGCATGGTGGAAACTCCATAAAACTTATTTGAATTTATTCTGAACAACAGCACAAGACAGCTTAAAGTACTTCTGAAAATGTTTTAGAAAGAACAAGTTCATGGCATAAAAAGTAAGTGAGCTTTGATCTCAGAGGATTAAGAATATATCTAATACATGATACCAAAGTCTCCTGTCAGGTGGGCGCATTGTGTGTAGCTGCGAACAGTTACGTATGTCCAACTCTCTGAAAAGTAGCCTGCTGTGCAGAAGAAATAGCTGCTTGAAAGGTGGATTGGATTCTGCACTCTAGCTCGAAAAAATGTCAGCCTGCTCCAAAATGAAAGCTTATTAATCTCTTGACACTTTAATGCTCGGCTCAAACAAGTCTGTCATAAAGCGGCTCTCTGAATAAAATGAAAAGGAACTGGAGTTACAATGTAAACACCAAAGCATTATAAAAAGGATGCAAGTTTCACCTCATATATCCCTCAGGGAGAGAGGCAGGCCCGCTTGTTCTCTGTAACTCTCTCTTAGACTGTAAATGGATGATATGAGGAAACTGCAGCAAAGTCAAAAAGCAGTTTTTTTTGTTGTTTTCAGGGTCAAACACAAAGTAAATATGAGCTGAAACCTTCTACCTACAAATGTGATCAAATAAAGACACAGTTCTGTACTAATAAGACATTGGTGCAGGACAAAAATGTGTTTTAGCCATTTTTTTTGCTGCATTCTTCACACAGTTAGCTGTGTTGTAGATGTAGGTGCCCTGTGGATCACTTTTTACTCCCTGCAATGATGGTAAAAATTGGTATTTTTCTAGAAAGTTGCACTGACTTGGATGAATCCTACTGTTTCAGAAACACATTGGGACTTACGGAAGTTCAATAAATGTCTTTCTCATTCACCCCTGGCCAATCCAACGACATGTGGCATTAGAATTAATTGGATTCAAATTTTTTCCATGTACAAAGTTTAGCTAATGGAAGAGTTTGGATAATTTAAATGACTTTGGTAAAGGTTAGGGCAAAATTACAGCATTTGAAAACAAATTTTGGATGGGGTAAGACACCTCATTTAAAGTGGTTTAAGTCTTAATGCAGGGTGCTTAAACAGCCACTGACACACTTACAATAACACAGGTTTGTGTGCATGTCAGTGACCTTGACAGAAGCAATTTGGACTTAGTTAGAAATAAATGAAATAAAAAAACATTTGGTTGTTTTTCAGCCAATGAAGTGCTAAAATAAACACTTTATTTATGGTGCAAAGTTTTTTATGCTCAGGTTTGGAGTTAAACTTAGTTGCCACTGTTTTATTTTATTTCACTCTCAAATTACTTTTTTTGTATCTCATCCATGTGATTTATTTTCCAATTCCCATGGCCATGACCTCTTTCCAAATATCAGGTGTTACTGTTGAATTTGTGGCTTCAGTGCAGAAAAAGAATGCAATGTCTGAAATGCGAAATGCAAATAAGGCACAACTTCAGGACCCATTCTTGTGGCTCTATCAGAAGCTTGATTTTAATTTCCCTTGATGAGCAACTTAATAAACAACAAGAATAAATGAAAGTAGAAAAGGTACTTTCAGATATGTTTTTGGGATACAATGGGAGCACAAGATTAGATTTATGAAGCAGTGTTTCATTTATTTTCTTAAACATTAAATTGACATCCGTTCGTTTTGAAAGTGTTCTCAACTGTGCTATTCCCAAGACATACAAACTCATAAACCTATTTGTACCAAATATATATATATATATATATATATATATATATATATATATATATATAATTAGGATTTTTATAATTTGGGGGAATAATAAAAGAAAACTTAAGACAAAGACATGTTTGGAGAGATACTGGAGCAGTGTAGTAGTGGTAGTTGATGAGGTGTCTGTACTACCAGATATACTGGCAGCTACCAAGGAGGAAGTGCGTATTCTGTCCTATACATTTCAATAGCTTTCTGGCTTTTTGGTTAGTACATTCAACACATTCTCATTCCAGCTTCGTCACATATCGACGTTTGATCATGGACTTTCCACATCCACATATGACCTGCAAGATACCCTGTGTGTTGGTCGTTGACCTTCTGGGACGACGTGTCAGCTACAGCCTGTTACATTGTCGGTTTTCAAAATACACTTCAGTTTTCACAGGAAATGTACAGTTTGCATCCAGTCTCTTTCAAAATAAATGCACTATGTCAGTACAACACTGCAAATTGAAGTTTTGTCCTTGGACAACAAACACCCATGGTTACGTTTAGCCAACACACAGACATGGTTGGGTTTAAAAAGACCAGAGTTTGGCTTTACAATTTGATGGGAAGCAAAAACTCACCTCCCGGGTGAAAGTCGTTGTTGGACCCATACTCGATCCCACTCCCACCCTATTAGGACCATCGCTGCCTTAACTTTCATTGTTGTCCTGCCACATTTCCTCCTGATGCCGCTCGGCACCGTAAAACAATAATGATGACCAGCTGTGTATCGTGCCAACATAAAAGGATGGCTTTTTCGTTGGTGTCTGATGCCGGGAATCACTAACCAAATGGCTGTTTTCGATGACTTCTGCAGCCTGATCTCCGTAGTTGTTGAAACCCAGCACTTGGCAGTGACTTGTGGCATCAAACACTGACAAAAAAAGCCGTCCTTTAACATCAGCATTATTGGCAGCAGGACGCAGCAGGACGCTGTTATAGAGTAACTGTGCTCGCCCCCTCTCTCTCTTAAACTCAGATACAACTGTAAACTAATTTAAACCAAAATTGTCTCACTGCATTGCCTATTTCTCACCTAAAGTGTTTTCAGAAACATATTCTTGTTCACTGTTTGGCTGTATTACAAAAGTTTGTGAACAGGAATTGTGTAAGCGGAGGCTGGAGCTGGAGCCTATCCCAGCTGACATTGGGCGAGAAGTGCGGCACACCCTGGACAGGTCGCCAGACGATCACAGGGCTGACACATAGAGACAGACAGCCATTCACACTCACATTCACACCTACAGACAATTTAGAGTCACCAGTTAAAATGACTGGTTTTATTGTCTGTTGGTCTCAGACAGTGGTCTGCACCTTGGCAGGCTTCTTGCCCAGCTGTCATGCCATCCACTATCACCTCCTCCTCTGCATGACTAAAAGTCAGCATGTATACGTGTAATCGTAACTATGATACATAGGAAATGTGCAAAGTATTTTTGTGTTTGTGGTTTGCAGAAACAAACAATGCCAGCATTTTCTCCCGGTGACTGGGCTGGACTGTGAGCCATGTGAGCTCGCTTTGCATAAAACAGAAGGGAAGGAAATTCAATATAATAATTAATACATTATTTTATGTAATTTATGTCGAAACTAACCAGTGGATAATCTCAGCGCACACGTTTTGAATACAGAACTTGATGCAGATAGGTAATGCAGTACTGGAACTGGAATTCAACATTTTCTCTGCATACTAAAGATGAATGAAGAGAAGCTCATTAGAGTCGTCAGGTTTGGGGAAGCAAATCTTGCCAGCTAATTGGTTTGAGGTGTGACTGAGAGACTGCCATCTTTCACTCAGGGCTCTGCACATTAAAATATAAAAACAAACACTGCAACATGAAAGTGAGTAAAACATACTTTTCATCTTTAAAGTAATTAGAAAAATACAATTCAGTCAGCCGTTTCCCTCAGATGGCATCGTTTTGATGACAGCTTTGTATGTTGCACACTGTACGAGTTCATTTACAAAATGCTTATTTAGTAGAAGAAAGGTGTCTCATAAGTGCCAGTGCTGTTCACCATCCTTCCACTAAGTATTGATTTTTTCATTTTGTATTTTAGCAGGTGTCTCTTCATGCTAATAGTGGACAGCATGGTCTGTGAGCAGACTTCTAAATAAGATATATTTGTCTGGGAGGGAGCCACAGCGGCTGTCAGTCAGTCTCCTGCAGTCTCTCCTTGCAGCCTCACAGAGCCTCGGTGGAACAATAGGCTTAGTGCGGCGCTTTCCATGCCATTTTCAATTAAAGTCATCCTCATCAAATCTGGTCTGCTGAATTCTTCTCGCTCAATATCATGGTGCCTGGAAGCTCTCTCCTGTTAAAAAAGGAGACCACCCCTGCTAAGCTGTGCCAGCTTTTTGAAAATCATCAGTACATGTGCAAGTCTTTTTACCCATGCGACGGGTTACAAGAACAGAAAAAAGAGGGATGAAAGACTGTAGATGACTGCTTTAGTGTGGCAAAACAATTACTGATCAGTCAGGTTGTGATGTCCTCTCTCCAGGGGGAACCAGACATAACATTGTGTGAGTCCTCCAATGTCCAGCTGTATGAACTGGAGTTCAAAGAATTAGTTTATTATAAAACCTCAGATACGGGTGTTGCTGTATTGCTGTGGTGTCTCACTTTGGAATGCTGAATTTCCCCTTGGGTAATAAAATAAACCTTAAGCCCGAAACCTCCCTGAAAAAGAAAGACATAAAAAAAAGAAAAAAAAAAGAAATAAAATAATAATAATAATAATAATAATGATACAAAAAAGAAATACATTTTAAACAAATTACACATCTTTAATTTAAACTCCCAAACTGAAAAAATAAATAAAAATAGAGAGGAAAAAAAGAAAAGCTTTTTTTAAAGGGACATTGTGTAACATTTTCAGTTGTTTATTGGCAAAAATTGATATCTGCATTCATAAATATGTCATCACTGGTGTACTATTACCTCCACCAATAATCTGACTTATTTAGGATTTGTTTGTACATTGTGCGGGTAAGTCGTCTGGGGGGTTCCATTACGGTTCGCCATCTTGAGAATACATCCACCAGCAAGGGACATACAGCACCGCCTTCGGCGTTTTCGTTGAGAGCCAGGCCAGCACTGTGTGACTGAGGAGCCGAAGGAGAGGAGCAAGAGGCGCTTCGTTACTACCCTGGCACATCTGAAACTAAGTCCCACTCTTTGAGCATAATGCAGGATCATGCATATGCAGCATCACGGGAGACGGAATCCTTGTCGCCAAGAAAGTGCAAAAGGGAATAGAAAAGGCAGCGTGACCGGCAAATTAACAGAACAGAACGAAGGCCCACATCGGGGTAGCCTTTCCCAGGTAGAGAGAGCTGCTGAGGGAGGATGGTAATGCAATCACAGGCCAGCGCCACTGTTGGCTGTTAGCCCGTGTTAGCAGCCAGTCGCGAACAGCCTCATCCCTCTCCTCCCATCACTGTGCCGCCGTTAGCCGGTGTTAGCCGTTAGCCGCCATTAGCGCTGGCCTGTGATTGTATTACCTTTCTCCTTCAGCAGCTCTCTCCACCTGGGAAAGGCAACCCCAATGCTGACCCTTGTTTTTTTAATTCGTCGGTCACGCTGCCTTTTTGATTCCCTTTTGCACTTTCTTGGCGACGAGGATTCCGTCTCCCGTGATGCTGCATAATACATGATCCTGCATTATGCTCAAAGAGTGGGACTTGGTTATGCGGCAGTAGTGCCGCTGGCCACTAACAGCTGTTTCAATTTACATCCGCCCCAACAGGCCTACGTTGTAAACACAGCCAGCATGGTGAGGAGGGGGTTTGTCAACTCGCGTCGCGTGTGTCTGTGTAGGAGCCTGAATGAATACTCCATGTAGTATCAGATGACATGGTTTCATCAGTGTTATCATAGCTTTTTGGTCCACAGCGGCTACAGTTGTTGCAATACATGTTTGAAACAGTGAGGCGCTAGAGTGCGCCATCTGTTTGAATGCAATATGTGATTTCAACGTTAGATGGGAAAATTCCTACACACTGTGGCTTTAACCCTGGAATTGGAACTCACAACTCCATCAAAACTGCTTACACATTACAAACAAAATAACTAACTTACAACACAAGGCTACACACTTTTTTAAAACTCAAGGCCAGAAAGCTGCTACACTAGTTAAAGAAACTCTTATTGGAATACACACTACTAAACTGCTGCATACTGCCTTCAACTGCTGGAGGTGGCAGAGGTGGAACAGAAAAGATTGCTGTCAGCCGGGCTTTAAATGAAATGATGCCAGCAGCTTGTCCAATCCTAACGCAGCAATCCCTTTAAACAGACCAGTCACGGGGCACCACCCGTTGCTCACTACCCTTGCACACATGCTCTAATCAGGAGAGGAGGTAGGATCTTTAAAATCAAATATTAAAACAAATATGACCCAGAGTCGGATCTTTTAAAACAATAGATCTGCTTAGCACAATCTGATACAACTCAAAATTATTTTGCAGGTGCGTTCGACCAAGACAATATGAAGAATATTTTCATCCAAATCACTCTCAAAACTAGAGCACTCGGAGAGTGCAGACCTCCGCCAAGCAGCTCAGATTTCCCGCTATTTTATTATTTTATCCACTTCGCTTCAACTGATCACCACCAAAACTTAAAGTTTTCTGAATAGAAACTCAACATACAGCATTTTCAACCTATTACAGCGTAATTTGATAGTATGCTAAATGCTAAATTTCATTCCTCATATATGTCTGAAATGCCTTTAAATCTCAGTCTCATACACGTCAGTGAGCCTCTAAAGCTGAGGGTTGATGCTGTATCAACAAAACTGCATATAATATATATCATACAGTGGGCAGCAAATGGAACCCTGCCAGCATTAATAAAAGCCATTTGTCTTGCAGTTGCGACAAGCTGAACATTTTAAAGAGAAAAGTTCAATTACTTTGATAACAAGTGAATGGATTCGGTCCAGTGGTGTGCCTGATGCATGCAGTTCTTTTATGGCTTTGCAAAATCTCTCTTCAGTAAAAGTGATTTCAGTTTGCTTTACCCTGCTCACATAAGTGATGCAATGTAGTTGGTATTAAAAAGAAAGAATAGGCAAAGAGGTCACAAAGCCAATACATGTTCAGCACTCCCTACTGTAGGTGTTATTCGGAAGGAGCAGAAGTCACAGCACAAAATGTATTTCATTAATAGGATTTGTGGTGTCATCTTTTTCTCACAGTTGTAGGGTAGCACGAGTATTTATCAGTTCCCAAAACCTCCATTTTTAGTTTTTCCCAAGAAATACTGACTGGATGCACGAAGTGACAACTTGTTAACAGTGTTGGCTCTGTGGGAAAAACATTCATTACAAACTTATAATTGCCCAGACCATGCTTTTTTTATTGCAACACTTTTCCACAAATCCAGGAAGTTTTGAAAGAAAACAAACAACCTCCACACAGTGGGAAAACACAAAATAGAGCAGATGACTTTTAGAAAGACAAAGCAATGTGCTGATTTGCCAGAGATAAACACATTTATTAGGTAAGCTAATGATTCAAGAGTGAGTGATTCTTAATCAGGGTCCACATGAGTCCAGCAGCCTGCTGGTTTACATTCCAGCCATCTGATCGGGGACTGATTTACTCCAGGGGTGCAAGGTGAATACAATTAGCTGTAATCATACCTGGTAGGACAGGAAATTAGCTAGGAGCACTGATCATGGTGTAATCATTTACACATCATTTATTGTGCCTCTTAATGGATAATACCCAGAAATGAATTATGAACATTTAAATAATACAATCTAACAGACTTGTAGTTTGGTTGCAATTGTACTTTTTTGGGGTATCCAACAGCCATATGATTGGCCGAAACACCAAGTGGCAAATAGCACTGCTAACACCTAGCACAGAAGGTGTATGACAAATCACATCCAACTGAGCTTTCTTTGCCTTAGCTGGCTCAACAAACCCTAACATCCATTGTCCATCTGGATAACCGGTACTACAAAGATGGTTATCAACTTGTTCAGTCAACTCTGTGTTTTCCTATCCAGCCACGAGTGTCAATTGTGAGTGACATTATAGGAACCATCAACGAAGTAACCTGCTTCATATGATGACACAGTACCAAAAGTGTCTGCGACTACAAGACAAAATGTAGAAATACTGAAAAGCTGTCCAAAAAGGCTGAGTCTTAAATTATGTGTAGGTCTCACTAGGCTGTGTGTGACATTAGTAGAGTATTTTTTGCTATGTAGATGTATGAGGATAAATATGTCACATAAAACACTTCAAAGTAACACCAGCCTGTTCCTGCTGCTGAAGTAAAGGGTGGTAAAGAAGCCTAGTTAATGACTAATGAGGTCTATCTGACTGAAATGTTGCATTTATAATAACGGGAGCCAATTAACAGTGTGTGGGTTATTTTATTAATAAAACAATATCTTTTTTCCCAGTTCTCACGACAGAGGTGCCACGTGTTATTTTGAGCTGCGGTGATGAAATCAGAGTGTAAACCAACAACACTATCACTGTGGACTGAAATTAACTTTGCATTAATTAAACTACTGTTAAAAGCAAGTGTTCAGTGTGTAAACACTTTCTGTTTAATAGAAGCTGTGTTTTAAAACCAGTGGAAATAGAGCCCTTAACCAATGAAATAACCTACTATTACTACTGACCTCTAGCAATATATAGGCTACTTTGTTTTTACTCGGACTCTACAATACCAGAGTAGCGACAGACATTGGTCAAGCGGAAAGTTGGTCACGTGCCCTCTAGAGGCGGGATAGCGCGTTGCATATCCGACCAAGAACTGACTGAACTTCAGTATTGCTGCATTGATGCCGACCAGGAATTCTTGAGCATTTCAAGTCAAGCAAACCTAAAAGCATAATCTACCATAATAGGAGCATCGGTGACCCGTTTACAGGTTAAAACTGGTCCGAAATGTAAGGCCCTCATGCCCCACTAGAGGGCGCGTGAGGCTTAACTTCAGCACACCACAGGAGTCAATGGAAGTGTCGTCACCCTGGTATTGCAGGGTCCTAATTTTACCAATTTTGTCCATGAATAATTTTTTCTAAAGTGATCTGATTGGTCAATGGTTGGTCTGTTGACAGGCTGTGATCCAACACTCTAAAGATAACCTTCTCCGGAGCAGGTTCACTGTTGAACATCAGCTACCACAGTGATGTATCCTGGTAAAAAGAGAACCATCTTCATAGTACTGAAAACCCAAAGTTAAGCGTAAAGTTACCTAGCAAACTCCAAATCCTGCTTCGTGGGTCTGCAGCATAACTTATCATGGTGATCTAGCCGGGTTAAAAGAAAGCTCCCTTTGTAGCACTAAAAAGCATTATGTTCAATATATCCCACTAACTCACTAATCTTGCTTCGTGGTCGACTAGACCTCATGTTTCCATGACTGCTTCCCTGACTACAACAAAGAATGGAGACGCATGCAGATTGATCCAAAACAATTAAAGAAAGCAAAGATAAAGAAGGCAGTGAGGCGTAAAAGTCAGTACTGTCAACGGTGAATGGAAATGGGGGAGTGCAGTTACCAGCGTGAGTAAACAAACTCCAAAACACAGCACAAAAGCCACAAGCCTTGGTGCACGTTGAGAAGAAAACACTGACATCTGGGCACTGTTAATGGTGGCCAGATGCTCCCAGTTACAGAGGCTCTGAGCTCCAACCAGCCAAGAAACTGAAACAAAACACACACATGCACAAGGCAAAAGGTTGTTTTCTGAGAATTGATGTGCCTCTTCTTGTGCTATTTTCCTCGTTGCAGACTGTGGGTAATTTTCCAGAAAGCAGTTACAACAAAAGTGTTGTTTTCAAGCAAGCAAAATACTAACTGCATGAAAGGAAGAAGAACTGTTAGGCTCAGATGAAACCAAACACTTGTTACCAAAACTTTACAGTTTGTGAATCTAGTGCTAAATCGGTATTTGTCCTCTTGTAGGAGCAAAAACAGTTTGTGAATTCGACAGTTATCATTCAAATGATGCCACATCATCACCATGAAAAATACTTAACAAGTACTTTAAGTCTGAAGTTGGCAGAACAGCACCTCTATATACATGAAATGCTCATAAGTATGATTCAGAAGCTTTTTAAATGACTCAGAACACAAAGCAAATGTTGTACTTTTTTATCCTTTTACAAGACTGACAGTCATAGCTCATTCACAATCACACTTTAATAGCTTTAGAGGCTTCGAGAGTCACGAAAATCACTCAACACACAAATGACCATCTCAAGCATTTGTGCAATAAAGGAAAAGGGCAACAACTGCAGTTTTGTGATTTTTACACAGTGAGTGGTTGGAAAATCTGAAGAGGCTGCTTCATGTAACTACCATTGTTGAGGTCTGCTCAGAAATATCAGTGTTGTAAATTTATGGCTCTGAGTATAAATGATAAGAAAAAAAACCCCCAAAAAACCCAACAACAACCAAATGCAGCACATGGTGAAAGCCTCGCTGAATAAACCGTGGCAGCTTTTATTGTGCCTGAGGAGCACGGGGCCCAGGTGCTCCCACTTGCACTGATTTGACAGCCCCACCCACCAATAACCTGCAAGACGACAGAAACAAGCCAACAAGCTCACCTAAGCAGGAAAAAGGGGCTGTCATACTGTGAGCTCAGTGCAAAAAAAAAGCTGAGGCAAAGACTTGTCTGCTGGAGTTGAAAGCATATATACCTAAAGAAAAATATATGTTTATGTGGTTCTGTAGTACAAAGACATGAGCAGAAGGAAGGCAGGCCTTGGGGACAGAAAAGGACCTGGGACCAGATGCATAAGTTGTGCATACACTATTTTAGACAAACTATTTATCAAAAGCACATGCAGTGAAAATATGTGCACCTCACACATAATTCCTACCAAGCAAACAAAAAGTTCTCTAACTTTATCCTGCAAAAACCCCGAAACACTGAGATGAAATTACCAGTGGTTGATTAGGAATAGACACTACGCGAACACATTGGATGTTAGAGACGGTTCAACCCAAAATCATATTTATCCTCTTACCTGTAGTGCTATTTATCACTCATCAGACTAAACCCAGCCAACATTTGTATGTGGGGCCCGTATGGGTCGTAAATAGACGGAAAAATGGGTCTGTGGGATTGTGAACAGTCTCCACATTGGCCCTATGCCGTTTTTCCACATGGCTGAGTTTACTTAAATGGGCCCCAGAAACTTGATTGAACCAAACCATGTGGGCAATCGGCATCGGGTCGTTATAGGACCATAGGACAGTCCCATGTCCGGCCCATTTTTTAGCTACCTACTACCGACATGGGCCACACATACAAATGTTGGCTGGGTCATTGGCATTGCCAAGGATACGTATACAAGGTACAGTACCAGCACTTATAATGACCCAACATTTATCATTTTCCTCTTACCCAATTTGTAATGATGGTCACTGTTTGTATCCAATGGAAAGCTACCCCCGTACACTCTGGACTCTATACCTTCACTGCATGGTAAATTCCTGGCGCATACACAGAATACTTTCTACGCAAATTCAACTGGTTTGATGAATCGAAAAAGCCACCTCTCTCATGGTTACAATTCCATTGATCATAGAGTAACATTTGTATTTCAGAAAAGCGGCCAACTTAACAGCTAATTCTAAAAAGTACTCTCTTCAGCGCCATGCATCATGGGGATTCTAGGGTGTGGACGTCACTAGGCTACAATATAAATGTATGTAAACCGCGTTCTGATCGGCCCTGGTTTGCTGTTTGAATTGTTTTTAATCTGGCGGTCCATTCCCATCAGCAACGCCATTTCCGAATGAAGTTTCAATGATCTGAGACTAAGCTATTTGCGTTTGTGCAAGGATGAGGCCAGATTGTCAAACCTCACTTTGCTGTGTGTGGAGTGGGATAACAATTGGGGAGTAGAAGATAATAAATCTTTAATAACTGACATTGTGGTCAGTCAGAATGTCAGATTAATGTGTTGTTTTACTCCATGTTTACTGCACCTCAACACCTGTCTGTGTCGCTGCCCGTGGTGCTGTAGATGGACTTTGTGTTGGAATACGCCAGGCATAGGGCTGTAGACCACCGTGTCTGTTATGGGTATGTTAGTGTGTGTAAGAAAGACATGGTACTGACTGAGATAGTACACTTGGCCTGTTAAGCCCCACCGCTGTCAGTCAGCTGTCTCTGTCTGCCTGTCAGTGTAACGTGGGCGGTGAAGGTGAAGAGAGCTAGCAGCATGGGCTAGTTAGCAGAAGCTCTGGGATAGCCGATTAGCTCAAAGAGTCGACAGACGATGAAATGGAGGTTTCAACACAGTTATTTTATTCTACAGTACGTAACATCGACCAAACATGCCAGGTCTCCACGGAACTATGTTTTCTTATAATACAAGAGCAGTAGAACACAGTCAGTATAACCTGCACCTAATTGGTTAGTGCTGCGAGTCCTCTCCTGTGGATGTCAGTCAGAGTAGTGTGGCAACACTGTGTGTTCAACTCTCAACTCAGGTATATCACAACAAAACAAAAAGAAGGCACCACCTGGTAGCACTGTTTGGCATTGCAGTAATACCACAAATCCAGCTGTTACATCAGCACTGCGCCGTCCTTGGAGCCTTTCCATAACCGGACAATTCTCACTCCAACTCTGTCTGGGAGTGTTACTCCTTTTGTAGTCACCTTTAGAGCTGATGGAATAGGTGTAGGGGGTAAAGGGTTAGGGTTTGGGACAAACTTCCCCATAACAATAAATAAATCGAAATAAAACTCACTCCTAAGCATATTTGGTTGCATTTCTTTTAGTTTAATTTCTTTTCTTTTGTAAACATCTTATGTTTTCACTCTGTTTATAAGCTGCTTGATTTTTGTAGTTCTTTTAAATATACAGCACTACAATCAAATAAATGCGACTAGAGACTAGAGGAGAATATATTTTATCCCTTTATGCAATTTAACCTTTAAGATGTCAGTGTCTTTAAGACAATAGGACTATAAATGTCTGTTTTAGATTGAGCAAGTTACATTTGCATGGGTTATGCGTACGGAAAGTCTTCCACGAATGCAATATGGCATCGCACATGGTCAGTAATTTGATTCAGGCTCACTGTCAGAAGGTTTTTCAACTCACTTCCACTCCTCACTAGTTTGTTTAGGATGGCACTCAAAGTGGCGGCTCCTCAGCGTGAACATGGAAACAGAGTGGAAGTAGACAGGGAGGATGTCGGGGGTGGTTTGTGACTTAGTCACAAGGGCCCCCACTGTGCTGAGAGCCTAGCCCCGATCCCGTAACACACACATTATGAAATCCAGCAGGAGCTGGCAGGAGCGGGATTAAGAATAGTCCTGCACACAGTTCTCTTTCTTCAGCTTGTTGGTGAATTTCATTTTTTCCTTTTATAATAATATGTTATAATGTTAATCAAACACACATTTATTATTTTTTTAACTGAATTGTTTAATTTACTTTTGTGTCCTCAGTTTCATTATTTCTATTCACATTGGAGATATAACTTTATTTCCCTGTGTTTATCTCTTTATCCTTTATTGTGAAGCACTTACGAAGGGCTCCTCTGATATGAGCCAACCTTTAAATTATTCATGACATTTCTGATGTTCGATGATAACTGAGATGTCGCCAGTGATGGTTTACAGGTGAATGTAATGAGTTTTGAAAATACAGGTGCTATTAATAGATACAACTGTTTGCAGGGCAGCTGTAAGTCGGAAGGTAGAGTCAGCCATGAATCACAGGGTTAGTGGTTTAATCTCCGGTTCATCCTGTCCACACAGTGAAATGTACTTGAAGACGCACAACCTCAAATTGCTCTGTATATTTTTTTTGTTGTATAATGGTTGCCTGTAATTATGGTTGGACTTTGCCAATACAACACAGACAGTTTGTCAAATGACACATTACTCATCCTGTATTGTGGGAGCTGAAATCAGGCCTTACCTAAGCTTATTCTTATAATTAATGAGTAAATACGTATGTTCCTGTCTTTGTGTAGCTTTACCGCCAAACCTGCATATGCCAGTCTTTTGTATCTGGCCCTCAGAGTCCTGTTACACTTACATCTGTTTGTGTGAGCTTTTCACACACAGATTCAGAGTGTGTTATTTAGTAGCTAGCGCAAATGGCCGTAATTGTCGCTGTTTGTGAAAAAGAACAGTCCAGTCCTCACATTCTGCAAAGTAAAAAATAATAATAATTGTACTGTGCCATATGAGCTTCTATGGCATAGGAATAAAATGAATTCCTCCCTCCTCTATTCAATTGAAATCACACAGAGTGAAGTCAAAGATCAACGAGCCCATCAAATACCCCCCACGTATATAACAGACATTTTAGCAAATGGACGGTAAATACTAAGCTTTTTTTGAAGAAGGCCGGGAAGGGGGCTGCAGTTCTTGAGCCACCGGTTGCCTGTTCCTACAGCAACACAGGAGTCACAGGTGAAGCAGGAAATGTCTATGAGCTCAAGCTTTGCTATCATTTGAACCAGATGAGTCTCTGTGGGCCAATGTGAAGGCAGGGAACCGCGACAGAGCTCTGACCCTTCTCTGTGGTGACTAATGGTTCAGATGTTACTCGCTGTATCTCCTGGGCAGAAGTGTGTCACCCAATCCAAAAGACCTCAGGGTGTGCAGGCTGGAGGCGCCCACATCTGACCCACATTGTTTTCTTTGTTATGAAAATACAGTAAGTCTTATATCTGTTTTCAGCGACCACATAGATAAGATTGCTTTAATTAATAATGTCAGTCCATCTGTGTGTTATGAGTCAACAAACTCCTCGAGGAAACAGCCACATTGATAACTACTGATTGCTGTGAAGATACAGCATTGCATTTAATGGGCACGGTTTGTTTTTGTTTTTCTTTAAGTTTTTGTTTCCTTGGTGTGTCTGTTCTACCACATTGACTTTCATTGCTAATGTTTACAACCCAATTCACCTCTTTATTGCAAGAAAACCCTCTGTGGCTGCAGGTTAAATAAGGACAGAGGGGAGCAAAATAAAGTGTAAAACAATCGGGACACTGTGGGCAAAGCTGACCAACCAATCCAAATGTTTGTTCTCACTCAAAGCAAAATGTGAATACTAGGGTTGGGTCGGTGCTCGGTAATACCAATTCGGTTCGGTACTCCGTCTTGGACCGTTTTTTTTTTTTTTTTTGAAACCGACCGGACCACATACGTCATTTTACGGCAGAACGTACTGAGCTAGGGGGTGAGAGTGCGCATGCACTGTAGCCTGGAGTTTGTTTAACAGTGACGGGGAGCCGATAATGGCGGACAATTTAGTCTCCAAGAAACCAAAGGATGCGCCAACATGGCAACACTTTGGCTTTGAGCCAGACGAAGGAGGCAACCCTTGTTTGTACTGATTGAGTAAACTAAACCTGCAAATTTATTTGTAAGGAATAAAAGAAACAACGTGTTACTGTCACTCTGTTGTCCTATGGTTGTTTTTTATTTTAAATGAGTCAATTGCGCCCCCAGGTGGCGAAAATCTGGTATTACCGACTTGATGCGGTTTTTCACAAAAACCATAACAATTTTCCTTTTTCACACCGACCCAACCCTAGTGAATACTATGGGTATGTTGGTAAATCCATTCTGATGCTCTACACTAAAATGAGAGCACAATTGTTTGAAGAATCAGAGCGTTCTGTTCTTACATGAATGAACAAACCAGTAAGTTAATCACACATTCCCATGCTTGGCGCTCTGCTGTTCTGTCTCCCCAGAGACAGTGCCCGGAGGACGCTCTGCTACTCCGAGAGTGTGGTGTTCAGAATAAACGAACAGTAGATTTCAACAGCGCTTGGAATTTACGAATAGTCAAGTTTGTGCCAGAATGTGCGCGACCAAGCCGAGATGTCAACAAACGCACATGGTCTGGCTCTATATTCATATGGGAAGTGAACATCGGGCTCCCAGGGGAAAGTCTGCGGTTTGTTGGAGCCATCCACCACCCCTCCCTCCTGCACCATAGGGACTTTCCAGCTCCTTATATTATGTGGTTACTGGCAGCATTTCTGATGCTGTCCAGGAGTGTATCATACCACCACAACAGGTGTCGTCTGGCTATGTTATGAACTGATGCCATCTGTCCATGTATCATACTGTATCAACCGACCAACTGGCAGCATAACACCATGAAAGGTTTCGTCACAAACTGACATCACCTGGTGGCATAGCATACCACCGCCAGAGGTGGCTTTTGGTATCTGATGCCAAAATCATTGACAAAGCAGTGGTTTTTCACAACTGACCTATGGCTAAGTCCCACCCTCAAATGTGATGAGCCAATCACAGTGCGTATAGCCATTCCCATACACTCGGACATTCTCTGCCTGGACGTTCATTGAAATGCATTACAGAAAGTAAGTTTTGTTCAGTTTTATGAGCTTTTTCGGAGATTTGAAGTTTGAAAATGGTCAAACATGTATTGGATGTATTTTTTACTAGAACCCGACAGTCATTATGTTTTGTTATGTCCGAAACCGAACCGAGCCCGACATTATTTAATTACTTTTTAAGTAAGTAGTAATTTTAAGTTTGTGTCCTACATTTGTTATGGTTACAGGGTATTTAACAGGCCGGGCATGCGCAGTGGGTGCTCCGCGGAGAGAGGTCGAGCGAGGGGAGAGGGAGAAATATAACAAAATTAGATAAAATAGGAAAAACCTGTCTCCCTCTATTATTTAATTTTCAGCGTTTAATCAAGGCAGAGGCTGATTAGTACTGAGGTCCGAGGGTTCCAGCGAGGGGAGAGGTAGAAACAAACAGCCAGTGTGTGTGTGTTCTGTTCAGGTGTTGTCACATAAATAACAGTCCCCAAGCAATAAACAGGACAGACATTTATACATTTTTGACTGAGCCCGGCCTGACCCATCGGGTAGGCCTGCCGTCGGGACCGGTCAGGCTCGGAGCAGGTAGCCACACTCTAGTGTGTGTATGTGTCCCCTATCTATAGGGGCCTATCTGAATTTCTGTCTTTGAGAGATATTATTTTGTAATATAACTGAATTTTCTATCCATACATATAAACTTTAAATATATTAAAATTATAAGGCATCTTTGAGTAAACTGCGAGTATTATTTAAGTAGGCTATCTCGTGGCCGGGCCGAGTGTCCTCTTTTTTGGAAATCAAAATATGGGCACTCTATTTTTTACACTTTAAACCACATCCCAACAGAGAAAAGTGTCTTCTTTGGATAAAGTTGTGCGGTAACATTAGACCACAACATCAACTAAACATGAATAAGATTAACAATGATGTCCAAATCTGTTCTAAGGTGAGTCAACATCTTGTTTGAGGCAACATATTGTCACTTTGCTGGAAAGACATATAAAGTTATCTTTAACATCCCTAGCTAACGTTAGCTAAAGTTAGCCTAACGTTAGCTCCTAGCTGCGTTGTTCATCATGTCACCTTGTTTGCTGGGAATTTAAGCTTTTCGTCGACCTTCTCAACAGTAAAATGATGAACACATCCCTCCAATGTGTAGTTAAGGCCCTTTCGGTTACTTCTCAATGACATCTGATCGTTATGTCCCCAAAAATCATCAATTGCCTCCTGTGAAATGCCGTGTACTGTGACACCTGCCATAGCGCCGGTCACTGAATGTTGATAGTTTGTTCAAGTGAGTGGAGGGGGCGTGGCTTAGCCATAGGTCAATTTTGGAACTAGAACCAGACGTGTGATGATGTGTGGAAAGCACCCTCAAAAGACAGAGAAACACCAACATGAAGCACTAGCATTCCTAAGCACTTATTTTTCAGACGGGGGGGGGTTAAAGTTTGACAAAGTTCAACTTGTGGAATGCAGAAGCGAGCGCCACATGTCAAGTGACGTGGAACAACCAATTACAGGCGACAAAATGTTCTTGTCTTCTATAAATATTAGTGTATTGTCCTACATGTGGAGGAGATTATTTTTATGTAGGGCGACTTAGAGATTTACAATCTGTCCAACAGAAAATATTTTAGTACACATTTTTAAAAGATTAACTACAAACTTGGGATTCCTGGTAGAAAGACTATGATACTGTGCTGGTTATGGTCACATCAGGTGAAAACTGCCTCCACACCTTGAAAATTGGCACTAGAGTAGCACCCAGTGCCCAGTGTTATATTTTCTAGGGGGTAAAACAAACGACCGCAAAATACGCATGGCAGCCATGATGCGTATGCGCACGCGTTGTCTGCAGCAAGTACTTCTCGCATTATTCCACCTCTTTGGTCCAGAGTGAAACTTTGGTGACTATTGGATGGATTGCTGGAGGTTATGGAAATGCATTAATGGTTTCTAGAAGATGAATCCTAATCACTTTGTTTATCCCCTGACTTTCAATTTCTATCCTGGTTCACAGTAAACTATAGGTCGGATTGCAATGAAATGTTTCCCACAGCTGTGGTGATCTCATCACTCATCCCTGGTCTTATGGTTTAGGACCAAATACCTGCAAAAGTAATGATATTTCCACCGGCAACAAGCAACTTTATATGAACATCAATATCTGGGTCATGCAGGAAAAGAGCCAACAATGATTTTTGACCTTTAGAATCACCAGTGTTAAGAACAGGACACTTAAAAGGCTTTCCAGAGTGAATTTCGGTTTACTCCCTATTGTATTATATGAATATGGTGATAAGACGGCGAAAACACAAAATGGAAATTTATTTATATGAAAATGTCATGAAAATCAATTAACTACGAAGCTTAAAGTTCAGGTTCTGCATGCCCAGGTTTTTCCTTTTTACATCTCGCCGTAATCTCAAAGCTGTGGAAAATATTTCCTCCTGGCAAAGAGGTACATTCCTGCAGGCTTTCACATGCACACACACACACCCTCTCACACAGACACACACATGAAAACCACAATGTTTATGGATGATACAATCTTGGCATGATTGAGCCATAGGTAAGGAGGAAAGGATTTAGAAAACCTCAATTAGGTGCGGGTGTAGTGTCAGATGATGCTGCGGGGGGAATTGCATTCCGAGTGGAAGGGCTAAAGCTTTTTACAATGGGTCACAAATGGAGGAGAGGGGAGTGCAAAGAGGTGGGCCCTGATGCCACTGATTGGTCCCAATCATCATAGGTGACTGGGTGCAATCCTGTTTCCTAGAAATTACATTTGTTTTTTACTACATTCACAATTACATAGTGGTGACAATATAACCCCTGCCTTGATGATGGGCAGAGTAAGACTGGGCGAGACTGAAATTCAGTACTGACAAATTGATTAAAGAAAATCAATGATATATACAATAAAGCTCAAGAGAAAGACACACATAGATATAAGACACATGTGTTGCAATACTGCTAAGTTACCAAAAGTGGCCACAATGTAAAAGCATAAGGGCTACTTTGCAAGAGGGCATGCTGAGGTCAATGAATCAGATTAATCAGTTGGTGAGGTTATTTTGTTGCCTTTGTGGAAGCTCAGATGATTGAGGGCTGATTGCTGGTAGGATTTTGGTCCGGCTGCTCTTTGTGAATGGACTCAGTGGCATACTATTCTGTTGGGTGGTGAGTTTTAGCATTTTAATGTGTTGGATTTAATGGCCCAGATTTAGAAACAGTGTTTAATTTATCCATTCTGTTACTGTAGAAACAACGTGGCAGACTCTGTGGATGAGGATCTGCTCTGTTTATAGATATAATACTCATTCTAAAATAATGAAAACACAATGGTTCTTAGTTTTAGTTGATTGTACACCAATGGAAATGTGGTGACGAATATTATACGCTATTTCTGTTAGTATATTTCCCTAAATCCTACACACTGGATCTTTAAGATGAAAGTGTTTCCATCTTTAGTCTTGACTTATTTATCACACACACCTTACAGGGCACTTTGTTCACATTCTCTGGCAGTGAATGTGTTGTGAGTATATAGAAAGCGAGAGGACACGAGAGAGGGACTGATTGTAATATAAAATTCAAAATAGGCGTTACATAAGTGAATATCTCTATTATTGTGGGCATATGAGGACACATTATTGTGGCCAACCAATGTTGTGTTGAATGCCAAATCCCAGTACAGGGACATTACTTTGAGTTAAAGAAACACTACATTTGATATGCCGTGCTGGATTCGGAAGGAGGTGGTGGGAGTTGATGGCGGACATGCAACGTGCAGGACTGTGACATCAGAATTCCCGGTTTGCAATTAAAGTGCTTTGGTTGATTTCACTTAAATGTTTTGTTTTTTTTTGTTTTTGTTTTTGTTTTTATAAGTTATTATGAAAAACTAATGTTTTTGTCTTATTGCAAACAACTGAAATGCGCTGTCACTAAACAATTTGCTGATAAGTTCAGTATGAAACGCCAGGTACATTAATCATCAACTTTCCTTATTACTTGAAATGAAAATGTGATTACATTCTTTTGATATTTGCTTTTTCAAATTAATTGTATATAAACATAATTTCTAGGATACAGGGTTGCTTGGAGACAGGGTGATGGAGGGCTGTGGGTCTTGTTTCGTCCTCACTCCCCATCCCTCCGCCTTGCATAGATTCATATATTTGTGTCAGAGACATTCAATGCACTGAGTAGCATGAGTGGATGTATAGATGCAGACGTACAGAAAGCAATTTAGGTTGCATTTTGTTGCATTAGTGCAGTTCAGTATTTATGTGGTGTCCTGTCAATGCAGAGAGGAGCAATAAAGCTAAAGTGACAAGAGAGGGAAAATTTACTGTGCATGGCAACCTCAGCCCGCCTAAAAGAGTGCCATATTTTTGTCATTATATTTAAACTGCCCTGTAATGATTGGCTAATTTTGTAGAACTAGGTGGTCGTGCGCCTGATGGAATACAAGCAGTACACAAAATGTTGCTAACAGAGCAGAGCGAGTGCAGACAGTGACCTTGAAATTGTCCAGGGAGAAAGCAGCGGCAGGCAGAATACACAACACACCCAGTCACTCTGCAGCTAATGAGCGAGTGCATTGCTCAGCTTTATCTTCTTAATTAATGATTGAGACGTGACTCGTCAGTTCCTCCTGGATATTTGCGTGTCAGCTCTGCAGGGATGTAACAGTAGCGACTCACAAGGGAGTATAATTTGGAAACAAAAGGCATTTATCAGGTGAGAGGTTGTGAAGTGTATAAATAAAAAGTGTTTTTCTATTGAAGTGCAAATTAGGGACTTGATTAAATTTTTTGTGTTATTACAAAATTTGCATCTTTGTAGAGTTCATTAAGGATCACATGTCCCAATTACAAGGAGTGCACTGCTTGAAAACAAAAGTCGCATGGACTCACAGAGATCTTCGCTAACAATGGTGAATATAGTATTAGATTTGAGCAGCCAGGAAGTCAGAACACATCCAGTTCCTAATATTGTTTATGGTTGGTGAAATTCTAGCCATTAACAAACTTCTAGTTGAGTCAAAAAACTCATTTAAAAACACAAGTTTAGATGCTTGCTATTTTTATATAGATGCACCATATGTGTTTTTAATGCTACGTCCTGGTTGGGTTAGGGTTAGAGACATGAATGGACTACTGAAAGCGCCTACTAGGCAAAGGCCTGGAGCCCAAAATGTTAGCGCCCCCGCGGTCACCTGCATAATGTCACAAATTAACATTTACCAACCTGAAATACACAAAATGACCACAAAGAGACACAACTTGACTACAAAGAGCTGCAGAGGAACTACACAGGGACACAGAAAGGCTACAAAGAGACACAAAACAACCAAAAAAAGACACAAATTTACCTCAAAGTGACATAAAGTGACATTCAAAGAGAGATAAAGTGACAACAAAGACATGCAAAAGATCTACAAAGAGACTCACAACAACCAAAAGAACACAAATATACCTCAAAGAGACACCAAAAGAGTCACAAAATGACTTAAATGGCATGCAAAGGAACTACAAAGAGACACAAAACAACCACAACGAGATGCAAAGGAGCTACAAAGAGACACAAATTGACCGAAAAAGACACAAATTTACTTCAAAGAGACACAAATTGACTTTCAAAGAGAAATAAAATGACAACAAACACATGCAAAAGAGCTACAAAACAACCAAAAGGACACAAATATACCTTAAAGAAACATCAAATGAACCAAAAGAGTCACAAAATGACTTAAATGACCTGCAAAGGAACTACAAAGAGACACAAACATACCTTAGAGATGCAAAATGACCTCAAAGAGACACAAAACAACCACAAAGAGACACAAAATGACCAAAAAGGACACAAATACACCTCAAAGAAACACAGAGTGACTTTGGAGACAAACACGACTACAAAGAGATGCAAAGGAGATACAAAGAGGCACAAACATACCTTAGAGATGACCTCAAATAAACACAAAACAACCACAAAGAGATGCAAAGTACACATTCAATTCAATAGAACTTTATTGCAGGGCCGTGCAGAGACCTTTGGAGGGGCAGGTGCTGAAAGTTAAAAAGTGGCACATGGAAAAACACTTTCAAACACCTTATGACGACATAACTTACAGCAT